>CM066036.1:49959373-51159373 GCA_033557465.1 Ichthyophis bannanicus | reverse complement strand
GAGTCTTCGAACTCAGTGGCATCAGGCCACAGGGAGCCTTGCAGACTCAGTAAGAATATCCACACTGCTTGCCTCCTCTCTGCAATGGTGGCTTCCTGTTCGACTCTCCGGGCCAGTCCAGGAACAAGTGGGTTGTCAATCTCCTTCAGCAACTGAGGACTGAAATCTTAAACTTTGAAGAGCTGGTATCTGACTCCCTCTGCTGGCCACTCCCAGTCTTTTCAGTCCTCAGCAGCTGAAGGACGTGATCCTGGCTGGCTCCCACTTTCAGATGCTTAAGCTTTAGAACTTTTATTTCTTTTTGTTTTATTTTGTGTACTTTCAGCGTTGGTACATAGCAGGGGGCCCTAGCAGGGTTCCTACCAGTGTACATTGCAGCCGACAAATTTTTAGCGGCGCTCCGAGGCACGGGGCTGAAGAGGCAGAGCCTGTCTCACTTTCAGTTCCGTTTACTATAGCAGAGAGCAGTGCGGTGCTGGGAGCCCCAGATACCTGCCTGCTGCCTCCGGGGCTCAGCTTCCCTCCCCACTAGCAGTGGGTGCCAGGAACTGCAGGAGAAGGAGTCTTTTTTATTAAGGTTGGTCATTTTTTCTTTTCAGTTGGTTTTGTGTGTGCCGGCGGCCATTTTTTTCTTGGCGTTTCGTCGACATTTCTTTTTCCCGCGGCGGTCTCTCAGGAGCCGGTTTGAACAGGGCTTTTTTCTTTCTTCGTTTTTTGGTTTGAGATTTAAAGTTGGATTTCGGTTTGCTCCGCTTGGGGTAAGGCCTTGTAAGCATAGCTCCTGTCTCAGAAGCAGGCCTCTCCAACGGTTTATTTTTGGCGGGAACGGCAACCCTGGCTAACACTGTTCCTATGGCCTACAGACACAGTCATATTTCCTTTGTGTTTGTACCTCTGAGTGAATTGGATACTATTGTTCTGTATTAGTGTACTGTGCAGCAGTGATTGCTTAGAACTGCGGAAGGTTAATGGAAATAAATGTGAATGAAGCACATAAGTTGTTTTATCGGATGCTTCAACATCACTGGTTTGGTGTAAACACTATTCTTGAGCCTCACAATCACAGCGGCAGTATTGGGCTTTTTGGGCTATCTATTGTGAAATTGGTATTGCTGCTTCAGTTTTGGGTTCTGAAACTCTTTTAACAGCATATGTAATGCTGACTTTAAAAATTTTTGTAGTCTCATTCATGTAAATTGATCCATTTTCTAATCTTTTGTTTTTGTTGAAACTGTGTACATACTTATATCCTTTTTTTAAAGTTTACATGGCATGTTATTTTGCCTTTTAAAATAAACCAAAGTAGTTTAAATTTCTGTATATTGATTGATGTGTTGCCTGAAATGAAAACACATCCCTAGCAGGCCTTCATTGTCACACTCATCATAACTGCTACCTCATTTAGCATGTTGACAGGGGCCAAGGATTACACAATCTATTTCGGTGTCATGCATCCAAACGACAAAAATCGCTTTCTCAGACATCCTGGCTTGCAGATATAAGGGAGTCTGGGGTGTTGTTTGTCTTGTCCAGGTTCAAAGGACGTAGATTTATTTACGGCTTGGCTTGCTTAGTTTAACCTGTATTATCGAATGCTTTTTTCAATAGCTAAGGACGTGTTCCACGATGATTGCTGTTACTCACGAATTTTTTATGCTCTTGTTTGGGCGTACGCCATAATTCCTGCCCTACACTTTTATTCAGGTCTGCATCTTTTCTTTGAAGCTGCGCTCTTTCTTGCTTTTTTCCCACCTCCATTTGGTGGTGTAATTTATTTTTTTCACTTTTCCTCAGTTGGTACTTGAAGTCCTTGCGAGTCTTTCTATGCTAGACTCTTTCAATTTCTTTCACTCTCCAGACCTTTGCCATTAGCCCTCCAGATACACCCAGAGTTTGCTCAAAGCATTAACCCCGTAGGCAAACCTTAAGTCGTATGCCCGCCTCTTCTCGGGGGTGTATCTCTCTTTAGTCGCCCATTGCTGTTGCAATGTACGGAATAATAATATTAAGGAGCTCTTAACATGCTTCACAATCTTCCTCTCTGTTACTCCTTGGCCAGATTGGCCACAGGAAGAGGTGTAGATAGCAATTTCCCCAAGTGAAACCATTGGTATATGTTTTTTATCTGCAGGAAGGCTGGGAAGTTTGCAGATCTCCCATTTCCACTGTGTCCAGTCAGCCTCTGTGAGTGCACGCCTGCTCCCTCTAGCTGCTCTGTGCGGGAATTGCATCCCGTGCACATCTTTTATATTGTGAAAAACAGCTTCTTTTCTTGCATCTTTGCTTCCATCAGCTCCTGCTGCATGACAAGGGACAGCATCTCTGCTCAAGAGGAGCAGTTAGCCCGGCAAAGCATGTCTTCCTACTTCAACATCCCTACTACTTAGAGGTGCCTGGTGTGTTAAGTTAAAAAAAACAAAAACAAAAAAAACAACCCACAGAGCTTGGCAAGGGAGCACAGTGCTTGTTCTGCGCATCACAATGCTACTTCAAGGCATAGACCATCCAGAATGGCGCAGTGAGTGTTATCTGCTTCAGTCTTCCCTCCTTCGTTTGCCAGCTCTCCGGGGCAGCACAGGGGATCCTTCTCAGCTCACTGCAGCATTTCTGCTACCTCCACTCTCCCCCCCTTTCCCCCCCTTCGGGGAACACCGCAGAGAAGCTTGGGTTGGGCTGGGGCCTGCGTGCACGATGCCTTAGCTACTTGCTCCAGCTCCTCAGCATCTTGGGCCTCGTGGACAAACATGCAGTTTCTCCCGGCTTATCGCACGGCTCCCGCTTCAGTTTTCAGTGAGCGAAGGAGCAGTGCGTGCGTGGGCGCTTCTGCAGTTTTTTCTTGCTGAAATTTCATCAGAGTGGGAGGCGCCATTTTGTAGTCAGTTCTGTGCTTAGCACGCCATTTTCGGGATGATTGTCCTCAGCCCTCTTGGCTGCGACTGTAAACTACATCACATTAGAAATCAAATATGCGCATCCTGTGCTGCAGATCAAGGAGCACCATCACATTCTAATGACGTGATTCAGGACAAACAGAATGAAGGGGATGTGAGCACTTCTTTAAACTCGCTGCCAACTAGGGGGCTGGTGGGGTAGACTTGAATCTCCAGAGGGGGTCTGCCTGGGGCACAGGCTGGCCCTTCCTTCATGCAGCCAGAGGTAGATGCTCAATTCATGGATTTTTTTTCTCTAAAGCCTGGAGTCTATGGCGGTTGGGGACCCCCAACATCCCAGGAAAAGTTCCTTTGCTGGTAGCCAAGCAAGCTCCCCTGGTCAGGAAAAGGCCCAGACATGATCCCAATCCACCAGGACGGCGTTCTTCTCTGGAAGATTGGTCACAGCCTGGCGATGGTCTAGACAACCTATCAGAGCCTCACAGCATCAGCAGTGCATCTGCATGAGAGGAGGGCAAGTTGTCTCCACTGGAGGGCAAATGTGACAACCAGAACAACATGAAAGATGCGTGTCTGTTCAGCAAAGATGAGCTTCCCACCTTGATCGTACAAACTGTGGAATCTCTTCACCTTGTGGATACCCCAGCTGTGCCTACGCTGACTTTGGGCTCCTCACAGCCGGACCCCATTATAGTAGGCATTCGGAAGTCTTCCAAGGCCTTTCCGTTCCCTATGAAGCTCCAGCAGATGGTGTTCTGGGATTCTCCAGATGCATCCCTGCGCGCCACTTGCCGTCTGGGGTGGAGAGAAGGAGACACCGACCAAAGAGAACAGGCAAATCTAGAGATACAAGAGAAGGGTCAAACACCTACCACCACTGAGCCACAGTTCAAGCAGATTCCAGATCAGTAATTTACAAAAATGCACTCCACTCACTACTACCTCATTGCCTACCTTACACTCCTCCACACATTCGCACCCTGCTCACAGGGCATTGGACCCAACTAACAAATCCCCTTGCCCCACCTACATACTACCCAACCTGTATGGACACCAGGCTCATCCTTCCCTAAAGAACACAAGCATACTAAGCCTACAATTCACAAACTGCATAATACCACACGTACTACGCCCACTAATCCCACAAATAGTGTACATACCAACCCAATCATAACAACTAAAATTAGGTGTGCTTTAATAAACGCGAGATCAATCAGGAACAAACCGAACACTATCCTAGACCTCACCCTCGATAAAAAAAACAAACAAACTGGATATAATCTGCATCTCCGAAACCTGGCTAGATGACTCAGACCAGGTAATATTAAACCAAGTAACCCCTACAGACTACTCAGCATTCAATTGCATCAGAGAACAAAAGAGAGGAGGAGGTGTGCTAATACTGGCCAGAAAGGAATACAGATTTAAAACAATCTCTACTACTAATACGATTGAATCAAACACAATCACCATAGCTAACAAGTACTTAAGTGTCTCCCTCACATACAGGCCTCTTGGAGCCACAACTGAATATCTCTCCGCGGTACTTGAAGCAATATGTGCACATAGCACAAAACATAAACCCCTCATTCTACTAGGAGACTACAACCTGACCTCCATACCCACCAAGGAAGCCGCAACATTCTTAAAAGCCATGGAATCACTAAAATATAGCCAGACAATCAACGCCCCAACGCACCAGCATGGCACAACTCCGGATATGGTCTTTATTCCAATGCACTTGGTGGAACAGGGCAAGGCACAACACCAACAATCACACCAGTCCCTTGGTCAGATCATCATGTGATAGAATTCATCCTGACCCTGACCAACTCCACCCAACACATGGAAGATGACAGTATAACCAGGCGATATAGAGCCTTCAATAAAGACTCATTCATAGACAAAATCATCCCAGAACTACAGCAAGAATGCGACACCCTTGACCTAAACATAGAGAAATGGAACTCCATAATATCTAATGCAGCATCAGCCCCTACGAGTACAAAACCACAAGCACGAAGAGACCCAATGCCCCCTGGTACTCAAATTATATCAGAGATGCAAAATGCACTCTCCGAAGACTGGAGAGAAAATGGAGGTGGAACAAGTCGCATAACTCCCTGATTCTATACAGAACCAAGCTACTGGAATATAACAATCTGATAAATGAGCGCAAACAGCAGCACCACACCAACCTAATCATGAAATCTGTCAACAAACTAAGAGAACTCTTTAGCATTGTCCAAAAGCTCACTAGGGACACCACGCAGCACTGTACCCACCATCTTGACCCACAGGAATTTGCAGACTACATGAGAGCGAAAAACACCACCCAGACATGCTCCATCACACTACAAACAGATGACCATGAAATGAAAGAGCAACATCAAACCTGGGAAGACATCAGCATACCATCAAAACATCAAGTAGAGGACATAATACACGGACTCAACACAACAACTTCACCATCAGACCCTTGCCCAGTGGCTTGGATCAAAGTCACAAGAAACCAGCTCTCCCAGCACATTCACAAACCCGTCAAAGATTCACTCCAACAAGGACACATGCCGCAATCCCTCAAACACGCCATGATACGATCGATACTTAAAAGCAACAACCTAAGCCCATCTGAACCAAAATCATACCGTCCTATCTCCAGCCTACCATTCCTTGTGAAAATCATTGAAAAGACAGTGCAAAGACAACTTCAGGACCACATTGACATGAATGCCCCACTGGACATCCATCAGCATGGCTTTAAACCCCATCACGGTGTGGAAACACTACTCACTTCCCTCATTGACAACCTCATAAGAGGTATAGATAATATAAAAAAAGGATTCCTGCTAGTGTTCCTGCTAGTGTTCATGGACATCTCGGCAGCCTTTGACACAGTATCTCACAACAGATTACTGCAGCGCCTGCAACAGATAGGACTACACAAGAACACTCTGAAATGGTTCACCTCATACCTGGAAGATTGAACGCAACAAGTCAAATGTGCCCAAAAGAAATCATTGCAGTTCCCCATCACGCAGGGAATACCTCAGGGATCAGCCCTGTCATCAGTGCTCTTCAATATTTACATCCAACCCATATGCAACATCATCAAACGACACAAACTCTACTATCACATCTATGCTGACGACATCATGGTGTATGCTCCAGTTAACCTACTAGCACCTAACACCATAACAATAACCAAATGCCTTGAAGACATGAATGCCTGGCTCACAGCCAATAACCTGACGGTCAACTACGATAAAACCGAGGCAATGTTTGTCACCAGGAACCCTACCTTCATTCCACCACAGACTATCAGCATTCTAAACAAACACATAGTAGTCAAAGATGAAGTTAAATACCCGGGTATCACAATGGACAGAGCTCTGAACCTGAAATCTCATATCACCAAAACCGCAAACAAGGCCTATCAACGTTTGAGGACCATAAGAAAGATCAAACCACTACTCCGAAAAGACCACTTCCACACAGTGTGCCAAGCACTCATCACACTTCTGCTTGATTACGGAAACTCATTATATCAAGGCCTCCCCCAGCAGACCCTACACCCACTTCAAATGGTCCAAAACACTACAGCACGCATCATTACTGACACTCCAAGATCTGAGCACATCACTCCCGTCTTACAACAACTACACTGGCTCTCAATGGTGGCCAGTGCAAATTTTAAAACAATCCTGATCAAAATCATCCACCATCTCTCGGCAGATGCACTACAAGAAATCATAGCAAGGGATATCAGTAATAGACCAAGAAGTAACAATAATGATAACATGATCGGCACACCTGCAGGATACCACAAGACTAAACAAAATACTTCAAGAAGAGCTCCATCACTACTGGCATCCACACTATGGAACTCCCTTCCATCGAGTGTAAGGGCATTAGAAGACATCACAGACTTCCGCAAAGACCTTAAAACCCTGCTCTTTACAGAAACCTATGAGCAGATAGACAACTACCCCCGCCAACTCAATACCCAATCAGCCCAACTAGACTCACGAAGATACCCTCATTCTAAATGTAACCCTCCAATTGTGCGGTCTAAATGTTGTTAAAGACCCTCATGTTAAATGTAACCCCAATTGTGATGTCATGTAACCACTTTGATTGTAGAATAAGATGGTATACAAATCTGTCTAAATAAATAAATATATGCCTGGCCCCCAGCAGAGATCAACAAGTGGCTTCAATTTCCTAAGGTGGACTCCCTGGTCACATCTGTCACGAAGCACACAACTATCCGGGTGGAGGGAGGCATGGCCCTGAAGGATCAGTTTGACTGTAAAGTGGAAGGTCTCTTGAAAACGGCCTTCACCTCCTCATCCCTTGCCTTGCAGGCATCCGTGTGTGGGGCCTGGCAACACATGCCTTGTTGCAGTGGATCCAGTTGTTGCCAGAGGATCCCTCACTCGCGCGACTGGAATCAACCACCATCTTCGTGGTGGATGTCCTTTATGACCTCCTCTGCCTTGCCACTTGGTCGGTGGCCGCAGTGACGGTGGCACGTCATTGACTCTGGCTCTGCCATTGGAATGCAGACCCTGCATCAAAGTCTCGCCTCGCTAGACTCCCTTTCAAGGGCCGTCTTCTGTTCGGAGAGGACCTGGAAAAGCTGCTGAAAGACTTGGGGGAAATCAGGCCTCAGCGTCTACCTGAGGATAGACCCAGATCCTCAGTCCGCAGAGCCATGGTTTCTCCTTGGCGATGACCTCAGGGCGAGCCAGGTTTTAGAAATCTTTAAGATACAGACCTGGGAAGTAAAAGCTGTTAGTGTAGCTTGGACGATTGGCTGATAGGAGCTGACTCCCTCCATGAGGTGCTCTCGGCGGTGCAATGAGTAGTGAGTTTTTTAGAAGGCTCGGATGGGTTGTGAATTGGGCGAAAGGTTCGCTGCGCCCATCCCAGATGCTGGATTTCCTGGGGGTGCATTTCGACATCCACAGTGGCCGTGTATTCCTGATGAAGGAAAGAGCCCAGAAGATATGCAAACAGATAGAGGCCTTCCGACGCATGAGATCCCCAATGGCGTGGGATTACCTACAGGTCCTTGGCTCCATGGCAGCCAACTTGGAAGTAGTCTCCTGGGCACGCGTTCACATGTGGCCTCTGCAAGCAGGCCTTTCTAGCCTAGTGGTCACCAGTGCAACAGGATTGCAACATTCCGATTCCTCTCCCACTCTGTGTCCGCCATTCCCTATAGTGGTGGCTCGCCCTCGACAATCTGATGAGAGGAACTCCTCTGCAAATTCCCAATTGGATCGTTCTCATGACCGATGCAAGCCTCATCAGCTGGAGTGCGTATTGCCAGGGCTAGTTGGTGCAGGGCTCTTGGAATCCAGTCGAGGCAAGCTGGATCATCAATCGCCTAGAGGCCCGAGCGGTCTGGTTGGCGCTACAGTGTTTCCTTCCCCTCCTTTTGGCGCAAGCAGTTCGGGTCTTGTCAGACAATGCGATGACAGTAGCCTATCTCAACAGGCAGGGGGGCACCAAATGCCTAGGGGTGGCCCAGGAAATGGCCTTTCTCTTCCTGTGGGTGGACTGTCACTTACAAGTTCTATTGGCTCAGCATATTGCAGGAGTGAACAATGTCCAAGCGGACTTGCTAAGTCATAATGCCTTGAACTCCAGTGAGGGGAACTGGCACCTTGGGCATTCAAGCGCATCGTGCAGAAGTGGGGTCGCCCGGCTCTAGACCTAATGGCGACATCCTCCAACATCAAGGAGCCACTCTTCTTCAGCAGAAGGAAGGAACCAAACTCAGGGAGCATCGACGCTGTGGTGCAGGAGTGGTCTCCCTCCCAACTCCTGTATGTCTTTCCCCTACGGCCAATGATCAATCAGGTACTACAGCGCATCAGGGACAGGTAGTCCTGGTAGCTCCGGACTGGCCCCATTGCCCGTGATATGCCAGCTTGGTATGGTTAACCAAATCCACATTTCTGACACTGGGCTCCCGCAGAGGTCTCCTGCAGCAGGGTCCAATTCTCCTGGACAAACCCGCTCCCTACTCTCTTATGGCCTGGCTCTTGAGTGACGAAGACTGATTCACAAGGGATACCAGGAGGGAGTTCATGATAGCCACTCTGCTCAAAGCCCGAAGGTCGTCCACATCCAGGGTGTACACCCGGGTCTGGCACTGTTTTGAGCATTGGTGCAAGCAGCAAGCGCTCTCCCCATGGTGGCACAGGTACTGCATATTCTTTCTTTTTTACAGGTGGGATTGGAAACCTTAACCTCGCATGCCGATGTGGGCTGTTTCCTTCGGGGAGCCTGGGCACTCCGACTTCCCCGTCATCTGGCGGTGCCATCATGGGACTTGTCCATCATCCTCCAGGCACACTGGGACGTTCACCCTTCTAGCCTCTATGGGCAGCCACCCTGCTGGATCTGACCCTCAAGGCAATCTTCCTGGTGGCAATCACTTCAGCTCGATAGCTGTTGGAGCTCCAGGCCTTATCTTGCCATGACCCGTTCTTGTCCTTGGCAGAGGGAATCTCCCTGAGGACGGTTCCATGCTTCCTGCCCAAGGTCATTTCTGGTTTTCACATGAACCACAGTTTTGCTTCTGTCCTTCCTGAAGGAACAGTGTGTGGGGCACAATGAGAATCTCCGTCTGCTTGATGTGCTTCCCTAAAGTGACCAACCCCTTCTGTCTCTCGGACAGGCTCTTTATCCTGACGGCCGGAGCCCATAAAGAGCAGGCCGCATCGAAGTCCACCATTGCGCGACGGATTAAGTGGACGATTGGGTCAGCCTATATCCTGCATAACATGCCCATGCCTAACGGGTTGTGGGTTCATTCCACGAGAGTCCAAGCGGCGTCATGGGCGGAGGGGTCCCAAGTCACGCCCTTGGATATTTGCTGGGCGGCAACTTGGGCATCTTATTTTACCTTTGCTCGGCATTATCGCTTGGATCTCCAAGCCAGGAAGGCAGCGTGCTTTGGAGCCACTGTGTTGGCCGCAGCTGGATCTTCCTGCCCGGAGGTGGAGTATCTCTGGTACTTCCCGCTAGTCTGGACTGGTCTAGCAGGATGAGTTGGAAGGCAGAATTTTACTTACTGTTAATTCCCTTTCCTGGAATCCTGCTAGACCAGTCCAGAACCCACCTGTATTTTCTAACTGGACCGGCGGTAAGATTCCATCCTTGTTTCGCCAGTGGGCTTGGTATCTGCCTTGTACATAGTTCAGATTCTGTACATAGTTAGTTCTGAAAAGCTCATGCACCTGGACAATTTTATCAATTCTATATATTCTGGCAGTTAATAGTTTACTGTTCAAGGTTTAGAGGACTGTATGAAACATAGAAACATAGAAATATGACGACAGAAAAAGACCACATGGCCTATCTAGTCTGTCCTTCCATAACAACTACAACAGTCCACTTTTTGCCTTTAGAGATCCTCTGTGTTGGTCCCATGCTTTCTTGAATTCAGTTACTGTCCTCATCTCTACCACCTCCACTGGGAGACTATTCCACGGATCCACTACTCTTTCCGTAAAGAAATATTTCCGCATATCACTCCTGAATCTATCTCCTTCACCCTCATCCCATGTCCCCTCGTAGCAGAACTTGCTTTCAATTGAAAGAGGCTCTCTCCCTGAACATTTATGCCACGGAGGTATTTAAACATCTCAATCATATCACCTCTATCCCGCCTTTCCTCTAAGGTGTACATATTAAGATCCTTAAGTCTGTCCTCATATGCTTTATAATGAAGCCCATTAATCATTTTGGTAGCAACCCTCTGCACCGACTCCATCCTGTTCACATCCTTTTGAAGGTGCGGTCTCCAGAATTGCACACCATACTCCAAATGAGGTCGCACCAAAGACTTATACAGAGGCATTATCACCTCTGTATAAGTTTGACAATGGCAAACTGAAGCTGACCCCTAGGAGGTGATGGGTTACAGCCAGAGAGGGAGCATAGCCAAAGCTTCTGATTGGTTCTCTGTCTCCATTAACTGCTGTCAGGGGAAAGTAACCTGCTAGTCTAGACTGGTCTAGCAGGATTCCAGGAAAGGGAATTAACGGTAAGTAAAATTCTGCCTTGCCACCTTCAAGAAGACATATGGCTCACCTTCACCACGTCCCTCATGGTGATTCTCCTGCCACAGAGTTATTTTTGGTCACAGTGTCTACATATTGCTGCGCCACGTCAGGTGTATCAAATATTTTCGGTGTCCTGTGGTAATAAATTCTGAAACACGCCGGGGTTTTGCACTGTGAATTTAATCTGTGCGTCAACCAGGCGCTGACACACCACTGCATAGGCTCGTCTCTGCTGGCTCAGAGCGACTGAGTAATCTTGATAGACTGGAGCTTTATTTCATCCTGTGCCAGTGGGCCCTGCTGCCGGCAGCTCATAAAAACATAAGAACACAAGATATGCCATACTGGGTCAGACCAAGGTCCATCAAGCCCAGTATCCTGTTTCCAACAGTGGCCAATCTAGGTCATATGTACCTAGCAGTTTCCAGAAAAGACACAGGTTCCGCAATGCTTGTACTGGGTCAAGCATTTATATCCTGGGTTGCTTCTTAATAATGGTTTATGGACCTTTCCTCCAGGAACTTGTCCAAACCTTTTTTAAACCCAGCTACACTAACAGCCTTTACTACATCCTCCGGTAACAAATTCCAGAGTTTGATTACATGTTGAGTGAAAAAATATTTTCTTTTATTAGTCTTAAATAGTTTACCCTGTAGCTTCATTGCATGTCCCCTAGTCTTTCTATATTCTGATAATGTAAACAATCTATGTTTCTCCAGGACCAAGCAGGAAGTCAGTCCTCACTTATGGGTGTCATCGACGCCGATGAAGCCCCAGCGGAGCATTTCCCCAGCTTTCCATGAAAGCCTTTGGGAATGCTGGCACGCATGCGCGGTTCCCTTCCCGCCTAAAGGTGCCATCTTACCTCAGTCTCTTTTTTTCCGTGAAGCCCATCGGACGTGTGTCCTTTTTTCCCGGAAAAGAGAAGATTTTTCTTGGCGTTATTTCGCTTTTTTCCTCGGATTCGACGTTGGTTCCCCTCCCGCCGGGTTCGGTACACCGGTATCGAATCCCCTTTTTTCCTTTTCGGTTTTTGCCCTTAGTGGCTAGGCGCTCGCGCCAAATCTTTTTCTTTTTCCCTGGAAGGCCAGTCCTTTGACCTCGCGGGGACCCTTTTCTCCCCGATGTCTTCCAGTGGTTTCAAAAAGTGTGATCGGTGTAAAAAGATAATGTCTCTCACCGACACACACGACTGCTGCCTTCGGTGCCTTGGCCCGGATCACGATTCTAAAACGTGCGGGCCATGTGGAGAGATGTCTTCCAAGGTCCTCCGAAGTCGTCAGCAACAAAGTGAAAGGCTTTTCTCGGACTCGGCCTCTGCCTGGGCCCGGACCTCGTCTGAGGCTTCGACATCTCGGGATTCCGATCCCGAGAAGCGTCGGAGCTCCTCGGACAGGGGGTCCCCCGACCGGGAACGGAAGAGGAAGAAGTGGCTCGCGAGGGCGGCGTCGGAGGAGGTCCCTGAGCCCTCGAGGGCCAGGTCTAAGACCCCCGACCATCGTCCCGGACCCGTTGACCAGGAGAAGCCAACTAAAGTTCCTCGCATGGAGCCGGAGTCTGTTGGACACGTAAGTCCTGTTGTCCTCGTGGACTCGCCTCCCCGAGTACCGACGTCGGGCCCGGCACCGCCGGGGCCCGAGTCTGGGGCTGCTGCGTCACCCGAGCTGAGTCTCAGGTTGACAGCCTTGGAGAGCAGAATGTCTGCCTTCATGGATCAGCAGCGGGCACTGATGGCCAGCCTGTCTGGCGCATCTGCCCCGACCACCGGGACATCGACTTCGAAGTCGACCCCGGAGACCGAGCCGATACTCGAGTCCCTTGCGGCTTGAGGTTGTCCTCGGTCGAGGTCTCCCTCGACCTCCCGTTCGGGACCGTGGGTCTTGACGCCGGTGCCTAGAGGCCCCGCGGGGTCGGACCTCGACTCGACATCGGACGAGTCTGCTTGGGAGACCGAAGACGAGGAGTCTCCTGACACCTTTAAGACTCGGTATGTTCCTTCGGACTCACCCGAGTCTGAGCCCCGGAGTAGATCCCCTCTGGAGGATACTAGGTTCTCGGAGTTTGTCCGGGATATGGCCGCTGCCTTATCTATTTCGGCTGACCCCGAGGAAGAGCCGAAGAGCTCGATGCTCTGCAGTATGACTCTCCTTCAAAGGAGGCCTTTACTGTCCCGGTTCCTCCGATGCTGGAACGGCTCCTCTTCTGTATGTGGGAGGCAGCGGCCTCGGCGCCGGTTTTGAGCAAGCGAGTCGATTCCATCTGTCGGCTCCGGAAGAGTCCTGGCTTCCAGAAAGCACAGCTACCACACCATTCCATGGTTGTGGAATCGGCCATGCATCGTCTGAAGAGTCAGAAGATGCACTCCGCGGTGCCTCCTGGTAGGGAGGTCCGAAGCCTTGATGGCGTCGGTAGAAAGTGTTTTCAGGGCTCGATGCTTGCTTGCCGTGTCCAGACTTACCAGCTGTACATGGACATGTATTTACGAGACCTGGCCAAGGAGTTGGCCGGATTCTCTGCTGGTCTCTCCGGGGAACCCTTGCAGAGTTTTAAGTCCTTGTCTTCGAGGATCCGGGAATGCTCTAAGTTCATGTCCCACGCCGCCTACGATGGCTTCGAGGCTTTGGCCCGAGTCGCGGCAGCCGGCATCGCAGCTCGACGCCAGGCATGGCTGCAGTCATCGGACCTCGAGCCATGGGTTCAGGACAAGTTGGTCGATGTCCCTTGCCGAGGTGAGAACCTTTTTGGCAAGCCTGTGGCCGAGAAGGCCGCCCAGCTTGAGACAGAGCACCTCATGAGGACTAGGCTGTCGAGGAAGACCTCTCTCCCTTCTCATAAGAAGAAGGGCTCAGGTAAGAAGTCCTTTTACCTGAGGAAGGGCACTGCCTACAAACAGTACCTCCAGTATCAGGCTGCCCAAGCTGCCCCCCAGGGTCAGCAAGCCAAGGGCCAGGGTAATGGGCCCCGTAGGCAGAGGACCCCCAAGCCTCAGGCCCCTGCTCCCACTCAGCAGGGTGGGGGTTTTTGACTCCTTGAGTATAGCCATAGCTCCCTTGCAGACCCAGCCCTGCACAGGAGGCCGCCTAGCCTTGTTCGCCCACCAGTGGCCCTTAATAACCCAGGACAGTTGGGTTCTGGACATAGACCGTCGAGGCTATGCCCTGCATTTTCATGAACTACCTCCGCCACACTTCCCAGAGGAACCTTTCCGGCCTCCCCTGCACACAGCCCTTCTCCTCCAGGAGCTAAAGGGCCTGTTGTTGACAAGGCGGTGGAGCCTGTGCCTCCCAACTTCCAAGGTCACGGATTTTACTCCAGGTATTTCCTGGTGCCAAAAAGAACCGGTGGTCTTTGACCCATTCTGGATCTCAGAAACCTAAACAGGTTTCTAGTAAAAGAAAAGTTCAAGATGCTTACCCTTGGAACTCTTCTGCCCTACCTCCAGCAGGGAGATTGGCTATGCTCTTTAGATCTAAAGGATGCTTACACTCACATCCTTATTCATCCAGACCACAGAAAGTACCTCAGGTTCATTGTGGGGGGAAACCATTATCAGTACAGAGTGCTGCCTTTGGACTGACCTCCGCTCCCAGGGTCTTTACCAAGTGCCTGGCAGTGGTGGCAGCCTACCTGAGAAATCAGGGCATCTTTGTGTTTCCTTACCTAGACGACTGGCTCATCAGAGGCCAGACTTCTCTAGAAGTTCAACAGGCCACCAGCAGAACCATAGAACTGCTCCAAAAGGTGGGCTTTGTCATCAACTTCGCAAAGTCCACTTTGCTCCCCTCCCAAAACTTGGAGTTCATAGGAGCAAGGTTGGATTCTCAGCTGGCAAGAGCTTTCTTACCAGTGGACCGAGCACAAAGGCTCATGGACCTTGCCAGCGAGTTTCTGCACAGGTCCCTGGTCTCCGCCAGACTCTGTCTCAGGCTTCTGGGCCACATGGCGTCGACAGTACAGGTGACCCCCAATGCCAGGCTCAAGATGAGACCTGCCCGGTGGTGCCTTCGGACTCAGTGGTCACAAGCCTCAGGCAGTCAGAGACAGGATCAGAGTGTCCCACCGTTTCCTGGCCTCCCTCAACTGGTGGTTACACCCCCCCAATCTGCTGGTGGGGGTGCCCTTTCAGATTGCACCTCATACAGTGGTACTGACCACCGATGCCTCTCTGCAGGGTTGGGGAGCACACTGCCTAGACAAGTGCACCCAGGGCCAGTGGTCTCCTTGGGAGGCGTCCCAGCAGATCAATCTACTGGAACTCAGAGCTATCCGCTTGGCCCTCAAGGCTTTTACTGCTTCCCTGGCACAACAGTCTGTCTTGATCCAGACAGACAACCAGGTAGCCATGTTCTATGTAAACAAACAGGGCGGAACTGGTTCCCAGCCCCTTTGCCATGAGGCCCAGAGCCTCTGTTCCTTTGCCCTGAAACACAACATGCTCCTCAAAGCAGTCTATCTTCCAGGCCAGGAGAATTCCCTGGCCGACAGATTGAGCAGGATTCTGCAACCACATGAGTGGCAGCTACATCCTTTAGTGGTTCAGAAGATTTTCTTGAGATGGGAGCTTCCCTCCATAGACCTATTTGCCAGTCCACTGAACAATCAGCTGCCAAGGTTCTGCTCCAGGCAACCGCATCCTCTGAGAGTAGCAGCAGATGCTTTTCTGATTCCCTGGACTCAGGGCCTGCTCTATGCGTTTCCTCCCACCCCTCTGGTGGCCCGAACACTGTTCAAGATTCTCCAAGACAAGGCCTCTGTCCTACTGGCAGCTCCCAGGTGGCCAAGGCAGCCTTGGTTCCCCCTCCTGCTTCAACTGGCGGTGGATCTGCTTCTGCCTCTGGGATTGCAACCCAACCTTCTCTCTCAGGATCAGGGCTCCTTACTGCATCCCAATCTCAAAGCTCTCAATCTGATGGCATGGAGGCTGCAAGGGTAGTGTTAGCTCCCTGGGGCTTGCCTCCCGAGGTTGAGGAAGTTCTCCTAGCCTCCAGGAAACAATTCACTTGGAAGACCTATGCTCTCAAGTGGAAAAGGTTCTCTGTGTGGTGTCAGCTACGTGCTGAAGATCCTTTCTCCTGTACTGTGTCAGTGGTGCTTCAGTACCTGCTGCACTTGTCCAATCAGGGTCTCAAGTCCAACTCTGTTCGGGTCCACCTCTCTGCTTTGGCAGTTCACCACTCCCTAGTTGAGGGCCATTCCTTGTCTGTACACCCTTTGGTGTCTAGGTTTCTCAGGGGCTTGCTCCTGCTCAAACCTCCCATACGTCGTCCTGCTCCTGAGTGGGAGCTGAATGTGGTCTTGCAGCAGCTGACTCGCCCACCTTTTGAGCCTATGGCTACTTGCCCTCTACGCTTCCTTTCCTGGAAGACTCTCTTTCTGATAGCCCTTACTTCGGCTAGAAGAGTGAGTGAGCTTCAGGCCTTGGTCTGTGATAGGCCTTACACCAGGTTCTATAAAAACAGGGTGGTCCTCAGGACTCACCCTAAGTTCCTTCCTAAGGTTGTCTCCTCTTTCCACCTCAACCAGGAGGTGGTTCTTCCTACTTTCTTCCCTAGACCTCATGCAAGTCAGGCTGAAACA
The DNA here is from genome assembly GCA_033557465.1 of Ichthyophis bannanicus. Classification (NCBI taxonomy): domain Eukaryota; kingdom Metazoa; phylum Chordata; class Amphibia; order Gymnophiona; family Ichthyophiidae; genus Ichthyophis; species Ichthyophis bannanicus. The sequence goes on along the minus strand of CM066036.1, from coordinate 51,142,821 downwards.
GTTCTCCATACCTTGGACTGTAGGAGGGCCTTATCCTTCTACCTTGAACGTACGCAAGGTCACAGGAAGGCTTCTCAGCTCTTCCTTTCTTTTGACCCCAATAACTTGGGGAGGCCTGTGTCCAAGCGTAACTTGTCCATCTGGGTGGCTGACTGTATCACCTGGGCTTACAAGGCGGCTGACCTTCCTTTGCAGGGTAGGGTCACGGCCCACTGTGTGAGGGCAATGGCTGCATCAGTGGCTCACCTCCGCTCTGTCCCATTGCAAGACATCTGCAGGGCTGCTACTTGGTCTTCAAGCCAGACATTTGCAGCCCACTACTGTCTGGAGAGGGAGTCCCATAGGGACAGTGCTTTTGGCCAAGCAGTACTCCGGAATCTCTTTGAGGTCTAGGCAACTCCTGCCCTCCTGCCCTCTGGTTGGGCTACCTGTGGAGGGTGTGTCCTTGCAAAGCCTTTCCTGTGTTGCTGAGACTAGAGGGAGTTCTCTTGTTCAGCCTGGGTTCCTGGTAGCCCAGAGCTGGGGAGTCACCCATAAGTGAGGACTGACTTCCTGCTTGGTCCTGGAGAAAGAGTAGTTACTCACCTGTAACAGGTGTTCTCCAGGAGCAGCAGGAATCAGTCCTCACTACCCTCCCTCCTCCCCTTGGAGATGCAGTTGTACATAGTTTCATTTTTACATTTTTGTGTGCTGTTCTTAGCTATCTCATTTGACTGAGGTAAGATGGCACCTTTAGGCGGGAAGGGAACCGCGCATGCGTGCCAGCATTCCCAAAGGCTTTCATGGAAAGCTGGGGAAATGCTCCGCTGGGGCTTCATCGGCGTCGATGACACCCATAAGTGAGGACTGATTTCTGCTGCTCCTGGAGAACACCTGTTACAGGTGAGTAACTACTCTTTACCCGTTCCACTCCGTTCATTAATTTATAGACTTCTATCATATCTCCCCTCAACCATCTCTTTTCCAAGTTAAAGAGCCCTAACCTTTTTAGCCTTTCTTCATAGGAGTATCCTTCCATCCCCTTTACCATTTTGGTGGCTCTTCTCTGAACCTTTTCTAATAACTCTATATCCTTTTTAAGATACGGCGACCAGAATTGCACACAATATTCAAGGTGCGGTCTCACCATGGAATGATATAGAGGCATTATAATATCTTATGTTTTATTTTCCATTCCTTTCCTTATAATACCTAGCATTCTATTTGCTCTCTTGGCCGCTGCTGCACACTGGGCCGAGGGTTTTAACATGTTATCCACAATGATGCCTAAATCTTTTTCCTGGGTGATGGTTCCTAATGTGGAATCTTGCATCGTGTTACCATAGTTCGGGTTGTTCTTTCCTAGGTGCAAAAAACTTTGCACTTGTCCACATTAAATTTCACCTGCCATTTGAACGTTCAATATTCCAATTTATAAAGGTCCTCTTGCATTAGTGTGATGGTTTTGAATTTTATTCTGGCCTGCATAGGGAGCCAGTGGAGGTCCTGGAGGACAGGAGTGATGTGAGCTTGTCTGGATGTGTTGGTTATTAGGCACGCTATTGTATTCTGCACCATCTGGAGGGGATGGATGCTATGTTACATAGAAACATAGAAAAATGGTGACAGAAAAAGACCACATGGCCTATCTAGTCTGTCCTTCCATATCAACAACTACAAAAGTCCCCTTTTTTTCTTTAGAGATCCTCTGTGTTTGACCCATGCTTTTTTTAATTCAGATACTGTCCTCTACCACCTCCACTGGGAGACTATTCCACGGATCCACCACTCTTTCCGTAAAGAAATATTTCCGCATATCACTCCTGAATCTATCCCCTTTCACCCTCATCCCATGTCCCCTTGTAGCAGTACTTGCTTTCAATCGAAAGAGTCTCTGCCCCTGTGCATTTATGCCACGGAGGTATTTAAATGTCTCATTCATATCACCTCTATCCCGCCTTTCCTCTAATGTGTACATATTAAGATCCTTAAGTCTGTCCACATATACTTTATAATGAAGAGCACTAACCATTTTAGTAGCCACCCTCTGTACTGACTCCATCCTGTTTATATCCTTTTGAAGGTGCAATCTCCAAAATTGCACACAGTACTCTAAATGAGGCTGCACCAAAGACTTATACAGAGGCACTATCCTTTTTTCTGCTAGCCATTCCTCTCTGTATGCACCCAAGCATCCTTCTAGCTTTTGCTGTGGCCTTTTCTACCTGTTTACCACTTTAATATCATCAGACACAACCACGCCTAGGTCCCGCTCTTCTTTAGTGGACATGACCATACCATTGTATATAGTTGCCTATATGATTCATACCTTTGTATATAGTTTTATAATGTTACTTAATATTACCAAATGTTAATATGTAATTAACAGACTATTGTAAATAGTTCACAGAAGTTTCATGTAAAAAACAGCACTGTTTCACTGTTTCTTAACTTGTTCATTGTAAACCACACCTGATCTTTGGAAGGTAGCGGTATATAAGCAAATGTTAAAAATAAATAAATAAATAAATAAAAAAGTACTTCACCCCCTATACTATATTACTCCCTTGGATTGCTGCAGCCCAAATGCATGACCTTGCATTTTTTAACATTAAATTCCAGCTGCCAAATTCTAGACCATTCTTCAAGCTTAGCTAGATCCCTCCTCATGTTATCTTCACCTTCCTGGGTATCTACTCTATTGCAGATTTTGGTATCATCCGCAAAGAGGCAAACCTTACCCGACAGCCCTTCCGCTATATCACTAACAAAGATGTTAAAAAGAATCGGACCAAGGACAGATTCCTGGGGCACACCACTGGTAACTTCCTTCTCCTCAGAGTGAGCTCCATTTACCTGTATTCTTTGTTGCCTCCCACTTAACCAATTTCTAACACAAACAGTAACTTTAGGGTCCATCCTTAGTGTGCTCAGTTTGTTTATAAGTCGCCTGTGAGGAACGGTGTCAAAGGCTTTACTGAAATCTAAATACACCACAGCTAGGGCTCTCCCTTGGTCCAACTCCCTGGTCACCCACTCAATCAACCCTGGTCACCCAGTCAAAGAAATCAATCAGATTTGTCTGACAAGACCTGCCTCTGGTGAATCCATGCTGCTTCGGATCCTGTAATCTGCTGGACTCCAGAAACCTCACTATTTTCTCTTTCAGCAGCATTTCCAATAATTTACTCACCACCGAAGTTAAACTAACCGGCCTGTAGTTTTCAACCACATCTATATAGGTTCTTTTTTGCAAAGACACCACATGAGCCTCTCTCCAGTCCTTTGGCACCACTCCCTACTCAAACAAGGCATTGAAAAGGTCAGTCAGTGGAGCTGCTAGAACGTCCCCAAGTTCCCTCAGTATTCTAGGATGTATCCCATCCAGTCCCATCACTTTGTCTACTTTAAGTTTAGCTAGTTTCTCACGAACACAGTCTTCTGAAAATTGTTCAAGACGTCCCTCACTTCTGTTCCTGTTTGTGGGTGTTTTCTGAGGTCCTGTTTCTTCATCTGTGAACACAGAACAGAAATATTTGTTCCTGATCGTCCCTCCAGTCTAGTCCCGGAATCTCTGGGTTGTCAACCTCCTCCAGCAGCTTTGGAGACTGAGAAACTTCACTCTTGTGATGTCATCAGTATATAAGGGCTGGCACCACCTCCACACTCCAGTTTATTAGTCTCCAAAGCAGCTAGGATAGGGGTGAGCCCAAAGGGTTCTGGGCTCACTGTAGAAACGATTACGGAGTGCTAGGAAGAAGTACCAATTTAATTCAGGAAAGCTAGTTTACTATTCTGCCTTCAGCTTGGTGGGGGAGCTGCTTTCTGTGTGCCCTGAGGTCCTCTGCTTTTTTCTTTATTTGACTTCTTTATTTTGCTTGTTATTTTATTTCTTTATTTTATTTATTTATTTATTCACCTCCGGGGGTGATCATGAGCCGCGGCCTGATTTAACCTTCGGGGGAGAGGACCGGCAGCTGGTTACCGTCCCGAGTCAGAAGGGACAGGAACCGGCTCAGTGCTCAGCTCAGCGCGTGCAGAGGAGCTGCCTGCCGGCACTTTGAGCTGGAGTATACTGCCGCAGCGGTTCTTTTCAGGCAGTCGGGGGCTCCGGCTCGAGAAAAGAAGCTTAAGGGGCTAAGAAGCTGTGCAGCGCGAACGACCCGTCTGTAAGCACCGCTGGAGGTAAGCCAAGTTTTGGCGGGAAGCGGCTGCGTTGCCGAGGCAGGCCTAGCCATGTGGGCTGAGAGCTGGAAAATCGCGGTTCTCTGTACAGGCCTTTGCCGCCTTCTTGCTCAGCCTCGGAGCTTCGTTTTCAGTTGATTTCTTCAGGGTTTACATGGGAGACCGCTTCTGAAGAGGCTGTACCACAAAAAAAAAAACAAAAAAAAAAACGGAGGCCTTGCCTAAGGGGCCCAGCACAGTATGCCTTCCAAGCAGATTTGCCTCTTGTGTGGGGTCAAGCACAGCTCAGTTTCTTTGGAGGGAGTTTGTAGGGGCTGCGCTCCTGAAGTGGAGGCCACGGAGGGGCTCCCTGAATCAGAGGCTGGGGGACATGAAACATTAGAGGAGGTCATAGCTCCCAGTCCCTCTCCCCTGCCTGTTCCGGAGCCGGGGCTCAGAGCGCCGGGACCGCCGGATCTCCAGTTTGCTCCACAGCCTGGCGCAGGGAGTTTGGCGGCGATTTTCTCTGCGGATTTCATGGCGCTACTCCAAAGATCCTTCACGGCCTCGCAGGGGACACCGGTAGCTGGTTCCTCGGGGGCGGGGATTGGAGAAAAGAGACCAGCTTCGCCTTTGGCGGCGGAGGGGTCAAGCATTTTAGCCAAGAAGGCCAGGTATGATAAAGATCGCCTGGATCAGTCCGTCGGATCAGAGGACATGCGGTCTGAGGAGGCGGACACTGAAAGGGATCTGGAAGATCTAGAGGAAGGTGAAATCAGAGAGCAGGAGGATCAGGCGCGGGTAGTTAGAGTATTTCGTAGAGCGGTGCTCTCGGCGCTTATAGCGGAGTCGCTTAAGGCTCTTAATATGCCGGAGGCAGAGCCAGCACAGGACTCTACCCTGGAGGATCCCCTGCTGCAAGCGGTTCGGAAGACGCAGAGGGCTTTCCCGGTGCACCGGGTGTTCCGGGAGATGATTCAGGAGGAATGGGATATGCCGGAGGCCGCGCTAAAAGGCTCTAGGGTTATGGCTCGGCTGTACCCTCTCCTGGATCAGGACCGTGAGTTGTTCAAGGCTCCGAAAGTGGATGCAGCCGTTTCTGCGGTGACCAAGAAGACTACCATCCCGGTGGAGGGGGCGGCGGCGCTGAAGGATGCGCAGGACCGCAAATTGGAGTCCTTACTGAAGCTGTTTTTTGAGGCGAATGCGCTGTCCTTACAGGCTTCCATTTGTGGGGCCTGGGTGGCGAGAGCCTGCTTGCGCTGGGCACAGCGGGTCCAGGGCGACCTCTCGGGGGAGGGGTCAGATGAGGCGGCCCGCTTGGAGTCGGGTGCAGCGTATCTCGCCGACTTGCAGAATGACCTGATACGGGGTTTAGCGAACAGTATGGCTTCCGTGGTCGCGGGGAGGTGATGTCTGTGGCTGCGTAATTGGGCAGCGGACGGTTCTTCCAAGGCACGGTTGAGTAAGCTTCCCTTTCGGGGTAAGCTGCTCTTTGGTGAAGATTTGGAGAAGTTGGTGAAGGATTTAGGAGAGTCCAAGGGCGGTAGGTTGCTGGAGGACAAGCAGAAGCAGGGATGGCCCCTTCCCGGACCTCGAGGGCAGCTGCGGGATTTTCGCAGGTTCCCTTCCCCGAGACTGGGTCAGCCACAGCGGGGGCGTTTTCCTAGTCGGGCCCAGAGCTTTCGGGGGTTTCGCGGAGCAAACAGGGGTTTTGCAGCAGCATCCTCGTCCTCCGCCTTCAAAAAGTCACAATGAAGTCAGGCGGGTCCAGGGAGGGCTAGTTCCCGTAGGGGGGCGTCTGCGGGATTTTTACCCTGCCTGGGCCCAGCTCACGTCCGATCAGTGGGTGTTAGAGGTGATTCGCAAAGGTTATGCGCTGGAGTTGCAGCATCCGGTGTCCGACTCGTTCGTTCAGTCGCCGTGCAACGCGCCGGCAAAGCGCACCGCCTGCGGGAAACGGTACAGAGGCTCCTTTCGCTCGGGGCAATTGTCCCGGTTCCTGCCGACCAGTTAGGTTGCGGTCGCTACTCGATTTACTTTGTGGTCCCGAAGAAAGAGGGGACTTGGCGTCCCATTCTAGATTTAAAAAGGCTAAACCGCTGTCTGCGTGTATCGCATTTTCGGATGGAAACTCTCAGGTCGGTCATTGTGGCGGTAAGGAAAGGGGAGTTTCTGACGTCCTTAGACCTATCGGACGCTTATCTGCACATCCCGATACGACGGGAACATCATAAATTCCTCAGGTTTGCAGTTCCTATGGGACATTTTCAGTTTCAGGCACTCCCTTTTGGCTTGGCAACGGCGCCGCGTACTTTCACCAAGGTGATGGTGGTGGTAGCAGCGGCCTTGAGGAAAGAAGGAATTTTGGTTCACCCATATCTGGACAATTGGTTAATCAGGGCAAAGTCCAGGGCAGAGAGTGTTTCGGCTATGGCCCGGGTGATAGCTCTGTTGCAGAGTCTTGGTTGGGTGATCAACGAAGCGAAGAGCAGGTTGGTCCCGTCTCAGGACCTGGAGTACTTAGGGGTGCGTTTTGACACCAGCGTGGGTCGAGTTTTTCTACCTCGGCAGCAGGTGCTGGGGCTCCGTCATTTGGTGCGGCGGTTTCTCAGCTGGCGGTGGCCCACGGCTTGGGATTATCTCCAGGTGTTAGGGACAATGGCGGCGACCTTGGAGTTGGTGCCGTGGGCACGAGCCCACATGCGGCCGTTGCAGCGGGCTCTGTTAAGAAGGTGGTCGCATCAACGAGATTCGCTATCCCAGAAGTTGCCTTGTCCTCGTCAGACTCGACGGCAGCTACGTTGGTGGCTGACGCCGGGGTATTTGGAGACGGGGATGTCGCTGGAGGCGCCGGCATAGGTTTCGCTGACAACGGATGCCAGTCTGGTCGGCTGGGGAGCCCATTGTCAGGGTCGCCTGGTGCAGGGCCAGTGGTCAGACCTGGAAAAGTCTTGGTCAATCAACAGGTTAGAGTTGCGGGCGGTGGTGCTGGCTCTGAGGGAGTTGCGCCCTCTCCTGCAGGGGAAGGCCATTCGGGTGTTCTCGGACAATGCGACAGCGGTGGCTTACGTAAATCGTCAAGGGGGCACCAGCAGCATGGCGCTAGAGACCGAGGTGGAGAGTCTGTTCGAGTGGGCCAAGTCCCATCTGGTGGCCTTGTCCGCGGCGCATGTTGCGGGCATGGAGAATGTCGAAGCCGATTTTCTCAGTCGAGTAAGGATAGACCCCGGAGAGTGGGTGTTGCACCCCAAAGTCTTTGCAATGTTGGTGCGGTGCTGGGGGACGCCAGTAATGGATCTTATGGCAACCTTTCAGTTGGCAAAGGTCGATCGGTTCTTCAGCCGCAGAAAGGAGAGGATGTCGGAAGGATTGGACGCCCTCATTCAGAGGTGGCCAGAAGGGCAGCCACTGTATGTCTTCCCGCCGTGGGTATTGATCGGGCGGGTGATACAGCGCATAGAGCAGCACAGAGGACGCGTGATTCTAATTGCTCCGGATTGGCCGCGAAGGCCCTGGTGTGCCTCTTGGTGGGGCAGCCTTGGAAACTGCCTCTTCGCACGGATCTGCTAATGCAGGGGCCTCTCTCCATGCCTCAGGTGGATCGATTCTCGCTTATGGCCTGGCTCTTGAGTGGGCTCGGTTGAGAGCACGCGGTTATTCGCCGGCGGTAATAGCTACTTTGCTCAAAGCTCGGCGGCGATCCACTTCCTTGGCTTACGTGAGGGTTTGGCGCAGCTTTGAGAATTGGTGTGCCGAGCGGGGATGTGTTCCGTTGAAGGCGACAGTTCCGCAGGTGTTATCCTTTTTGCAGGATGGCTTTCAAAAGGGATTGGCGGCGTCCTCATTGAAGGTGCAGTTGGCGGCCTTGTCCTGTTATAGAGGAAAGGTGCAGGGCATCTCGCTGGGTAGTCATGCGGATGTTAAGCGTTTTTTGAGGGCAGTGAAACTCCTTTGGCCGCCGCGACAGCAGACGGTTCCGGCTTGGGATCTGCCTTTAGTCTTGGAGGCCTTAGGGAAGCCGCCTTTTGAGCCTTTAGCGGAGGCTTCGTTGAAAGATTTGACGCTGAAGGTGGTATTTTTGGTGGCAGTTGCTTCGGCAAGGCGCGTTTCGGATTTGCAGGCTCTGTCGTGTCGGCCGTCCTTTCTGTCTTTCTTCGAGTCGAAGGTGGTGTTGAGACCCATTCCGTCCTTCTTGCCGAAAGTGGTTTCGGTTTTTCATATGAACCAAGTGGTATCCTTGCCCGTGTTTCGCAGCAAAGGTAAGGGGCAAGTGGCGGACCGTTTTCATCGCTTGGATGTTCGCCGGGCTTTGAAGAAGTATGTTACTAGGACAGCGTCCTTCCGTAAGTCCGACAGGCTTTTTGTGCTGTTTGCGGGGGCCCGCAAAGGTGAGGCGGCCTCTAAAGGTTCGATTGCCTGGTGGGTGAAGGAGGCCATCGCTTCGGCTTATATTTTGAGGGGTCGGGCGGTGCCAGACGGTTTGCAAGCTCATTCCACTAGGGCGCACGCTGCGTCTTGGGCAGAGTCTAAGCTGGTACCGGCAGTTGACATTTGTAAAGCGGCGACATGGTTGTCGCTGCATACCTTTGTGAAGCATTACCGTCTGGATGTGCAGGCAGACAGAGACACCTGTTTTGGTTCAGCGGTGCTTCAGGCCGGGCTACCAGGTCCCTCCCGTTGATGGGTTTTTACTGCTCTGGTACGTACCCAGAGATTCCGGGACTAGACTGGAGGGACGATCAGGAAGATTAAATTAGTAACTCCAGACTAGTCCCGGAATCTCTGGGTTAACCTCCTCCAGCAGCTTTGGAGACTGAGAAACTTCACTCTTGTGATGTCATCAGTATATAAGGGCTGGCACCACCTCCACACTCCAGTTTACCTACTGACAAAGCAGACTCACCGGAGCAACAAGTAAGAAGTAAATTGAAAAAGGCAAACAACTGCCCCATTATACTATAAAGACCCGCAGGTCCAACTATCTACAAAATCTGTAACTACGTATGCCGTGAGCTCTCCTGCAGAATAATGAAAAATAATGAAAAATGACACTTATCAGTAAGAGGTCTCCTGCTTCAGGCCACAGAGCACCAGCAAGACAGGGCGGGACCCGGGACTAGACTGGAGTTACTCCAGGAACTACAATTAACAGGTAAGTCTAATTTAATCTTAAGCACTTCTACTTTATCTTCATCATCTTCTACATATTCCTCCCCTTCACCCTTGAGTCTGACAATACCATTTTTGCCCTTCCTCTTCTCAGTAACATATCTGAAAAATGTCTTATCCCCCCATTTTATTGCATTGGCTATTTCCTCCTCTTTTTGAATCTTTGCTTTCCTGACTATTTTGCTAGTTTCTCTAAGTTTTTCTAAGTTTTTCTAAGTTTTTCCAAATATGGTTGACTGTCTTATTTATTTATTTATTTTCATTTCTTAAATACCGCGCTCTTTTAATCAGTGCGGTGTACATATGAACAAAAAACAAACACAATGTACAAGGCAACATTGGTTTTTACAATGAACAGGGTAAACTAACATGGAGATAACTGGGGGAACTATATACATGGTATGATAATTAATTACATGGTTGTAGTAAATACATTACGAGTGCGCTGTCTTCCTCTCTCTTTGATCTCTTGTATTTCATGTTTTGGGAGACCGTGATATGAGGTTGCAGTAGTTGATGGTCAAGGTGGCTAAGGCTTGGCAGATGGTTCAGAATGAGTCAGGGTTTAGCAATGGGCAAGAATCTCAGGATTCTTATTTTTGTGTAGATAGCATTCGTCTTTTTTTTAATCTGCTCTTGGAAGGTAAGATTTGGTCAATTATTAAGCCTAGATATTTGACTTCAGTCTTTACAGTAATGGTGTAATCTCCGAGGACAATGTATGTCGGGGGAACAAAGGATGGGTTGGAGAAGATATGGAGAGCTTCTGTTTTTGTTTGGTTAATTATAAGGTTGTGTTGGTGGAGCCAGTATCTTAACTTGGTGAAGCAGTTGCTGATGTTGGTGAAGTTTAGCATAGTAATATTGAAGGGGGTGAAGAACATTATGTCTTCGGCATATAATCGGTATTGTATGTTGTATTCTCCCAAGATTTTGTGTATGGGTTGAAGGAAGATATTAGAGGAGCTGGAGCCAGGGCCGGATTTACCTTGAGTGAGGCCCTACGCCAACAAAAATTGTGGGCCCCCAGCAGGGGCGGCCCAAGGGGGGTGCGGACCTCATTTGCATAAGGGGCCTCATTTGCATAAATATTTGCATAATGTTACCATATACTAACTTTTAGTAAACATGCCTCTTAATGAGTGTATGGATAAAGAAAGACTAAAAGATTTCTACATTACTATAATCCAGTGCCAACTGCCAGACACATTAGGAACTACTACAAACACTGCCCATAGTAAACCCGCCGTATCCTAACAGCACTACCAGGACTCACAAAGCACCATACTCTACCAATCAAAAGGCAACACTGCAAATATTAAACCAATACATTTCAGAGAACAACAATACATGACCTACTGGGGAAAGAGAACAAGTGGCAATGTCAAATAGGAATTATATAAACAGAACACCTCAGCTCAGTTACACATGCAGAACATAGACCATCACCAAACAAGTAATCACAATTTAGAAATAGGAAGACAATAATTAAACTGGGAATCCCAAAAGCCTAACTTGGAATGTACAACACTGTAGAAATAAAACAATACATTAATTTGCTCTTGTACTAAACAAAGCGCAGATGTTAATGATGCACATTTACCAGAGCTGACATATTCCAATTAATAAATTCAAAATAAAGAGATATTTTTCTACCTTTTGTGCATTTTTTTCAGCTGCAATTGCTCCAGCCACTTTCTTATGTTTTCTTCGTGTCTTCTGCTAACTCTCCATCGTCTTCTGTCCATTTGTCCTTTCTTCTCTCTTCTAGATTTTTTTCCATATGCTTTAACATACTAATCTTTCTCCTTTTGCTCTTTCCTCATTCCTATTTCATCCACTCAAATTTTACCCCTCCATCCTCAATCCCCACTTACTCTCCCAATACCCGGCCAATTGTAGATTTTTTATCCCTCCCACACAAAATATTTTTCCCTTCTCCATTTTACTCTTCCAGCCCCATCCCATTCTAATCCTCCCCCAACATCAGCTCCCTTCTAGTTCCAGCCTCACCCAGCATCCATTCCCTTCTAGTCCCTGCATCAGCCCATTTCCAGTCCTAGCCATCCATCAGCCCATTTCCAGTCCTAGCCCCCCCATCACCCCACTTACAGTCCTTAACCCCCCATCACCCCATTTTCAGTCCTTAACCCCCCATCACCCCTTTTTCAGTTTAAGCCCCCCCTATAACCCATTACCAGTCCTAACCCCCCATCAGCCCACTTCCAGTCCTAACCCCATCAACCCATTTCCAGTCAGCCCCCCATAGCCCATTGCCAGTCCTACCCCCCCCCATCAGCCCACAGCCCATTACCAGTCCTAACCCCATCATCCCACCTCCAGTTGTAACCCCCCAGCCCATTTCCAGTCCTAGCCCCCCATAGCCCATTACCAGACAACCCCCATCAGCCCACAGCCCATTACCAGTCTTAACCCCCCCAAAGCCCATTACCAGTTCTAACCCCCCCCCCAACAGCCCATTACCAGTCCTAACCCCATCAGCCCACCTCCAGTCTTAACCCCCCAGCCCATTTCCAGTCCTAGCCCCCCCCCATAGCCCATTACCAGACAGCCCCCATCAGCCCACAGCCCATTACCAGTCTTAACCCCCCCAAAGCCCATTGCCAGTTCTAAGCCCCCCCCAACAGCCCACAGTCCATTACCAGTCCTACCCCCATCAGCCCACCTCTAGCCTTAACCCCCCCCAGCCCAGCCCATTTCCAGCCCCAGCCCCCCAATCGCCCATTACCAGCCCTACCCCCCCCAGTCCATTTCCTGCCCCAGCCCCCCATTAGCCCATTACCAGCCCTACCCCCCCCAGTCCATTTCCAGCCCCCCCAATAGCCCATTACCAGTCCTACCCCCCCCCATAGCCCATTACCAGTCGTACCCCCCCCCCGGCCTAAAGTAAAATTTAATTAAAAAAAAAAACCTGGTGGCTGCCGCCGCGGGGGCCCCGTCTACAAGCTGGTCGGGTCGGGTCCGGTCGGGTCGGGCCGGGTCCGGTCGGGTCTCTCTCCCTCCCTCGCTGCAGGCTGCGAGAGACGCTCCCCCGCCGCGTCCCTCGCAGCCTGCAGCGAGGGAGGGAGGGAGAGAGACCCGACCGGACCCGACCCGACCGGACCCGACCAGCTTGTAGACGGGGCCCCCGCGGCCGCAGCGGGGCCCCCGCGGCGGCAGCAACCAGGTTTTTTTTTAAATTAAATTTTACTTTAGGCCGGGGGGGGGGTAGGACTCCTACCCCCCCCCCCGGCCTAAAGTAAAATTTAATTTAAAAAAAAACCTGGTGGGTGCCGCCGCAGGGCCCCCTCTGCTGCCGCGGGGGCCCCGTCTACAGGCTGGTCTGGTCCGGTCGGGTCGGGTCTCTCTCCCTCCCTCGCTGCAGGCTGCGAGAGACGCGAAGGGAGAGCGTCTCCTCGCGTCTGTGTTAAGCCCGCAGGGGCTGATGGGAAATCCCATCAGCCCCTGCGGGCTTAACACAGACGCGAGGAGACGGTCTATCTTCGCGTCTCTCGCAGCCGGGAGGGAGGGAGGGAGACGAGACCCGACCAGACCAGACCAGCCCAGCCCAGCCCAGCTTGTAGACGGGGCCCCCGCGGCAGCCACCAGGTTTTTTTTTTAATCGAGTTGAAAAAAAAAACCTGGTTCTATTTTTTGGGGGCCCCTGCCGGTTGTGGGCCCTACGCCATGGCGTACATGGCGTATACGTAAATCCGGCCCTGGCTGGAGCCTTGAGGGACTCTTTGGCTAGGAATGAAGGGTAGGGCGGCTTTATCACCAATTCGTACCTGTTGTGTTCTGTTTTCAAGGTAGGAATGGAACCAGTTTAGTGTGGTATCTCTAAGGCCAATGTCATGCAGTCTGTCGGAGCTGTTTGTGGGGGACGGAATCAAAGGCAGATGAAATGTCAAGGAAAATTAGTAGACAACCTTGGTTAGTGTTTTGGTGTATATCACTCAGTCTAAAAGGGACATGATCAGGGTTTCCACACCATGGTTCCTTTTGAAACCATGTTGGAAGGGGTCAAGGGGGATATGGTCATCAATGTAATTCTGCAGTGAGTTTTGGACAATCTTTTCAGTTATTTTTGCTAGGAGAGGGATATTTGATATCAGTCTGTAGGGGGCTGGTGATGTGGGGGTCCAGTTTGTTCCCTTTTAGGATGGGTCGAATAGAGCACTTTTTCAGGGGCGCTGGCATAATTCCATTGCTGAGGGAGGTTGTAACTATAGATCGGATGAAGGGGCTAAGGGTTTCCTTCGTGCTTTTAATCCATGTGACTGGGTATGGGTCAAGGACAGAAGTAGAGGTATTGAGGTTTTTGATGACTGAAATTATGTTTCAAAAGGTGGGGGGTCAAACTGGTTCCAGGTTGTTTATAGAGGTTACATTAGTGGTATGGGCCTCTGTGTAGAGACTAATTCTGGATGGGGGTGAGGAGTATTTAGAGCAGAGGTGGTCTGCTATGGCTTGTGGGGAATTTTTTCATCCAGCTCCTGTTTTGGTGTTTCCTTTAATAGGGATTTGGCGATGGAGAATAGTTCCCTTGGTTTATTTTGGGAACGCAGAATTATATTTTCATTGTATTTTCTGCCTTAAGGTTTCAGAGCAATAGGCGCAGAGCTTTTCTGTATAGGAGGTATGGCTGGAAGGGTCATGGAAACGACGCCAGCGGAGTTCCAGCCGTCTGAGTTCTGTCTTTAAATCACTTTACAGATCACATTACACCTATATTATACTCGCTCCACTGGCTCCCAGTTCAGAGCAGGATTAAATATAAACTCATCATGATCACATTCAAATGCATTAGGGAATTAGTGCCACCTACACTATGCCAACTAATCAAAAAAACATCCAACGATCGTCACAGAAGAGGCACTATGAATAACACACTTTTATATCCTCCTGAATACCGGAAAAAAAGACAACACACAAGTAACAGAGCTTTTGAGTATCTTTCCCCAATGCTCTGGAACACGCTACCTGAGAGACTTAGAAATATATCGGATCTTTCCACCTTCCGCACACAACTGAAAACTTTGCTATTCATAGAACACTTCGGATAAAATGAACCAACGATAACTGCTCACCCGACCTAAGCCCTTTCAGTATTCAACTCATCTTCACACTATCCCTACCTCAAACATACTCACCTTCCCCGCATTATGTGGTATTCTGAGCAGGTCTTGCAACAACACACACACGCTCCGCCAACCCTACATAAACATACCCCAAACATACTCCTTACCACTTACCTACCCCACTGGCATATCTCCTGCTACGAAAGAACATAAACTGAATGTATAATACCCCTGATGATCACACATGTTGTAAATAGTTAATTGTGATACTAATCATGTACAAATGTTTATAGCCTGTGATTCATATGTAACTTTCACATTGTTCAATGTAACATTGTTGTTTCTGTTCCATGTAAACCGCTATGATTAACTGATATGGCAGTATAAAAATCACACAAATAAATAAATAAAAATAAATAAATGTAGTGATGCAGAGAACCAGGGTATTCTTTTACGGTGTTTCTGTGGGGGTGCTTGTGCAGCTGTAGTCATGATCCTGTTCCATTCATTAATTTGGGAATCTAAGTTGACTTTATTGTCAGAGAGCATTTCTAGTTGGGGTGTTACCTGATTAAGGAACAGGTTGATTCCAAATTGTTTAAATTTATGAATCTGCGGAGGTGTAGAGGGGTAGGGGCTTTTCTGGTGATAAGAGGAAAAAGAGAATTGTATCAGTGATTGGTCTGACCATGGAACGGGGTAGATGGAGTGTGGAATCTGAGTGTTCTCTATGATATTGTGTGGTAAGATGTTCAGATCTAGGGTATTAACCTTGTTGTAGGTTGGAGATTTGAGGATCTGGGAGAAATATAGAGCATCCATGGCTTCTAAGAAGGAGGAAGCTTGTTTCTGCGAGGTTGATGGGAGGTTAAGGTCTCCTAAGAGAGGATGTGTAGTGGTTTGGGGAGTGCAAGCTGATTCAAGTATATTAGAAAGGTCAAGAGTATCAGTTCGAGGAGCTCTGTATAAGAGGCATAGGGAGAATGCATTGTTGGATACTTTAATCAAATCCATGCCTGGAATGGAGGCTGATTCGATGGTTGAGAAGTTTAGTTCTTTCTTTGATATTACTGAGACTCCACTGCCTCTGTTGGTTGTCCTGTTGCAGTTGTGGATTGAGTGAGTGGGGGGGGGGACAAAGTTGGTTTATGAGAACAGAGTCTGTTTCATGGAACCATGTCTCCGTGAGGCAAAGTATATCAAGGTTGTGATCAGTAATTAAGTCTGTTATGAGGGGAATCTTGTTCCTGGTTGAGCGTACATTAATCAGGGCACATAATAGTGGGGGGATGGATTGGATCTGGTGGCTGGGCAGGGATGGTAAGGTTGGGGGTAATTGTAAGTCTACATTTTCGGGGGGCCTGGTATGAGTGAGGATAGGGCAAGAATTTGTTAAGCGGTGGTCTGTATGTGTGGATTATTGGGATGTGGTTTACTATGTTTTGTTTCACTTCAAATGCATTATTTATATATTTATCTATTTGTGCTTATTTACCGCCTTTTGTGAATCAAAGTGGTTTACAGAGAATTCAAAGGATTGAACATTACATTAAACAAAAAATACATGTAACATTTTGAACAGGGAGTGATGGGGGATAAGGGAAGAATTAACTCAAATCAGCAACAGCTGATTTAAGCAATAACTATGTACAGAGAACTAAGCATATATATATAATTTAGTTACAATGAATTTGAAGGCATCTTGAATAGTGAAAGGACTGTTCCTTATCGTCTCTCCGGGCCAGTCCAGAACAGATGGGTAGTCAAATCTCCCTCCTCTAGCAGCTGAGGACTGAATACTGATTCTTGTTGCTAGGATACCTAGCTCTCCCCTGGCGACAGAAGGCAGTCTTAATGTCCTCAGCAGCTGAGCTGGATGTGTGGAGATTTGACTCCCCATTACTGTTCTGTTAGGTTTATTTCTCTGGCCTTCTTTATTATTTTTTCTGGAAGAGTTTCACCTTGGGGTTGGTGCTTAGCCCTAGCAGGGTGTTTTTAGCACTTCACTATTGTTGCGAGTACCTGGACTGCTGTGCACAGCGAATGGGACAGAGCCTGTCTCCTCTTCTCTGTGCCATGTGCTATTAGGGATCAGACCTGGGGGCCCCAGTTGCTGTCCTACTTCGCAGGTGTCCTGCCACCTTCCTGAACCGCTAGCAGCGGTACCCTGGCTGGTCGGGAGTGTTTCTGGCAAACCGGCAACTTACCAGGTATTTATTGTGAACGCCGTGTATTTTCCTGATCGTTGTTCTGTCGGCTGCCCGCGGGCGCGTGGTTTCGGTTTCGGGGGATTGCCGGTAATTTCGCATAACTTGCTTTCCTTCGTGGAGCGCACCGCTTTTCAGCGATGCCCGAACACTCCGGCTCTCAAATGGAGCATTTTGCTAAGTTTCAGGCTCCCGCTGAAAGCGCGGGAGCGGCGGCCATTTTGTCAGTACCGGCCGTGTCTGCAGACCCGCTTGCTAAGCCGGCCAAGAAAAAGGCAAAATCGCGGCATGTCTTGGTGGAGCAGGAAAAGCCTGTGATTTCTGCTCTTCCTGAGGTAATCGATCCTCTTCTTAATCCGGAATTCATTTTGGCTTTTCACAGAGCTTACCTGCTTAAACAGTCTCAGGCTCCTCTGCCTGTAGGGACAGGCTCTCTTCAGCTGCCTCAGGCTGGGGTTTCTAGTCAGTCAGAACCCGGAGAGGGGGTTCCTGCCTTACCAACCCTTAAAGTACCTAAGGGGGATGACTTTTCTCTGGCTGCAGAGGCTCTGGGGCCAGAGGAGGGGGAGCTTCACGACGACTCGTGTTTGGACCCCTGGCCTGCTGATTTAGAGGAAGGTGAATTGGGGCCAGGGGAGGACCCTAATATGTTTAGGGTTTTTAGGAAGGACGAGTTGCCTGCCCTGATTGCGCAGTCCCTGCTGGCGCTCAATATTATTCCTCCAGTGGTACAGCAGGAGCCTTTAGAGGATCCCTTGTTACAGGGGTTTAAGTCCGAACAGAAATGTTTTCCCTTCCACAGAGTCCTCAAACAGATGATAGAGTCTGAGTGGGAGTTTCCAGAGGCCTCCTTGAGAGGGGCTCGGGCCATGGCTCGTTTGTATCCGGTGCCCCATGAGGAGTCAGAGCTCCTGCGCATGCCTAGGGTGGATGCGCTGGTTTTGGCTGTCACCAAGAAGACCACCATTCCGGTGGAAGGAGCTACTGCCCTGAAGGATGTACAGGATCGGCGCTTGGAGGGGCTCTTGAAGCAGGCCTTTGATGCAAGCGCCCTGGCGCTGCAGGCATCGGTCTGTGGAGCGTTCGTCTCTCGGGCTTCTATTAGGTGGAGTCAGCTGGCGTCCAGTCCGGAGGGGGACGCTTCTTCTGCTTCTTCTGCTGAGGGGGCTAAGCTAGAGTCTGCGGCAGCTTACCTGGCGGATGCCTTCTATGATTTGATTCGCATTACCGCGAAGGCGATGGCTTCCGTGATTGCCGCCCGTCGGTTTCTCTGGTTGCGCAATTGGGCGGCGGATGCCTCTTCCAAGGCTCGGCTCAGTAAGCTACCGTATAAGGGTAAGCTTCTGTTTGGTGAGGCGCTGGAAAAGATTGTCAAGGATTTGGGTGACTCCAAGGGAGGTCGCCTTCCAGAGGACGGTCCTAGGACAAGTAAGCAAGGTTCCTTCCCTAGAGGTCTAGGGCGCGATTTTCGTCGCTTTAGAGGGGCCCGCTTTACCCCGTATCAGCGGGGTCGCTTTCCGTCTCGGGGTCATTCCTTTCGGGGAGCAAGAGGTTCCGGTAGAGGCTATTTTGGAGCCTCTTCGGCTGCCGGCAAGAAGCCTCAATGAAACGAGGCAGGTCCAGGCGGAGCTTCCGGTAGGAGGTCGTTTGCAGGAGTTTGGTTCCGCTTGGGCCGCCATTACCACCGATCGCTGGGTGCTACAGATTATCAGAGAGGGTTATGCGCTCGAATTCGCTTCTCCTCTGTCAGATGCCTTCCTTTTTTCTCCCTGCGGTCCGTCTGTCAAGCGGCAGGCCATTCACGACACGTTGCAGCGCTTGCTGCAGCTCCGGGCCGTGGTCCCAGTTCCTCGAGACCAGTGCGGTTTCGGTCGATACTCGATTTATTTTGTAGTTCCCAAAAAGGGAGACTCCTTCCGGCCAATTTTGGATTTGAAGCACGTCAACCGCTGTCTGCGGATCTCGCATTTCCGAATGGAAACGTTGAGATCAGTAATCCGTTCCGTGCGTCCGGGGGAGTTTCTGTCTTCCATAGATTTGACGGAGGCTTACCTCCACATTCCGATCAAGCCGGCACATCAGTGCTTCCTTCGTTTTGCAGTTCCCATGGGTCATTTTCAGTTTCGGGCCTTGCCCTTCGGTCTGGCAATGGCGCCCCGCACCTTCACCAAAGTCATGGTGGTGGTGGTGGTGGTGGCGGCAGCGCTTCGCAAGGAAGGCATCCAGGTGCATCCCTATCTCGACGACTGGTTGATTCGTGCGCCGTCACGCGAGGAATCGGTCACAGCCACCGCTCGAGTGGTGTCTTGTCTCGAGCATCTTGGATGGATAGTGAACCAGACAAAGAGTCGCCTGCAACCGGTTCAGCAGCTTCCCTACCTGGGAGCGTTTTTCGACACGAGCAGGGGGCTCGTCTCCTTGCCTCTGGACCGTGTTCGCAAGCTTCTCTCTCACGTGTCCGGTTTCTTACGTCTTCGAACTCCCACAGCTTGGAAGTACTTGCAGTTGCTGGGACTAATGGCTGCGGCCTTGGACCTGGTGCCTTGGGCTCGAGCACACATGCGTCCACTTCAGCAGGCACTTCTCTCGCGGTGGTCCCCGCAGCGTCATCCGCTCTCCCGGCGCTTGGGCTGCCCCGAGCATGTGCGAGTCAGTCTTCACTGGTGGTTGGTTCCTCATCATCTCCTAGCGGGCGTGCCTTTGGCTGTGCTGGATTGGGTCTTGGTCACTACGGATGCCAGCCTGTCCGGTTGGGGAGCGCATTGTTTGACACACATAGCACAGGGCTCCTGGTCGACGGAAGAGGCTCGGTGGTCCATCAATCGACTGGAACTCAAAACCGTCTATCTGGCACTGCTAGCGTTTGCCGAGTTGCTGGAGGGCAAGCCTGTGCACGTATTTTCCGACAATCTCGTGACCGTATCTTACATAAATCGCCAAGGCGGAACGGGCAGTCTCTCTCTCCTGGAGGAGAGTCAACGCTTGTTTCAATGGGCGGAGGTGCACCTGGAGGCACTGTCGGCGTCGCATGTCGCAGGCAAGCACAATGTGCAAGCCGACTATCTCAGTCGTCACCTGCTGGATCCCGGGGAGTGGGAGCTCCATGCGGACGTGTTTCGAGAGGTCACTCTGCGTTGGGGTCACCCGGTCATGGATCTGATGGCAACTCTGCGCAATGCCAAGACAAAGCGTTTTTTCAGCAGGCGCAGGGAGCATATGTCGGAGGGTCTCGACAGTCTCGTTCAGCCCTGGCCGTCGGGTCAGCTTCTTTATGTGTTTCCTCCGTGGCCGTTGATAGGACGGGTACTTCAGAAAGCAGCCACTCACACGGGTCGGGTGATCCTTATTGCTCCGGATTGGCCCAGATGCCCTTGGTATGCCGATCTGATGCGGCTTCTGGTGGCGCCACCCTGGCGGTTGCCCGCTCGAGCGGACTTGCTAACGCAGGGGCCCGTTCCGATGCCCCAGGCGGATCAGTTCTTGCTTACGGCCTGGCTATTGAGCGGGATCGCTTGCGACGCAAAGGTTATTCATCGTCGGTGATCGCCACTTTGTTACAGTCTCGCCGGCGCTCCACGTCGCTGGCTTACATCCGTGTGTGGCGCGTGTTTGAAGCTTGGTGCATCGATCGATCCTTGCGAGCGCGTTTGGCTTCCATTCCGGATATTCTCGCGTTCCTTCAGTGTGGTCTGGAAAAGGGTCTTGCTCTGAACATTGAAAGTGCAGTTGGCGGCGCTAGCAGTTTTTCGGGGTCCGATTCGCTGGTCTCGTCTTTCTTCGCATCCGGATATCTTGAGATTTCTCAGAGCGGCCAAGCATATCAGGCCACCTGTCTGGCAGGTTATTCCTCCTTCGGATTTGAATCTAGTGCTGGAGGCTTTGACCTCCGCTCCCTTTGAACCGCGCTCCTCCAGTTCCATCCGGGAGGTGTCCTGGAAGACAGCTTTCTTGGTTGCCTTATGTTCCGCTCGCCGCATTTCAGATTTGCAAGCGCTTTCCTGTCGGCCTCCTTTCCTTCAGTTTTCTGAGGAAAAAGTAGTGTTGCGTCCCGTTCCATCTTTTCTGCCTAAGGTGGTCTCGGCATTCCATTTGAACCAGTCGGTTTCTCTTCCCACCTTCGTGGCTACCGGAGCCGGGGGTTCTGTTGATCGTTCGCTACGAAGGTTGGATATGGGTCGCGTGCTACGACGCTACCTTAGGGAGACCGAGTCTTTTCGTAAATCTGACAGGTTGTTTGTGCTGTTTGGAGGACCGTCCAAGGGTAAAGTGGCCTCTAAAGCTTCCATTGCGCGTTGGGTGAAGCAAGCCATTCGGATTGCGTATGAGACCAGAGGCAGACCCGTGCCGGTCGGGCTGCGGGCTCATTCTACCAGAGGGCAAGCCACCTCGTGGGCGGAATCAGCCTTGGTTCCGCCGGTGGATATTTGTCGGGCGGCGGCCTGGTCTTCTCTTCATGCGTTCTCGCGTCATTATCGTTTGGATGTGCTTGCGCATCAGGATGCTTCGGTGGGGGCTTCCGCCGTGATAGCGGGGCTCACAGGTCCCTCCCTGGGTTAGTCACTGCTTTGGTACTACCCATCAGTTCTGGACTGGCCCGGAGAGACGATAAGGAAGCAGAAATTAGACCTTACCTGCTAATTGTCTTTCCTTGAGTACTCTCCGGGCCAGTCCAGATCCCGCCCTTCTGTATCTTCTGTGGGTTCTGTGAGATCAGTGTTCTTAGCCATAGTCGGTTTGGCGAATTTTTTGTTTGGGAAGAAGATTGGAAAAAGGGGTATATGATTTAAAAAAAAAAAAAAAGATTTAATTCAAAGAGTGATTCCTCGGGCGCGGCTTCCAGTCAGTGCGCCAGCGTGTATGGTTTTACGCAGTGTCGCCGTGTTCGTTGGCGGCGCTCCGAACACGCTCAGAAACCTTCTGTGTAACTCTTCCTCGCCTTTCCTATGCCACTTTGTTATTTTTCATCTGCTTGTTACGTTAAGACTGCCTTCTGTCGCCAGGGGAGAGCTAGGTATCCTAGCAACAAGAATCAGTATTCAGTCCTCAGCTGCTAGGGGAGGGAGATTTGACTACCCATCTGTTCTGGACTGGCCCGGAGAGTACTCAAGGAAAGACAATTAGCAGGTAAGGTCTAATTTCTGCTTGCTTTACATGAGGTATTTAGAGAGGAGAGCTGAGACTATGGATAGAATTAGGATGTGAATCCATAAGGTTGTATGCCAGGATTTATAGGTCTCCATGTTGGGGGGATGGGTATAAAAGGAGCCAGTGGTAAGTGTAGAGACAATGAGTTATGAGTTTACCTGTACAAATTCAGGGTATTACATCTGTTATCCAACAGATAGAATACTCAGTGAACATCAGGGAGTTCTATACAGCTGTGTACAGCAATGTTACGGATTGATAGATATGATGCAGCAAATATATTGCAATTCAGGTAACGAGAATAGCATGGCAAGGATAGATACAATGATATATGCAGTGTAGCACATAAAAACCCTTAGCATGGGATAGAAGTAGTAGTTATCTGAGCTGTGAAGGCATTTGTCGATTCTGAACTAGGTGCTATACAGCTGATGCTCTTGAGAGAACATTATAGCCGATGAGGTGTAGGGGTTAGGTTACAAGTAATAGCATAAAGAGAAATTTGGTAGATATATGTCTTATGATAGGTGCAGAATCTAACGTACCTTTTTCGTTTGGGTTTGTCATGCCTAAGCTCCACACCAAAGGGCCACACCAAAGGGCCCTCTGGCAAGGCTCTCAGGTTTGGGCCTGCCAGGCGTGGGTGCGCCTGATGATGCTAAACTTTAAAGTCCTGCGGGAGCCTCTGATTGGCCCTTCAGCCTGGGAATGGAGAGGAGATTGGCTTCCCGCTTCTTGGCCCGATGGCCAGTCAGAAGGATGGAAGTGTTGCGGCGTTCCCGTGACTTTTTAACTTCACCAAGAGTCTTTCATGGGGAACCTTGCCAAAGGCTTTCTGAAAATCCAGATACACTATATCAACCGACTCACCTTTGTCTACCTGTTTATTCACATCTTCAAAAAAACATAAGAGATTAGAAACATAGAAACATGATGGCAGAAAAAAAGCACACGGCCTATCTAGTCTGCCCTTTTATATCAACCACTACAACAGTTCCTTTTTTCCTTTAGAGATCCTCTGTGTTTGTCCCATGCTTTTTTGAATTCAGATACTTGCTTTCAATCAAAAGAGGCTCTCCTCCTGAGCATTTATGCCACAGAGGTATTTAAACCACTCAATCATATTACCTCTATCCTGCTTTTTCTCTAAAGTATACATATTAAAATCTTTAAGTCTGTCCTCATAGCTTTATAACAAAGCCCACTAACCATTTTAGTAGCCACCCTCTGTACCGACTCCAACCTGTTTATATTCTTTTGAAGGTTCGGTCTCCAGAATTGCACATAATACTCCAAATGAGGTCACACCAAAGAAATATACAGAGGCACTATCACCTCTGCAGGCCATTCCTCTCCCTATGCACCCGAGCATCCTTCTAGCTTTTGCTGTTGCCTTTTCTATCTGTTTAGCTACTTTAAGATCATCAGACACAATCACGCCTATGTCCCGCTCTTCTTTTGTGGACAGAAGTACTTCACCCCTTATACTATATCGCTCCCTTGGATTGCTGCAGCCCAAATGCATGACCTTGCATTGTTTAGCATTACATCTCATTTAACATTAAATCTCAATATTCACTATTATATATGCTGTTATATTGTACAACGTTAACCATGTTCGATGTAATGTTCAAGCTCTGTTCACTGTAAACCGCCTTGATTGCTGGATAAGGCGGTAAAAAATATGAAATAAAACTCAGCTGCCAAATTTTAGCTTAGTAAGACAAGACCTTCCTTGGCTAAAGCCATATTGGCTGTCTCCCATTAAGCCATGACTATCTACATGTTCAGTAATTTTGTTCTTTATAATGGTTTCTACTATTTTTCCTGGTACTGACGTCAGGCTCACCGGTCTGTAGTTTCTCTGATCACCTCTGGAACCCTTTTAAAAAATTGGTGTTATATTGGCCATCCTTCAATCTTCATGATTTTAATGATAGTTCACAAATTACTAATAGGTCTACAATCTCATATTTCAGTTCTTTCAACACCCTTGGATGTATACCATGCAGTTCGGGTGATTTCCTACTCTTCAGTTTATCAAATAGTTGTAATACATCTTCCCGGTGTATTGATATTTCTTTCAATTCTTCAACGGCATCTCCTTTAAATACCATTTCAATAATGGGTAATATCCCTACATCTTCCTCAGTAAAGACTGAAGCAAAGAATTCATTCAGTCTCTCCGCTGTGGCCTTGTCTGCTCTTAGTGCCCCTTTTACCCCTCTATCATCTAATGGTCCAACTGACTCTCACAGGTTTTTTGCTATGAATGTACTTGAAAAAGTCTTTATTACGTGTTTTGCTTCCACAGCAAGCTTCTTCTCAAATTCTCTTTTTGCCTGCCTTATCAATGCCTTGCATCTAATTTGCCAGTGCTTATGTTTCCAGTTTTTGTCATTTGGCTCCTTTTTCCATTTCCCGAAGGATGCTTTTTTGGCTACAACAGTTTCTCTAACCTCACCTTTAAACCATGCTGGCAGTTTTTTGGACTTCCTTCCACTTTTCTTAAAGCATGAACTACAGCTGGTCTGGGCTTCCAAGATAGCATTTCCTTGGCCACAATGTGTACATAGTTTACCTGTTATCCCTGTTTAAATACCCTGTTCTTTGTAAGTCCAGTGTAGATCGTTACTACACTGCACAAATGTGTTCCATGTAAACCGCACTGATGACGAATAGCGCGGTATAGAAGAAACATTAAATAAATAAATAAAATAATAACATCCATGCTTGACATAAATCTTTAACCTTTGCAACTGCTCCTTTTATTTTTTTCTTAAGCTATTTTCTTCATTTTATTATAGTCTCCCTTTTGAAAGTGAAAAGGTAGTACTGTGGATTTCCTTGCCGTCCTTTCTCCATTTATTAAATCAAACGCGATCATGCTATGATCACTATTGCCAAGTGGCCCCCAACACCCTTATCTCCTACACCAGATCTTGTGTTCCACTAAGGACTAGGTCCAAAATGGTTTTCCCGCTGGTCTGTTCATGAACTAGCTGCTCCAAGAAGCAGTCATTTATACTAGAAACGTTATCTCTCTAGCATGTCCTGCCGTGACACTGACCCAGTCAGTGTAATTGACATCACCCATTATTATTACTGTGCTGCAACTTTTGTTAGCTTCCCTGATTTCTTTGAGCATTTCATCATCCATTTGTTCATTCTGTCCAGGTGGTCGATAGTACATCCCCACTGCCATCGCCTTCCCCTTCCCCTTTTTACATGGAATTTCAATCCATAGAGATTCTACAGTGAATTTTGTTTCCTGCAAAACTTTAATCCTTTGTGATTCATTGCCCTCTCCAACATAGAGTGCAACCCATCCAGCAATTTGATCTGCTCTATCATTACGATATAGTTTGCACTCTGGTATCTGTTTCCTGTGAGGAATCCTAAGAGGCAGGCAGGCAGGCAATAATGAAGGCTTGGAAAGTAAAAGCATCTAGTAGCTAATTGTACCATTACAGATAGTACTGGGAAAACAGGGGGTGAGTCATGAAGAGCCAGCAAAGCGTCATCAAACAGCCTTGAACCTCGCCCTCCTTTTATTTTGTGCAGAGTGCCTGCACTAAAGAACCTGTGATGAGTCCAAGCTGAGTTTCTCTGCATATTTATTTATTTAACAGTTTTTTTATATCGCACTCTTTATCGCACTTTTTATCATCAGCGCGGTTTACAGTGAACAGAACTACTCACGAACAGCAATAGGCAGGCATGAGTTTACATATAACAGGGAAATTAACCAGGATAAAAACTTTGGGAAACTTTGTACATTTATGTTATTACAACTTTATACAGTGATAGTGTTCTATTTACATAATGTGTGACATGCGACAGAACAATTGCGGCCTCATATTTAGTTGTGTTGGGGGAGTTGGTGAGGGGTTATGGTATTGAGAGAAGTGTATAAGGAACAGGTGGTGCTTTAAAGCTTTTCGGAATTGCTTGAGGTCCGTGATTGATCTAATTGTGGGTGGAAGGTTGTTCCAGCGTCTGGGGGCGTAGTGTGCGAATGCTCTGTTAGAAGTTGCGGCTGTGCATTTTGTGGATTCTGTGGGTATGGCTAGTGTATTAGGTGCAACTGATCTCCTAGGTCTAATATTGGAGGTGTGATTGAGGAGTGTTGTGATTGATGGGGGGGCTATTTTGTTAATGGCTTTGAATGTGATGAGCAGTGCTTTATATGTAATCCTGCAGCTTATCGGGAGCCAGTGAAGTTCCCTTAGGATGGGGGTCGTGTGGTCTCTTCTTGATGCTCCATATAAGACCTGGGCAGCGGCATTCATGGCTAATTGTAGTGTGTTTATGGTACTTTATGGGAGGCCGTGGAGTATGATGTTTGCGTAGTCAAAGTGGGGGGTGACTATCGCCTGGAATATTGTACGGAAGTTGTCAGGGTCGAGCATGTTTTTCAGGTGTCGGAGGGTCCTGATCTTGAAATAGATGGTTTTTACCGTGCGGTTTATGTGTTCTTTGAAGTCTAGTCGATTATCCAGTGTTATGCCTAGGTATCTTATGGAGGACTTGATTGGCAGTTCTGCGTCCCATACTTTTAGGGTCGCCGGGGGTGAGAATCCTTTGTTTTTCGTGACGATTAGTGCCTCGGTTTTTTTGAAATTTATTCGCATGTTTTGAGTGAGGAGCCAGTCTGTTATTGCGTTATATCCCACGCAGTTTCGCATTCAGTGAAACAGAAGCCGAGTCGCTTAAAACCCCCCATATATTCCACACCACTCTGCATAGGCAAAGACACTGCCTGTAAGTTAATCCTGCTATCTTGCCTGGACAATCCACTGCCTGTAAATTAATCCTGCTACCTTGCCTGGACAATCCACTGCCTGTAAGTTAACCCCGCTTTCTGCTAGTGTTCATGGACATCTCGGCGGCCTTCGACACTGTGTCCCACACCAAGCTATTGCAACGCTTACAACAGATAGGACTATGCAATAACACCCTGAAGTGGTTTACATCATACTTGGAAGGGCGAACACAACAAGTCAAATGCGACCAAAAGAAGTCACTACAATTCCCCGTCACACAGGGAATACCTCAGGGCTCAGCTCTATCATCAATGCTCTTTAACATTTAATACAGCCCATATGCAACATCATCAAGCACCACAAACTTCACTATCACATTTATGCTGCTGACATCATGGTGTACGCTCCAATCAACCTGCAAGCCCTAAACACCACAACAATAACCAAATGCCTCAAAGAAATGAATGACTGGCTCATAGCCAACAACCTAACGGTCAACTACGATAAAACCGAGGCAATGTTCGTCACCAGGAACCCTACCTTCATACCTCCACAGCATCCTAGACAAACACATAGTAGTCAAAGAAGAAGTTAAGTACCCGGGCATCACACTAGACAGAGCGCTGAACCTGAAATCCCACATCACCAAAACCGCAAACAAGGCCTATCAACGATTGA
This sequence comes from Ichthyophis bannanicus, assembly GCA_033557465.1. Lineage (NCBI taxonomy): Eukaryota > Metazoa > Chordata > Amphibia > Gymnophiona > Ichthyophiidae > Ichthyophis > Ichthyophis bannanicus. Next base: position 51,115,629 of record CM066036.1, on the reverse strand, counting down.
AAACAATCAGACAAATCAAACCAATGCTCCGTCAAGACCACTTCCACACAATGTACCAAGTACTCATTACACCACTACTTGATCATGGAAACTCACTATATCAAGGCCTTCCTCAGCAGACACTCCACCCACTACAGATGATACAAAACACCACAGCACGCATCATTACAGACACACCAAGGACCGAGCACATCACTCCCGTCCTACAACAACTGCACTGGCTCCCAATGGTGGCAAGAGCTAAATACAAAACAATAATGATCATCTTCAAAGTCATTCACCACCTCTCAGCAGACGTACTCCAAAACGTTATATCAAGGGATATCAGCAACAGACCAAGAAGATCCAATAATGACAACATGATCGGCACACCTGCAGGCTATCACAAAACCAAACAAACAACTTCAAAAAGAGCACCATCACTACTGGCATCCACACTATGGAACTCCCTCCCGACAAGCCTGAGGGCATTAGATGACCTCACAGCCTTCCGCAAAGACCTCAAAACATTTTTATTTATAGAAACATATGAGCATCCAGGCAACATCCCAAACCCATACTGAAACACTACATCCGCTGCCAACTAAGCACGCATCCACCCACACACACCAGTCTATCATACCGAGTTATTAAATACTCTTAGGTTAAATGTTACCTTCAGTTGTACTGTCTATATGTTGATAAGTAACTGTACTGTCTAAATGTTTACATGTACCCTAATGTTATATGTTTAATGTACCCTAATGTTAAATGTAACCCTCCAATTTTGATGTGACGTGACCACCTTGATTGAAGGATAAGGTGGCATACAAATCTGTCTAAATAAATAAAATAAATAAATGTCTCACTGGTTGTCCTCCTTCCACTGCCTCTGAGATACCAATCATATCTAACCTCTCATTTAGTGCTATATATTCTAACTCTCCCATCTTATTTTTTAGACTTCTAGCATTTGCATACAAGCATTTTAGAGGCTGTATTTTATTTATATTAATCTGGTAATAGGTAGGCAGGGGTAATTTGAAATCTTTAAGCTCTGTCTGCTCTGTACTCAAGGGCATTTGGGTTACTTTTGTCTTTATTGGAACCTCTCTGTCGATATGCCCTAACTTCAATCTTTTGCTAGTATCCTTCAAAGATATATTGTGCCAAACCATGCGCTCTTGGGCGACTGTCAGCTTTCCCCTATTATCTAGTTTAAAAGTTGCTCTATCTCCTTTTTTAAAGGTTAAGGCAGGCATGTTACCAGACGATCCCCGAAGCCGGCCCTTCATGAAAGGTCCGGGCATCCTCTGAGTCCTGTAGCAGCGGCTTCTCCGGTGCGGCCCTGGATCCTCCCAAAAAGAAGGTCTTGAAGGAGGTGCCTCCCATCAAACTTGCCAGGGTCCCTCGACGGGACTCGGGCGACTCTGAGCAGCACCCTCAGAAAGTCTCGAGACAGGAGTCCTTGACCGATGGAGACCGCGCCGGGACCCGTGAACCTATAGTCCTCCTCGAGGACACACTCTCCAGAGTGCCAGCATCAGTCTCGAGGCCTTTGGTGTCCATGCTGAATGCTGCACAGCCATTGGGCCTCGAGTCCCACTTGTGGCCATGGAGCAGAACCTCTCCTCCATCTTGGCCTTGCAGCAGGTATTGATGTCGGGCCCCCCGGCCCTGAGGGAGCCTCTGGGCGTCGAACTTGGAACTGAGCACCACTGGCCTCGGGTAAGTCTTTGGCATTGTTCGAGGTCTCAATCACGCTCCTCAAGGTTCCGGTCCCCTCTCCGGCGAGTTTCCGCGAGTCCGATCCCCGGTCCTCCAGGGAGGCCCGGTTCCTCGGAGCTGCCCTCAAGGCTGACTCTTCGACGCCCTCGGGCTCCAACTGGGAGACCGAGGACGAGGCCTCCACAGAGACCTCCCGACACCGGGATGTCCCCTCTGAGCCGTCTCCCCCAGAGCCTCGGCGCCACTCCCCAATTGAGGACGTGGCCTTTCATGGCTTCATTCGTGACACCATGGAGCTCGAGATCCTACAGTATGAATCCCCTTCCAAGGAGACTCTCATGGTGCCAGTTCCACCCATCCTCAAGAGACTACTCCTCTGGATGTGGGAGTCCCCGGCCTCAGTGCCGGTGGTCAGTCGGCACCTGGACACCATCTATCGTGTCCAGAAGTGCACCAGGTTCCATAAACCACAACTCCCCCACAACCCGATGGTGGTTGGTTCCTCCATGCAAAAACTAAAGAGTCAAAAGGTCCTACTCCTCAGTTCCCCCCAGCAGGGAAGCCTGGGCCCTTGACGCCATGGGGTGCAAGTGCTACCAGGGCACCATGCTTGGGTGCCGAATACAGGCATACAAATTATATATTGGAATGTACCTTACGTGCCTGATACAGGAACTCTCGGGGTTCTTGGTGGGCCTCGCCAAGGAACCTCTGCAACTGTTCCAGTCCCTAGCAGCAGGTGTCTGGAACTGTTCCAAATTCCTCTCCAGGGCTGCCTACGATGGGTTCGAGTCTGAGGCCAGGGTTGCAGCTGTGGGCATCAATGCCTGGTGCCAGGCATGGTACAGACCTCGGACCTGGAGCAGTGGATACAGGAAAAGCTCCTTGATGTCCCCTGCAATGGTGAGAACCTGTTTGGGAAACTGATATCTGATAAGGCTGCAGAGTTTGAGGCTGAGGTAGTGACCCGGCAGAGGCTGTCAAAAAATACCTTGACCCTCCCCAGGAAAAAATCCTCGGAGAAAAAGCCCTTTTGCCCAAGGAAAAAGGACTACCCCCAGGTAAGCCACTACCAGCCTTACTCGGGGCAGCCTCACCAGGCCTCACAGCCAAAAGGCTAGGGACACAGGCCTAGGAAGCCCAAGGCTTCCAAGCCCCAGGCACCAGCTCCCACCCAACCGGGGGGAGGTTTTTGACTCCCTGGGCTGGGCCTCCCCTCCCCCGGGAGTCCCACCTCAGCCCACAGGGGGTCGACTGGCCTCTTTCGCCCACAGATGGGCCAGCACCACCACACACCAGTGGGTTCTGCAGGTGGTGCAGGAGGGTACTTCCTCCATCTGCAGCAGAACCTTCCAGACTTCTTCCTATGAGAGCCACCACAACCTCTCCTCCACCAGGCCTTGGCTCATCACAGAACTCGCAGGCTTGCTGAGGGACAGGGCGGTGGAACCTGTACCCCAATACCTCTGGGAAAAGGGGCTCTACTCGAGGTATTTCCTTGTCCCAACAAGAGCAGGGGGCCTCCAGTCCATCCTGGACCTGCGCAACTTGAACAAGTTCCTGGTGCGGGAGAGGTTCAAGATGCTCTCCCTTGGAACACTGCTGCTCTACCTCTGTCAGGGAGAATGGCTCTGCTCCTTGGATCTCAAGGATGCTTACACCCACATCCTGATCCCCCCCCCCCCCACAGGCATTACCTGAGATTCGTGGTAGGGGGAAAACGCTACTAGTACAGGGTGCTGCCGTTCGGCCTCACCTCCCTCTCCAAGGGTCTTTACAAAATGCCTGGTGGTCGTAGCCGAAGTACAACACTGCAAAAGCACAAATCACGCTGAACACAAGAGAAACAGTCACAGGCGTGAATAAACGGAAAGACAGAGTCCTTTATTAAACCAACGGCTGCCCGACACAGGCCGTGTTTCGTACCCTTCATCAGGGGCTAGCCAGGCAAAGAAACTAAAAACATAAAGATGAAGAATCAAAAAAATAATAAAAGAACAAACAAGCCAAGCCAATAAAAACATTAAAAACATTAATAGCAAAAACATTAAAAACTTTAAATATATGGAGCACTATTGTTTTAATCTTCATGTAATCTTCATGTTTATAATTATTGTATCATTGTTTTTTATATATTTATATTGGTTTAATTTTGCTCCATATATTTAAAGTTTTTAATGTTTTTGCTATTATTGTTTTTAATGTTTTTATTGGCTTGGCTTGTTTGTTCTTTTATTATTTTTTTGATTCTTCATCTTTATGTTTTTAGTTTCTTTGCCTGGCTAGCTCCTGATGAAGGGTACGAAACACGGCCTGTGTCGGGCGGCCGTTGGTTTAATAAAGGACTCTGTCTTTCCGTTTATTCACGCCTGTGACTGTTTCTCTGGTGGTCGTAGCCATCCATGTATGCCTCCAAGGGGCCCACATCTTCCCTTACTTGGACAATTGGTTCATCAGAGGCAGCACACCTCTCGAGGCCAGGTGTGCTACAAGGCTCACCATCCACACCCTGCAGCCTTTGAGGTTCATCATCAACTACCCCAAGTGCAACCTCTCCCTGATAAGAGCATAAGAACATATGCCATACTGGATCAGACCAAGGTCCATCAAGCCCAGTATCCTGTTTCCAACAGAGCCAATCTAGGTCATAAGTACATAGCAGTTTCCCCAAAAGACACAGGTTCCACAATGCTTATATTGGGTCAAGCAGTGATATCCAGGGTCCCTTTTATTTCCCCTTCATTTCTAAACTACTTTCCTCCAGGAACTTGTCCAAACCTTTTTTAAACCCAGCTACACTAACAGCTTTTACTACATTCTTTGGTAACAAATTCCAGAGTTTGATTGCATGTTGAGTGAAAAAGACCTGGAATTCATAGGGGCCCAGCTGGACACTCTATGGGTCAGGGCCTTTCTCCCTGTGGAGAGAGCCCACCACCTGATGCAGCTGGCAAGGGTCGTGCAGAGTTGCAGTTCAGTGCCAGCTCGCCTACTCCTCTGCCTGTTAGGCCATATGACCTCGACAGTTCAAGTTACGCCCCTGGCCCGCCTGCATATACGGGCAGCTCAGTGGTGCGTCCTCTCCCAGTGGACGCAGGCAACAGGCAGACTGAGGGACAAAGTGAAGATCACCCAACAGCTGGCAGCCTTCCTCACCTGGTGGCAGTCCCTGCATCACCTCAGGGCAGGGATGCCCTTCTAGGCACTGATCCCTCAGAGGGTCCTGATGACAGACGCTTCTCTTGTGGGCTGGGGTGCACATTGTGAGGGCCAGTGCACCCAGGGCACATCCCCAGAGGAATCCCTCCTGCAAATCAACCTCCTCAAGCTCAGGGCCATCTTCCTGGCCCTTCAGGCATTCCGCCATCTCTTGAGTGACCTTCCGATTCTCATACAGACAGACAATCAGGTTGCCATGTTCTTTGTGAACAAGCAGGGGCGTACGGGCTCCTACTCTCTCTGCTAGGAGGCAGTGGCCCTGCACCCCTTTGCAGTGCCAACCATATCTTTCTGAGGGTGGTGTATTTACCGGGCCAGGACAGCTGCCTGACGGACAACCTCAGCAGGGTCCTTCGGTTTCACAAATGGCGCCTGGTCCCAAAGATGACCTGGAAGCTTTTCCACCTCTGGGGAAGACCCTGGTTGGACCTGTTAGCCTCCCTGGACAACTCACCGCTGCCCAAATTCTGCTTTCCTCAGCCACACCACAGGAGAGTGGCGGCGAACGCGTTCTTGATCTCCTGGTCACAGGGCCTGCTGTATGCATTCCCATCAACGCCTCTGATTGCAAGTGCCTTTTCAAGATCCAGAACAAGCACGCTTCAGTAATCCTAATTGCACCCAGGTGGCCCAGGCAGCCCTGGTTCCCCCTGTTGCTCTCCCTGTCGGCAATCCCAGTACCACTGGGCCGGGACCTGAACTTCCTGTCCCAGAAGGGGGGCTCCTAGCTACACCCCAACCTGGGGTCCCTAATGCTGATAGCGTGGCTGCTGAAAGGATAGCACTGGCCCCTTTCAACCTCCTAGGTGAGGTCGAGGAGATCCTTCTGGCCTCCCGGAAGCCGTCCACCTGAAAGGCTTACACCTTCAAGTGGAAGAGGTTCTCTGTCTGGTCTGCAGAGAGGAATGAGAATCCGTTCTCCTGTCAGGTAAAGCTCATGCTGCAGTATTTGCTACACCTTTCTCACTTGGACTTGAAATCTAACTTGGTGAGGGTGCATCTCAGCGCCATAGCGGCTAACCATCACCCTACAAAGGGGAAGCTCCTCTCAGGCCAGCCTTTGGTCTCCAGATTCCTCAGAGGCCTCCTGCTATCCAAGCCCCTCTCTGCCTTCCGGCAGTGGAATGGGACCTCACTGTGGTGCTCTCCCAGCTCACTAGGCCGCCATTCGAGCCTTTGGCTTCCTGCCACCTCTTGCCTCTGACCCTCACCGTCTCTTTACTACTCTTAGGTTAGGGACTCCAGGTTGGGGTGTAGCAGGGAACCCACCTCCTGGAACAGGAAGTTCGGGTCCCAGCCCAGTGGTACTGGGGTTGCCACTGACAGCTCTCTCATCAAAGTGCCTCTGCCTCCGACCTCTCCCTCCCTTTCTGCCCAAACTCTGGCTATTTCCATGACAAAATCCACAAGATCACCCTCCAATTCCCCACAAAGTCAGCTACTTCCCCTCCACCTCTGCTGCTACCCTCTCTTCCTTTTCTGTGATTTCTGAAGAGCAAACTGCACGTCTTCTTTCTTCCTCCAAACTCACCACCTGCTCCTCTGATCCTATCCCCACCCATCTCCTCCACTGTTGTCACTTCCATCTCTCATATTTTCAACTTATCGCTCTCCACTGCAACTGTCCCTGCAGCCTTCAAGGATGCTGTAGTTACACCTCTCCTCAAGAAACCCTCACTTGATCCTACCTGTCCTTCTAATTATCGACCCATCTCCCTCCTCCCCTTCGCTTCTAAACTACTTGAACGTGTGATTCACCGCCGCTGCCTTGACTTCCTCTCCTTTCATGCCCTTCTGGATCCTTTACAATCTGGCTTTTGTCTTTTACACTCTACTGTAATGGCTCTTGCCAAAGTCTCCAGTGACTTGTTCCTGGCAAAATCCAAGGGCCTTTACTCTGTCCTCATCCTTCTTGACCTCTCTGCTGCTTTTGACACTGTTGACCACAACCTTATCCACCTCTTAATCACCTCCTGTCTTTACTATAACCTACTCCTTGCTGGTCTCCCTTTGAATCATCTTTCTCCCCTTCAATCTGTTCAGCACTCTGTTGCGCGGCTAATCTTCCGCCAGCCTCGTCATGCCTATATTACCCCTCTTCTCATAAGAACATAAGATATGCCATACTGGGTCAGACCAAGGTCCATCAAGCCCAGTATTCTGTTTCCAACAGTGGCCAATCTAGGTCATATGTACCTAGCAGTTTCCCCAAGAGACACAAGTTCCACAGTGCTTGTACTGGGTCAAGCATTGATATCTTCGGTCACTTCTTAATAATGGTTTATGGACCTTTCCTCCAGGAACTTGTCCAAACCTTTTTTAAACCCAGCTACACTAACAGCCTTTACTACATCCTCCGGTAACAAATTCCAGAGTTTGATTACACGTTGAGTGAAAAAATATTTTCTTTTAATAGTCTTAAATAGTTTACCCTGTAGCTTCATTGCATGTCCCCTAGTCTTTCTATATTCTGATAACGTAAACAATCGATCTACGTTTACCCGTTCCACTCCGTTCATTAATTTATAGACTTCTATCATATCTCCCCTCAGCCGTCTCTTTTCCAGGTTAAAGAGCCCTAACCTTTTTAGCCTTTCCTCATAGGAGTATCCTTCCATCCCCTTTACCATTTTGGTGGCTCTTCTCTGAACCTTTTCTAAAATCGCTATATCCTTTTTAAGATACGGCGACCAGAATTGCACACAATATTCAAGGTGCAGTCTCACCATGGAACGATATAGAGGCATTATAATATCTTTTGTTTTATTTTCCATTCCTTTCCTTATCATACCTAGCATTCTATTTGCTCTCTTGGCTGCCGCTGCACACTGGGCCGAGGGTTTTAACATGGTATCCACAATGACGCCTAAATCTTTTTCCTGGGTGGTGGTTCCTAATGTGGAACCTTGCATCGTGTAACCATAGTTTGGGTTGTTCTTCCCTAGGTGCATAACCTTGCACTTGTCCACATTAAATTTCATCTGCCATTTTGATGCCCAGTCTTCTAATTTATCAAGATCCTCTTGCAATTTTTCACAATCCTCTTGGGTTTTAACAACTTTAAATAGTTTTGTGTCATCTGCAAATTTGATAACCTCACTCGTTATTCCACTTTCCAAGTCATTTATGAATATGTCAAAAAGCAGCGGACCCAGCACAGATCCCTGGGGTACACCACTATTCACCTTTCTCCATTGGGAAAATTGGCCATTTAGCCCTACCCTCTGCTTTCTATCTTTTAACCAGTTCCTGATCCACAATAGTACACTCCCTCCTATCCCATGACTCTTTAGTTTTGCCAAAAGTCTCTGATGAGGGACCTTGTCAAAGGCTTTCTGAAAGTCCAGATACACAATATCAACCGACTCACCTTTGTCCACCTGTTTATTCACTCCTTCAAAAAAACATAACAGATTAGTAAGACAAGATCTTCCTTGTCTAAAGCCATGTTGGCTGTCTCCCATTAGGTCGTGACTATCTACATGCCGAGTAATTTTATTCTTTATGATGGTTTCTACCATTTTTCCCGGTACTGATGTCAGGCTCACCGGTCTGTAGTTTCCCGGATCACCCCTGGAACCCTTTTTAAAAATTGGTGTTACATTGGCGATCCTCCAATCTTCAGGTATTAGAGATGATTTTAATGATAGTTCACAGATTACTAATAGCAGGTCTGCAATCTCATATTTCAGTTCTTTCAACACCCTTGGATGTATACCATCCGGCCCAGGTGATTTGCTACTCTTCAGTTTATCTAATAGTTGTAAGACATCTTCCCGATGCATCGATATTTCCTTCAATTCTTCCGCACCTTTAAATACCACTTCAGTCATGGGTAACATCCCTACATCTTCCTCAGTAAAGACTGAAGCAAAGAATTCATTCAGTCTCTCCGCTATCGCCTTGTCGCCTCTTAGTGCTCCTTTAACCCCTTTATCATCTAATGGACCAACTGACTCTCTCACAGGTTTTTTGCTACGAATGTACTTGAAAAGGTCTTTATTTCGTGTTTTTGCTTCCGCAGCAAGCTTCTTCTCAAATTCTCTCTTTGCCTGCCTTATCAATGCCTTGCATTTGACTTGCCAGTGCTTGTGCTGTTTCCAGGTTTCGTCATTTGGCTCTTTTTTCCATTTCCTGAAAGATGCTTTTTTGGCAACAACAGCCTCTCTGACCTCACCTTTAAACCATGCTCAAGTCACTTCATTGGCTTCCTATCTGTTTCCGCATCCAGTTCAAACTTCTGCTGACCTATAAGTGCATTCACTCTGCACCTTCTCACTACCTTTCTTCTCTTATCTCTCCCTACAACCCCCATCTCAGGAACTCTGCTCTTCTGGTAGATTTCTTCTGTCTGTGCCCTTCTCTTCTATTGCTAACTCCAGACTTTGCTCCTTTCACCTTGCTGCACCTTACGCATGGAACAAACTACCTGTGTCTGTACGCCAGGCACCTTCTGACACCTTTCAAATCCAGGCTAAAAACTCACCTCTTCGCTGCTGCTTTTGGATCTTGACTCACCTGATCTCCTTGTTTCTTTACCTTTCCCCCTTGTTTTATCCCTGTATACACCGTCTGTGTTGTCTGTCTTGATTAGATGGTAAGCTCTGATGAGCAGGGACTGTCTCTTACATGTCTGTGTGCAGCGCAGCGTACAACTTGTAGCGCTATACAAATGCTCGGTAGTAGTAGTAGTAGCATCTCTCCTGGAAGGTGGCCTTACTAGTGGCGTTGATGTCCGCTCGCAGAGTAAGCAAGCTGCAGGCCCTGGTTTGCAGACCCGCCCTATACCAGGTTCTATACGAACAGGGTGGTGCTTCATATGCACCCCAAATTCCTCCCAAAGGAGGTGTGCACTTTTCACCTCAATCAGAAGGTAGTTCTCCACACCTTCTTCCCACGGCCACATGCCGGCAGGGAGGAGGTAGTTTTGCATACCATGGATTGCAAAAGGACTCTGTCCTTTTATCTACGTAGGATCAAGGCCCATTGAAATGCTCCTCAGCTTTTTATCTCTTATGACCCCAGCAGACTTGGGCTACCTGTAACCAAGCAAACCCTATCCACCTGGATGGCGGACTGCATTGCCTTTGCTTATGAACGAGCTGGCCTCTTTCTGGAGTACTGAATCACTGCTCATCACATGAGGGCTATGGCCACATTGGTGGCCAACCTACGCGCAGTGCCAGTGCAAGAAAAATGCCGGGCTGCCATGTGGTCTTCAGTCCATATGTTCGCAGCTCACTACTGCCTTGAGAGTGAGTCCCACAGGGACAGTGCTTTTGGCCAGGCAATGATCAGAAACATTCTCGATGTATAGGCAACTCCTGCCCTCCAACACTTCAGTGTTCAGGCTACCAGAGTACTGGTGATGCTGGACTATGGGGTCTGCAGAGTCTCTTGGTAGAGACTCACCTTCTGCAATTCACAACCTCCCTTGGGTTGCCGCTGTCGTTCGGGCCCCGGCAGCCTGGAGCTAGGGAGTCCCATATGTGAGGACTGACTTCCTGTTTGTTCCTGGAGAAAGCGTAGTTACTCACCTGTAACAGGCGTGCTCCAGGTCCAATAAAAATCGTGGAGGCAAGGAAGGAATTAAAATACCACCTTTATTTCATAAAGCCAGGCCCGACACAGGCTGTGTTTCGCTCATTCCTTCATCAGGGGCTTTTGGCTATAACAACATATAAAAACTCGTTAACAACAAACAATAAAATAAAATAATATAATTAATGAACTTAATCATATAAGGCACTCCTAATTATAAAAATACATGAAAAAACAAATGTAATAGATAAAATCACTCACTATCACAGTACAACGAAAAGTCTGTGACCCAAAGGGCCAATCAATAAATAAATAAATAAATAATGAATAAATAACTGCATGCTTGTAATACATATAAAACCACATAAACATATGATCACATTAATAAATATTCAAAAAATTATTAAAAAAATACTGGCTCATAATACATAGCGAAATATCTGTTAAAAAAACATTTAATTATAAAATTAAAAATTACAATTACAATTAATTACATACGTATAAACACACACAGTTATAGACTTAAACATTTAATAATTTAACACATATATGGACCACAACAATCGCACAAGAAACAGCACAACCTACCATATATTATACTAAAAAGTATATTTTAATTATCTTCTCACCTATATAATCTTCTTGCCACACTGCAATAAACAAAGAAAAAGAAAAAGGAAAAAGAAAAGGGAGAAAATAGAGGAGCCGTAACAATTAACTGCGTTCTGCAAAAAGTTTGTACAAAAAACAAAAAACCTATTCGGTGCAAAGATCAATATTGGATAAAAATGAACAATTAAATTATAAAAATATTAGTAATAATTAATTGATTAAATTGTTAAATGACACACTCATAAAATTAATTAAGTCCACACAATTATAAAAAATCATAAAAACCATCACAAAAAACCTCCATAAAATCTGAACCCAGGATAGCGCAACAGGACAACACCCAAAGTGTTTATATTAAAATAAAATTCATTAAATGCTATTTCATTCAATTGTCTGATTTAATATTATGTGATTACTTTCAATCCCCCAGACTCATACCTCAATTAGACATTTATTTATTTATACAGGGGCATCTCAATACTAATTTACATCAGTATTTAACTTCATCTTGCTCAAAAATTTATTTACAAAATATCCTCATATAATTCTATCATTCTATACACAAGGTACCACTCGAGATCATAGATCCATCATTCACTTATACTATATATTATATTTAAAACTAATTACTCATGTTAATTTTTAATTTAAAATTTTTTTTAATGATGTTTATGGAATAATGTCAGAGTTTATGATTTAGGGTCTACATCTATTTATATTTATGACATTATTCCATAAACATCATTAAAAATTTAGAATTATATGAGGATATTTTGTAAATAAATTTTTGAGCAAGATGAAGTTAAATACTGATGTAAATTAGTATTGAGATGCCCCTGTATAAATAAATAAATGTCTAATTGAGGTATGAGTCTGGGGGATTGAAAGTAATCACATAATATTAAATCAGACAATTGAATGAAATAGCATTTAATGCGCGGTCCTCTTCCTGCCTAAAGGTGCTATCTTGCTCAGTCTCTCTTTTTCTGCGGAGCCCGTTAGACGTTTGTCCTTTCACCCGGAAAACAGTTAGATTTTTTTTTCTTCGGATCCCTGCGATTTCTTCGCGGTTTTTTCTCTGGTTCGACGCTGGTTCCCCTTCTCGCTGGGTTCGGTACACTGGTATCGAGCCCGATCTTATTTTTCGGTTTTTGCCCTTCGTGGCTGGCGTTCGCGCCCTTTTTTTATTTTTCCCTGGAAGGCCGGTCCTTTGACCTCGCGGGGACTCTTTTTTCCCCTATGGCTTCTGAAGAAAACTCCTTGATCTGACCACAATACCACGGCTCTTTAGGTCTCTGGTCCATCAAGCAGTGAGAGACAGGCAGAAAGTAACATAGTAACACAATCACACACACACAAGTGTTACTCTCTTTGAGCTCAGAGGGAAGACAATAAACGGGTCTATGAACATGCATAATTCCACACTTATTGAATTCAAATTCCTCCTCCTAAAAAACTCCTTTTATTAGAGAAAAAGAGGAAGTAACAGTCATTTATTATAACCATGAAATAACACAAGGTGTCGCCAAAGTTCTTTTTACAGAGTAAGAACTGATTACAGTGTATTAGATGAAATTTATAATTGCAAAAGTTGCAAAAATTATGTTTTGTCAGCAGTGACTGTACAATGAACTATAGTTGCACAGTTCATAGCCTATGTTCTTTATGCTTGCGTTAACACTGTTCCATCTATTTTAAAGACGGTTACACAGAACTCATGATCATGACATCCTATTCTATTTAAGAGGAAGTAGGTGAAAAGTCAAACTTCTAAACACATTCTCTATCAAGAAATTCATCCATCTTCAATTACATATTGGGGATTCTGGTATCCCTTTATCTGTCCATGTCTACAGTCCTCCCTGTGATTCTAGAAAGAATCATTACAAAAGAACAGTAGCTGAAACATGTCCAATTCCGGAATAATCTTCTACAATAGGCTTCATTTTGGAGATGTTCTTTCAAAGTCCTAGGCACATCTGGTCCATAGGTGAGCTCCATCTTGTTCATTGGAAGAAATCATTATACAAAATCATGTAACATTGTTTACCTTTGCTTAGCCTCAATAAAAAAATGTGTACAGAGAGCAAGACTTTACCAATTATTCTTGTAAGCACTACCTCATCCAGCAGTGGCCAACTGCTTCTCGTAGATCTAACAATAATTCAGAGATTAGTCCCTCATATCATGACACCAGTCATCACTCCAGATTCGTCAGCAGCATCCTTTCTCACCATGGGCTGTGCTATGCACATCTTAGATCAATCTTTTTCAGTGACCGTCCATCCAGGCTTCACTGCTGCGCATACATGAGTAGTTCCGCTGGAATCGCTGAACTTTATCAGGAGTCTCCATATCCAGTAGCATATCATTCAGTCGTTTTCCTCTTCGGCCCATAGGATTCAGTGCATACAATATATAATTTGTAAAAATCCTTCTCTCCACTACAGCATCTCTCTTGATTCCATGCAATTGCAAACGAGCACAATTATTCATCCCTAATGACAGTCTTAAATTGTTGAACAGAATTATATTATCTATTGTTAATTACAATACATCCATAACTAGCACTAATTATTACATACAGTCTACCCGTCATTCTGCCTTTTTCTTCCTTGGTCCAGCTCTGTGGAACTCTCTTCCCACTCCGCTCCATCTGGAAGATAACTACACCAATTTCAGGTCCCTACTTAAATCCCATCTGTTCACCTCAGCATATAACCTCCCAGCCACACCCAGCTGACCTGGTTTATCTATGTTTGCACTTTTCTTTGTTTTTTTTTGTTATTTTTTTTCTAATACTACTTTCCCCACTAATCACAGCAGTTGACATTGCAACTAAAACTTGGTACAGCACATTAAACAGGAACATTGATAACTTGCAATTTTTCTTTGTAAGGCAATGAGGGGGTTTAAGTGACTTATCCAAGGTCACAAGGAGTGCTAGTACTCTAGTCATTAGACTACTTCTCTATTCCATTCTAATTCACATAGACATCTAAGCTCACAAAGGAAGGAACATTTATATAAGGGTGTGTACATTCATAAACTATAAAACCTTTTTTAACATCAAATTTAAACCAACTTAGAAAATCAGTTATCACTTCTTAATAACTTAACACTTTTATCTTTGTTACACTATTCTCAGAACAAAACAGCATAGTAGTATCAGCACATAGAGCTCCTCATGCAAGAAGCCTGAGACAAAATCAGTATTAATCAAGTGAGCAGATAACTCAAGAGCTCTAGAAAGAGCAAACACTCCAGCTAGTTGAGCATTAGCAAATAACAAAGCAGCCGACTCTGTCACAGAATCAATTCTTTCAATTGCATCAGTTTTCCTTATTCATTGTGCAAAGCAGAACCATCAGTACAGAGTAAGGTCAAACAGTAGCAATCTAGAGCTGAAAGGAAGCTGTGTTTTTTTTATTCCTAGTGTAGAAGATGCAAAAACTTAATGAGAGACATGTTATAGTACTAGAAAATCAATAATTTGGATTGCAAAGACTACTGCTACCAGCCCAGTGGCTTACGTCCAATGGAAAATCTCTGAGTGAGAACACAAACAGTAGCAATAGAAGAGGTAGGCATATTAAATCTAACTCAGTGATACTAATTTAAAAATATTCCACTAGCAGCAAGGCATTTGCTTCACACTTGCAATTAATAACATCAGTTCTGCAGAGGTCTTTCATAATAACTAAAACATACACAACATGAGAATTTAAGATCACTCCTCCAATCGACTCCTGCAGATTAGTTCAAAGAGACTATGAAAAAAAAATCAGCATTTTTCTTCAGACATTTACTCATACACTATCATAGTTGAACTTTCAACATTATACATATATTCGCCATACTGTTTTAATTACTTAATTCACTTGTTTGAATATAATTGTATCATTCACTTTTTCCCTTTAAGTAAACAAACTTGCTTGACTTGACTTGACTAGCAATTCAGTTTTTTTCCAGTTAAGTTACTAACTTCTCTTTCCTTTAAAACACTTAATTTTTTAAACCTTTATTACATCACACACTTATCAAATACAGTCAAACCTCGGTTATCGGTTGCCCCGGTTTTCGTCGGTTTCGGTTTTCGACGTCTTTTCCCCACTCAGATGTTGTCTCGGTTTTCGTCGATAGCCTCGGTTTTCGTACAGCCCCCCCCCCCCCCCGATTCACCGATCGCGTGTGCGTGTGCCTGCAAACAGAGTACACTGCCTGCCCAGTCCCGGCAGCATTACCCCCCCCCCCCCCGGACTCACCAATCGCGTGTGCGTGAAGGAGATCTGGAGATGACTGGAGATTGGCAGACTTCAAACCCAGCTGTTGCGTGTGCCTGCAAACAGTACACTGCCTGCCCAGGTGAGCAACATCCTCGAGCCAGACATGGAAGGATTGCAGAGAGGAAGGCCCCGATCTCTCCACCGCCTGCCTGTTCTCTGGAGCGCCCCCTCAGGCTCGGAGGTAGCAGGAGATGTTGAGGGGTAAGCAGGAGATGTTGAATGAATGTGGCAGGCAGTTCTTTCTCTTGCGGGGTATGCTGTTGAGACGGAGTCAGCGATCACATTGGTGTCCTAAGGTATCTGTGTGTTTGCTGAGAGAAGTGACAGGAGCTGTTCTACTGCTGGCTCAGACTTCGGGAGCTCGTGCTGCTGCAGCCATTGCCACATGGCTCTGGAACGCATGCTGAGCGGGAGAGTGGTGTTTCCGGTGGCTGTGGCTGGTGCCTTTTTTTTTTGTTGATCCTTTTTTTTTTTCTGTTTTCTTTAAAAATTTGAGGATGTTTTTTTGCTGAAGAATCTTGACTGTGCTGTTAATCTTTCTCCCTTCACAGCAGTTTAAAGAATTTGTCTGCCAAAAATACCTCTGGAGCACCATCTTGTGGCCAGAAGTGGGATTGACTCTCTATAAAATGTATTTTTGTCAATATTTTTGGGTGTCTGGAACGGATTAATTGAATTTACATTATTTCTTATGGGAAATCTTGCTTCGGTTTTAGTCCGTTTCGGTTTTAGTCAGACTTTTTGGAACGGATTAATCATGAAAACCGAGGTTTGACTGTATCTAAATATATCAAAGCATGGAAGATCTTCCCGTTCATTCACATCAATTATAACTAGAAATACAAGTTGGAGAATATATCAATCATTTTTTTCCCAAAGCATCCAGAGACATAAGAAACACCAAGGAGTAATGTTTCTAATAATATTTTTCAGCATTTGCATTATTACACATAGAATGGAATCAGTAGATAAATTCTCATAACCCAAAATAAGTTCAGATCCAGACCTAAAAAACAAAACTTATTTACTATACATACACAAGTAAAAGGAATAGTTAATCACATTTGGAGGTTGTTTTTTTTTAAACTTCCCCAATAAGGCTAATGGTTAGTCTAACAAAGAAAATCTTACCACAGTTGCTCAAGACTTTCTTCCTGCTAATATTGCAGTCATGCCAAGCTGTTATCTTGCCGGAAACCTCTAAAATATTACTGCAGTAAATATCAAAACTTATACTGCACAGAACAATTCCCTAACCACGAAATTAGAGGAAACAAACTTCACACTACAATTATGACATGAAAATTAGTCCTTTAAATCTTTGTTTGATTAATTTCTATTTTACAGTCATACAGCAACGATATAGGTTTTTCTCTGTATTTACACTATCCATCCTAAACATTGGATTTCTAAACACAAAGTCAGTGGCTTGCTGCACTTTTTCAGCCTTAAACCATACACGGCACATTCATGACTGGTATGAAATTCGCTTCAAAAGCCATTTCATACTGTAACTAACCTCAATTTGCTCCACTGAAATCTTCCACAAAGGAGGAACGGCAAACTGTGGTTACTGGCAGTCATCGAATGTTAACATAAGGGCGCTTCACCAAAACTTGCGCCTCATTTCACAATTAGGGCTTCCTTTCTCTTGCCCCATCTCACTTCACTTATCTAACTGAGATCTCTAATTAACCTTACCGACTTTACGTTATAATCACAATATACACACAGATATCTGTCAATTCTTTAGTATACTCACTCACAACTTGTCTGCTGTTTCCAACTGCTGAAGGAACACAGAGATCTAAGTCACGGCACAAATTGAAGAAAACTCCATGATCTGACCACAATACCACGGCTCTTTAGGTCTCTGGTCCATCAAGCAGTTAGAGACAGGCAGAGAGTAATACAGAACACAATCACACACACACAAGTGTTACTCTCTTTGATCTCAGAGGGAAGACAATAAACGGGTCTATGAACATGCATAATTCCACGCTTATTAAATTCAAATTCCTCCTCCTAAAAAGCTCCTTTTATTAGAGAAAAAGAGGAAGTAACAGTCATTTATTATAACCATGAAATAACACAAGGTGTCGCCAAAGTTCTTTTTACAGAGTAAGATCTGATTACAGTGTATTAGATGAAATTTATAATTGCAAAAGTTGCAAAAATTATGTTTTGTCAGCAGTGACTGTACAGTGAACTATAGTTGCACAGTTCATAGCCTATGTTCTTTATGCTTGCGTTAACACTGTTCCATCTATTTTAAAGACGGTTACACAGAACTCATGATCATGACATCCTATTCTATTTAAGAGGAAGTAGGTGAAAAGTCAAACTTCTAAACACATTCTCTATCAAGAAATTCATCCATCTTCAATTACATATTGGGGATCCTGGTATCCCTTTATCTGTCCATGTCTACAGCTTCCAGTGGTTTTAAGAAGTGTGATCGGTGCAAGAAACTAATGTCTCTCACCGACACACACGACTGCTGCCTTCGGTGCCTCGGTC
This sequence comes from Ichthyophis bannanicus, assembly GCA_033557465.1. Lineage (NCBI taxonomy): Eukaryota > Metazoa > Chordata > Amphibia > Gymnophiona > Ichthyophiidae > Ichthyophis > Ichthyophis bannanicus. Next base: position 51,097,744 of record CM066036.1, on the reverse strand, counting down.
CTGATCATGATCCTAAGATCTGTGGACCGTGTGGCAAAATGTCCACTAAGGCACTGCGAAGTTGTCAGCACCAAAAGGAAAGGCTTTTCTTGGATTCGGCCTCCGGCTGGGCCCGGACCTCGTCTGAGGCCTCGACGTCTCGGGAATCTGACCCCGAGCATCGTCGGGGTTCCTCAGAGAGGGGGTCCCACGAGTGGCAGCGAAAGAGGAAGCGGCGGCTCGCGAGGGCGGTGTTGGATGAGGTCCCTGGCTCCTCGAGGGCTAGCTCGGACCCCCGACCGCCGTCCCCGGCCCATGGAACAGGAGAAGCCGTCAAAAGTACCTCGAGTGGAGCCGGAGTCTGCTGGACACGTAAGTCCTGTTCTTGAGGACTCCTCCCAGGGAGCCGACGTCAGGCCCGGCACCGCTGGGGCCCGAGTCGGTGGCTGCTGAGTCTCCTGAGCTGGGTCTCAGGCTGTGACAGCCTTGGAGTGCAGACTGTCTGCCTTCATGGATCAGCAGCGGGTGCTGATGGCCAGCCTCGCTGGCGCATCTGCCCCGACCACCGGGACCTCGACGTCGAAGTCGACCCCGGAGACCGAGCCGATACTCGAGACCATGAAGGCTCAAGGTCGTCCTTGGTCACGGTCACCCTCGACCTCCTGGTCGGGACCGAGGGCGTCGACGCCGGTGCCTCCGGCGTCGGGGCAGGTGCTACTGGGCCCCGCGCGGTCGGAGCCCGACTCCTCTTCGGACAAGTCGGCCTGGTAGACGGAGGACGAGGAGTCCCCCGATACCTTCAAGACTCGGTGCGTCCCGTCGGACTCACCGCAGTCTGAGCCCTGTAGGTCCCCTCCGGAGGATACCCGGTTCTCGGAGTTCGTTAGGGATATGGCCGCTGCTTTGGCAATCCCGGCGGACCCTGAGGAGGAGCCTCGAGCCGAGGAGCTCGAGGCCCTCCAGTATGACTCTCCTCCGAAGGAGGCCTTTACTGTGCCGGTTCCTCCGATGCTGGAATGGCTCCTCTTCCGGATGTGGGAGGCACCGGCCTTGGCGCTGGTTCTAAGCAAGCGGGTCAATTCCATTTATCGACTCCGTAAGAGCCCTGGTTTTCAGAAGGTGCAGCTACCTCACCATTCTATGGTGGTGGAATCGGCTATGCATCGTCTGAAGAGCCAGAAGATGCATTCTGCGGTGCCCCCCAGCCAGGAGGCCCGCAACCTGGATGCATTTGGTAGAAAGTGCTTCCAGGGCTCGATGCTTGCTTGCTGTGTCCAGTCTTACCAGCTGTACATGGGCATGTACCTATGGGACCTGGCAAAGGAGCTTGCCGGGTTCTCTGCTGGTCTCTCCGGGGAACCTTTGCAGAGGTTCAAGTCCTTGTCTTCGGGGATCCGGGAATGCTCTAAGTTCATGTCCCGAGCCGCCTACGATGGCTTCGCGGCCTCGGCCCGTGTTGCGGCAGCCGGCATCGCGGCTCGACGCCAGGCATGGCTGCAGTCATCGGACCTCGAGCCATGGGTTCAGGACAAGTTGGTCGATGTCCCTTGCCGAGGTGAGAACCTTTTTGGCAAGCCCATGGCCAAGAAGGCTGCTGAGCTCGAAACCGAGCACCTCACGAGGACAAGGCTGTCTAGAAAGACTTCTGCCCCTTCACATAAGAAGAAGGGCTCGGGTAAGAAGTCCTTTTACCTGAGGAAGGCGACTGCCTACAGACAGTTCCCACCTTACCAGGCCTCCCCCACTCCCCCACAGGGTCAGCAGGCCAAGGGGCAGGGACATGGGCCCCGTAGGCAGAAGGCCCCCAAGCCTCCGGCTCCTGCTCCCACTCAGCAGGGTGGGGTTTTTTGACTCCCAAGGCATAGCCTCTCCGTCTCTGCTGTCCCATCCCTGTACAGGAGGTTGACTAGCCCTGTTTGCCCACTGGTGGCCACCCATTACAGGAGACAATTGGGTCTTAAGCATAGTCCACAAGGGCTACATGCTTCATTTTCATCAATTGCCTCCTCCCTACTTTCCAGGAGAGCCTCTAAGGCCTCCTCTCCATACAGCCCTCCTCCTGCAGGAGCTTCAGGGTCTGTTGTGAGACAAGGCGGTGGAGCCTGTGCCTCCCCACCTACAAGGTCACGGTTTCTACTCTAGGTACTTCCTAGTACCTGTCACCAGCAGGAGCTGGACTGTGGCCTAAGCTAACAGCCAGACTGCTGGGCCTGACCTTTCTTGTAGAAAGTTGTAGTTGTGAGTCAAGTGGTCAGGTTTTTCAAAAGGATTTTTATTCCCCTCCCGGGGTTGGATTTTCAAAAAGGTTATAATACAAAAAACTCAGGATACAACCATACTTCTGGTAAACTGAAGAAAACTTAAACATAGCATCTTGCTTCAACAGAACTCATAAATCACAGTATAAAGCTTATACGATATGCTAGCTGTCTCTTCTTAGCTTTCCCAGCACTCACGAGGCACTCTTATCCTGGCTTCAGCATAAGGAGGAAACCATATCGGATAACAACAGCGTACAATCCATGGCTTCATCACATGGGCTTTCCATACCAGCCTCTGTAATCATAGGCTCACACTTTGTTTTATCATTTACAGTATTTTCATTGGAACAGAAAGTTTGCACCCTTCTTAGTCCCGTATCTCTATCAGTGCTCTCTGAACAGCCTTCTTCACAGCAGGGCAAATGGCTGTTATAAAGCTGGTTATAGCAGGAAGGAGAAGCATTTCTTTCCCTCTCTAGGGTTTGTAACTGTTTTAAGCTGCCATGCTTTTCAGATACATACGGTTTGCCTTCCACTGCCTCCCATTCATTCAGCACAGTCCGGTGCTTAGGAAATTCAAGCTGCGTCTGAGGTAAGTGCTTCTTACAGCTGACCTCTCTGTGGGAAACTCTCTGTGTTTCTTTCTGTGAATTTCTCTGTGGCTTCCTGCTAGAAGTTCCAGGCAGTTCTGACTCTGTGTCTGTATTTCCTGAATATTCTGAGCTTTCTTCTGAGTCTTGCAAGTCTCTCGTGTCTTGCAAGTTTCTCATGTCCTGCCAGTCTAACTCTGACTGCACTGAGTATTTTTTATACAGCTTCTTGGGCGTTCCCTTGCACAGGTGAAAGCCGTTCTCATCAGCAGCTGGGGAATGCTTACTAGCTAGGCGTGACTGCAGACCTCGTGTCTGAGTTTGTTTACATTGTCTATGGTAACTGGGAACCTTGTGACTTGCCTGCCTGTCAGAATTTAAACTGCAACCAGCAGATTTCTGTGCTTCTGAGGCAGAGGGCAGATCTTCCATGTTACATACCAAAGAGAACAGGGGACCTCAGGCCTATTCTCGACCTCAGAAATCTCAACAAGTTCTTACAGAAGGAGAAGTTAAAGATGCTTACTCTTGGAACACTTCTGCCCTACCTCCAGCAGGGAGATTGGCTATATTCTTTAGATCTAAAGGATGCATACACTCACATCCTCATTCATCCAGACCACAGAAAGTACCTCAGGTTCATTGTGAGGAAATCATTGCCAGTACAGAGTGCTACCATTTGGCCTCACCTCCGCCCCCAGGGTCTTTACCAAATGCCTGGCAGTGGTGGCGGCCTACTTAAGGAATCAGGGTTTATTTTTTATTTTATTTATTTATTTACATTTTCTTATATACCGCGCTATTCTGCATCAGTGCGGTTTACATTGAACAAACTGAAATTACATTGAACAGGGCATTATAACTTGGAGATAACTATTTTACAGGGAACATGGGCTATGGAGGGTTAAGTGGCTTGCCCAAGACCACAAGGAGCACCTGTTGGACTAGAAACCCCAGTCCTTCCGGCCCAAGGTTGCTGTCCTCTGGTGGGATTTGAACCCCCGACCTTCCGGCCTGAAGTACCTTGCCCCAACCACTAGGCCACTCCTCCACCGTCTTCCCCTATCTGGACGACTGGCTCATCAGGGGGGTCAGACGTGCCAGGAGGCCAGGCATGCCACCCTCCAAACGATTTCTCTGCTCCAACACCTGGGGTTTGTCATAAACTTCGCAAAGTCCACTTTGCTCCCCTCCCAAAACTTGGAGTTCATAGGAGCAAGGCTAGATTCTCTGCAGGCAAAAGCTTTCTTGCCAGAGGACAGAGCCCAGAGACTGATATCCTTGGCAAACCAGTTTCTCAGCAGGTCACTGGTCTCTGCCAGGCTATGCATGAGGCTTCTTGGCCACATGACTTTGACAGTGCATGTGACTCCCCATGCCAGGCTTCATATGAGGCCTGCGCAATGGTGCCTCAGAACTCAGTGGTCGCAGGCCACAGGGAGCCTCAGGGACAGAGTAAGGGTGTCCAGACCATTCCTGCACTCCCTACGTTGGTGGCTGCATCCCCCCAACTTACTGAAAGGGATGCCTTTTCAGCCACCTGGGTTCACAGTGGTATTGACCACCGATGCCTCTCTGCAGGGCTGGGGAGCACACTGTCTGGGCAAGTGCACCTAGGGCCTGTGGTCTCCCTGGGAGGCCCAGCAGCAAATCAATCTACTGGAACTGCGGGCTATTAGCTTAGCCCTCAAGGCTTTCTCTCAAACCCTGGCCCACCAGTCTATCTTAGTACAAACAGACAATCAGGTAGCCATGTTTTATGTGAACAAACAGGGCAGCACTGGGTCCAGGCTCCTTTGTCAGGAGGCGCAGGACCTTTGCTTGTTTGCGCTCAGGCACAACATGTTGCTCAGGGCGGTTTATCTTCCTGGCCAGGAAAATTACCTGGCAGACAGGTTGAGCAGGATTCTGCAGCCCCACGAATGGCAACTCCATCCCTTGGTGGTTCAGAAGATTTTCCTGAGATGGGGACTTCCATCCATAGATCTATTTGCCAGTCCCCTGAACAGACAGTTGCCAAGGTTCTGCTCCAGGCAACCGCATCCTCTGAGGATAGCAGCGGATGCTTTTCTAATTTCCTGGTCCCAGGGCCTCCTGTATGCGTTTCCTCCCACGCCTTTGGTGGCCCGGACCCTGTTCAAGATTCTCCAGGACAAGGCCTCGGTCCTTCTGGTATCCCCCAGGTGGCCGAGGCAACCTTGGTTCCCACTTCTGCTTCAACTAGCAGTGGACACTCCACTACCTCTGGGGTTGCAGCCCGACCTTCTCTCTCAGGACCAAGGGTCTCTTCTGTACCCCAATCTCAAATCTCTCAATTTGATGGCCTGGAAGCTGCAAGGGTAGTTTTGGCTCCTTGCGGCCTACCTCCAGAGGTTGAAGAGTTTGTCCTGGCCTCTAGGAAGTAGTCCACTAGAAAAACCTATGCCCTGAAATGGAAAAGGTTTTCTGTGTGGTGTCAACTGCGTACAGAGGATCCCTTCTCCTGTGCTGTACCAGTAGTACTTCAGTACCTGCTGCACTTGTCCAATCAGGGCCTTAAGTCCAATTCTGTTCGGGTCCACCTCTCAGCTCTGGCAGCTCACCACTCTCTGGTGGAAGGACACTCTGTCGGTTCACCCCTTGGTGTCCTGGTTCCTCAGGGGTTTGCTCTTGCTCAAGCCTCCTGTCCGTCCTCCAGCCCCTGAGTGGGAGTTGAATGTGGTCTTGCAAAAACTGACTCGCCCACCTTTTGAGCCGATGGCTACTTGTCTCTCCGCTTCCTTTCCTGGTAGCCTTAAGCTCGGCCAGACGGGTGAGTGAGCTTCAGGCCCTGGTCTGTGACGTGCCTTACACCCGATTCTATAGGAACAGGGTAGTCCTTAGGACTCATCCAGAGTTCCTCCCAAAAGTTGTCTCCTCTTTCCACCTCAACCAGGAGGTGGTTCTTCCAACATTCTTCCCTAGACCTCATGCAAGCCAGGCTGAAGTGGTCCTGCATACCCTGGACTGTAGGAGGGCCTTATCCTTCTACCTTGAACGTACGCAGGGACATAGAAGGGCTACTCAGCTCTTCATCTCTTTTGACCCTAATTGGGGTTAGCTGTGTCAAAGCGTACCTTGTCCATATGGGTGGCTGACTGTATCACCTGGGCTTACAGGGTGGCTGACCTTCCCTTGCAGGGTCGGGTCACGGCCCACCGTGTCAGGGCAATGGCTGCCTCAGTAGCTCATCTCCACTCGTCTGCCAACGGTACAATCTGCAGGGCTGCAACTTGGTCCTCAAGCCAGACTTTTGCGGCCCATTACTGCCTGGAGAGGGAGTCCCGTAGGGACAGTGCTTTTGGCCAGGCAGTACTCCGGAATCTCTTTGAGGTTTAGGCAACTCCTGCCCTCCAGCCCTCCGTTGGGCTACCGGTGGAGGTTCTTTCAGTGAAAAGCCTTTCTTTGCTGCTGGGACTAGAGGGAGTACTCTTGTTCAGCCTGGGTTCCTTGGTAGCCCAGAGCTAGAGAGTCACCCATATGTGAGGACTGACTTCCTGCTTGGTCCTGGAGAGTTACTCACCTGTAACAGGTGTTCTCCAGAAGCAGCAGGAACCAGTCCTCACAACCCTCTCTCCTCCCCTTGGAGTTGCAGTTGTACATAGTTTATTTTACATTTTTGTGTGCTGTTTTTTAGCTATGTCATTTGACTGAGCAAGATGGCACCTTTAGGACTGATTCCTGCTGCTCCTGGAGAACACCTGTTACAGGTGAGTAACTACTCTTTTTCCACTACCCAACAGCTCCTAAGGAAGCGGCTACACTTCCTATTTGCTGCATTCTCCATGACCTCATGCTCTGTATGTGGGAGACACCCCTTACCATTTCTCCACATACTCGATGGCTTGATACCATAAATCGATTACCGTAATGTCCTGGTTTCCAAAAAACACAATTACCGCACCACTCAATGGCAGTGGAATCGGCAATGCATCGAATCAAGAGTACAAAGACTCATTCCTCTAACCCTCCAGTTAGGGAATCGAGAACCCTTGATGCTTTTGGTCAACGTAGTTTTCAGGTCTCCATGCTATCAGCCAGAATCATTTCCTACATACTCTACATGGGTATGTTCCTCAAGGAGGTAGCTAGGAATTTAGAATCTATGGCTCCTCTCCTCCCTGATGACAAGAGAGTGGATTACCTTGCTTTATCTTTATTTAGAACTTAATATACTGCTCACACATAATGTACCAGAGCGGTTTACAATCATTAAAATACAGAATACTGCTGTGAAGAAGAAACAGAACACCAACGATTCAGATAGGAGAGAGATAGCATGTTAAAGAGAAGGACAGTAGATAAGGACTACAACAGGGACAGTAGGACATGGACTTGACATCAATGGAGGGTGAAGGACAAGGGGGAGGAGGGAGGAGGAAGGTCAAACGCTGTATAGAAAAGGTGGGTCTTTAGTTTTGCTCTAGTCAAGCATGCCCAAAACATCTGTTTGTCAATAGAGCAATCTTTGATTGCGTTGAATGCACCAGAAGGCTACATTGATCTGCATCGGTGCACGCATTGGATCTTGAACAATGGGTTCAAGATAAGTTGGGTACTATTCCTTGCACTGTTGAAAACCTTTTTGGCAAGGATTGGCAAGACAAAGCATCTCGGTTAGAATCTGAAAACAATACCCTGAATAGGCTTTAAGATCCACTGCCAACCCAGCTAAAAAGAAGGCAGCAAAGAAAATCTTCTTTACTAAGAAGTAGTAGTACTATTCTTCTTAAACCGCTGCTTTTCAATGCCAGCATCATGCTCCCCAAAAGGGACAGCAACCTTAAAAACAGTAGAGGAAGTCACAGACTCCTAAGACGCAGCCAGCTCAGCAGACTCATAAGAACATAACATAAGAACATAAGATATGCCAGACTGGGTCAGACCAAGGTCCATCAAGCCCAGTATCCTGTTTCCAACAGTGGCCAATCTAGGTCACAAGTACCTAGCAATTTCCCCAAAAGACAAAGGTTCCACAATGCTTGTATTGGGGCAAGCAGTGGATATTCTGGGTCCACTTTAATAATGGTTTATGGACCTTTCCTTCAGGAACTTGTCCAAACCTTTTTTTTAAACCCGGCTAAACTAACAGTTTTTACTACATCCTCCAGTAGCAAATTCCAGAGTTTGATTACATGTTGAGTGAAAAAATATTTTCTCTTATTAGTCTTAAATAGGTTACCCTGTAGCTTCATTGCATGCCCCATAGTCTTTCTATATTTTGATGGCACAAACAATCGATCTACGTTTATCCATTTTACTCCATTCATTAATTTATAGACCTCTATCATATCTCCCCTCACACGTCTCTTTTCAAGGTTGAAGATCCCTAACCTTTTTAGTCTCTCTTCATAGGGGTATCCTTCCATCCCCTTTACCATTTTGGTGGCTCTTTTCTGTACCTTTTCTAATAACGCTATATCCTTTTTAAGATACGGTGAACAGAATTGCACACAATATTCAAGGTGCGGTCGCACCATGGAACAATACAGAGGCATTATAATATCCTTTCTTTTGTTTTCCATTCCTTTCCTTATGATACCTAGCATTCTATTTGCTCTCTTGGCAGCTGCTGCACACTGAGTGGAGGGTTTCAACATGTTATCCATGATGATGCCTAAATCTTTTTCCTGGGTGGTGATTCCTAATGTGGAATCTTGCATCGTGTAACCATAGTTTGGGTTGTTCTTTCCTAGGTGCATAACTTTGCACTTGTCCACATTAAATTTCATCTGCCATTTGGATGCTCATTCTTTCAATTTATCAAGATCCTCTTGCAATTTTGCACAATCCTCATGGGTTTTAACAACTTTGAATAGTTTTGTGTCATCTGCAAATTTGATAACCTCACTCGTTGTTCTCATTTCCAAGTCATTTATGAATATGTTAAAAAGCATCGGACCCAGCACAGATCCCTGGGGTACTCCACTATTCACCTTTCTCCATTGGGAAAATTGGCCATTTAGCCCTACCCTCTGCTTTCTATCTTTTAACCATTTCCTAATCCACAATAGTATACTGCCTCCTACCCCATGGCTTTTTAGTTTTGCCCTAAAGTCTCTGATGAGGGACATTGTCAAAGGCTTTCTGAAAGTCCAGATACACTATATCAACTGACTCACCTTTGTCTGTTTATTCACACCTTCAATAAAACATAACAGATTAGTAAGACAATACCTTCCTTGACTAAAGCCATGTTGGCTGTCTCCCATTAAGCTATGACTATCTACATCTTCAGTAATTTTGTTCTTTATGATGGTTTTCACCATTTTTCCCGGTACTGACGTCAGGCTCACCGGTCTGTAAGTCCCTGGATCACCTCTGGAGCCCTTTTTAAAAATTGGTGTTACATTGGCCATCCTCCAGTCTTCAGGTATTACAGTTGATTTTAATGATAATTCACAAATTACTAATAATAGTTCTGCAATCTCATATTTCAGTTCTTTCAACACTCTTGGATGTATACCATCCGGTCCAGGTGATTTGCTACTCTTCCGTTTATCAAATAGTTGTAATACATCTTCCCAGTGTATCAATATTTCTTTCAATTCTTCTGCGGCATCTCCTTTAAATACCATTCCTTATCGTTCCTCCAGCTTAGTCCTCTACTTATGGGTAGTGCACCTCCTCCTGCAGCATGAAGACTGGACCAATCAAATTTCAGCATCACTGGAACCAGCATCCTGGCTAGCCCTTCAACTCCAGTGTGTCCAGTCTTCATGCAGCAGGAAGATGTTTGTGAGCCTGGCTGGGCTCACTAGTCAGTCAGTTTAGGGCTTAGTTTTCTAGCTAACCTTTTCTTTTTACTTTCTTTGGTCCCTATTGGGGTTTCTTTTTCTTTCCTATAGGATAGGAGTACCTGTCTCTTTAAATTTTCTGTGGAAACCGGCACTCCGGAGGAGGGGGGGCTCAGCAGAGGTCCCTCTCCTGCTCAGCCAAAAGCCGCTTGCAGTTACATTACTTTTTCCTTTTGCTTGGCTTGGATCTCTGTGCCCAAGACTGTTCGGGACAGAGCTCCTGCGGCGGCTGTTCAGCGCCACAGTTCCTGTCAGGTAGGAATCTGTGCATTTGAAAGTGCCGACGGGCTTCTCGGGGGCAGGCACGGTTCGTGCAACGGCCCCTGTACTTGCCTCTATTGTGTTTTTTCTTTTTCTTTCTTTGTTTTCGTTTTTTCTTTAGCGTTGGTTTTTCGGAGCTGTTTTCTTTTGCCCGGTTCTTTGCCTATACGGGCAGGAGCGTTATCTTTTGTCGGGGCCTTGACCGGGCTGATCTTTCGGCGCCAAATTCCTCCCGCGCCTCAACTTGGTGAGTAACCGCGGCCATTTTGTTCAGCGCGGTTCTCTCCTCAAAGCAGTCCACGTGGCCGCAGTAGGCTGTCCCGAAGTCACGGGCGTCTCTCTGCAGACCCCATCTATGGTGCCTCCGTTGTACTTTTTCTTCATTTCGGTTTTCTTTTATTTTTTTTATTTTTATTTCATTTCCCTTTTTCTGGGCTCTCCCCTTCTGCGGGAGTGTTTTGGGCTGCTGGGAGTTAATTCTTAGCATGCTGAGAAGCCTGCCTGTGTTTTGCTCAGTTTCTATTGACAAAAAAAAAAAAATTATAAAAAAAAAAAAAAATTATAAAACAAGAACCAGGGGGCTCTCCTTGCTGGCAGCCACCCAGTGTCTGGCTAGTGGCTTGGTTCTTCTGGGAGTCGGCGTTCTCTCTCTCCATAGCCTGGGCGCAGGTGATCTGTTTTTTACGCCCCTGGGGGGCCGGGTGTTTTGGCTTCCATGCCATCGGGGTCCCTGTGTGTCATTTGTGGTTCTCGGAGGGGCGCTTCTGCAGAGACAGGCGTCTGTCAGCGCTGTGCCTCCGTGTTCCTCAGTATGGAGCAGCGGCTGGAGACTTCCTTGGCGGTTTCTTCTCCGTCCGCTACCGCGCCTATGGTGATGGACTCGCCCTTGGAAGGTCCCTCGGGGACAGCCCCCGCTCTTCCTGTAGGCGCTGGGCGCAAGCTGATCTCGGAGGTGCTTCCCTCTTGGAAGACTTTTCTCCCGATTTTATTTTACTGATGCATCAAGCGTTTTGTCGCAGGCGTCAAGGGGTTGCACTGGGTTCCCCTTCGGAGCAGGTAACGGCCGCGCAACCTTCTGCGACGGAGTGTGTTTTATCAGGCGTACGAGCGGCCAAGTGGCAGTGCCTACAGGAGCCAATGTTGTCCGATTCGGATTGGATAGAGGGAGAAGATCCGGAGTTGGACATAGAGGAGGAGGCCTTAGAAGAAGGCGAGCTCCCTGAGCCAGAAGATCAGGCGAAAATCATACAAGTCTTTCGCAGAGAGGAGTTACCCGTGCTCCTTTCTGAGGCGCTTCAGACTCTTGGTCTGGTTCCAGCACCGCCGACGGAGGAGGACGATGGTGCGAACCCCATCATTCAGGCTGTACGTCAGACACAGGTGGTTTTCCCCATGCACCGAGTCATTGACCAAATGATACAGAATGGGATGCCCCAGAATCTGGTCTCAAGGGGATAAAGATCATGCATAAGCTGTATCCATTGGCAGACAAGGATCTCGACCGGTTCCGTTCGCCTAAGGTGGATGCGGCAGTCTCGGCTGTTACTAAAAAGACCACGATCCCTGTCGAAGGTAGTGCGGCCTTAAAGGAGCCTCAGGACCGGAAAATGGACGGTTTGTTGAAACAATCGTTTGAAGCGGACGCTGTAGCGTTGCAGGCCTCCATTTGTGGCGCTTGGGTTGCTCGCGCCTGTCTTCGCTGGGTTCAGTGTCTTCGACAGGCGGCGTCCACGGAAGCCGGGGACTTGGCCGAGCTTCAGCGCTTGGAGTCTGGTTCGGCATATCTGGCGGATGTCCATTATGACCTTATCCGGGCGCTTTCTAATAGTATGGGTTCTTTGGTGGCGACTCGCCGAGCCCTTTGGTTAAAGAGTTGGGTGGCGGATGCTTCTTCTAAGTCTCGCCTGGGCAAGTTGCCTTTTAAAGGCAAGCTGCTCTTTGGAGAGGATCTTGATAAGTTGGTCAAGGAGTTGGGTGAATCCAAGGGCGGTCGCATGCCGGAGGATCGCCCGAAGAGAGGGAGGTCCCTTCCTTCCCATCGGGGTCAGTTTCGGGACTTTCGTAGATTTCGGTCGCCCCGTTTTGTGGAGTCGCAGCGAGGCAGGTATCTCTCGATCTCCCAGCTTTCGCGGCTTCCAATGGGCCTCTAGAGGATTCGCTGCCATGGCCCCTTCAGCCGCTCGCAAGCCCCAATGAAGGGCTGCGGGTCCAGGCGGAGATTACTGCGATTGGGGGTCGCCTTCGGCAGTTTCTCTCTGCTTGGACCCGTATCACGTCCGATCGCTGGGTTTTGGAAATTATTCAGGACGGGTATGCCTTAGATCTAGCCAGACCCGTTCTCGATTCCTTTGTGGCATCACCCTGCCGGGGCCCTGTAAAGACCGCTCATGTTCGCCAAACCCTCGATCGCTTGCTCCGGTTAGGGGCCGTCGTTCCCGTTCTGCCGGCAGAGTATGGTCTCGGCAGGTACTCCATTTATTTCGTGGTGCCAAAGACGGATGGTGCTCTTCGTCCCATTTTAGATCTCAAAGGCGTGAATCGCTGTCTTCGAGTTCCACATTTTCGGATGGAAACCCTGCGGTCCGTAATTGTAGCGGTCCGCAAAGGCGAGTTTCTTACCTCTCTCGACCTGACCGAGGCCTATCTCCATATACCTATCCGGAAGTCCCATCAAAAGTATCTCCGGTTTGCACTTCCGTGGGGTTACTTCCAGTTTCAAGCGTTGCCATTCGGGCTGGCCACCGCTCCCCGGGTGTTCACCAAAATCATGGTGGTGGTGGCGGCGGCCTTACGTCAGGAGGGGATACTGGTTCATCCCTATCTGGACGATTGGTTGATATGCGGAAAAACTCGCTCGGAGAGCGAGACAGCCACGGCGAGGGTCGTCGGGCTTCTGCAGTCTCTCGGCTGGGTAGTCAACCCGGGCAAGAGTCACTTGGATCCGACTCAGCGCTCGAGTACCTGGGGTACTATTCGATACTTGCAGGGGTGCCGTGTTTCTCCCGGAACGGAGAGTGCTAGCTCTCCAGTCTCTCGTGCGCCGTTTTCGGAGGGCCTCGGCTCCGTCAGCTTGGCACTAGCTGCAACTGTTGGGAACGATGGCGGCATCCTTGGAAGTGGTGCCTTGGGCTCGCTTCCACATGCGATCCTTACAGAGGGCCTTGCTCCATCGCTGGTCCAATCAGAATGATTCGTTGAACAAGCGTCTTCCCTGTCCGCGGACGGTATGCACGTATCTGAAATGGTGGTTGCGCCCATCCTCGCTCCAAGCGGGGATGCCCTTGGAACAGCCGGACTGGGTTCCGCTGTTGACGGATGCCTGTCTCACGGGCTGGGGCGCGCACTGCGGGGAGCTAGTGGCGCAGGGTCACTGGTCCCAGCAGGAGAGCGGTTGGTCGATCAATCGTTTAGAGCTGAGAGCCGTTCGGTTGGCGCTGCAAAGCTTCGAACTCCAGGTAACGCACCGAGCGGTACGAGTTCTCTCAGACAATGCCGCGACCGTGGCTTACATAAATCGACAGGGCGGTATCGGAAGCGTGGGCTTGGAAGCGGAAGCCCAGTTGCTGTTCGCGTGGATAGAGCCCCGGTTGCAGACGATATCGGCGGCGCACATTGCGGGGAAGGACAATGTTACGGCGGATTTTCTCAGTCGAGTTCACGTGGATGCCGGCGAATGGGAGCTGAATCCTGCGGTATTCCAACAGCTAGTGCGTCGTTGGGGTCGGCCTGTGATGGACCTGATGGCCACCTTTCGATCCGCAAAAGCTCCTTGTTTTTACAGCCGTCGGCGAGAACCCATGTCCGAGGGCATCGATGCTCTTTTACAGACCTGGCCCTCCACAGGCCTTCTTTATGTGTTTCCCCCATGGCCTCTTCTGGGGCGGGTGATTCAGCGGATCGAGTCTCACAGGGGACGGGTATTGTTGATAGCGCCGGATTGGCCCCGTCGTCCCTGGTATGCCGACCTGGTACGGTTGTTGAGCGATTCTCCATGGCGGCTTCCGCTTGCTCTAGATCTGTTGTGTCAGGGTCCTCTTCGCATGCCGCAAGTGGAGAGATTCTCTCTTACGGCCTGGCTATTGAACGGTCACGGCTGAGGAAGAAAGGTTATTCGAAGTCTGTTGTGGCGACGTTACTTCAAGCCCGAAAGAGGTCCACTTCGCTGGCTTATGTCCGGGTTTGATGTATTTTTGAGGATTGGTGTTCCAGGCGTCAGGTTCGGGCGGCTACGGCCCCTCTTCCAGTGGTGTTGGACTTTTGCAGGACGGTTTTGATAAAGGTTTGGCCACCAGTTCCTTGCGGGTTGTCAGACGGCTGCCTGGGTGAGAATCTTCACAGTCTTGTCAAGTGCATATATCTATATGATTTGCAAGGTATTGTGGGCAATGTAGTTCATTCACACCAGACACAGCTGCTGACAATAATTTAGTTGTGCTCTTGGGTAAAGCCAATAAGATATTTATTTATGGGGTTATTTCTCCCAACACAGATATGCTTGGTAGCACATAAATTAGGTTACTTGCTTTCAGTGTTAACTTGGAAAAACAAAGTCAAAATCAGGAAAACAACAAATGAAAAGCCACAAAGCAAGAAACAAACTGTTCTTTTCAGATTAACTTCTGATTACTTCCCACATAGATACAGAAGTGATTCTCTCCTAGCTCACAAGCAATTAGGTAAGGCTTAATTGCTAGCAGTTATCCAGCTGAAACCCCTTTAGCTGGCTTGCTTTCTACTGTGTGAGTCAAATCCTGCTTCAGGAGCTTTTCTGAGTAGATTAAAGAACAAATTTGTATTTCTTTGTGATGGTTGCTGTACTTTATAACAGAAAGTTACCAACGGAGTTTAGATAGAGAGCAGTCCATATAAACAGGATCCTCATCTGCTATTATTCCCCCTTGTTCAACAAGCATGGGTTCAATATCATGGATTGGCACAGATGAATCTCTCAATGGAGCATTTTCAGGAGAATACTTGTTTCCCTGCTGTCTTTCAAGGTTATAGCTAGGGCAGTGTTCATACCTGAGCTTCCATTGCTGCTAGAGTTCCTCTCTATATAGCCTGGCCAGTATGTAGTCCAGTTCTTATGTCCAGCCTTCCAATCCAGATCCCTGGACACTGGATCTCTCTTCACATACCTTCTGGCACGGGTCTTAGGGTCCCTTCCACGTGCAGCCGTCTCCCTCACAGGTAGCGTCTGGTGATTCCTAGCTCTGCAGCACCATTCCTCTGGCTTTCCCCAGTCCAGTGGTGTATGCTGGCCCTTGGAATACCTCCCAGTATACGTACTGCTTTGGACTCTTCTAGACCTCTCAAAGGCTTTTCTCTTCCTTCTTCCAAAGGGTCTCTTTCCCTCTCTGTCCGTCCGGTTTGGCTTCTGCTTCTGATGATCCTTCAGATGAAACTGATGATCAAACTCAAGCTGATTCTCCGGATACTGAGGAAAATTCTCTGGATATCCAAGGTGATCATGAAGATGGTCATCTGTAGAATAAACTCTACTCTTATTCTGCCTTGATGAGTGCTCCTCCCTAACACAGCGCAGCTGTGCTGAATCAGGCCCTGCCCTTTGAGATGAGTGCTTAGGGATTACCTCATAGCCCTCCTGATTGAACACACGTTTCCCCACTTCAGCTCCTCTAATGGCTGTTGGAAACCTGGTGCATTCTGGGACTGGTAGTCTTTTATGGGAAAATTCTGTTTTCTTATTTCTACCAGAACTGACAGGTTGCTTGTTCAGAGTCACTTCACCTTTTCTATAGCTCCTTCCTGAGCTATGATAAGCTTCCTTATCACAGGGTGCAGCTGGCGGCTCTTTCCTGTTACAGGGGTAAAATACAGGGGGTCGCGCTGGGCACCCATGCCGATGTGATCCGTTTCCTGAAGACGGTTTCTCGACTGCGCCCACCGCGCTGCGTTTCCGTCCCTTCGTGGGATCTCAACTTGGTCTTGTGCGCGCTTTCTGCCGCGCCGTTTGAGCCTCTCTCTCGAGTTTCGGTAAAGGATTTGACCCTTAAGACGGTGTTTCTTGTGGCGATTTGTTCGGCGCGGCGCATTTCTGAGCTTCAAGCTCTTTCTTGCAGGGAACCTGTCCTATCTTTCTCGGATCAGAAGGTGGTTCTTCGGCCAGTACCTTCCTTTTTGCCTAAAGTGTCTTCTCCTTTTCACTTGAATCAGGTGGTGTCGCTCCCGGTGTTGCATGCGTCAGGGGAGCAGGCCTCTGATCGCGGTCTTAGTCGTTTGGACCTTAAGAGAGTTTTGCGTCGGTATTTAAAGGTCACCGAAGCCTTCCGCAAGTTGGATCGTTTGTTTGTCCTGTTCGGCGGTTCCAGGAAAGATGAGGCGGCAGCGAAAGCCTCCATTTCTCGGTGGATTAAAGAGGCGATTGCCTCGGCCTATCTGTTGCAGGGGCGTGTTGCGCCGCTAGGGTTGAGGGCTCATTCTACGAGAGCTCAAGCGGCGTCCTGGGTGGAATATAGCTTAGTGTCGCCAGTGGAGATTTGTAAAGCGGCGACGTGGTCGTCCGTACACACTTTCAGTAAGCACTATCGTCTTGATGTCTTGGCGGCACGTGATGCCTGTTTTGGCTCCGCGGTGTTGCGTGCCGGTTGGCAGAATCCCTCCCGTTAAGGTTGCTCTGTTACTGGTAATTCTAGTTCCTTGAGTGACGACAGCTTAGTCCTCCTTCCCTCCCTTGGGGTGCTGTTTTGCCTCGGCACGCCTTTGGTACGGAAGTCAGTATTCACAGGTGAGTGTTTCTGGTGTGTCTTGTTTGCTATCACTTTTTTTCTTGCCTTTTTTGCTCTCGCTGACTGCTTCTGGTGCGGCAGGCGCGGGATCCTCGGTTGGCTGTGGTCTCCTTTTTCCCTTCTCTCTTTTAGGGATGGAGGCAGTCTGGTATAGTTTATATATCTCTCAAAAACTTTACAAAAAAAAAAAAAAAAAAAACCCACAAAATTCTCACCACCTAAACTGCATACTAAATCATTGCAATTGTTTCTTAAAGGTTTGCTGTCTGTTTGAGTTTGCTTTGACAATAGTTCACTGGAGTTGAAGGGCTAGCCAGGATGCTGGTTCCAGTGATGCTGAAATTTGATTGGTCCAGTCTTCATGCTGCAGGAGGAGGTGCACTACCCATAAGTAGAGGACTAAGCTGTCGTCACTCAAGGAACTACAATTACCAGGTAAGTGTAATTACTATTTTCAGTTATGGGTAACATTCCTACATCTTCCTTAGTAAAGACCAAAGCAAAGAATTCATTCAGTCTCTTAGCTATGGCCTTGTCCCCTCTTAGTGCCCCTTTTACCCCTCTATCATCTCATGGTTCAACTGACTCTCTCACAGTTTTTTGCTACGAATGTACTTGAAAAAGCCTTTATAATGCATTTTTGCTTCCACAGCAAGCTTCATCTCCAGGAACAAGCAGAACTGTGGTCTTCACAGCGTCCTATAGGAGAGATTTTGGGAGCATCCCACTGTGCCTGCACTGCTGCCTTCCCACCTTTCCAACTCTCCCTCTTCAGTTTTTCGTTTTCCTCTGAGCCGACAGGCAGCAACTCCTGTCACCGCAGAAAATTTTCTTTTTTGTGGTCACGTCTGCCTCCCCGTTGAGGCCTACACCGGTACCTCCGGTGTCTTCTTTATTTTCTTCTTATTTCTTCTAAAAAAAAACCCCAACAAAATCCTTTTTCTTGAGGGTCTGTCCCCTCTTGGTGCTTTAGCGCCATTTTGAGCACTAGGCCCTGTTTTCTTTCAAAATGGAGAAACCAAGTAGTGGTTTCAAAAAATGTTCAAAATGTGGCGGTACCATTTCTGCTACCGACACCCATGACTGCTGTCTTAAATGTTTAGGCCCAGACCATTCTCCATCTGCAGAAAGATGACAGGAGGGGCCTGCAGAATAGAGCCTTTTTGCCTCGGATGCAATATCCGTTGCATCAGCGTCGTCCAGGGCTTCATCTTTCTCCCATGGATCTCAGGTAACCAAACCTAGATCTTCTTCAAAGACCGGTCAGTCCTCAAAGGGTAGATCTCTTTCCAAGCATCGAGATACTTCTAGCATTGTCCTCGAGGAGAATACATCGGCCAAACAACCCCAGCAGGAGGTCCTTGCCTCCAAAGCATCAACGGGGTCCCAAGATGTTCCCAAGGCGTCCACCTCCGGAGAGGTCTTGGTGCCATATTCTGGGGTCATGGCCTGTTCCGCCGGTACCGACACCCAGGCATTGGCAGGCTCCATGGATCAACGTATCCTAGCCATTGAGCACAGTCTTGCGGCCTTCTTAGCAGCCTCCGTAACCGCTAAAGCCGCTACAATCGGTTCCGCAGCCATCGATATGATACCGGATGTATCTGCATCTACCGTTGCACCGCTCTCCACGCTACCTCCCATGCTAACCCTAGAATCGGTGTCCGGCATAGAGGGTCCAGTATCGAGGCATTCCGATGCCGACTTTGATCAGTACCATTGACAGGCAGTACGAGAGCACCCAGCCCGTCAATACTTCGAGTCTTCTGATTCTGATGACTCCATCGATACCGGAGCGGTTCTTCCGGAAGATCCCTCTCCCTCGCCGCAACGTCAGATGTCTCCCCTGGAGGACATGTCTTTTCAAGACTTTATACAGGATGTGGCTTGGGGCCTCTCGATCACCGTGACCCCCGAGAAAGAACCAAAAGCTGAAGAATTTGAAATTCTTCAGTATCTGTCAGCCCCTAAGGAGGCCACAACCCTTCCCATACACCGGATTTTGCATGATCTCATGCTTAGAATGTGGGACACACCCTTAACGGTGTCTCCACATTCATGAAGGCTCGATACAATGTACCGGGTACTGCAGTGTCCCGGGTTCCAAAAACCGCAGTTACCACACCATTCTATGGTTGTGGAATTGGCAATGCGCCAGATCAAAAGTGCCAAGACACATTTATCTAATCCTCCGGGCCGTGAGGCGAAGACTCTCGATGCCTATGGTCGTCGATGTTTTCAGGCCTCTATGCTATCGGCCAGAATAAGTTCTTACATTCTCTACATGGGTATGTTTCTTCAAGAGGTTACTAAGGATTTGGAACTCATGGCTCCTCTTCTCCCTGATGACAAGAGGGCCGATTTCCTTACTCTTGTTAAGCATGCCCAAAATGTTTCTAAGTTCATGAGCAGGGCAACCTTTGATTGTTTCAAATGCATTACAGGACCTCTGCTATTTCTATCGGTTCAAGTCGGATTGCTTGGTTACAAGCATCTGATATAGAGCAGTGGGTGCAAGATAAGCTGGGGAATATTCCTTGCACAGGAGAAAACCTCTTTGGCAAGGCCTGGCAGGATAAAGCTTCTCAGCTTGAGTCCGAGAACACTACCTTAAATAGACTATCCAGGACCACTGCCAACCCAACTAAGAAAAAGACAGTTAAGAAACCCTTTTTCAACAAGTGTGGTGACGAATCTGCTCCAGAGCCCGGGGAAATAGAAAAAACACAGACCTTTACCTCCAGGCAGAAAGAAAGTGCAGGGAGCCGTGACTTTAAAAGTTCAACTGGAGAGAAAAAAAACATATCTAAAGCTGCTGTCCTAAGGCCACGCCCCAACACCATAGCAACTAAGGGAGGTAATGAGAGACAGCTGAGGGAGGAGTGGAAAGGTGCAGGGCATTCCCACTCATTTAAGCCCCAGAGAACAGGAAGTGAGAGAGACGGAAGGGGGAACAGAAGAGAAATCAGGAGCAAGCATAACCAAGAGAACAGCAGAGAAACAGAAGTGGAAGAAATCCTGAAGGAAACAGAAAGAAAGGATTCTAGCAGAGAGCCCAGAGAAAGGTACTCTCATGACAGCTTAAGGGAAGACTCTCCTCATAGCCAGCAACAGAGTCTTGATTAGAGCCAGTGTGGTAGAAAGGCTACAGCTGGGCTAGAAAGCAGGAGGTTTAATCCTGAAGAGACTGCTGTCTATAACACAGGTACGGGGACTTTCCAGGAGGAGCTGGGTCAAAGAATTTTACCTCGGGGAAGGCTGTTAAAGAGAGCTGTTAAAAGAAAGGAACTGAATTCTTTAGAAGTTCTAAATAGCTTGCTACGGGATAAGGATTTCCTGTGCCCTGATAACACCCCTGAGCCAAGAGGGAGGTCTCATTGGGAACGGGTTGTTAAGCTGCTGGAAGAAATTAAACCCACACTGTCCCAAGCTGTTTGCAGTCCAGAGACTGCAGAGTCTGACTGTGAGTGTATGCAAATAGATGTGGCTGATATTGAATCTGATTTCTTAGAATGTGAGATGGACTGTGCTTTATCTTGGAGGGTAAAGTGAAAACCTATAGATTGTAAACCTGAAGAAAATCCCAGACTTATTATGCTTGAATGTCTGTGGTTAAAACAAGCCTAAGAAGATTTGATATGAAGTTGCTGCTGTGGTTTTAAAATGCATGAGACCATCAGGACTGCATTCTGAATGTGTCTGGAGCAATTAACAAAACCTGTGATAATCCAAGTAAAAAGGAAAACTTAAAGTATAAGTGCTGCAGTTTAAAGACCATTGTTTTGGCTTAAAGTATAAGTGTTGCAGTTTAAAGAACGCTGTTTTGAAGCTAAATCTAGCCAGAGACTGTAACGTGATAATTTGTGGCATGAAGAGATATTTACCTTGCTGAGGGAAGCAAAGGTAATTAGAGACTCTGGAAAAAGTTTTGTACAGAAGTTATCTTTCTTTTGAGCAAAAGTATCTTACCTTATATGATGTGCCAAGCTTCTATGGAAGTTCCTTGAACCAAGGAGGCAAATAAATTTCCTGTGTTGCTTTGAAACCCTCGGCTTAATCATTTATTCACAACTACAACTCAGTGCAAGCAACTACAACTCCCAGAAGCCCTAGCTCTGGGAGCTCACATAAAGGGGACATTGAAAGGGCCCCCTTTCCCTTCTATAGGCAACCGCCTAGGCGGGGCAAGGAGGCCACAGGTGGCGTAGTTTTTAGGATTTTGCCTTGGCCACGTATACACGAAACATCTGGAGCCTCAAAGAATAAAGGCGACTTCTACCAAAAGTGCTGAGGATACAGAGGGCCTGCTGAAGTTAGAGACCCAGAGTGGCAGCAGAAGGACTGGACTGGAGTGGAGTACCAAGCCGTGACCTGCTGATTGATAAACTCGAATCTACACCTGCTTAAGGTAATCCGTGTATAAGAAGGGTATAGACGGA
This sequence comes from Ichthyophis bannanicus, assembly GCA_033557465.1. Taxonomy (NCBI): domain Eukaryota; kingdom Metazoa; phylum Chordata; class Amphibia; order Gymnophiona; family Ichthyophiidae; genus Ichthyophis; species Ichthyophis bannanicus. Next base: position 51,076,650 of record CM066036.1, on the reverse strand, counting down.
TACCGGTGCAGGGTGGGGATAGAGCAGTGCTCAAGAAGAGCAAAAGAGAGAGGGTTTATATTTGGAGCCACACTTGGTGGTTTCTCTCTCTGTTTTTTTCATTTCAGCGTCTACCGAGGATGGAGAGGACCGAGCTTCTGGGATGGATGGCGGAACAATTCCAAAAACAACAGGAAATGTCTGCAAGGACTCAAGAACACACAGCCGCCATGCTCCAGGCCCAGCAGAAGCCGCTCCTAGATATGATGGCTGCTTGCCTAGGAGCGCAGAAGAAAGCGACGGAGTCCCTACGGACAGCACCAGGTTCCTTGGGAGCTATACCAGGGCTGGGGTTACCTAGGACTGGGACATTCTCGTTTGGTCAGTTGGCCAAAGGGGATGACGTGGACGACTTCTTGGAAGCCTTCGAGAGAGTGGCTCTCCTAACGGGCTGGCCGAAAGACCAGTGGGCAGTGCGCCTTGCCGCCTCCTTGACGGGAGAAGCGCTTGCATCCTACAGGGCCATGCCCACGGCCTTAGCCGCCAATTATGAAGAGCTTCAAAAGGCTATACGAGACCGTTTGGGCCTAACCCCCATGGTCTACCGCCGCCTTTTGAGGAGCTTTAAGCTAAAAATAGGTGAAACACCGCGTGCCTTATGCCAGCGGATAAAAGGGTTGGCATTAAAGTGGATGACGCCTGATGCAAGAACAAAAGATTCTTTGTTAGACTGTATTGTCTTAGAGCAGTTCATGGACGCAGTTTCAAAAGATCTGAAGTCCTTCCTGATCCTACAGGACTGCCAGACCACGGATGCAGCGACCTCACTGGCTGAGCGTTTTCTAGAAGCCAGTTTGGTAAGCCAGGCTAAGGTTGGTGGTCTAACCTGGGCAGTTGAAGTGGCTTCAGAAAGGAAGGGAAAGCCATGTGGGGAGAAGGGACGAAGGTAATGCATATGGATAAGACCCGTTATGTGCAAAGAAAATGCTTTTCTTGTGGGGAAGAAGGACATATGAGAAGGGATTGCAAAGCTAGGACAGCTCTAATCACCACCCATTCTAAAGAAAGGGGAGAGGGATTCCTCTTGGGCGTAGAAGTGGAGGGTGTCCAGGTAGAGGCCTTGCTGGACTCCGGAGCGGACCAATCGATGATCTCGCGAAAACTCTGGAGGGAGATAAAATCCCAGGTTGGTCCGGTCCCCGAGTCACAAGAAAGCAGCATAAAGATAAAGTGCATTCACGGGGCAGCCTCGTCCTACCCAGTATACACGGTTTCAGTAAAAGGTTTGGATTTAAAACGGAAAATACCTGTAGCTGTAGTTCCAAGGCTCCCACAAGCTTTAGTCCTGGGAAGGGACTGGCCTCAGTTCAGGCGTGGGTTAGCAGAGGGTCTACAGCATAAAACAGGCATGACATCCACCCTAGCGCAACTAGAGGCCTTGGAAGCGGAGAAAGAGGCTTCACTAGGGAGTTCATCCCACTTAAAGAAGGGGGACGTTTCCCTGGGGAATGAGTGTAAGGAGGGGCCGATAACATCTTCTTGTATAACCGAGGCTAAGGCTAGGCTGGTGCCCAATCCTTTGTTTGGGACCGAACAACGACAGTCCCAAGGGAAGATAGCCACTAAGGAGGACGTCCCCAAAAAGTCAAAGTTTGTCCTTAGATTTTTCCGCACCACTCCTAACGCAAAGATTCCAAAGCGGGCTACAGAAATGGCAGCAGGTTTTGATGTATGTAGTGCGGAGGAGATAATTATTCCCCATCAGGGAAAGGCCTTAGTGGAGACAGGGATACAGGTGGAAATACCACCAGGCTGCTATGGTCGCCTTGCCCCTCGTTCAGACTTAGCCTGGAAGAATTTCATTGATGTGGGGGCCGGAGTCATTGACCCCGATTACAGGGGGACAATCAAGGTGCTGCTGTTTAATTTTGCACGGGAGGATTTCAAAGTAAATATAGGGGACAGAATAGCCCAGATGATATGTGAGCGGGTAGGCTTTCCGTCCCTGGAAGAGGTGCCTGAATTAACTTCTACCATGAGAGGCTTAGGAGGGTTTGGTTCTACGGGTAAATCAGAAATAAGGGATTTAACTGCCAGCTGTGAGGTAAAGGAGGAAGAGGATCTGGGCCCGCAATTGACCGATTGCAAGGGAGATCCGGTTCCCAGGTTAGGGGAAGAACTTTCATGGTCCCAACAGCAAGAGTTATTAGAGCTCTTACGGGGTTTTCCCGATGTCTTAACACCTATACCCGGTGAGACGCGCCTTGTTGCCCATGAAATAGTTACCCCACATGGGGAAATAGTGCGACAGAGGCCCTACAGGTTACCCGAGGCCAAACGGCAGGAAGTGGTAACCCAAGTGCAGGACATGCTTAAAATGGGAATAATTGAAGAGTCTAGAAGCCCCTGGAACAGCCCCATAGTGCTGGTTCCCAAACTGGATGGAACGATGCGGTTCTGCATTGATTTCCGCAGAGTGAATGCCATCTCCCGGTTTGATTCCTATCCCATGCCAAGGATAGAGGAACTGCTAGACCGACTGGGCCAGGTATCATATCTAACCACCCTTGACATGACCAAAGGATATTGGCAGATTCCCCTCACCAGGGAATCTCGCCCAAAGACCGCATTTAGCACTCCCATCGGTCTATTTCAGTTTCGTCGCATGCCCTTTGGGTTACATGGGGCGGCTGCGACCTGTCAAAGGTTGGTTGATGTGGTCTTACGGCCCCACCAACAGTACGCAACCGCCTATATGGATGATATAGTAATCCATAGCTCCCGTTGGGATCAACACTTGGTACGCATTGAAGCCGTTTTAAGGGCGTTGCGAGGTGCGGGTATCACCTTGAACCCGGCCAAGTGTATGTTTGGAGGAAAACAAGTGAAGTATTTGGGGCATCTGGTAGGGCACGGGACAGTTAAGCCTTTACTAGATAAAGTAGAGAGTGTGAGAGCATTCCCGAAACCCTCAACAAAGAAGCAGCTACGCAGCTTTCTTGGATTAATCGGCTACTACCGCCGATTTATTCCGCATTTTGCGTCAGAAAGTGCTGCCTTAACAGAGATGCTAAAGAAAAACGCACTGAATCAATTAAAATGGTCGGCAGAAGCAGAGCAAACCTTTGTGCACTTGAAAGATAAACTCTGCTGTGCGCCTATATTGCGGGGCGTAGATTTTAACCGGCCTTTTATTGTACAGACCGATGCATCAGATACAGGCTTAGGCGCTATATTATCACAAAAGTACGAAGGGGGGAACATCCTGTTATGTTTTTAAGCAGGAAATTAGCGCCACCTGAGAGAGAATATTCCACAGTCGAAAGAGAATGTCTGGCTATAAAGTGGGCCGTGGAGACACTCCGATTTTACCTGACAGGTTGAAGATTCTTACGTTAAGATGGTTGAACCAGATGAAGGACCACAATCCCCGTCTTACACGTTGGTACATGGCCTTACAGGCATTCGATTTTCACATAGAACATAGAGCAGGGAGATTGCACATCAACGCAGATGCTCTTTCGCGTATTACGGGCTGTGCGGGGGTTAGTACGCCAGCCCGTAATATCTTAAGGGGGGGATGTGTGGTGACGAATCTGCTCCAGAGCCCGGGGAAATAGAAAATACACAGACCTTTACCTCCAGGCAGAAAGAAAGTGCAGGGAGCTGTGACTTTAAAAGTTCAGCTGGAGAGAAAAAAAACATATCTAAAGCTGCTGTCCTAAGGCCACGCCCCAACACCATAGCAACTAAGGGAGGTAATGAGAGACAGCTGAGGGAGGAGTGGAAAGGTGCAGGGCATTCCCACTCATTTAAGCCCCAGAGAACAGGATGTGAGAGAGACGGAAGGGGGAACGGAAGAGAAATCAGGAGCAAGCACAACCAAGAGTACTTCAGGCCGGAAGGTCGGGGGTTCAAATCCCACTAGAGGACAGCAACCTTGGGCCGGAAGGACTGGGGTTTCTAGTCCCACAGGTGCTCCTTGTGGTCTTGGGCAAGCCACTTAACCCTCCATAGCCCATGTTCCCTGTAAAATAGTTATCTCCAAGTTATAATGCCCTGTTCAATGTAATTTCAGTTTGTTCAATGTAAACCGCACTGATGCAGAATAGCGCGGTATATAAGAGAATGTAAATAAATAAAAAAATAAATAAATAAAGAGAACAGCAGAGAAACAGAAGTGGAAGAAATCCTGGAGGAAACAGAAAGAAAGGATTCTAGCAGAGAGCCCAGAAAAAGATACTCTAATGACAGCTTAAGGGAAGACTCTCCTCATAGCCAGCAACAGAGTCTTGAGCAGAGCCAGTGTGGTAGAAAGGCTACAGCTGGGCTAGAAAGCAGGAGGTATAATCCTGAAGAGACTGCTGTCTATAACCCAGGCACGGGGACTTTCCTGGAGGAGCTGGGTCAAAGAATTTTACCTCGGGGAAGGCTGTTAAAGAGAGCTGTTAAAAGAAAGAAGCTGAATTCTTTAGAAGTTCTAAATAGCTTGCTACGGGATAAGGATTTCCTGTGCCCTGATAACACCCCTGAGCCAAGAGGGAGGTCTAATTGGGAACGGGTTGTTAAGCTGCTGGAAGAAATTAAACCCACACTGTCCCAAGCTGTTTCCAGTCCAGAGACTGCAGAGTCTGACTGTGAGTGTATGCAAATAGATGAGGCTGATATTGAATCTGATTTCTCAGAATGTGAGATGGACTGTGCTTTATCTTGGAGGGTAAAGTGAAAACCTATAGATTGTAAACCTGAAGAAAATCCCAGACTTATTATGCTTGAATGTCTGTGGTTAAAACAAGCCTAAGAAGATTTGATATGAAGTTGCTGCTGTGGTTTTAAAATGCATGAGACCGTCAGGACTGCATTCTGAATGTGTCTGGAGCAATTAGCAAAACCTGTGATAATCCAAGTAAAAAGGAAAACTTAAAGTATAAGTGCTGCAGTTTAAAGACCATTGTTTTGGCTTAAAGTATGTGTGTTGCAGTTTAAAGAACGCTGTTTTGAAGCTAAAGCTAGCCAGAGACTGTAACGTGATAATTTGTGGCGTGAAGAGATATTTACCTTGCTGAGGGAAGCAAAGGTAATTAGAGACTCTGGAAAAATTTTGTACAGATGTTATCTTTCTTTTGAGCAAAAGTATCTTACCTTATATGATATGCCAAGCTTCTATGGAAGTTCTTTGAACCAAGGAGGCAAATAAATTTCCTGTGTTGCTTTCAAACCCTCGGCTTAATCATTTATTCACAACTACAACTCAGTGCAAGCAACTACAACTCCTAGAAGCCCTAGCTCTGGGAGCTCACATAAAGGGGACATTGAAAGGGCCCCCTTTCCCTTCTATAGGCAACCGCTTAGACGGGGCAAGGAGGCCACACAAGAAAAAGAAATTCTATCCTTTTTACACCCAAACTGTCCACTGTCCAATCCATGCTCCCCAGAAGGGGCAGCAGCAGCCTAAACAACAAAGAAAGGCTCAAGTCCCTAGAGCTCAACCAGCTCAGCAGACACAGCCTCTGCAAGGTCTTTGACTCCTTCCTAGAGAACCTAGTCATCCTTCCTCTAGAAATACCAGAGCCTCTCAACATTCCAGGCAGACTGTGTTACTTTGCCAAGAGATGGCAGCAGATAACATAAGAGCATTGGACTCTCTCCATAGTGACAGAGGGGTACAAACTCCACTTCCACAGTATGCCCCCTCTCTCTACTCCAAGAGAGTTCAGTTCTCGGCCCCCCCTCACCACTCTCTTGTGTCAAGCGGTCACCTCACTACTTGATCAGGGAGCGATAGAGGAGGTAATTCTTTCTCAACAAGGCCTGGGCTTTTACTCCCACTACTTCCTTATTCCAAAGAAAACAGGAGGGTACAAGCCCATACTGGACCTCAGGGAGTTAAACAAGTATCTCTTCTGATAAAATTCAAAATGATCTCTCTCAGAACACGTCTCCCTTACATTCAGAGTCAGGATTGGCTATGTTCTCTAGACCTAAAAGACGCCTATACACATATCCTTATTCTCCGGGAACAAGCAGGAAGTCATTCCTCACATATGAGTGACGTCAGCGCCGATGGAGCCCTCGTGTGGAGCAAATCCCCAGCTTTCAGAGAAAGCCTTTGAGAGTTGCCATCACGCATGCGCAGTCCCCTTCCCGCCCAAGGGTGCCATCTTGTTCAGTCTCCTTTTTTCCGTGGAGCCCTTCGGACGTAGTCCACAGTGTCCCTGAAAAAAGTTGATTATTTTCTTGTTTTTTCGACCGGTCGACACCGGTACCTCTTCCCGCCTTCAGCTGGGTACGCCGGTATCACGTCCATCTCTCTTTTTTCATTTTTTGTCGATTGTGACTGGGGTTCGTGCCTTTTTTTCTTTTCACTGGCAGCCCAGGTCTTCGATCTTGCAGGGGCCCTCTTTCCCCCGATGGTTACCAGCGGGTTTAAGAAATGCGATCGGTGCGTGAAACTTATGTCCCTCACTGATATGCACAACTGCTGTCTCCGGTGCCTCGGGCCCGACCATGACCCGACGGTCTGTGGCCCGTGTAGGAAAATGTCCTCTAAGGCCCTGAAGAGCTGCCAGCAGCAGCATGATAGGATTTTTTCTGAGTCCTTGCCTCCGAGAGCCCAGATCTCTTTCGAGGCCTCCATGTCTCGGGGGGAGCATTCCGACTCCGAGCAGCGTCGAGGTTCCTCGGAAAGGGGGTCCCCCTTGAGAGAACACAAGAGAAAGAAGAAATCCTCAAAGGCGGTGTCTCTGGATGACTGCGAGCGTCACGGCTCCTCCCGGGGCCTATCGCGGAGCCCCGAGCCTTGGCAGGGATCTTCGGAGAAAGAGTGCCCGGCAAAGGTTCCCCGTTGGGAGACGGATCAGCCGAGGCAAGTATCTTCCAGACTCGAATCCAGAATGGTGGCCGTGGAGCGCAGTTTCACTGCCTTCATGGAGCAGCAGTGGGCGCTGATAGCCGGCCTGTCCGGTTCCTCCGCCCTGACCACCGGGCCCTCGCCGTCGGTCGATGCCCTTCGGGCTCGAGTCAATCCTCGGCCGAGGTCTCACTCGGCACCCATTCAGGACTGAGGTCGTTGCTGCCGAGACTGCCGGCATTGGGGCGGTCAGCGCCGGGGCCCTCGATGCCTGACGAGCCCCTCAATTCCTCCTCGAAGGTGTCAGCGTGGGAAACCGAAGACGAGGAGTCCCCGGATACCCGCCAGCATAGGGATGTCCCTTCCAATTCCCCGGTGTCTGAGCCTTGGAGAATGTCCCCACCACAGGACATGAGGTTTTTGGACTTCGTGCGGGATATGTCCAAGGCTTTGGTGTTCCCCATGCAGTCCAAGGAGGATCCTCGAGCCAACGAACTCGAGATCCTCCAGTATGAGGCCCCCCCTCGGGAGGCCCTTACTGTACCTGTGCCTCTGATCCTGGAACGACCTGTGCTCCGCATGTTGGAGACACCGGCGTTGGTGCCGGTGATCAGCTAATGGCTCGACTCGATGTATTGAGTCTGCTGGAGCCCTGGGTTTCAAAAGTCGCAACTTCCGCACAACTCCATGGTTGTAGAATTCGCCATGCGTGGGCTGAAGAGCCAGAAGACGCACTCCTCTGTGCCTCCCGGCAGGGAGGCCCACAAACTTGGATGCCCTCAGCAGGAAGTGCTTCCAGGGTTCAATGCTGACTTGTTGGACCTAGGCATACCAGCTATACATGGGCATGTATCTGAGAGACCTGGCAAAGGAACTCACCAGGTTCTCAGCTGGTCTCTCCGAGGAACCTTTGCAGCGCTTCAGGGGCCTGTCCAAGCCGTCCGTGAATGCTCGAAGTTTGTCTCAGGCGGCCTATGACGGGTTTGAGTCGCTGGCCCGGGTAGCCGCAGCTGGCATTGGTGTGCGCCACCAGGCATCGCTGCAGTCGTCAGATCTCGAACAATGGGTTCAGGACAAGTTGGTCGATGTCCCATGCCAAGGGGAGAATCTTTTTGGCAAACCCATGACTGACAAGGCCACAGAGCTGGAGACTGAGTACATGACGTGGACACAGCTCTCCAAGAAGACTTCTGCCCCTTCTCGCAAGAAGGACTCGGGTAAAAAGCCCTTTTACCCTAGGTAAGGTGCTGCTTACCGAAGCTACCCCCATTTTCAGGCCTCCCCGGCTCCCCAACAGGGGCAGCAGGCCAAGGGACAGGGGCATGGACCGTGTAAGCAGAAAGCCCCCAAACCCCAGGCATCGGCTCCGGCCCAGCCTGGCAGTGGCTTTTGACTCCTACAGCATGGCCCCTCTTCCCACAGGAGCCAGGGAGATCACAGGAGGCAGGCTTGCTTTGTATGCCCACAGGTGGACAGCCATTACCACCGATACCTGGGCCTTACAGGTGGTCCGGGAGTGCTATCTTCTTCACCTAGCCCAGGTGCCTCCTCATTACTTCCCAGGAGAGCCTCTCAGGTCTCCCCTTCACCGGGACCATCTTCTGAAGGAGTTGGCGGGTCTTCTCGAGGATCAGGCAGTAGAACCAGTGCCCCACCACCTGCAGGGCAGGGGCTTCTACTCCAGGTACTTTCTGGTGCCAAAGAGGACAGGAGGTCTCAGACCCATCCTCGACCTGTGCAACCTCAACAAATTCCTGGTGAGGGAGAAGTTCAAGATGCTCTCCCTTGGAATATTGCTGCCTTACCTCCACCAGGGAGACTGGCTATGCTCCTTAGACCTAAAGGATGCGTATACACACATCCTAATACACCCAGACCACAGGCAGTATCTGCGCTTTGTGGTGGGGGGCAATCACTACCAGTACAGGGTACTCCCCTTTGGGCTGGCCTCGGCCCCCAGGGTGTTCACAAAGTGCTTGGCAGTGGTTACCGCCTTTCTCAGGCTACAAGGGGTCCTTGTCTTCCCTTATCTCGACGGCTGGCTCATCAGAGGCACTTCAGCCAGAGAGGTCCACCAGGCCAGAACTTGCACCATCCAGACCCTGCAACACCTAGAGTTCGCAATCAACTACCCAAAGTCCAGCCTCACTCCGACTCAACAGCTGGAGTTCATTGGGGCCAGAATAAACACCCTTCAAGCAAAGGCCTATCTGCCTGCAGACAGGGCATGCAGGCTTCTGGCTCTGGCAAGACAAGTGAGTTGCAGGTCTGTAGTGTCAGCAAGACAATTCTTGCGACTCCTCGGGCACATAGCTTCCACAGTCCATGTGACCCTGGATACCCGCCTCCACATGCGGACTGCTAAATGGTGTCTCAGAGACCAGTGGTCTCAGGCCATGGGGCGCCTCTGGGACAGGGTCAAAGTCTCCATACGCCTGGTACAGTCCCTGGCCTGATGGCTCCAACCTCAGCACTTGGAGGCGGGAATGCCTTTCCAGGCTCCTCTACACACGAGGATCCTTACCACAGATGCATCCCTGCTCTGCTGGGGTGCCCATTGCCAGGGTTTCTGTACTCAAGGAGTGTGGTCCCCAAGCGAGAGGACCCAACAAATCAATTTCTTGGATCTCTGTGCCATCCACATAGCCCTAGAAGTTTTCAGGCAGCTCCTGGCCCACGAACCTGTCTTGGTGCAGACAGACAACCAGGTGGCCATGTTCTTTGTGAACAAACCGGGTGGTACGGGGTCCCGTCCCCTATGTCAGGAAACCCTGGACCTGTGCTTTTTCGCAGCCCGGCATGGCATTCGTCTCTGAGCATTCTGCCTGTCGGGCCAGGACAACTGTCTAGCCGACAGGCTCAGCAGGATTCTCCGGCCCCACGAATGGCAGCTGGACTGCGGGGTAGCCAGTTGGCTTTTCCGGACCTGGGGGCGGCCAGTGATGGACCTATTTGCGAGTCCGGACAATCACCAGTTGCCCTGGTTCTCCTCCAGGCAGCCACACCCGCACAGGGTGGGCGCCAATGCTTTTCTGATATCATGGTCTGTGGGCTTTCTGTATGCATTTCCCCCGATGCCTCTGGTGGCCAAGACTGTTCAGGATTCTCCAGCACAGAGCCTTGGTCATTCTTATCGCCCCACGGTGGCCCAGGCAACCATGATTTCTGCTTCTTCTGCAGCAAGCAGTGGAGGCTCCCTTTCCCTTGGGATCCTCCCTGCGCCTCCTATCTCAGGAGGGGGGCACTGTCCTGCACCCCATTCTCAGCTCCCTCAACTTGATGGCGTGGCTGCTGAAAGGGTAATCCTCGCTCCGCTCCTCCTTCCAAAGAATATTGAAGAGGTCTTGCTGGCCTCGCGGAGGCTTGCGTCATGGTGCAAGGAGCAGGAGGTGGATCCTTTCTCCTGCCTGGTAGGGGTGGTTTTGCAATACCTTCTCCACCTCTCGGATTTGGGCCTCAAGTCCAACTCTGTCAGGGTGCACCTCAGTGCCCTTGCGGCGAACCACTTTCCGGTGGAAAGAAGCCCCTTTCTGCCCACCCCTTGGTTTCTCAGTTTCTGAGAGGCTTACTTCTCTTGAAACCCCCGGTCCACCCTCCGGCAACTGAGTGGGATCTGAATGTGGTCTTAGGGCAGCTTACTAGACCGCCCTTTGAACCGATGGTTACCTGCCACCTACGCTTTCTCTCTTGGAAAGTGTTTTTCTTGGTGGCACTCACGTCCGCTTGGAGGGTGAATGAGCTCCAGGCCCTAGTGTCAGAAAGGCCTTATACCAGGTTCTATAGGAAGCAGGTGGTGCTTTGCACGCACCCCAAGTTCCTTCGGAAAGTGGTATCCTCGTTCCACCTCAACCAGGAGGTGGTTCTACCTACTCTTTTTCCCAGGCCGCATGACAGTTGGGCAGAGACAGTTCTGCATATCCTGGACTGTAAGAGGTCGTAGGCCTTCTATATCCAGCGTACACAAGTGCATTGGAAGGCTTCTCAGCCTTTCGTATCTTACGACCTCAGTAAGCTGGGGGTAGCGGTATCAAAGCGTAGGCTGTCCACCTGGGTAGCAGACTGTATTGCCTGGGCATACAAGGCAGCCAAGCTTCCGATGGAGGGTCGTGTTATGGCCCATAGGGTCAGGGCCAAGGCGGCATCAGTGGCTCATTTGCGCTCTGTTCCTCTGGCAGACATCTGCTGGGCTGCCACCTGGTCTTCGAGTCAGACTTTCACAATCCATTATTGCCTGGATAGGGAGTCCCGATGGGACAGTGCCTTTGGCCAGGCTGTACTCTGTAACCTTTTCGAGGTCTAGGCAACTCCTGCCCTCCAACCCTTTTGTGTTCAGGCTAATGGAGTGCTATTTCCTTGGTTAGATTTCTATTGTGGCTGCTTGCGACTCTCGTAGAGGGAGCCTTTTTTAGCTATGGGCTCTCGGTAGCCTATAGCTGGGGAGTCCCATATGTGAGGACTGACTTCCTACTTGTTCCCGGAGAAAGCGTAGTTACTCACCTGTAACAGGTGTTCTCCGGGGACAGCAGGAATCAGTTCTCACAACCCTCCCTCCTCCCCTTGGAGTTGCAGCCCTATTGTTATTATCTTTTGTTCTTTTTGCCGTCTTTTTAGCTGTGTCATTTGACTGAGCAAGATGGCACCCTTGGGTGGGAAGGGGATTGCATATGCTTGATGGAAACTCCCAAAGGCTTCCTCTGAAAGCTGGGGATTTGCTCTGCACGAGGGCTCTGTCGGCGCCGACATCACCCATATGTGAGGACTGATTCCTGCTGTTCCCGGAGAACACCTGTTACAGGTGAGTATCTACGCTTTCATGCAGAACACAGGAGGTTTCTTTGATTCCTCTTTCAGGGAAGACATTACCAGGAGAGAGTTTTACCCTTTGGCCTGGCTTCAGCCCCAAGGGTCTTCACGAAATTTGCAGATGACACAAAATTTGCAGATGACACAAAACTATTTAAAGTTGTTAAAACCCAAGAGGATTGTGGAAAATTGCAAGAGGATCTTGATAAATTGGAAGACTGGGCATCAAAATGACAGATGAAATTTAATGTGGACAAGTGCAAAGTTATGCACCTAGGGAAGAACAACCCAAACTATGGTTACATGATGCAAGGTTCCACATTAGGAACCACCACCCAGGAAAAAGATTTAGGCGTCATTGTGGATACCATGTTAAAACCCTCGGCCCAGTGTGCAGCGGCAGCCAAGAGAGCAAATAGAATGCTAGGTATCATAAGGAAAGGAATGGAAAATAAACCAAAAGATATTATAATGCCTCTATCGTTCCATGGTGAGACCGCACCTTGAATATTGTGTGCAATTCTGGTCGCCGTATCTTAAAAAGGATATAGCGATATTAGAAAAGGTTCAGAGAAGAGCCACCAAAATGGTAAAGGGGATGGAAGGATACTCCTATGAAGACAGGCTAAAAAGGTTAGGGCTCTTTAACCTGGAAAAGAGACGGCTGAGGGGAGATATGATAGAAGTCTATAAATTAATGAATGGAGTGGAACGGGTAAAGATAGATTGATTGTTTACGTTATCAGAATATAGAAAGACTAGGGGACATGCAATAAAGCTACAGGGTAAACTATTTAAGACTAATAAAAGAAAATATTTTTTCACTCAACGTGTAATCAAACTCTGGAATTTGTTACCGGAGGATGTAGTAAAGGCTGTTAGTGTAGCTGGGTTTAAAAAAAGGTTTGGACAAGTTCCTGGAGGAAAGGTCCATAAACCATTATTAAGAAGGGACCCAGGATATCAATGCTTGACCCAGTACAAGCATTGTGGAACCTGTGTCTTTTGGGGAAACTGCTAGGTATGTATGACCTAGATTGGCCACTGTTGGAAACAGGATACTGGGCTTGATGGACCTTGGTCTGACCCAGTATGGCATATCTTATGTTCTTATGAAATGCATGGCAGTAGTAGCAGCATTTTTAAGAATTCTAGGGATATTCATCTTCCCCTACTTAGACGACTGGCTGATCCGAACACCAGAATCATTCACAAAATATCTCCCTCATTCCTCGATAACCTCATCACCACTCAGCCCCCCAACAGATGCCGACGGACTGCTAACCTGAACACACTCTGCGTTCCTAGCAGTATAAGAGCAGTCAAAGAACGGACGAGCAATCGCTTATACACGTACGCTGCACCCATGCTCTGGAACCAGCTGCCTCATGAGATATGCCTGATCAAAGACCTAAAGGACTTCAGAAAAAAGCTTAAAACCCACCTGTTCCAATCACATTACGGTATCACCTAGGCAGATTCAACCATTATCTTTGCCCATGTTGCCTTACCTACCTCCTTAGCACATGGGACATAGAAACCTATTTCACCGATATCTTACATCTATGGTGATTTAGATGTTTATATGTATATATTCACTGTTAATACGATTGCATATTTGGCGATGTAATGTATAGCTGTAATTTATGTTGTTGATCAAACTGTAATTTATCTGGTTGCTCAAATGTATAATTGTAATTTATGTGGTTGATGTGCACCCCTCCCTCAAATCAGACTGTAATCTTAAATTGTTCTGTACATACTCCCTTGTTTTTTCCACCAATAGACTGCTGCTGATCGCTGGAAGTAGCGGCATACAAATATATACCAAATAAATAAATAAATAAGCCAGCTCTGCTCTTTCCTGCATGATGCAAATCCTGCAGTATTTGGGATTGGTCATAAATCTCCCAAAATCCCATCTCATCTCAGTCTTTAGAGTTCATAGGGGCTCTTCTAGACAAGGCAGTCAAGGGCTTTCCTTCCACAACTCCGCCGCGCTCGAATAGTTCAACTGGCTTCTGAAGCAGGTATGAAATCTTTCCTGACTGCTCGAGAAATGCTTCGGTTGCTGGGGCACATGACATTCACTGTACATGTGGTCCCCTATGCTTGCCTTCACATGCGAGCAGCCTAGTGGATCCTAGCCTCTCAGTGGACACAGGCATCAGGTCGTCTGGGGGACAAAATCAGAAACTCTGCATGCCTCATTTTGTCCCTTCAGTGATAGCAAACACTAGAAAACCTTCTCTTAGGGTCACCTTGTGAGCAGCCACTGCATCAAGCTACCTTGATGACGGATGCGTCCAAGTCAGGTTGGGGGGCTCATACGGACAGTCTCTCCACTCAAGGTCTCTGGACCCAGCAGGAGACTTGTCTTCACATAAATCTACTGGAACTCAGAGCCATTTCCTACGCTCTTCTAGTCTTTCAGGACCATCTGCGCTACAAGACAATTCTTGTCCAGACGGACAATCAGGTAGCCATGTTCTATGTGAACAAGCAGGGTGGAACAGGCTCTCGGGCATTATTCAATGAAGCTCTACACCTCTGGTCCTTCGCAAGAGACCTTTAGATTCACCTACTGGCGGTGTATCTCCCAGGCACACAATCCCCTGGCAGACAAACTCAGTCGAGTGCTGCTGCCACACGAGTGGTCTCTTCATTCAGAACAGATTGCTCGAATCTTTTGAATCTGGGGAACACCAGATAGATTTTTTTGCAAGTCCTCAGAATGACAAACTCCCCCAATTCTGTTCCAGAATTCCAGCTCGGAACAGTCATGCAAGGGATGCTTTCCATCTCCACTGGGGGCAGGACTTCCTGTATGCCTACCCACCCATTCCCCTCATTCCCAAGACTCTGTTCAAACTCCAGAGAGACAGGGGCCATATGATCCTCATAGCCCCACGCTTGCCACGACAGAAGTGGTATCCACTGCTTCTACGTCTCTCTCAAGCCAGGCCTCTGGACTTGGGATTTGCTCCAGATCTTCTATTCCAGGAGAATGGGATGCTTTTTCACCCAAATCCTCAGTCTTTACACCTGATGGTATGGTTGTTGAGAGCTTAGAATTCTCCAGGACCAAGCAGGAAGTCAGTCCTCACATATGGGTGACATCGACGTCGATGGAGCCTCCATGCGGAGCATTTCCCCAGCTTTCTAAGAAAGCCTTTGGGAATACACCCACGCATGCGCGGTCCCCTTCCCGCCCAAAGGTGCCATCTTGCTCAGTCTTTCTTTTTCCATGGAGCCCAACGGACGTGAGTCCGTGTCACCCGGAAAAGTTTGATTTTTTTCTGCGATTTTTGTCTCTTTTTATCCAGTTCGACGCCGGTTCCCCTTCCCGCCTGGGTTCGGTACGCCAGTATCGACCCAATCTCAATTTTTCATTTTTTTGCCCTTCGTGGCACGCGTTCGCGCTCTTTTTCTTTTTCCCTGGAGGGCCGGTCTTTTGACCTCGCGGGGGCCCTTTTTTCCCCGATGGCCTCCAGTGGTTTTAAAAAGTGTGATCGTTGTAAGAAGCTCATGTCTCTTACCGACACACACGACTGCTGCCTGCGTTGTCTCGGGCCGGACCATGATCCCAAGGTCTGTGTCCCATGTGGAAAGATGTCCACTAAGGCACTCAGAAGTCGGCAGCATCAGAAGGAGAGAATTTTTTCTGACTCTGCCTCCGGTCGAGCCCGGACCTCGTCAGAGGCCTCGACGTCTCGGGAGTCTGACCCCGAGCTTCGTCGGGGATCCTCTGAAAGGGGGTCCCCCAGTCGGGAGCATAAGAGGAAGAGAAAGCTCGTGAGGGTGGCATCGGAGGATGCCCCTGTTTCCTCGAGGGCCAGGTCTCGGACCCCTGACCGCTACCCCGGGCCTTTGGAGCTGGAAAAGCCAACTAAGGTGTCTAGAGCCAGAGTCCGAGCACGTAAGTCCTGTTCTCGAGGACTCTCCTCCCAGGGAGCCGACGTCGGGCCCGAGTCGGTGGCTGCTGAGTCTCCTGAGCTTGGACTCAGGCTAACAGCCTTGCAGTGCAGACTGTCTGCCTTCATGGATCAGCAGCGGGTGCTGATGGCCAGCCTGACTGGCGCATCTGCCCCGACCACCGGGACGTCGATGTCTAAGTCGACCCCGGAGACCGAGCCGGTTCTCGAAGCCATGAAGGCCTGAGTCCGTACTCGGTCACGGTCTCCCTCGACCTCCCATTCGGGACCGAGGGCATTGACGCCGATGGCCCCGGCGTCGGGGCGGTTGTTGCCGGAGCCCGCACGGTCGGAGACCTTCGACTCTTCCTCGGATGAGTCTGCGTGGGAGACGGAGGACGAGCAGTCCCCCGATACCTTTCGGACTCGGTGTGTCCCTTCGGACTCACCGCAGTCCGAGACCCGGAGTAGGTCCCCACTGGAGGACACCCGGTTCTCGGAGTTTGTCAGGGACATGGCCAAGGCGTTGAATGTTCCTGCAGATCCCTAGGAGGAGCCTCGAGCCAAAGAGCTCGATGCCCTACAGTATGACTCTCCCCCGTTGGAGGCCTTTACTGTGCCGGTTCCTCCGATGCTGGAATGGCTCCTCTTCTGAATGTGGGAGGCACCGGCCTCGGCACCGGTCTCGGCACCGGTTTTGAGCAAGCGGATCAATTCCATGTATTGGGTCCGAAAGAGCCCTGGGTTCCAGAAGGCACAGCTGCCGCACCATTCTATGGTTGTGGAATCGGCCATGCATCGTCTGAAGAGCCAGAAGATGCACTCCATGGTGCCCCCCAGTAGGGAGGCCCGAAGCCTGGATGCCATTGGCAGAAAGTGCTTCCAGGGCTCCATGCTTGCTTGCCGTGCCCAGTCCTACCAGCTGTACATGGGCATGTACTTGCGGGACCTGGCTAAGGAAATAGTCGGCTTCTCGGCTGGCCTCTCCGGGGAACCTTTGCAGAGGTTCAAGTCCTTGTCCTCGGGGATCCGGGAATGCTCCAAATTCATTTCCCAGGCGGCCTACGATGGCTTTGAGGCTTCGGCCCGTGTAGCAGCGGCCGGCATCAGAGCTCGGCGCCAGACATGGCTACAGTCATCGGACCTTGAGCCATGGGTACAGGACAAGTTGGTCGATGTCCCATGCCGGGGTGAAAACCTCTTCGGCAAGCCCATGGCCGAAAAGGCCGCTGAGCTCGAGACCGAGACTCTGACAAGGACGAGGTTGTCCAGAAAAACGTCTGCCCCTTCTCATAAGAAGAAGGGCTCGGGGAAAAAGGCCTTTTACCCGAGGAAGTCGTCTGCCTTCAGACCTTTCCCTCACTATCAGGCCTCCCCAGCAGGGTCAGCAGGCCAAGGGGCAGGGACATGGGCCCCGTAGGCAGAAAGCCCCCAAGCCTCCAGCTCCTGCTCCTACTCAGCAGGGAGGGGGTTGTTGACTCCCACTGCATAGCCTCTCCACCTCTGCTGGCCCATCTCAGCACGGGAGGTCGGTTGGCTCTGTTTGCCCACCAGTGGCCACCCATCACAAGAGATGCTTGGGTACTGAGCATAGTCCAGAAGGGCTGTCAGCTCCATTTCAACCAAGTACCCCCCCCCCCTCCTACTTCCCAGGGGAGCCTCCAAGGCCTACTCTGCATCAGGAACTCCTTCTCCAGGAACTGCAAGGTCTTCTTCAAGACAGGGCGGTGGAGCCTGTACCTCCCCACCAGCTGAGGCAGGGCTTCTATTCCAGGTACTTTCTTGTGCCAAAGAGAACTGGAGGTCTCCGGCCCATTTTGGACTTGAGAAATCTCAACAAATTCTTGGAAAAGGAAAAGTTCAAGATGCTTACTCTTGGAACACTGCTGCCCTACCTCCAGCAGGGAGATTGGCTATTCTCCTTAGATCTGAAGGATGCGTACACTCACATCCTCATTCATCCAGATCACAGAAAATACCTAAGGTTTGTGGTAGGAGGAAACCATTTTCAGTACCGAGTACTGCCCTTTGGCCTAACATCCGCCCCACGGTTCTTCACAAAGTGCCTGGTGGTGGTGGTGGTGGCGGCCTACTTGAGAAATCAGGGTATTTTTGTCTTCCCTTACCTGGACGACTAGCTCATCAGGGGTCAGACTCTCCAGGAGGCCAGACAAGCCACCCTCTGTACTGTCTCTCTCCTTCAATGACTAGGCTTTGTCATAAACTTTGCAAAGTCCACTTTGCTCCCCTCCCAGAACCTGGAGTTCATAGGAGCACGGTTAGACTCCCTGCACGCAAAAGCTTACTTGCCAGAAGACAGAGCAGGAAGGCTGATGGACTTGGCCAGCCGGTTTCTAGACAACCCCCTGGTATCCGCCAGACTTTGTCTAAGGCTCCTGGGCCACATGGCTTCAACAGTGCATGTAACCCCCAATGCCCGCCTGCATATGAGGCCTGCACAGTGGTGTCTCAGGTCTCAGTGGAAGCAGGTTACAGGAAGCCTGAGAGACAAAGTAAGGGTGTCCAAACCCTTCCTGAACTCCCTGCAGTGGTAGCTACACTCCCCCAATCTTCTACAGGGAATTCCTTTTCAGGTACCTGTTTCCACTGTGGTACTCACAACCGATGCCTCCTTGCAGGGCTGGGGTGCACATTGTCTGGGCAATGCACACAGGGCCTGTGGTCTCCCTGGGAGGCCACACAACAAATCAGTCTCCTGGAACTCAGGGTGATACGCTTAGCCCTCAAGGCCTTCTCTCACACTCTGGCCCGCCAATCTGTCTTGGTGCAGACAGACAACCAGGTGGCGATGTTCTATGTGAACAAACAAGGGGGCACGGGGTCCAGGTTCCTGTGTCAGGAGGCACAGGCCCTATACTCTTTTGCCCTTCGACACAATATGCTGCTCAGGGCAGTCTATCTTCCTGGCCAGGAAAATTTCCTAGCAGACAGATTGAGCAGGGTTCTACAGTCTCACGAATGGCAACTGCACCCTTTGGTGGTTCAGAACATCTTTCTGAAGTGGGGACTTCCATCCATAGACCTCTTTGCCAGTCCCCTGAACCGGCAGCTGCCTCAGTTCTGCTCCAGGCAACCGCATCCCACAAGATTCGCAGCGGATGCCCTCCTCATATCATGGTCCAAGGGCCTCCTGTATGCGTTTCCTCCCACGCCCCTGGTGGCCCGAACCTTGTTCAAGATTCTAAGAGACAGGGCCTCGGTCATATTGGTAGCCCCCAGATGGCTGAGAGAGCCCTGGGTCCCGCTTCTGTTACAGCTGGCAGTGGACACCCCACTCCCTCTGGGGTTGCAACCCGATCTTCTTTCTCAGGATTAGGGTTCCCTTCTGCACCCCAATCTCCAAACTCTCAATTTGGTGGCCTGGAGGCTGCAAGGGTAGTGCTGGCTCCCTGGGGCCTGCCTCAGGAATTTGAAGAGGTGGTCTTGACCTCTAGGAAGCAATCCACCAGAAAGACCTATGCCCTGAAGTGGAAGTGGTTCTCCTTGTGGTGTAATAAACACCAGGAGAACCCTTTCTCCTGTCCCGTGCCACTGGTGCTTCAGTACCTGCTATACTTGTCTAATCAGGGTCTTAAGTCCAATTCTGTTCGGGTGCACCTTTCTGCTCTGGCAGCCCACCACTCAAAGGTGGAAGGGCAATCTTTATCAGTTCACCCCTTGGTGTCCAGGTTCCTCAGCGGTTTGCTCTTGCTAAAGCCTCCTCTGCGTCCACCAGCCCCTGAGTGGGAGTTGAATGTGGTCTTGCAACAGCTTACTCGCCCTCCTTTTGAGCCGATGGCTACGTGTCCTCTCCACTTCCTGTCTTGGAAGGCTCTTTTCCTAGTGGCATTGACCTCGGCCAGACGAGTGAATGAACTTCAAGCCCTGGTCTGTGACACGCCATACACTCGTTTCTATAGGAACAGGGTAGTCCTCAGGACTCACCCTAAGTTCCTCCCGAAGGTAGTCTTCTCTTTCCACCTCAATCAGGAGGTGGTTCTTCCAACATTCTTCCCTAAGCCCCATGCCAGCCGGGCTGAGGAAGTCCTGCATACCCTGGACTGTAGAAGAGCCTTGTCTTTCTACATTGAGCGTACTAAGGGTCATAGAAGAGCTACTCAGCTCTTTGTCTCCTTTGACCCAAACAACTTGGGGTTGCCTGTCTCCAAGCGTACCTTGTCAGTCCAACAGATAGGCAAGAAATCACGTGGTGCCAAGAACACAGTCCAAGACGTGATATGGGTGGAAAAACAATTTATTAATAAACAAGGACCTAAAGACAACCCGACACAGGCCGTGTTTCGAATACCTTCGTCAGGGGTTGTTCGGGTAGGTACTAAAAACATAAAAACATATCATTAAATTAAAATATAACAATCAGGAAAGAACAAATTATAGGTTAAAAACATAAAACATGTATATAAACATATTAAATAAATGAAACACCTTATTCATAAATTATATAAAGATTATGTAAAAACATATGAAAATTATATAAAAAGGATACTAAAAAGTGTGGAACGCAAATATAAAAACTTTTAAAAAACGTAACAATCAATACTATATTACCAAAAATAAACAAATATAATCAAATAATATACAATAAAATAAAACCAATAGTAAAACTACATAACTGAGGTTGGATCAAAGCCATTAGGGGATGTAGCAAGCAATATTATTACACCAAGAATACCTCTATTGTAGATATGATGGACATGTAGCCCTCAACAGGAACAAGGTTACAGAACTAAAAAGGAGAAAACAAATACAGGCATATGTATACATTGGAGATATTGACTTAACTAACAATAATAATAATAATACATCTGAACAAGTAAAATGGTGCATAATAAATGTTAAAACAATAAATAAATAAATAAATAAACATCTAAAGGAACTAAAAACCAATTAAAAAAATTATTATTATTATATAAATTAACCAGAGGAGGCAGCAGGAGCGGAATATATGTGATAAAGGCTGAGAAGGGAGGAGGTCAGACCCGAGCTCAAAAGCCGGCAGAACTTCTAAAAGTGAATGTTATAAAATATCTTCATAAATAGAAGTATATTGGAGAAGGGGAGACTTAATACTACTGTTGTAGAGAAACTTAATTAAGAATAGGACTGGCTAGCTGTAATTAAATCTAACGTTAAAGACTAAACATCTATATTTTCAATTTACTACCTTCGGAATGCTTGGAACAAAGAAAACAAAACAAAATAATGAGAAATGTAACCGCCCAAATGTAATTCCAAACATAAAGTCTATGACTATATAAAATTCTTTCCAGAATCCAGATGGTACAACTGACTATGACAATATAATTATTAGGATTCAATTTACTATGGTGTGTATCTACCAAACGTTTCTGCCTTTCAAACCAAACGACTTGTTGTCAATTCAGCCCAAAACTTCTAGCTAAAACTATACATTTAAAAATCTTTGCGAGGAGTGGAAAACAGAAAAGGAAGTGGCACAGACGGAACCTAACCACTTAAAGACGTATCAACGACCGCTAAAACCTATAGCTGTTTTCAAAATAACTAGTATAATAAATCTTTGAGGAGGCTGTCTCTTAGCCAGTATCCAGATGGTGCTCACACCTATAGCAATATAATATTCAACTTACCAAGATATAATAGCCAAATGTTTCTGCCTTAGAAAGCAAGAAGTACGTTGTCAAAGCGCTGGACCTCCTAACTGAAAACCACCGACGCTTGTACAGGCCTTACAAACGAAGCATGAAGCGGAAAACACAGGGAGAAGTGGCATTGCAAATTCAGTAAACCGCTAAAAATCAAGGCTGTTCTAATGTAATAAATATATTTTTATAGGGAAGCTGTCTCTTTGGCCAGTATCAAGATGGTGGAGACAATTATAACATAAATTATAGGATTCAACTTACTGTGATATATATCTGTAAATTATTTCTGCCTTTCAAAGCAAGCAGCTCGTTGCTAATAGTGCCGGAAAACTTCTGGCTGGAAAACGCTGACGCGTGCGCAAACCTTTTAAACCTCACTGAAAGCAGGAAACTAAAAAGGGGGAGTGGCAACAGGAGAATTCATTCACATCAACGTGTCAGTAAACTGTTAAAGCTCATGGATATTATATAAATAATAAGTATAGTGAATCTTCAAAAGAAGCTATCTCTTGACTAGTATCACCACCCGACTTAAAATGAATCACATAAAGTAAAATGGAATAAAATTAAAAGTAACAGAGCATCCTCGTACAAACAAGCCCAAAAAATGTATATATCATTAAAGTAAGCTATATCACCATTATATATACTCATAAGAATCATACAATATTCTTAATTGTATCTCAAATTTACTATGATGAAACCAAAAAGGAACTAAAAAGCAAAACTGATGAGGAGATATCTACCTTCCCAACACTTACAAAAAAACAGAAAAATCCTGATCTAAGTTAAGACCATTAGGAGCCAGAGTATTTAATAAAAATATATACCTCTGTTCTAATCGTAAAATAGTTTTATTAATATCCCCCCCTCGCCAATTAGGTTTCACTTGCTTAATGACAAAAAATTTTAGATCTGTGACTTTATGTTGAAACGCTTGCCAGTGAGAAACCACTTTTTAGTATCCTTTTTATATAATTTTCATATTTTTTTAAAGTTTTTATATTTGCGTTCCACACTTTTTAGTATACTTTTTATATAATTTTCATATGTTTTTACATAATCTTTATATAATTTATGCATAAGGTGTTTCATTTATTTAATATGTTTATATACATGTTTTATGTTTTTAATCCATAATTTGTTCTTTCCCGATTGTTATATTTTAATTTAATGATATGTTTTTATGTTTTTAGTACCTACCCGAACAACCCCTGACGAAGGTATTCGAAACACGGCCTGTGTCGGGTTGTCTTTAGGTCCTTGTTTATTAATAAATTGTTTTTCCACCCACATCACGTCTTGGACTGTGTTCCAAGCGTACCTTGTCCATATGGGTGCCGGACTGTATCACCTGGGCTTACAGGGCGGCAGACCTTCTCTTGCAGGGTCGAGTCACAGCCCACCGTGTCCAGGCCATGGCTGCATCAGTAGCTCATCTCCGTTCTGTACTGTTGGCAGACATCTGTTGGGCTGCAACTTGGTCCTCAAGCCAGACTTTTGCAGCCCATTACTGCCTGGAGAGGGAGTCCTTTAGGGACAGTGCTTTTGGTCAGGCAGTACTCCGGAATCTCTTTGAGGTTTAGGCAACTCCTGCCCTCTAGCCCTCTTGTTGGGCTACCGGTGGGATCTGTTCTCAGTAGAATTCTTTACCTGATGCTGAGGCTTCACAGAGGGAGCTCTGTTTTTCAGCCTGGGTTCCTGGTAGCCCGGAGTTAGGGAGTCACCCATATGTGAGGACTGACTTCCTGCTTGGTCCTGGAGAAAGAGTAGTTACTCACCTGTAACAGGTGTTCTCCAGGAGCAGCAGGAATCAGTCCTCACAACCCTCCCTCCTCCCCTGGGAGTTGCAGTTGTACATAGTTCATTTGTTTTTTTGTGCTGTCTTTTAGCTATGTCATCTGACTGAGCAAGGTGGCACCTTTGGGCGGGAAGGAGACCGCGCATGCGTGGGTGTATTCCCAAAGGCTTTCTTAGAAAGCTGTGGAAATGCTCTGCATGGGGGCTCCATCGACGTCGATGTCACCCATATGTACCTAACCGAAAGACAGCTACAGGTCAAGGTGGGACACATCACCTCCCGACCCATCAAAGTCCGTCAAGGAGTACCTCAAGGATCTGCGCTCTCAGCACTCCTATTTAACATCTACATCCAACCAATATGCAACATCATGAAAGAGAACAACATTCAATACACAATCTATGCGGACGACATCATGATATACACCCCGATATCAATCGACAACCCGGACTTCTCTAAGATAACAGACTGCCTTACACAAATGACCAGTTGGTGTCAAGACAACAACCTCGCAATAAACTACAACAAGACTGAAGCTTTAATCATCACTCGGAACCAAAGCTTCATACACCCACCAAATATAAAGATACAAAACACTACTATACCAATAAGGTCAGAAGTGAGATACCTCGGGGTTACGCTGGACAATAAACTCAATCTCAAGCCACACATAGACAAAACAATACAAAAAGCCTACTACAAGATGCGAATCATCAGGAGACTGAAACCACTCCTCGCCCCAGAACACTTCCGTACCGTCTGTCAAGCACTGATAACCCCACTACTGGACTTCTGCAATCCGATATACCTTGGACTACCGAAACAAGCCACCAAACCACTTCAACTGGCACAAAACACCGCAGCACGAATCATATCCGGAACTGCAAGACAGGAGCACATCACACCTACCTTAAAGGACTTACACTGGCTTCCAATCGGTGCACGCATCAGATACAAAACTATCATAAACCTATTTAAGATAAAACAGCACACATCAGCCAACAGTCTGCAAACCCTCATACAACCAGACACCAGCACACGTCCTAGAAGAAAACAAACACACAACCGAGTCAGCACCCCAAGTGAATACAAACACACACGCAAGGACACAACAGACAGAGCACTCTCCATGGCTGCTCCAACAATATGGAACAAACTACCGGACGATTTGAGGGCAACTACAGACCTCAAGGACTTTAGAAAACAGCTGAAAACCATGCTGTTCATAGAACACTATGGACAAATCACATAACCTAAGTGACTGTATAGCAGCACACGTTACCGCCCAACACTGTATGTATATAAAATGTTTTTAGCACCACTGTATATAGCCCACATTGTACATAGCTCAAACCAATCTAGCACACAATACAACACGCACCCAACTAAATTTTCACCCTCACTGCATGTATAACACACTCACACTACCAGATTGTTTGCTGTGATACCACCTTGATTTTTATGATAAGGCGGTTTAGAAATACTGTTAAATAAATAAAATAAAATATGTGAGGACTGATTCCTGCTGCTCCTGGAGAACACCTGTTACAGGTGAGTAACTACTCTTTCCAGGATGTCAACCTCTCTCAACAGGTTAAAAATATCCTTTTGGCCTCAAGGAAATCTTCCACAAGGTGGCCTATGCCTTCAAGTGGAAAAGGTTTTCTATCTGGTGTTCAAAGAAGGAACTTAATCCTTTTTCAGTTCCAGTAGAGACGTTACTGGAGTATCTCCTCCACCTTTCATCTTCTGGTCTCAAGACTAATTCAGTTAGGGTCCACCTTAGTGCCATTTCAGCTTTCCACAAGCCCTTTGATGGACAACCTGTCTCCTCTCAGCTTCTTGTAGCGCAGTTTATGAGAGGTCTACTCTTAAATAATCCTCCCATTAAGCCACCACCAGTGGCATGGGATTTAAATCTTGTCCTTGACAGCTCATGAAGCCACCCTTCGAGCTCTTAGCCACTACATCTCTGAAGTTTCTTTCTTGGAAGGTAATCTTCCTAATTGCCCTCACTTCTGCTAGACGCATCAGTGAGCTACAAGCTTTAGTTGCAGATCCTCCTTACACAAGGTTCCACCATGATAAAGTAGTCCTTAGGACTCATCCTCACTTTATGCTAAATGGCCAATTTTCCCAGTGGAGAAAGGTGAATAGTGGTGTACCCCAGGGATCTGTGCTGGGTCCGCTGCTTTTTGACATATTCATAAATGACCTGGAAAGTGGAATAACAAGTGAGGTTATCAAATTTGCAGATGACACAAAACTATTTAAAGTTGTTAAAACCCAAGAGGATTGTGGAAAATTGCAAGAGGATCTTGATAAATTGGAAGACTGGGCATCAAAATGGCAGATGAAATTTAATGTGGACAAGTGTAAAGTTATGCACCTAGGGAAGAACAACCCAAACTATGGTTACACGATGCAAGGTTCCACATTAGGAACCACCACCCAGGAAAAAGATTTAGGCATCATTGTGGATAACATGTTAAAACCCTTGGCCCAGTGTGCAGCGGCAGCCAAGAGAGCAAATAGAATGCTAGGTATAACAAGGAAAGGAATGGAAAATAAAACAAAAGATATTATAATGCCTCTATATCGTTCCATGGAGAGACCGCACCTTGAATATTGTGTGCAATTCTGGTCACCGTATCTTAAAAAGGATATAGCGTTATTAGAAAAGGTTCAGAGAAGAGCCACCAAAATGGTAAAGGGGATGGAAGGATACTCCTATGAAGAAAGGCTAAAAAGGTTAGGGCTCTTTAACCTGGAAAAGAGAAGGCTGAGGGGAGATATGATAGAAGTCTATAAATTAATGAACGCAGTGGAATGGGTAAACGTAGATCGACTGTTTACGTTATCACAATATAGGAAGACTAGGGGACATGCAATAAAGCTACAGGGTAAACTATTTAAGACTAATAAAAGAAAATATTTTTTCACTCCGTGTAATCAAACTCTGGAATTTGTTACCGGAGGATGTAGTAAAGGCTGTTAGTGTAGCTGGGTTTAAAAAAGGTTTGGACAAGTTCCTGGAGGAAAGGTCCATAAACCATTATTAAGAAGGGACCCAGGATATCAATGCTTGACCTAGTACAAGCATTGCAGAAGCTGTGTCTTTTGGGGAAACTGCTAGGTACGTATGACCTAGATTGGCCACTGTTGGAAACAGGATACTGGGCTTGATGGACCTTGGTCTGACCCAGTATGGCATATCTTATGTTCTTTTGTTCTTATGGTGGTTTCGCCTTTTCATTTGAACCAGTCAGTTTATCTTCCTGTGTTCTTCCCTAGGCCTCATGCCTCTAGTGCAGAAAGAAATCTTCACACTCTAGATTGTAAAAGAGCTTTAGCCTTTTACCTTCAGAGAACTAGGCAGCATAGAAAGGCTTCTCAGCGTTTTGTTCCCTTGATCCCAGTCACCTGGGGTTACCAGTTTCCAAGAGAACACTCTCCAGGTGGATTGCAGACTACCTATCCTTTACCTATGAGAGTAAAGAACTTTCTCTTGAAGGTCATGTCACAGCTCACAACGTTAGAGCAACGACTGCCTCTATGGCCAACCTTTGCTCGGTGTTGATTGACGACATCTGCAAAGCAGCCACTTGGTCCTCAGTCCACACCTTTACGGCCCATTACTGCTTAGACAAGGACTCCCGTCGGGATGCCTCGTTTGGCCAGCCTGTTCTCCAGCATCTCTTTCAGAGTTAGAACAACTCCTACCCCCCCATCCCGGGTTTTGATACCAGAGATCCTTGGGAGGATGCATGACCCACCTCATCCTGGGTTTAGCTGCTCTATGGGGGTCATCTCCCTGGCATCTCTAAGCTTGGGAGTCCCCATATGTGAAGACTAAATTCCTGCTTATTCCTGGAGATAGCGTAGTTACTCACCTGTAACAGGTGATCTTCGGGAACAGCAGGAATTGAGATTTCACAATCCAACCACCTCCCCTAGGAGTTGTATCTCTATCTCTCTCTCTCTTTCTTTCCTTCTCTCCTTTTGTCTCAGCTACAAACCCAACTGAAGAGGGAGAGTTGGAAAGGTGGGAAGGCAGCAGGCGCAGGTGCAGTGGGATGCTCCCAAAAGCTTTCCTATAGGACACTGGGGAGCGTTTCTGCGCGGGCTTCATCGGTGCCGACGATACCCATATGTGAAGACTCAATTCCTGCTGCTGTTCCCGGAGAGTAGACTACCTGTTACATGTGAGTAACTACGCTATCTCAAATTCTCTCTTTCCCTGCCTTATCAATGCCTTCCTTATCGTCTCTCCGGGCCAGTCCAAGGTACGTTAGGGTTGTCAATCCCCTTCAGCAGCTGAGGACTGAAAAATTCCAAGTTCTGCTGACAGGCTAAGCCACTCCCCCTGGTGACAGCTCCCCAGTCTTTCAGTCCTCAGCAGCTGAATTGGACGCATAGCTGACTACCTCCCTGGTTGAAGACAGTAGTTTTTTGTTGTTTTCGTTGAATATTGTAGCAGATTGGCTCTAGCAGGGCTGTTTCTCTGCTTTATTTTCCAGTGCTCTGATTAAAGTCTTTAAAAAAAAAAAAAAAGACCAAAAGGTGGACGTCCCGAGGCTGCTGCGTTCAGAGCGGCAGTAGAAAGCAGGGCCTGTTTTCTTAGGGACTTGGTGTCTGCCATACCGGAGGATTGGTTCTGGGAGCCCCAGTTGACCATTCCTCTATCTGGGTCAGTCGTGATTTTCGGCTCCCACTAGCAGTGGGCAGTCCGGAACACGCGCTTCAGCGGCTCCTGTCAGGTGGGTGCTTTATTTTCTTCCCGCGGCTCGGCCGCAGCGTTGGGGAGTGTGTTTGCAGACAGGCGGTGCTCAGCGTTTCAGCGGCAGGCAGCACGTTGTTTTTTTTCGGCGGCTCAGAGCCGTTTTGACTTTGCGGTGCCTTGCTTCGGCCCGGGCTTTGCCGGGAGATGGAAGCTAAAACTTCTGGGGAATCAGACAAGGCTCTCCTCTCCTCAGAAAAGGCAGGAGCGGCGGCCATTTTGGCAGAGCAACCTATTTCTCCCGCAGGACAACATAAACAGGGAAAGAGAAAAGCCAAGACGCATAGAGATTCGGCGGCTGCGATAAAGACCCCGAAGACCCTGCAGGGTGCTCAGGAGGGCTTTTCAGCTTTATTTTCTCCAGAATTCATTTTGCAAATGCATAAGGCTTTTCTTTTAAAAACATCACAGACCAGCGCTGCTGTGGCCGGTTCTGATGGATTAGCGGCTCCTCTCACTGCAGGGGCTGGTGTGGACCCAGGGGAAGGTTCTTCCCAGTCCCTGTTGAAGACAGAGTCGGGTTTATTTACTGAAGGGGAACAGAGCGGGCAGCCGCAAGACTTAGAGGACAGAGGAGTTCTCTCAGAAGCCTGCTTAGACCCTTGGCTGATGGAGCTGGAGGAGGGTGAGTTAGCACCTGGCGAAGATCCTAATCTTTTTCGGGTTTTTTCAAGGAAGAGCTGGGAGCGCTTATTGCGCAGTCTTTGGCGGCTCTTAATATTGCTATGCCCACAGTATCTCAGGAGCCCTTGGAAGATCCGTTGTTACAGGGCTTTAAGACAGAGCAACGCTGTTTCCCCGTACATCGCGTCATTAAGCAAATGATTGACTCTGAGTGGGAGTACCCTGAGGCTACGCTACGGGGTAGTCGGGCCTTAGGTCGCCTGTACCCGGTTCCTCAGGAGGACAGGGAGTTGTTGAAAATGCCCAAGGTGGATGCCTTAGTGTCTGCGGTGACGAAGAAGGCCACAATTCCTGTGGAAGGCGGAGCGGCCCTTAAAGATCTACAGGACCGTAAGCTTGAGGTGCTCTTGAAGCAGGCCTTCGAAGCCACGGCTCTTTCGCTGCAGGCATCTATTTGTGGCGCGTATGTCTCCAGGGCTTCCATCCGTTGGCTACAAAGCGAGGTCCCGACGGATTCGGGGGTGAGTCCTCCCGCAGAGGGGGCTAAATTGGAGTCCGCGGCGGCTTACTTGGCGGATGCCTTCTATAATTCAGTTAGAATTGCCGCTAAGTCCATGGCCTCGCTGATAGCGGCCAGGCGTTTTCTTTGGTTGCGAAACTGGGCGGCTGACGCCTCATCTAAATCTCGCCTAAGTAAGCTCCCCTATAAGGGTAAGCTTCTATTTGGGGAGGCCTTGGAGAAGATTGTCAAGGATCTCGGTGACTCCAAAGGCGGTCGGTTACTGGAAGATCGGCCGAAGGTTTCTAAGGCGGGAGTGACGCAGTGGGGATCCGGTAGAGATTCTCGGAGATTCCGGGGTGCTCGGTTTGCTCCCTATCCTCGGGGCCGTTTCACTTCTCGTGGTCCGTCCTTTCGCGGTGCCAGAGGTTTGGTAGAGGCTATTTCTCGGCCCAGCAGTCCTCCGCTAAGAAGCCACAATGAAGGTCGGCTGGTCCAGCTGGAGATCCCTGTAGGCGGTTGCTTGCGGGGTTTTCTTTCCGCCTGGACCGCCATAATGACAGACAAGTGGGTTCTGGACATTATTCGAGATGGCTACGTGCTGGAGTTCGCTTGCCCATTACAAGAAGCCTTCATGATGTCCCCTTGTGGTCGGGGACCCAAAGCAAAGGCCATTGCCGAGACGTTAGAGCGCTTGTTGTTCCTACAGGCCGTAGTTCCCGTTCCTCCCGCCCAGTGTGGGTTCGGTCGATACTCGATTTATTTCGTAGTCCCCAAGAAAGAGGGCTCCTTTCGGCCAATTCTCGACCTCAAGCATGTAAATCGAGCATTGCGGGTGCCCCATTTTCGGATGGAGACGCTGCGCTCAGTCATTCGGGCGGTCCGCCCCGGGAGTTTCTCTCGGCGATAGATCTCACGGAAGCTTATCTGCACATTCCGATTCGAGAGGCGCATCGGCGGGTTTTGCGCTTTGCGGTTCGCATGGGTCATTTCCAGTTCCGAGCCTTACCTTTCAGTCTGGCGACGGCGCCGCGCACCTTCACGAAGGTCATGGTGGTGGTGGCGGCGGCTCTGAGGAAAGAGGGAATCAGAGTGCATCCGTACCTGGACGACTGGTTGATCCGAGCGGATTCGTTGCCAGACTCGGTCGCGGCGACTACTCGGGTAGTCCAGCTCTTGGAGCAGCTTGGTTGGGTTATCAACCAAGCAAAGAGCCAGTTGTCTCCGGTGCAACAGTTGACTTAACTAGGAGCCTTTTTCGACACGGAACGGGGATCGGTCTCCCTGCCCGAAAGCAGGATAGTAAAGTTGGTAGGACAGATTTGCGCGTTCTTCCGGCTCCGGGCGCCGTCGGCATGGGCCTACTTGCAGCTTTTGGGTTCCATGGTGGCGGCCCTAGACCTGGTGCCATGGGCAAGGGCGCATATGAGACCGCTTCAGCAAGCGTTGCTCTCCAGGTGGTCTCCGCAACATCATCCTCTTTCGCAGCGGTTGGTCTGTCCGGAGGGGGTACGCCACAGTCTCCTTTGGTGGCTGGAGGTCCAGCATCTTCGAGCGGGGGTTCCCTTGAGGGAGCCACACTGGGTGCTGGTGACCACGGACGCGAGTCTCTCCGGCTGGGGAGCGCACTGTCAGTCTCAAGTAGCACAGGGCGTCTGGTCTCCGGACGAGAGCTTGTGGTCGATCAATCGTTTAGAGCTCCGAGCGGTGCGCCTTGCACTGCTGCATTTCCAAAACTTGCTCGAGGGAACAGCGGTTCGAGTGTTCTCCGACAATGTGACGACGGTTTCGTATATCAATCGCCAAGGCGGCACAGGCAGTGTGCTCTTATTGGAGGAGAGTCAGGAGTTGATGCTATGGGCGGAGACACATCTCATCGCCTTGTCAGCGGCGCACGTAGCAGGCAAGGACAATGTGCAGGCCGATTACCTCAGCCGCAACGTTCTCGATTCCGGGGAGTGGGAACTGAA
The DNA here is from genome assembly GCA_033557465.1 of Ichthyophis bannanicus. Lineage (NCBI taxonomy): Eukaryota > Metazoa > Chordata > Amphibia > Gymnophiona > Ichthyophiidae > Ichthyophis > Ichthyophis bannanicus. Next base: position 51,045,785 of record CM066036.1, on the reverse strand, counting down.
CGCTGCAGTGTTTCACGACATCACGATGCACTGGGGGCAGCCGGTTGTGGATCTGATGGCGACTTGCGGCAATGCAAAAGCGTCGCGGTTTTTCAGCAGACGCAGGGAGCACATGTCGGAGGGCTTGGATGCCTTGGTGCAACTTTGGCCATCGGACGCCCTTCTCTATGTGTTCCCTCCGTGGCCAATGCTCGGTCGGGTCATCCAGCTTATCTCGAGTCATGGAGGGCCGGTGATTCTCATTGCTCCGGATTGGCCTCGCCGTCCTTGGTATGCGGATCTGATTCAGCTGTTGATAGATGCTCCCTGGCGTCTGCCCGATCGTCCCAACCTCTTGAGCCAGGGGCCCGTGTTGATGCGGCAGGTGGATCACTTCTTGCTTACGGCTTGGCTCTTGAGAGGGACCGCTTGAGGCATAAGGGCTACTCAGACTCGGTGGTTTCCACGTTGTTACAGTCTAAGAAAAGTTCGACTTCCTTGACCTACGCGCGGGTTGGAGAGTTTTTGAAACTTGGTGCGGACAGCGTAGCATTAGCCCTAGGGAGGCTACCTTACCGCAACTCTTGTTTCTTCAACACGGTCTAGAGAAAGGATTGGCTCTTAACACTTTCAAGGTGCACCTGGCAGCCTTATCTTGTTTTCGGGGTGCGGTGCAACGGCATAGGCTCTCGACTCATGTGGATGTGCTGCGTTTTTTTCGAGCGGCCAAGATTATTCGCCCTCCGGTTCGTTCTGTAGTGCCTCCTTGGGATTTGAACTTGGTTCTGGAGGCTTTAACGCGCTCTCCCTTTGAAGTAGGTTCCTCGAGTGGCTTACGGGAACTTTCCTGGAAGACACCGTTCTTGGTGGCGTTGTGTTCTGCTAGGAGGATTTCGGATTTGCAGGCTCTCTCTTGCAGGGAACCTTACCTTCAATTTTTGCCGGAGAAAGTGTTGCTGCGGCCGGTGCCTTCGTTTCTGCCTAAAGTAGTCTCGACTTTTCATGTTAATCAGTCTGTGGCTTTACCGGTTTTTCCGCATCGTTCCGGTTCGCGGGTAAATCGCACGCTAAGGAAATTGGATTTGGCGCGTGTATTGAAAAAGTATCTTGCCTCTACTGAGTCTTTTCGTAAATCAGATCGCTTATTTGTCTTATTTGCGGGGCCGCAGAAGGGTAACGCGGCGTCGAAGGCTTCCATTGCCAGATGGGTAAAACAGGCCATATCAGCGGCTTATGAATCTGGCGGACGGACACCGCCAGTGGGGCTTAGGGCGCACTCTACTCGGGCTGAGGCTACGTCTTGGGCTGAGTATGCCTTAGTTCCGCCAGTGGATATCTGTAGAGCTGCGACTTGGTTAGACGTGCTCGCAAGGCAGGATGCCAATGTAGGGGCTTCGGCGATTGTCGCAGGACTTGCGGGTCCCTCCCAGCTTTAGGTACTGCTTTGGTACTGCCCTAACGTACCCTGGACTGGCCCGGAGAGACGATAAGGAAGGAGAAATTAGGTCTTACCTGCTAATTGTCTTTCCTTGAGTTCTCTCCGGGCCAGTCCAGGGCCCACCCAGTATTCGCCTCAGTATGTGTTGTTTTCTTTTCCGGGTGTTCAATTTCTCCGGGGGGTGCGAAGTAATTTCCTCCATAACAATTCTCTCAGAGGACATGGTTTTCTTTTTGGGGGCTCCCGCCTGTTCCTTCGAACTGTTTTCTTCTAGGTTTCTTGTACATCAAAAAAAACAACAACAAAAAAAACATTTAGAACCATTGGGATTTCTGCACCTCAGGGTGCATGACCAGTTTGGAGCAGGTCTGTCTCTTTTTACATGCCACGTCCGTCACTGGGAAATATAGCAGATATTCAGTGTTCTTTAGTTTTTCTTTTGTTTACGACTAGGACAGTTGAGCTGCTATGTCAGAAGGAGACTGGGGAGCTGTCACCAGGGGGAGTGGCTTAGCCTGTCAGCAGAACTTGGAGTTTTTCAGTCCTCAGCTGCTGAAGGGGATTGACAACCCTAACGTACCCTGGACTGGCCCGGAGAGAACTCAAGGAAAGACAATTAGCAGGTAAGACCTAATTTCTCCTTGCATCTAACTTGCCAGTGCTTGTGTTTCCAGTTTTAGTCATTTGACTCCTTTTTCCATTTCCCGAAAGATGCTTTTTTTGGCAACAGCCTCTGACCTCACCTTTAAACCATGCTGGCAGTTTTTGGACTTCCTTCCACTTTAGAATACAGCTGGTCTGGGCTTCCAAGATAGTATTTTAAAACACCCAAGCTTGATGTAAATCTTAAAACTTTGCAACTGCTCCTTTTAGTTTGTTCTTAGCTATTTTCTTCATTTTATCATAGTCTCCCTTTTGAAAGTTAAAAGGTAGTACTGCGGATTTCCTTACCGTCCTTCCTTCATCTATTAAATCAAACGTGATCATGCTATGATCACTATTGCCAAGTGGCCCCAACACCCTTATCTCTTACACCAGATCTTGTGTTCCACTAAAGACTAGGTCCAAAATGGCTTCCCCTCTGGTCAGTTCATGAACCAGCTGCTCCAAGCAGCAGTCATTTATTTCATCTAGAAACTTTATCTCCCTTGCATGTACTGCTGTGACACTGACCCAGTCAGTGTAATTGAAATCACCCATTATTATTACTGTGCTGTAACTTTTGTCAGCTTCCCTGATTTCTTCGAGCATTTCATTATCCGTTTGTTCATTCTGGCCAGGCGGTCGATAGTACACCCCCACTGCCATCGCCTTCCCCTTTTTACATGGAATTTCAATCCATTGATATTCTACAGTGAATTTTATTTCCTGCAACACTTTAATCCTTTTTGACTCAATGACCTCTCTAACATAGAGCGCAACCCCTCCACCAAATGGATCTTCTCTATCATTATGATATAGTTTGTATCCAGGTATCAGTGTCCTACTGGTTGTCCTCTTTCCACCATGTTTCTAAGATACCAATCATATCTAACCTCTCATTTAGTGCTATATATGCTAACTCTCCCATCTTATTTTTTAGACTTCTAACATTAGCATACAAGCATTTTAGAGGCTGTATTTTATTCATATTAATCTGGCTATCGGTAGGCAGGGTAATTTGGAATCTTTAAGCGCTGTCTGCTGTGTACTCAAGGGCGTTTGGGCTACTTATGGCTTTACTGGAACCTCTCTACTGATAAGCCCTAACTTCATTCTTTTGCTAGTATCCTTCAAGAATACATTGTTCTGAACCATACACTTTTGGGCGACTGTTGGCTTTCGCCTATTTAGTTTAAAAGCTGCTCTATCTCCTCTTTAAAGGTTAATGCCAGCAGCCTGGTTCCGTTCCAGTTAAGGTGGAGCCCCTCCTTTCGGAAGAGCTCCTCCTTTCCCCAGAATGTTCCTAAGTTCCTAACAAATCCAAAACCCAAATCCTTGCACCATTGTCTCATCCATGCATTGAGATTCTGGAGCTCTGCCTGCCTTTTGGGTCCTGCACGAGGAACGGGAAGCATTTCGGAGAATGCTACCCTGGAAGTTCTGGATTTCAACTTCCTACCTAAAAGCCTAAATTTAGCCTCCAGAACCTCCCTACCACACTTTCCTATGTCATTGGTACCGACATGCCAAGTCAGCAGATTCCTCCTCAGCACTAAGACTTCGCCAGGAAGTCATGTTACCAGGCGATCCTCATGTCCACCAGTCACCCAGCTATCTACATGCTTAATGATCGAATCACCAACTATAATGGCTATCCTAACAATTTCCTCATGGGCACATGGCCCTGGAGTAACCTCCTCGGTGTGAGAGGGTTATACATCACCTGAAGGACAGGTCCTAGCTACAGGATCACTTCCTGTTGCACCAGGGTGATGCTCTCCTGTCACGTGACCTCTCTCCTCCATGGTAACAGGGATGCTGCCAGACGGGAGGTGGGACTTCAGTACTGTATTGTTGTAGTTCTCGTCTATGTACCTCTCTGTCTTCCTTATGTCCTCCAAGTCTGCTACTCTAGCCTCCAGAGATCGGATTCATTCCCAGAGAGCAAAGAGCTCCTTGCACGTAGTGCACACATAAGACCTCTCACGAATTGGGAGAGAATCATACATGTGTCACTCAATGCAAAAGACTGGAAAACTTAATGTTTTAAGGCAGACACTATCAATACAAGGTGCTTCCATTCGGACTGGCCTCTGCCCCAAGAGTCTCCACAAAGTGGGCATTCCTAAGAACTCTGGGGATATTTGTCTTCCCTTACTTAGATGACTGGTTCATAAGAGCAAGCACCTCTCAAGAAGCCTGCCTAGCTCTCTCTAGCACCATGCAGGTGATATAACACTTTGGATTCGTTATCACTCTTCCAAAGTCCCAACTAGTTCCCACTTAGATTCAAGAGTTCATAGACACTTATCAGTCGAAGGCATTTTTACCCCAACCACGCTGCTCTCTGCTCAATCAGCTGGCATCTCAGGCATGTCTCAGGTACTACCTCACCGCCCAGGAAATACTGCAACTTCTGGGTCACATGGCATCAACGGTGCATGTAGTTCCATATGCCCATCTTCACATGCACACAGCCCAATGGACTCTGGCTTCCCAGTGGACTCAAGCCTCAGGATGCCTCGGGGACAAGATACTTGTATCTCCCCCTCTGACAGCATCTCTCCAGTGGTGGTGTTCCCCAGAAAATTTCCTCATAGGGTCACCTTTTCGGATGCCTCCACATCAATGTACCCTAACGACGGATGCATCCAAACTGGGCTGGGGAGCTCATCTAGGACATCTCTCCACTCAGGCCCTATGGTCACCACAGGAGTCACAACTCCAAATAAATCTGCTGGAGCTTCGAGCCATCTCCAATGCTCTCAGGTTGTTTCAGGACCACCTTTCTTATCCCAAAGTCCTAGTCCAAACTGATAATCGCCATGTTCTGTGTGAACAAGCAGGGCGGGACAGGCTCTTAGTCCCTCTGCAAGAAAGCTCTACAGCTCTGGTCCTTTGCCATTGCTCATCATATCCACCTACAGGTGGCGTATCTTCCAGGCAAACAAAATGTCTTGGCAGACAGATTGAGTTGGATCTTTCTGCCCCACGAATGGTCTCTCCATGTAGATAAAATATCCTACATCTTCCAGACATGGGGGACTCCAGAAATAGATCTTTTGCCACCCTGCAGAATGCCACCCATGCTTCTGCACCAGAACTCTCATGTCGGACAGTCAACAGGTAGATGCTTTCCACCTCCATTGGGGGCAAGGGCTTCTTTACACCTTTCCCCCTATTCCCCTGATTTCCCAAAAATCTGTTCAAACTCCAGGCGGACACGTCAACCGTCGTTTCCGCTCCTCTTTACGTCTCAGACTCAACTGCTAAATCTCGGAGCTGCACCAGATCTGCTCTCTCAGAGGGAGGGGATGCTGCTCCATCCCAATCTGCAGTCTCTCCACCTCACAGCATGGCTGCTGAAAGCATAGCCTTTCAGCACCTTAACCTTTCTCAGGAGGATAAGGACATCCTTTTAGCTTCCAGAAAGCCATCTACCATCATAAAGAACAAAATTAGTGAACATGTAGATAGTCATGGCTTAATGGGAGACAGCCAACATGGCTTTAGACAAGGAAGATCTTGTTTTACTAATCTGTTATGTTTTTTTGAAGCTGTAACTAAACAGGTAGACAAAGGTGAGTTGGTTAATATAGTATATCTGGACTTTTGGAAAGCCTTTGACAAGGTCCCTCATCAGAGACTTTTGGCAAAACTAAAAAGTCATGGGATAGGAGGCAGTGTACTATTGTGGATCAGGAACTGGTTAAAAGCAGAAGGTAGTGCTAAATGGCCAATTTTCCCAATGGAAAAAGGTGAATAGTGGATTCTCCAGGACCAAGCAGGAAGTCAGTCCTCACATATGGGTGAGATCGATGTCGATGGAGCCCTTGCGGAGCATTTCCCCAGCTTTCTATGAAAGCCTTTGGGAATACTGCATGCGTGCGCGGTCCCCTTCCCGCCTAAAGGTGCCATCTTGCTCAGTCTCTTTTTCCGTGGAGCCCGTCGGACGTTTGTCCTAGTTCACCCGGAAAATAGTTAGTTTTTCTTCATATCCCTGAGATTTCCTTGCGTTTTTTTCTCCGGTTCGACGCCGGTTCCCCTTCTCGACGGGTTCGGTACACCGGTATCGAGCCCGATCTTATTTTTTCGGTTTTTGCCCTTCGTGGCTGGCGTTCGTGCCCTTTTCTTCTTTTTCCCTGGAAGGCCGGTCCTTTGACCTCGCGGGGACTCTTTTTTCCCCGATGGCTTCCAGTGGTTTTAAGAAGTGTGATCGGTGCAAGAAACTAATGGCTCTCACCGACACACACGACTGCTGCCTTCGGTGCCTCGGTCCTGATCATGATCCTAAGACCTGTGGACCGTGTGGAAAAATGTCCACTAAGGCACTGCGAAGTCGTCAGCACCAAAAGGAAAGGCTTTTCTTGGATTCGGCCTCCGGCCGGGCCCGTACCTCGTCTGAGGCCTCAACGTCTCGGGAGTCTGACCCCAAGCATCGTCGGAGTTCCTCGGAGAGGGGGTTCCCCCGAGCGGGAGCGAAAGAGGAAGAAGCGGCTCGCGAGGGCATCGTCGGAGGAGGTCCCTGGCTCCTCGAGGGCTAGGTCTCGGACCCCCAACCGCCGTCCCGGGCCCGCGGAACAGGAGAAGCCGTCAAAAGTACCTCGAGTGGAGCCGGAGTCTGCTGGACACGTAAGTCCTGTTGTCCTCGAGGACTCTCCTCCCAGGGAGCTGACATCGGGCCCGGCACTGCCGGGGCCCGAGTCGGTGGCTGCTGAGTCTCCTGAGCTGGGTCTCAGGCTGACAGCCTTGGAGTGCAGACTGTCTGCCTTCATGGATCAGCAGCGGGTGCTGATGGCCAGCCTTGCATCTGTCCCGACCACTGGGACATCGACAACAAAGTCGACCCCGGAGACCGAGCCGATACTCGAGACCATGAAGGCTCGAGGTTGTCCTCGGTCACGGTCACCCTCGACCTCCCAGTCGTTACCGAGGGTGTCGACGCCGGTGCCTTCGGCGTCGGGGCGGGTGCTGCCGGGCCCCGCGCGGTCGGAGCTCAACTCCTCTTTGGACGAGTCCGCCTGGGAGACGGAGAACGAGGAGTCCCCCGATACCTTCAAGACTCGGTGTGTCCCGTCGGACTCACCGCAGTCTGAGCCCCGGAGTAGGTCCCCTCCGCAGGATACCCGGTTCTTGGAGTTCGTTAGGGATATGGCTACTGCTTTGGCAATCCCGGCGGACCCCGAGGAGGAGCCTCGAGCCGAAGAGCTCGAGGCACTCCAGTATGACTCTCCTCCGAAGGAGGCCTTTACTGTGCCGGTTCCTCCGATGCTGGAACGACTCCTCTTCCGGATGTGGGAGGCACCGGCCTCGGCGCCGGTTCTCAGCAAGCAGGTCGATTCCATTTATCGACTCCGTAAGAGACCTGGGTTTCAGAAGGCGCAGCTACCGCACCATTCCTTGGTGGTGGAATCGGCCATGCATCGTCTGAAAAGCCAGAAGAAGCACTCTGCGGTGCCCCCCGGCCGGGAGGCCCGGAACCTGGATGCGTTTGGTAGAAAGTGCTTCCAGGGCTCGATGCTTGCTTGCCGTGTCCAGTCTTACCAGCTGTACATGGGCATGTACTTGCGGGACCTGGCAAAGGAGCTTGCCGGGTTCTCTGCTGGTCTCTCCGGGGAACCTTTGCAGAGGTTCAAGTCCTTGTCTTCGGGGATCCGGGAATGCTCTAAGTTCATGTCCCGAGCGGCCTACAATGGCTTTGAGGCCTCGGCCTGTGTTGCGGCAGCCGGCATCGCGGCTCGACGCCAGGCATGGCTGCAGTCATCGGACCTCGAGCCATGGCTGCAGGACAAGTTGGTTGATGTCCCTTGCCGAGGTGAGAACCTTTTTGGCAAGCCCATGGCCGATAAGGCTGCTGAGCTCGAGACTGAGCACCTCACGAGGAACAGACTGTCGCGAAAGACTTCTGCCCCTTCACATAAGAAGAAGGGCTCGGGTAAGAAGTCCTTTTACCCGAGGAAGGTGGCTGCCTACAGACAGTTCCCACCTTACCAGGCCTCCCCCGCTCCCCCACAGGATCAGCAGGCCAAGGGGCAGGGACATGGGCCCCGTAGGCAGAAGGCCCCAAGCCTCCGGCTCCTGCTCCCACTCAGCAGGGTGGGGATTTTTGACTCCCAAGGCATAGCCTCTCGGTCTCTGCTGTCCCATCCCTGCACAGGAGGTCGACTAGCCCTGTTTGCCCACCAGTGGCCACCCATTACAGGGGACAACTGGGTCTTAAGCATAGTCCACAAGGGCTACTTGCTTCATTTTCATCAGTTGCCTCCTCCCTATTTTCCAGGAGAGCCTCCAAGGCCTCCTCTCCATACAGCCCTCCTCCTGCAGGAGCTTCAGGGTCTGTTGCGAGACAAGGCTCCCCACCTACAAGGTCACGGTTTCTACTCCAGGTACTTCCTAGTACCAAAGAGAACAGGGGACCTCAGGCCTATTCTCGACCTCAGAAATCTCAACAAGTTCTTACAGCGTACCACCGTCTAAAGATCGTCAGACAACTCAAGCCAATCCTCAGCCAAGAACATTTCCGCACAGTATGCCAGGTTGTCATCACCCCCATACTGGACTACAGAAATTCATTATATCAGGGCTTACCCAAACACGTGGTACACCCACTCCAACTGGTCCAAAACACCGCAGCATGCATAATCACAGGCACGCCCAAATACGAGCACATAACACCAATACTCCGACAGCTGCACTGGTTACCCATAATGGCACGGGCAAAATTCAAAACAATATTAATCATCTTCAAGACCATACACCAATGCTCATCAGAAATTCTACAAAGCATATTTACCAGAGACACTAGCAGCAGACCCAGACGAACCCAATGCAGCAATAGACTCCTCACCCTAGCCGGATACCACAAAACGAAGCAATCAACTTCCAGAAGAGCCATCTTGCTCTCAGCGCTGGACCTATGGAACTCCCTCCCTGAGGAACTAATAGCACAAAAGGACCTCAAGGACTTCCTAAAATCCCTCAAAACCCACCTGTTCAGGGTCTCATTTGAACAAAGACCTTAACTCCCAACCCACGCAGCCTTGCCGATACAGCCACCAAGCACCACCACTTCAGATCTGGGGCACAACCCCCAAAAATTTATGTATGTATTGACACCTCTGTTAAATGTACACCCCTCGTTACATCCCTAACCACTTTGATTGAAAGAAAAGGTGGTATACAAAACTGGGCAAATAAATAAATAAAATAAATAGCAACTTCCACTCAGTCCTACAGGCCCTCATTACACCTCACCTTGAATAATTTAACAGCATCCTTCAAGGCCTACCCCAAAAAAATACACATCAACTTCAAATGGCACAGAACCTTGCTGCCCGTATAATTCACAATGCTTACCGATATGACCACATCACGCCACTACTCCAGACCCTCCACTGGCTACCCATAGAAGCATGTATCAAATACAAATGTCTACTGATAAATTTCAAACTATACAATAAGATCACCCCCCTCATGCCTTTCCTCTCTTATTACCTCTAGTGACCCCCCCCCCCCATTAGATCCAGAAGAACGTGCACCCAGAATACCCTCTGAATTCCAGCTCATTTTCGTAACACTATCAAAACTACAAGTTCAAGAGGGATGGGGGATGTAGAAAAACAGTGGGCAAAACAGAAAGGGGATATTTTAAGGGCAACCAACCTTTTTGTTAAAATGGTAAATAAAGGCAAAAGGAAAAGGAGACCGCTATGGTTTTCTAAGGAAGTAGCTGAAAAAGTGAAGAAAAAGAGGGAGGCCTTCATGAAATACAAGAGACCATAGAGAGAGGAAGACAGGCATCTGTATTTGGAAAAACTTAGAGAAGCTAGCAAAGTAGTCAAGAAGGCAAAGATTCAAAAGGAGGAGGAAATAGCCAATGCAATAAAATGGGGGGCTAAGACATTTTTCAGATATATTAGTGAGAAGAGGAAGGGCAAAAGTGGTATTGTCAGACTCAAGGGTGTAGGGGGGGAATATGTAGAAGCTGATAAGGATAAAGCGGAATTGCTTAACAAATATTTTTGTTCTGTGTTCACAGATGAAGAACCAGGAGCAGGACCTCAGAAAACACCCACAAATAGGAACAGAAGCGAGGGACATCTTGAACAATTTTCAGAAGACTGTGTTCGTGAGAAACTAGCTCAACTTAAAGTAGACAAAGCGATGGGACCGAATGGGATACACCCTAGAATACTGAGGGAACTTGGGGATGTTCTAGCAACTCCACTGACTGACCTTTTCAATGCCTCGTTGGAGTCGAGAGTGGTGCCAAAGGACTGGAGGGAGGCTCATTTGGTGCCTTTACACAAAAGCGGAAGTAAGGATGTGGTTGAAAACTACAGGCCGGTTAGTTTAACTTCGGTGGTGAGTAAATTATTGGAAACGCTGCTGAAAGAGAAAATAGTGAGGTTTCTGGAGTCCAGCGGATTAAAGGATCCGAGGCAGCATGGATTCACCAGAGGCAGGTCTTGTCAGACAAATCTGATTGATTTCTTTGACTGGGTGACCAGGGAGTTGGACCGAGGGAGAGCTCTAGATGTGGTGTATTTAGATTTCAGTAAAGCCTTTGATACTGTTCCTCACAGGCGACTTATAAACAAACTGAGCACCCTAGGAATGGACCCTAAAGTTACTGCTTGGGTTAGAAATTGGTTGGGTGGGAGGCGACAAAGATACAAGTAAATGGAGCTCACTCAGGAGAAGGATGTTACCAGTGGTGTGCCCCAGGGATCTGTCTTTGGTCCAATTCTTTTTAACATCTTTGTTAGTGATATAGCGGAAGGGCTGTCGGGTAAGGTTTGCCTCTTTGCAGATGATACCAAAATCTGCAATAGAGTAGACACCCAGGAAGGTGTAGATAACATGAGGAGGGATCTAGCTAAGCTTGAAGAATGGTGTAGAATTTGGCAGCTGGGATTTAATGTTAAAAAATGTAGGGTCATGCATTTGGGCTGCAGCAATCCAAGGGAGCAATACAGTATAGGAGGTGAAGTACTTTTGTCCACTAAAGAAGAGCGTCACCTAGGCGTGGTTGTGTCTGATGATCTTAAAGTAGCTAAACAGGTAGAAAAGGCGACGGCAAAAGTTAGAAGGATGCTTGGGTGCATACGGAGAGGAATGGCTAGCAGAAAAAAGGAGGTGATAATGCCTCTGTATAAGTCTTTGGTGCGACCTCATTTGGAGTATAGTGTGCAATTCTGGAGACCGCACCTTCAAAAGGATGTGAACAGGATGGAGTCGGTGCAGAGGGTGGCTACAAAAATGATTAGTGGGCTTCATTATAAAGCATATGAGGACAGACTTAAGGATCTTAATATGTACACCTTAGAGGAAAGGCAGGATAAAGGTGATATGATTGAGATGTTTAAATACCTCCGTGGCATAAATGTTCAGGGAGAGAGCCTCTTTCAATTGAAAGCAAGTTCTGCTACGAGGGGACATGGGATGAGGGTGAAGGGAGATAGATTCAGGAGTGATATGCGAAAATATTTCTTTACGGAAAGAGTAGTGGATCCATGGAATAGTCTCCCAGTGGAGGTGGTAGAGATGAGGACAGTGAATTCAAAAAAGCATGGGACCAACACAGAGGATCTCTAAAGGTAAAACGTGGACTGTTGTAGTTGTTGATATGGAAGGACAGACTAGATAGGCCATGTGGTCTTTTTCTGTCATCATGTTTCTATGTTTCTAAGAGTGTTCTTGTTTGTAGCCCCTACTCTCTGGAACACTCTCCCAGACAACCTAAGACTAATAAAAGATCTACAGACTTTTAGAATAGAGCTTAAAACGTTCCTCTTCATTCAACACTTTAACCTCAACACTTCTACACCCCCTTGAACACCATGTTCCCAGTCCTACTTCTCTCCGATATATACTGGAGAAATAGAAATACAATAAATACATACCCTCCTGAACCTCTTTCTCACTTGATATTTCATACAGCTTATTTAGGTAATTACTCTCCTCCCCTCCCTATAAACCTCTCTCTCTCTTTATTAAATTCCATTTAATATTATTTCTCCCTTATCCCGTTCCCTTCCCCACCCTACACTCAGCATTCATTATTCTGCTGTATATGTGAACAGTTGATTTGTAAACAGTACCTTGTAATATAGTTTGATATGTTCTATGTTCTTTGTAAACGAGTTCTGTTCATTGTAAACCTCCCCTGATTACTGAAAGGGGCAGTATATAAAAACATTTAAATAAAAAAAGAAATTAGCAAAGGGATGTCCACTAATATAGTGACTTCTTCACAAGTGAAAATGCAGAAGAACTGAAGCAAATCATAATGAACCTGGGCATATGAAATAGTAATGAATCACCAGAATCCAGTACTTACCCTTCCAGCGTTCTGAAAAAATGGAAATATACAATTAAAGACCTACTACTGGTAATCTGTAACCTATCATAAGTCTGCAATTGTACTTTTTATATTTATTTATTTAGTTAGTTAGTTCTTCTATACCGCCCCTTCTAGAGATAAAAAAATTGTACAGTGTAGAGTGGAACATACATTGAAACTTATAAGGAACAGGAGATAAAACTTGGATTTCAGCAGGGATAACTATGTACAAGTTATGTAATTGTTTCGATGGTTATGGTTTTGTCAACATGAAAGGTAAAGGGTGTGCTGGGTTATGTCATTGTGACGGGTAGAGAGGGTATGCTGGGTTATGTCATGTCACTGGGCTGAGAGTAATGCTGGAGGAAAAGGTGGTGCTTTAGAGCCTTCCTGAATTGTGCGAGGTCAGAAATAGACCGGATGGCAGTAGGGAGGGCATTCCAAAGAGTGGATGCGTAAAACACAAAAGCTCTGTTCGTTGTCGCGAGGGAGCATTTTGTTATTGCATTGGGGACAGTGAGTGTGTTAGCAGCTGTTGATCTTCTGGATCTATTCTGAAGAGTGGGGTGAACAAGGTCTGTGAGGGAGGTGGAGGATAGCCTGTTAAGGGCTTTAAAGGTAATCAGTAGTACTTTGAAGGTGAGTCTGCAGTAGATAGGGAGCCAATGGAGATTTTGCAAAATGGGGGTTATGTGGTCTCTTCTGGAGGTTCCTTGCAGGATACGGGCAGCGGCATTCATTGCCAGTTGAAGTGGGTTAAGTGTGCTCTTAGGGAGACCATGTAGGATGGTGTTGACGTAGTCGAAGTGAGGGGTTACAAGGGCTTGAAATATCATCTGGAAGTCAGCAGGCTCCAGTAGGGGACGTAGGTGGCAAATTGTGTGTATCTTGTGGTAGATTGCCTTGATGGTGTTGCTTATATTTCATTTCATTTCATTTATTTAGGCTTGATATACCGCCCAAGACCGAAGTATCAGGGCGGTGTACAATAAAAGGCAGCTACGGAAAAGCAAAGAGAGAAAGGAATGCCATTGGATAATAGGAAAGAATAGGAGAGAGAAAGAGAGAAAAATAGAATAGAGTCTAACGAACTAAACACAGGAACGTGGGGAGGGAAAGAGGACAGGGGGTGGGAGTTGAGTGTAATGTGGGAGACAAAAGTTGAGTGGTAGTTAAATGTAACGTGAGGGGCATGAATAGGTATGTTGACTGGGTTGAGTGGCAGTTGAATGTAACGTGAGGGGCATGAATAGGTATGTTGACTGCATCAGGGGGAGACCTGTAGGTTGTACGCTTGAGAGAAAAGATGAGTCTTGAGGAGAGTTTTGAAATGGGGGAAGGAGGGTTCAATACGAAGGGTGTGAGGGAGGGAATTCCAGAGGGCAGGGGCCAGGAAAAAGAAGGCAGAGTGACGGGTAAGTTCAAGGTGGGCCTGGGATGGAGAAGGAAGGAATAGACGATTGGTATGAGATGAGCGAAGAAGACGGGGAGCGGGCTGGTGGAAGATAAGGTCAGAGAGATACCGAGGGGTGCTGGAATGAAGAACCCTATGAGTGATAATGATATACTTGTAAATGAGTCTGAATTTGATGGGAAGCCAGTGAAGGGAGAAGAGGCAGGGGGTAATATGATCAAAGGGGGAAGAAGAGGTGAGAAGGCGAGCAGCAGTATTCTGAAGAAGCTGAAGACGACGGAGTTGACAGGAAGGGAGGCCAGATAAGATGGAATTGCAGTAGTCTAAGCGGGAAGTTACAAAAGAGAGAACCAAAGTGGTGAGGGATTGGGGGGAAAGAAAAGGACGAAGAGAGCGAATACGGTGCAAATGAAAGTGACAGGTACGGACAAGGGAAGAAATGTGAGGATGAAAAGAGAGAGAGGAATCCAAGGTAACACCCAGATAGCGGAGGGTAGAGACAACAGGAATGGGAAGGGAAGACATCACGGGGGCTAGACTAGGCAGGGAAGAAGAGAAAGAAAACCAGATGGCAGAGGATTTAGAAGGGTTAACACAGAGGAAATTTTCAGAGAACCAGGAGGCAATAGAGGATAGACAGGTGTTAAGGGCGGAAAGATCAGGGGAAAGGGAACTGGTATGATGATGAACAAGAAGGATATCGTCTGCGTAAAAATAGAAAGAAACACCGGATTGCTGAATGAGGAGGGCTAAGGGAGCAAGAAAAATGTTGAAGAGTAAGGGAGCAAGAATGGAACCCTGTGGAACACCACAGTGCAAAGGAGAGGGAACCGAAGTGGAAGAACCAGAGTGAACAGAGAAAGAACGGTGGGAGAGAAAAGAATGAAACCAATGCAATACAGTGCCGCGAATACCAGAATATATGCGTTTTCATGTCAAGCTGCTGGTCTAGGGTGACGCCCAAGTAGCGGATGGAGGGCCTACTTGGGAGCTCTGCGTCTCTCACTTTAATTGAAGCAGGAAGGGTGAAGGATTGATTTCTTGTGATAAATAGGATGTCCGTCTTATTGAAGTTAATTCTGAGCAGTAACAGCGTCAAAGCATCTTGTTAGTAGCGAAAAGTCAGGCTGTTCAATAGAGAATGGTGTGAACAGTAGTACGTCATCGGCATACACAAGGCAGGAGATGTTAAAGGAGTGGATGATTGAGCAGATGGGCTGTATACAGATGCTAAAAAGGAGTGCAGAGGGGGGGGTACAGAGGGTTGGGTGGTGATCATAAGGTGAGGTGAGGTAGGTGTTTGTGAGGTTGGGTTATCATTGATGTTACCATAGCGTTCAGTAAAGAGGTATGTTTTGATTTCTTTTCTGAATAACTGTAGGTCTTTGGTCGCATGGATTGACAATGACAGTGAGCTCCAGAGACTAGGAGCAGTGTAGGAGAAGGCTCTGGAGCTGGTGGACTGTTTTGTCTTGCATATGGAGGTTGGTGTTATTTGAGGAGTGGAGAGTGACCAGTGTAATGGCAATTCTTAAAAAGGCTTCAGGAGTGACCCAGGAAACTACAGTCTGATAAGTTTAATATTGGCAGTTTCTAAAATGATAGACACTATTGTTAAAAACAATTGCTGGGCATATGAATAACCATGACTTAATGGGGAAGAGCCAGCAAAGAAAGTGAGGCTGTATTAAGTGAGGCTGGTACGCTTTTGCTGCAGTCTTTGTTATGTGGAATTGGAGATTCAGGTTCTTGTCTATGGTGACACCGAGATACTTTACTTCGTCCTTTGTTGCGATTGACCTGTGTAGAATGTTGATTGCTTTGGGGTGGTTTGAATGTTGTGCTTCTGGAAACGAACATTGTTTAGGTCTTATCAAAGTTTATGTTGAGGTTATTGTTGGCGAGCCAAGTGTTCATATGCTCGAGGCATTTGGTCATTGAGGTTGTGTCAGGGGTGCTTAGGTCAATTGGGGTGTAAACCATTATATCGTCTGCGTACAGGTGATATTGTATGTCACCCTGGTGTGGCAGGAAGTGATCCTGTAACTAGGACTTGTCCTCCAGGTGATGTAAAACCCTCTCGCACCGAGGAAGTTTCTCCAGGGCCATGTGCCCATGAGGGAAGGGTTAGGGCAGCCGTTAGAGTTGGTGATTCGATCATTAGGCATGTAAATAGCTGGGTGGCTGGTGGACGTGAGGATCGCCTGTTAACATGCCTGCCTGATGCGAAGGTAGCGGACCTCACGCACCACCTCACGCACCACCTAGATAAGATAGTGCTGGGGAGGAGTCTGCTGACTTGGTACATGTCGGTACCAATGACATAGGAAAATGTGGTAGGGAGGTTCTGGAGGTAAAATTAAGGCTTTTAGGTAGGAAGTTGAAATCCAGAACTTACAGGGTAGCGTTCTCCGAAATGCTTCCTTTTCCATGCGCAGGACCCAAAAGGCAGGCAGAGCTCCGGAGTCTCAATGCGTGGATGAGACAATGGTGCAAGGATGAGGGTTTTGGATTTGTTAGGAACTAGGGAAAATTCTTGGGAAAGGAGGGGCTCTTCCGAAGAGATGGGCTTCACCTTAACCGGGATGGAACCAGGCTGCTGGCATTAACCTTTAAAAAGGAGATAGAGCAGCTTTTAAACTAGATATTAGGGGAAAGCCGACAGTTGCACAAGAGCGCATGGTTCGGAAGAATGTATCCTTGAAGGATACTACCAAAAGCAGAGAGGTTCCAAAAAAGAGTAAAGTAGGCCAAATGCCCTCGAGTATGGAGCAGACAGAGCTTAAAGATCCTAAATTACCCTGCCTACCAATAGCCAAATTAATATGAATAAAATACAGTCTCTAAAATGCTTGTATGCAAATCAGGGCCGGATTTACCTTGAGTGAGGCCCTACACCAACAAAAATTGTGGGCCCCCAGCAGGGGCGGCCCAAGGGGGGTGCGGACCTCATTTGCATAAGGGGCCTCATTTGCATAAATATTTGCATAATGTTACCATATACTAACTTTTAGTAAACGTGCCTCTTAATGAGTGTATGGATAAAGAAAGACTAAAAGATTTCTACATTACTATAATCCAGTGCCAACTGCCAGACACATTAGGAACTACTACAAACACTGCCCATAGTAAACCCTCCGTATCCTAACAGCACTACCAGGACTCACAAAGCACCATACTCTACCAATCAAAAGGCAACACTGCAAATATTAAACCAATACATTTCAGAGAACAACAATACATGACCTACTGGGGAAAGAGAACAAGTGGCAATGTCAAATAGGAATTATATAAACAGAACACCTCAGCTCAGTTACACATGCAGAACATAGACCATCACCAAACAAGTAATCACAATTTAGAAATAGGAAGACAATAATTAAACTGGGAATCCCAAAAGCCAAACTTGGAATGTACAACACTGTAGAAATAAAACTATACATTAATTTGCTCTTGTACTAAACAAAGCGCAGATGTTAATGATGCACATTTACCAGAGCTGACATATTCCAATTAATAAATTCAAAATAAAGAGATATTTTTCTACCTTTTGTGCATTTTTTTCAGCTGCAATTGCTCCAGCCACTTTCTTCTGGTTTCTTCGTGTCTTCTGCTAACTCTCCATCGTCTGCTGTCCATTTGTCCTTTCTTCTCTCTTCTAGATTTTTTTCCATTCTCTCTCTACATCTGCTTTAACATACTAATCTTTCTCCTTTTGCTCTTTCCTCATTCCTATTTCATCCACTCAAATTTTACCCCTCCATCCTCAATCCCCACTTACTCTCCCAATACCCGGCCAATTGTAGATTTTTTATCCCTCCCACACAAAATATTTTTCCCTTCTCCATTTTACTCTTCCAGCCCCATCCCATTCTAATCCTCCCCCAACATCAGCTCCCTTCTAGTTCCAGCCTCACCCAGCATCCATTCCCTTCTAGTCCCTGCATCAGCCCATTTCCAGTCCTAGCCATCCATCAGCCCATTTCCAGTCCTAGCAACCCCCCAACCCAATACCAGTCCTAGCCCCCCCATCACCCCACTTACAGTCCTTAACCCCCCATCACCCCATTTTCAGTCCTTAACCCCCCATCACCCCATTTTCAGTTTAAGCCCCCCCTATAACCCATTACCAGTCCTAACCCCCCATCAGCCCACTTCCAGTCCTAACCCCATCAACCCATTTCCAGTCAGCCCCCCATAGCCCATTGCCAGTCCTACCCCCCCCATCAGCCCACAGCCATTACCAGTCCTAACCCCATCATCCCACCTCCAGTATTAACCCCCCCGCCCATGTCCGGTCCTAGCCCCCATAGCCCATTACCAGACAACCCCCATCAGCCCACAGCCCATTACCAGTCTTAACCCCCCAAAGCCCATTACCTGTTCTAACCCCCCCCAACAGCCCATTACCAGTCCTAACCCATCAGCCCACCTCCAGTCTTAACCCCCCAGCCCATTTCCAGTCCTAGCCCCCCCCCATAGCCCATTACCAGACAGCCCCCATCAGCCCACAGCCCATTACCAGTCTTAACCCCCCCAAAGCCCATTGCCAGTTCTAAGCCCCCCAACAGCCCACAGTCCATTACCAGTCCTAACCCCATCAGCCCACCTCTAGCCTTAACCCCCCCCAGCCCATCCAAGACCCGCCCAGCCCTTTTCCAGCCCAAGCACCCCAATAGCCCATTACCAGCCCTAACCCCACAGTCCATTTCCAGCCCCATCCCCCCCAATAGCCCATTACCAGTCCTACCCCCCCATAGCCCATTAACAGTCCTACCCCCCCATAGCCCATTACCAGTCCTACCCCCCCCGGCCTAAAGTAAAATTTAGTTTAAAAAAAAAACCTGGTGGCTGCCGCCGCGGGACCCCCTCTGCTGCCGCGGGGGCCCCGTCTACAAGCTGAAGCCGTCGGGTCGGGTCGGGTCTCTCTCTCTCCCTCCCTCCCTCCCTCCCTCGCTCGCTGCAGGCTGCGAGAGACGCGAAGGGAGAGCGTCTCCTCGCGTCTGTGTTAAGCCCGCAGGGGCTGATGGGAAATCCCATCAGCCCCTGCGGGCTTAATACAGACGCGAGGAGACGCTCTATCTTCGCGTCTCTCGCAGCCTGCAGCGAGGGAGGGAGGGAGAGACCCGACCCGACGGCTTCAGCTTGTAGACGGGGCCCCCGCGGCAGCAGAGGGGGCCCCGCGGCGGCAGCCACCAGGTTTTTTTTTTTAATTGTGTTTAAAAAAAATTAACTGGTTCTTTTTTTGTGGGCCCCTGCCGGCTGTGGGCCCTACGCCATGGCGTACATGGCGTATAGGTAAATCCGGCCCTGATGCAAATGCTAGAAGTCTAAAAAAATAAGATGGGAGAGTTAGAATATATAGCACTAAATGAGAGCTTAGATATGATTGGAATATCAGAGACATGGTGGAAGGAGGACAACCAGTGGGACACTGTGATACCTGGGTACAAACTATATCGTAATGATAGAGCTGATCAAATTGGTGGAGGAGTTGCGCTTTATGTTAGAGAGGGCATTGAGTCAGAAAGGATTAAAGTTTTGCAGGAAACAAAATTTGCTGTAGAATCTCTATGGATTGAAATTCCATGTAAAAAGGGGAAGGCGATGGCAGTGGGGGTGTACTATTGACCGCCTGGCTAGAATGAACAAATGGATGATGAAATGCTTAAAGAAATTAAAGAAGCTAACAAAAGTTACAGCACAGTAATAATGGTGATTTCAATTACCCCGGTATCGATTGGGTCAGTGTCACGGCAGGACATGCTAGGGAGATAAAGTTCCTAGATGAAATAAATGACTGCTTCTTGGAGCAGCTGGTTCATGAACCGACCAGAGGGGAAGCCATATTGGACCTAGTCCTTAGTGGAACACCAGATCTGGTGCAAGAGATAAGGGTGTTGGGGCAACTTGGTAATAGTGATCATAGCATGATCACGTTTGATTTAATTAATGGAGCAGGGATGGTAAGGAAATCCACAGTACTACCTTTTAACTTTCGAAAGGGAGACTATGATAAAATGAGGAAAATAGTTAAGAAAAAACTAAAAGGACCAGTTGCAAAGATTAAAGACTTACATCAAGCTTGGGTGGTGTTGAAAAATACTATCTTGGAAGCCCAGACCAGCTGTATTCCACGCTTTAAGAAAAGTGGAAGGAAGTCCAAAAAACTGCCAGCATGGTTTAAAGGTGAGGTCAGAGAGGCTGTTGCCAAAAAAGCATCTTTCAGGAAATAGAAAAAAAGAGCCAAACGACGAAACCTGGAAACAGCACAAGCACTGGCAAGTCAAATGCAAGGCACTGATAAGGCAGGCAAAGGGAGAATTTGAGAAGAAGCTTGCTGTGGAAGCAAAAACGCATAATAAAAACTTTTTCAAGTACCTTAGTAGCAAAAAACCTGTGAGAGAATCAGTTGGTCCATTTGATGATAGAGGGGTTAAAGGGGGCACTAAGAGGTGACAAGGCGATAGCGGAGAGACTGAATGAATTCTTTGCTTCGGTCTTTACTGACGAAGATCTAGGGATGTTACCCATGACTGAAGTGGTATTTAAAGGTGCGGAAGAATTGAAGGAAATATCAATACATTGGGAAGATGTATTACAACTATTAGATAAACTGGAGTAGCAAATAACCAGGGCCGTATGATATACATCCAAGGGTGTTGAAAGAACTGAAATGTGAGATTGCAGACCTGCTATTAGTAATCTGTGAACTATCATTAAAATCATCTGTAATACCTGAAGATTGGAAAATGATAAACGTAACACCAATTTTTAAAAAGGATTCCGGGGTGATCCGGGAAACTACAGACTGGTGAGCCTGACGTCAGTACCGGGAAAATGGTAGAAACCATCATAAAGAACAAAATTGCTGAACATGTAGATAGTCATGCCGGAATGGGAGACAGCCAACATGGCTTTAGACAAGGAAGATCTTGTCTTACTGATCTGTTATGTTTTTTTGAATCTGTGAATAAACAGGTAGAAAAGGTCAGTCGGTTGATATAGTATATATGGACTTTCAGAAAGGCTTTGACAAGGTCCCTCATCAGAGACTTTTGGCAAAACTAAAGAGTCATGGGATAGGAGGCAGTGTACTGTTGTAGATCAGGAACTGGTTAAAAGATTGAAAGCAGAGGGTTGGGCTAAATGGCCAATTTTCCCAATGGAGAAAGGTGAATAGTGGTGTACCCCAGGGATCTGTGCTGGGTCCGCTGCTTTTTGACATATTCATAAATGACCTGGAAAAGGGAATAACAAGTGAGGTCATCAAATTTGCAGATGACACAAAACTATTTAAAGTTGTTAAAACTCATGAGGATTGGAGGAGTTTCATGGTTTCCTGCTTGTTTCCTCCTTACCTGTGACCTGGTCCCGCCTCCACTGCTCTGATTGGGGCTGTTGGTCTGAACGGGGCTATTTCAGCTGGCCTCCGACGCGGGACGCTGAGGAGTTTCATGGTTTCCTGCTTGTTTCCTCCTTACCTGTGACCTGGTCCCGCCTCCACTGCTCTGATTGGGGCTGTTGGTCTGAACGGGGCTATTTCAGCTGGCCTCCGACGCGGGACGCTGAGGAGTTTCATGGTTTCCTGCTTGTTTCCTCCCTACCTGTGACCTGGTCCCGCCTCCACTGCTCTGATTGGGGCTGTTGGTCTGAACGGGGCTATTTCAGCTGGCCTCCGACGCGGGACGCTGAGGAGTTTCATGGTTTCCTGCTTGTTTCCTCCTTACCTGGTCCCGCCTCCACTGCTCTGATTGGGGCTGTTGGTCTGAACGGGGCTATTTCAGCTGGCCTCCGATGCGGGACGCTGAGGAGTTTCATGGTTTCCTGCTTGTTTCCTCCTTACCTGTGACCTGGTCCCGCCTCCACTGCTCTGATTGGGGCTGTTGGTCTGAACGGGGCTATTTCAGCTGGCCTCCAACGCGGGACGCGAAGCGGGCGCGTGCCCGTGGCGCGTGCCCGAAGGGGCGTGACCAAAGGGGCACGTCCTGCCCCTTTGGCGCCCCTTCGGTGCAACTTGGTGCTGCAAGTTCCGTGAATGGGGAAGAGGAAGAAACGCACGCTTTCTGCGGCCCCACCGAAGGCGGTAAAAACTATTGGACCCATGGATGCGCATGTCTCCGTTGGTCAGGCGTTGCCTAAAACTGCTGTATCGGACACCTCCCCCGGTGAAAGGTCGACAGTGAGTACTGTGGGTTCTGAGTCTTCTCCGTTTGCGGATATATCTCCGACGACGGGTGATAAGGTTGCCTCTTTACCTATTCTATCTGAAAAGGTTCTTAATAATAATGGGGATCCTAATCTTTCTTCCTCATTTCTACGTTTGGACTCTGTAATGGATTCTGCTAATGATTTATTGCCTCCTCCTCTGCCATCTGTGATTTCATTTGTGGGCGCTGGGGAGTCTCGTGATATTCCTGAAGAGGTTTCTTTAAAGGATTTATGGTCTATGATGTCTAGAATGGAGTTAGCATTGGACTCTTCTCTTCAAAGGATTTCAGCATTTACGAAAGAAACTGTTGTTAAAATTTCAAATCAGGAATCTCGTTTAGCTGCTGTGGAGAAAAGCGTTGACTCCTTTGAGACTCGCTTTACTGCCCAACAGCCTGTTACTACTTCCCTAGTTCAAGATGTTATTTCATTACGTTCACAACATGAGGCTCTTGAGAACTCATTTCGTTCCAGGAACCTTCGTCTTCTGAACTTTCCCAAAACTCATTACTTATCACCTTTGATGTTGTTTCATAAGTATTTAAAGGAAATACTATTGATTTCTGATGTGGATGCCATTTCCCTTTCTAATATTTATTATCTTTCCTCTAGAGACACAGCTTATTCAGCTGTGCCTCAAGTAGGAGTTGTTGGTGAGTCCCATAGTCCTGTTTCTTTAAATATTTCTGATTTTTTGGAATCGTCTCAGGACGAGATTCCTACTAGGGCCACCTTACTTATTACCTTAGTTTCTGATTTAGATAGACAGAAAATTTTCCGCGCATACTTCAAGAAAAAATCTGAGAAATTTTGTGGCTCCACCATTCAGATTTTTCCTGATGTCTCCAGGGCTACACAGCGGAGGCGGAAGGCCTTTTTGGAAATTCGCCCTCGTGTTTTGGCCCTGGGCGCCTTGTTTTATTTGAAATTTCCATGTCGGTGCCACATTATTTATCAAAGTACTCGTTACATTTTTCAGGAAGTTGCGCAACTTGTGGAATTTGTAGAGGGGAAAGGTTAGGACCTGTTATGTACTTTGATCTATTTCTTTATAGTATGTTCTATTCCCCTTTGTTGGGTTTACCAGGTCTGTTTAGGGATGGTGGTTATTTAATCTTTTGATATTGTACTCCTCCTAGATGTGAGCTAATACATGTGATTTCTTTAGTTGTTGCTGTAAATGTGTGGGTTGGGATCTCCCGCCCCCTTTGGAATGTTTTATTATAATTGTATGTTTCTCTATAAATAAATAAAACTTGGAAAAAAAAAAAAAAAAAAAACCTCATGAGGATTGTGGAAAATTGCAAGAGGATCTTGATAAATTGGAAGACTGGACATCAAAATGGCAGATGAAATTTAATGTGGACAAGTGCAAAGTTATGCACCTAGGGAAGAACAAACCAAACTATGGTTACACGATGCAAGGTTCCACATTAGGAACCACCACCCAGGAAAAGGATTTAGGCGTCATTGTGGATAACATGTTAAAAGCCTCGGCCCAGTGTGCAGCGGCGGCCAAGAGAGCAAATAGAATGCTAGGTGTCATAAGGAAAGGAATGGAAAATAAAACAAAGGATATTATGATGTCTCTATATCGTTCCATGGTGAGACTGCACCTTGAATATTGTGTACAATTCTGGTCGCCGTATCTTAAGAAGGATATAGCGTTATTAGAAAAGGTTCAGAGAAGAGCCACCAAAATGGTAAAGGGGATGGAGGGATACCCCTATGAAAAAAGGCTAAAAAGGTTAAGGCTCTTTAACCTGGTAAAGAGACGGCTGAGGGGAGATGTGATAGAAGTCTATAAATTAATGAACGGAGTGGAACGGGTAAACATAGATCGATTGTTTACCTTATCAGAATATAGAACGACTAGGGGACATGCAATGAAGCTACAGGGTAAACTATTTAAGACTAATAAAAGAAAATATTTTTTCACTCAACGTGTAATCAAACTCTGGAATTTGTTACTAGAGGATGTAGTAAAGGCTGTTAGTGTAGCTGGGTTTAAAAAAGGTTTGGACAAGTTCCTGGAGGAAAGGTCCATAAACCATTATTAAGAAGGGACCCAGGATATCAATGCTTGACCCAATACAAGCATTGTGGAACCTGTGTCTTTTGGGGAAACTGCTAGGTGCTTATGACGTAGATTGGCCACTGTTGGAAACAGGATACTGGGCTTGATGGACCTTGGTTTGACCCAGTATGGCATATCTTATGTTCTTATGTTATGCCGTCTGATGATACTGTATATGAGTTGGATATAGATGTTGAATAGAATTGATGACAGGGCTGATCCCTGTGGTATTCCTTGTGTGGAGGGAAATTGGGCTGATTTCTTTTCCCCACATTTTACTTGCTGTGTGCGGTTGCTTAGGTAGGAGGTGAACCATTTCATGGTGTTGTTGCATAGTCCTATTCTCCAGGACCAAGCAGGAAGTCAGTCCTCACATATGGGTGTCATTGACGCCGATGAAGCCCCAGCGGAGCATTTCCCCAGCTTTCCATGAAAGCCTTTGGGAATGCAGGCACGCATGCACGGTTCCCTTCCTACCTAAAGGTGCCATCTTACCTCAGTCTCTCTTTTTCCGAGAAGCCTACCGGACGCGTGTCCTGTCATCCCGGATAAAAGTTTGATTTTTTTGGCGATTCTCGCTATTTTTTCTCTCCGGTTCGACGTCGGTTCCCCTCCCGCCGGGTTCGGTACACCGGTATCGAGCCCGTTTCTTTTTTTTTTCGGTTTTTGCCCTTCGTGGCTGGCGTTCGCGCCCTTTTTTGCTTTTTCCCTGGAAGGCCAGTCCTTTGACCTCGCGGGGACTCTTTTTTCCCCAATGGCTTCCAGCGGTTTTAAAAAGTGTGATCGGTGTAAGAAGTTGATGTCTCTCACCGACACACACGACTGCTGCCTTTGGTGCCTCGGGCATGATCACGACCCTAAGACGTGTGGACCATGTGGGAAGATGTCTTCCAAGGCACTGCGAAGTCGCGAGCAGCAGAAAGAAAGGCTTTTCTCTGACTCAGCCTCCGTCCGGGCCCGGACCTCTTCTGAGGCCTCGACATCTCGGGATTTGGATCCCGAGCGCCGTCGTGGCTCCTCGGACAGGAGGTCCCCTGACCGGGAACGCAAGAGGAAGAAGCAGCTCGTGAGGACGTCGTCGGAAGAGGTCCCTGGCTCCTCGAGGACCCCCGACCGTCGCCCCGGGCCCGTGGAGCAAGAGAAGCCTGACAAAGTTCCTCGCGTGGAGCCGGAGTCTGCTGGACACGTCAGCCCTGTAGTCCTCGAGGACTCTCCTCCCAGAGAGCCGACGCGCCGGGGCCCGAGTCGGTGGCTGCTGCGTCTCCCGAGCTGAGTCTCAGGATGACAGCCTTGGAGTGCAGACTGCCTTCATGGAGCAGCAGCAGGCACTGATGGCCAGCCTGTCTGGCTCATCTGCCCCGACCACCGGGACATTGACATCGAAGTCGACCCTCGGAGACCGAGCCGATACTCGAGTCCATGAGTCTCCCTCAACCTCCCATTCGGGACCGAGGGCATCGACGCCGGTGCCTCCGGCGTCGGGGCGGGTGCTCCCGGGCCCCGCGGGGTCGGATCCTGACTCCTCGTCGGACGAGTCCGCCTGGGAGACGGAAGATGAAGAGTCCCCCGACACTTTCAAGACTCGGTGTGTCCCGTCGGACTCACCGCAGTCTGAACCCCGGAGTAGATCCCCTCCGGAGGATACCCGGTTCTCGGAGTTTGTCCAGGATATGGCCACCGCGTTGGCTATCCCGGCGGACCCCGAGGAAGAGCCTCGAGCCGAGGAGCTCGAGGCTCTGCAGTACGACTCTCCTCCGAAGGAGGCCTTTACTGTCCCGGTTCCTCCGATGCTGGAACGGCTCCTCTTCTGGATGTGGGAGGCACCGGCCTCGGCGCCGGTTTTAAGCAAGCGGGTCGATTCGATCTATCGACTCCGGAAGAGCCCTGGCTTTCAGAAGGCACAGCTGCCACACCATTCCATGGTGGTGGATTCGGCCATGCATCGCCTGAAGAGTCAGAAGATGCACTCCACGGTGCCCCCCGGCAGGGAGGCCCGGAACCTCGATGGTTTTGGTAAGAAGTGCTTCCAGGGCTCGATGCTTGCTTGCCTTGTCCAGTCTTACCAGCTGTACATGGGCATGTACTTGCGAGACCTGGCCAAGGAGTTGGCCGGGTTCTCTGCTGGTCTCTCCGGGGAGCCCTTGCAGAGATTCAAGTCCTTGTCCTCAGGGATTCGGGACTGCTCCAAGTTTATGTCCCACGCCGCCTGCGATGGCTTCGAGGCTTCAGCCCGAGTTGCGGCAGCCGGCATCACGGCTCGACGCCAGGCATGGCTGCAGTCATCGGACCTCGAGCCATGGGTTCAGGACAAGTTGGTCGATGTCCCTTGCCGAGGTGAGAACCTTTTTGGCAAACCCATGACCGAGAAGGCCGCACGGCTCGAGACCGAGCACCTTACAAGGACAAGGCTGTCCAGAAAGACCTCTGCCCCTTCTCACAAAAAGAAGGGCTCGGGTAAAAAGCCCTTTTACCCGAGGAAGGGCACTGCCTACAAACAGTACCCACAATATCAGGCTGCCCAAGCTGCCTCTCAGGGTCAGTAAGCCAAGGGGCAGGGTAATGGGCCCCGTAGGCAGAGGACCCCCAAGCCTCCGGCCCCTGCTCCAACTCAGCAGGGTGGGGGTTTTTGACTCCTTCAGCATAGCCTCTCCGTCCCTGCTCTCCCAACCCTGCACAGGAGGTCGCCTCGCTCTGTTTGCCCACCAGTGGCCACTCATTACTGGAGACAGTTGGGTATTAAGCATAGTCCAGAAGGGCTATGACCTACACTTCCAACAACTACCTCCTCCATATTTTCCAGGGGAGCCTCCAAGGCCTCCCCTGCACACAGACCTTCTCCTTCAGGAGCTCCAGGGTCTGTTACAAGACAGGGCGGTGGAGCCTGCAAGGTCAAGGGTTCTACTCCAGGTATTTCCTGGTACCCAAAAGAACCGGTGGTCTTCGACCTATTCTGGATCTCAGAAACCTCAACAAGTTCCTGGAGAAGGAAAAGTTCAAGATGCTTACTCTTGGAAAACTTCTGCCCTACCTCCAGCAGGGAGATTGGCTATGCTCCTTAGATCTAAAGGATGCGTATACCCACATCCTCATTCATCCAGACCACAGAAAGTACCTCAGGTTCATTGTGGGAGGAAACCATTATCAGTACAGAGTACTACCTTTTGGCCTCGCCTCCGCCCCCAGAGTTTTTACCAAATGCCTGGCAGTGGTGGCGGCCTACCTGAGGAATCAGGGAATCTTTGTCTTCCCCTATCTGGACGACTGTCTCATCAGGGGTCATACATGCCAGGAGGCCAGACAAGCCACCCTCAGAACTGTTGCTCTTCTTCAAAGTCTGGGGTTTGTAATAAACTTCGCAAAGTCCACTTTGCTCCCCTCCCAGAACTTGGAGTTCATAGGAGCAAGGTTGGACTCGCTGCTGGCAAAGGCGTTCTTGCCAAAAGACCGAGCCCAGAGACTGATAGACTTAGCAAACCAGTTTCTCCTCAGGTCGCTGTTCTCCGCCAGACTCTGCCTGAGGCTTTTTGGCCACATGGCTTCGACAGTACATGTGACCCCCAATGCCAGGCTCCATATTTATTTATTTTATTTATTTAACAAATTTTTATATACCGCAACCTTCCGAGGATCAGGTGCGGTTTACATCTAACAGTTAAGGAAACAGAGAGGCATTTCTGTTTTTTACATTGAACGATAACATGAGGCCTGCACAGTGGTGCCTGCGGACTCAGTGGTCACAAGCCTCAGGCAACCTCAAAGACAGGATAAGGGTGTCCAGACACTTGCTGCACTCCCTCAGATGGTGGCTACACCCACCCAATCTGTTGAAAGGAGTACCTTTTCAGAGTCCTGCATTCACAGTGGTCTTGACCACGGATGCCTCCCTCCAAGGCTGGGGAGCTCATTGTCTAGATAAGTGCACCCAGGGCCTGTGGTCTCCCTGGGAATCTGCTCAGCAAATCAATCTCCTAGAACTCAGAGCTATTCGCTTAGCCCTCAAGGCTTTTTCTCAAACCCTGGCTCATCAGTCTGTCCTAGTTCAAACAGACAACCAGGTAGCCATGTTCTATGTGAACAAGCAGGGCGGAACTGGGTCCAGGCTCCTCTGTCAGGAAGCACAGGACCTTTGCTTGTTTGCTCTCAGACACAACATGCTCCTCAAAGCAGTATATCTACCCGGCCAGGAGAACTACCTGGCGGACAGGTTGAGCAGGATTCTGCAACCCCACGAGTGGCTGTTCCATCCTTTGGTAGTTCAAAATATTTTCCTGAAATGGGGACTTCCATCCATAGACCTCTTTGCCAGTCCTCTGAACAAACAGCTGCCAAACGTCTGCTCCAGGCAACCGCATCCTCTGCGGGTAGCAGCAGATGCTTTTCTGATTCCCTGGTCTCAGGGCCTCCTGTATGTGTTTCCTCCCACAACCTTGGTGGCCTGAACTCTGTTCAGGATTGTTCAGGACAAGGCCTCAGTCCTGCTGGTGTCTCCCAGGTGGCCCAGACAGCCCTGGTTTCCACTTCTACTTCAATTGGCAGTGGATCCCCCTCTGCCTCTGGGATTGGATCCCGACCTTCTCTCTCAGGATCAGGGCACCCTTCTGCACCCCAACCTCAAGGCTCTAAATTTGATGGCCTGGAGGTTGCAAGGGTAGTTTTGGCTCCCTGGGGCCTACCTCAGGAGGTAGAGGAGGTTCTCCTAGCCTCTAGGAAACAGTCCACTAGGAAAACCTATACTCTTAAATGGAAAAGGTTTTCAATGTGGTGTCAGTTACATACAGAGGATCCTTTCTCCTGTACAGTACCAGTAGTGCTTCAATACTTACTGCACTTATCCAATCAAGGTCTTAATTCCAATTCTGTTCGGGTCCACCTCTCAGCTCTAGCAGCTCACCACTCTGATGGAAGGACACTCTCTATCGGTTCACCCTTTGGTGTCCCGGTTTCTCAGGGGCTTGCTCTTGCTCAAGCCTCCAATCCGTCCTCCTGCCCCTGAGTGGGAGTTGAATGTGGTCTTGCAACAACTGACTCGCCCACCTTTTGAGCCGATGGCTACTTGTCCGCTACGCTTCCTGTCCTGGAAGACACTCTTCCTGATAGCCCTTACCTCGGCTAGGTGAGTGAGTGAGCTTCAGGCTCTGGTCTGTGATAGGCCTTACACCAGAATTTATAGGAACAGGGTAGTCCTCAGGACTCATCCAAAGTTTCTCCCAAAGGTTGTCTCCTCCTTCCACCTCAACCAGGAGGTGGTTCTTCCAACATTCTTCCCTAGGCCTCATGCAAGCCAGGCTGAAGTAGTTCTGCATACCCTGGACTGTAGAAGGGCCTTATCCTTCTACCTTGACCGTACGCAAGGGCACAGAAGGGCTACTCAGCTCTTCATATCTTTTGACCCTAATAATTTAGGGTTAGCTGTGTCCAAGCGTACCTTGTCCATCTGGGTGGCTGACTGTATCACCTGGGCTTACAAGGCGGCTGACCATCCTTTGCAGGGTCGGGTCACGGCCCACCGTGTTAGGGCAATGGCTGCCTCAGTGGCTCATCTCTGCTCTGTACCATTGGTAGACATCTGCAGGGCTGCAACTTGGTCTTCAAGCCAGACTTTTCGGCCCATTACTGTCTGGAGAGGGAGTCCCGTAGGACAGTGCTTTTGGCCAGGCAGTACTCTGGAATCTCTTTGAGGTTTAGGCAACTCCTGCCCTCCTGCCCTCTGTTGGGCTACCGGTGGAGGTTGTGTCAGTGAAAAGCCTTTCTTTGCTGCTGGGACTAGAGGGAGTTCTCTTGTTCAGCCTGGGTTCCTCGGTAGCCCAGAGCTAGGGAGTCACCCATATGTGAGGACTGACTTCCTGCTTGGTCCTGGAGAAAGAGTAGTTACTCACCTGTAACAGGTGTTCTCCAGGAGCAGCAGGAATCAGTCCTCACATCCCTCCCTCCTCCCCTGGGAGTTGTAGTTGTACATAGTTTATTTTTCATTTTTGTGTGCTGTTCTTAGCTATGTCATTTGACTGAGGTAAGATGGCACCTTTAGGCGGGAAGGGAACCGCGCATGCGTGCCTGCATTCCCAAAGGCTTTCATGGAAAGCTGGGGAAATGCTCCGCTGGGGCTTCATCGGCGTCGTTGACACCCATATGTGAGGACTGATTCCTCCTGCTCCTGGAGAACACCTGTTACAGGTGAGTAACTACTCTTTTCTTGGATGCGCTTTAGGAGTATGGGGTGTGATACCGTGCCAAAGGCAGCAGAGATGTCAAGGAAAATTAGTAGGAAGCTGTTCTTTATGTTGTCTATCCCCTTCATTAGGTTGTTAAAGAGGGAGGGGAGCAGAGTCTCTACGTTGTGATGTGGTTTGAAGCCATGTTGGTGCATGTCGAGTGGAGCATGGAGGTCCATGTGATTTGTAGTTGTTTTTGCACTACTTTCTCGATGATTTTGGAGATAAATGGTAGGCTTGATATTGGATAGTAAGACTTCGGATCAGAGGGAGTTTAGTGATTTGCCTTTGAGGATTGGTCGTATGGTGGCTTGCTTTAGAGTCTGTGGGAGGTGGCCTTGTTGGAGGTACTTCTGTACGATTTTGTGCAGGTGGTGGCTTAGTTGGTTCTTGGAAGCCTTGATCCATTCCACTATTATCCAGAAGGTGTCTTAGTGGTTGAATATTTTTTTAGTTTAAAGTAAATTGTCTTGGTTACAGCTTTTACATATGAGGACATGGATTGTGACTGGTCGAGAATGATACCTAAGTATTTGACTTCCTGTTTAACTTCTGTGGCAACTTCATTTATGTAAATTTTAATGGGTGGTGAAAAGCTCTGGTCCTGCTGTTTTATTGAAATTGATACGTAAGTTGTGTGCGGAGAGCCAATTGGTAATGTCCTTGAGACACACTTGAATTTGGGGACAAAGGGGGTTGGAGATATCTATTGGGTGATAGAACATTATATTATCTGCACATAGATAATGTACTTTATTTCCTGAGGATGTTGCATATAAAGGTTAAAAAAGAGGGCAGAGAGGGAGGAGTCGAGGAACATCCTTGGTCTGGTTGAAGATAGAGGAGATTGCTGAACCAATCAGGACCTGTTGTGTGCGATCTGTGAGATAAGATTTAAACCAATGTAATACAGTACCTCATAGGCCAATTTGTTGAAGTGTGGAAATAAGAGATTTGTGGCAGATTCTGTCAAAGGCAGCAGCTATATTGAGAAAAACAAGCATAAATACTTGTTCATTATCGTCCCTCCAGTTCAGTCCCTCACCTCTGGGTTGTGCACCTCTTCCTGCAGCATGGAGACTGGGCATGTCAGAATTGTGACACCACTGTAGATATCCTGCTGGCACCTCCCACCAGCTTCCAGTGTGTCCAGTCTCCATGCAGCTGGAGGTAGTGAGCCTAGGTGCTTGGCTCACTAGAGGAGCAGATAAGGAGCTTTAGGCAGCTTAGCTAGGGTTTTTAGTTTTTCTTTTCTCCCTATAACGTTTTTTTCTTTTGATCTGTAGCTTTAAAGCTCATTAAAGCTTGTTAATAAATAAATAAAAGCAAGGGCTGAGAGGGGATCGAAAGGGATTTACAGGAATCTCTTTTCTCCCTCCCGTTTATTTCTGTTCTCCTTTGCCTGCGCTCCCCTCCTTGTTGGCACAGAGGGGAGTTCTTTAGCAGGCTTTTCATCTCCTTACTGGCTCAGTTTTCTTCGGGCCTTGTTTCTCTGCTGCTGCTGCCGCCGGCTGACAGCCTTTCTCAGCTGTGCTGCTCACAGGAAACCTGTTATTTTTATCGGGGTGCAGAGAGTATCCGAAGGTCTCTGAGGAAGAGGTGAGTGTTTAAATCTTTGCTGCTAGTGTCCTGTGAGCGTTTTTGAGGTCTGCTGTTGAGTGTGAAGTATGTTCTGTGTGTTAGCAGAGCTCAAGATCTTGGCGGGCCTTTTTCCCGCCATTTTTCTTCACAGTGCTCTTTTTCTTTGCTGACAGCTTTCTTTAATTAATTCATGTAGTTTTCTGGTTACTTGAAATTAATTTTGATTACTTTTAATTTTCAATGTTTTTGAGCTTTTAAAGGGCCAGTACAGAAAAGTAAAAAAAAAGAAGAAGATTCTGCACATTTTTTGTTTTGTTGCCCTTTTTGGTGGTCTGCTGGAGCCATTTCCTTTACTATCCAGTCTCTCGGATCCCGTAATGCTAATGCCTACGTGGCCACAATGCCTGGTTTGTGGCGCCCGTAGGGGCTCGGTCTCGGATGCGGGGGGGGGTGTCGTGGCAGCACATCTGAGACACTTATTATGGAGCAAGACATGCAGGATCAGTATAAAGAAGGCACTGCTCTGGTAGCGCAGGGTGCTGCCGCTTCTGCGGAATGGGAGTCTCTGCGGGCGTCTCCGTCCGCTCTTCCTACTTCAAATTTGGCTTTGCCCGGTAATTACGCCACTCCCATGATGTCTGGGGTAGCTTTCGAGGGTTTCTCCCCAGATTTTGTGCTGCTGCTTCATCAGGCTTACTGTTTGTGGCAGCAGGGGGCAGTCGCGGATGCCTCGCTTATTGGGGTGGCAGGAGGCCAAGCAGCCACCGAAAGGTTCAGTAGTAGTGATGGTAGACCGGTTAAGAGGGCCCGGTCAGTGGAAGATCAGCCTCTTGGTTCGGACTGGCCGGATGCAGAGGACCTTGAACTAGAGCCAGAAGCCGGGATGGAGGATTTAGAGGAAGGTGAAATTCAGGAACCTGAAGATCAAGCAAGGATTATCAGAGTCTTCTGAAAGGAGGAGCTGACAGCGCTCATTATGGAGTCCCTTCAGGCTCTCAACCGTTCGTCGGTGGTACCAGCGGAGGATGAGGGTTTGGAGGGTTCTCTCATTCAGGCGGTACGAAAGTCCCAGGCGGTTTTTTCCTGTTCACCGTGTGATTAAGCAGATGATTCAGGATGAATGGGACGTGCCGGAGGCAGGCTTGGGTGGTGTGAGGTCCATGAATCGTCTCTATCCCTTGGCGGATCAAGAATGGGAAGTGTTTCGTTCTCTGCATATAGATGTGGCAGTTTTAGCAGTCACAAAGAAGACTACCATTCCAGTTGAAGGCAGTGCGGCTTTGAAGGGCATACAGGATCGGAAGGTGAATGCCTTGATGAAGCAAGCTTTTGAGGTTAATGCTCTGGCTCGGCAGGCCTTTATTTGTGGAGCTTGGGTTGCGAGAGCATGCCTTCGCTAGTCGCAGCATTTGCAGCAGCCAGTTCAGCAAACAGAGGAGCAGCTAGCTGATGTGACAAGACTTGAGTCAGGTTCCGCATATTTGGCCGATGTCCAATATGATCTTATTAGAGGTTTGGCGAATAGCATGGCTTCCTTGGTAGCTGCATGCCGCTATCTTTGGCTCAGGAACTGGGCGGCGGATGGTTCCTCCAAGTCGCGTCTTAGCAAGCTTCCTTTTAAGGGGAAGCTGTTGTTTGAAAAAGATCTTTATAAGCTGGTCAAGGATTTGGGGGATTCTAAAGGAGGTTGCTTGCCGGAGAATAAACCAAAGCAGAGCCGAGCCCTGTTACCTTCCCGTGGGCAACCTTGGGATTTCAGGCGTTTTCGTACCTCCCATTTGGGAGATTTTCAAAGAGGACAGTTTTCCTCTTGAGGTCAAAGTTTTAGAGGATTCCAGGGAGTGGGCAGAGGATTTGCTAGTCTCTCTTCCTTGGGTTTTTGGAGAGCACAATGAAGTGAGGTGGACCCAGGCAGGAATTCAGCCGGTAGGGGGTTGATTTCAGGAGTTTCTTCCTGCCTGGGTCCAGATAACATCCGATCAGTGGATGTTGGAGGTTGTTCGTGAAGGTTATTCTCTCGAGTATGCCTGTCCAGTGGTTGACTCTTTTGTCATGTCGCCGTGCAGGGGGCGAGAAAGGACAATTGTGGTACGGGAGACTCTGGCTCGTCTTTTGCAACTGGGGGCAGTGGTTCCGGTTCCGCGAGAGCACTACGGTATCGGTCGATACTCAGTTTATTTCATGGTGCCAAAGAAAGACGGGGGCCTTCCGCCCAATTCTGGATCTCAAGGGTGTATACCGCTATTTGCGGGTACCTCATTTCCGAATGGAGACCTTACGTTCGGTTATAGTGGCAGTTCGTGAAGGGGAGTTCTTGACGTCTCTTGATCTCACCGAAGCATATTTACACATTCTGATCAGGCCAGATCATCAGAGGTTTCTAAGATTTGTGCTACCATGGAGGCATTTTCAGTTTCAGGCGTTGCCCTTCGGTCTGGCGACGGCTCCACGCACCTTCACCAAGGTTATGGTGGTGGTGACGGCGGCTCTTCGGAAAGTAGGAGTATTAGTTCATCCCTATCTCAACGACTGGTTGATTCGGAAAAAGTCCAGGGTCGAGATTGTGCGAGTGACAGAGTGGTAGAGCTCCTGCGGAGTCTCTGTTGGGTGGTCAATATGGCCAAGAGCCGATGAGTTCCGACGCAAGTTCTAGAGTATTTTGAGGTTCGCTTTAACACTTGTGTAGGATCGATTTTCCTGCCGGATCTCCGAGCCCCGGGCCTGCGGCTTCTGTTGCATGATTTTTTGAGGACTCCACCATCGGCCTGGCACTATCTCTGCATGTTAGGGACAATGGCGGCAACTCTGGAAGTTGTGCCGTGGGCCAGAGCTCACATGCACCCCTTACAGAGGTCGCTGCTCCATCGATGGTCTCACCAGAACACCTCTCTGTCCAAGCACCTCCCCTGTCCATTGCGGGTCAGGAAGTCTCTTCAATGGTGGCTTCGTCCACAGAATCTCGCGGCGGGCATGCCTCTCGAACTGCCGAAGTGGATGCCAGTGTTAACAGATGCCAGTGTCGCAGGATGGGGAGCTCATTGCGGAGTACTCTTTGCGCAAGGCTGCAGGACCAGGCAGGAGCCAAATGGTCCATCAATCGGCTGGACTTGCGAGCGGTAGATCTAGCGCTTTGGCCCTTCAAATCCACCTTACGGGGTTGAGCGGTTCGAGTGCTCTCGGACAATGCCACGATGGTTGCGTACCTCAATCGTCAAGGGGGCACAGGAAATGCGGTTCTGGAAATGGAGGCGGAAAGTCTCTTCGATTGGGTAGAGCCTCGGCTTCAGGTTCTGTCAGCGACGCACATTGCGGGAACGGACAAGGTGACAATGGACTTTCTCAGCCGGGTTCGAGTGGGTCCCGGAGAATGGGAGCTTCATCCAGAGGTGTTTGCTCAGATTGTCCTCATGGCGGCCTTTCGGTTGGCCAAAGCCAGTTGCTTTTACAGCAGAAGATGAGAACGAATGTCAGAAGGTCGAGATGCCTTACTCCAACAATGGCCCACTCACGGTCTCCTCTACGTTTTTCCCCCTTGGGCGCTCATAGGATGAGTGGTGCAGCGCATCGAGGCTCATCGGGGAAGAGTGGTTCTAGTAGCTCCAGATTGACCTCGTCGTCCGTGGTATGCCAATCTGGTGCATCTACTCGACAGGGAACCATGGCGGATGCCGCTAAGGGAGGATCTGCTGCTTCAGGGTCCTTTATGAATGCCTCAGGTAAATCGGTTCTTACTTACAGCTTGTCCATTGGAAGGGCTCAGTTAAGGAAGAAGGGTTATTCCAAGGCAGTGATTGACACCTTGTTTCTGGCCAGAAAGAGGTCCACTTCCTTAGCATATGTGCGCGTCTGGCATGTTTTTGAGGACTGGTGTGTATTTAATATTATAGTTGTATTTAATATTATAGTTACTTATTTGTTGCTCCTTTAAGTCTGCTTTGTCATTAGATCACTGGAAGCTGGTGGGAGGTGCCAGGAGGATATCTACAGTGGTGTCACAGTTCTGACATGCCCAGTCTCCATGCTGCAGGAAGAGGTGCACAACCCAGAGGTGAGGGACTGAACTGGAGTTCCTCAAGGAACAACAATTAGCAGGTAAGTCTAATTTCTCTTTTGCAGTTGTTAGTGCCGCAGATGAGTGTGTTCAAGAGAAACTGCGTAAGGGTTTCGGCACTGGTGTTGTCTAAAACCATGCTGTTGGATGTCCAAGGGGGCATTTAAGCCAACAAAGTCTTGTAATTGGATCTGCCCTGCTTTTTTGATAATTTTTGTCAGCAGAGGAAGGCTAGAGATGGGGCAATAAGAATTTGGGAGAGATTTGTCAGTTACATTGGGTTTGAATTTCACCGCTGCATGGTTAGCTTCTGCGCTGTGCAGTTTGTTGGGACACGTTGCAGCAGACCCGGATATTCAATTCCGGTGGCTGGATATAGCTAAACCCTTGCTAGCTTTTTCCCATTAAGTCATGTTTATGCATGATGATGTTAAATGCCATAGGGTCAATGTCGACTCATGGCGACCCTCTGGATAGCTGTCCTAAACTGTGTTTGGTCTTTATGGGCCCGATATTGATTTGCGACATCTATATGCTGCTGAACTTTAACTCTGGATATTCAATCCAGGGGCCATATCCAGCCAGTAGCAGTGTGTGCCTTCGAGTCAGTTCTGACTCCTGGTGACCCAGAAGCGCCTGGGTTTTCTTGGCAGTGTCACCGGAAGTAGATTGCCAGGCCTTTCTTCCGAGGCAGTGGAGGGTTAAGTGACTTGCCCAAGGCCACAAGGAGTGCTAGTGGGAATTTGAACCCTGGTTGCTTGGTTACCAAGCCAGTGTTCTAACCACTAGGCTACTCCTCCACCATATTCAGCCATCAGAATTGAATATCTGGGTCTGCTGCAACGTGCCCCAGCAAGCTGCACAGCGCAGAAGCTAACCATGCAGCGGTGATATTCAGCCTCTGCCCACCTTGGCGGCAAAAGTTAGGACGGCTTTTGCTATGCCTAACTTTCACTGCTGAGGGATAACAGGGCAGCGACTGAATATCACTGCTGCACCGTTATCCCCGGGTACCCCCCCCTGACATACCCCGATGCTCGGCAGTTTACAGCTCTGTAAACTATGTAAATGCCTCACAATATGGGACCCTATATGTTTATGCATATGTCCAGCAATTTCATTTTATCTGTGGAAATTGTCTATTTGAAAATTGCCCTTATAAAGACCTGGATGGCAGAGAGATGGAATAAGATCTGTGACACAGCCCAATAGGCAGTTCCATATAAGAAGATTGGGGAGGGGGACTGAATAGTTCTTATCTGCAAATATCCAGGAACAAGCAGGAATGTAGTCTTCACATATGGGTGACATCAGGTACCGACGGTGCCTGTGCGGGAAGCTCACCAACTACCAATAGGAAAGCCTTTGGGAGCATGCCACTGCGGCTGCACTGCTGCTTTCCCGTTCTCCCAAATTTTTTCTGCGGAGCCGACAGGTCATTACCCTATCACCGTAGAATAGAATTTCAAAACTTTTCTATTAACCACTTTGCCTCACCACACTGGTATCATACGATACCGCTCTCCCTTTTTTCTTTCTACTTTTTTCTTCATATTTTTCATTTTTCTTAAAAAAAAAACCCAAAACGGAAGTTTATTTTCTTCAGGGCCCTCGTGCCCACCGGGCCTTACCCATCATCTTAAGATGGAGAAACCCTCCAATGGTTTCAAAAAATGTACGAAGTGCTCCAGCACCATTTCGATAACAGATAAACATGATTGGTATCAAAATGTCTTGGTCCCAACCATATTCCCCAAGAATGCTCCCTCTGCAAGCAGATGACGAAGAGGGGCCTAGGGAACCGGGCCAAAAGTTTGGGAAACTCTTCCCTTTGGACTCGGGGTCATTGGCCTATACTTCCTCCAGAGCATCATCATGCTCACACGGTTCCAAACACTATAAGGAAATCGAAACACTCGGAGAATTGTCTAGGACTTCTTCCAACTCTGGACATCAGTCGAAGCATCTCCCGGCCTTAATGGGGCATCGGGAGGCACCAGAAGCTTTGGCCTCTGGAGAGCCTCCTATGTCTTGCTCTGGTACTGTGGCACCCAGCCCCGTTCTTTCATTGGACCAGACGCAGACTATCTCCTTGGATCAGCAAATGCTGTCCTTGGAAAGGACTATTGCGGCTCTCCTGGTGGCTTCTGTTCCTCTTAACACCGACAGTCCCAGGAAGA
This sequence comes from Ichthyophis bannanicus, assembly GCA_033557465.1. Lineage (NCBI taxonomy): Eukaryota > Metazoa > Chordata > Amphibia > Gymnophiona > Ichthyophiidae > Ichthyophis > Ichthyophis bannanicus. Next base: position 51,007,658 of record CM066036.1, on the reverse strand, counting down.
CAGCCGGGAGCATCAACATCAATGATTCCATCCACTCCGGTGCAGGCTTCTACATCGGCGCCAATGCACCCTGCACCGAGGACCAAGGTATCTGTACCGACCCCAGTATCTGTGCCGGCCACGGATAATGCCTTGTCTACACCCGGTCTAGCTCCTGAGGACATCGAAGAGCATCAGCACTGCTCATGCCATCGTCTGCATCATTGATACTCACCAGTATCGGATCTGGATTCCTCTGATTCTGATGACCGATCCTTTGATTCTGATGACCTCCAGGACATCGCCTCGGAACCCTCACCACCATCCGTAAGCACTCTATATAAATTCCCTCCTGAAGACATGTCTTTTCAGGAGTTTATTGGAACCGGAACAGAGAGCAGAGGAACTCGAGATACTTCAGTATCCCACAGCCCTAAAAGAGGCCGCAATCCTTCCGGTACCCTGGATCCTACATAACTTAATGCTCTGGATGTGGGAAACCCCTCTGACCGTTTCCATCATCAGTCGTAGATTGGACACCATATACAGGGTTCCCAAGTGTCCTAACTTCCAGAAGCCACAAATTCCACACCATTCTATAGTGGTGGAATTGGTGATGCGCTGCATAAAAAGTGGCAAAAACCATGCTTCAATTCCTCTAGGAAGGGAATCGAGAAATCTCGATTCATTCGCCTGACATTCCTTTCAGGCATCCATCCTATTCAGCAGGATAAATTCTTATATCCTCTATATGGGGATGTTCCTGAAGGAACTTTACAAAGACTGGGAAGGATTCCTTCCATTCCTACTGGAAGAGAAGCGTCCTGCCTTCCAAGCTGTTTTAGCACACAGCCAAAATGTCTCAAAATTTGTCAATAGGGCAGCATTTGATGCCTTTGAGTCATCCAGTAGGGCCTCTTCTATTGCCATAGATGCAAGGCCGACTGGCTTGGCTCCAAGTTTCAGACTTAGAATAGTGGGTCCAAGATAAATTGGGCAATATTCCCTGCACTGGGGAGAATCTTTGGGAAAAACTGGAGGGAGAAGGCTGGGGAGCTTGAAACTGATGACAAACCTCAAGAGACTCTCTAGGAAAACTCCTGACCCCTCCAAAAAGAAAACCCCAGCTAAAGAGCCTTTCTACCCTAAGAAAAGGAGGCTCTACCCCTCATATTCCCAATCAGCCTATCAGACCCAACAAAAACAAGATTCTAAGCAGGCAAAGAAGCCCAGATTAGCCAAACCACAGCCGCCCACCCAAGCACCAACTACTCCTAGCTTTTGACTCGCATATAGGGAGCACAGCCAGTCTTCTCCTACCCATAGAGGAGCCCTCCACCAACCCAGGGAGACTCTCTCACTTTGCACAACAGTGGTCTTCCATCACCACAGAGCAATGGACTCTTTCCATCATTCAGAAAGGTTACTAACTACATTTTCGAGAACTTTCTCCTCACCACTTCAGAGGAGATTTTCCCACCAAACCTCCCCTGGATAGCCAATTCAAGCAAGAGGTAAACATGCTCCTTTCCCAAGGAGCCATAGAAGCAATTCCCCCAAAACAACTACTCAAAGGCTTCTACTCCCCCTACTTCCTCATTCCAAAAACGTCTGGGGTCCAAATGCCCATTCTTGACCTCAGAGAGCTAAACAAATTTCTTGTAAAAGAGAAATTCAAGATGATCTCTCTGGGAACCCTCCTTCCTTACATTCAGGAACATGACTGGCTCTGTTCCCTAGACCTCAAGGAGGCCTACAGCCACATCTTGATACATCTGGATCACAGACAGTATCTTTGTTTCATCTTTCAAGGCGCCCATTACCAATACAGGGTCCTTCCCTTTAGTCTGGCATCTTCACCAAGAGTCTTCACAAAGTGCATGTCTGTGGTAGCAGCATACCTTTGAAGCAGCAAAGTCTTTGTCTTCCCTTACTTAGATGACTGGCTAATAAAGGTAGACTCTCCTGGAGAACTCTGCTCATCTTAACAAAAACCTCTTGCTTTCTTACAGCATCTAGGCTTTGTTCCTACAGGAACATCCCCATATAGAGGATATAAGAATTTATCCTGCTGGATAAACAATTTTTAAAAAGGGTTCCAGGGGTGATCCGGGAAACTACAGACCGGTGAGCCTGATGTCAGTAACGGGAAAAATGGTAGAAACCATCATAAAGAACAAAATTACTCAGCATGTAGATAGTCACGGCCTAATGGAAGACAGCCAATATGGCCTTAGACAAGGAAGATCTCGTCTTACTAATCTGTTATGTTTTTTTGAAGGTGTGAGTAAACAGGTAGACAAAGGTGAGTCGGTTGATATAGTGTATTTGGACTTTCAGAAAGCCTTTGACAAAGTCCTTCATCAGAGACTTTTGGCAAAACTAAAGAGTCATGGGATAGGAGGCAGTGTACTATTGTGGATCATGAACTGGTTAAAAGATAGAAAGCAGAGGGTAGAGCTAAATGGCCAGTTTTCCCAATGGAGAAAGGAGACTATGATAAAATGCGGAAAATAGTTAAGAAAAAACTAAAAGGAGCAGTTGCAAAGGTTAAAGACTTACATCAAGCTTGGGTGTTGTTGAAAACTATTATCTTGGAAGCCCAGACCAGCTGTATTCCACGCTTTAAGAAAAGTGGAAGGAAGTCCAAAAAACTGCCAGCATGGTTTAAAGGTGAGGTCAGAGAGGCTGTTGTTGCCAAGAAAGCATCTTTCAGGAAATGGAAAAAAGAGCCAAACGATGAAACCTGGAAACAGCACAAGCACTGGCAGGTCAAATGCAAGGCATTGATAAAGAAGGCAAAGTCAGAATTTGAGAAGAAGCTTGCTGCGGAAGCAAAAACACGAAATAAAGATTTTTTCAAGTACATTCGTAGCAAAAAACCTGTGAGAGAGTCAGTTGGACCATTAGATGATAGAGGAGTTAAAGGGGCACTAAGAGGCGACAAGGCGATAGCGGAGAGACTGAATGAATTCTTTGCTTCGGTCTTTACTGAGGAAGATGTAGGGATGTTACCCATGACTGAAGTGGTATTTAAAGGTGCGGAAGAATTGAAGGAAATATCGATACATCGGGAAGATGTATTACAACTATTAGATAAACTGAAGAGTAGCAAATCACCAGGGCCAGATGGTATACATCCAAGGGTGTTGAAAGAACTGAAATATGAGATTGCAGACCTGCTATTAATAATCTGTGAACTATTATTAAAATCATCTCTAATACCTGAAGATTGGCGGATCGCCAATGTAACACCAATTTTTAAAAAAGTGTTCGAGGGGTGATCCGGGAAACTACAGACCGGTGAGCCTCACATCAGTACCGGGAAAAATGGTAGAAATCATCATAAAGAATAAAATTACTCAGCATGTAGATAGTCATGGCCTAATGGGAGACAACCAACATGGCTTTAGACAAGGAAGATCTTGTCTTACTAATCTGTTATGTTTTTTTGAAAGTGGACAAAGGTAAGTCGGTTGATATAGTGTATCTGGACTTTCAGAAAGCCTTTGACAAGGTCCCCTCATCAGAGACCTTTGGCAAAACTAAAGAGTATTGGGATAGGAGGCAGTGTACTACTTTGGATCAGGAACTGGTTAAAAGATAGAAAGTAGAGGGTTGGGCTAAATGGCCAATTTTCCCAATGGAGAAAGGTGAATAGTGGTGTACCCCAGGGATCTGTGCTGGGTCCGCTGCTTTTTGACATATTCATAAATGACCTGGAAAGTGGAATAACGAGTGAGGTTATCAAATTTGCAGATGAGACAAAACTATTTAAAGTTGTTAAAACCCAAGAGGATTGTGGAAAATTGCAAGAGGATCTTGATAAATTGGAAGACTGGGCATCAAAATGGCAGATGAAATTTAATGTGGACAAGTGCAAAGTTATGCACCTAGGGAAGAACAACCCAAACTATGGTTACACGATGCAAGGTTCCACATTAGGAACCACCACACAGGAAAAAGATTTAGGCGTCATTGTGGATAACATGTTAAAACCCTTGGCCCAGTGTGCAGCGGCAGCCAAGAGAGCAAATAGAATGCTAGGTATCATAAGGAAAGGAATGGAAAATAAAACAAAAGATATTATAATGCCTCTATACCGTTCCATGGTGAGACCGCACCTTGAATATTGTGTGCAATTCTGGTCGCTGTATCTTAAAAAGGATATAGCGTTATTAGAAAAGGTTCAGAGAAGAGCCACCAAAATGGTAAAGGGGATGGAAGGATACTCCTATGAAGAAAGGCTAAAAAGGTTAGGGCTCTTTAACCTGGAAAAGAGACGGCTGAGGGGAAATATGATAGAAGTCTATAAATTAATGAACGCAGTGGAACGGGTAAACGTAGATCGACTGTTTACGTTATCAGAATATAGGAAGACTAGGGGACATGCAATGAAGCTACAGGGTAAACTATTTAAGACTAATAAAAGAAAATATTTTATCACTCAACATGTAATCAAACTCTGGAATTTGTTACCGGAGGATGTAGTAAAGGCTGTTAGTGTAGCTGGGTTTAGAAAAGGTTTGGACAAGTTCCTGGAGGAAAGGTCCATAAACCATTATTAAGAAGGGACCCAGGATATCAATGCTTGACCTAGTACAAGCATTGCAGAACCTGTGCCTTTTGGGGATACTGCTAGGTACGTATGACCTAGATTGGCCACTGTTGGAAACAGGATACTGGGCTTGATGGACCTTGGTCTGACCCAGTATGGCATATCTTATGTTCTTATGTTCTAATAGTGGTGTACCCCAGGGATCTGTGCTGGGTCCACTGCTTTTTGACATATTCATAAATAACCTGGAAAAGGGAATAACGAGTGAGGTTATCAAATTTGCAGATGACACAAAACTATTTAAAGTTGTTAAAACCCATGAGGATTGTGGAAATTTGCAAGAGGATCTTGATAAATTGGAAGACTGGGCATTAAAATGGCAGATGAAATTTAATGTGCACAAGTGCAAAGTTTTGCACCTAGGGAAGAACAACCCAAACTATGGTTACATGATGCAAGGTTCCACATTGGAAACTACCACCCAGGAAAAAGATTTAGGCGTCATTGTGGATAACATGTTATTCTCCAGGACCAAGCAGGAAGTCAGTCCTCACATATGGGTGACATCGACGTTGATGGAGCCCTTGCGGAGCATTTCCCCAGCTTTCTATGAAAGCCTTTGGGAATACTGCACGCATGCGCGGTCCCCTTCCTGCCTAAAGGTGCCATATTGCTCAGTCTTTCTTTTTCCGTGGAGCCCGTCGGACTTTCGTCCCAGTAACCCGGAGAAAAGTTAGTTTTTTCTTGCGATTTTCTTACGATTTCATTGCGGTTTTTGTCCGGTTCGACGCCTGATCCCCTTCCCGCCGGGTTCGGTACACCGGTATCGAGCCCGTCTTTCTTTTTTCGGTTTTTGCCCTTAGTGGCTGGCGTTCGCACCCTTTTTTCTCTTTTTCCTGGAAGGCCGGTCCTTTGACCTTGTGGGGGCTCTTTTTTCCCCGATGGCTTCCAGTGGTTTCAAAAAGTGTGATCGGTGCAAGAAACTGATGTCTCTCACCGACACACACGACACAAAGGCACTACGACGTCGACAGCATCAAAAGGAAAGGCTTTTTTCTGATTCGGCCTCCGGCCGGGCCCGGACCTCGTCTGAGGCCTTGACGTCTCGGGAGTCTGACCCCGAGCATCGTCGGGGTTCCTCGGACAGGAGGTCCTCCGATCGGGAGCGAAAGAGGGAAGAAGCGGCTCGCGAGGGCGGCGTCGGAAGAGGTCCCTGGCTCCTCGAGGGCTAGGTCTCGGACCCCCAACTGCCATCCCGGGCCCTTGGAACAGGAGAAGCCGTCCAAAATGCCTCGTGTGGAGCCGTAGTCTGCTGGACACGTAAGTCCTATTGTCCTCGAGGACTCTCCTCCCAGGGAGCCGACGTCGGACCCGGCGCAGCTGGGTCCCGAGTCGGTGGCTGCTGAGTCTCCTGAGCTTGGACTCAGGCTGACAGCCTTGGCGTACAGACTGTCTGCCTTCATGGATCAGCAGTGGGTGCTGATGGCCAGCCTTGCTGGTGCATCTGCCCCGACCACCGGGACATCGACGTCAAAGTCGACCCCGGAGACCGAGCCGATACTCGAGACCATGAAGGCTCGACCTCAGTCGCGGTCACCCTCGACCTCCCGGTCGGGACCGAGGGCGTCGACACCGGTGCCTTCGGCGTTGGGGCGGGTGCGGTCGGAGTCCGACTCCTCTTCGGACGAGTCCGCCTGGGAGACAGAGGACGAGGAGTCCCCCTATACCTTCAGGACTCGGTGCGTCCCGTCGGACTCACCGCAGTCCGAGCCCCGGAGGATACCCGGTTCTCGGAGTTCGTTCGGGATATGGCTATAGCGTTGGCGATCCCCGCGGACCCCGAGGAGGAGCCTCGAGCCGAAGAGCTCGAGGCCCTCGAGTATGACTCTCCTCCGAAGGAGGCCTTTACTGTGCCGGTTCCTCCGATGCTGGAATGGCTCCTCTTCCGGATGTGGGAGGCACCGGCCTCGGCGCCGGTTTTGAGCAAGCGGGTCGATTCCATTTATCGACTCCGTAAGAGCCCTGGTTTTCAGAAGGCGCAGCTACCACACCATTCCATGGTGGTGGAATCGGCCATGCATCGTCTGAAGAGCCAGAAGATGCACTCCGTGGTGCCCCCCGGCTGGGAGGCCCAGAACCTGGATGCATTTGGTAGAAAGTGCTTCCAGGGCTTGATGCTTGCTTGCCGTGTCCAGTCCTACCAGCTGTACATGGGCATGTACTTGCGGGACCTGGCGAAGGAACTTGCCGGGTTCTCTGCTGGTCTCTCCGGGGAACCTTTGCAGAGGTTCAAGTCCTTGTCTTTGGGGATCTGGGAATGCTCTAAGTTCATGTCCCAAGCAGCCTACGATGGCTTCGAGGCCTCGGCTCGTGTTGCAGCAGCCGGCATCGCGGCTCGACGCCAGGTGTGGCTGCAGTCATCGGACCTCAAGCGATGGGTGCAAGACAAGTTGGTCGATGTCCCTTGCCGAGGTGAAAACCTTTTTGGCAAGCCCATGGCCGAGAAGGCTGCACAGCTCGAGACTGAGCACCTCACGAGGACAAGGCTGTCTAGAAAGACTTCTGCCCCTTCTCATAAAAAGAAGGGCTCGGGTAAGAAGTCCTTTTACCCGAGGAAGGTGACTGCCTACAAACAGTTCCCACCTTACCAGGCCTCCCCAGCTCCCCCACAGGGTCAGCAGGCCAAGGGGCAGGGACATGGGCCCCGTAGGCAGAAGGCCCCCAAGCCTCCGGCTCCTGCTCCCACTCAGCAGGGTGGGGGCTTTTGACTCTCAAGGCATAGCCTCTTTGTCTCTGCTGTCCCATCCTTGCACAAGAGGTCTACTAGTCCTGTTTGCCCACAGGTGGCCACCCATTACAGGAGACAAGTGGGTCTTAAGCATAGTCCACAAGGGCTACCTGCTTCATTTTCATCAGTTGCCTCCTCCTTACTTTCCAGGAGAGCCTCCAAGGCCTCCTCTCCACACAGACCTCCTCCTGCAGGAGCTTCAGGGTCTGTTGTGAGACCAGGCGGTGGAGCCTGTGCCTCTCCACCTTCAGGGTCACGGTTTCTACTCCAGGTACTTCCTCGTACCAGAGAGGACCGGGGGCCTCAGGCCTATTCTCGACCTCAGAAATCTCAACAGGTTCCTAGAGAAGGAAAAGTTCAAGATGCTTACTCTTGGAACACTTCTGCCCTACCTCCAGCAGGGAGATTGGCTATGCTCTTTAGATCTAAAGGATGCGTACACTCACATCCTCATTCATCCAGACCACAGAAAGTACCTCAGGTTCATTGTGGGAGGAAAGCATTATCAGTACAGAGTGCTGCCTTTCGGACTCACCTCCGCTCCCAAGGTCTTTACCAAATGCCTGGCAGTGGTGGCGGCCTACTTGAGAAATCGGGGTATCTTTGTCTTCCCCTATCTGGACGACTGGCTCATCAGGGGTCAGACGTGCCAGGAGGCCAGGCAAGCCACCCTCCGCACTATTTCTCTACTTCAACACCTGGGGTTTGTCATAAACTTTGCAAAGCCACTTTGCTCCCCTCCCAAAACTTGGAGTTCATAGGGGCAAGACTAGACTCTCTGCAGGCAAAAGCTTTCTTGCCAGAGGACAGAGCCCAAAGACTGATCAGCTTGGCAACCCAGTTTCTCAGCAGGTCCCTGGTCTCCGCCAGACTCTGCCTGAGGTTTTTCGGCCACATGGCTTCAACAGTACATGTGACTCCGAATGCCCGGCTCCACATGAGGCCTGCACAGTGGTGCCTCAGAACTCAGTGGACACAGGCCACAAGGAGCCTCAGAGACAGAGTAAGGGTGTCCAGACCATTCTTGAACTCCCTGCGATGGTGGCTGCACCCCCCCAACTTATTGCAGGGGGTGCCCTTTCAGATGCCTCGGTTCACAGTGGTGTTGACTGCCGATGCCTCCCTGCAGGGCTGGGGTGCACATTGTCTGGGCAAGTGCACCCAGAGCCTGTGGTCTCCCTGGGAGGCCATGCAGCAAATCAATCTGCTGGAACTACGGGCTATTCGCTTAGCCCTCAGGACTTTCTCTCAAACTCTGGCTCACCAGTCTGTCTTAGTACAAACAGACAATCAGGTAGCCATGTTTTATGTGAACAAAACAGGGCGGCACTGGGTCCAGGCTCCTTTGTCAGGAGGCACAGGACCTTTGCTTGTTTGCGCTCAAGCGCAACATGTTTCTCAAGGCTGTTTATCTTCCTGGCCAGGAAAATTACCTGGCAGACAGGTTGAGCAGGATTCTGCAGCCCCACGAATGGCAGCTCCATCCCTTAGCGGTTCAGAAGATTTTCCTGAGATGGGGACTTCCATCCATAGATCTGTTTGCCAGTCCCCTGAACAGACAGCTGCCCAGGTTCTGCTCCAGGCAACCGCATCCTCTGCGGCTAGCAGCAGATGCTTTTCTCATTTCCTGGTCCCAGGGCCTCCTGTATGCGTTTCCTCCCACGCCTCTGGTGGCCCGAACCCTGTTCAAGATTCTACAGGACAAGGCCTCGGTCCTTCTGGTCGCTCCCAGATGGCTGAGGCAGCCTTGGTTCCCACTTCTGCTTCAACTGGCAGTGGATACCCCACTCCCTCTGGGGTTGCAGCCCGACCTTCTCTCTCAGAATCAGGGTTCTCTTCTGGACCCCAGTCTCAAATCTCTCAATTTGATGGCCTGGAGGCTGCAAGGGTAGTTCTGGCTCCCTGGGGCCTACCTCAGGAAGTTGAGGAGGTCGTCCTGGCCTCTAGGAAGCAATCCACTAGGAAAACCTATGCCCTGAAATGGAAAAGGTTTTCTATGTGGTGTCAGCTGCATACAGAAGATCCTTTCTCCTGTGCTATACCAGTGGTGCTTCAGTACCTGCTGCACTTATCCAATCAGGGACTTAAATCCAATTCTGTTCGGGTCCACCTCTCAGCTTTCGCAGCTCACCACTCACTGGTGGAAGGACACACTCTGTCGGTTCACCCCTTGGTGTCCCGGTTCCTCAGGGGTTTGCTCTTGCTCAAGCCTCCTATCCGTCCTCCAGCTCCTGAGTGGGAGTTGAATGTGGTCGTGCAGCAACTGACTCGCCCACCTTTTGAGCCGATGACTACTTGTCCTCTCCGCTTCCTGTCCTGGAAGGCACTCTTCCTGGTAGCCCTCACCTCGGCCAGGCAAGTGAGTGAGCTTCAGGCCCTGGTCTGTGACAGGCCTTACACTCGCTTCCATAGGAACAGGGTAGTCCTTAGGGCTCATCCAAAGTAGCTCCCAAAGGTTGTCTCCTCTTTCCACCTCAACCAGGAGGTGGTTCTTCCAACATTCTTCCCTAGGCTTCATGCAAACCAGGCTGAAGCAGTCCTGCACACCCTGGACTGTAGAAGGGCCTTGTCCTTCTACCTTGACCATACGCAGGGGCATAGAAGGGCTACTCAGCTCTTCATATCTTTTGACCCTAATAATTTGGGGTTGGCTGTGTCCAAGCGTACCTTGTCCATCTGGGTGGCTGAGTGTATCACCTGGGCTTACAGGGCGGCTGACCTTCCCTTGCAGGGTCGGGTCACGGCCCACCGTGTCAGGGCAATGGCTGCCTCAGTAGCTCATCTCCGCTCTGTACCGTTGGCAGACATCTGCAGGGCTGCAACTTGGTCTTCAAGCCAGACATTTGCGGCCCATTACTGTCTGGAGAGGGAGTCCCGTAGGAATCTCTTTGAGGTTTAGGCAACTCCTGCCCTCCAGCCCTCCGTTGGGCTACCTGTGGAGGTTCGTTCAGTGAAAAGCCTTTCTTTGATGCTGGGACTAGAGGGAGTTCTCTTGTTCAGCCTGGGTTCCTGGTAGCCCAGAGCTAGGGAGTCACCCATATGTGAGGACTGACTTCCTGCTTGGTCCTGGAGAAAGAGTAGTTACTCACCTGTAACAGGTGTTCTCCAGGAGCAGCAGTAATCAGTCCTCACAGCCCTCCCTCCTCCCCTGGGAGTTCCAGTTGTACATAGTTTATTTTTACATTTTTGTGTGCTGTTTTTTAGCTATGTCATCAGACTGAGCAAGATGGCACCTTTAGGCGGGAAGGGGACCGTGCATGCGTGCAGTATTCCCAAAGGCTATCATAGAAAGCTGGGGAAATGCTCCCCAAGGGCTCTATCGACGTCGATGTCACCCATATGTGAGGACTGATTCCTGCTGCTCCTGGAGAACACCTGTTACAGGTGAGTAACTACTCTAAACCCTCTGCCCAGTGTGCAGCGGCGGCCAAGAGAGCAAATAGAATGCTAGGTATCATAAGGAAAGGAATGGAAAATAAAATAAAGGATATTATAATGCCTCTGTATCGTTCCATGGTGCGACCGCACCTTGAATATTGTGTGCAGTTCTGGTCGCCGTATCTTAAAAAGGATATAGCGTTATTAGAAAAGGTTCAGAGAAGAGCCACCAAAATGGTAAAGGGGATGGAAGGATACTCCTATGAAAGGCTAAAAAGGTTAGGGCTCTTTAACCTGGAAAAGAGACCACTGAGGGGAGATATGATAGAAATCTATAAATTAATGAACGGAGTGGAACGGGTAAACGTAGATCGATTGTTTACGTTATCAGAATATAGGAAGACTAGGGGACATGCAGCTACAGGATAAATTTAAAACTAATAAGAGAAAATATTTTTTCACTCAACGTGTAATCAAACTCTGGAATTTGTTACTGGAGGATGTAGTAAAAGCTGTTAGTGAAGCTCTGTTTAAAAAAGGTTTGGAAAAGTTCCTAGAGGAAACGTCCATAAACCATTATTAAAAGAAACCCAGGATATCACTGCTTGACCCAATACAAGCATTGTGGAACCTTTGTCTTTTGGGGAAACTGCTAGGTACGTATGACCTAGATTGGCCACTGTTGGAAACAGGATACTGGGCTCGATGGACCTTGGTCTGACCCAGTATGGCATATCTTATGTTCTTATGTGATAAACTAGAGGACAGCAACCTTGGGCTGGAAGGACTGGGGTTTCTAGTCCCACAGGTGCTCCTTGTGGTCTTGGGCAAGCCACTTAACCCTCCATAGCCCATGTTCCCTGTAAAATAGTTATCTCCAAGTTATAATGCCCTGTTCAATGTAATTTCAGTTTGTTCAATGTAAACCGCACTGATGCAGAATAGCGCGGTATATAAGAGAATATAAATAAATAAAAAAACTTCCCAAAGTCTCACCTCACTCCAACCTAAATATTGGACTTCATAGGAGCTGTACTGGACACAAAACAGTCCAGAGCCTTCCTACCGCATGAACAGGTTAGTGGACCTAGCCACCCACATGCTCCAAAAACAGACTGCAATGGCTTGAGACTTCCTTTGTCTTCTGGGACATATGGCTTCCACAGTACATGTAGTTCCTTATGTGAGACTCCAATTGCGACAAGCGCAGTGGACTCTCTCAACTCAGTGGACAAAGGCCACAGAGCATCTTCAAAATATCATCCAAGTAACATGCCCTCTGACCGAACCTCTCTTCTTGTGATGCACCCCAACAAATCTTCTCGTAGGGTTACCTTTTCGGATGCCCCAACCTCAACATACACTGATGACAGATGCCTCCAAGCTTGGCTGGGGAGCACATCTCGATTGTATCTCCACACAGGGTCTGTGGACAACCCAGGAATCAACACAGCAGATCAACCTCCTCGAGCTTCAAGCAGTCACGCATGCCCAAGTTTTCCAGCAGCACCTCTCACACAGTCAGATCCTAGTCAGGACAGACAACCAAGTTGCAATGTTTTATATAAACAAACAGGGTGGAATGGACTCCCTTTCCCCCTATGCCAGGAAGCCTGAAAATTATGGGAGTTTGCCATTCACCACATGCATCTACTTGAAGTTTTCATTCCAGGAGAATCCAATCACCTAGCAGACAAGCTGAGTCGGATCCTACAACCCCATGAATGGTCCCTAGATTCGACACCAGTGGCAAAACTCTTCCAACTCATGGGAACCCTAGTGATAGATCTCTTTGCCACTTTGCAGAACTTTCAGTTCCCACAGTTCTGCTCCAGGATACCATCCAAATTCAATCTGACGTCCGATGCCTTCATGATCCACTGGGGTCAGGAACTCCTTTATGCGTTTTTCCTCATTCTCCAGGACCAAGCAGGAAGTCAGTCCTCACATATGGGTGACGTCGGCGCCAACAGAGCCCCCGTGCGGAGCATTTCCCCAGCTTTCATAGAAAGCCTTTGGGAATGCAGCGCGCATGCGCGGTCCTCTTCCCGCCCCAGCGTGCCATCTTGCTCAGTCTTCTTTTTTCCGTGGAGCCTGACGGATGTATGTTCGTTTCACCCGAGGAAAAAGATGATTTTCTCTGCGTTAACCTGTTTTTCTTCGGTTCGACGCCGGTTTCCCTTTCCCGCCTGTGCCCGATACATCGGTATCGAGCCCGGATCTCTTTATCGGTTTTTGTCCTTAGTGACTAGCGTTCGCGCCATTTTTTCTTTTTTCACTGGCAGCCCTGTCTTTTGACCTTGCAGGGGCTCTTTTTCCCCCGATGGCTGCCAGCGGGTTTAAAAAGTGTGATCGGTGTAAGAAACTTATGTCTCTCACCGACACACATGACTGCTGCCTCCGGTGCCTCGGACCCGATCATGAGCCAATGATCTGTGGTCCATGTGGGAAGATGTCCTCTAAGGCGTTAAGGAGTCGGCAGCACCAAAAGGAAAGAATCTTCTCTGACTCCTCGTCCGGTAGGGCCCGGACCTCGTCAGAGGCCTCGACATCTCGGGACTCCGGCCCTGAGCAGCGTTGAGGCTCCTCTGAAAGGGGGTCTCCCTCACGGGAGCATCGTAACAATTAAAAACCCGCGAGGGCGGCATCGGTGGACACACTTGGCTCCGAGGGCCAAGTCACATAGCCCTGAGCGCCGTCCCGGGTCTTTGGAGTCGGAGAGGCCTGCAAAACAACCTCGTGTGGAGATGGAGTCCCCGGGTCACATGAGTACTGTAGTCCTCGTGGACTCACCTCCAGGGGAGCCGACATCGGGCCTGGCGCCGCCGGGGCCCGAGTCGGGGGCTGCTGAGTCTCCTGAGCTCGGACTCAGGTTGACGGCCTTGGAGAGCAGCTTGACTGCCTTCATGGAACAGCAGCGGGCACTGATCGCCGGTCTCACCGGTGCATCTGCCCCGACCACTGGGACATTGACGTCCAAGTCGACCCTGGAGGCCGAGCCGATCCTCGAATCCATGCCAGCTTGAGTCGATCCTCGGCCAAGGTCCCCCTTGGCCTCCCGTTCGGGACCGAGGTCGTCGACGCCGGTACCTTCGGCATCGGGGCGGATGGCATCGATGCCTGTCTGACCGGAGTCACTCGATTCCTCCTCCGAGGAGTCCGGCTAGGAGACGGAGGATAAGGAGTCGCCCGACACCTTTCGGACTCGGTGCGTTCCTTCAAACTCTCCCAAGTCCGAGCCTCAGAGAAGGTCCCCCCCGGAGGATACCCGGTTCTCAGACTTCGTGCGGGATATGGCCAAGGCTTTGGCATTCCCCGAGGAGCTCGAGGCCCTACAGTATGACTCTCCTCCGAATGAGGCCTTTACTGTTCCGGTTCCTCCGATGCTGGAACGGTTGCTCTTCCGCATGTGGGAGGCGCCAGCATCAACGCCGGTTTTAAGCAAGCGGGTCGATTCCATCTATCGAGTCCGCAAGAGCCCCAGGTTCCAAAAGGCACAATTACCACACCACTCCATGGTGGTGGAATCAGCCATGCATCGTCTGAAAAGTCAGAAGATGCACTCCTTGGTGCCTCCCGGCCGGGAGGCCCGGAACCTGGATGCCCTCGGTAAAAAGTGCTTCCAGGGCTCTATGCTTGCTTGCCGTGTCCAGACCTACCAGCTGTACATGGGGATGTACCTTCGAGACCTGGCAAAGGAGATTGCCGGGTTCTCTGCTGGTCTCTCCGAGGAACCTTTGCAGAGGTTCAATGCTCTGTCCTCGGGTATTCGTGAGTGCTCGAAGTTTATCTCTCGAGCAGCCTATGATGACTTCGAGGCTTCGGCCCGAGTAGCCGCGGCCGGCATCGGTGCACGCCATCAGGCCTGGCTACAGTCATCGGACCTCGAGCCATGGGTGCAGGATAAGTTGGTCGATGTCCCCTACCGAGGTGAAAACCTCTTTGGCAAGCCCATGGCTGACAAGGCTGCAGAACTCGAGACCAAGACTCTTACCCGGACAAGGCTGTCCAGAAAAACCTCTGCCCCTTCTCAGAAGAAGAAGGGCTCGGGGAAAAAATCCTTTTACCCGAGGAAGTCATCTGCCTATAAACAGTACCCTCATTATCAGGCCTCTGTAGTTCCCCAACAGGGTCAGCAGGCCAAGGGGCAGGGACACGGGCCCCGTAGGCAGAAGGCCCCCAAGCCTCCTACTCCGGCTCCTGCTCAGCAGGGAGGGGGATTTTGACTCCAATGGCATAGCCTCTCCTCCTCAGCTGGCCCCTATCAGCACTGGAGGCAGGCTGGCCCTGTACGCCCACAGGTGGTCAGCCGTCACAAGGGATACCTGGGTTCTAAGTATAGTCCAGAAGGGCTATCTCCTTCACTTCCACCAGGTACCCCCTCCTATTTTCCAGGGGAGCCTCCCAGACTCCCTCTGCACAGGGACTTACTCCTGCAGGAGTTGGCAGATCTTCTGAAGGAACAGGCAGTGGAACCGGTGCCCCATCACCTGAGAGGTCAAGGCTTCTATTCCAGGTACTTCCTGGTACCAAAAAGAACAGGAGGCCTCAGACCCATCCTAGACTTGCGAAACCTGAACAAGTTCCTGGAGAGGGAAAAGTTCAAGATGCTTACCCTTGGAATCCTGCTGCCCTACCTCCAGCAGCGAGATTGGCTATGCTCCTTAGACCTAAAGTATGCTTATACTCACATCTTTATTCATCCAGACCACAGACAATATCTCAGATTTGTAGTGGGAGGAAACCACTATCAGTACAGAGTACTGCCTTTTGGCCTTACATTCGCCCTCAGGGTATTCACCAAGTGCCTGGCGGTGGTAGCGGCCTACCTCAGGGTTCAAGGCCTCTTTGTCTTTCCATATCTGGACGATTGGCTCATCAGGGTCAATCCCCGCAAGAGGCCAATCAAGCCACCCTTCGCACTGTCGCTGTGCTTCAGCACCTGGGGTTTGTCATAAACTTCGCAAAGTCCAGTTTGCACCTCTCCCAGAACATGGAGTTCATAGGAGCTCGGCTAGACACTTTTCAGGCAAAGGCCTTTCTGCCAGTGGACAGGGCCCACAGATTGATGGATCTAGCCAGACTTTTCTGCAGCAATTCTCTGGTCTCCGCCAGACAATTCCTGAGGCTCTTAGACCACATGGCATCCACGGTCCATGTAACTCCCAATGCCCGCCTACACATGAGGCCAGCTCAATGGGGCCTCAGGACTCAGTGGCACCAAGCCACAGGGAGTCTCATGGACAAAGTGAGGGTGTCCAGCCTCCTGTAGTCTTCTCTGCAGTGGTGGCTTCATCTTCCGAACCTGGTGCAAGGGGTGTTTTTTCAGGCATCTCCATACTCTCAGGTGCTGACAACAGATGCTTCTCTTCAAGGTTGGGGTGCCCATTGCCAGGGGGCATGTACTCAAGGCCTGTGGTCTCCTTGGGAGGCCGCTCAGCAGATAAATCTATTAGAACTGAGAGCTATCCGCTTAGCCCTGAGAACTTTCTCCCATCTCATCTCTCACCAGTCTGTTTTGGTTGAGACGGACAATCAAGTTGCTATGTTCTATGTGAACAAACAAGGGGGCACAGGGTCCCGCCTTCTATGTCACGAAGCGCAGAAGCTGTGCTCCTGGGCAGTCAATCACGGCATTCTTCTCAAAGCGGTCTATCTCCCAGGTCAGGAGAATTACCTGGCAGACAGATTGAGCAGGATCATGCAGCCCCACAAATGGCAGTTGAATTCTTTTCTGGTTCAACAGATCTTCCTGAGATGGGGGTCTTCCAACCATAGATCTCTTTGCCAGTCCTCTGAACCGTCAACTTCCCAGGTTCTGTTCCAGACAACCGCATCCTCTCAGAGTAGCAGCGAATGCGTTTCGTTTCCTCCCATGCCTTTGGTGTCCAAGACACTATTCAAGGTGATCCAGGACAAGGCCTCAGTGATCCTGGTGGCCCCCAGGTGGCCAAGGCAACCCTGGTTCCCACTACTGTTGCAACTAGTGGTGGACTCTTCCTCTGGGGATGCAACCCGATCTCCTGTCTCAGGAGCAGGGATCTCTCTTGCACCCCAATCTCCAGTCCCTCAATTTGATGGCCTGGCTGCTGAAAGGGTAGTCCTAGAGCCTTTACTACTGCCTAGGGAAGTGGAGGACGTAGTCTTGGCCTCTAGGAGGCACTCCACCAGAAAGTCTTATGCCCTTAAGTGGCGTAGATTCTCTACCTGGTGTACTCAACACAACGAGAATCCCTTCTCATGCCTGGTACCAGTGGTGCTGCAGTATTTGCTTCACCTGTCCAACCTAGGCCTTAAGTCCAATTCTGTTAGAGTTCATCTTAGTGCTCTTTCAGCACACCACTCACAGGTGGAGGGTCAGTCTCTATCCAGCCATCCTTTGGTGGCTCGCTTCCTCAGAGGCCTGCTTTTGCTTAAGCCTCCAGCGCGTCCACCTGCCCCTGAATGGGATTTAAATGTGGTCTTGCAACGGCTTACTTGCCCACCATTTGAACCTATGGCTACTTGCCCTCTGCGTTTTCTATCCTGGAAAGTGCTATTTCTGGAAGCCCTTACCTCAGCAAGGCGAGTGAGTGAGCTTCAGGCCCTAGTATCAGAAGCACCATATACTAGGTTCTATAGGAACAGGGTAGTCTTACGGACTCGCCCTAAGTTCCTTCCAAAGGTTGTCTCCTCCTTCCACCTCAATCAGGAGGTGGTTCTTCCGACTTTCTTTGCCAGGCCTCATGCTAGCCGGGCTGTGATGGTCTTGCATACCCTGGACTGTAGGAGGGCGTTGTCCTTCTACCTTGACCGTATGCGAGAGCACTGGAGGGCAGTTCAGCTCTTCGTCTCTTATGACCCCAATATGTTGGGGTTGGCTGTCTCCAAGCGTACTTTGTCCATATGGGTAGCTGACTGCATCGCCTGGGCTTACAGGGCAGCCGGCCTCTCGTTGCAGGGTCGAGTTACGGCTCATTGTGTCAGGGCGAAGGCTGCGTCAGTGGCTCATCTCCGCTCTGTTCCGTTGGCAGACATCTGCCGGGCCACTACTTGGTCTTCAAGCCAGACTTTTGTGGCCCACTACTGCCTTGAGAGGGAATCCCGCAGGGACAGTGCTTTCGGGCAAGCGGTACTCCATAATCTCTTTGGGGTCTAGGCAACTCCTACCCTCCGGCCCTGGTGTTGGGCTACTTTTCGGGGGCGTTATCAGAGAAGATTCTGTTCTTGCATGCTGAGGCTCTAGAGGGAGCTCATTGTTTCAGTTTGGGGCCTCTGGTAGCCCTGAACTAGGGAGTCCCATATGTGAGGACTGACTTCCTGCTTGATCCTGGAGAAAGAGTACTTACTCACCTGTAACAGGTGTTCTTCAGGAGCAGCAGGAATCAGTCCTCACAACCCTCCCTCCTCTCCTTGGAGTTGTAGTCATATGCTTTCTTTTTTGCTATTTTTGCTGTCTTTTAGCTATGTCATCAGACTGAGCAAGATGGCACCCTTAGGCGGGAAGGGGACCGCGCATGCGTGCTGCATTCCCAAAGGCTTTCTATGAAAGCTGGGGAAAGGGGGCTCCGTCGGCGCCGACGTCACCCATATGTGAGGACTGATTCCTGCTGCTCCTGGAGAACACCTGTTACAGGTGAGTAACTACTCTTTCCCCTGATCCCAAAAACCCTCCTCAAACTACAAGCAGACAAGGGCTCTATGATACTCATAGCCCCTCGCTGGCCCTGCCAGCCCCTCCAATCGCAACCTGCAGTCACTCTGCCTGACTGCATGGATGCTGAGAGTGTAATCCCTTTCTACTGCTGTACAGGACATTCTCCTTTCCTCCAGAAAGCCTTCCACCTGAAAGATGTACTCTTTCAAATGGAGTAGATATGCCTCATGGTGTTCTCAAAATAATCAGAATCCTTTCGAGGCATCAGTACCCACGCTTCTTCAATATCTTTTGCATTTGTCCTCTTTAGGACTCAAAACAAATTCAGTGCGGGTGCACCTCAGTGCTATTTCAGCTTTTCAAAGCCTGTGGATAGCAGGCCTATCTCCACAATTCCTCTTGTGGTTCGTTTCATGAGGGGCCTACTCCTTACCCAGCCACCCCTTCGACTGCCTCCAGTAGCGTGGGATCTTAACATGGAATTGGCTCATCTTCTCAAACCTCTATTTGAGCCCCTAGCAACCACACATCTAAGATATTTATATTGGAAAGTTCTATTTTTCATCGCTTTCACTTCAGCCAGGCGCTTCAGTGAATTGCAGGCCTTAGTGGCTCATGCTCCATATACTTGCTTTTATCATGACACAGTCATCCTATGGACACATCCCCACTTTCTACCGAAAGTGGTGTCTCCTTTTCATCTTAGTCAGTCAGTGATCCTACCGGTCTTTTTCCTAAGACCTCACGCTTCTTGTGCAAAAGCAACTTTACATACACTTGACTGTAAAAGGGCTTTAGTCTTCTACCTTCAAAGGACTGAAGATATTAGGAAATCCTTCCAGCTCTTTGTCTCCTTTGATCCTACTTGGGCCTTCCAATCACCAAACATACACTGTCCAAATGGATAGCAGACTGTATTTCTTTCGCATATGACAAAGCAGGTCTATCCCTCACAGGACATGTCACTGCTCATAATGTCCGAGCAATGGTAGCCTTGGTGGCTAACCTTTGTTCAGTAGCCATCAAAGAAATTTGACAAGCTGCTACATGGTCCTCTATGCATACATTTGCAGCCCATTACTGCTTGGACAAGGACTCCCTCTGGGATGCAGCTTTTGGCCAGGTGGTCCTTCAGCACCTCTTTGGGACATAGAAACAACTCCCACTCCCTGCTCATTTCTGCCAGATCTCCTTGGCAAAGAAGTCTCTAGGTTCAATTGACCTTGTCAGACTTTCTGACCCGGTTCAACTCTTCAGAGATCTGGGAGCTAGGGAGTCCCATATGTGAAGACTACATTCCTGCTTGTTCCTGGAGATAGCATAGTTACTCACCTGTAACAGGTGATCTCTGGGAACAGCAGGAATTTAGTCTTCACAACCCACCCTCCTCCCCTTGGAGTTGTAGGGTTGTTTTTCTTTTCTCTGTTTTTTTTTTCACTCCTTTTCTTCAGCTACAAACTCAACTGAGGACAGGGAGTTTGGAGAGCGGGAAGGCAGTAGCCCAGGCGCAGTGGAGTGCTCCTAAAGGCTTTCCTATTGGTAGCTAGGAAACTTTCTACTGGGGCTCAGTCAGTACCCAATGTCACCTGTATGTGAAGACTAAATTCCTGCTGTTCCCAGAGATCACTTGTTACAGGTGAGTAACTACGCTTTCCATTGGTGCTGATCTGAGCTATGACTGCAGGCCACTAGTTGCATTCAGCATTTTCTGTTTTTCTTGCACTTTAGGAACAGCCAGCGTAGCACGAGCCTGGAGTTCTACATTTGACAATCTGATCGAAAACAGAATCTCAGACTACTTCAGAGCTCATGTTTCTATCAGAATGGAGAATGTCTTTGCTGAATATCCTGATCTCTTTGCTTTACTGATTGTTGTTCTGCTTACAGGTAAGGAAAAGAGCTCTTTGCAGCGCTCAAGGCCAGCACAGTAAGGTGGCTGGAGTAGGTGTACCTGCCGTTCCGTGCAGTTCACTCCTTCTACACCTTTGTTTAGGGTTGTACCCGCTGCTCCGTGTAGGTCACCACTCTCTATTTGTTAGTTACGTTATTTTGATCTTATGCTCATGCAACCTGCTATCATATTAAATGTTAAAATATTAACTCTGTTATATATATATTTAATATAATACTTGCTGCCTGTGTGGTGATTCTCTTTCGGTGCTATTTCACCAATGGCTGCAAGAGGGCATTATGTGTTTCACAAAGATTATGAAGCCACTGGCAAAAAAGCAAAATGGAAGCCCAAAAGAGTGTTTGGGTTAGACTAGGGAGAGAGAGTGGAGAAGAGTGCAGGAGTTGGGCTGGAGCTGGGGAATGTGCTGGTTTCAGGCTTGTGGGAAGGGAGGAAGGAATACTGCCGCCCATCTTGGGGAGGAAACTAATGGAATCAGGACTTTGATGGAGGAGTAGCCTTGCTTTTAAAACAGCAGCTCAGAAGTAGTGAAGTAAGAGTTCAAATCCCACTCCTCCTACAGATGTTCCTTGTGACCTTGGGCAATTCACTCTCCCTAAATTTCAGCTACAAATTTAGTAGCTTAATATGCATTAATATGCATTCTGGATCATCCTGCTAGACCTGTCCAGACCAGTGGGTTCTGTCATCTTGCCTGAAATGATGGAGACAGAGAAACAACTAGAAGCTTCTAGTGACATCACTCATATTTGTGCTCGTGCAGCTAGAGACATACCTCAGTATGTCTCCGTCTCCAACAGACAGTGGTTGCTAGATTGGAATTAGAAAAGCTCCTGGGCAGCAGTCCTCTCAGATTCCTCCTCAGTGGAGTTAAGGAGCAGATATCTCCAGGGTGTATTTGGTGATACTCTGATGGAGTTTCCCATTAGGAGGGGGAAAGGCTACACTCCCCATCTCTGTTGACTGGGTAAGCTTTTCAGGCCTCTGCCAGCTGAAGTCCTCTGGCTCACAAAACCTCCTGCAGCTTTTTCCATTTTTTTTGTTTATCTTTTCTATCTCCAGGAACAAGCAGGAATTTAGTCTTCACATATGGGTGACGTCGGTACCGACGGAGCCCGCACGGGAATGCTCCCCAGCGTCCAATAGGAAAGCTCTTGGAAGCATCCTACTGCACTTGGGTAGTTGCCTTCCTGCCTTTCCAGATCTCCCTCCTCAGTTCTTCGTTTTCCGCAGAGCCGACAAGAAGCAATTCCTGTCACGGCAGAAAATTTGTTTTTTTTCTTATTTTTTGTGGTCGCCTCTGCCTTCCCATCGACACTGGTACCAACCCCGTCTGTTCTTTCTTTCATTTTTTTTCTTCTTTCTTTCATTTTTTTTCTTCTTTAAAAAAAAAATTTTTTTTACTAAGGGGAAAAACCCTTCTTCCCTCAGGGTGCATCGACGCCATCTTAGGCTTATCCCTTTTCCTTTTCCCAAAATGGAAAAACCAGCCAGTGGTTTTAAGAAGTGTTCCAAATATGGCAGCACAATTTCAGCCACGGACACCCATGACTGGTGTCTAAAATGTTTGGGACCAGATTATCAACCGTCAGGATGTCCTCTCTGTAGGAAGATGACAGAGAGAGGCCTACAGAACAGAGCTGCAAAACTGGGCACCCTCTTTGCCACCGATGCAATGTCTGTAGCATTGACGTCATCGAGAGCTTCCTCTTCCTCTCAAGGATCTCAGGTATCGAAACCCAGGTCATCGAAAACTAGCCGGCCCTCCAAGGGTAGATCTCCTAAGCATCAAGATGCCTTGGGCATTGCCCTGCAGGAGGACACACCAGCCAAATAACTCCAACGGGAGGTCCTTGCCTCCAAAGCCTTAGTGGGGTCCCAGGATGCCCCTGAGGCCTCCACCTCTGGAGAGCTCTTGGTGCCCTGCTCAGGGATCGTGGTTCCCAACTCCGGTACCAATACCCAAGCATTGGCAACCTCCATGGATCAACGTAGTCTGGCTATCGAGCGGAGCTTAGCAGCCTTTCTGGCAGCCTTCATACTGGTAAAGCCTTTACAGTAGATTCCTTAGCCGTCGATACCGACGACGGTACCAAAAGTGCATTGACTTTTTCGCCGCTTACCACGCTACCACACATGCCGGCCCTCGAATCCAGGTCCAGTACCGAGGTTCCGGTACTGCAACTTTCAGATACCGGTTCGAGCGGTATCGAGTACGTGCAGAGCCCGTCGATACTTTGAGTCTTCCGACTCTGATTCGTCAGACGATGGATCGGCCAGTACCCGGGAAATGAGAACTCTCCCGGAGGATCCATCTCTGTCCCCACAAAGTCGCATGTCTCCTCCGGAAGACATGTCTTTCCAAGATTTTATTTGCGATGTTTCTTGGGGCCTGTCCATAACGGTGACTTCGGAGGCAGAACCTAGGGCTGAAGAGCTTGAAATCCTTCAATACCCTGCAGCCCCAAAGGAAGCTGCTACTTTCCCTATTCATCAAATACTTCACAACCTTATGCTTCGTATGTGGGAGACACCCTTAACCATCTCTCCACATACTCGAAGACTCGATACAATGTACCGGGTACCAGAGTGTCCCGGCTTCCAGAAGACGCAATTACCACACCATTCCATGGTGGTGGAATCGGCAGTGCATCAAATTAAAAATGCTAAGACACATTCCTCGAGCCCTCCAGGCAGGGAATCGAGAACCCTCGATGCTTTTGGTCGTCGATATTTCCAGGCCTCTATGTTATCGGCCAGAATCAGTTCCTTCATACTCTATATGGGTATGTTCCTTAGGGAGGTGTCTAGGGATTTGGAGTTGATGGCTCCTCTTCTCCCTGATGACAAGAGAGCTGATTCTCACCCTTGCGAAACATGCCCATTATGTTTCCAAATTTGTTAACAGGGCAACTTTCGACTGTTTTGAATGCATCATCAGAACTTCAGCTATATGCATTGGTGCACACAGGATTGCTTGGCTCCAAGCGTCTGATCTTGAACAGTGGGTTCAAGATAAGCTGGGTAATATACCTTGCACAGGTGAAAACCTTTTTGGCAAGGACTGGCAGGATAAGGCTTCTCAGTTAGAATCTGAGAACACCACTTTTAATAGACTTTCTAAATCTACTGCCAACCCAGCTAAGAAAGACATCGAAGAAATCTTTTTTCAATAAGAAAAAGAAGTACTACACTTCTTACACCCCTGTGGTACACTGTCCCATCCTTGCTCCCCAGAAAGGGCAGCAACAACCAAAACAGCAAAGAAAGGCTCAGACTCCCAGGTCTCAGCCACCCCAGCAGACCCAATCTCCTCAGGGTCTTTGAATCCTTTCTGGAGAACATAGCCGCCCTGCCTCTGGAGATTCCAGACCCCATCTGCATTCCTGGCAGACTGTCACTTTTCCCACAGGTGGCATCTCGTAACATCAGAGCACTGGACTCTCTCCATAGTATGGGAGGGGTACAAACTTCATTTCCGAAGTCTTCCCCAAGAGAGTTCTGTTCTCAACCCCCTCTCACCACTCTGTTGTTGCAGGAGATCACCTCCCTTCTCTCACAGGGTGCAATAGAGAAAGTGCCACTCTCTCAGCAAGATCTGGGCTTCTATTATCCTTACTTCCTCATTCTAAAGAAGACAGGAGGATACAGGCCCATCCTGGACCTCAGAGAACTGAACAAGTATCTACTTCGGGAGAAATTCAAGATGATCTCCCTTGATACTCTTCTCCCCTATCACCAGAGTCAGAATTAGCTCTGTTCTCTAGATCTAAATGATGCATGTACTCATATTCTTATCCACGCAGAACACAGAAGGTTCCTGCGTTTCCTGTTCCAGGGGAGACATTATTAGTACAGAGTCCTACCTTTCGTCTTCGCCTCTGCCCCAAGAGTCTTTACAAAGTGCATGGCAATGGCAGCTGCATTCCTAAGGACTCTAGGGATATTTGTCTTCCCCTACTTAGATGACTGGCTTATTCGAGCAAGCACATCTCTAGAGGCTGATCTTGCTCTCACGCGCACCATGCAGGTGCTGCAATACTTGGAATTTGTAATGAATCTTCCAAAGTCCCATCTTGTTCCCTCTCAAACTCTAGAGTTTATAGGGGCTCTCCTAGACATAACAGTCAAAGGCCTTTCTGCGCCAAGCCCACTGTGCATGACTCATTTAGCTTGCATCCCAAACATGCCTCAAGACCTTTCTCACTGCTCGAGAAATGCTGCAACTCCTGGGTCATATGGCATCTACTGTACATGTGGTTCCATATGCTCAACTGCATATTCATGCAGCTCAATGGACCCTGGCTTCCCGGTGGTCTCAGGCATCCCGTTGCTTGGGAGACAGAATAATACTATCTACATGTCTCATCTCGTCTCTCCAGTGGTGGCAATCCCCAGAACACCTTCTCGTAGGGTCACCTTTTCAGAAGCCTCCACATCAATGTACCTTGACGACGGATGTGTCCAAATTGGGCTGGGGAGCTCATCTGGACAACCTCTCCACTCAGGGTCTTTGGTCTCATCAGGAGTCACAACTCCACATAAATCTGCTGGAACTCAGAGCCATCCACAATGCTCTCAAGATGTTCCATGACCACCTTCGCTTCTGCACAGTTCTAGTCCAGACGGACAATCAGGTAGCCATGTTCTACTTGAACAAGCAGGGCGGAACAGGCTCATGGACGCTTTGCAATGAAGCCCTACACCTGTGGTCCTTCCCAATACAGCATCAGATTCATCTAATTGTGGTGTATCTTCCAGGCAAACAGAATCTCTTGGCGGACAAACTCCGTTGATTACTGCTACCCCACAAGTGGTCTCTCCATGAGGACAAGGTTGCTCACATTTTTCAGATCTGGGGAACCCCAGACATAGACCTGTTTGCAAGTCCTCAGAATGCCAAACTTCCCCGCTTCTGCTCCAGAACGCCTGCTCAGAACAACCAAATGGTAGATGCCTTTCACCTTCACTGGAGTCAAGGCTTCCTATATGCCTTCCTTCCCATTCCCCTCATCCCCAAAACTCTTTTCAAACTCCAGAGAGACAAACCCTCATCCCCAAAACTCTTTTCAAACTCCAGAGAGACAAGGGCTACATGATTCTTATAGCCCCACGTTGGCCACGACATCCATGGTATCCTCTGCTTCTACGTTTCTCTCAAGTTCAACCCAGGAGATTTGGGGTCTGCTCCAGATCTCCTCTCACAGGAGGATAGGACGCTGCTGCATCCCAATCCACAGTCCCTACATCTTACTGCATGTCTGCTGAAGGCATAGCATTCTCTCAACAGGTGAAAGCTATCCTTTTGGCTTCTAGGAAACCTTCCACAAGATGCTCCTATGCCTTCAAGTGGCATAGATTCTCTCTCTGGTGTTCGGAAAGGGATCTTAACCCCTTTTCAGCTCCGGTGGAGACATTACTTGAAAATCTTCTCCACCTCTCTTCTTCTGGACTCAAAACCAATTCGGTAAGAGTCCACCTAAGTGCCATCGCGGCTTCTCACATGCCCTTAGATGATCAACCCATCTCCTCTTAGCCACTTGTAGCACACTTCATGAGAGGTCTATTAACTAAGCCTCCCATTAAGCCCCCCCTCCCCCCCATGGCATGGGACCTCAATGTTTTAGGACAGCTTATGAAGCTGCCCTTTGAACCCCTAGCCACTATTTCTCTGAAGTTTCTTACTTGGAAGGTCACTTTCCTTATTGCCCTGCCCTCAGCAAGACACATCAGTGAGCTTCAGGCTTTGGTGGCTGATCCTCTCCTTATACACGATTCCACCATGATAAGATAGTACTTAGGACTCATCCTCACTTTATGCCAAAGGTGGTCTCGCCCTTTCACTTAAACCAGTCGGTGTACCTCCTTGTTTTTTTCCCTAGACCTCATTCTTCTAGGGCAGAAGTAACCATTCATACTCTGGATTGCAAACGGGCTTTGGCCTTTTATCTCCAGAAAACTCGGGAGCACAGAAAAGCTTTCCAACTTTTCATCGCTTTTGACTCTAGTCACCTAGGACTACCAGTATCCATGCGAACTCTCTCCAGATGGATAGCAGATTGTATCTCCTTTACTTACAATAGTGCAGTACTCTCTCTTGAGGGTCATGTCACTGCACATAATGTTCAGGCAATGGCTACCTCCATGGCAAATCTATGTAGCAATTGATGACATATGCAAGGCAGCAACCTGGTCCTCGTTCCATACTTTTGCTGCTCACTATTGCTGGACAAGGACTCCCGCCAGGATGCCTCGTTTGGCCAAGCTGTTCTCCAGCATCTCTTTCAGACTTAGATCAACTCCTACCTCCCATTCCGGGTTTCGATACAAGACATCCTTGGAGGATATATGACCTACTACTTAGGCCTGTGTTCCACAGCCCTCTCTGAGGTCATCTCTCTGGCATCTCCAAGCTAGGGAGTCCCATATGTAAAGACTGCATTCCTGCTTGTTCCTGGAGATAAAGTAGTTACTCACCTGTAAAAGGTGATCTCCAGGAACAGCAGGAATTGAGTCTTCACAAGCCACCCTCCTCCCCTAGGAGTTGTACTTTTTCTCTTCTTCTCCTTCTCTCCTTTTATCTCAGCTACAAACTCAACTGAGGAGGGAGAGCTGGAAAGGCAGGAAGGCATCTATGCAGGCGCAGTGGGATGCTCCCAAAAGCTTTCCTATTGGACGCTGGGGAGCCTTCCTGCGCAGACTCCATCAGTACCGACATCACCAATATGTGAAGACTCAATTCCTGCTGTTCCCGGAGATCACCTGATACAAGTGAGTAGCTACACTTCTCCCACCCTCATGGACCTTCCACCTCCCTCCTAACCGCCCTCCTGGTTTGCCTGCAACATTTGCATCTACAAATCCCTCCTCCAAAAAAGAAGAGGCTGCTTAACAAAGAAAGAACCTTTAAATGTAAGAGTTTTCTTTTTATCAAAGCACAGCCCTATTAGCACAGGTCTTGGTTCCTATCATGGCCTTGCTTCCTGCTTCTCTTTGCTGTGTCCTACTGGCATTGTTTGGCTCCAGAGAGGGTGAGGAATGGGTTCCCCATAGCAGAATTCTAGGATCATAAATTTGACTGGGCCCACCTCCCTTGCCATGAAGTGCAGATTGAACAGCTCTGGGCCCTTCACTCAGTTGCAGTCCGTTTTTAGCTGCATATTACAGCTGGGGAGGAATTTTCAGCAGCGGCAGCAGCTGGTTTTGCAGGTCATCAAACCCTAATTTAGAGCCACATCAGATCTTGTGCAGGCTGTGTAGCTTCCTGCTATGGTGGATGGTTTTGGCACACATACGGGCAGGCCCTGAGTCATGGCTAGGCCATGCTGCTAGGTCTACACCTGCTGGATCCTAAAGGATGCTGCTTAGTGTGTGGCAAGTGTAAGGTCACTGCTAATGGCACTATTTATGATCAATGTGCTGCAGATCGGGGGGAAGGGAGGGGAGAGGTATTGAGAGGTTACCGTGGTCCCCCTGAGGGAGAAATCTGCTCACAACTTAGCCTTCCAGACAGCAGTGCCCGGGACAAGCACAGGAATGGCCACCAGTAGCGCAGATTGTGCAGCCAATAACCCTGGCCGGTCTTGCTTCCCACGATTTCTACCACAGGCAGAGCCTGTGAATGACACTGAACAGTTGATGGGGGGGGGGGGGGGGCATGTTAGGGCTGGCATCTTTCAGTGCTGGACCCTTTTCACCAGAATTTATTTATTTATTTATTTATTACAGTTGCTTATATACCGCACTATTCGGTATCAGCGCGGTTTACAATATAACAAAAACAACCTAAACATGAACTGTTTGGTTTTACATAGAACAGGAATACCAACTTGGATAACAGGGTTGAACTATATACATGAGGGATAAAATCAATAACAGGGTTGGACTATATACATGAAATATTAGTTGCAGTGTCTGATCTGCAGGAAGGATGTTGGGACTGGGGGGTTGGGAGGTTGGGACTGTAGTAAGACTAAGAATGGGTGTTTCTTAGGTGGGGTTATTTAGATTCCATTGCTGGCTGGGTAGAATTGGCGGAAGAGGTGAAACTTGATTGCCTTCCTGAATTTAGTTAGGTCTGCAATAGCTCGAATGTCAGGTGGTAGTGCATTCCAGCATTTGGGGACGTAAAGATTGAAGGCCCTGTTTGCCGTTGTACAATTACATTTAGTCAAGGTCTTTGGTGTTATTAGTAGATCTAGGGCTGTTGATCTCCTGGATCTGTTGGGCGGCACAGTATGGATAAGCTCAGTAAGTGCAGTGGCAGAGAGGCGCTTGATGGCCTTGAAAGAGAAGTAAAGTTTTGAAGATAATCCTTCCGTGTATTGGTAGCCAATGAAGCTGTTTTAGAATAGGAGTCACATGGTCACTTCTGGATGCTCCATGGAGGATCCTTGCTGCAGCATTCATGGCCAGTTGTAACGGGTGTAGTGTAGATTGAGGGAGACCTTGTAAAATGGAATTGGCAAAGTCAAAATGCGGCAGGATCAGTGCTTGGTATATGGTCCGGAAATCGTCTGGGTCCAGTAGGGAGCGCAGATGCCTGAGTGAACGGATTTTAAAATATACAGCTTTGACTATGTTACTTATATGAAATTTCATGTCCAGATGTTGGTCTAAGGTGACCCCCAGGTATTTTATTGTTTCTTTGGTTTGTAGTTCCGCTTCCTTGACTCTTACATGGGATGGTGGAATAAAGTCAGGGTCTCTTGAGATGAACAGTACCTCCGTTTTCTTGTGCTGGATACGGAGGTTTTGTGATTGTAGCCAGTCTGATATTGCATTGAAGCATTCTACAAGTGGTGTAAGGTCCATTTGAACAGTCGAGAAAGGCATATATAAGAGGATATATATATGTATATATCGTTCCATGGTGAGACCGCACCTTGAACATTGTGTGCAATTCTGGTCGCCGTATCTTAAAAAGGATATAGCGATTTTAGAAAAGGTTCAGAGAAGAGCCACCAAAATGGTAAAGGGGATGGAAGGCTACTCCTATGAAGAAAGGCTAAAAAGGTTGGGGCTCTTTAACCTGGAAAAGAGACGGCTGAGGGGAGATATGATAGAAGTCTATAAATTAATGAACGGAGTGGAACGGGTAAACGTAGATCGATTGTTTACCTTATCAGAATATAGAAAGACTAGGGGACATGCAATGAAGCTACAGGGTAAACTATTTAAGACTAATAAAAGAAAATATTTTTTCACTCAACGTGTAATCAAATTCTGGAATTTGTTACCGGAGGATGTAGTAAAGGCTGTTAGTGTAGCTGGGTTTAAAAAAAGGTTTGGACAAGTTCCTGGAGGAAAGGTCCATAAACCATTATTAAGAAGGGACCCAGGATATCAATGCTTGAACCAATACAAGCATTGTGGAACCTGTGTCCCTTGGGGAAACTGCTAGGTACGTATGACCTAGATTGGCCACTTTTGGAAACAGAATACTGGGCTTGATGGACCTTGGTCTGACCCAGTATGGCATATCTTATGTTCTTATGTTCTTATGATGTCATCCGCATATATCAGACAGCTCACATTAAATGATCTAATGATATTGCAGATGGGCTGCATATATATGTTGAACAGTAGAGATGACAATGAGGATCCTTGGGGCACGCCTTGTGTTTGATGGAATTGTTTTGATTCTTCTGAACCGGATTTAACGTATTGCCACCTACCATCTAGGTATGACTTGCACCAATCAAGCGCAGTATTGCAGATTCCCTTTTCTTTCAGCCGTCCGAGGAGAAGCTCATGATGTACCGAGTCAAAGGCCGCAGCAATGTCTAAAAAGATGAGCACAAAGCCTTGTCTGATGTCATCAATGCCTGTGATTATGTTGTTGAATAGGAATGTGAGAAGGGTCTCGACTCCATGATACTCTCTGAACCCGTAAGTTCTTTTAAGTTCTTCCGACAGGTATGGTCCTTTTGGCAGGGTGATGCTGCATTTCAATTGCCATTTAGAACTTCTGCTACTTCAGGGGTAGGCTCCTTGGCTAGAAGTAGTCAGGGAGTGGCTTCAATTCCATCATGGAAAAAACGACTGCTGGAGACATTGGGAGGCTTTGGGAACTGTCTCATTGTGTGTCTGCCTATTTTCTTTGACTTTGATGGCGATTCAGAGTATGATAGTTCCTTGGTGAGTCCAGCCTGGAAGAGGATGAACTTTTCCATGCTGTACTATACTCTGCAAACTGTTTTGACTGTGTTGTTACCTCTGTGTTCCACCAGGTCTGCTGACAAACACCAATTAATGGCTCCTCCCCTCCCGGAAGTGATGTGGCTGCATTCACGCAGCCACGTTCCACCAGGTAATCAACACCCCAATCAGCACTATAAAGCTCCAGTGCCAGCGGCGTTCATTGCCATTGCGGCACGCGACGTGGGCATGCACCGAAGGTATGCATCTAAAGACACGTTGTGCTCCTTGGGGTGGCTCCGGTGGCATAGGTGTTAGCGTGGAGCAACAACAGTAGCCGCACCAACCCATGTGGCCGGCCATACTCTTGACCTTGTCATCATTCCATCTAGCTCCATTCTCTTGCCTTCAAGCTTCATTGGTCCAGGGTAGAGGCCTAGCAATCATTTTTGTCTGGTTTTCTCTTTAAGGCTTCCATCACCTACCATCATTACCCCCTCAGTCTCTCGCCAACCCCCATCAGGCTTCCATTCGTTTCTCTCGCCGTATCGCCCCTCTTACCCTCCAACTTTTCCCTGCAGCTGACCTCCCATGTGATTTCCTTTCCCTCTTATCTAACTTGCAGGTCTCACAATGGAATGCTAATTTTTCTTCTGCCCTTGACCAACTAGCCCCTTTGCAGCCCCGACCCCACACCGCCTTTCCTGTACTATTCTGGGCTTCACCTCCTTTGCTCCCACCTTCGCCGAGCAGAGTGTCTCTGGAGGAAGTCTCGTTCTCCCGCAGCTCTACAGCATTTTAATGAACACCATCTACAATACCACTCTCATGTTCATCAGGTCAAACAGACATACTTCTCCAAGATTATCTCCACCGCCCCTAACTATTCAGTTCTCAGGCCCCTCACCGCACTTCATCCCAATACCTTTTCAGTAACTCCCCATCCAACTCTCAAACCCTCCCAACTGTCTTCTTTATTCACCACCAAAATCCATGACCTTCAGTCCTGTCCTCCTCTGCTGTCTTCTCCTCCTCCTCCTCCCTCTCCCCTGCCCCCCTATCTCCCTGCTTTCTCACGTCTGCACCACATTTCATCTTCTTACCGCCATGGAACTTGCAAAATCTATCTTCACATCATGTAAGACATCCTGCTCACTTGATCCGATACCTTCTCCATGGCTCCTAGAACCCTCCCTTGCTCTCTTGCCCTCCATCCTCGCCATCTTTGATGCTAGTCTTTCCTCTGAAACTTTTCCTAACCCTTGGAAGCATGCCTTGGTCCGTCCTCTCTCAAAAAAAAGCCATCCCTTGACCCCCTCGATCCAGCACACTTTTGCCTGGTCTCAAATCTCCCCTTTCTCTCAAAAATTCTTGAAAAAGCTGTTTCTGCCCAACTCTCACATCACTTAATTCCACTCTTTTTCTTGATCTCCGCCAATCTGGTTTCCATCCCGGTCATAATGTCGAAACTGTCCTACTTGCATTTCTTAATGAGCTTCACACCTCACATGATCGTGATGATGTTTCTGTGGCAATATCTTTGGATCTCTCGGCGGCTTTTGATCTTGTAGACCACTCAATTCTCCTCTCCCATTTACGTGATGCTGGCCTTTGGGGTTCAGTCTATCATTGGTTCCACCCTTTTCTTTTCTCCCAGCTTTCACGGTCACTTCAAGCACTACTCCCTCTTCTTCTTATCCATTTCCTCTCCAGTGTCCCTCAGGGTTCGATTTTGGCACCCCTTTTATTCAATATTTTCCTTGCACCGCTCGCTCTTCTCATCCAGCGGTCAGGGTTATTTATTTATTTATTAAACATTTCTATACCACGGTTTACAAATAACAACAAATTTGAGCAGTCCATGGACAGATACATACTCGGTTACATTGAACGTTGTATAACTATACAGTGGTGTAAGGTACCATCTCCAGGGCCAAGCAGGAATGTAGTCTTCACATATGGGTACCGTCGACACCAACGGAGCCTGCGCGGGAATGCTCCCCAGCGTCCAAAAGGAAAGCTTTTTGGGAGCATCCCACCACGCATGCGTGCTGCCTTCCCGCCCAACTACCTCTCTCACTTCAGTTCTTCATTTTCCGCGGAGCCGACAGGACATGTCCCCTGTTGCCGCAGAAAATCTTTTCTAATTTTTATATTTTTTGTGGTTACGTCTGCCTTCCATTGACGCCTACTGGTACCACTGGTGCTTTTCTTCTAAAAATATTTCAATTTTCGTGCTTTTTCTCAGGGGTTTCTTCCCTGCTCTGGTGCTTGGCGCCATTTTGGGCATTAGGCCCTCTTTTCCCTTACCATAGAAAAACCAGCCACTGGTTTTAAAAAATGTTCAAAATGTGGCGGTACAATTTCTATTACCGACACCCATGACTGGTGTCTTAAATGTTTAGGTCCTGACCATTGCCCTGCGGAGTTTCTCTCCTGCAGGAAGTTGACTAAAAGAAGTCTTCAGAATCGAGCAAATCAACTTGGTGCCCTTTTTGCTTCAGACACGATGTCTGTAGCATCAATGTCTTCCAGGGCTTCTACTTCTTCCCAGGGATCTCAGGTAACTAAACACAAGTCTTCTAAGACTAGCCAGTCCTTGAAGGGTAGATCTTTCTCTAAACATCGAGATGCTACAGGCGTTGCCCTCAAGGACATTTCACTGGCAAAACAGCCCCGGCGGGAGTCTTCGGGCTCCAAAGCTTTATCGGGGCTCGACCTCGATGGAACTACTGGTTCCATGCTCGGGGGGTTGTGGCCCCTTCCACCGGTACCGACACCCCGGCATCAGCAGTGGAGAAAAGACTCCTCGCTATCGAACACAGTCTAGCGCAGGGGTCTCAAACACGCGGCCCGCGAGAGACCTTTGTGCGGCCCGCGATACACAACCCGGCTTCTGCGCGCATGTCCCGCGGCCCCCGATCCCTTCCTGCTTGCCTGTCAGTTCTTCTCTGCTTCGGCTTTCAGAGCCGCGAAGGGAGAGCTGCTCCCTCGCGACTCTGTTAAGCTCGCCGGGGCAGATGGGAAATTTCCCATAAGCCCCAGCGGGCTTAACAGAGTCACGAGGGAGAAGCTCTCCCTTCGCGGCTCTGAAAGCCGAAGCAGAGAAGAACTGACAGGCAAGCGCGGGGCGAGGGGGGCCACGGGACATGCGGTATTGCTGCTACCGCCGCGGCAGGAGCAGCAGCTAGCTGTTTTCTAAAGTTTGTTTCCCCGGGGGGGGGGGAGCAGGATTGATGTGGGCTGCTGCTGGGGGGGGGGGGAGAAGGATTGAGGTGGCCTGCTGCGGGGGGGAGGGGAGCATGATTGATGTGGGCTGCTGCTGGGGGGGGGAGCCGGATTGATGTGGGCTGCTGCTGGGGGGGGAGCAGGATTGATGTGGGCTGCTGGTGGGGGGGGAGCAGTATTGATGTGGGCTGCTGCTGGGGGGGGAGCAGGATTGATGTGGGCTGCTGCTGGGGGGGAGCAGGATTGATGTGGGCTGCTGCTAGGGGGGGGAGCAGGATTGATGTGGGCTGCTGGGGGGGGAGCAGGATTGATGTGGGCTGCTGGGGGGGTAGGACTGGAAATGGGGTGATAGTACTGGTAATGGACAGATGGGGGTTAGGACTGGAGGTGGTCTGATTGGGGGGCTAAGAATGAAGATGGGGCGATGGAAGGGTTAGGCCTGGAAGTGGGCTGTTGGGGGGCTTAGGACCGATAATGGGCTATGGGAGGGTGGGGCTAGAACTGGTAATGGACTGGGGGGGGGGGTGCTATGACTGGAAATGGGCCGAGTAGAAGGGGGAGCTTGAACTGCAAATAGCTGATGGGGACAGGGTCTTGGAATGGTAATGGGCTGAGTGGAAGGGGGCTTGGAATGGAAATGGGCTGATGGGGAGGGGGGCTTGGAAAGGAAATGGGCTGTGAGGGGAGGGAGCTAGGACTGGAAATGGGCTGATGATGCGGGGACTAGAAGGGAGCGGATGCTGGGTGGGGCAGGAGCTAGAAGGGAGTGGATGTGGGGGGCCGATTAGAATGGGATGGGGCTGGGAGAGTGAAATGGAGAGGGGAAATATATTTTGTGTGGGAGGGAAGAAAAATCTACAATTGGCCGGGTATTGGGAGAGTAAGTGGGGATTGAGGATGGAGGGGTAAAATTTGAGTGGATGAAATAGGAATGAGGAAAGAGCAAAAGGAGAATGATTAGTATATTAAAGCAGATGTAGAGAGAATGGAAAAAAACTGGGAAAGAAGAAAGGACAAATGGACAGCAGACGATGGAGAGTTAGCAGAAGACACAAAGCAACCAGAAGAAAGTGGCTGGAACAATTGCAACTGAAAAAAAATGCACAAAAGGTAGAAAAATATCTCTTTATTTTGAATTTATTAACTGAAATATGTCAGCTCTTGGAAATGTGCATCTTTAACGTCTGCACTTTATTTAATACAAGAGGAAATCAATGTATAGTTTTATTTCTACAGTGTTGTACATTCTAAGTTTGGCTTTTGGGGTTCCCAGTTTAATTGTCTTCCTGTTTCTAAATTGTGATTCCTTGTTTGGTGATGGTGTATGTTCTGCATGTGTAACTGAGCTGAGGTATTCTGTTTATGTAATTCCTATTTGACATTGCCACTTGTTCTCTTTCCCGAGTAGGTCATGTATTGTTATTCTCTGAAATGTGTTGATTTAATATTTGCAGTGTTGCCTTTTGATAGTTAGGGTATGGTGCTTTGTGAGTCCTGGTAGTGCTGTTAGGACATGGCAGGTTTGCTATGGGTTCTAAATGAGCAGTGTTTCTAGTAGTTCCTAATGTGCCTGGCGGTTGGCACTGGTTTATAGTAATGTAGAAATCTTTTAGTCTTTCTTTATCCATACACTCATTAAGAGGCATGTTTACTCAAAGTTAGTGTATGGTAACATTATGCAAATATTTATGCAAATGATCCCTTATGCAAATGATGCCCTTATGCAAATGAGGCCTGCGTCTTGTGCGGCCCCCGGGTTACTCTACAAGTCCTCATTTGGCCCTCAAAGCAATTTGAGTTTGAGACCCCTGGTCTAGCGTCTCTTTTAGCTACTTCGGTACCACTAAAGTCGCTGCAGACGGTTCTGCAGGTACCGGTACCGGTGCCAGTGCCCTCGGTACCTGTTTCAACAGGCATGCTTCCCCCGTTGCTGAGTTTGGAATCTCTCTCCAGCATGGGGGATCAGGTACCGATTTGTTTCGGTACCGACATCGAGGTGTACCAATGCCATCTGCTTCGGGAGAACCCGGTGCTTCCTCTTTTTGAGTCTTCCGATTCTGATGACTCGGATGATTCCACCGGTACCAGGGCTGAACTTTTACAAGATTCAACTCCTTCTCTTCAATGCAGGGTGTTGGAAATCATTTGAGAAGGTTGTGCTCTGGAGCTTTAACGCCCGGTCGTCGATTTGTTCATTCAATCTCCTTGCAAGGCACGCATCAAGAGTGCAGTGGTGCGCGGGACCTTACAAAGACTTTTGAATCTCAAAGCTGTTGTTCCGGTACTGCCAAGCCAACGCGGCTCCGGTCGATACTCCATCTATTTTGTGGTTCCAAAGAAAGAAGGGTCTTTTTGACCAATTTTGGATCTTCGAAAGGTAAATCGTTACCTTTGGGTAACTCATTTTCGTATGGAAACACTGAGGTCTGTAATAATGGCAGTAAGAAAAGGGGAGTTTCTTATGTCTCTGGATTTGACAGAGGCACATCTACATAGAAACATAGAAATATGATGACAGAAAAAGACCACATGGCCTATCTAGTCTGTCCTTCCATATCAACAACTACAACAGTCCCCTTTTTACCTTTAGAGATCCTCTGTGTTTGTCCCATGCTTTTTTGAATTCAGTTACTGTCCTCATCTGTACCACCTCCACTGGGAGACTATTCCACGGATCCCCTACTCTTTCCGTAAAGAAATATTTCCGCATATCACTCCTGAATCTATCTCCCTTCACCCTCATCCCATGTCCCCTCGTAGCAGAACTTGCTTTCAATTGAAAGAGGCTCTCTCCCTGAACATTTATGCCATGGAGGTATTTAAACATCTCAATCATATCAACTCTATCCCGCCTTTCCTCTAAGGTGTACATATTAAGATCCTTCAGTCTGTCCTCATATGCTTTATAATGAAGACCACTAATCATTTTAGTAGCCACCCTCTGCACCGACTCCATCCTGTTCACATCCTTTTGAAGGTGCGGTCTCCAGAATTGCACAATATACTCCAAATGAGGTCGCACCAAAGACTTATACAGAGGCATTATCACCTCCTTTTTTCTGCTAGCCATTCCTCTCCGTATGCACCCAAGCATCCTTTTAGCTTTTGCCGTCGCCTTTTCTACCTGTTTAGCTACTTTAAGATCATCAGACACAACCACGCCTAGGTCCCGCTCTTCTTTAGTGGACAAAAGTACTTCACCCCCTATACTATATTGCTCCCTTGGATTGCTGCAGCCCAAATGCATGACCCTACATTTTTTAACATTAAATCCCAGCTGCCAAATTCTACACCATTCTTCAAGCTTAGCTAGATCCCTCCTCATGTTATCTACACCTTCCTGGGTGTCTACTCTATTGCAGATTTTGGTATCATCTGCAAAGAGGCAAACCTTACCCGACAGCCCTTCCGCTATATCACTAACAAAGATGTTAAAAAGAATTGGACCAAAGACAGATCCCTGGGGCACACCACTGGTAACATCCTTCTCCTGAGTGAGCTCCATTTACTTGTACTCTTTGTCGCCTCCCACCCAACCAATTTCTGACCCAAGCAGTAACTTTAGGGTCCATCCCTAGGGTGCTCAGTTTGTTTATAAGTCGCCTGTGAGGAACAGTGTCAAAGGCTTTACTGAAATCTAAATACACCACATCTAGGGCTCTCCCTCAGTCCAACTCCCTGGTCACCCAGTCAAAGAAATCAATCAGATTTGTCTGACAAGACCTGCCTCTGGTGAATCCATGCTGCCTCGGATCCTTTAATCCGCTGGACTCCAGAAACCTCACTATTTTCTCTTTCAGCAGCGTTTCCAATAATTTACTCACCACCGAAGTTAAACTAACCGGCCTGTAGTTTTCAACCACATCCTTACTTCCGCTTTTGTGTAAAGGCCAGGGCCGGCCCGTCCATTGAGCAAGAATGTTTTTTGCACAGGGCCCCGCGTTTCAGGGGGCCCCGCGCAAAGAACATTCTGCTTTTTTTTTTATTACATTTAAAAACAAAAACCTGGCTCTAGCTGCTGCCGCTGCCGCGTCCGTCGCAGCAGCGGCAGAATGGCGTGTCCCGCGGGGCCCCTTCTCCTCTTCGAGCCCTCTGCAAGGGCTTTCAGATTCGCGAAGGGAGAGTTGTGCTCCCTCGCGTCTCTGTAAAGCCCGCAGGGGCTAATGGGAAATTTCCCATCAGCCCCTTTAGACGCGAGGGGCTGATGGGAAATTTCCCATTAGCCCCTGCGGGCTTTACAGAGACGCGAGGGAGCACTCTCCCTTCGCGAATCTGAAAGCCCTTGCAGAGGGCTCGACGTGGAGAGGGGGCCCCGCGGGACACGCCATTCTGCCGCTGCTGCGACGGACGCGGCAGCAGCTAGAACCAGGTTTTTGTTTTTAAATTTGCCGGAAGGGAAGGGAAGGGAAGGGAAGGGGGGGGGGCTGATGGAGGCTGTCTGGAAATGGGGTGATGGGGGGTTAGGACTGGAAATGTGCAAGGGGGGGGTTAGGACTGGAAATGTGCAAGGGGGGGGGGGTTAGGACTGGAAATGTGCAAGGGGGGGGTTAGGACTGGAAATGGGCTGGGACTGATGGAGGCTGACTTGAAATGGGCTGGGGGGGGGGGTTAGGACTGAAAATGGGCGGGGGCTGATGGAGGCTGACTGGAAAGGGGCGGGGGAGGGGTTAGGACTGGAAATGGGCTGGGGGGGGTTAAGACTGCTAATGGGCTGGGGCTGATGGAGGCTGACTGGAAATGGGCTGGGGGGGTTAAGACATGTAATGGGCTGGGGGGGTTAAGACTGGTAATGGGAAGGGGGTTGATGGAGGCTGACTGGAAATGGGGTGATGGGGGGTTAGGACTGGAAATGGGCTGGGGGGCGGTTAAGACTGGTAATGGGCTGTGGGCTGATGGGGGCTTTCTGTAAATAGGGAGATGGGGGTTAGGACTGCTAATGGGCTATGGGGGCGCTAGGACAGGAAAAGGGCTGATGGGGAGGGGTTAGGACTTGAGGTGGGCTGATGTGGTTAGGACTAGTAATGGGCTGTGGGCTGATGGGGGGGGGTTAGGACTGGCAATGGGCTATGGGGGGCTGACTGGAAATGGGCTGATGGGGTTAAGACTGGAAGTGGGCTGATGGGGGGTTAGGACTGGTAATGGGTTATAGGGGGGGGCTTAAACTGAAAATGGGTTGATGGGGGGCTAGGACTGGTAATGGGTTGGGGGATTGCTATGACTGGAAATGGACTGAGTGGACGGGGAGGCTTGAACTGCAAATAGCTGATGGGGAGGGAGCTTGGAATGGAAATGGGCTGTGAGGGAAGGGAGCTAGAACTGAAAATGGGCTGATGGAGCAGCTAGGATAGGACTGGAAATGGGCTGTTGGGGGGAGCTAAGATTGGAAATGGGCTGTGGTGGGGGCTTGAATTGAAATGGACTCATGGAGGGGCTAGAACTGGAAGTAGGCTCATGGGGGGGCTTGGACTGGAATTGGGCTGAGTGGAGGGGAGCTAGGATTTGACATGGGCTGATGGTGGGGCTAGGAAATGACTAGAAATGGGCTGATGGGGGGCTAGGATTGGAAATGAGCTGATGAAGGGACTCAGACTGAAAATGGATGGGGGAGCTAGGACTGGAAATGGGTTGATGGGGGGCTAGGACTGGAAATGGGCTGATGCAGGGACTAGAAGGGAATGGATGCTGGGTGAGACTGGAACTAGAAGGGAGCTGATGTTGGGGGAGGATTAGAATGGGATGGGGCTGGGAGAGTAAAATGGAGAGGGGAAAAATATTTTGTGTGGGAGGGATGAAAAATCTACAATTGGCCGGGTATTGGGAGAGTAAGTGGGGATTGAGGATGGAGGGGTAAAATTTGTGTGGATGAAATAAGAATGAGGAAAGAGCAAAAGGATAAAGATTAGTATGTTAAAGCAGATGTAGAGAGAGAGGATGGAAAGAAAACTAGAAGAGAGAAGAAAGGACAAATGGACAGCAGACGATGGAGAGTTAGCAGAAAACATGAAGAAACCAGAAGAAAGTGGCTGGAGCAATTGCAACTGAAAAAAAATGCACAAAAGGTAGAAATATATCTCTTTATTTTGAATTTATTAACTGGAATATGAAAGTTCTGGGAAATGTGCATCATTAACGTCTGCGCTTTGTTTGGTACAAGAGGAAATTGATTTATAGTTTTATTTCTACAGTGTTGTTGTACATTCCAAGTTTGGCTTTTGGGGTTCCCAGTTTAAATTATTGCCTTCCTGTTTCTAAATTGCGATTCCTTGTTTGGTGATGGTCTATGTTCTGCATGTGTAACTGAGCTGAGGTATTCTGTTTATGTAATTCCTATTTGACATTGCCACTTGTTCTCTTTCCCCAGTATTCTCTGAAATGTACTGGTTTAATATTTGCAGTGTTTCCTTTTGATAGGTAGGGACTGGTGCTTTGTGAGTCCTGGTAATGCTGTCAGGATACAGCGGGTTTGCTATGGGTTCTAAATGGGCAGCGTTTGTAGTAGTTCCTAATGTGCCTGGCGGTTGGCACTGGATTATAGTAATGTAGAAATCTTTTAGTCTTTCTTTATCCATACACTCATTAAGAGACATGTTTACTAAAAGTTAGTGTATGGTAACATTATGCAAATATTTATGCAAATAAGGCCACTTATGCAAATGAGGCCCCGCACCGAGTCTCCGCACATGGCCCCGCACCCCCCTTGGGCCGCCCCTGGTAAAGGCACCACATGAGCCTCTCTCCAGTCCTTTGGCACCACTCCCGACTCCAACGAGGCATTGAAAAGGTTAGTCAGTGGAGCTGCTAGAACATCCCCAAGTTCCCTCAGTATTCTAGGGTGTATCCCATCCGGTCCGATTGCTTTGTCTACTTTAAGTTGAGCTAGTTTCTGACGAACACAGTCTTCTGAAAATTGTTCAAGATGTCCCTCGCTTCTGTTCCTATTTGTGGGTGTTTTCTGAGGTCCTGCTCCTGGTTCTTCATCTGTGAACACAGAACAAAAATATTTGTTAAGCAATTCCGCTTTATCCTTATCAGCTTCTACATATTCCTCCCCTGCACCCTTGAGTCTGACAATACCACTTTTGCCCTTCCTCTTCTCACTAATATATCTGAAAAATGTCTTATCCCCCCATTTTATTGCATTGGCTATCTGCTCCTCCTTTTGAATCTTTGCCTTCTTGACTACTTTGCTAGCTTCTCTAAGTTTTTCCAAATACATATGCCTGTCTTCCTCTCTCTGTGATCTCTTGTATTTCATGAAGGCCTCCCTCTTTTTCTTCACTTTTTCAGCTACGTCTTTCGAAAACCATAGCGGTCTCCTTTTCCTTTTACCTTTATTTACCATTTTAACAGAAAGGTTGGTTGCCCTTAAAATATCCCCTTTCAGTTTTGCCCACTGTTTTTCTATATCCCCCAGCTGTTCCCATCCCACTAACGACTCCCTGAGGTATTGGCCCATCTTCGCAAAGTTAGTCTTTCTAAAGTCTAAGATCCTCACCTTTGAATGGATTCTAACAGCCCTAGTCCTAATACTGAACCACACCATCTGGTGATCACTGGATGCAAAATGATCTCCCACTACAACATCAGAAACACTTTTACATTTGGTAAGCACCAAGTTCAGTATGGCCCCTTCACGTGTGGGGTCTGTTACCAATAGCCTGAATAGTTCTCCCTGTAGAGAATCGAGGATCTCCTTACTTCTAGATGATACTGCAGCAGGAATGTGCCAATCAACATCTGGCATATTGAAATCTCCTATCAGTAGCACTTCCCCTTTCCTAGCAATGCTGCGTATGTCTTCAATTAACTCTCTGTCTACCTCTTCCTCTTGTGAGGGAGGTCTGTATATCACACCAATGCAAATAGATTTCTCTTTCTAGTTTAACCCACAATGCCTCCTCTCTCCCTTTTAAGCTCTGTAATTCCAAAGCTTTAATAGTA
Source organism: Ichthyophis bannanicus (assembly GCA_033557465.1). Lineage (NCBI taxonomy): Eukaryota > Metazoa > Chordata > Amphibia > Gymnophiona > Ichthyophiidae > Ichthyophis > Ichthyophis bannanicus. Next base: position 50,966,098 of record CM066036.1, on the reverse strand, counting down.
GTGTTTACATATAGTGCCACTCCTGCTCCCCTACTTCCTACCCTGTCCTTTCTGAATAAAGTATAGCCAGGTATAATTACATCCCAATCATGGTTTTCTGTGAGCCATGTTTCTGTAACTGCCACTAAATCCAAGTCAGCCACTCCCACCAAAGCTTCAACATCAGGAATCGTATTTCCCATGTTACGGGCATTTATACACACTGCTCTCCATATGTTACCCCTGTTACCCATTTCCATAAAGGTATTTAATGTATCACCTACCTGAGGGCTTTCACCTACCTGGGAGCTTTCTTCACCCATCCTCAACAAATCTAGTTTAAAGCCCTCTTCAGTAGATTAGCCAGTCTACTACCGAAGACGCGTTGACCTTTCTTGGACAGGTGGATGCCATCTCTGCTCTGCAACCCTTGGAACAGCATCCCATGGTCTAGGAAACCAAAACGCTCTTGATGACACCATCCACGCAGCCATGCATTCATCTCCAGGATGCGAGCCTCTCTGCCTTGGCCTTTACTCTCAACAGGGAGGATTGAAGAGAACACCACCTGTGCACCTAACTGCTTCACCCTCTGTCCCAGCGCCATCACTTTTGATACGTTCCGAGGTATACCTGGCAGTATCATTTGTTCCAACATGGATTAGCAACATTGGGTAATATAGTCAGTGGGCTTGATGAGTCTCGGCAAACTCTCCGTAACATCTTGGATTTTGGCACCAGGCAGACAGCAAACCTCTCTGGACATCAAGTCTGGTCAGCAGATGGACGCCTCAGTACCTCTCAGAAGAGAGTCTCCAACCACCACTACCCTTTGTTTCCTTCTGGTCACTGATTCTGCAACTTTGGGGTACTTGAGCTCTGGTTCTTCCCTTTCCAGGGATGCTTTCACCTCCTCCACTTCCAGGGCTGCATAATGGTTCTTCAATTCAAGGGCTGGAGAAGTTGGATTGGTGATTTTGCAGGCCCTAGTGACTTTTGTCCAGCCATCAACATTCTGTTGGCACCCATCTCCTCTGCTAGAGAGCTTGGTTGCTGCAAGAAGCATCTCATCAATGTACTTCTCACTGTCTTCATTGCTCCTTAGCCTCGCCACCTCCTCTCTGAGTTCCTCCATTTGTTTCCTCAGAGCTTCAGCATGCAGGCACCTTGCACATGGAACCGGTCCTTCAACTGGCATTAGGACCTCTGTCTGGACTGAGGGAGAAGCTGTAACGAGGGCAGCAGCTTTAGCGATACGATTTTTCCCAGCCATTGTTCTGTTTGTGGAGCTTAGGTATCTGTTAAAGCAAAAGAGAGAGATCTACCAAGTACCAGCCGGTTTCCCAGCTGTCCTTTCAGAGAAAAAGCAGTTAAATGTCTTTATTCAAAATGTGCTGGTCCAATTCTCTGTGATTTGTTAAATGGGGAGGTGCCTTATAAAGCAAGACTGCTCACTAGGGGTGGGTGGGAGTCAGGGTGGGTAGGGAGGGAACTTAGCAGTTTCCAAAACTGAGGAGGTTACTAGAGTTCAGCAACCTACTGTGCTGAAGGAAAGTTCCACTAAAGCACCAAAAAGAAAGTAACCTTGCTTTAAAAATATACAAAAAACCTTTTTAAGAGCTCCCAGTCAGAGAGCTAGCAATTTAATATAATAAAATAAACCCTCAAATCCTTACTGTTGGTTGATCTGTAGAGCCCCTGTGACATTCCCATTCATCAGGAGCATCAGAAATTTTTGAGGTTTGCAGTCCCAATTGGTCATTTCCAGTTTCAAGCGTTGCCATTCGGTTTGGCAACACTACTGTGAATAAATTCAATTATTAGAACGCTGTCTCTTTTCTCTCTTTTTTTTTTAAATAACAGAGTCAGTAAAAAGCTTAAAATGAAATTAACTAAAATCAAATAAAAAATTTCTATATCTTTTAAAAACAAAGTTTCCCTCAGAAAGAAACCTAAGAAGAATGAAAAACTCACTGTTCACCGTTTTCACACTCAACTACTGTTTGGCGTTTCGTCGTGCACGTGCTAAAAACAGCGCGGCCTTCAGCAACTGCCACCAGCGAATAACTTCGCAGCAGGAAACAAACAGCGCGGCCTGCAGGAAACCAGCCCCTTGAAACTTATCTCCAATCAACCGGCTCCCCGACGCTATGCTTTTTTCTAGCGTCGGAGGAGAAACCGGATGCGCCGCATAACCAGGAAGTAAAAAATTGAAAAACTCCAGCGGCTCAACAAAAAGGATGCAGCTCACAGGAAACAGTGCCTCCCAGAAAAAAAGCACTTACCCGACAACAACAAAGAGCTGTCCTTACTCTGCCAATAAGTACTCCTCACCTATGTTAAGTAGGTTCGGGAGACTTGTTAATAAATAAATTGAGCCAGAACACAAACGCGGCTTTAAAAACCGGCAGAGAAGAAAATTTAAAGGAGAGAGGGTGGGGGGGCACATCTAAGGCTTTAACGCCATAATAACTGTACTACTTAACAAAAATAAATTCAAAGAATTCCAAAAATAAATTCAAAAAATGCTTAATTGTCCCTCCAGTGAGCCCAGAATCTCTAGGCTCATCAACCTCCAGCTGCTTGGAGACTGAACATACTGGAGCAGGGAGGCGGTCCCTTGGGTATTTATGCTGGTGACATCAAAGAATGTCATTGTTCAGTCTTCAAATAGAGATCAATCTGGTACAGAAGACTGAACTAAAACTATATACAGCTCAGTGTGTGAGGTTAAGAAGTGATGTCTTTGGTTAGTTTTGGGAGGATGGAGGAGTTGTGTCAGAAGTATTGCATTGATCTTGTGTACCAAAATGGAGGGTAAATAGATGAGTTTTAAGTTTCTTTCTGAATGTTTGAAGGTCATTTAATTCTCTAAGGTTGTCTGGAAGAGCGTTCCATAGGTTAGAGGCGGTGTGGGAGAATGCTTTGTTCTGGATTTCCTGAAATCCATCGGTATAACAAGTTTATTTTTGTTCCAGTTGCGTTGATTGCAGTTGTAGGTTTCCTTGGTGATGATTGTGGATAGGTACGAAGGTGTAATGTTGTTGATTAATATGAATATCGATACAAGTATTTTGTAATTTATATGGCATTGTATGAGTAGCCTGTGGAGAGCATCAGCTTATTGCTATGCCGATGACATCATTTTACTCTATTATACCAACCCCTTACAGCCAGGCTTATCTCCTCTCAACACCTGTCTCTCTCTAGTTGCTGAATGGTTAACCATTAATTGTCTTCATCTCAACTTGACCAAAACATCAGCTATTTGGTTTACACATGGAAGCACTTTTCCTCAATAGCTCCTTGCCTACTCCCCCATTCCTCTAGTGTCCTCTCTTCACTATCTCAGAGTAATTCTTGATCCTGACCTTTCTTTTAAGGACCACATCTCTCATCTTACCAAGAGATCCTTCTATTGTCTTCGTCAAATCCGGGCAATCCGTCCTTTCCTCATTCCTCAGGCATTAGCTACTCTTCTTCTATCCTTAGTCATTTTTCATCTAGATTTTTGTAGCTCTGCACTCGCTGGTACCCCTTGCGTTCAACTCCACAGACTCCAATTGATTCAAAATATGGAAGCTCGAATTATTATGTACTCCACTCGCCGAGACCTTGTCACCCCTCTTTTTCAGCTCCACTGGCTCCCCATGGACTATCATATCCGATACAAAATTCTTATTTTGGTTCACCAAACTATACTCTACTCCACAGTATCTGGCAGACCTCCTCCAATTTCATTTGCAGCCTTGTATTTTTATGATTGTAAACCACTCAGATGCCCATGGTATTGGGTGGTATAACATTTTTTAATAAACATAAACATACTCCTACATGCAGCCTTCACTCAGCACCTATCAACCGACTTCACATTCCTTCACCATTCCGTGCCCATCTACAGTTCACCCGCCCCTCAGCTTTCTTTTTCCTGGGTCCAGCCTTATGGAATTCCCTCACCACCTCCTTTTGACTGGAACAGACCTACACTAAATTCAAGTCACTCCTTAAAACCCACTTGTTCTCCGCTTTTGATCTCCCGTCACCTATTGTTTGACCCCGCTTATCTATGTTGTCTGCCTTTTATCTTGTCTGATTGATTTCTCCCTCTTTCCTGTCACATATTTTATTTATTTTTTATTTTGTAGTTCTTTTCTTTTTCTGGCCTTTGGCCTTATATGTATATTTTTGGATTGTACACCATCCTGATGTTGCAAAGGAGCGGTATGTCAAATAACTTAATAAACGTAAACTTTCTGATCTGGAGGATTTCTTAGTGGTTCACCTCTTCAGGAGAGATGAGTTGGCGGCCCTGATCTCTCAGGTTGCCTCCTCCCTTCAGCTAGCAGACATACCCATAGAAGGTGAAAAACTGCAAGGTGGCCACATCTTGCAGGGTGTCTTAGAAGCCCTCCAGGGCATTCCCCTTTCCTGAAGCTCTCAGGTGTATGGTGTTCATGGAATGGAATTCTCCAGACATTCCACTAAAGGGGATAAAGGTAATGAGCAAGCTTTACGCCCTACCTCAGGAGGACATCAATAGGTGGCGGTGCTTTTCGCAGAGTGGCGGTGGTCACTAGGCATACCACCTTTCTGGAGGAAGGTGGAGCTGCCTTTGGGACCAGCAGGATTGCAAGTTAGAGGCCCTTCTGAAGGCAGTCTTCTCAGCCTCCTAGCTTATCCTCCAGGCTGCAATTTGTAGGGACCTGATGGCATATGCTCTTCTCTGGTGGATGTACTTATTGCCAGAAGATACTCCTTTAGCATGGCTGGAGTCTGCTACCGCTTTCTTTGCAGATACCATATATGATCTTGTCCGCTTGGCATCCAAGAACATTGCAGTGGCAACTGTGGCTTTGGCTTTGTCATTGGGTGGCAGATATAGCCTCTAAAACTAGATTGTCCAAACTTGCCTTTCGGGGGAAGCTCCGCTTTAGGGAAGACTTCAAGAAGCTTTTAAAGGACCTGGAGGAATCCAAGTCTCAGTTGCTGCCAGAAGATAAGCGCAAGAGCTCCTGGAAACCCGTTCTTCTCATTTTCCCACCCTTGTTATTGTGATTCTTAATTCTTGGGACCTTCGCTGTTACTGGCTGAGAAAGCAGTCAAACCCCTTTAATGGATTCTGGGAAAGTCTCAACCCTTTCAGGCTCTCTGATTCTTCCTCTTTCAGAGCCACCACTTCCTGTTCAACACAATGACAGGAAAGGAGCCCATTCCGGTTGACCCCCCTCAGTAGGCGGTCAACTTATTATTATTATTATTATTACAGGCTCTTATATACCGCTCTATTCAGAATCAGTGCGGTTCACAATATAACAACATACCATAACAACAAACTGTTAGGTTTTACAGAGAACAAGGTCAGAGAACTTGGATAAAATATGGGACGTCATTACTGCAACTTCTTTTCACCATGAGTAGGCCTCGATCATCACAAATTGTTGAATGCTCAATATCATTCAGAATGACTACGTCCTTGAGTGCAGAGAGCTGATTTTAGACACCTTTGTGTCCTCTCCCTATGGTTCAGAGACTAAGATGGTCACTATTGTGTCCACTTTGGAGAGGTTTCTGAACCTCTAGGCCATCATACCCATACCATCCACACAAAGAGAAGGGCTGTTATTCTATTTATTTGGTTGTGATGAAGAATTCATACCCATTCTGAATCTGTAAGGCATCAATGCCTCTTTGAAGGTATCTCGATTTTGGATGGAAACGCTTAGACCGGTTATTCAAGCCATGTGGCACAGGGAGTTTCTTACTTCACTGGATCTGATGGCAGCATACTTTCAAATCCTCATTCAGGAGCATCAGCAGGGTTTCCTGCATTTTGTCATTCTCAGAGCACATTTCCAGTTCTGTGCGCTACCCTTTGGTCTCATGACAGCTCCCAGGACCTTTTTCATGGTTGCGGCCATGCTTCTGTGGGAAGAGGGCATAAATCTAGCTAACAGATTATATACTCCATTATATACTGCTATCTAGCTAACAGATTATATACTCCATGTAAATAGTTCTCCCATGTTATCCAAGTTGATACTCCTGTTATATGTAATACCAAACAGCCTGTTGTTCTGGTTCCTTTCTGTTATTTGTAAACCGCGCTGATGTCAAAGAGTGCGGTATATAAGAAGTTGAAATAAATAAAATAAATAAATAAATAAATGTGCCATCCTTATTTCGATAACTGGATCATCCAGGTCAAGTCCCAGTCTGAGGCAGACAGTGTGATGGTCTTTGTGGTTCATTTTCTAGAGAGCTTCAGCAGGATAGTCAGTCACAGCAAGAGTCATCTCCAGCCCACTTAATCATTGGAATATGTGAGAGCTCTTTTCAGTACCCATGCAGGCAGGGTCTTCATGACAGCCAAGGGGACAGTGAAGCCTCTGTCCCAACTGTCAGTCTTCTATTAACAGCATGAGTTAATTTGAAAAGGAAAGACAGCCTGTGAGGAGCCCGCCCCCATGACATCACTTCCTCGGGCTCTGCATGATCGGAGGGCTCCTGACACAGTTTCTCTTTACTTTTCAATGTAAGTGTAGTGCAGCCGCTGCTCTGTACAAAGCAGAACCAGCGGCTGCACTGCTATAGGGAATCGCGATCGCGTTTGCGCCGCGGACTTCGGCACAAAAGCTGTTTTTTTGCTCTGGCCGCTCCCGATCTTGCGGCCAGAGCAAAAAACCGGCTTTTCAATGGCCGGTTTTACAACTGTGCTGGCAGCCGGCCTGGCCATGGAAAAACCGGCCAGGCCGGCTGAAAACCGGCCGGTTGGCAACCCTAATTTGTGAGCCGAGGCCACATGTTACGGATGAAATTGGAATTTTTCCCACGGCACACCAGACAATATCTCACGGCACACTAGTGTGCCGCGGCACAGTGGTTGAAAAACGCTGCCCTAGAGACCCTTTAATGATATTGGATACCAGCCTGTCAGGCTGGGGAGCTCATTATTTGGGGCAGGTGCAAATCAACATGGACCATTAACTGCCTGAAGGCACAGGCCATTCAGTTAGCTGTCATGGCCCTGGGAGAGAGAGTGAAGCAGATAGGTGCCCAGGTAGTGTTCTCTTCAATCCTCCCTGTTGAGGGTAAAGGACAAGGCAGAAAGGCTTGTATCCTAGAGAATGCATAGCTGAGTGGATGATATCATCAAGAGCATTTTGATTTCCTGGACCATGAGATGATTTTTCAAGGGCTGCTAAGCAGAGATATAATGTCCACCTATCCAAGAAAAGGTCAAAGTGTCTTCCGCAGCAGACTGGCTAACCTACTGAAGAGGGCTTTAAACTAGATTCATTGGGGATGGGTTAAGAAAGCCCCCAATTAAACAGAAGCCCTCAGGTCAGTGAAACGTTTAATACCTCTGTAGAAATAGGTAAAAGGAGCAATGTCTGCAAAGCAGTGTGCATTAATGCCCATAGTATGGGAAATACTAATACTAAATAATCATAATAATAATAATAATAATAAATAAATTCCCGGTTCACTGTAAATACCATGCGGACCCTCTGCACGGTATATTGTTTCTGTTGAATGTACACCGCACTGATAAGAGAAGTTAAATAAATAAATAAATAAATAAATAAAATAAGATCCTAGAAGTTGAGGCTTTAATGGAAGAGGCTGACTTGGATTTAGTAGCAGTTAGAGTCACGGTTCACGACAGCCATGACTGGGATGTAATTATACCGAGCTATACTTTTATTCAGAAAGGATAAGCTAGGAAGAAGGGGGAGAAGGATTGACACTATATATAAAAAATCATATTAAAGCTACAGAATTACAGGGCTTGTAAGGGAAGGAGGAGGCACTGTAGGTTAAACCAGAAAGAGGGAAAGGGAAATCCATTTGTATTGGTGTGATATACAGATCTGCTTCATAGGAAGAAGTGGACAGAGATTTAATTGAAGACATTTGCAGTATTGCCATGAAAGAAGTGGTGCTACTTATGGGTGATTTCAGTATGCCAGATGTTGTTTGGTGCATCCCTGCTGTGGTGTCCTCCAGACGTAAAGAGATCCTAGCTTCTCTACAGGGAGAATTATTCCAGCAACTGATAACAGAACCTAGATTTGAAGGGGCCATACTGGATCTGGTGCTTACCAATGGGGAAAGTATTTCTGATGTTATAATGGGAGATCATCTCACATCCAGTGTTCACCAGATAGTGCGGTTCTGTATTAAGACTAGAATGTATAAAGTCCATTCAAAAGTGAGGGTCTTAGACTTTAGGAAAACTAACTTTGTCAGGATGGGCCAATACCTCAAGGAGTCTTAGAGGGATGAGAGGCTGGGGAATGTAGAAAAACAATGGGCAAAACTGAAAGTGGATATTTTTAAGGGCAGCAAACCTTTTTTCTTAGTGAATTAAATAAATGTAGCAGGAAAAGGAGGCCACTATGGTTCTTGAAAGAAGTAGCTGAAAAGGTGAAGAAAAAGATAGGCCATGTGGTCTTTTTCTGTCATCATGTTTCTATGTTTCTATGAGCCTCTTTCAATTGAAAGCAAGTTCTGCTACGAGGGGACATGGGATGAGGGTGAAGGGAGATAGATTCAGGAGTGATATGCGGAAATATTTCTTTACGGAAAGAGTAGTGGATCCATGGAATAGTCTCCCAGTGGAGGTGGTAGAGATGAGGACAGTAACTGAATTCAAAAAAGCATGGGACCAACACAGAGGATCTCTAAAGGTAAAAAGTGGACTGTTGTAGTTGTTGATATGGAAGGACAGACTAGATAGGCCATGTGGTCTTTTTCTGTCATCATGTTTCTATGTAAGAAGGTGGCCTTCATAAAATACAAGAAATCACAGAAAGAGGAAGACAAGCATCACTATTTGGATAAACTTAGAGAAGCTAGGAAAGTAATCGGGAAAGCAAAGATACAAATAGAAGAAAAAATAGCCAATCAGTAAAATGGGGGGACAAGACATTTTTCAGATACAGTATGTTACTAAGAGGAGGAAGTACAGAAGTGCTATCCTCAGACTCAAAGGTGAAGGGGAGGAATATGCAGAAGCTGATGAGGATACAGCTTATAGCCAGCACCCGCTCCCTAACCTTGAGGGTTTGGGGAGGGGTGTGCCTTGAGGTTGTTGTAGTTGTGAAGGTCGAATGACAAGGCAGGTATAAAGAATATTTTTTTTTACATAAGGATTTATTTCTCCCGCTCCGTGGTGGAATGGAACAGGCGTAAAGGAATATACTTTTGTAGCCAAACAAGAACAAAAGGAAAACAGGCTTTTTCCAACACTGTGTTCCAAACTGTGCTTCAGCACAGGAGTTCACATTCCTGTCATGTGAGCTTTACTTTGAAATCACTTAAACAAAGAGCAAACAATAAAGTTCATGAACTGTAACTAAGTTATACTTCAGCTTATTCTTATCTCTTCATAAGCTCTTCAGGTAAGGAACTTAAACAGCATGTATTTCAGCATATTATAACGAATGACCACACAAGCTTTGCTTGACTATTCTTTGTCTACGAGACAGGTTGAGCAGTCCATTGGCTGATTCAAATCCACCATTGGTAAGGGATGAACCAATGGCACTTGTGCTTCTGGGCTCTGTACTGATTCAACTACTTTCTGTCCAGGAATAGTTCGTTTGTCTAGAAAAGCTTTAAACTCTTTCAGGAGTGCTTCAGCCTGCTTACTATATGGGCTAGGCGGGGAATTAACTCCTTCCTGGGGTGAGTGATAGCTTGTGGGTTTTTCTTCAGGCAAACAAACAATGCCGTCTCTCTTATTATGCTCATTCAGTGCACTGGCATTACCCCTCCCCCACTTGTCTCTGTCAGCAAGTGCTGGGTAAGTCAGTTCATTTGCAGGTGAAGGATTTTTAGATAGCAATTCAAACTTAGGACCTCCTAAAACCTTCTGGAATATATCTCTAGCAAATATATCTGCTACGTCCTTGTAGCTAGCTTGCTTGCTAACTCTGTCAGCAGTTTGAGGAGAAAAGCAGGGTTTATCTGAATGAGCTTCTGGTTGCAGCCAACTGCCTTCATAAAACCTGGGCTTGTCCTGGGTTTTAAAATAAGCATTCACACAGTCTGGCTTCTCATAAAAGCTGTTATCAGAATTAAAGACACCCTGTACCTTGTGCTGAGGAATGCCTGAATGTTCTTTAGCAGTCTGCCATTCTTTCCACGGGTCAGCTCTCTGTTCCAAAAGCATAGGCTTTATCCCTGGGTCTCTCAGTGCCTCACCCTTCTCTAGTTCCCAGAAGGTTCTTCCATGCACTGAGTCTCCCTGGTACCTGCTTCTTGGCTTGGCAAGCGTTCTCCTGGAATTGCAGCTGGGGAGCGTTTCTCCTTCAAAGTCAAAGGTTCTGGCATCCAAGGCTACTTCCTGCCTTCCAGGTAGCTTCCTTTGTCTTTGCTCTGCTCCGTCTCTAAAGCACACATCTGCTTCATCTGTGTCTTGTATTTCCTTCCTCCTCCTCGGCTGGTTCTCGTTCCTGTTCCTGTTCTCTTTCTGTCTTCCTTCTTCCTGTTTAACAAGCTGCCTCTGCTCTGGGGAACCCGCCTCCTGCTAGGGCGTGCCCAATCAGCAACTCTGCTTCTCCCCTCCCCCGAGGTGAGCTGTGTTAGCTGATTAGCCATGTGCATCTTGTACTGAGAAGGGAAAATCTTGCCTTTAGCTGCAGTACCCGGACCTTCCACCGGGTCACCATCTGTTTCCATGGCTTCTGGCACTGCTACAGCGTCACAAGCTGAATTGCTTAACAAATATTTTTGTTCTCGGTTCACAGAGGAACAGCCAGAAAACATCCACAAATAGGAACAGTAGTGAAGAAGATCTTCAATGATTTTCAAAAGACTGTGTTCATGAGGAACTAGCTAACCTAAAAGTAGACAAAATGATGGGGCCGGATGGGATACATCCCAGAGTATTGAAGGAACTTGGAGAAGTTCTAGCTGCTCTACTGTCTGACCTTTTCAATGCTTCTTTAGAGTTAGGATTGGTCCCAGAGGAGTGGAGAAAGACACATGTGGTCCCTTTGCACAAAAGCCAGGAGTAAGGATGAGGTTGAGAACTACAGGCTGGTTAGTCTGACCTCTTTGAGTAAATTATTGGAAACACTGCTATAACAAAGGGATAGTGAGGTTTCTGGAGTCCAATGGATTGCAGGATCTGAGGCAGCATGGTTTTACTAGGGACAGGTCTTGTCAGACAGATCTAATTAATTTCTTTGACGGCTACCAGAGAGTTGGACTGAGGGAGAGCCCTAGATGTGGTGTACTTAGATTTAAGTAAAGCCTTTGACACTATTCTGCACAGACAACTTATAAATAAATCGAGCATCCTAGGAATAAACTCTATAGTGACTGGGTTAGAAATTGGCTGAGTGGGAGGCAACAAAGGATACAGATAAATGGAGCTTACTCTGAGGAGAAGGATGTAACCAGTGGTGTGCCGCAGGGGTCTGTCCCTGATCCGATTCATAATATTTTTGTTAGTGATATTGCAGAAGGATTGTCATGTAAAGTTTGCCTCTTTGCAGATGATACCAAAATCTGCAATAGAGTAGACACCCAGAAAGGAGTAGATAACATGAGAGGGATCTCTATTCTGTATTACAGCATGTCTCTCTTCACTACAACCCTCAGGTGCCTTACCTCAGGATAATAATACCCTCACCCCAGATGCATTCCCGACAGCCTTTACTACTAAACTACATGCTGCTAAAAATTTTATTCCCTCGACCCCTTTGACCTCAAATGTTGATTTACATACTCACGTCTTGTCCGCTTTCACTATACCAGTTTTCGCTGCCACCAGACTTATTGAGGCATCTAAGAAATATTTTTGCCCGTTAGACCCTATTCCCTCTGAGTGGGTCATAGTCCCCACGTTAGGCCTTCCTCCACTTGTTCATTCTGTGCTTACTGCTACTTTCACTTCAGGTTACCTTCCTTCCTTTTGGAAGACATGGATTATTTGTCCCTGTCTCAAAGGAGTTAAATGTGATCCACAAGATCCCCTCCATTTACCACCCTGTATCAAACCTCCCATATTTGGCAAAACTGGCAGAACACTTTGTCCTCCCACAGCTTACTAACCACTTGGACGTACATTAGCACTTCATCCTTGCCAACCTGGTTTTCAACAGTACCACAGCATGGAAACCATTCTTACATCCATTTTAAATGATATCTGCTGTGTCTTAGATCAAGGCGATTTGGCATTAGCTGTTGCCTTGGATCTAACTGCGGTGTTCAATTTAGTCGACCATAACTTACCATATTTCCTGGATTATAAATCGCCGTGCTTCAATTTGGTGTTTTCATATGTAAATTGCTAGTATAAGTCGCAGTTTCCTAAAGATAAAGAGCAAAACGTTGTTTCTTAAAACTGGATTTATTCTGTTTGACTTTCCCTTTACAATAACACTCATTCCACATCAGATTTCTATATCACTCTTGGGAAAGCTGTCAAAGTCCTCATCTTCGATATCACTGTGAAATAGTCTGCTATTTCTGGTGCCAGATCATGTTCATTATTGTCTTCTTCATCTCTATTATCTTCATCTTCACGGTTAACGGGGCTCTTTAGGTTCTCAGCCTTCACAAAACCTGATTTGATTATTTTATTGCTCACAAACCCCCCCCCCCCTCCACCACGCTGTCGTAACCCACTCGGTAACGTCTGCAAATGTGGTGTGCCACATATGGCCGGTAGCTGTGAAACTGTGTTTTCCGTGGCACATCCAGTTTACCCATAGACGACGCAACACAGGTAAATGGAGCTCACTCTGAGGAGAAGGAGGTTACCAGTGGTATGCCCCAGACATCTGTCCTTGGTCCGCTTCTTTTTAACATCTTTGTTAGTGATATAGTGGAAGGGCTGTCGGGTAAGGTTTGCCTCTTTGCGGATGATACCAAAATCTGCAATAGAGTAGACACCTAGGAAGGTATAGATAACATGATGAGGGATCTAGCTAAGCTTGAAGTATGGTCTAGAATTTGGCAGCTGAGATTTAATGTAAAAAAATGCAGGTTCATGCATTTGGGCTGCAGCAATCCAAGGTAGCAATATAGTATAGGGGGTGAAGTACTTTTGTCCACTAAAGAAGAGTGGGACCTAGGCGTGGTTGTGTCTGATGATCTTAAAGTAGCTAAACAGGTAGAAAAGGCGACAGCAAAAGCTAGAAGGATGCTTGGGTGCATAGAGGAATGGCCAGCAGAAGAAAGGAGGTGATAGTGCCTCTGTATAAGTCTTTGGTCGACCTCATTTGGAGTATTGTGTGCAATTCTGGAGACCGTACCTTCAAAAGGATATAAACAGTCTGGAGTCCATACAGAGGGCGGCTACTAAAATAGTTAGTGGTCTTCATTATAAAGCATATGAAGAGAGATCTAAGGATCTTAATATTGTACACCTTAGAGGAAAGGCGGGATATAGGTGATATGATTGAGACCTTTAAATACCTCCATGGCATAAGTGCACAGGAGGAGAGCCTCTTTCGATTGAAAGCAAGTTCTGCTATGAGGGGACATGGGATGAGGGTGAAAGAGGATATTGATATGCGGAAATATTTCTTTATGGAAAGAGTGGTAGATCCGTGGAATAGTCTCCCAGTGGAGGTGGTAGAGATGAGGACAGTATCTAAATTCAAAGAAGCATGGGACAAACACAGAGGATCTCTAAAGGAAAAAAGGAGAATGTTGTAGTGGTTGATATGGAAGGACAGACTAGATAGGACAGGTGGCCTTTCTCCAGGACCAAGCAGGAAGTCAGTCCTCACATATGGGTGACGTCGGCGCCGATAGAGCCCTCGTGCGGAGCATTTCCCCAGCTTTCAAAGAAAGCCTTTGGGAATTGCAGCGCGCATGCGCGGTCCTCTTCCCGCCCAAGGGTGCCATCTTGCTCAGTCTTCTTTTTTCCGCAGAGCCCGATGGACGTAGTTCGTTTTTCCCCGAGGAAAAAGTTGATTTTCTCTATTTTTCTCTTTTTTCTCCGGTTCGACTCCGGATCCTTTTCCCGCTCGGACCAATACGCCGGTATCGAGTCCTTTTCTTTCTTTCTCGTTTTTTGTCCTTTGTGACTGGCGTTCGCGCCTTTTTTCTTTTTTCCCTGGCAGCCCGGTCTTTTGACCTAGCAGGGGCCCTTTTTCCCCCGATGGCTACCAGCGGGTTTAAGAAATGTGATCGCTGTAAGAAACTTATGTCTCTTACCGACACACATGACTGCTGCCTCCGTTGCCTCGGACCCGATCATGACCCGATGATCTATGGTCCGTGTGGCAAAATGTCCTCGAAGGCGTTGAGGAGTCGGCAGCACCAGAAGGATAGAATTTTTTCTGACTCTGCGTCCGGCTGGGCCCGGACCTCATCAGAAGCCTCGACGTCTTGGGACTCCGGCCCCGAGCAGCGTCGGGGTTCCTCTGAGCGGGGGTCTCCGCGGGAACATCGCAGGAAGAAGAAACCTGCGAGGGCGGCGCCGGTGGACGCTCCTGGTTCCTCGAGGGCCAGGTCGCATAGCCCCGATAGCCGTCCCGGGTCTTCGGAGTCGGAGAGGCCTGCCAAGCATCCTCGTGTCGAGATGGAGTCTCCTGGACACGTAAGTGCTGTTGTCCTCGTTGACTCTCCTCCGAGGGAGCCGACGTCGGGCCCGATGTCGTCGGGGCCCGAGTCGGGGGCTGCTGGGTCTCCTGAGCTCGGACTCAGGTTGACGGCCTTGGAGAGCAGCTTCGCTGCCTTCATGGAACAGCAGCGGGCATTGATCGCCGGTCTCACCGGTGCATCTGCTCCGACCACCGGGACCTCAACGTCCAAGTCCACCCTGGAGGCCGAGCCGATCCTCGAGTCCATGCGGGCTCGAGTCGATCCTCGGCCACGGTCTCCCTTGACCTCCCGTTCGGGGCCGAGGTCGTCGACGCCGATACCCTCGGCGTTCGGGCGGAGGGCATCGGTGCCCGCCCGACCGGAGCCGCTCGATTCCGCTGAAAAGTCAGAAGATGCAGTCCTTGGTGCCTCCCGGCAGGGAGGCCCGGAACCTGGATGCCCTCGGTAAGAAGTGCTTCCAGGGCTCTATGCTTGCTTGCCGTGTCCAGACATACCAGCTCTACATGGGCATGTACCTTCGAGACCTGGCAAAGGAGATTGCCGGGTTCTCTGCTGATCTCTCCAAGGAACCTTTGCAGAGGTTCCAGGCCTTGTCCACCGGTATTCGAGAGTGCTCGAAGTTTATCTCTCGAGCAGCCTACGATGGCTTCGAGGCTTCGGCCCGAGTAGCCGGGGCCGGCATCGGTGCCCGCCGACAGGCTTGGCTACAGTCATCCGACCTCGAGCCATGGGTCCAGGACAAGTTGGTCGATGTCCCCTGCCGAGGTGAAAACCTCTTTGGCAAGCCCATGGCTGAAAAGGCTGCAGAACCCGAGATTGAGACTCTGACCAGGACTAGGCTTTCCAGGAAAACCTCTGCTCCTTCTCAGAAGAAGGGCTCGGGGAAAAAGACCTTTTACCCGAGGAAGTCATCTGCCTATAAATCATACCCTCATTATCAGGCCTCTACAGCTCCCCAGCAGGGTCAGCAGGCCAAGGGGCAGGGTCAGGGGCCCCGTAGGCAGAAGACCCCCAAGCCACCAACTCCAGCCCCTGCTCAGCAGGGTGGGGGTTTTTGACTCAAACAGCATAGCCTCTTCTCCTCAGCTGGCTTCTCTCAGCACAGGAGGCCGGCTGGCCCACTTTGCCCACAGGCGGTCAGCCGTCACATCAGATGCCTGGGTTCTTCACATAGTCCAAAGGGGCTATCTTCTCAATTTTCACCAGGTACCTCCCTCCTACTTTCCAGGGGAGCCTCCAAGACCCCCTCTGCACAGAGACCTACTCCTTCAGGAGTTAGCAGGTCTGCTACAGGATCAGGCTGTGGAACCGGTGCCCCACCACCTGAGAGGTCACGGCTTTTATTCCAGGTACTTTCTGGTACCAAAAAGAACAGGAGGCCTCAGACCCATCCTAGACTTGCGAAACCTCAACAAGTTCCTGGAGAGGGAAAAGTTCAAAATGCTTACCCTTGGAATCCTGCTGCCCTACCTCCAGCAGGGAGACTGGCTATGCTCCTTAGATCTAAAGGATGCGTATACTCACATCCTTATTCATCCAGACCACAGACAATATCTCAGGTTTGTTGTGGGAGGAAACCACTATCAGTACAGAGTACTGCCCTTTGGCCTGTCCTCCGCTCCCAGGGTGTTCACCAAGTGCCTGGCAGTGGTGGCGGCCTACCTGAGGCTTCAGGGTCTTTTTGTGTTTCCGTACCTGGACGACTGGCTCATAAGGGGCCAATCTTCCCAGGAGGCCAACCAGGCCACCCTTCGCACTGTGGCTCTGCTTCAGCACTTGGGGTTTGTCATAAACTTCGCAAAGTCCACTTTGCTCCCATCCCAAAACTTAGAGTTGATAGGGGCCAGGCTGGACACTCTTCAAGCAAAGGCTTTTCTGCCTCTGGACAGGGCCCACAGGCTCATGGATCTGGCCAGCCAGTTTCGCAGCAATTCCCTGGTCTCTGCCAGGCAATTCCTGAGACTACTCAGCCATATGGCTTCCACGGTTCATGTCACCCCCAATGCCCGCCTCCACATGCGGCCTGCTCAGTGGAACCTTCGCACTCAGTGGCATCAAGCCACAAGGAGCCTTGCAGACTCAGTAAAGATATCCGACCTCCTGGTCTCCTCTCTGCAGTGGTGGCTTCATCTTCCGAATCTGGTACTCGGAGTGGTTTTTCAATCCCCTCCTCATTCTCAGGTGATGACAACCAATGCTTCTCTTCTAGGTTGGGGAGCACATTGCCAAGGGACATGTACTCAGGGACTCTGGACTCCTTGGGAGGCTACTCAACAGATAAACTTTCTGGAGCTACGGGCGATACGCCTAGCTCTGAGAGCCTTCTCCCACCTCGCCTCTCACCAGTCTGTACTGGTCCAGACGGACAATCAAGTTGCCATGTTCTATGTGAACAAACAAGGCGGCACAGGCTCCTTCCTTCCTTTGTCAGGAGGCACAGCGGCTGTGCTCTTGGGCTGTCAATCGCGGAATCCTTCTCAAGGCTGTCTACCTCCCAGGTCAGGAAAATTGCCTGGCAGACAGACTGAGCAGGATCCTGCAACCACACGAATGGCGATTAAACCCATTGGTGGTTCAGCAGGTCTTTCTGAAGTGGGGATTCCCCACCATGGATCTCTTCGCCAGTCCTCTGAACCGGCAACTCCCGAGAATTTGCTCCAGACAACCGCATCCTCTCAGAGTAGCAGCGGATGCGTTTCTGATCTCGTGGTCCACAGGCCTTCTGTATGCGTTTCCTCCCACTCCACTAGTGTCCAGGACGCTGTTCAAAGTCCTCAAGGACAGGGCTTCATTGATTCTCATAGCCCCCAGGTGGCCGAGGCAACTGTGGTTCCCGCTTCTGCTACAGCTGGCGGTGGACACGCCTATTCCTCTGGGGTTTCAACACGATCTCCTGTCTCAGGATCAGGGTTCTCTCTTGCACCCCAACCTCCAGTCCCTTCATCTGATGGCCTGGCTGCTGAAAGGGTAGTCCTAGCTCCCCTCCTACTGCCTCGTGAGGTGGAGGATGTAGTCTTGGCCTCTCGGCGTCAATCCACCAGGTAATCCTATGCTCTTAAGTGGCGTAGATTCTCCGCCTGGTGTGCTCAGCACAGCGAGAATCCCTTCTCGTGCTTGGTTGCAGTAGTCTTGCAATATTTGCTCTACCTCTCCAATCTGGGCCTTAAGTCTAACTCTGTCAGAGTTCACCTTAGTGCTCTCTCAGCACACCACTCGCCGGTGGACGGAAGGCCTCTTTCCAACCACCCTTTGGTGGCTCGTTTCCTCAGGGGCCTCCTTCTCCTTAAGCCTCCTTTACGTCCACCGGCCCCTGAGTGGGTTCTGAATGTGGTCTTATAGCGGATTACTTGGCCGCCTTTTGAACCTATGGCTACCTGCCCTCTCTGTTTTCTTTCCTGGAAAACCTTATTTCTGGTAGCTCTCACCTCTGCTAGGCGAGTGAGTGAACTGCAGGCACTAGTGTCTGATCCTCCTTACACTAGGTTCTACAGGAATAGGGTAGTCTTACGGACTCACCCTAAGTTTCTGCCTAAAGTTGTCTCACCTTTTCACCTCAATCAGGAGGTGGTTCTTCCAACCTTCTTTCCCAGGCCGCATGCCAGCCGGGCTGAGATGGTCTTGTATACCCTGGACTGTAGGAGGCCATTATCCTTCTACCTTGACCGTACGCGGGAGCATCGAAAGGCTGTCCAGCTTTTCGTTTCTTTTGACCCCAATAAGTTGGGGCTTCCTGTCTCCAAGCGTACGTTGTCCATCTGGGTCGCTGACTGTATCGCCTGGGCTTATGGGGCAGCCGGCCTCTCGTTGGAGGGTCGAGTCACGGCTCATCGTGTCAGGGCGAAGGCTGCGTCAGTGGTTCATCTCCGCTCTGTTCCGTTGGGAGACATCTGCCGGGCCGCTACTTGGTCTTCAAGCCAGACTTTTGCAGCCCATTACTGCCTTGAGAGGGAGTCCCGCAGGGACAGTTCTTTCGGACAGGCAGTACTCCATAATCTCTTTGGGGTTTAGGCAACTCCTACCCTCCGGCCCTGGTGTTGGGCTACCGGTCGGGGGCGTTCTCAGAGAAGATTCCTTCCTTCTGTGCTGACGAGCTAGAGGGAGCTCATTTTTCCGCTTGGGGTCTCCAGTAGCCTTAAGCTAGGGAGTCCCATATGTGAGGACTGACTTCCTGCTTGGTCCTGGAGAAAGAGTAGTTACTCACCTGTAACAGGTGTTCTCCAGGAGCAGCAGGAATAGGTCCTCACAACCCTCCCTCCTCCCCTTGGAGTTGCAGTCATATGATTTGTTTTTTGCTAATTTTTTTGCTGTCTTTTAGCTATGTCATTAGACTGAGCAAGATGGCACCCTTGGGCGGGAAGAGGACCGCGCATGCGCACTGCAATTCCCAAAGGCTTTCTTTGAAAGCTGGGGAAATGCTCCGCACGAGGGCTCCATCGGCGCTGACGTCACCCATATGTGAGGACTGATTCCTGCTGCTCCTGGAGAACACCTGTTACAGATGAGTAACTACTCTTTTTCTGTCGTCATGTTTCTATGTTTCTTGAATCTTCTGTTGACTTAAATGTCAAGTGGTTGAAGCATTTTTGTCATATCACCGGGTATAATTTATTTTATTTATTTATTATTTATTTATTTTTCTTATATACCGCGCTCTTTTAATCAGTGCGGTTTACATATGAACAAATATAAACACAATGACACAGACAGCATTGTTTTTTTACAAAGAACAGGGTACATAAACTTGGCGGTAAACAGGGTTAACTATATACAAAAAACATGGCTAACTATATACATGGTATTTTTGGTTAATTAGATGGGGGTGGTAAATAAGTTAAAACTACAAGTACGGAGAAAAGTTATTACAAGTACAGTATAAATACGGAATGGATAGAGTGAGCAAGTGAGAACCATCAAGATTAACCATTTTCTACCGGGGTCAAGTATGAAAGACCAGCATGAGGGCTATGTTCAGTTGGAGAAGCTTCAGGGTAGTATATTAGGAACAAATAATGTTTTAATGCCTTTCTGAATGTCATTAGACTTGAGATGGCTCTGATTTCGGGTGGAAGGGCATTCCAGGCTCTGGGTGAAAACAGTGAGAAGGCTCTAGAGGCTGTTGATTTAGAGCATTTTGTGAGGAGTTTCGGGAGGTCAATGGAGTTTAATGTAACAGATCTCCTGGATCTGTTATTTGGAGTGATATGTATCATATTGCTGATAGGTGATAGAGATGGGCACTTTGAGGCTTTAAAAGTCATAACCAGGGTCTTGTATAGGGTTCTGGCCTGGAGGGGTAACCAGTGTAAACTCATCAGTATTGGAGTTATGTGCTCTGAACGTGGAGCACCAACGAGAATTCTCGCGGCTGCATTCATGGCCAGACGGAGGGGATTTAGAGTGGATTGCGGGAGACCGTGTAGAATGATATTGGCGAAATCTAAGTGTGGTAATACCAAGGCTTGGAAGATAGTGCGGAAGTCGGAGTAGTTAAGTAGAGGTCGGAGATTACGTAGGGATCGAATCTTGTGGTAAATTGCACTCGTTGTTTTCTTAATGTGTGCTGACATATCAAGCTGCTGATCTAATATTATCCCTAAGTATCGGATTGTAGGTTGTGCTTTCAACTCAATGTTGTTTACCTGTAATGAGGCAGGGGGTATGAATGTTGGGTTCCGTGTAACGAATAGAACATCTGTTTTGTTGTGATTTATCCGTAGATTCTGTTTGAGGAGCCAGTTTGATACAGCTTCAAAGCAGTGAACTATTGGTGCAAAATCTGGTTGTTTTATGTTGAATGGAGCAAACGTCAGGATGTCATCAGCATATGCAAGGCATTGTATGTTGAAGGTGCGTATCAGGTCGCAGATTGGCTGCATATAGATATTGAACATTAGTGCGGACAAGGAGGAACCCTGAGGGACACCTTGATTAAGGGGGAATGAATCAGACGTTGCTTCTCCTGTTCTGACTTGCTGCTGTCTATCAGATAGGTAGGATTTACACCAGCTCAGGGCTAGCCCTTGAATGCCCTTGTCTTGGAGACGCTGTATGAGAGTAATGTGGTTTACTGAATCGAATGCTGCAGCTATGTCGAGAAAGATGAGAATGAACCCTTGGTGGATATTGTCAATGCCTATGATTAGGATATTGAAAAGTGTTGTGAGAAGGGTGTCAACACCATGTTCTTCTCTAAAACCATGTTGTGAGGGGTCCAGAGGAGATTCGGAGTCAACATGGTGGTGTATTTGTCGCTGGACTACTTTTTCCATGATTTTTGCTAAGAGAGGGATGCTGGAGATGGGTCTGAAAGATTCAACTTTTGTTGGGTCAAGCTTACTGTTCTTCAGGAGCGGACGGATGGATGAATGCTTCAGGCTCTGTGGGAAGGATCCAGATGAGAAGGAGTAGTTGACAATCTTGCTAATAGTTGGGCTAAGTTCATGTCGTAGTTCTTTGATCCACCTGGCTGGGCAGGGGTCGTTAGGTGCGGTAGTTAAATTAATAGCTGCTATGATATCTTCGATCTCTTTGTTGGATACCTGGGAGAATTTGTCAAGTGATGTTAGTTGGATCTCAGTCTGTGGGGTGGAAGGTGCTGATGTTGTGAGGATCGAACTAGTCTGTATCATTTTTGACTGTAGGTATACGGCATAGTCTTGAGGGTGTGGCATTGGTGGTTGGGTTGTGGTTGGATCACCTGTTAAGGATTTAACAATATTGAAGAGGACAGTGTTCAGAGATTTTATTTTCTTCTTTATGTTTTCAGTGAAATGGGCTCTCATGCTATCCATGACAAGTAGTGCTTTCTGTCTCTTGAAGAATTCGTCCGGCCGCTTACTGAAGCAGCACTGCAGCCATTTCAACATCATGCTCTCTTCCATTCATCCTTTCTCGTTCACATCAACAACGTTGGTTGGTAGAGTTTCACGTGGCATTGTCTTCCTTTTGAATATAATCATAGGTGGCAGTTTCTTTCCACTTACATAGCAGGCTAGCACCACTGTAAAGTGTGTCTTTTTGTGTTGAGTAGTTCTAATATTTATTGTTCTAACCCCCTTTTGACTGACTGTTCTCCCTAATGTGATGTCGAAGGTTAAGGGAACCTCGTCCATGTTGATTATGAAGACGGTATCACTGTGCATGCAATGATTTCTTTGCTTATAAATTCCCTGAAATTCTGTACTTTATCCAAGAAATCAGCAGGGAGCTGCTGACACATGATTGTTCTTTGTCTTTTGCTTAATTTGTTTCTTATCATAAATTGGTAGCACCACAAATGACCAGCCTTGAATCCCTCGATATTCATTTCCCTGGCGATATGAACTGCTTTGAATTGCTCCTGCACAGTGGACAGTCCACAGCCCTGGGCCCTCTGCTCTATAATGAACTGAAGCAGATGTGCTTCTAATTCAGGCCACTCAACGTGTAAACAAACTCTGGAATTTGTTATTGGAGGATGTAGTAAAAGCTGTTGGTGTAGCCGGGTTTAAAAAAGGTTTGGACAGGTTTCTGGAGGAAAGTTTCATAAACCATTATTAAAGAGGACCCAGGAAATCCACTGCTTGCCCCGATACAAGCATTGTGGAACCTGTGTCTTTTGGGGAAATGGCTAGGTACTTGTGACCTAGATTGGCCACTGTTGAAAACAGGATACTGGGCTTGATGGACCTTGGTCTGACCCAGTATCATATTCTTATGTCCACCATGCTTTGCGGCTGTGATTTGCCTTCTTGCTGCATTTCATCAAGGTTAGTTTTCCCTGTGTCTTCCTCCAGCTCTAACTAATTTCTCATTTAACCCAAAAGTTTGCTCGGCGGCTCTGTTACCATGTTCTTGTGCATAATGAATAACTTTCAATTTGAATTTCGCAGTGTATGAGTTCAACGCCTTCAGGGTCACCATTTTCTGTGGGGTTAAAGATAACATGTTTTTGGTAACTGGAATTCATCCAGTATGCTATTTTGTATGCTATTTGGTATGCTTTGCGAATACAGTAAAAGTACATACCAGTCTGCTGATCGGAGGGTCTGCTTGCAAGAACTGGGTGTAGAGCGGAGGACTCAGGGAGAAAGACCTCCACTGCGCAGTTGCAAGTATTTATATCATTTTCAAGGGATGGGTTCCACCACATAAATTTATTACATAAGTCGCTCCTGTGTCTAGGTCACGCCATGGTTTCTGGATGTAAAAAAACACGACTTACAATCCGGGAAATACGGCACTCCTATATCGGCTCTCTGAATCTGGTTTTCAAGGGAAAATTCTTGAATGGTTTGCTTCATTTTTAACAAACCAAAGCTATCAGATTGTTTTCTGGAATTCCACATCTGCTCCATTCTACACCCCTTGTGGAGTTCCACAGGGCTCTACATGCTCTCCTATTTTTTATTTAATTGGTTTCTTAGTCCGCTTGCCATCCTTATACAGACTACAGGAACTAATTTTTACATGTACGCAGATGACATTCTGCTCCTCATTCTAATTGACAGTATCTTGCTGCGCCTATCAAATATTAACTCCAGTTGAAACACTATGGGTGGCATTTTCAAAGGCATTTACATGGGTAACTGCTCTAATTACCCATGTAAATGTCTTATCCAGGATTTTTGAAAGGCACCTACACAGGTAGTGCCTTTCGAAAATCCCGGATAAGTCCCTTACTTGCCCAGATGCTATGATGTTGTTGGGGGCATTCCGTGGCGGAGCGGGGGTGGAGGAAAGGGCCAAACGATTTTCGATGCTATCTGCTTAGCCCTCTGAGCCTTAAAGACAGGCAAGGTTAGACGGACGGCAGGCAGGCTATGCGCCGAAGCAACACATAGCACCGCCCAAATGAAAATCGGGCCCTACTTGGTTGCACTTTAATGCCCTAAAACTAAACCCATCCAGTATGACTGTTGCTTGGTTCTCCGGACTAGCTGATACCCCAACACTTGCTCCATCTATTGGTACAACCTCAATTACTCTTGAGCCTTCATTCAAATACTTAGGAGTTTACCTCACATCACATTCCTACTGAGCACTGTTATATCAAAGTTGGATTACTGCAACTCAGTCTTTGCCAGCCTCCTGAATACACAAATTAAACGTCTTCAAGCCATCCAGAAGACTGCTTTCCATGCCCTCACTGGCACTAAAAGATTTGATCATATTACACCACTATATATTCAAAATCATTGGCTTCCTTACCCACAGCGAATACTTCAAGATGCTCATTCTGACTTATAAAGCGATGTATAATAACACCCCCCAATACCTTACGACCTTGAACATCCCTTACACACTGGCTGTACGCTTTGTTCCCTCTCTG
Source organism: Ichthyophis bannanicus (assembly GCA_033557465.1). NCBI lineage: Eukaryota > Metazoa > Chordata > Amphibia > Gymnophiona > Ichthyophiidae > Ichthyophis > Ichthyophis bannanicus. The sequence goes on along the minus strand of CM066036.1, from coordinate 50,942,238 downwards.
ACAATTGCTTGGTTTTTCCTCCACTATGTAAATTCCAGTATGAAATTACCCGCTGAATAGCCTTCAGCTATCTGGCTCCAGTACTATGGAATAGCTTATCTACTTATCTATGTATGGCTGGAGACATCTTTCACAAAGTTTAAATACCAATTGAAAAGCTATTTATTTATGCAAGCATTTGCTCTAGAGGAATAGGGCTGTTGTAGGACAGGAGAGGCATTAAGGAGGTTAGATGTCTCTACATCTATGTATTCAATAAGTCATTCTTATTTTATAATTTTATAATGGTTCTTTTATTCTATCCTATTTCTTCTTTACATAAATTGTATTTCTTCTTTTCATATTTTTTTTAATTAAAGTTTCACTTGATTACAACAAGTAACACAAGGAAAAGGAATTACTCATTAATACAGATCAAGAAGAAAACCAATCCAAAATTAAATCAAACCTTAAGCAACTCCCACAAGTCCACATTAAGGAAGGCATCAATAAGGACAAAATACAAAACCCCCAAATTAACATCCCAACCAAATCCACTGTGAGAGGATTGGCCAAGGCCCCCGAACAAGGTTAGAGACTATAGCAGAGACTGATGAGCTTTTGTGTCATCCTGTCTATGACAATCTTGATCTTGATATGGATAGTGATGACCCTATTTATGGTACTCTTGATATAGATACAGACAGTAATGAAGGCACCGATAATGACGGAGAAAGAGGATTGTGAAGGTGGCTATAGCCATATACCTCTAACCATGTAGAAATATATGCTTAATGTAATGCAAGGCTAAACTGCAAAATGTACATTTTAGATAGAAGCTTCTGTTCCTGTAAAAACTGCTGACAGTTATTGCAAAAGAGTTTAACTAACAAATTGTGTATACAGCTACTATTACCAAAGGTTAGCTTCTGCAAATTTTGGGGACTTTCTGTGATGCAGACATCCCTCCGTCCTTCTTGTGGTAAATGATGGGTCAAATTTTAGATAACAACTAATGTCAGCACTATTGCATGAACTTTCCGAGAATCAGAAACCTTAGGTCAACATGTAACTGGAAATCAAATAAAAGCTTGAGAAATCAGCAGAATTTAGAAAGAAATTATAAGTGTATCTAATCAGCCGTGTTTGATGAAAGAATTTTAGCGACCCCTGCTGTCGCTTTGTGATTAAGATCATGGCCTTGTAACTTCTGCTTTTTATATGACTTTTGCAAAGCATCAGCAGAAAAATGATCCTGTAAGCAGATTTTATTCCAGACCTGTAATTTTGTAACAAGATTATCATCCGATGTTAATTAAAAATTAACTGTCAGCTGACACTTCTTAATAAAAGGCAGATCTTTGGCGGAAGATTTTCGAAGGTAGTTGGAGGAGGAGCCCTGGTTTGCACCCCGTGACGATCTTCCTTCTAGAGCTCTGGAATTAATATAACTGATTTTCTGTGTATGTGTCTCGTTTTTTTTCCTTCCTGTTAGAAGGGCCAGGTAAGCCTAAGAATCTAGGTAAAGGAGGGCCTGCCCCGAGAAAGGCACAACACCCATAATCATTTATTCAATGATACTTTATCTACCAAAAAAAAAACATTCTAACTGTGCTACCTCCATAAATGTATGTCTGTTACCTAAATAGACATTTACAAGGGAACTTTAGATAAAATGTAGCTTCAATAGCAAGAACCCTAGCTTTGTCGCAAGAATAACTTCCAATGCATCTGAGTTACTATTGCAACATCAGGAAATATCATCAATGGCTGTCCACAAAAGGGGACAACCTTCTTAGGAAAATACAGTCTCATAATGGTTGCCTTCTCTCTCTCAGAGATGAAGGTCACCAACAATGTAGCTGTCTTCAAAACCTTATCCAATGAGGTTTCCAAGAACTGTGTTGGGCTTGATGGTTTGTTTGTTTATGATGACCTTAGAGTAGCTAAACAGGCAGAAAAGGCAACAGAGAAAGCCAGAAGGATGCTTGGGTGCATAGGGAGAGGAATGGCCAGCAGGAAGGAGTTGTTGGGGGCTACAGGGAATGCCTCTTGGATTGGGGGGGCTAAGCTCTGCTTTGACTCCATGCCCAGCTCCACCCTAACTCTGCCTTCTAGCCCCTGCAGCCTTTCTCTCTGTTCTGCCCACAGTGATCCCCCTCTCCTGCAGGCAAAAGAGAAGTGAATGGCTTGCGATCATGGCAGGCTCCTGTCTGCCCACGGGAGACTGGATCTTTGTGGGAAGGAGGGGAAGGCCGCCATGATCGCTGCAAAAACTCCTGTCTGTCCATGGGAGATCCCTGAGGGCAGATAGGTTACCTTCCCCTCCTGCCCATGGGGATCCAATCTCCCATGAGCAGAAAAGAGGAGTCTGCTGCAATCGCGACTGCTCTCTGCGGGTAAAGTTTTGGTGGGGCCAGGGCCTGTATGGCCCACCCTGTTCCGATGCCGTGTTCTGTATAAGTCTTTGGTGAGACCTCATTTGGAGTATTGTGTGCAGTTCTGGAGACTACTCCTTCAAAAGGATATAAACAGGATGGAGTCTGTGCAGAGGGTGGCTACCGAAATGGTTGGTGGGCTTCGTCATAAGGCATATAGGGACAGACTTAAAGATCTCAATATGTATACTTTTGAGGAAAGGCGGGAGAGAGGAGATATGATAGACATTTAAATACCTCTGTGGCATAAATGCACAGGAGGAGAGCCTCTTTCAATTGAAATAAAGCTCTGCAATGTGAGGAAATAGGATGAAAGGGGGTAGATTCAGGAGAAGTATGCAGAAATATTTCTTTACGGAAAGAGTGGTAGATGCATAGAATAGTCTCCCAGTGGAGGTAGTAGAGATGAGGGCAGTATCTAAATTTAAGAAAGCATGGGACCAACACAGAAGATCTCTAAAGGGAAAAAAAGGGACTATGGTAGTTGGTATGGAAGGGCAGACTGGATAGGCCGTATGGTTTTTTTTCTGCTGTCATGTTTCTATGTAGCCCTCTTGCATTTCCATCGCCTGGTCTGGGATTTGAGCAGTCTGGGTCTTTTCTGGTAAAGCCACAGCAGTGGCATATGTCAGCAGGCAGAAGGGTAACAAGGGCATAGGAGTCAAGCTAGAGATGCGTCTTTCATTCCCCTGAGTGGAGTGGCAGCTGCTTGCACTCACCGCACAGCACATAACGAGTATTGACATTGTCCAAGCAGATTATCTCAGTTACCACACCCTTGATCCAGGGGAGTGGAAGTTCACCAATCAGCTTTCTAAATAATTTTAAATTGGTGGGGACATCCTTCAATGGATCTGATAGTGGCCACAGCCAGGGTCAAGGTTAAGGGATTTTTCAGTCATTGGAAAGAGATGGGATCTGTGGGTATCGATGCTGTCATGAAGCCTTGGTCTCCGAAACCACTTCTGTTTGTTTTTCCTCCATGGCCCCTCATCTGGCATGTGATTCACCACATCGAGAACTACCTGGGCCTTGTCATTCTAGTGGCGCTGGATTGGCCACAGAGACCCTGGTTTGCAGGTCTTGTGTGACTTCTGATGGAGTAACCCCTGTGCTTTCCACAGAACACTAGCCTGTTGCGACAAGGACTGATCTTAATGGGCAAACCAGCTCCCTTCTCCCTTATTTATTATTTAACATTTTTTATATACTGCTTTTGTACCAAAGTGGTTTATAATGAACAACAGCACATAATCTCTGGAGATGTGTTTTACATTAAACAAGGGGTATACAACTTGGAGCTAAATATGGGGTTTATGTTTGAGTTAATAGATCATTGGTGGTTATTGTATATACACTTATGTAATGTCATTTGGCCCAAAGTGTTCTATGAAGACGTGCATTTTCAGTAGTTTCTTCATATCTTTGATGGACTGTGCAGATCTAATGGTTTCAGATCATGGGGGCATATATCGAGAAGGCCCTGTTGCTTGTCTGTTGTGTGCATTTGGTCTTGAGTGGAGGGATGGCGAGGAGATTCTGAGTTGCAGATCTTCTTGGTCTTGTCATTGATGCTCTTGTCATTTGATCCTTGAGACAAGTGGTGGAGAGGTTGAGGATTTTGTAGATGGTAGTTATGGATTAATGCTTAATCCGTTGGGCAATTGGGAGCCAGTGCAGAATTCTGAGGATAGGAGTTGTGTTGCTGACTTGAATTTCCTGTTAGGATTCTGGTGGCGGAGTTTTGTTCTAACTGGAGTGGGTATAGTGCCTGTTTTGTCAGCCCTTGATAGAGGATATTACTGTAGTCCAGGTGGGGTATAATGACAGCTTGAAAAACAGACCTAAAGTTGTTGTCTTGTAGCAGGGGGCATAGAGATTTGAGGAATCATCCAGTATGCTGCATTAGCTGCATTCTTGATGTGTGCAAGCATGTTAAGGCTGCTGTCAATCATTATACCAAGGTACTTGTAATTTCAGCATTATGTAGTGTGAGCTTGTCTAGCGGTTTGAAATTTAGGTCTCTAAATATTAATACAGTTTGGCCCTTCAACGGATGTTTTCTCCACACTTCTGAAGGCCAACTGTGTCTCTACCAGTCTGGCATTTAATGCGGGTCTGATATCTCTTTGCTACATCAGTCCTCAAATGCAAACTGGCTCCTAAGAAAGATGATATACTATTCTTGTTTTCCTTTCTGCAGGTTTGGCCCTCATAGTAATATAGTAACATAGTACACCGCGCTGATAACAAATAGTGCGGTATATAAAAAATGTTAATAAAATAAATATGATGGCAGATAAGGACCAGTATGGTCCATTTAATCTTCTCAGAATGGCGGCAGGAGTAGGTGCACCTGCCGCTCCGTGCAGGTCACCCCTCCCCATATCTTTGTTTAGGGATGTACCCATCACTCTGTGTAGGTCACCCCTATTTGCTGAGATATAAGAGATAGTAATAAATCTAGGTAACCCCACCTAAGAGATATAAGAGATAGTAATAAATCTAGGTAACCCCACCTAAGAAAGTAACCATATGTTACTTCTGATGTAGTGTCAGCACCCGCCTGCAGATTTATGTACACATTCTACTCATGTTATCTTAGCTTTTACTCTTGTTCTTTGTAAATATTTTATGTATATAGTTCTCCCATGTTATCCAAGTTTGTACTCCTGTTTTCTGTAAAACCGAACAGCTTGTTGTTCTGGTCATTTTGTTATACTGTAAACCGCGCTGATACCGAATAGTGCGGTATATAAGAAATTGTAATAAATATTAAATAAATAAATAAATGTGTTTATTTTGATTTTTGCTATAAAGGGATCCACTTTTGCTATAAAGGGATCCACTGTGTCTGTCCCATGCCATTTTGAATTCTGTCACTGTATTTGCCCCACCACTTCCATCAGGAGTGCATTCCAAGCATCCACCACCCTTTCAGTGAAAAAGTATTTTCTGACTTTGCCTTTCACTTTACCCCCTTGCAACTTCATATTATGCCCTCTAGTTTTACAGCTTTCCGATCTTTGGAAGAGGTTTGTTTGTTCATTAATACTCTTTTTTTATAATATTTAAAGGTCTAAATATCTCCCTTGTCCCTCCTCTCCTTCAGAATGTACATATTTAAGTCTTCAAGTCTCTTCTCATAAGTCTTTTTATATTCTGATGACGTAAACAATTGATCTACGTTTACACGTTCCACTCCATTCATTAATTTATAAACCTCTATCATTTCTCCCCTCAGCCGTCTCTTTTCACGGTTGAAGAGCCCTAACCATTTTAGCCTCTCTTCTTAGGAGTATCCTTCCATCCCCTTTACCATTTTGGTGGCTCTTCTCTGAACCTTTTCTAATAACGCTATATCCTTTTTAAGATAAGCCGACCAGAATTGCACACAATATTCAAGGTGCGGTCACACCATGGAACAATACAGAGGCATTATAATATCCTTTGTTTTATTTTCCATCCCTTTCCTTATGATACCTAGCATTCTATTTGCTCTCTTGGCTGCCGCTGCACACTGGGCGGAGGGATTTAACATGTTATCCACAATGATGCCTAAATCTCTTTCCTGGGTGGTGGTTCCCATTGTGGAACCTTGCATCGTGTAACCATAGTTTGGGTTGTTCTTTCCTAGGTGTACAACTTTGCACTTCTCCACATTAAATTTCAACTGCCATTTTAATGCCCAGTCTTCCAATTTATCAAGATCCTCTTGCAATTTTCCACAATCCTCTTGGGTTCTAACAACTTTAAATAGTTTTGTGTCATCTGCAAATTTGATAATCTCACTCATTATTCGCTTTTCCAGGTTATTTATGAATATGTCAAAAAGCAGCGGACCCAGCACAGATCCCTGCGGTACTCCACTATTCACCTTTTTCCATTGGGAAAATTGGCCATTTAGCCCTACCCTCTGCTTTCTATCTTTTTACCAGTTCCTGATCCACAATAGTACATTACCCCCTACCCCATGACTTTTTAGTTTTGCCAAAAGTCTCTAATGAGGGACCTTGTCAAAGGCTTTTTGAAAGTCCAGATACACTATATCAACCAATTCACCTTTGTCTACCTGTTTATTCACACCTTCAAAAACACATAACAGATTAGTAAGACAAGATCTTCCTTGTCAAAAGCCATGTTGGCTGTCTCCCATTAAGCCATGACTACCTACATGTTCACTAATTTTGTTCTTTATGATGGTTTCTACTATTTTTCCTGGTACTGACGTCAGGCTCACTGGTCTGTAGTTTCCCAGATCACCCCTGGAACCCTTTTTAAAAATTGGTGTTACATTGGCGATCCTCCATTTTTCAGGTATTACAGATGATTTTAACGATAGTTCACAGATTACTAATAGCAGGTCTGCAATCTCATATTTCAGTTCTTTCAACACCCTTGGATGTATACCATCTGGTCCAGGTGACTTGCTACTCTTCAGTTTATCAAATAGTTGTAATACATCTTCACGGTATATCGCTATTTCTTTCAATTCTTCCGCAGTATCACCTTTAAATACCACTTCAGTATGGGTAACATCCCTACATCTTCCTCAGTAAAGACCGAAGCAAAGAATTCATTTAGTCTCTCCTCTATAGCCTTGTCCCCTCTTACTGTCCCTTTTACCCCTCTATCATCTAATGGTCCAACTGACTCTCTCACAGTTTTTTTGCTACAAATGTACTTGAAAAAGTCTTTATTATGCGTTTTTGCTTTCAAAGCAAGTTTCTTCTCAAAGTCTCTCTTTACCTGCCTTATCAATGCCTTGCATTTAACTTGCCAGTGCTTGTGCTGTTTCCCATTTTCGTCATTTGACTCTTTTTTCCATTTCCTGAAAAATGCTTTTTTTGCACCAACAGCCTCCGATCTCACCTTTAAACCATGCTGGCAGTTTTTTGGACTTCCTTCCACTTTTCTTAAAGCGTGGAATACAGCTGGCCTGGACTTCTAAGATAGTATTTTTAAACAACACCCAAGCTTGATGTAAGTCTTTAACCTTTGCAACTGTTCCTTTTAGTTTTTTCTTAACTATTTTCCTCATTTTATCATAGTCTCGCTTTTGAAAGTTAAAAGGTAGTACTGTGGATTTCCTTACCATTCCTCCTCCATTAATTAAATCAAACATGATCATGCTATGATCACTGTTGCCAAGTGGCCCCAACACCCTTACCAGTTGCACCAGATCTGGTATTCCACTAAGGACTAGGTCCAAAATGACTTCCCCTCTGGTCGGTTCATGAACCAGCTGCTCCAAGAAGCAGTCATTTATTTCATCTAGAAACGTTATCTCCCTAGCATGTCCTGCTGTGACACTGACCCAGTCAATACCGGGATAATTGAAATCACCCATTATTACTGTTCTGTAACTTTTGTTAGCTTCTCTGATTTCTTTGAGCATTTCATCATCCATGTGTTCATTCTGGCCAGGCGGTCGATAGTACAACCCCACTGCCATCGCCTTCCCCTTTTTACATGGAATTTCAATCCATAGAGATTCTACAGCAAATTTTGTTTCCTGCAAAACTTTAATCCTTTGTGACTCAATGCCCTCTCTAACATAGAGCGCAACCTCTCCACCAATTTGATCAGCTCTATCATTAAGATTTAGTTTTTACCCAGGTATCAGTGTCCTACTGGTTGTCCTCCTTCGACCATGTCTCTGGGATACCAATCATATCTATCTTCTCATTTAGTGCTATATATTCTAAGTCTTCCATCTTATTTTTTAGACTTCTAGCATTTGCATACAAGCATTTTAGATACTGTATTTTATTCATATTAATCTGGTTATTGGTAGGCAGGGGTAATTTGGAATCTTTAAGCTCTGTCTGCCCTGTACTCAAGCAGACAGTACAAACGACGTAGGCAGTAGATTACAAGCTCACAACCTTTTATTGGTCCTTATAAAAATGGGGGCCAATAAAAAGTTGTGAGTTTGTAATCTACTGCCTACCTCGTTTGTACTGTCTGCTTCACTATTTACGTGGCAGTGTGCTGGTTTCTTCCTGGTGCTCTGTACTCAAGGGCATTTGGTCTACCTTTGTCTTTATTGGAACATCTCTGCTGATGTGCCCTAACTTCATTTTTTTGGTAGTATCCTTCAAGGATACATTGTGCCGAACCATGCGCTCTTGGGCAACTGTCGGCTCTCCCCTATTATCTAGTTGAAAAGCTACTCTTTCTCCTTTTTAAAGCTTAATGCGAGCAGCCTGGTTCCATCCCAGTTAAGGTGAAACCTATCCCTTTGGAAGAGCCCCTCCTTTCCCCAGAATGTTCCCAAGTTCCTAACAGATCCAAAACCCTCATCCTTGCACCATTGTCTCACCCACGCATTGAGATTCCGGAGCTCTGCCTAAATTTAGCCTCCAGAACCTCCCTACTACATTTTCCTATGTCATTGGTACCGACATGTACCAAGATAGCAGACTCCTCCCCAGCACTATCTAAAACCTTGTCTAGGTGGCGTGTGAGGACCGCTACCTTCGCACCAGGCAGGCATGTTAACCAGGCGATCTTCACGTCCACCAGCCACCTAGCTATCTAAATGCCTAATGATTTAATCACCAACTATAACAGCTGTGCTAACCTTTCCCTCATGGGCACATAGCCCTGAAGAAACTTCCTCAGTGCGAAAGGGTTTTACATGACCTGGATGACAGGTCCTATCTATAGGATCACTTCCTGCCACACAAGAGTGAGGCTCTCCTGTTACGTGACCTCTCTCCTCCATGGCAATAGGGATGCTGCCAGACTGGAGGTGGGACTTCAGGAGTATATCCCTGTCGGTCTCGTCTGTGTACCTCTCTGTCTTCCTTATGTCTTTCAAGACTGCTCCTCTTGCCTCCAGAGATCGGACCCGTTCCTTGAGAGCAAAGAACTCCTTGCACCTTGTACACATGTAAGACCCCTCACCAACTTGGAGAAAATCATACATGTGACACTCAGTGCAAAAGACTGGAAAGCCCCCATCTTGCTTCTGGACTGCTGTCTTCATCTTCGTTTTAAGGTTGTGTTTAGATATTTAAATTCTTTACTTACTAAGGGTTGCTGGGGATACTTATACTAATAAAACTATACCTAATACGTTTAATGTACTTTGTTCACCTGAAGTTTAATTAATCTCGGGTCCTTAATGTATGCTGATGAGAATAAACAGCTGCACCTGAGAGGGAATATGGCATCTCCTTTCCTTCAAGAGGTTTAAGCACCTATAAAGCTACGATTATCCCAGGGATGGCTGGGAGTCGGGGAGGGAGGGAGGAAAGTAGACCTATTAAAAACTGGCTGCTACACAGTACCCTGTCCTGCGCTTCTAAGGTAATCTGTGACCAATCTCCAGGGGGAGTCCCACAGCCCTTGCTTGGATAGAAACATAGAAACATGATGACAGAAAAAGACCACATGGCCTATCTAGTCTGTCCTTCCATAACAACAACTACAACAGTCCACTTTTTACCTTTAGAGATCCTCTGTGTTGGTCCCATGCTTTTTTGAATTCAGTTACTGTCCTCATCTCTACCACCACCACTGGGAGACTATTCCATGGATCCACTACTCTTTCTGTAAAGAAATATTTCCGCATATCACTCCTGAATCTATCTCCCTTCACCCTCATCCCATGTCCCCTCGTAGCAGAACTTGCTTTCAATTGAAAGAGGCGCTCTCCCTGAACATTTATGCCACGGAGGTATTTAAACTTCCTTATCGTTTCTCCGGGCCAGTCCAGGGAACGGTACGGTAGGGTTGTCAATTCCCTTCAGCAGCTGAGGACTGAATACTGTAAGACTTTACGATGACAGGCTTAGCCACACCCCCTGCTGATCCTGCTCCAGTCTATCAGCAGCTGAATAGGACGTTGATGGTCACATCTCCTGCTAGGCTTCTGTTAGAATATCTTTGATTTCCTTTCTATTTTATTTCTGTGCAGTTTGGTCCTAGCGGGGCTGTTATCTGCTTACTTCCTGGCACTTAATTTTATTGCTCAAAAAATACCCTTAGGATTCCCTGGCTGCGTGTGCCTGCGGCGCTGAAAGGCAGAGCCTGCCTTTCTGGGATTCCACACATACGGGTAAGGGATCGGTTCTGGGAGCCCCACGAACTTCTTCTCTTTTGCCGCGGTTCCATTCTCCGCTAGCAGCGGGGTTGCCGGAACGCGAGCCGGAGGAATTTTCTTTACAATCGGGAGTCCCCCCCCCTCCCGTCTGTGAGCTACCGGCCTTCTCCTCCCCCGGGGAACAGTGCGGCGTCGGAGTCTGCACGCGGCGTTCGCGCTGTCGGCGGGGGGTAGCTGCTTCTTTTTTGTTTTCTCAGCGGTTTTTTGCTATAGCGCAGTATAGTTCTTTTTCTTCTTTTCATTCGATGGACGGCAAGGCTCCGGATGACTTGGGCGCGCTTTTCAGTGCCCCAGAAAAAACGGGAACGGCAGCCATTTTGTTGGCGCCGGCCGTTTCTCCCGCGGATCCTCCGAAGCAGGGGAAGAGGAAAGCTAAATCGCACAAGGCAGGGCCTTCTGACAGTAAAGCCCTCTCACAAATTGCCAGAGTCTCAACAGGGTTTTTCATCTTTGTTTTCCCCGGATTTCATATTGGCAATGCACAAAGCCTATTTATTGAAGACATCTCAGGGGGTCAGTTCTGCCTCTTCTTCCTCCCTGCTGGATAGCCCTGCTCCTAAATTATCTGGAGGGGATCCTGGAGAGGGTTCTTCACAGAAGGATATTATCGTGGGCTCCGGCTTGGCAGTCCTTGACCCTCAGCTGTCCGGTCAGGGGTTAGAGGAGGGCGAACTTTTCTCTGAGGAGGGCTTAGACTTTGCTCCAGTGGAATTGGAGGAAGGTGAGATTGCGCCAGGCGAGGACCCTAATGTCTTTAGAGTTTTTCGCAAAGAAGAGCTAGGGGCGCTTATCTCTCACTCCTTAGCGGCTCTGAATATTCCTCTTCCCTCAATAGCACAAGAGCCGCTGGAAGATCCTTTGTTACAGGGTTTCAAGACGGAGAGCCGCTGTTTTCCTGTGCACCGTGTAATCAAGCAGATGATTGAAGCGGAATGGGAATTCCCAGAAGCTACCCTACGGGGTAGTCGCGCTTTAGGCCGTCTCTACCCTGTTCCTCAGGAGGAGAAAGATTTTTTTAAAATGCCAAAAGTGGATGCCTTGGTCTCGGCGGTGACTAAGAAGACCACTATCCCTGTAGAAGGGGGTGCGGCACTTAAAAAGATTTGCAGGATCGCAAGCTGGAAGTGCTCTTGAAGCAGGCCTTTGATTCCAGTGCTCTTTCTCTACAGGCCTCCATTTGTGGAGCGTATGTGTCGCGGGCTTCCATCCGCTGGCTCCAGGGGGAGGTTCCTGCGGATGGCGGAGAAAGCTCTTCTGTGGAGGGAGCCAAGTTGGAATCGGCAGCGGCGTATTTGGCGGATGCTTGTTTTGATTTAGTTAGGATTTCGGCTAAATCGATGGCCTCGCTCATTGCGGCACGGCGTTTCTTGTGGCTTAGGAATTGGGCGGCGGACGCTTCTTCCAAATCTAGGCTCAGTAAGCTCTCTTATAAGGGCAAATTGCTCTTTGGCGAGGCCTTGGAGAAAATTGTGAAAGATCTCGGAGACTCCAAGGGGGGTCGCTTGCCGGAGGATCGGCCAAAGGCTCCCAGGGGATCTTTGCTCCAGCGGGGGCAAAATCGAGATTCCCGAAGATTCCGGGGAGCGCGCTTTGCTCCCTATTCTAGGGGACGCTTCGGACTCTGCGGTCAGTCCTTTCGCGGTGCATGCGGCTTTGGCAGGAACTATTTCAACTCCCAGCAGAGTTCTGCTAAAAAGCCGCAATGAAGGTCCGCTGGTCCAGGAGGAAGTGCCTGTGGGAGGACGCTTACAAGGCTTTCTTTCCGCCTGGACCGCGATAACCACGGACAAGTGGGTGCTCGAGATCATTCGAGACGGATATGCCCTGGAGTTTGCTCACACATTACAAGAGGCCTTTATGATTTCTCCCTGTGGTCAGGGACCCAAGAGGCAAGCGATTACCGACACCCTTCTGCGATTGCTGCGCCTTCGAGCGGTTGTACCAGTGCATCCCGACCAATATGGATCCGGTCGATACTCGATCTACTTCGTCGTTCCAAAGAAGGAGGGGTCGTTTCGCCCAATTCTGGATCTCAAGGGCGTGAATCATTCATTGCGGGTGCCCCATTTTCGTATGGAAACCCTACGGTCCGTTCTTCGGGCGGTTCGTCCGGGGGAATTTCTCGCGTCCATCGATCTCATGGAAGCTTATCTGCACATACCCATCAGAGCCGATCATCAGCGATTTTTGAGATTTGCGGTCCCGATGGGTCATTTTCAGTTTCGGGCGTTGCCCTTCGGTCTAGCCACAGCGCCTCGAACTTTCACGAAGGTTATGGTGGTCATAGCGGCGGCTCTACGGAAGGAGGGCATCCGAGTGCATCTTTATCTGGACGACTGGCTGGTCAGAGCCCGCTCGGTTCCGGAAGCCCTCGCGGCGATCTCGCGGGTCGTTCAGGTCCTGGAAGAACTCGGTTGGGTTCTCAACAGGGCAAAGAGTCATTTACAGCCAGTTCAACAGCTTACTTATCTCGGGGCTTTCTTCGACACGGCAGTGGGGTCCGTCTTCCTGCCCGAGTGCAGGGTGTTGAAGGTCCTCAGTCAGATTCGGGCATTCTTAAGTCTGTCGGCTCCTTCGGCGTGGAGGTACTTACAGCTCTTGGGGTCAATGGCAGCGGCGTTGGATTTAGTACCATGGGCCAGGGCTCATATGCGCCCTCTTCAGCAAGCGTTGCTGTCCCGCTGGTCGCCGCAGCTTCAACCACTCTCGCAGAGGTTGGTTTGCCCGTCGGAGGTACGCCTCAGCCTGGACTGGTGGCTAGATGCGACTCATCTTCGGGCAGGGGTTCCCCTGCAGGATCCAGAGTGGGTACTCGTCACCACAGATGCGAGTCTTTCCGGCTGGGGGGCTCATTGTCTGGGTCGGGTGACACAGGATCTCTGGTCAGTGGAGGAAGCGGCCTGGTCGATCAATCGCTTGGAGCTCAGGGCAATTCGTCTTGCCTTACCTCGGTTCACCGACTTGATTCGAGGGAAGGCGGTGCGCGTTTTCTCGGACAATCTGGTAGCGGTCTCGTATATCAATCGTCAAGGGGGTACCGGCAGTGTGCCTCTTCTGGAAGAGAGCCAGGATTTGCTTCTCTGGGCGGGAGCTCATCTGGTGGCTCTGTCAGCGGCCCATGTAGCGGGCAAGGACAATGTGCAAGCCGATTTTCTCAGTCGCCATACTCTCGATCCGGGCGAATGGGAGTTGAACGCGGCGGTGTTTCACGATATTACTGTCCGCTGGGGGATTCCAGTGATGGATCTCATGGCTACCTTCCTCAATGCCAAAGCATCGCGGTTTTACAGCAGACGCAGGGAGCGCATGTCGGAAGGCCTGGATGGCCTGGTGCAACCATGGCCGTTGAACTCCCTGCTCTGTTTTCCCACCTTGGCCGATGATCGGCAGAGTTCTTCAACGCATAGCGTGGCACAGAGGGACAGTAATTCTCATAGCGCCAGATTGGCCTCGGCGGCCTTGGTACGCAGATCTAGTACGTCTACTGATAGAGCCTCCCTGGCGTCTGCCGCTCCGTCTCAACCTACTGGCTCAGGGACCAGTACTCATGCCACAGGTGGATCGCTTCTTGCTTACGGCTTGGCTCTTGAAGGGCGACGGCTGACGCATCGCGGTTTCTCGGAGTCGGTGGTCGCTACGATGCTTCAGTCTAAACGGCAGTCCACTTCTCTCGCATATGTTAGAGTCTGGAAAGTGTTTGAATCTTGGTGTGCGCAGCAGGGGTTGCGGCCCATGTCGGCCTCTCTTCCGGCTCTCTTATCTTTTCTGCAACAGGGGCTAGAGAAAGGTTTGGCTCTCAATACTCTCAAAGTTCACTTGGCGGCGGTGGCCTGTTATAGAGGTTTGGTGCAGGGGCGTCGTTTAACGGCACATGCGGATGTGCAGCGGTTTTTTCGTGCAGCCAAACTTATCAGACCTCCGGTGAGGCAAGTAATCCCTCCGTGGGATTTGAATGTTGTTCTCGAGGCGTTATCCCGATCTTCGTTTAATTCGACTGAGCGGTTGCGGGAACTGTCTTGGAAAACGGTTTTCTTGGTTGCCTTGTGTTCTGCTCGGAGGGTTTCAGATCTTCAAGCTCTCTCCTGTCGGGAGCCGTACCTTCAATTTTTGCCGGAATAAGTGGTGTTGCGTCCGGTTCCTTCTTTTCTACCTAAGGTGGTCTCGGCCTTTCATGTGAATCAATCAGTGTCGTTGCCTGTTTTCTCTGATTTATCGGAGTCTCCGATCGATCGTGCGCTTAAAAGGTTGGATCTTGGCAGAGTGTTGCGGAGATATTTAAAAGCCACTCAATCTTTCCGCCGGTCCGATAGGTTGTTCGTACTTTTTGGAGGTCCACGTAAAGGAAAAGCGGCGTCGAAGGCTTCCATTTCCAGATGGGTGAAGAGTGCCATTGTGGCGGCTTACGAATCCGCAGGAAAATCTCCTCTGGAAGGGCTTAAGGCTCATTCCACCTGTAGTCTCACAAATTCCTGGGCGGAGCATGCGTTGGTTCCTCCAGTGGATATTTGTCGGGCTGCTACGTGGTCCTCTTTGCATACTTTTACTAAGCACTACAGGTTGGATGTGCTGGTCAGAGGCGATGCGAATGTGGGGGCTTCAGCTATGGTAGCTGGGCTCGCGGGTCCCTCCCGTTTTTAGGTACTGCTTTGGTACTGCCCTACCGTTCCCTGGACTGGCCCGGAGAAACGATAAGGAAGGAGAAATTAGGTCTTACCTGCTAATTGTCTTTCCTTGAGTTCTCTCCGGGCCAGTCCAGGGCCCACCCAGTTCGAATTTTTGCATTGGGGTCTGCTTCCCTATAGGCCAGGGTGTCTCTCTGCCGGGGGATCTGAACAGTTGAAGTGTGTTTTCGGTTTTTTTACCTGGAGGGGTTCTTGGGGCTTCCTCAGGTTCATGGGACCGGGTGCTGCGTTTCCAAAACCATAGGTTAAGAATGTTGTCAAAACTTTAAAAAAACAAAAACAAAAAACCCCCCACTCCTTCCTTTGGGTTATCATGAGAGCTATATGAACGTCGCCTGGCTTATTAGCGGGTGAACTTTCTGCTGGAGAAGTATGCACTGTTCTTTCTTGTTTCTTTCCTGTTTGTTCTAGTCTTAGGTATCGAGCTGCTTGGCCAAGAGGAGACTGGAGCAGGATCAGCAGGGGGTGTGGCTAAGCCTGTCATCGTAAAGTCTTACAGTATTCAGTCCTCAGCTGCTGAAGGGGATTGACAACCCTACCGTACCGTTCCCTGGGCTGGCCCGGAGAGAACTCAAGGAAAGACAATTAGCAGGTAAGACCTAATTTCTCCATCTCAATCATATCACCTCTATCCCGCCTTTCCTCTAAGGTGTACATATTAAGATCCTTAAGTCTGTCCTCATATGCTTTATAATGAAGCCCATTAATCATTTTAGTAGCAACACTCTGCACCGACTCCATCCTGTTCACATCCTTTTGAAGGTGCGGTCTCCAGAATTGCACACCATACTCCAAATGAGGTCGCACCAAAGACTTATACAGAGGCATTATCACCTCCTTTTTTCTGCTAGCCATTCCTCTCCGTATGCACCCAAGCATCCTTCTAGCTTTTGCCATCGCCTTTTCTACCTGTTTAGCCACTTTAAGATCATCAGACACAACCACGCCTAGGTCCCGCTCTTCTTTAGTGGACAAAAGTACTTCACCTCCTATACTGCATTGCTCCCTTGGATTGCTGCAGTCCAAATGCATGACCTTACATTTTTTAACATTAAATCCCAGCTGCCAAATTCTAGACCATTCTTCAAGCTTAGCTAGATCCCTCCTCATGTTATCTACATGAGGAGGATAGAGGATAGAGGAAGTCTTGGGTTCTAAATTTAACCAGAAAGCTCTCTGCTGTGTTTTAAATTTAATTTAAATTTAAACTGAAAACTCTTTGCTGCTACTAGGTCCTGACTAATTCTCAAATACACTGGGTTCCCAGATTAATCAGCTTTAATCTAAAGAATTCCTTTTTCCCCAAGATTTAGAAAAATTCCCAAAAGTAAATACTTACAAATGCAGATCTCTCTCCAGAAGTAGCAGTCCCTTTTTGTTGTCCTGATGGTTTGGGATATGTCTAGCGTGGCTTTTGATGATGGGGATGGAGCAGTGTTGTGTTGCTTTATGCTGAATAATGAGGGTGATGGATATCGTAAGAGTTAGAAGTAGAAGGTATATTAAGAATATTAAGGCTTTGCAGATCTCCATTTTGGGATATGCAGTAATAACAGTTGTTGTAGCTAATCTCAGAGATATAATTAATGTAAAAGCAGGTCAGTGGAGAATTAGTCAAAGTAAAATTGAATATGCAGTACAATAGGAGCAATATGTTAATCTGACAGTATGGTAAAGAGGTAAATGTAGACGTTAACTCTGGTTTGTTATGAAGAATCAGACAATGTAACTTGTAATATTGCGCTATGTTGTTACTTGGTTTAAAGGTTCATATGCAAATCATAGGAGGCAGTAAGCTTTGGTATAGTAACTTAGGCTATGTCGGGTTGGATAATAGAGTCTTCGTGATGAGTGGTCTTACTTTGTTGCAGAGGTGTCCTTCATGAGACTGTTGTGGAAGGTGTACTGGGACTGAGGGCGGATTGCTTGCCTGCTGCAGCTGAAGTAGGGGCAGTTCCGTTGCAAATTTCTTAGGCCTTTGTATAGCTTTCATCTGGGTGCTTCTTTTAAGGATCTCCAGGTCTTGTAGATCATGTTACCATGTCTGGTGAGGACTGGTGCTGGGTTCGTGCGATGTGACTGCAGGGAATTGTGGCGCTGCAGACGTCCTTTGAAGGAGATGGGAGCTGTTTGGTAATCCTCAGTCCCACGCCTAAGTGCCACACCAAAGGGCCCTCTGGCAAGGCCCTCAGGCACAGGCCCACCTGATCCAGCACTCTTTTTAATGTTCCGATATGCTGCATGGCCCAATTGGCCTTGGTCGAGGGGGATGGGGAGGGGCTTTCTTACCTACTCCTCTCACCTGATGCTGATCGGAGCAATGGGGGAAGGCTGAAAATGTCTTCCCATTAATCCTGTGCTCCTTTTAATGTCCCAGTGTGCTGTGCTGCAAGGCTCGATTAGCCTTGGTTGAGGGGGCGGGGAGGGGTCTCTCCTGTAGATAGTACTCTCTTGGTCTTTAATTTCTACACTAACTTCAAGGGAGTTGTGTTGAACTGATGACTTTTTACTTTGGTTAGTTAGCTGCTTGGTTACTAATACCGAGGTATTCCTCTAGCTTCACTAACACAGGTATCAGTATTGTCACTAGAAGCTTATAATTGTTTTTCTATCTCCATTGTCTGTTGGCAGGGAGACATAACCCACTGGTCTGGACTGGTCTAGCAGGCCTCCAGGAAAGGAAATTATCAGGTAAGTAAAATTTCACCTCAATGCATGTTAAGTGCATAATTAGTATATAGTCCCCCACAGAGAATAATGGGACTTACATGCTAATGTGATTTAATGCATGTTAAATATCATTATTAAAATATCAACACACATTAGTAAATGAGGTCCTTGGATTGTAAGCTATCTTGAATAGGGAAATTACTAGTGTTCTCTGGGAACAAGCAAGAAGTCAGTTCTCTCATGTGGGTGACATCTGCACTGTTGGAGCCTGCACGGTAACCTCTTCTCAGCTTTCAAAGAAAGCCTTTGGGAGATCCACCATGCATGCGTGGTCACCTTCCCGCCCAAGGGTGTCATCATGCCTCAGTCTCCATTTTTCCATGGAGCCCATCAGACGTTTGTCGGCACCCCAGAAAAGGTTGATAGTTTCTTTTTTTCCTTCCCTCTCTTTTTCTTTTCTGGTATATGTACCAGTGCCTTCTCGCCTCCCGGGACTGCTGTTGCTTTGGCATCGGGGTTTTTCTCTCAGTGCATGGGAACACTCTTACATTCCCTGGCTGGGACTTTTGTTTGACTTTGTTGGTGCAGTCTTCCCCACTATGTCCTTAGCCAGTGGTTTTCAGCAGTGCGACTGCTGCGGACACATCATGTCCCGCACAGATCCGCATGACTGCTGCCTTTGGTGCTTCTGTGCTGACCATGACGACAACTCCTGTGGGATTATAAGCAAATGATGAGCAAAGGGTGGAGTAACTGTGAGGAAGCAGCAAGAAACCATGTTTGGTAAGACCTCTGTTTCGGCTCCAGTGTCGTTCATGGAGCCGGTGCCCTCAGCGGCTGCCGCGGTTGCCTCGGCCTCATGTGTTGACCATGCCCTATTTGAGCCCCGAGGCCGCAGGGATCAAGCTCTGAGGGCTGTCCCCCAAAGAGCCGGACGTCATTGATGGCATTGTCTGTCGATGATGCTGGAACCACGGTAAAACCCATGACCACCGGCATGATGCTGAGGGCGACAGCCTCCAAGCTGCCCTGTTGGGAAAAGACATCTTTGGTGTCGGGAGATAGACCCCGGTCTTCCGAATCCATCCTTTTTGAGGACACCTCCTCAATGGTGCCAGTATCGGACCTCTGATCTTTGGTGCCCATGGCTGGTGGCTGTGGAGCTTTCTAGCCTTGAGTTCAAGATGGCGGCCCTCGGGCACAGCCTCGCTGCCTTGACCTAGCAGCGGAGACCAATGCCTGGTTCTTCCAGGTCATCGGTCCTGACCATCAGCCCCTCCACCGAGAGGGCATCATCGGAGGTTGTGGAGCATGTCCTCGAGTGCCATTGGCCTCGGGATGATTCTTGGCACTAGTCTCGGTCCCATTCGAGAAGGAGGACTTCCCCTAGCAGCGCCTCTAGGACTCTTCCGGTGCTGGTGTCCCAGCATGGTCCCGATGCCTGGAGGGTACTTGAAGTCTCATCAGACTCTGATTTGGAGTGGGAGACAGACGATAAATCCCCCAATACCTGCCTCCATTGGGATGTCCCTTTGGACCCCTCTCCTCTGGAGGATGGCCACAGGTTCCCGCCCAAGGACCTCTCCTCCTTGGATTTTGTCAGGGACATAGCGAAGACCCTGGCCTTCACCACAGAGTCCGAGGAGGAGCATCGGGTGGAGGACCTCTAGATCCTCCAATACGAGGCCCCTCCAAAGGAGGCATTCACGGTGCCTCTTCCCCCCATCCTGGAATGGCTTCTCTTCCGCATGTGGGAGTCCCTTGCCTTGGTGCCAATCATCAGCAGGTGATTCGATTCCATGTATCGAGCCCGCAAGAGCCCTGGGTTCCAGAAAGCACAGCTGCCTCATATTTCCATGGTGGTGGAGTTGGCCATGCGCAGGATCAAGAGCCAGAAGAGACATTCCTTTGTGCCC
This sequence comes from Ichthyophis bannanicus, assembly GCA_033557465.1. NCBI lineage: Eukaryota > Metazoa > Chordata > Amphibia > Gymnophiona > Ichthyophiidae > Ichthyophis > Ichthyophis bannanicus. The sequence continues at coordinate 50,922,440 of CM066036.1, read as the reverse complement.
CCATGTAGGGAGGCCTGAACCATAGACGCCTTTGGCAGAAAGTGCTACCAGGGCTCTATGCTTGTGGGCCCGATCCAGTCTTAAAAGCTATATATGGGCTTGTACTAGTGGGACCTGTCAAGGGATCTCACTGGGTTCTCGACTAGGCTGTCAGAGGAACCTCTTCAGCGGTTCCAGACCCTGACCTCGACGGTGGCCAGAGTAGCTGCAGTGGGCATTAGTGCCCGCCACCAGGCCTGGCTACAGTCCTCAGAGTGGAGCAATGGGTTCAGAAGAAGTTGCTTAATATCCCCTGTTGGGGAGAGAATCTCTTTGGCAAGCTCATGACAGACAAGGCCACCAAGCTTGAGTCTGAGTTCCTGACCAGGACCAGGCTCTCCATAAAGACCGCTGACCCTTTCCAATCGAAGGCTTTGAGGAAAAAGCTCCTTTCTCCAGGACCAAGCAGGAAATCATTCCTCACATATGGGTGATGTCGGCACTGACGGAGCCCTCGCAGAAGCATCCCCCCAGCTTTCAAAGAAAGCCTTTGGGAGATGCCACCACGCATGCGTGGTCCCCTTCCCGACCAAAGGTGCCATCTTGATCAGTCTCCCTTTTTCTGCAGAGCCCTACAGACGTTTGTCTTGTCCCCGGAAAAAAGTTTTCTTTAACTCATATATTCTCCTACTTTTCTGGCTTGTGCCGGCTCTTTCCCACCTTGAGACCCGCTGCTGCGGCACCATGCCTCGAAAGTTTTGCTTTTTGTCATATTTTTATTTTTCAACACTTTCGCGCCCTTTTCAACCACTGGCTGTGGTGAGAGTCTTTGACCTCGCAGGGGTCCTTTTCGCTCCAATGGCCACCAGTTTTAAAAAATGTGATCGGTATTCAAAAAATATGTCCATCACCGACATGCACAATTGTTGCCTCCGGTGTCTGGGCGCTGACCACGACCCGAAGGAATGCCCCTTTTGCAAGAAAATGTCCACGAAGGCCATCCAGAGCCATTGGCTTAAACAGGGCGACATCTACCACAAGACAGACTCCATCCCAATATCCCTGGTAGCCTCATGCTCAGAAACCCCACACAGCTCCTCCAAGCTGTGCAAGGTTCCCGTGGCCCCTCGGTGGACCCACAGGCACTCCAAACAAAGTACTCCGGAGTGAGAGCATAAGCAAAAGAAGACAACCTCAAGGGCCTCTTCCAGAGATATGGGAAAGCACGGAAAGTTCTGTGCCTGATCCCTCAGTCCCCAGCGAGATCTTGAGAAGTCAGAGTGGGAGCGTCACCGAAAGGTGCTCAGAACGGATATTGTGGCCTCTGGCGACGGACTTCGGTCTCCCGAGAGCTGCCCCGTTGAGGACCTCCTCGACGCCTGACTCGGTCACTCCGGTGTCAGTGTCAATGGCTTCTACCCTGGAGTGGGAAACCCGTATGTTGGCCCTGGAGTGCAGCGTTTCGGCGTTCATTGCCTCCACCGTGGATAACATGTTAAAACCCTTAGCCCAGTGTGCTGCAGCGGCCAAGAGAGCAAATAGAATGCTAGGTATCATAAGGAAAGGAATGGAAAATAAATAAAACAAAGAATATTATAATGCCTCTGTATCATTCCATGGTGCGACTGCACCTTGAATATTGTGTGCAATTCTGGTTGCCCTATCTTAAAAAGGATATAGTGTTATTAGAAAAGGTACAGAGAAGAGCCACCAAAATGGTAAAGGGGATGGAAGGATACTCCTATGAAGAGAGGCTGAAAAGGTTAGGGCTCTTCAACCTGGAAAAGAGACAGCTGAGGGGAGATATGATAGAGGTCTATAAATTAATGAATGGAGTGGAATGGGTAAACGTAGATCAATTGTTTACGTCATCAGAATATAGAAAGACTAGGGGACATGCAATGAAGCTACAGGGTAAACTATTTAAGACTAATAAGAGAAAATATGTAGTGAAAGCTGTTAGTGTAGCTGGGTTTAAAAAAGGTTTGGACAAGTTCCTGGAGGAAAGGTCCATAAACCATTATTAAAAGGGACCCAGGATATCACTGCTTGACCCAATACTAGCATTGTGGAACCTGTCTCTTTTGGGGAAACTGCTAGGTACTTATGACCTAGGTCGGCCACTGTTGGAAACAGGATACTGGGCTTTGATGGACTTTGGTCTGACCCAATATGGCATATCTTATGTTCTCCTAGCGGCTGTCGCCTGGCCCTGCAGGGACCTCGCCCTCTATGCCAACGTGATCATCGAGAGACAGACGCTTTGGTCAGATCCTCGACGAGGGTCTCGCTCTCACTTCTATTCCTCGGGAGCGAGGTCTTTGCAGGTGAGCGCTTCTGGCTGCAGTCATGCCCTGGCCTCGAAGCACTCAAGATCGGAGCTGTCAGCGCTCCTGCAGTCGGTGGGCTTAGAGTCCTCCTCGGAGTACTCCGTCTGGGAGTCCGACATTGAGACATCCCCGGAGACTCGAGCCCACTGTGACTTCCCCTCTGACCCATCTCCACTAACTGCCAAGCGCCGATCCCCACCCGAGGACATCTCCTTTCTCGAGTTCGTCAGGGACATGACTCAGGCGCTCTCCCTCATGATGGAATCAGAGGAGGACCCCTCTATGGAGGAACTTGACCTCCTCCAGTACGAGGCACCACCGAAGGAGACCTTGATAGTCCCCATCTCCTCCATCCTTACCCACCTCCTCCTCAGAATGTGGGAGACCCCTGCATCGATACTCATCATCAGCTATCGGCTGGATATGATGTACTGGGTCCAGTGTAGCCCAGGCTTCCGTAAGGTGCAACTTCCCCACACCTCCATGGTTGTAGAGTCAGCCATGCGCCGGCAAAAAAGCCTGATGTCGCACTCTTCTGTGTCCCCGGGCAGGGAGTCCCGTGCCCTTGACGCCCTCGGTCGTAAATGCTACCAGGGCTCGATGCTGATATGCCATATCCAGACTTACCAGCTCTATATTGGCATGTTCCTCCAGGACCTGGCCAAAGAGCTTGGGGACTTCGCAGCTGGCCTTGATGTAGACCACCTCCGCATTTCCAGACTCTTTCAAAGTCTGTCTCAGAGTGCTCCAAGTACTTGTCTCGAACCGCCTACAATGGCTTTGAGTCCAATGCAAGGGTGATGGCTGCTGGCATAGGCGCTCGACACCAGGCTTGGCTCCAATCGTCTGATCTTGAGCAGTGAGTACAAGAGAAGCTTCTTGACATCTCCTGCCTTTTCTATAAGCCTATGGAAGAAGACAAAGTGGCTGAAATTGAGGCAGAGTATGTCGCTCATACCTGGCTCTCAAAGAAAACCTCCACCTTGCCTCGGAAGAAACTGCAGGGCAAGAAACCCCCTTTCTTCCGGAAGGGCCACCCCTACTGGGGCTATCCCCTGTACCCTGCCACCCAGACCCCTCAGTAGGGTCCTCATGGCAAGGGAATAAGCCAGGCCCCACGCATACCCAAGGGCCCCAAACTCCATCCGCCAGCCCCGGCCTAGTCAGGGTCGGGTTTTGACATCAGTGGCATAGCCTCTCTTCTACTGTAGGACTAGCTCCCAATAGGGGGGTGCCTGGTTCACTTCACCCACCAGTGGGCCTCCATCACCACCAACTCCTGGGTTCTTCAAATAATTAACGAGGGCTACCACCTCCACCTTGACCATGTCCCACCATGCTTCTTTCCCAGGAAGCCCACTCGGTCTCCCCTGCACCAGACCTTGCTGAGGCAAGAGCTCACGATCCTTCTCAAGGATAGAGCTGTGGAGCCCGTTCCGCACCACGTGAGGGGCAGAGGATTTTATTCCAGGTACTTCCTGGTCCCCAAGAGAACAGGGGGCCTGAGGCCCATCTTGGATCTGAGAAACCTCAACAAGTTTCTGGTGCGGGAGAAGTTTAAGATGCTCTCCCTTGGAACACTGCTGCCCTACCTCCAGCAGGGAGATTGGCTATGCTCCTTGGATCTGAAGGATGCTTATACTCACATCTTGATCCACCCAAGTCACAGGCAGTACCTCAAATTTGAGGTAGGAGGCGACCACTACCTGTACAGGGTACACCCCTTCGGCCTTGCCTCCTCCCCAAGAATTTTCACCAAGTGCCTGGCAGAGGTGGTGGTCTATCTCCACCTCCATGGGGCCTTATTCCCCTACCTCAACGACTGGCTCATCAAGGGGGACACAGCCTCAGAGGCCGGACAGGCCACCAGCTGCACCATTCAGGTATTACAGTACCTGGGCTTCGTGATAAATCATCCAAAGTCCAATCTTATGCCAGCGCAGACTCTGGAGTTCATCGGGGCCCGCCTGGATTTTGTGCAAGCCAGGGCTTTCCTTCCTCTTGACAGGGCGGGACCGCCTTATGGCCCTTGTGGCCAAGGTACAGAGGCGCTTTGTCAGCTTGAGCACTCTTCCTTCTCCTTGGTCCATGGCCTCCATTGTCCATCTAGTCCCCAACACATGCCTCCACATGCGGGCAGCTCAGTGGTGCCTCCGGTCCCAGTGGACCCAGGCCATGGGCAGGCTTCTGGACAGGGTCACCATCTCAAGCCAACTTCAGAGTCCCTCACCTGGTGGCAGGACGTCCAGCACCTGCGGGTGGGCATGCCCTTCTAACTCCTGAACCCCTGCAGGATCCTCAAAACGGATGCTTCTCAGACAGGTAGGGGTACCCACTGCAAGGAGCTGCGCACCTAAGGGTCTTGGTCCTTTGAGGAGAGCCAGCAGCAGATCAGTCTGCTCGAGCTCAGAGCAGTCTTCCTCATTCTGAGGGTCTTCAGACACCACCTATGGCACCAGTCGGTGCTCGTCCAGATGGATAAACAGGTCATGATGTGCTACATAAACAAGCAGGGTAGTAGGGCTTCTACCCCCTCTGCTCCTTTGCGGCCAGCCAAGGGATGCTCCTTGGGGCTGTCTATCTGCTGGGCCAGGACAACACCCTGGCGGACAGGCTGAGCAGGGTCCTCCAATTGCACGAGTGGCATCTGGACCCCAATGTAGCACTCAGACTCTTCTGGCTATGGGGAACCCCCAGCATGGACCTCTTTCCCAGCCTGGTCAATGCTCAGCTGCTCTGGTTCTGCAGCCCTCAACCCACCACGCCCGGGTGGCTGCCGACGCCTTCCTCCTTTTGTGGACAGGGGGCCTCCTTTATGCATTTCCCCCCCATGTCACTGACTGCTTGGACCCTCTTCAAGGACCAGCACGACAAGGCGTCAATCATCCTGGTAGCCCCACGGTGTCCCAGGCAACCGTGGTTCCCTCTGCTGCTCTGTCTCTCGCTGGAGCTCCTGGTTCCTCTCGGGAGCTCTCCAGGACTCCCGACAGAGGAAGAGAGGGCTCAATCCTCCATCCCGACCCGGGAACCCTATCCCTTACAGCATGGCAGCTGAGCGGGTCGCCCTAGCCTAACAACACCTTCCCAGGGAGGTGGAAGAGATCATCATGGCCTCTCGCAAGGATTTCACGAGATGGGCTCATGCCTTCAAGTGGCAGCGGTTCGCTATGTGGTGCATGGTGTACCGCCTTGACCCGTTCTCTTGCCTGGTGTGCTCGGTACTTCAGTACCTCCTCCATCAATTGCAGTCTGGGCTTAAGTCCAACTTTGTCAGGGTGCATCTCGGTGCTCTCTCAGCTAATCATCACCCCATTGAGGGCAAGCCCTTTTCGATGCAGTCCCTCATCACCAGGTTTATGTGGGGCCTCTTGCTCTCCAGACCTCCCTTGGGCTGCTGCTGGAGGAATGGGATCTCAATGTGGTCCTGGTGCACTCTCACCAAGCCACCATTTGAGCCTTGGCTACCTGCTCCCTATACCACCTGTCCTGCAAGGTCACCTTCCTCGTGGTGCTCACCTCGGCTTGCAGGGTTAGTGAACTCCAGATGCTTGTGGCCGAGCCTCCCTACACTAGGTTCTATAGGAACAGTGTAGTGCTCCGCACTCACCCGAAGTTCCTACCGAAGGTAGTCTCTGACTTCCACCTCAATCAAGAGTTGGTAATCCCTACCTTCTTCCCGCAGCCTCACGCCGATGCAGCATTGGCTGTCCTCCATACCTTGGACTGCAAACGAGCCCTGTCCTTTTACTTACAACAGATCCATGGCCACCGGAAAGCCTCACAACCTTTCATCTCCTTTGACTCAAGCCACATGGGGCAGGCGATCACCAAACTGACCATATCCGTCTGGGTGGCTGATTGCATCGCCTTCGCTCATAGCCGTGCCAGAGTCCCCCTGGAGTGTTGTGTCAGAGCACAAAATGTCAGGGCAATGGCGACCTCTGTCGCAAACTTCCAGTCAGTGGTGATGGCTGACATTTGCCGGGCTGCCACCTGGTCCTCTGTCCACACATTTGCAGCCCATCAGTCTGATGGGACAGCGCCTTTGGCCAGGCCATACTCTGTAACCTCTTTGGGGTTTAGGCAACTCCTGCCCTCCAACCCTTCTTATTCAGGCTACTGGAGCCATAGTTCTCTATGGACACTGGGGTCCTCAGAGTCTGCATTCAGATTAGCTTGCGGCTGCTAACGGCTGGGCCGTGGTTTTTCTACCGGTCCTTGGTAGCCTGGAGCTAGCGAGTCCCATATGTGAGGACTGACTTCCTGCTTGCTCCTGGAGAAAGGTAGTTATTCACTTGTAGCAGGTGTTCTCCAGGGATAGCAGGAATTAGTTCTCACAACACTCCCTCCTCCCCTTGGAGTTGCTGTTCATTTTTGGTCATCTTCTTGGTTGGGCTCTAGCTATGGCACCCGACTGATCAAGATGGCACTTTTGGGCTGGAGGGGGACCATGCATACGTGGTGGCATCTCCCAAAGCTTTCTTTGAAAGCTGGGGAGATGGTTCCGCGAGGGCTCCATTGGCGCCGATGTCATCCATATGTGAGGACTGATTTCTGCTGGCCCTGGAGAATACCTATTACAGATGAGTAGCTATGTTTTACTCTAAGAAGAAGAAGGCTTATGGAAACTATCCCCAGTACCCGGCTTTCCCCAACAGGGCCAGCAGGCCAAGGGACAGGGCAAGACCCGCATAAGCCTAAGACCTCTAAGCCCCAGGTGGTGCCCCAGCCACAACCTGTTGGGGGGACTTTTGATTTCTCTACTTCCCCGAGAGATCCAGCCCTGTAGCACAAGGGGGGGGGGGGCGGGCGTCTGGTGTTCTATGCCTACTGGTGATTCAACATCACCACCTGCATCTGGGTCCAGGTGGTGGGAGAGGGTTACCACCTCCATTTCGATCAGACGCCTCCCCCATTCTTTCCAGGAGATCTCCCAATGATTCCCCTTCACAGATTCCTACTTCATCGGGAACTCGCCGGACTCCTGGTCGACAGAACGATAGAGCCGGTCCTACCCCACCTCTGAAGTGAGGGGTTATTCTCCCAGTACTTCCTGGTTCCCAAAAGGACCGGTGGCTTTTGGCCTATACTGAACCTTCGGGACTTCAACCGGTTCCTGGTGAAGGAGAAGTTCAAAATGCTCTCCCTTGGAATGTTGCTGTCCTACCTCCGACAGGGAGATTGGCTATGCTCCTTAGAACTCAAAGATGCGTACATGCACATCTTCATCTATCTTTGCCACAAACGGTACCTCCGTTCATCATCATAGGGTGCCATTACTAGTACAGGTTCCTACCCGTCAGCCTGGTTTTGACCCCAAGGGTGTTCACCATGTTTCTGGCAGTGGTAGCAGCCTACCTACAGCTGAAGGGGTTGTTAGTCTTCCTATAACTGGACAATTGCCTCTTCAAGGGCAGCACTGCCGACGAAGTCCAGTAGGCAGCACACTGCACCATTCTCACTCTGGAGCAGCTGGGGTTCGTCATCAACTACCCCAAGTCCCACTTGCAGCCAACCCAATGCATAGAGTTCATAGGGGCGCTGCTAGACACAGTCCAGGTCAGAGCTTTCCTCCCTCTTGACAGGGCCCAGGACCTAGATTGGCCACTGTTGGAAACAGAATACTGGGCTTGATGGACCTTGGTCTGACCCAGTATGGCATATCTTATGTTCTTATGTTCTAGCGGTTCTTGCAAAGGAGGTTCAGGGCCATGCCTCTGCCCAGCTCATGTTGTGTCTCCTGGGGCACATGGCCTCGCCTGTGCACGTCATGACTGACGCATGTCTCCACATGCATCTGGCCCAGTGGGCCCTCTGCTCCCAGTGGTCTTAGGCAATGGGGTGCTTGGAGGACAGGGTGACCATCACCCATCCCCTCGCCAAGTCCCTTGGCTGGTGGCAACCGATGCAGAACCTGCTAGTGGGAATGCCTTCCAGGACCTGACTCCTTGGTGGGTCCTCATCACGGATGCCTACAGGTTCGACTGGGGGGCCCACTGTGATGACTTTCGCACTCAGGGCCTGTGGTTGGCATCAAAGAGCCTCCAGCAGGTCAATTTCCTGGAGCTCTGAGCCATTGCCTATGCCCTCCAGGCCTTCCAGCACCACTTGCAGAACCAATCTGTTCTGATTCAGACAATCAAATGGTGGTGATCTATGTCAACAAGCAAGGGGTCAAGGGGTCATCCCTCCTGTGCTGGGAAGTGGTCTGCCTCTGCACCTTTGCCAGCGAGGGTGGGATGCTCCTCAGGGCCATGTACCTCCCCTGCCAGGACAAAGCCCTGGTGGACTGGCTCAGCCGGGTTCTTAATACTGTACATTTGTATAGCACTATAAGACGTATGCAGCGCTGCATAGACACATCTAAAAGACAGTCCCTGCTCATCAGAGTTTACAATCTAGTCAAGAGAGACAACACAGTAGCTGTAGACATGGGATACATCTAGGGGAAATGGTAAGGAAACATGAAGGAGATCAGGTGACTCAAGATCCGAAAGCGGCAGCAGAGAGGTGAGTTTTCATCCTAGGTTTCAAAAGTATCAGAGAAGGCACCTGATGTACAGACTTTAGTAGTTTGTTCCAGGCATAAGGAGCAGCAAGGTGAAAGGAGAGAAGTTTGGAGTTAGCAGTAGAAAAGAAGGATACAGATAGAAGCAATTTGCCAGAAGAGCGGAGTTCCTGAGGAGGGATGTAGAGAGAGATAAGAGAGGAAAGGTAGTGAGGAGCTGCAGAGTGAATGTACTTATAGGTCAGCAGGAGAAGTTTGAACTGGATGTGGAAATGGATAGGGAGCCAATGAAGTGACTTGAGAAGAGGGGTAATATGAGCATGGCGAGGCTGGCAGAAGATTAGCCACGCAGCAGAGTGTTGAACAGATTGAAGGGGAGAGAGATGATTCTGAGAGAGACCAGCAAGGAGTAGGTTACAATAGTCAAGATGGGAGGTGACTAAGGAGTGGATAAGTGTCTTATTAGTGTGTTCAGAAAGGAATGGGCGAATTTTGTTGATGTCAGGGAGAAAGAAACGGCAGGTTTTAGCTATCAGTTGGATGTGTGTGTGGAGAAGGAGAGAGAAGAGGCAAAAACGACTCCAAGGTTGCAAGCTGAGGAGACAGGCAGGAGTAGAGAGTTATCCACAGAGATTGAGAGAGAAGGAAAGGGAGAGGAGGGTTTAGGAGGAAAAATAAGAAGCTCAGTTTTGGCCATGTTCATTTTAAAGCAGTGGTTTCAACCCAACGAGTGGCGTCTTGACCTGCGGTGGCCAGCCAACTGTTTTGTCACTGGAGCCTACCTGCATTGGATCTCTTTGCCAGCCCGAGTAATGCTCAGTTGCCCTGCTTCTGCTCCAGGACGCTGCACCCCTCCCAGGTGGCAGCTGATGCGTTTCTCATCCCATGGATGAAATTCCTTCTCTGCCCACCCTCCCATGCTGCTTATTGCCAAGACTTTAAGAACATAAGAACATAATATATGCCATACTGGGTCAGACCAAGGTCCATCAAGCCCAGTATCCTGTTTCCAACAGTGGCCAATCTAGCTCATATGTACCTAGCAGTTTCCCCAAAAGACACAGGTTCCACAATGCTTGTACTGGGTCAAGCATTGATATCCTGGGTCCCTTCTTAATAATGGCTTATGGACCTTTCCTCCAGGAACTTGTCCAAACCTTTTTTAAACCCAGCTACACTAACAGCTTTCACTACATATTTTCTCTTATTAGTCTTAAATAGTTTACCCTGTAGCTTCATTGCATATCCCCTAGTCTTTCTATATTCTGATAATCTAAACAATCGCTCTACGTTTACCCGTTCCACTCTGTTCATTAATTTATAGACTATCATATCTCCTCTCAGCCGTCTCTTTTCCAGGTTAAAGAGCCCTAACCTTTTTAGCCTTTCTTCATAGGAGTATCCTTCCATCCCCTTTACCATTTTGTTGGCTCTTCTCTGAACCTTTTCTAATAACGCTATATCCTTTTTAAGATACGGCGACCAGAATTGCACACAATATTCAAGGTGTGGTCTCACCATGGAACGATATAGAGGCATTATAATATCTTTTGTTTTATTTTCCATTCCTTTCCTTATGATACCTAGCATTCTATTTGCTCTCCTGGCTGCCGCTGCACACTGGGCCGAGGGTTTTAACATGTTATCCACAATGATGCCTAAATCTTTTTCCTGGGTGGTGGCTCCTAATGTGGAACCTTGCATCTTGTAACCATACTTTGGGTTGTTCTTCCCTAGGTGCATACCTTTGCACTTGTCCACATTAAATTTCATCTGCCATTTTGATGCCCAGTCTTCCAATTTATCAAGATCCTCTTGCAATTTTCCACAATCCTCTTGAGTTTTAACAACTTTAAATAGTTTTCTGTCATCTGCAAATTTGATAACCTCACTTGTTATTCCCTTTTCAAGGTCATTTATGAATATGTCATAAAGCAGCGGACCCAGCACAGATCCCTGGGGTACACCACTATTCACCTTTCTCCATTGGGAAAATTGGCCATTTAGCCCTACCCTCTGCTTTCTATCTTTGAATCAGTTCCTGATCCACATTAGGAGTGGAGGAGTAGCCTAGTGGTTGGGGCAAGGTACTTCAGGCCGGAAGGTCGGTGGTTCAAATCCCACTAGAGGACAGCAACCTTGGGCCGGAAGGACTGGGGTTTCTAGTCCCACAGGTGCTCCTTGTGGTCTTGGGCAAGCCACTTAGCCCTCCATAGCCCATGTTCCCTGTAAAATAGTTATCTCCAAGTTATAATACCCTGTTCAATGTAATTTCAGTTTGTTCAATGTAAACCGCACTGATGCAGAATAGCGCGGTATATAAGAGAATGTAAATAAATATATAAAATAAATTAGTACACTGCCTCCTATCCCATGACTCTTTAGCTTTGCCAAACGTCTCTGATGAGGGACCTTGTCAAAGGCTTTCTGAAAGTCCAGATACACTATATCAACCGACTCACCTTTGTCCACCTGTTTATTCACACCTTCAAAAAACATAACAGATTAGTAAGACAAGATCTTCCTTGTCTAAAGCCATGTTGGCTGTCTCCCATTAGGCCATGACTATCTACATGCTGAGTAATTTTGTTCTTTATGATGGTTTCTACCATTTTCCCGGTACTGACGTCAGGCTCACCAGTCTGTAGTTTCCCGAATCACCCCTGGAACCCTTTTTAAAAATTGGCGTTACATTGGCAATCCACCAATCTTCAGTTATTACAGATGATTTTAATGAAAATTCACAGATTACTAATAGCAGGTCTGCAATCTCATATTTCAGTTCTTTCAACACCCTTGGATGTATACCATCCAACCCAGGTGATTTGCTACTCTTCAGTTTATCTAATAGTTGTAATACATCTTCCCGATGTATCGATATTTCCTTCAATTCTTCCGCACCTTTAAATACCATTTCAGTCATGGGTAGCATCCCTACATCTTCCGCAGTAAAGACCGAAGCAAAGAATTCATTCATTTTCTCCGCTATCGCCTTGTCGCCTCTTAGTGCCCCTTTAACCCCTCTATCATCTAATGGACCAACTGACTCTCTCACAGGTTTTTTGCTACTAAAGTGTAAGATGTAGTCAAGTTACTCTCCTGTAGGTCCTGGGTTCATTTCACTGCACAGAGGCAGTAGGGTTTGTAATAAAACAAACAAACAGGTGTGGCTTAGAGAAAGGTTTTTATGTAGAAATAGGCTTATTACATAGGTATTGAACAGAGGTGTATAGTGATTGTTACAGAGCTGTTTCAGTGTGCATCAATGAATCTGTGTGTGCATGTGCATGTGCGAAGTGTGAGAGATAGAGAGACCAGAACATGTGGGTCAGTGCCTCATGGCAAGAGAGAGAGAGAGCGGGGGAGGGGTGAAGGGAATTGATTATCAGAGCCTCCTGTCCTTCATGTCCGATGAATGGTGGAAAAGAGAGAGAGAGGAAGTGTTTCTGTCCTTTATAGTGAATTGAATCCTCTCCAGCACTTCCCCTTGAGGTCTGCTATTGTTTCTAGCCACTCCCTTTGAGGTCTGCCATTCTTGATTTAGCAAGGAGGGGCTTCAGATAGGCCTTGGAGACTGAAATCACCAGGGGGTCAGAGTTAATCTCATCTTGTAAACTGTCCTATTACCTTTGGAGACTGAAATCACCAGAGTCCACAGCTGCATGGAATCCAGGGTCTGGGGAAAAAGCCATGACTCCTATGTCATGTATGCTGACAGAATGTACTTGAAAAAGTCTTTATTTCGCGTTTTGCTTCCGCAACAAGCCTCTTCTCAAATTCTCCCTTTGCCTGCCTTATCAATGCCTTGCATTTGATTTGCCAGTGCTTGTGCTGTTTCCAGGTTTCGTCGTTTGGCTCTTTTTTCCATTTTCTGAAAGATGCTTTTTTGGCAACAGCCTCTCTGATCTCACCTTTAAACCATACTGGCAGTTTTTTGGACTTCCTTCCACTTTTCTTAAAGCGTGGAATACAGCTCGTCTGGGCTTCCAACATAGTAGTTTTCAACAACACCCAAGCTTGATGTAAGTCTTTAACCTTTGCAACTGTTCCTTTTAGTTTTTTCTTAACTATTTTCCTCATTTTATCACAGTCTCCCATTCAAAAGAGAGTAGCAAGTTAATCTGTAAATAGACCAAGTTGTGTTTAGCTAAATGAAACTGTAAATAAACCATACTGTAAATAGTGCATGATGTAAATAATCCGTACTGTAACTAACGCACAATGTATAAATGAATCTGTAAATGACTCAAGCTATACAAACCAAATGCATAAATGCAACTGTAAATACCCTAAACTGTTTAATTTCTAATCACCGAAATCCAGATGTAGATTCTTTAATCCTTGTAAGAAAATGTTTGCTGTGCCAAAATTTTAATGTGATGTAAACCGCTACTGATCGCTAGAAGTCGTATACAAATGTAACCAAATAAATAAATAAATAAAATAAATAAAAGGTAGTACTGTGGATTTCCTTACTATCCCTCCTCCACTAAATAAATCAAACGCGATCATGCTATGATCACTGTTGCCAAGTGGCCCCAACACCCTTATCTCTTGCACCAGATCTGGTGTTCCACTAAGGACTAGGTCCAATATGGCTTCCCCTCTGGTTGGTTCATGAACCAGCTGCTCCAAGAAGCAGTCATTTATTTCATCTAGAAACTTTATCTCCCTAGCATGTTCTGCCGTGACACTGACCCAATCGATACCGGGGTAATTGAAATTGCCCATTATTATTACTGTGTTATAACTTTTGTTAGCTTCCCTGATTTCTTTGAGCATTTCATCTGGCCAGGTGGTCGATAGTACACCCCCACTGCCATCGCCTTCCCCTTTTTACATGGAATTTCAATCCATAGAGATTCTACAGCAAATTTTGTTTCCTGCAAAACTTTAATCCTTTGTGACTCAATGCCCTCTATAACATAGAGCGCAACCCCTCCACCAATTTGATCAGCTCTATCATTACTATATAGTTTGTACCCAGGTATCACAGTGTCCCACTGGTTGTCCTCCTTCCACCATGTCTCTGATATTCCAATCATATCTAACCTCTCATTTAGTGCTATATATATTCTAACTCTCCCATCTTATTTTTTAGACACCTAGCATTTGCATACAAGCATTTTAGAGACTGTATTTTATTCATATTAATCTGGCTATTGGTAGACATGGGTAATTTGGGATCTTTAAGCTGTGTCTGCTCCATACTTGAGGGCATTTGGGCTACTTTACTCTTTTTTGGAACCTCTCTGCTTTTGGTAGTATCCTTCAAGGATACATTCTTCCGAACAATGCGCTCTTGGGCGACTGTCGGCTTTCCCCTATTATCTAGTTTAAAGGCTGCTCTATCTCCTTTTTAAAGGTTAATGCCAGCAGCCTGGTTCCATCCCGGTTAAGGTGAAGCCCATCCCTTCGGAAGAGTCCCTTCTTTCCCCAGAATGTTCCCCAGTTCCTAACAAATCCAAAACCCTCATCTCTGCACCATTGTCTCATCCACGCACTGAAACTCCAGAGCTCTGCCTGCCTTTTGGGGTTTCGTGTGGAAAGGTAAGCATTTCGGAGAACGCTACCCTGGAAGTTCTGGATTTCAACTTTCTACCTAAAAGCCTAAATTTAGCCTCCAGATCCTCCCTACCACATTTTCTTATGTCATTGGTATTGACATGTATCAAGACAGCAGACTCCTCCCCAGCACTATCTAAGACCTTATCTAGGTGGCGCGTGAGGTCCGCTACCTTCGCACCAGGCAGGCATGTTACCAGGCAATCGTCACGTCCACCAGCCACCCAGCTATCTACATGCCTAATGATCGAATCACCAGCTATAACGGCTGTCCTAACCCTTCCCTCATGGGCCACCCTGATCCTTATAGCCCCTCGGCAGCCGTGGTTTCCTCAGTTCCTCAGTCTGTCTCAGGCACTCCCAGTCCCCCTGGGTTGCACCCTGGACCTGCTCTCTCAGGAGGGCGGCTCTCTCCTGCACCCTGACCTGAGGTCCCTGGCCCTGACGGCCTGGCTGCTGAAGGGGTAGCCTTGGCCCAGTTCGACTTGCCCAGGGATGTAGAAGAGCTTCTACTGGCATTCCGCAAATATTCCACTCGACAGATGTACGCCTTCAAGTGGCATAGACTCTCTGTTTGGTGTGCGGAGAGGGATGCCAACCCCTTCTACTTTCTTTCCAGCTGGTGCTGCAGTACCTGCTATATCTGTCCTACGCTGGTCTGAAATCTAACTCAGGGTACACCTCAGCGCACTGTTGACGCACCATCACCTCAGTGAGGGGAAACCCCTCTCCGCCCTGCCTCTCGTGGCTCACTTCCTGAGGGGCCTCCTTCTCTCTCAACCACCCACCCACCTGCTGGCGATGGCGTGGGATCTATGTGGTCCTCTTGAAGCTTATCGCTTCACCCTTTGAGTCGCTGGCTTCTTTCCACCTCAAGTATCTATGCTGGAAGGTGGTCTTCCTCATGGCACTCGCATCTGCACATAGAGTCATTGAGCTCCAGGCTCTGGTGGTTTATGCCCCTTACACCAGGTTTCCATGGGAATAGGGTGGTACTCCGGACACACCCTAAATTCCTCCTTAAGGTGCTTTCTCCATTCCACCTCAACCAGAAGGTGGTTCTTCCTACCTTATTTCCGCAGCCTCATGCTGACAGGGCAGAGATCTGTCCACACTGTGGAATGTAAGCGTACCTTGGCCTGCTATCTGGAGGGAACCAAGCCTCATTGCTGCTCCTCGCAGCTTTTCATTTCCTACAACCCTAATCGCCTGGGCATAGTGGTCTGCAAGCATACTCTGTCCACCTGGGTGGCGGACTGCATTGCCTTCACCTATGAGCAGGCTGGTCCTTAAGTGGAGCGCCTCATCACAGTGCACAGCGTCTGGGCCATGGAGGCATCTGTGGTGACTAGATGGACCATACTAGTCTTTCTCCAGGACCAAGCAGGAAGTCCGTCCTCACTTATGGGTGACGTCGGCGCCGACGGAGCCCTCGCGGAGCAATTTTCCCCAGCTTTCAAAGAAAGCCTTTGGGAATTGCAGCGCGCATGCGCGGTCCTCTTCCCGCCCAAGGGTGCCATCTTAGCCAGTCTTCTTTTTTTCCGCGGAGCCCTACAGACGTACCCGTCGTGTCCCCGCGAAAAAGTTGATATTTACTCATAATTTACTCTTTTTTCCTTCGGTTCGACGCCGGTCTTTTTCCCGCCCGGACTCGCGACGCCGGTCACGAGTCCTCTTCTTCTTTTTCGGTTTTTCTGACTTAGTCAGTTTCGTTTTTCGGTTTTTCCCTGGCAGCCCGGTCCTTTGACCTCGCCGGGGCCCTTTTTCCCCCGATGGCTGCCAGTGGTTTCAAGCGGTGTGGTCAGTGTGACCGAAATATGTCACTAACTGACACACACGACAATTGCCTCCGCTGCCTGGGCCCGGATCATGAAGAAATGATCTGTGGGCCCTGCGGCAAAATGTCCTCCAAAGCGTTGAGAAGTCGGCGGCATCAGCGGGATAGGATCTTCGCTGACCCCAGCCGTACCCGGACCTCGTCGGAGGCCTCCGCGTCCAGGGGTTCCAGCTCGGACCGTCGCCGGAGTTCCTCCGATAGGGGTTCTCCCTCCGGGGACCATCGTCGGAAGGTGAAACCCGCGAGGGCGGCGTCGGTGGACGCTCCTGGCTCCGCGAGGGCCAGGTCGCATAGCCCCGATAGCCGTCCCGGGTCCTTGGAGAAGGAGCACCTCTCGAAGCGACCTCGCCTGGAGTCGGAGCTGCCTGCTCGGGTAAGTCCTGTGGTCCTCCTGGACTCGCCTCCGAGACCGCCGACGTCGGGCCCGACGCCGTCGGGGCCCGAGTCGGGGACTGCTGGGTCACCTGAGCTCGGACTCAGGTTGACGGCCTTGGAGAGCAGACTGTCTGCCTTCATGGACCAGCAGCGGGCACTGCTCGCCGGCCTCGCTGGCGCCGCTGCCCCTACCGCCGCTGCCCCTACCGCCGGGACGTCGACGTCTAAGTCGACCCCGGAGACCGAGCCGATCCTCGAGTCCATGCGAACTCGAGTCGATCCTCGGTCGAGGTCACCCTCGGCCTCCCGTTCGGGAGCGAGGTTGCCGACGCCGACTCCCTCGGCGTCGGGGCGGCAGGCGCCGCGCCCTGCCCGGGCCGTCCCCACCGAGTCCTCGTCGGAGTCGGTCTGGGAGTCTGAAGAGGAAGAGTCACCTGATTCTTTTCGGACTCGGTGTGTCCCCTCGGACTCACCTGAGTCCGAACCTCGGAAGCAGTCCCCCCCGGAGGATGCCCGGTTCTCGGACTTCGTCAGGGATATGGCCAAGGCTTTGGCCTTCCCTGCGGATCCCGAGGAGGAGCCTCGAGCCGAAGAGCTCGACGCCCTCCAGTATGACTCTCCCGCCAGGGAACACTTTACTGTACCGGTTCCTCCCATGCTGGAACGACTACTCTTCCGCATGTGGGAGAGTCCGGCCTCCTCGCCGGTCCTGAGCAAGCGGGTCGATTCTATCTATCGAGTCCGCAAGAGCCCTGGCTTCCAGAAAGCACAGCTACCACACCATTCCATGGTAGTGGAATCGGCCATGCATCGTCTTAAGAGCCAGAAGATGCACTCCTCGGTGCCTCCTGGCAGGGAGGCCCGTAACCTGGATGGCCTTGGTAAGAAGTGTTTCCAGGGCTCTATGCTTGCGTGTCGTGTCCAGACTTACCAGCTATACATGGGCATGTATCTCCGAGACCTGGCTAAAGAGCTAGCCGGATTCTCCGCTGGTTTGTCCGAGGAACCCTTGCGGAGGTTCCTGGCCTTGTCCTCTGGCATTCGGGAATGCTCAAAATTCATATCCCGAGCAGCCTATGATGGCTTTGAAGCTTCGGCTCGAGTGGCCGCAGCCGGCATCGGTGCCCGCCGACAGGCTTGGCTTCAGTCGTCTGACCTTGAGCCCTGGGTGCAGGACAAGTTGGTCGATGTCCCCTGCCGAGGCGAGAACCTCTTTGGCAAGCCCATGGCTGATAAGGCTGCACAGATCGAGACGGAGACTCTCACCAGGACTAGGCTTTCTAGGAAGACCTCCGCCCCTTCCCAGAAAAAGAAGGGCTCGGGAAAGAAGTCCTTTTACCCGAGAAAGGCGGCTGCCTACAAACAATACCCCCACTATCAGGCCCCTGCAGCTCCCCAACAGGGCCAGCAGGCCAAGGGACGGGGTAACGGGTCCCGTAGGCAGCAAGCCCCCAAGCCTGCACCACCAGTCCCTGCTCAGCAGGGTGGGGGCTTTTGACTCCTTAAGCATAGCCTCTCCCCCTCCGCTGGTTCCTCCCAGCACCGGAGGCCGGCTGGTTCACTTCGCCCACAGGTGGTCCAGCATCACCTCAGATGCCTGGGTGCTTCAAGTCGTGAGAGAAGGCTATCTTCTTCACTTCCACCAGGTCCCTCCCTCCTATTTTCCGGGAGAACCTCCACGACCCCTCTGCACAGGGAATTACTCCTTCAGGAGTTAGCAGGTCTTCTACAGGAACAGGCGGTGGAACCGGTGCCCCACCACCTGAGAGGTCAAGGCTTTTATTCCAGGTACTTTCTAGTACCCAAACGGACAGGAGGCCTCAGACCCATCCTGGACTTGCGCAACCTCAACAAGTTCCTCGTGCGGGAGAAGTTCAAGATGCTTACCCTTGGAATCCTTCTGCCCTACCTCCAGCAGGGAGATTGGCTATGCTCCTTGGATCTAAAGGATGCCTACACGCACATCCTCATCCACCCAAGCCACCGCCAATACCTAAGGTTTGTGGTGGCCGGAAATCATTACCAGTACCGAGTACTACCCTTTGGCCTGTCCTCCGCACCGCGAGTCTTCACAAAATGTCTCGCGGTGGTGGCGGCCGATCTCCGGCTTCACGGCCTCTATGTTTTCCCGTACCTCGACGACTGGCTCATCAGAGCAGCGTCCGCTCCGGAGGTCACCAACGCCACACGTCGCACGGTGACTCTTCTGCAGCACTTGGGCTTTGTTATAAACTTCGCAAAGTCCACTTTGCTCCCCTCACAGGATCTCGAGTTCATCGGCGCAAGGCTGCACACTCCTCAGGCCCGAGCGTTCCTACCGCTCGACAGGGCTCAACGGCTCATGGACCTAGCCGACCGTTTTCGCAGCCAGCCCCTGGTCTCCGCCAGGCGCTTCCTGAGACTACTCGGCCATATGGCTTCCACCGTCCATGTGACCCCCAATGCCCGCCTGAATATGCGGCCTGCTCAATGGTGTCTCCGCAAGCAGTGGCGACAAGCCACAGGCGGCCTAGCAGACCTAGTGCGCGTCTCCGAGCCGCTGTTCTCGTCTCTCCAGTGGTGGCTTCATCGGCCGAACCTGGTACTCGGCATGCCTTTCCAGTCACCTCAGCCGGCCCGGGTGCTGACGACAGATGCATCCCTCCTGGGCTGGGGAGCACATTGCCAAGGGGCACGTACTCAGGGCCTCTGGGCCACGTGGGAGTCTGCTCAGCAGATCAACTTCCTGGAGATCAGAGCGATCCGCCTGGCTCTCAAGGCCTTCTCCCACCTGACCTCTCACCAGTCCGTCCTTGTCCAGACGGACAATCAAGTTGCCATGTTCTACGTGAACAAGCAGGGGGGCACGGGCTCCTTCCTTCTCTGTCGGGAAGCGCAGAAGCTCTGCTCTTGGGCCGTCAATCACGGCGTTCTTCTCAAGGCAGTTTATCTCCCAGGCCAAGAAAATTGCCTGGCGGACAAACTCAGCAGGATCCTCCAGCCGCACGAGTGGCGCCTGAATCCCTTGGTAGTCCAGAAGCTCTTTCTGAAGTGGGGCCTCCCCACGATGGATCTCTTTGCCAGCCCTCTCAACCGGCAACTTCCTCGCTTCTGCTCTCGTCAGCCACACCCCCTTCGAGTTGCGGCGGACGCTTTTCTACTCTCATGGTCGGGGAGCCTTCTGTACGCTTTCCCTCCCATCCCGCTAGTCTCTCGGACTCTTTTCAAGGTTCTCCGAGACAAAGCCTTCATGATCCTGGTGGCCCCTCGCTGGCCCAGACAGCCGTGGTTTCCACTCCTGCTGCAATTAGCGGTAGAGGATCCATTCCCTCTGGGGTTACAACCGGATCTCCTCACTCAGGATCAGGGGTCTCTGCTACACCCCAACCTCAGGTCTCTCAACCTAATGGCCTGGCTGCTGAGAGGGTAGTCCTTGCTCCCCTTCTCCTGCCGGCAGAGGTGGAGGAGGTCGTCCTAGCTTCGCGACGACCTTCTACCCGCAAATGCTACGCCCTTAAATGGCGTCGTTTTTCCGTTTGGTGTACCCAACAGTCTCAGGATCCCTTCTCCTGCCCGGTGTCGGTGATCTTGCAGTACTTGCTATACCTCTCTAATCTGGGACTTAAGTCCAACTCCGTCAAAGTTCACCTCAGTGCTCTTTCAGCACATCATGTGCCGGTGGACGGCAGACCTCTCTCCAACGACCCTCTCGTAGCGAGGTTTCTCCGAGGTCTCCTTCTACTTAAACCACCTCTGCGCCCGCCAGCGCCTGACTGGGACCTGAATGTGGTTTTACAGCGGATCACCTGTCCGCCTTTTGAACCTATGGCTACCTGTTCTCTCCGTTTTCTTTCTTGGAAAACATTGTTCTTGATAGCCCTCACTTCCGCTAGACGCGTAAGTGAATTGCAGGCCCTCGTGTCTGATCCCCCTTACACTCGGTTCTACAAAAATAGGGTAGTCCTACGGACTCACCCAAAATTTCTTCCAAAAGTGGTCTCCCCTTTTCACATCAATCAGGAGGTGGTACTTCCAACCTTCTTTCCCAGACCACACTCCAGCCGAGCTGAAACGGTCCTCCATACCCTGGACTGTAGAAGGGCATTGAACTTCTACCTTGACCGTACGCGGGAGCACCGTAAAGCTGCTCAGCTTTTTGTGTCTTTTGACCCCAATAAATTGGGGCTCCCGGTCTCCTAGCGTACTCTGTCCATCTGGGTTGCGGACTGTATCTCTTGGGCTTATGGGGCAGCCGGACTCTCCTTGGAAGGTCGAGTCACGGCTCATTGCGTTCGGGCAAAGGCTACGTCAGTGGCTTACCTCCGCTCTGTTCCGCTGGCAGACATCTGCCGGGCCGCTACTTGGTCTTCGAGCCAGACTTTTGCGGTCCATTACTGTCTCGAGAGGGAGTCCCGCAGGGACAGTGCTTTCGGACAGGCAGTCCTCCGTAATCTCTTTGAGGTCTGAGCAACTCCTACCCTCCATCCCGGATGTGGGCTACCGGTGGGTAATAATTCAGCGAAGATTCTTTCCTTCTGTGCTGCTGAGCTAGAGGGAGCTCATTTTTGTGCTTAGGGTCTCCGGTAGCCTTAAGCTTGGGAGTCCCATAAGTGAGGACTGACTTCCTGCTTGGTCCTGGAGAAAGCATAGTTACTCACCTGTAACAGGTGTTCTCCAGGAGCAGCAGGAATCAGTCCTCACAACCCTCCCTCCTCCCCTTGGAGTTGCAATCATCTGCTTTAGTTTTTTTGCAAATTTTTATGTTGTCTTTTTTAGCTATGTCATCTGACTGGCTAAGATGGCACCCTTGGGCGGGAAGAGGACCGCGCATGCGCGCTGCAATTCCCAAAGGCTTTCTTTGAAAGCTGGGGAAAATTGCTCCGCGAGGGCTCCGTCGGCGCCGACGTCACCCATAAGTGAGGACTGATTCCTGCTGCTCCTGGAGAACACCTGTTACAGGTGAGTAACTACGCTTTATCTGCTGTTATATGCTATGTTACTATGAACTATGAGCCTTCTCTCATTTCCCCTGCTGAAGATCTGCTGGGCTGCCATCTGGTCCTCAGTGCACACCTTAACAGTGCTTTACTGCCTGGAGGAGGAGTCCTGCCGGCACAGCGCCTTCAGCCAGGCAGTACTCCATCATTTGTTTGGGGTTTAAGGCAACTCCTGCCCTCCAGCCCTTTGATGTGTCCAATTTACTGGAGAGCTGGTTTCCCTTGTTGACGCTGTGGTCGCTGCTGTGGTCTTGTGATCAAACTGTATTCTCTGCTGTCCCTGTTGGTTCACTTCTTGGGTCGCCCGTGACTCACAAGTTTTTTCAGTAGCCTTTAGCTGGGGAGTCCCATATGTGAGGACTGACTTCCTGCTTGTTCCTGGAGAAAGCGTAGTTACTCACCTGAAGCAGGTGTTCTCCAGGAGCAGCAGGAATCAGTCCTCCAAATACTCTCTCCTTCCTGTGGAGTTGCTTTTCTTTATGCCATCTTGAGCTATGTCATCATACTGAGGCAAGATGGCACCCTTGGGCAGGAAGGTGACCATGCATGTATGATGGATCTCCCTGCTGATTCCTGCTGTTCCCAAAGAAAGGTAACTATGCTTTTTTTTTTTTTAGTGCAGTCAAGTCAATGCTGACTCCTGGGTTTTCTTGTCAAGATATGACCAGAAGCAGATTGCCAGGCCTTTTTGTCCAAGGCAGTGGAGGTTAAAGTGACTTGCCCAAGGTCACAAAGAGTGCCAGCAGGAATTGAACCAGATCTCTTGGGTGCTAGACTGTTGCTAACCACTAGACTACTCCTTAAACTTGCTTTTAAACTTGGATTAGGAAAGGGTAGTAATCAAATCTAAAACCCAAATCTTCATGTGCTTGGGATGAGGATTAAATAAAGCGTGCTGGGTTTCACCTTGGGGGAGGGAGGAAAGTCTGGTGAGGGAAGGAACTTCAAAATGTTCTGTTTTTATTTTATCTAGTGGTAGTACAATGAGAGCTTTTTATCTCTTTTGCTCTTATCAGCACTGCTTGCCTTTGGTGTGAGCGAGTCTGCCTTGATAAATAAAATCTTCACTGCTGTGAACCTGTTGGTCTTGTGCTTTGTCATCCTGGCTGGCTTTGTGAAGGGAGACATCAAGAACTGGCACCTAACTGAGAAGGACTATGCAAATGTAACTGTAAATGTCTCAGTCAGGTATGGTTATCATTACTTCTGTTTAGGGTTTGGGCAGCATGACATCCGTGACTGAAAGGGGGGTGCTGGATTTAGGAAATTTATTTGCATTTCTGATTGTCTGGAAACAAAAAGACAGTTATTAATCTTGGGGGGAACAGGGCACAAAATATATTTCCTTTGTAGGTCTAAACTTATGAGGCAAGGTGGTAGGACATTAGATGACATTTCTACTGTTCCTCTTTATCAGTGGTTCTCAACCTTTTCTCTGTTGTGACATATCTGAGAGACATATTCATATATGTGACATACTGAATGCTAAAATCTGAGGCTGAGCAAAAAAAATAACCCAAATATCATTTTATTACAGTAAAAAATATTAATTACTGGGCAGTGACACCTGTGATCATTGGAGGGGGAGCGAAATTAGGGACTGGTTATAAGGTTTCAAGTACCTAACTCCTTACTTTGAACTTACCCCAGTTTGCAGACACACATTATTGCCAAGGAAAGCCCTGCTCATTGTCAAATTTTTAGTGACACATCTCCCAGCTGTTGGTAATACACAGTATGTCCTGACACACTGGTTGAGAACCACTGCTCAATGTAATGCAGTGCTATCATGTTACAGTAATAGGATCACATTCTTCTTACAGTTTGGGCCAGCTTGGGTCAGGTGGCTTCAGTCCTTTTGGTTTTGAGGGCATTGTTGCTGGAGCAGCTACTTGCTTTTATGCCTTTGTTGGATTTGACTGTATTGCTGCAACAGGTAAGCAAATGTATAAATAGTAACGCTTTTTTTTAAACCTTATTTAAAGCATAGGATGTTTTGGATAGAAGGACCTCAAGACACATCTATTCTTCCCATTTTCTGTGCTTTCTGTAATATCTTTACTTGATCTCTATCTTTACCTTTTGCTTTCTCACTGCTAAAGATATGCTTTGCCTGCTTCTGGATTTTTTGCATTTCAATGCTTTTATTGTCTCTACAATTTTCATTGTTTTTTTGTATTCACTATCATATCTTTAAAGAAATGCTTCCTTATGTTATTCCCGAGTGCTACCCTCATATCATAGCCCCTACTCTAGAACTTTTTTTCCTCTGCAAAATGGATTTGGAGTTGGAGTTGGAATTTTAGATTTATTTCTCACCTTTTCCAGACTCATCCTCAAGGCGAGTTACATTCATTTTTCTGTCAACAAGCAGGAATGAGTCAGATACACAAGTGGATAATGTCACCACACATAATCAGGATGGAACAGTTTCCCAAAGCTCAGAACTAAGTTTCTTTAGCATCGTGTTAGACCAGTCCAGACATACAGGTTCTCCAGGACCAAGCAGGAAGTCAGTCCTCACATATGGGTGACATCGACGTCGATGGAGCCCCCGTGCGGAGCATTTCCCCAGCTTTCTATGAAAGCCTTTGGGAATACTGCACGTATGCGCGGTCCCCTTCCCGCCTAAAGGTTCCATCTTGCTCAGTCTATCTTTTTCCGTGGAGCCCAACAGATGTCCCTCCATGTCACCTGGAAAAGTTGGCTTTTTTCCTTACGATTTCTTTGTTGTTCTTCTCCGGTTTGATGCCGGTTCCCCTTCCCGCCGGGTTCAGTACACCGGTATCGAGCCCGTCTTCTATTTTTCGGTTTTTGCCCTTCGTGGCTGGCGTTCGCGCCCTTTTTGTCTTTTCCCTGGAAGGCCGGTCCTTTGACCTCGCGGGGGCTCTTTTTTCCCCGATGGCTTCCAGTGGTTTTCAAGAAGTGTGATCGGTGTAAGATACTGATGTCTCTCACCGACACACACGACTGCTGCCTTCGATGCCTCGGACCGGATCATGATCCTAAGGTCTGTGTCCCATGTGGCAAAATGTCCACCAAGGCACTCCGAAGCCCCAGCATCAGAAAGAACGGATTTTTTCTGACTCTGCCTCCAGCCGGGCCCGGACCTCGTCTGAGGCCTCGACGTCTCGGATGTCTGACCCCAAGCATCGCCGGGGTTCCTCGGACAGGGGGTCCCCCGATCGGGAACGTAAGAGGAAGAAGCGACTCGTGAGGGCAGCGTCGGAGGAGGTCCCTGGTTCCTTGGGGGCCAGGTCTCGGACCCCCGACTGCCGCCCCGGGCCCTTGGAGCAGGAGAAGCCGTCCAAGATACCTCGCGTGGAGCCGGAGTCCGCCGGACACGTAAGTCCTGTTGTCCTGGAGGACTCTTCTCCTAGGGAGCCGACGTCGGGCCCGGCACTGCCGGGGCCCGAGTCGGTAGCTGCTGAGTCTCCTGAGCTTGGACTCAGGCTGACAGCCTTGGAGTGCAGATTGTCTGCCTTCATGGATCAGCAGCGGGTGCTGATGACCAGCCTCGCTGGTGCATCTGCCCCGACCACCGGGACATCAACGTCTAAATCGACCCCAGAAACCGAGCTGATACTCGAGACCATGAAGGTTCGAAGTCGTCCTCTGTCACGGTCACCCTCGACCTCTCGCTCGGGACTGAGGGCGTCGACGCTGGTGCCTTCGGCATCAGGACGGGTGCCACTGAGGCCCACGCGGTCGGAGCCCCCCGACTCCTCTTCGGATGAGTCCGCGTGGGAGACTGAGGACGAGGAGTCCCCCGATACTTTCCGGACTTGGTGCGTCCCTTCGGACTCGCCGCAGTCCGAGCCCCGGAGTAGGTCCTCGCTAGAGGACACCAGGTTTTCGGAGTTCGTCCGGGACATGGCCAAGACTTTGGCGATTCCCGCGGACCCTGAGGAGGAGCCTCGAGATGAGGAGCTTGAGGCCCTCCAGTATGACTCTCCTCCGAAGGAGACCTTTACTGTGCCTATTCCTCCGATGCTGGAACGGCTCCGCTTCCGTATGTGGGAGGCACTGGCCTCGGTGCAGGTTCTGAGCAAGCGGGTCGATTCCATCTATCGACTACGTAAGAGTACTGGATTCCAGAAGGTGCAGCTGCCGCACCATTCCATGGTGGTGGAATCGGCCATGCATCGTCTGAAGAGCCAGAAGATGCACTCCGCGGTGCTTCCCAGCAGGGAGGCCCGGAACCTGGATGCGCTCGGCAGAAAGTGCTTCCAGGGCTCGATGCTTGCTTGCTGTGTCCAGTCTTACCAGCTGGTCCAACAAACCAAGCACGAATCCACATGCAATGAACAACCCAGTAAGAAACGTGGACTGCAATAAAAGGACGTGTAAAAATTAAAAACTTTTATTGAATTAATCCACTTCAGCCACTGGCCCGACACTGGCCGTGTTTCGTGAAAGTCTTCCTCAGGGGCATTAATGGCTAAAAAAACCAATATATAAAATACATAAAAAACATTTAAAAGCATAACAATAATGTTAAAAAGAAACATGAAGAATGAACTAAGACGTATAAATAGGACATTCCAATCTAAACAAATGTAAAATATAGTACAACCAATATGCGGAGCTAAAAAAAGTTAAAATAATAGTATAATAAGATAGAGCGATACAAAGTTGATACCAGTAACATAAATACTAAAATATCAAACAATATAACACGATGGTTTTAAAACAGAAACTTAACGAATCATAAACAAACATATAAATAAATTAATATGTAAATATAAAACCAATTACTTATCACGAATAAATTAAAATAAAACCACCATATATGATAAAACATATAAAAAAACTTTGCTTACCAACACCATGTACAATGAATAAAAAATACTCATCAAGGATGTGATTAGTAATAAACATAAGAAAAAAAGGGGGAAAAAACCTACCTGTATATTGTGTGCTTTTATTACTGAAAGGGCTCCTATCTTAATACCTTAAGAGAGCCTCAGACATTAAAAATGAAAACATTATCATTAATGAACAGAGATAAAGAAACCAAAAAGACCAAAAGACTGAGGGATGAGGACAAGAACATGAAACCAGATGGTTTATATATGGCGAACTATCTTATGGGGAAACCAACTCCCTGGGCTTATGAGCCAAACCAACATAAGGCCTTTTAATAAAATCGTTAGGATAAAAATGCGTTCATAAATAATCTAGAACTATAAAATGAATAGATTACCTGATTGAGATTATCCTTTAACCTCAAAACATGTGTTCCTATGCTGACATAATACTAATCCTATAAATAAATATTTAAAAATAATACACATTTTAAAAAAACAACCTAGATTAGTACATGCATGTCACGATATATAAGAATGCATTGACTGTTGTTAAAATGTGTCTATATCATCTAAAAGGGAATAAACATTGCAAAATAGCGTGTTCATAGAAGGAAATGAAAAATGTGTAGAAGCCGACTAATAAACTCCACACATGCACCCATACTGTCAATTAGCTAGCAGGCTAAAACTAATTACTGAACTTACACACTAAAACTAAACCGCTCTAAAGTCGCATGTTTAAAATTTCTATTATTTATAGAAACCGGTAGTGAGAGCTCACTCTCAAGAAACAGCATCACAAGGTTTGCTCACTAAATACACTGCTAAAATAACCAATACCACCAACTATACATATAAGCAATTAGAAAGCTAAATATAAAAACCTACGAACAATATGTCGTAGCTAGCCCAAACATAACCCATAAAGGGAACGGAATCAAAAACTGTGGTAAAAAACTTAAACAGTGAGGTGCTATGTGTAGAAGAAGTGCGGACAACGAACGGAGAGAAACCAAAAAATTAAAAAAACTTATATAAGACTAAATAATTAATATGACAACTTGAATTAAGTCGGCATCACTTCCCTCGGAAGTAACAATCTAAAATCCACCGGCCTCTGCGCATTAAGCACTTTTTAAAATCAACAACTAGGTGACGTAAAAGCACAAACCGTAATTACCAAGCTAACTCGATCGCCCCATAAGTGTTATAGCAGACTGACCACTTCAGCCCCTGGCTCTAAATCGGAATTAAAACATTAAAAACTTAAACGCAATAAAAGGGTGAAGGTCTAAAGGATGAAAAGCTTATGTTGGTGTCAATGTATGAATACTGCTGCAAGGATTCTTCAAGGAGTTTCCAAAAGTGAACATATCACTCCTATTCTCAAACAGCTCCATTGGCTCCCCATACATGGAAGGCTAATATTCAAAACCCTGATTCTTACATTCAAGGCCATCAAGGGTATATCCTCAAACTCACTTTCTGAGCTCATCCAATTAGTTCCATCAAACAGAATTAGAAGACAGGCAGCACTAAACTCCTTAGCAGTACCAAAGGCCATAATAACATGCAATCTATCTACAGCGAACAGAGCTTTCTTGTTTTGCGCACCAAAATGCTGGAACTCTCTCCCTTCCGACATCCGTGCCATAGCCGACTTAACCCAATTCAGAAAGGCCATTAAATTCATCCTATTCACCAAATACTACCCCACATAAAACATAGCTTAACAGTCCCACCACTTATCCTTCCAATTTTTTTCTTGTTCTCTTACTCTCTTCCTTATGTCCTCCAAATCTGCTTCATTCTCGCCCAACAACCATGCTAAATCATGTACATAGTTCGATTATGTTATCTAGTTAACAGACTACATATTCCATGTATATAGTTCTCCCAGTTTGAACCAAGTTGTCACCCCTGTTATATGTAATACCGAACAGCCTGTTGTTCTGGTTTTGTTATTGTTCCCTGTGAACCGCGCTGATCTCAAAAAGTGCGGTATATAAGAAACTAAAATAAATAAATAAATAAATAAAATGTAGAAAATCAATCTACTGACTAAGTGAAGCCGACAGCATCTCACTCAAACTACAAACTGAAAAAACGCTGACATCTGCGCACTGGGCACCCTTTGTAGCTGCTAGATCAATGACGTAAATGCAAATATGCAAATTCAATGACTGAATGGCTAAACTGCCCAAAAAGAAATTGTGTATGCCACAACAAACTATCAAACCTATAAAGTTAATATGAAATAATAAAATAACTAAATGTGTGAAGAGGCATTCAATTAGTCAACCAGGGACAAAATATTGGATAGTAAAAACATGAAGGGGTCCACCCTAAATAAAACCACCAGAGAAAGCATCACATATAAAAATACATCAACCACTAAGTAAAAAAGAAGATGACAATATTAAAACTCGACCCATGAGGGAAAATCAAACTGCGCCAAACTGGACAACCACGCCTGCCAATAACCACAAATTTCCCACATAGGAAGAAATTATTTATGAACCTAAGAGGAATAACCAAAATATTACATAAACGACCAGAATAAGAAACTTTATCCTAATGGGAGAGTTTTTATTACAAAAGGGGGGCCAAGATTAAAGGCCCTGCTAAAAACAATAGTAAATCAATAAAAAATAAAGAATAAAAAATAAAACGTAAAAACCTAACAACTGTGAACCATTTATTAAAACCTAAAGGAAAACTGAAAGATCCCTATCCATATTCAGGCCATTAGGGTGCAGACTATTCAAGTTGTAAATATAACGTTGCTCAAGACGCAAGAGGGTTTCATTAATGTTAATGTTGCCACCAGGATTTGATCTTTACACATGCCACAGGTCCACTCAGAAAAGAGGCGGGACGCTCATCCTCGCCAAAGCAGATCTAAATTTCAAGCTATGCAACTCCTCCAGCTCAACCCACCTTGACTCCCTCACCATATCTAATGAACTCTGCACAATCAACCTTCTCTATTGAGCACCCTCCCCATTACCGGATGACCTTCCAACAATAATTGAGCTTGCGTGCACAACATCCACTTCACGCTCTCCAGTTTGGTTAGTTGGTGATTTCAACCTCCCATCTCTCCATGACAGCCACTCAGCAGCATTTCTAGACGCACTAGAGGATCTAGGCTACAAACAATACGTCGACTCACCCACTCACACTAAGGGAGATAAACTAGACCTCATTTTCGCACCTCATTTCAACACCTTAACACACCAAGCCCTTGCACTGTCGGTTACACCAGTGCCATGGTCAGATCACAATCTTATCCGATTCAATATACCCACCTATACTTCTCACAAGAGCCAAATACCATCTAACACACCTGGAACCCACACAGCCCACTTTCAACCTCTCAACCATGACACTGTCCTAGAAAATCTTCAACCACTTATGTCCAGCACCTCCCTCAACTTAGACGACCTTATATCCAAATGGGACGAGAACCTCAGAGCCGCCTCATGTCCATTGCACAATGATAAGAAAACGAGAACACGCGCCATGGTTCTCTATGGACCTTCGTACATCTCTCAACCACCCACGCAAACTTGAGAGACAGTGGCGAAGAACCCACTCCCCAGAGGCCCTTGTAGCATATAATTCACACTTAACTACCCACCGTGGGAAAATAACACAGAGTAGGAAACTCTACCACACAAGCTTATTGAAACGCTCCATCAATAAACCACATGCACTGTTCAGGTTAGTAAAATCCATAACAGGAGAGCCGGTTTCAGCTCAACCTGCAATGCCTCAGCCACAGGACTACGCAAACTACCTGCAATCAAAAATGATTAAGACCAGCACGAACATAAATATCAGCAACCCCTCTGTATCACCTAAGGCATCCCAAATAACACCATTATGCAATTTCAATACGGTATCAACTAGTGAGATTGAGAACATTATCGCTTCCATCAATCCTAGCACGGCACCTAACGACCCATGCCCAGCCAGATGGATCAAAGATCTGCGACATGATCTAAGCCAAATCTTGTGCAAGATACTGAACCAGTCCTTTCTAACAGGCTCATTCCCCCAGAGTCTGAAACACACCTCTATCAGGCCCCTACTGAAAAACAGTAAACTTGACCCATCCAAAGTTGATTCATTTAGGCCAATCTCGAGCATCCGCCAGCTCGCAAAAATCATCGAGAAAGCTGCTCAACAACAGATCCAGCATCATATCGACACGGAAGCACCACTAGACCAATCACAACATGGCTTCAGAGAAGCACATGGAGTCGACACAATCCTTGCAACCCTATTCAATGATCTGGTCACAGGAATAAACAGCATCCAACAAGGATTTGTCCTCATCTTCCTAGACATCTCCGCCGCCTTCGACTCTGTGAATCATGATATACTTCTGCAACGCCTGATAGAAAAGAGGATTCGAAGCACAGCACTAGAATGGTGTAAATCCTACCTTTCCAATAGGTGGCAACAAGTCAAAACAGGCCATGAATCCTCGGAACCATTCCTACAGTCTCAAGGTGTACCTCAAGGATCTTCCTTATCGGCACTGATGTTCAATATATACATGCAGCCGATATGTGAATTGATCCGATCTTTCAACGTACAATGCCTGGCATACGCAGATGACATCCTCCTATACATGCAGTTCAAAATTGACCAACCAGTGTTTTCCCCAATAATCAATTGTTTCGGAGCAGTAGCTGAATGGCTGCTGACACAAAACCTACGAATCAATCATAGCAAAACTGATGTTCTTTTTGTTACAAGGAATCGTAAGTTCGTACCTCCTCCATCACTACTGGTCAACAACATAGAATTGAAGTCCAAACCCACAATCCGATATCTCGGCATCACACTGGACCAGCACCTGGATATGACAACGCATGTGAAGAATGTGACAAAGACTATATATCATAAGATCAGAACACTACGCCACCTCCGCCCCCTACTTGATTATACTGACTACCGATCAACCTTCCAGGCATTAGTCCTCCCACACCTAGATTTTGCGAACATCATCCTCCACGGGATCTCTCAATCAACTTTAAATCCGCTTCGCCTGGCTATGAATGCAGCTGCAAGAGTCCTCTCTGGGTCACCAAGATCTGCACACATAACGCCTATCATGAAAGATCTGCACTGGCTACCTCTACAAGCCAGACTCCACTATAAGTCACTAGTCCTGACCTTCAAAGCCATGAATAACTACCCACCTACACCAATCAGCAAGCTAATTCACAGCACCCTCGAAAATAGAAACAGGAGGACTACTGCTATGAACAGCTTAATAGTTCCTAAGATGATGACATCGTGTACTAAGGCTACGTCAAACAGAGCTTTCTCAATATTCGCTCCTCTAAACTGGAATACACTTCCCCCATGAAATCCGTGGCATCAAAAGCCTAATACTATTCCGAAAAGCCGTGAAACACCATCTGTTCACAAAATGTTAACCAGAAGTTATCCCGGACACTCACACATCTAGCAAGCTTCCCACATACCCCAGACACCTTAGCACCCTAATACAACCAGAAAATGGTTATCCTACACGATAGCCCACATGATAACCATTTACCTGCACCATCCACATGAATTCACGCACAATATCCAAACGAGTTTAGAATATTGTATATAGTTGAAGTATATATAGTATAAAGTTAACCTGTACATAGTTCTCCCGGTTATCCCATGTGTTATTTTTCCCTGTTCTTTGTAAATTCAATGTTGCCTGTAAACTCAATGTTGCCTGTATGCATTGCAGTATGTTTTGTTCAATGTACACCGCACTGATTTTAATAGCGCGGTATAGAAGAAATGTTGAAATAAATAAATTAAAAAAATAAATAAATAAATACCTCCTCGCCAATTTAATTTAACTTTTTTAATGACAAAATATTTCAAATCCGATACTTTATGGCCCGCTGTTTGCCAATGTGAGACAAGTGGCTTATCTGCAACTAATCTTTTAAGGCAACTCCTGTGTTCAATTATTCTAGTATGTACTGGGCGTGCAGTTTTACCGACATATAATTTATTACACGGACACATGATGACATATATCACCTGGCTAGTTGCGCAGTTAGAAAAGTCATCAAGATAAAATGTATGGTTGTTTCCCGGATGCAAAAAATCATTTCTAATAGATATTGTGTGTATGCATACTGTCGCGCCCTTCCCCCGCCTAGGCGGCTGCCTGACGAGGTGAAGGGGGAGCGAATGTTACTTTCAAGTAACTTCCAAAGCAAAGGCTTCTGGTAGTGTTCAGAGCATGTGTAGTTGTAAAGCAAAAGCTTGAGCCGAGGTTTGAAAGCAAACGCAGGAATATTTTTATTAGCCTCCCTTAGTAGCGGGAACTTCACAATGAAGCTTGGTATAACACGGGTACACTTATTCACAGGAAACTCAGGTAAGAAAAAAAAACTAATTGCTTACTTCAGCAAACAAAACTTTCCATTCACTATAAAGCTTCTCTTCACAGTGCTTCAAACAAAAATGTTCATTGAAATCTTCCATACAATCAATTTCAGCAGTTAAACTTTTCTCCTTTTGTTCCAGAGCTTTTACTGGTTTTAATCAGTTGTATTGAGACTTCTAACAGCACTCTTGATCAAGTCTCATTCATAGCAGCAAGCATACTAATTAAAACTTGGTAGCTCTGTAACACATTAGGCATAGCAAAGAAATGGAGTTTTTCTTCAACACATATATTCTCAGACTATTATTTTACTATCTGGGATAACTCACATTCCATTGGCTCCTCCAGCTCACTTAAAAGAATGTTTTCCCCTATATCCATAGATTCGCAGTCTGAGCAAGAGTGTTCTGTGACGTCGTCAACAAGCAGCTGTGCTTTCCCTCGGTACACAGAATTCTTCTCCCTGTTAATTACCTCCTGGTCTCTCAGCATACGCTGAACCAGTTTTAAAACATTTAACCCTTCCTTGCTGAGAGGCTTTCTGTAACCTTGCTTCTGGTTAAACACTTGGAGCTGGCTGTCTGGGAACTCTTCCTGAGACCTCTGGCTAATAGCTTTATCAGCATTACCTTTTGGGAGTTTCCTTAGCAGGGGTTCCTTGCTCTTTCCCTGGCCATGCTGTCTCTGGGTTAAAGCAGCCTTCTCATCTCTCTTTCTCCTGGAGACATGAACCTCGTGTCTTGAGTGAGGCTCCCTTTCAGACTCCTCCTCTGAAACAGAGTCAACTCTCTTCCTCTCTTGTCCTGGCAATCTCCTTGCCTCTCTTTGGATCCTTGCCAATCTCCCTTCCTCTCCCGGGAAGCTTGAGAATCTTCCTGATCCTGTGAGTCTTGTGAGTCTCTCTCTCTCTGTTCTCTGGGGCTTATAAACATGTGACTGGCCGGTATCTTTCCACCCCGCCCCCAGCTGTGCTGCATCACCAACCTCAGTTGCTATGGAGCTGGGGCGTGGCTTTTGGTCAACAACTTTTGACAGGTTCTTTTTTTCAACTTTAGCTGCAGTTTTAA
This sequence comes from Ichthyophis bannanicus, assembly GCA_033557465.1. Taxonomy (NCBI): domain Eukaryota; kingdom Metazoa; phylum Chordata; class Amphibia; order Gymnophiona; family Ichthyophiidae; genus Ichthyophis; species Ichthyophis bannanicus. The sequence goes on along the minus strand of CM066036.1, from coordinate 50,888,574 downwards.
ACTGAGCATTTTTTTCCCTTTCACTCTGCCTAGGGGAAATTGTCTGTACTTTTTCCACTTCCATAGGGCTTTGGCTGTCTTCGCCATCACATATCCCCCCACTTAAGATATTACGGGCTGGCGCTTTTTCTTCCGCACAGCACGTAATACGGCTAAGGGCGTCAGCGTTGGTGTGTAACTTCCCAGCCCTATGCTCTATATGGAAGTCATACGCCTGTAAGGCCATGTACCAACGGGTAAGACGGGGATTATGATCCTTCATCTGATTTAGCCAGAGTAACGGAGCATGATCCGTTACTAATAAAAACTTGCGGCCTGTCAGATAAAAACGCAAGGCGTCCACCGCCCACCTTATGGCCAGACATTCCCTTTCCACTACCGAGTATTTCCTCTCTGGTGGTGTCAATTTTCTGCTGAGGAACATAATCGGATGTTCCTCTCCGTCAAATTTTTGGGACAACACAGCGCCTAACCCTGTGTCCGAGGCGTCTGTCTGTACGATAAAGGATTTACTAAAATCCACCCCCCTTAAAATGGGTGACTGACATAGCTCTTCCTTCAGACTAGAAAAAGCCTGTTCTGCTTCCACTGACCATTTGACCTGGTTAGGTGCATTTTTCTTTAGCCCCTGTGTTAAGGCAGCGCTCTTGGTAGCGAAATGGGGAATAAATCGGCGGTAATAGCCGATTAAACCCAGGAACCCACGGAGTTGCCTTTTTGTCAAGGGCCTAGGAAATGTCTTAACACTCTCTACCTTCTCTATCAGGGGTTTTACTGTGCCCCGCCCTACCAAATGTCCTAAATACTTTACTTGCTTTCCCCCAAACATACACTTGGCCGGGTTTAAAGTAATACCCGCACCACGCAAGGCCTTTAAAACCACCTCAATGCGTGCCAAGTGCTCGTCCCAGCGAGAGCTATGGATCACTATGTCGTCCATATACGCGGTCGCGTATTGTTGATGAGGACGAAGGATGACATCAACTAATCGCTGGCAAGTCGCAGCGGCCCCATGCAATCCAAAAGGCATGCGACGAAACTGGTACAAACCAATAGGGGTACTGAATGCGGTCTTTGGGCGAGATTCCCTGGTGAGGGGAATCTGCCAATACCCCTTGGTCATATCAAGGGTAGTCAGGTAAGACGCCTGGCCTAATCTGTCCAGCAACTCTTCTATCCTGGGCATGGGATAGGCGTCAAACCGGGAGATGGCATTCACCTTACGGAAATCAAAACCGCATTGTCTCGTCTGGTTTGGGTACCAGCACTATGGGGCTGTTCCAGGGGCTATGGGACTCTTCGATTATCCCCATCTTAATCATGTCCTGCACTTGGGAAACTACCTCTTGGCGTTTTGCCTCAGGCAACCGGTAGGGTCTCTGGCGTACTATCTCCCCTGGAAGGGTAACAATCTCGTGAGCCACGAGTCTAGTCTCACCTGGAATAGGTGTTAACACATCGGGATATTTCTTTAGTAGCCCTAATATCTCCTGCTGCTGGGACCAGGAAAGTTCCTCCCCTAACCTGGGGACTGGATCTGCCTTGCAATCTGGTAATTGCGGGCCTAGATCCTCCTCCTCAGTCACCTCACAACTGGCAGCTAAACCTTTCACCGCTGTTGTACCGGTGGATCCAAAACCTCCGGTCCCCCTGGTGGTAGGAGTTAATTCCGTTGCCTCCTCCAGGGCCGGAAAACCCACCCGCTCACAAATCATCTGGGCTATACGATCCCCTATGTTTATCCTGAAATCTTCCTTGGCAAAGTTAAAGAGTAGGACCTTAATCGTCCCTCGGTAGTCCGGATCGATTACGCCGGCGCCTACATCTATAAAATTCTTCCAGGCTATGCCTGAACGGGGTGCAGTACGCCCATAACAACCTGGGGGTATTTGCACTTGTATGCCCGTCTCTACTAAGGCCTTTCCCTGATGGGGAACAACTGTCTCCTCGGCACTACATAGGTCAAATCCAGCTGCCATCTGGGTAGCCCGCTTAGGAACTTTGGCATTGGGGGTAGTGCGACAAAACCTAAGAACAAATGGGCATTTCTTAGGGGTGTCCTCCTTCCTAGCTACCTCCCCTTTTGCCTGTTGCTGCTGGGTTCCAAATAATGGTTGAGGGACTGGCCTTGCCTTAGTGCTCCCTATACATATAGGTGGGACTTGCTCTCCCTCACTCTCCTTTACCTGGGGTACTCTCCACCCTCCAAATGAGGTGAAGCCCCTGATGAGGTTTTTTCCTTGGCTTTGGGTGATGCTAAAGCAGACGCTTTACCTGCCTTGCTCTGAAGACCCTCTGCCATCCCACGCCTGAACTGGGGCCAGTCTCTTCCCAGGACTAGTGCTTGTGGGAGCCTGGGGACTACTGCAACTGGTATTTGGCGCTTTATCCCTAAGCCTTTTACAGACACAGTATAAATGGGGTACGATGAGGCTGCCCCATGAATGCACCTTATCTTTATGGATCTTTCTTGAGGCTCGAGAGTCAGACCAGTCCGGAATGCTATTTCTCTCCAAAGCTTCCTCGAAATCATTGACTGGTCCGCTCCGGAGTCTAACAAAGCCTCCACAGGTACACCCTCTACCTCTAGGAGAAAACCCTCTCCGCTCTCTTCAGAGTGGGAGGTCATCAATGCTGTCCTAGCTCGGCAGTTTCTTTTCATATGGCCTTCTTCTCCACATGCAAAACATTTCCTGGTTATATAATCAGGTTTAGCCAAGGACATTGTTTTCACATCTTCTTTCCATATATGTTTTTCCTTCCTTTCTGATGCTACATTTACTGTGGGGGTCAGACCACCTACTTTAACTGGGCTCGCCACACTGGCCTCCAGGTAACGCTCAGCCAGTGCGGTCGCTGCCTCTGTGGTCCTGCAGTCTTGTAGGATCAGGAAGGACCTCATCTCTCGTGGAACAGCGTCCATAAACTGCTCCAATATGACACTATCCAATAAAGACTCTTTTGTCTGTGTCTCGGGCGTTAGCCATTTTACCGCTAACCCCTTAATGCATTGGCATAGCGCATGCGGTGTTTCACCGGGCTTTAACCTGGCGCTTCTCAAAAGGCGGCGGTAGACCATGGGACTTAGCCCTAGGCGGTCTCTTATCGCCTTTTGCACTTCTTTGTAATCCGTAGCTAACTCTACGGGCATGGCTCTATACGCCGCTAGCGCTTCCCCAGTTAATGAAGCGGCAAGGCGTATGGCCCACTGCTTCTCATCTCAGCCCGATAACACGGCTACTCTCTCAAATGCGGCGAGAAAGTCATCCACATTGTCCTCTTTGGTTAACTGTCCAAAGGAAAATGTCCCAGTACCATATATGCCCAACCCTGGGATATCACCCAAGTAACCTGGTACTGTCCTTGATGTCTCCGCTGTCAGTTTCTGCAGGCCCAGCCAACCGTCCATCTTCTCTAACAAGGGTTTCTGCTGTGCCTGGAGCAGGGCTGCTATCTGGTCCAGTGTCCGTGCTGACATTTCCTGTTGTTTCTGGAACTGGTCCGCTATGCATTTCAGCAGCGCCGTCTGCTCCATGCTGGGTAGTAGCTGAAACGAGAGAAAACAGAGAAAGAACACCAAGTGCGGCCCTTCAAATGTATAGGCCCTCTCTCTTTTGACCCCGCTGTACTGCTGCAGTCCCACCCGGCTCTGGTATCCTTTTGTATTCCCTTATGAATACCTATTACCTTAAGCCGGTGTAGACTCAGGCTTATCAATCAACAGGAACGGCCTCCGGAACTGCTCCACTCCGATCCTCAGCTGTTGATCCTGGCCTCCTCCAGCAGCAGCTTGTATCACAGCCCAAAGAAAAAAAAAACACTTTTCCTCTTTTCTTTTTTCTTCTTTCTTCTTCCTTGTAAATCCGGTGTTTTTAGGACCACGTGACCAAGGCTTGTTCCTTAATACTACGCCACCTGTCGCGCCCTTCCCCCGCCTAGGCGGCTGCCTGACGAGGTGAAGGGGGAGCGAATGTTACTTTCAAGTAACTTCCAAAGCAAAGGCTTCTGGGAGTTGTAGTGTTCAGAGCATGTGTAGTTGTAAAGCAAAGGCTTGAGCCGAGGTTTGAAAGCAAACGCAGGAATATTTTTATTAGCCTCCCTTAGTAGCGGGAACTTCACAATGAAGCTTGGTATAACACGGGTACACTTATTCACAGGAAACTCAAGTAAGAAAAAAAAACTAATTGCTTACTTCAGCAAACAAAACTTTCCATTCACTATAAAGCTTCTCTTCACAGTGCTTCAAACAAAAATGTTCATTGAAATCTTCCATACAATCAATTTCAGCAGTTAAACTTTTCTCCTTTTGTTCCAGAGCTTTTACTGGTTTTAATCAGTTGTATTGAGACTTCTAACAGCACTCTTGATCAAGTCTCATTCATAGCAGCAAGCATACTAATTAAAACTTGGTAGCTCTGTAACACATTAGGCATAGCAAAGAAATGGAGTTTTTCTTCAACACATATATTCTCAGACTATTATTTTACTATCTGGGATAACTCACATTCCATTGGCTCCTCCAGCTCACTTAAAAGAATGTTTTTCCCGATATCCATAGATTCGCAGTCTGAGCAAGAGTGTTCTGTGATGTCGTCAACAAGCAGCTGTGCTTTCCCTCGGTACACAGAATTCTTCTCCCTGTTAATTACCTCCTGGTCTCTCAGCATACACTGAACCAGTTTTAAAACATTTAACCCTTCCTTGCTGAGAGGCTTTCTGTAACCTTGCTTCTGGTTAAACACTTGGAGCTGGCTGTCTGGGAACTCTTCCTGAGACGACCTCTGGCTAATAGCTTTATCAGGATTACCTTTTGGGAGTTTCCTTAGCCGGGGTTCCTTGCTCTTTCCCTGGCCATGCTGTCTCTGGGTTAAAGCAGCCTTCTCATCTCTCTTTCTCCTGGAGACATGAACCTCGTGTCTTGAGTGAGGCTCCCTTTCAGACTCCTCCTCTGAAACAGAGTCAGCTCTCTTCCTCTCTTGTCCTGGCAATCTCCTTGCCTCTCTTTGGATCCTTGCCAATCTCCTTTCCTCTCCCGGGAAGCTTGAGAATCTTCCTGATCCTGTGAGTCTTGTGAGTCTCTCTCTCTCTGTTCTCTGGGGCTTATAAACATGTGACTGGCCGGTATCTTTCCACCCCGCCCCCAGCTGTGCTGCATCACCACCCTCAATTGCTATGGAGCTGGGGCGTGGCTTTTGGTCAACAACTTTTGACAGGTTCTTTTTTTCAACCTTAGCTGCAGTTTTAAACTGAGCATTTCTTTCCCTTTCACTCTGCCTAGGGGAAATTGCCTGTACTTTTTCCACTTCCATAGGGCTTTGGCTGTCTTCGCCATCACAATACAGAACATAGACCACATTGAAAATGCCCTTTATATTTGGAAAGAAATCTGCGTTCTGTAAAAGCTGACGGTACCAATAGATTTCGAAGATTTATATTCCGCTTGTGAGCCACAGTAAGCGGAATATTTTGAAATCCTGGAATGGCTTGTATCAAATGCCAGTATTTGCATAGGCATTTGCCAATAGTATGAGAATGATGGGAATAGAGTAAAGAACAGATCATTCCCACATCAGATGATTTATCCCTGGTTTGAAGCAACTCTGTGTGTGAGGAGTTACGGGCTCTAAAATATGCTTTATCTGTCGGTGAGGGTAGCCTTTTTCTTCATATCTATCCCTCATAATAGAAGCCTGTTTCTCAAAGTCCTGATTGGTGGTACAAACTCTCTTGGTTCGTAAAAACTGTCCAACTGGAAGATTATTCTTAAGTGCCATGTTGTGAAAACTAGAGTAATGTAGCAATTTGTTCCTGTCGGTTGGTTTTCTATATAAATCTGTATGCAGTCCATCTTCAGACTTCATGATGAGTAGATCTAAGAATGGAATCTGATGAAAGTCATACGTAAGTTGAAAGCGTAAGTTGTTATCACACCCATTGATCCAATTGTTAAATTCCCCTAATTTATCTACAGACCCTTGCCAAAGTATGAAGATATCATCTATGTATCTAATCCACCGTATAATATGATCATTAAATGGATTATTATTTTTTATAAACTTCTCTTCAAAATCAGATACATAGAGGTTGGCAACATCAGGGGCCATAGAGGAGCCCATCGCTACGCCCTTTGTTTGTTTGTAAAACAAGTCACGAAAACAAAAATAATTCTCGCATAAGGCAAATCGGGCTAAATTGACCAAAACAATAGTGGGAATAGGCCTGTGATCCTTTCTCCTGAAAAAAAATTGTTCAATAATGTATAAGGCTTCGGTCTGCGGAATGTTGGTATATAAGGACTCCACATCAAGCGTCACCAAGATAACATCTGTTTGGAGATCTTTAATAGATGCAAGGATATGAATGACGTGAGAGGAGTCTCGAACGTATGACCACATTTCTTCAATAAAAGGTCTAACCAAGGTATCCGGATGCCCAGCCCTGGCGGCTCTGGGATCTCGCCTCCCCCCACCCCCCTGACCGGTACACCCCCAAAACAAAGCACGCAGACACAGGAATCTGGAAACAAGTGCTTGGTCGCAGCTCTATTAACAGTATTGAACACCGGCCCAGCCTGGGCCAACTCAACATTTGTAATGCAACAAATTTCCCCCTACCCACCCCAGTAATCCGGATGATGCCCCCACCAGCCATTTTTAGCAAAGTGGAGCATCATCCACCCCCCATTGCCCCTGCCGCCCGCCTCGCCATATTATTAGCAAAGGCCGGCTAAGTTGCCTTCCACCGGGCAGAGACCCCAGCCATGAAGTCTCTCCCAATCTAGGAGCACTGCCGCTCCCAAGCGAAGCGGCATCCGCCTCGATGCCCCCCACCGGGTCGACGAGCACCAGCTCGCTACCCCAGGCACTGACACGAGCAGACAAAGAGCCACCCCCACCAGCTGCGACACCCCCCACTGTACCCATAAAGCATAAGGGAGGGAGGGGAGGGACCTCTTCAGCAAGGAGAGCCGGCAGGAAGAGGGAGATCCCACGCCTTCGATCTCCCTCTCACACTGCCGGCCCCGCCCCCTTCGGGCCCCAGCGCCAATCGCCGGACCACAATTGACCCGGCGAAGGGCAGCCGAGACCAGGGACACGCCCACCTCCGTGACCCCCCCCACCTAAGGAATGCACCAAGGGATGCTGGGCCCCGGGGACCCGGTTACTAAACCGTCCTCGGGACCCTGCCCTGCGGCGCTGCGGGACTAACCGAGGTATCCGGATGCCCGCCCTGGCGGCTCTGGGATCTCGCCTCCCCCCACCCCCCTGACCGGTACACCCCCAAAACAAAGCACGCAGACACAGGAATCTGGAAACAAGTGCTTGGTCGCAGCTTTATTAACAGTATTGAACACCGGCCCAGCCTGGGCCAACTCAACATTTGTAATGCAACAAATTTCCCCCTACCCACCCCAGTAATCTGGATGATGCCCCCACCAGCCATTTTTAGCAAAGTGGAGCATCATCCACCCCCCATTGCCCCTACTGCCCGCCTCGCCATATTATTAGCAAAGGCCGGCTAAGTTGCCTTCCACCGGGCAGAGACCCCAGCCATGAAGTCTCTCCCAATCTAGGAGCACTGCCGCTCCCAAGTGAAGTGGCATCCACCTCGATGCCCCCCGCCGGGTCGACGAGCACCAGCTCGCTACCCCGCCACCGGCACAAGGTAGACCACTAACCTTGCGCCGCCCCCCCCCCCCCAAAGAAAGCTGCGACCAGCACCAACCCTCTAAAGCCTCCTGCCAGTCATTCAGCAGAAGATCCTGACCCACCGGGGCAAGGTGCACCCCATCCAAGCGATAAAACCCTGTTCTCCTGACCTCCGCCCAAGGATGCAACACCTGGAGCCCTTTTGTCTGTTGCACCCAGCGTCCAATCTGCCTGTTTATCTTGACCATGCCACGCGACCAACGCCGCTGATCCCAGCATGCCGGGCGTGGGATAATGTCAGACCATACGATGGCCACACCCGGAATCAACTCCCGAACCAGAGCGATGTCCCTCTGCACCGCTCGGATGATCTGCCGGCAGGACCAGCTCTGCAAGTCATTGCCGCCAAGATGAATTAACAGCCCGACTGGTTGCCGCCGCTGGCCAAGGCTCGCCCGAACAAAGGCCACGAGCTGCCACCAAAGCATCCCATGCTGCCCTATCCAGCAGAGTCGCACTCTGGAATCGGCCAGCCCAAGGTGGATGCCCAGCGGCCGCACCACCGCCCGCTGCTCTGCCCAGTACACAAAGGAATGGCCCACGATCCACCAATCTCCCCAGCACACGCCATCTGAAAGGAGAAGATTGGACTGCCACCAACCAGCACACTGCAAGGTGAAGGAAAATGTTAATAACCCCCCCCTCCCGTTACCTGTAACACTGCTGTATTCCGCCCCCACCACTGCCACCAACCCCAGCCCCAAAAGGTAGCTAAGGGCGGATATACCCCTCATAAGCTCCCGACCGCCACCTACCGATCCGCCGAATGACCCGAGCATCGAGACCCGCAGCCGCCGCACTGGTAGCCGCACCAATCCTGAAAGAATGCGATGCGTAGCTCCTGTCATCATAACCCAGGAAACGCAATGCCAAACGCAACACCGCTGTAAACTGGAACTGCGTTACCGGCCTGCCGTCAGCATGGATGAAAAATGTTCCCTGCCCCCCCGACCGCAACCGCTGGAAGGCCCGGAGGTCGTGAACCGGGCAGGATAACAAGGGAAAGATAGCGCCGAGCACCACCCAGCAACCCTTTCCCGTCTGATCCGTCTTGGAGCGCGGGAGGTAAATGCGCACCTGGGATGCCTCGATCGTGATGTGTTCACTGTCAAGCCCGCCAAACGCACTCCGACGAGCAGACCTGGGCACCAGCTCGCACATGTGAAATGCTCCAAAAAACGCCGTTGCAAACAGTGCGTGAAACATAACGGACTCATAACTCGACGCCGTGATGCGAGGTAACGCCTCACAGATTTGCAGCAGAACCTCATGGGAAACCGGGAGCCGCCAGTCCCGCACACTAGGCTGCCCCCTGGCCCAGCCTGCTAAAAGGCGCTTAACCAAAAACAACACCCTGGGATTGCCCCAACCGGCTGCCTTGCAAAAGAATGAAAATCCCGCCAACGCAGCCACGACCGCCGACCGAGCCAAACCTTCCTTCTTCGCACACACGACAAATTGGCCCCCAAGCCCGTCAGGCACACACCCACCCGACCAACCCCGCGCACCCAGAAACGCACTCACCTGAAAGTATCCACACCGATAAAGCGTCCACGTGCTACGAGCCACCGACGCAGCTAACAGAGCCATCAAGTCAGGGTCCCAACTCTCCAAAGATGCTCCGGGATCCGCGTGGCCGCCTCTTCCGCTCCCGGAGCCAACTGCCGAAACTGCGCCCACTGAAAACGGGACAAAGCATCAGCAATGGAATTCCGGGAGCCCGGCACATGGCGTGCCCTGGCAGTGACATTCAAGCGCAGACAAGCCAGCACAAACACCCTCATCAAGGAAGTAACCCTCGGGCACCGCGATGCCTGGCGATTAATAACCTCGACCACCGCCGCATTGTCGCACCAAAACACCACTCTCCGATCACATAGGCATTCCGGCCAGACCCAAAATGCAACCACTATAGGAAAAAGCTCAAGGAAGGCAATGTTACGGGTCAAGCCAGATTGTAACCATTCCCGCGGCCACGGTTCCGCACACCAAGCCCCTTGGCAATAAGCTCCAAAAGCAGAGCTGCCTGCCGCATCTGTAAACAGGTGGAGATCCCGATTCGATAACTCCGGATGCTGGAGCACCGAGCAACCGTTAAAACCCGTCAGAAAGGCATCCCACACCTGCAAATCCTCACGTATACCCGCCGACACGCGGATCCGATGGTGCGGAAGGTGCAACCCCGCCCTAGCCAGTGACAACCGCCGCACAAAGGGACGCCCCATAGGCAAAACCCTGCAAGCGAAATTGAGTTGCCCCACTAATGACTGCAAGATCCGAAGGGTGACCTTGCTGGAAGACCCCACAAATGCCAACTCCTGGAGTTGCACGACTTTCTCCACAGGCAGACGCACAACCATAACCTTGGTGTCAATCTCGATTCCCAAAAAAGTAAGGCACGTAACAGGGCCCACGGTCTTACCGGCTGCAATGGGAATACCGAAATCACCCACCAAGCCCAAAAAAGTCTCAAGCAGGGTAGCGCATGTGCCTACCCGACTAGGCCCCACAAACAGAAAATCATCCAGATAGTGTACAATATTCCGGACACCCGTTGTCCTCTCCAGAACCCAGTGCAAAAAGGTACTGAAGGCTTCAAAATAGGAGCAGGATATCGCACAGCCCATAGGCATGCACTTATCAAAATAAAACCTTGATTCAAAACAAAAACCCAACAACGGAAAAGCCGAAGGGTGGACAGGCAACAAACGAAACGCCGATTCAATGTCCACCTTAGCAAGTAAAGCGCCCTGCCCACACTGGCGCACCAAGACTATAGCAGCGTCAAAGGAAGCATAGCGCACCGAGCATAGCTCACGAGGAATGTGATCATTCACAGAATCCCCAGGCGGGCAAGAAAGGTTATGAATCAACCGGAACTTACCCGGCTCCTTCTTGGGAACCACGCCCAACGGAGACACCATGAACGGAGAAAACGGGGGCTCACTGAAAGGCCCTGCGACTCTGCCCAGCCCGCATTCCTCGGCAATTTTCTTTCGCACTATCTCAGCCAGTGCCCTCACTAAACCAGCATTTTGCGACCCGCCCACCATCGGCGCCCCCCGAAACGGGATCCAAAAACCCTCCGAAAAACCTTCCAAAAGCAAATGCCCAGCCCCCCCACAGCGAGACTGCCCGTACTGCATTAACCATGGGCGCATCGCCTCAACCCGCATGGGTGTGGGAGCCAACACCCCGCAAACGTCATCACTTACCCCTGTGATAAGGAAGCTTATCATAGCTCAGGAAGGAGCTATAGAAAAGGTGAAGTGACTCTGAACAAGCAACCTGTCAGTTCTGGTAGAAATAAGAAAACAGAATTTTCCCATAAAAGACTACCAGTCCCAGAATGCACCAGGTTTCCACCAGCCATTAGAGGAGCTGAAGTGGGGAAACGTGTGTTCAATCAAGAGGGCTATGAGGTAATCCCCAAGCACTCATCTCAAAGGGCAGGGCCTGATTCAGCACAGCTGCGCTGTGCTAGGGTGGAGCACTCATCAAAGCAGAATAAAGGTAGAGTTTATTCTACAGAGAATTATCCTCATCCTCAGTTTCATCTGGGAGATCCTCATCCTCAGGATCAGCTTGGATATCCTCATCTTGGACATCTTCATCATCTGGAGGATCATCAGAAGCAGAAGCCAGAGCGGACGGACAGAAAGGGCAAGAAACCCTTTGGAAGAAAGAAGAGAAAAGCATTTGGGAGGTCTAAAGGAGTCCAGAGCAGTACGTATACTGGAAGGTATTCCAAGGGCCAGCATACACCATTGGACTGGGGAAAGCCAGAGGAATGGTGCTGCAGAGCTAGGAATCTCCAGAGGGTACCTGTGAGGGAGACGGCTGCACTTGGAAGGGACCCTAAGACCCGTGCCAGAAGGTATGTGAAGAGAGATCCAGTGTCCAGGGATCTGGATTGGAAGGCTGGAAATAAGAACTGGACTACATACTGGCCAGGCTATTTAGAGAGGAACTCTAACAGCAATGGAAGCTGAGGTATGAACACTGATCTATGCCCTAGTTATAACCTTGAAGGACAGCAGGGAAACAAGTATTCTCCTGAAAGTGCTCCATTGAGAAATTCCTCTGTGCCAATCCATGATATTGAACCGATGATTGTTGAGGAAGGGGGAGAAGTCTTAGATACAGGCTGTGAATATATGGATTGCTCTCTGTCTAAACTCCTTTGGTAATTTACTGTTACAAAGTACAACGACCATCACAAAGAAATACAAACTTGTTCTTTAATCTACTCAGAAAAGCTCCTGAGTAGGATTTTTGAGCCATGCAGTAGAAATTAAGCCAGCTAAGGGGTTTCAGCTGGATAACTGCTAGCAATTGAGCCTTACCTAATTGCTTGTGAGCTCTGAGGGAATCACTTCTGAATCTATGTGTGAAGATATAAGAAGTTAACCTGAAAAGAACAGTTTTTCCCTTCTTTGTGGGTTTTGCTTGTTGTTTGAAACACTGCTAAGAAAATATTAGCTAAAGCCTACAGAAAAGACCAGTTTGTTACCAACCAGGTCTTTGTTCTTTTGCTTTGATTGCCTGACAAGTTCAGCTGTTGTTTTCCTGATTTTGTTTTTCCAAGTTTAACACTGAAAGCAAGTATCCTGTTTTATGTGCTACCAAGCATATCTGTGTTGAGAGAAATAACCCCATAAATAACTATCTTATTGGCTTTACACTCAAGCACAACTAATTATTGTGAGCAGCTGTGTCCGGTGTGAATGAACTGCATTTCCCACAATCCCTTGCAAATCATATTGATATATGCACTTGCCAAGACTGTGAACATTCTCACCCAGGCAGCCGTCTGACACCCCCCGCTGGGGCTCCCGCCACCCCCTTGCGGCTACATTTATCGGCCGCGTGGCCACTCCCGCACAGGGAGCAGGCGTGCCTAAATTTACAGTCAGGGAATGGGCAAGACGACTTATTGACACGCCAACAGATGTCGCCCCCCGCGGAACCAGTTTTTGATTGGGAGATAGCAAGGGCTGGCGCCCGAAAGGAACGCAAACCCGCCCCCCCATGGATGGCCCTGCCTTGCTGCCTGCTGCCCCTGATCCCACTGCCCGACTCTGTCCCGACATCTGCGTTAACCACAGATTGATATCTTTCGTCCCCCATGTCAACCGTACATTCTTCTCCATCATGTCCCGAAACTCCTCGTCATAATTCAACCAGGCCCAACCGTCGTGAGCCTGAGACGCTGCCAGAATGGTATCCGCATAAGCTAGCAGCGCCCCGTACTGCTACGGGAAGTATTGGCCCCAAACACTGGCTAAACGCAGAAAGGCACGAGTCCAATTGAGGGTATTGCGGGAGGCCTTCCGCACCCTACCGGCCTTCTCATCCTCCTTGTGCTTTTTTCGACTTTCCCCGGACCGTTTCCTACCATCAAGCAGACAAAAAATATCAATGTACCGGCGGTGCTCGATCCGATGCCGCAGTTTCCGCGGCACACATTCCCACAATGCAGCACAGCGGACCACTGAAGCCCCTCCACCCTCCCCATTTTGCCCCGCGGCCGGCGCTGAGTCACCAGATGAGACCGTGGCCGAAGAGGAGGACGAGGATGAGGAAGACGCATGGCGACAACGGCGACCCCGCCTTCGCTTAGAATGTGCTTTCCGTCCCACAGCTATGCCTGTACGCGGGGCCGGCGCACCCCCCTCAACCCCCTCTCCCCCAGCCTCATACTCACCAGTCCTGCGGAGGGACTCCGGAATGCTCTCAGACCGAACCTGCGCCGCCGAACCAGACTGCTCCTCCAAGGTGCTCGCGGGACCACCAATCCCGATCCTGCTCGAATCCGCCATCCCAGTCCTGGACAGTGCACGGCCCGGGACCTGCAGAGGGAAAGAAGGAGAGAAGTCAGGAGCAACAGCCCCCGGAGCACTAGACACCACATCTGGACCTGCCCCCCAACCCCATGCCGAGGAACCGAGCCCACCCGCATCCCAAGCAGCTGCACCCCTGCCCAAGACACTCCCGGCCCCCCCAACACCCGCCCCGGACCAGTCGCCCCAACCGCCGCCCCACGGCCCCAAACCCCCCCCCATGGACCCTGTGATAAGGAAGCTTATCATAGTTCAGGAGGGAGCTATAAAAGAGGTGAATTGGCTTTGAACAAGCAACCTGTCTTTGCTGGTAGAAATACTAAAACAGAATGTTTTCATAAAAGACTACCAGTCCCAGAATGCACCAGGTTTCAAACAGCCTCTAGAAGAGCTGAAGTGGGGAAACGTGTGTTCAATCAGGAGAGCTATGAGGTAATCCCCAATCACTCATCTCCAAGGGCAGGGCTTGATTCAGCACACCTGGGCTGTGCTAGGGTGGAGTGTCCCTCTAAGCACATTAAAAGTAATAGATTTTCTACACACAGACAGAGCAGGGGGAGCCAGAAGAAGCAGGAGAGCAGACAGAACCGTCAGAGCACACAGAACCAGCAGCAGCAACGTGGAAGGAAGAAGAGAAAGACATCTTGGAGGTCTAAAGAAGGAGCCCACAGCAGTACGTGTGTTGGGAGTCATTCCAGAGGCAAGCATACTCCATTGGACTGGAGGAAGCCAGAGGAGTGGGGTTATAAAGCCAGGAATTCCCAGACGGCACCTTTGAGGGAGACGGCTGCATTTGGAAGGGGCCCTAAGACCGGTGCAAGAAGGTATGTGAAGAGAGACCCAGTGTCCAGGGATCTTGATTGGAAGGCTGGACATAAAAGCTGGACTACTTACTGGCCAGGATATCAGGAGAGGAAACCTAACAGCAAAGGAAGCTCAGGTATGAACTTTGATCTATGCCCTAGCTCTTCTCCAGGAAGACAGCAGGGAAAGAAATATTATCCTGAGAATGATCAATTAAGGAATTCCTCTGAGCCAGACCCTGATATTGATTCCATGATATTTGAGGAAGAAGGAGATATATCAAATGATCAGAATGAATACATGGATTGCTCTCTGTCTAGGCTACTGTTTTAAAGTACTTTCTCACTAATACAACAACCACCAAAAGGAACTGTAACTTGTTCTTTTATCTACCCAGAAAGGTCTCTGCAAGAAAGCTTTGGGGTAGGATTGAGCCACGTAGAGAAAGTGAACCAGCAAAGGGGTTTGCAGCTGGCTAATTAGTGGTAATTGAGCCAGGCACAAGTACACGTGAGCTCTGGAAGGAAACTTTTCTTTCTTTTTGTGTGTGTAAATAGAAGAAAGTTATCCTTGATAAAGAACAGTTTTTTTGTTACTTTTGGGTTTTGTTTTTGCTTTTGGAGCACTGCTAAGAGTCATTAGCAGGAGCCATCAAAAAGACCTTTTCTGTTTCCCATCAAGGTCTTTATTGTTTGATTGCTTAAGAAGTTCAGTTACCTTATTTCATGTTTTGTTTTCCTGAGTGCAATAATGAAAGCAAGTGTCCTTTTTGTGTTACCAAGTAAATCTGTGTGGGAGAATTAACCCCATGAATAAAATCTATTTTTCTTTGCTTACACTCGAGCATCACAACTCATTATTTTGTGAATGGCTGATTCTGGTATGAGTGAACTACATCCCCCACAATCCTTTGCAAGTCATAATAAGATTTTGCCTTTGCCAAGACTGTGGACATTCACGACCAGCGCCCCCGTTTACAACCCGCACACCACACACATGGCCCAACGAGACCAGGGTGCACCCGGGACCCCCGAGCGCTGAAGGGGATCCACCCATAGGCCCACCCACCGCGTCCTCCGGGGACAGGC
Organism: Ichthyophis bannanicus; assembly: GCA_033557465.1. NCBI lineage: Eukaryota > Metazoa > Chordata > Amphibia > Gymnophiona > Ichthyophiidae > Ichthyophis > Ichthyophis bannanicus. The sequence continues at coordinate 50,873,130 of CM066036.1, read as the reverse complement.
CGCCAACTGGCCCAGACGCTGGCCCCGGCACCCCAGCACCTGTGGAGCCACCTGCACCTGCCGCCCCGCCTGCCTCTCCCGACACCTCCCCGCCCCCCGCCCAGAACAGGGACCCAGACTCCCCACTCCCCCCAGGCCCATCCTGAGGCACCCCTCCCAGTGCCCCCCCGGCCACCAGCCCCCCTGGATTTTCCTTTCCCACGCCCATGCCTAACGCCACGGAGCACCCGTGCTGCCCCCTCACCCCTGCCAGCCACCCTGCCCCTTGACGGAGAAGTGCGCCTACCCCGCAGTGCGCCATGCCCCCATGCCGACCCCCCTGCACCCCCCGACCGCTGTACGGCACCTCTCCCAGGCCGACGTGCCATATCACCCCGGAGGCCCACTATCCACGCACACTGTGCGTGTGCGCCTCTGCGTCAACCCTGATAGCAGGTGGCAGGCAACTACTGGGGTTGCTTGGCAGTGGCACAGACCACCTACTCAGTGAAGGAGGATAGAGGGTTAAAATACTAGTGGGCCTCAAACCTTAAACTCTTGGCTGCCAAGCCAATGCTACAACCATGAGGCCACTCCCTCACCTCGAGATGGGAATAGACCCAGAGTGCTGGTAGGTCTTTTTTTTTTTTTAAGTAAAAGTTCCCCGTGCACTGTGCCACGTTGGCTCGTTTCTTTTTTTTTTTTTTTTAACGCAGAAGGAACCCCCCCCCCCCTTTTCACCTAAATCGCGGCAACAGTCCACCCCCGGCACTTAGGCCACCCACCACGTGACGAAGACCCGGAGCACACACTGCTCAAGGGCCGGCCGACACCGTCAGGTTTGTGGGGTTTTTTCTTTTTTTTTAAAATTTTACCGCCGTTATTGTCCTCCTCGCTTCCGATGCTCTTGAAAGCTCCAACTGATTAATAGCGCCCAAGCCCCAAAACCGCAACGCCCAGCCCAACGGTAAAGGCCCCAGAGCCGGAGACCCACTGCACACACCTCTTCAGTAAGGAGAGCCGGCAGGAAGAGGGAGATCCCACGCCTCCGATCTCCCTCTCACACTGCCGGCCCCGCCCCCCTTTGGGCCCCAGCGCCAATCGACGAACCACAATCGACCCGGCGAAGGGCAGCCGAGACCAGGGGCACGCCCACCTCCGTGACCCCCGCCCCCCGCCTAAGGAATGCGCCAGGGGATGCTGGGCCCCGGGGACCCGGTTACTAAATCGTCCTCGGGACCCTGCCCTGCGGCGCGGCGGGACTTAACAAAATGTCCAAAAACTGAGAAATTGGTTCTAGGAGTGACCCAATGGCAGACACGATAGGTCTCCCTGGAGGATTTTGTGTGGATTTGTGAATTTTGGGGATAATGTAAATGGTACGTGTGATGGGAAAGTCTACAATCAAAAAATCCTTTTCTTTGGCAGTGAGGTACCCAATCTCAAAACCATTTAACACTACATTATATCTATAGACTTTTTCAAGGAGGGCGTAGGATCATCAGTTAAACGGGAATAGAATGTAGTATCCCGAAGTTGTCTTTCGATCTCCTCGACATATAGAGATTTATCCATCACCACTACGGCACCCCCTTTATCTGCAGGTTTAATGATAATGTTATTGTTTGTTTGTAAAGATCTGATAGCATCTTTCTCTCCTACAGTGAGATTGTGATACGGAGCACGAACTTGACTTTTTATTTTATTAACTTCCATAAGGACCATTTTCTCAAATGATTCAACAAAGGAATCTGTATTGGGAGGGGGGATCCACCGAGATTTATCCTTAATTATGGATAAATCATTACTTACACTTACCTGATTATTAAAAAAAATCTTTGTGTATTTTCCTAAAGAATTTGTAAAGGTCAATTTGTGTTTCAAAGGGGTCGTAATTTCTAACTGGTACAAATGATAACCCTTTGTTCAACAAAGATTCTTCATCAGGTGTTAGTGTGTAATGTGAAATATTTATAACATTGCTAATTGGTGATGTTGTCTTTATCTCCTTTCCAGGGATCTTTCCGATCTCCCACGACCTCTCCCTCGACCACGACCCCGTCCCCTCCCTCTTTGTTCTGTACATAGGGTTTTTCTTGATCTTTGTCCTGATTCCAAAAGTTGTCTGCCCGAGGATTGCGTGGTCGCGATTGTCCTCTGCCGCCCCCTTTCCATAACGAGTCCATATTTAAAAAACTCCTCTCCTTTCTCCTCTTATTTTCTACAACATCCTCTACCTCCTCCTCTTCTTGATTTCTTTGAGTTGGAAATAAAGATACTGAAGTGGGAGCAAATTCAACTGAATCTTTCTTACTTCTTTTTTTAGTCTGTTCTTGAACAGTATCTCACTCCACATTCTCCGTCAGATGATCTTGATTATCAAAAAATGTACTACGTTTCTTAAAAAATATTCTATCTCCTTCTACCTTCTTACACCAGGGGTAAACATAACCAAACATGTAATCGTCCTCATCCCTCCTAAATTTATCTCATTTTTGATTTTTAATCTCTTTCCTGAAAGATTGAATGTTTCGTGTATAGTCTTTATGAGTATTGTTAAAATTACTATCACATCCTTTGAGAGCAATCAATTTTTCATCTAGCTCTATTTTGTATAGCTCCGATTTTTTATTGGCCGTACTAATTAATAAAATCATTAAATCTAATGAACATTTGTTTAAAATGGCGTTCCAACATTTGACGAATTGTTCTGATAAAGACCAGGCACCTTGTTCATTCTCAGTCCTCGAGGGATAATTTTAGACTTACAACATTCAAGGAGGTAACGCCCATGCATTTCTTCTTTAACTTGTTTCTGGGTGAGACATACAGTATCCTCCCAAAAGTGAAAAACTTCATCAATTTCATCTTCTGTGTCAGAAACTAACTTGTCTCGTGGCTGAAGTGGTCAGTCTGCTATAACACTTATGGGGCGATCGAGTTAGCTTGGTAATTATGGTTTGTGCTTTTACGTCACCTAGTTGTTGATTTTAAAAAGTGCTTAATGCGCAGAGGCCGGTGGATTTTAGATTTTTACTTCCGAGGGAGGTGATGCTGACTTAATTCAAGTTGTCATATTAATTATTTAGTCTTATATAAGTTTTTTAATTTTTTGGTTTCTCTCCGTTCGTTGTCCGCACTTCTTCTACACATAGCACCTCACTGTTTAAGTTTTTTACCACAGTTTTTGATTCCGTTCCCTTTATGGGTCATGTTTGGGCTAGCTACGACATATTGTTCGTAGGTTTTTATATTTAGCTTTCTAATTGCTTATATGTATAGTTGGTGGTATTGGTTATTTTAGCAGTGTATTTAGTGAGCAAACCTTGTGATGCTGTTTCTTGAGAGTGAGCTCTCACTCCCGGTTTCTATAAATAATAGAAATTTTAAACATGCGACTTTTTAGAGCGGTTTAGTGTTTTAGTGTGTAAGTTCAGTAATTAGTTTTAGCCTGCTAGCTAATTGACAGTATGGGTGCATGTGTGGAGTTTATTAGTCGGCTTCTACACATTTTTCATTTCCTTCTATGAACACGCTATTTTGCCATGTTTATTCCCTTTTAAATGATATAGACACGTTTTAATAACAGTCAATGCATTCTTATATATCGTGACATGCATGTACTAATCTAGGTTGTTTTTTTTAAATGTGTGGTTTTTTAAAATATTTATTTATAGGATTAGTACTATGTCAGCATAGGAACACGTGTTTTGAGGTTAAAGGATAATCTCAATCAGGTAATCTATTCATTTTATAGTTCTAGATTATTTATGAACGCATTTTTATCCTAACGATTTTATTAAAGGGCCTTATGTTGGTTTGGCTCATAAGCCCCGGGAGTTGGTTTCCCCATAAGATAGTTCGCCATATATAAACCATCTGGTTTCATGTTCTCGTCCTCATCCCTCAGTCTTTTGGTCTTTTTGGTTTCTTTATCTCTGTTCATTAATGATAATGTTTTCATTTTTAATGTCGTAGGCTCTCTTAAGGTATTAAGATAGGAGCCCTTTCAGTAATAAAAGCACACAATATACAGGTAGGTTTTTTTCCCCTTTTTTTCTTATGTTTATTACTAATCACATCCTTGATGAGTATTTTTTATTCATTGTACATGGTTTTGGTAAGCAAAGTTTTTTTATATGTTTTATCATATATGGTGGTTTTATTTTAATTTATTCGTGATAAGTAATTGGTTTTATATTTACATATTAATTTATTTATATGTTTGTTTATGATTCATTAAGTTTCTGTTTTAAAACCATCGTGTTATATTAAGAACATAAGAACATAAGATATGCCATACTGGGTCAGACCAAGGTCCATCAAGCCCAGTATTCTGTTTCCAACAGAGGCCAATCCAGGTCATATGTACCTAGCAGTTTCCCCAAGGGACACAGGTTCCACAATGCTTGTATTGGTTCAAGCATTGATATCCTGGGTCCCTTCTTAATAATGGTTTATGGACCTTAACTCCAGGAACTTGTCCAAACCTTTTTTAAACCCAGCTACACTAACAGCCTTTACTACATCCTCCGGTAACAAATTCCAGAGTTTGATTACATGTTGAGTGAAAAAATATTTTCTTTTATTAGTCTTAAATAGTTTACCCTGTAGCTTCATTGCATGTCCCCTAGTCTTTCTATATTCTGATAACGTAAACAATCGATCTACGTTTACCCGTTCCACTCCGTTCATTAATTTATAGACTTCTATCATATCTCCCCTCAGCCGTCTCTTTTCCAGGTTAAAGAGCCCTAACCTTTTTAGCCTTTCTTCATAGGAGTATCCTTCCATCCCCTTTACAATTTTGGTGGCTCTTCTCTGAACCTTTTCTAAAATCGCTATATCCTTTTTAAGATACGGCGACCAGAATTGCACACAATATTCAAGGTGCGGTCTCACCATGGAACGATATAGAGGCATTATAATATCTTTTGTTTTATTTTCCATTCCTTTCCTTATCATACCTAGCATTCTATTTGCTCTCTTGACAAAACAAAATAAGAATAATTATTGAATGGAAAACTAAAATATGAGTATAAAAAATGAACAGCATATACCATGCAGAAAATCAAGAAACATGAAAACAAAGCATAGGAAAAAACATTGTAAAATGCATCATAAAGTACATACAGGAATCACAATAATATAAGTACATGAGTGGGTAATGCATTACACATTAATAACATAAAACATGTGTTGAAAATATGATTGTAAAAATACAAATCACGCCTCATCAACTAAATAGAATAATAGAAGTGGTAAAACATACACCATGTTAAAAAGAACATAATAAAATATAATTAAAATGCAACGTACAAAAAATATACAGTTAACCTTATAGAGGAAAAAAACTCAAAGGAACATGTTGTATTCAATTTCCTTATTTAATCCTTTCGGACAAACTGTATCAAATAAAAATATGAATCTTTGTTCCTCTTGAATTAACTTATGATTCAGATCTCCTCCACGAGGGGAGGGGAAATGTTTCTTGATAACAAAGAACCTTATATCATTGATATTGTGCTGGAATTGGATCCAATGTGATACCAGTGGGGCTGTGATGATCCGTCTTTGACACAACTCTTATGCTCCTGAATATGAGTTCTAACAGCGCGTATTGTTTTACTAACATACAAAAGGGAACAGGGACAAATGATAACGTACACAACATGTGTGGACAGACAGTCAGTATAAGTTTGTAGTGGATACTGTATATTAGTGGAGGGATGTGTGAAAGATTCCCTCATAGTGATAGCATGTCTGCAAATGGAACATTTGTTACATTTATAGTGTCCTTTTCCTTTTTGTGTAGCAGTGGAAATCGGGGGCATAAACGAAGAGACCAGCATATCACCTAAATTTCTACTATGTGCTATAGTAAGGGGTTGACTCGAAAAACAAGGACGTGTTTGCAAAATGTGCCAGTGAGTTCTCAAAATCCTTTGTATTTTGGAAGAGAGATGGGAAAAACGGAGCACACAAACAAATTTATCATTAGATTGTTTGTCTTTGGGCAAAAGTAACTGTGATCTAGAAGAAGACCTAGCCCGTTCAAAACCCTTTTGAACGCACTCTCTCGGATAGCCCCGATTGTAAAAACGCGCTGCCATGTGAGAGGATTTCTCCTTGAAGTCATCATTATTGGAACAGAGGTGCCACAGCCGTAAAAATTGTGATAAAGGTAAATTTTTCTTGAGATGGCTGTTGTGAAAGCTTTCAAAGCGAAGAAGCTTGTTGCGGTCAGTAGGTTTACGGTAGATAGTAGTGGTGAATCCGTACTGTGATTTTCCAATGAGAATGTCAAGAAATGGAAGTTCAATAGTACTAGATTGCATTTTAAATTTAAGATTGATATCTAAACTGTTGAGCCAATCATGGAATTTGTGTAATTGGGAATTGGTGCCTTTCCATAGTACTAAGATGTCATCAATATACCTCTTCCAGGAGACAACAAAGGATGCAAAGGGACAATCTTGTAAATAAGTATCTTCGAATTGTGCCACATATAGATTAGCTATGTCAGGTGCCATGGCGGCACCCATAGCTGTACCTTTTATTTGTTGGAAAAACCGACCATTGAACATGAAATAATTTTTGGTCAAAGCTATATGGGCCAAATCTACCAGAAAGTGAGTAGGGATACGGACAGGTAAGGTACGTTGGTCTAAATATTTGGTAATGACAGCAATTGCACCATCTTGTGGGATGTTGGTGTAAAGTGACTCGATGTCAAAGGACACCAAAATAATATTCGTAAGATTCCCACTAAAGGTATTTAGAAAATTGATAATGTCAGCTGAGTCTCTAACGTATGTGGCAATGAGTGGTACAAAAGGACATAAAAAAATATCGTGTAACCATAGTTTGGGTTGTTTTTCCCTAGGTGCATAACCTTGCACTTGTCCACATTAAATGTCATCTGCCATTTTGATGCCCAGTCTTCCTATTTATCAAGATCCTCTTGCAATTTTCCACAATCCTCTTGGGTTTTAACAACTTTAAATAGTTTTGTGTCATCTGCAAATTTGATAACCTCACTCGTTATTCCACTTTCCAGGTCATTAATGAATATGTCAAAAAGCAGCGGACCCAGCACAGATCCCTGGGGTACACCACTATTCACCTTTCTCCATTGGGAAAATTGGCCATTTAGCCCTACCCTCTGCTTTCTATCTTTTAACCAGGTCCTGATCCATAATAGTACACTGCCTCCTATCCCATGACTCTTTAGTTTTGCCAAAAGTCTCTCATGAGGGACCTTGTCAAAGGCTTTCTGAAAGTCCAGATACACAATATCAACCGACTCACCTTTGTCCACCTGATTATTCACTCCTTCAAAAAAACATAACAGATTAGTAAGACAAGATCTTCCTTGTCTAAAGCCATGTTGGCTGTCTCCCATTAGGTCATGACTATCTACATGCTGAGTAATTTTATTCTTTATGATGGTCTCTACCATTTTTCCTGGTACTGATGTCAGGCTCACCGGTCTGTAGTTTCCCGGATCACCCCTGGAACCTGTTTGATATTTTAGTATTTATGTTACTGGTATCAACTTTGTATCGCTCTGTGGGGTATGTTTACTAAACTGCGTTAGTGTGATTCGCGTTAGGAGCCGCGGTAGAGACAGAAACCCCAAATAAGGACATGGGCGGTACATCGTTGCCGAGAACGCGCCTTACAAGGCGCCATAAATGAACGAGCGCTACAGGGCACGTTACCGCACGTTAATCTTAAGAAGGCGCACAGGCATACAAGCACAGCAACAGAGCTGTAGCACAATGGTTACAACACTGACTGATGGTGCAGGGGTCATGGGTTCGATTCCCCAGTGGGCCTAATGTATAATGCTGGCTGAGGCAGCACCCTTTACATTTAAGTAGCGATTATTGAGGCATGTAACGTGTATTTTAATTAGTGCTGCCAGCAAACACACCCTCACGGTGGCATAACCTAAGGTGCTGCATAAGGCACCCCATAACGCACTCCATAGGGCACATTATAAAGTGTAGTGTCCGCCAAGGCACCCTATAATGTCCCCTATAGGACACCTTATAAGGATGTGAACAAAGCCCTGGCTGGCTGCAGGACTGCACGTCACCACACAAACTGTCTGCTGTGGTTACCAGGATAGGGGTAACCCACCCATACCCATGATGCACTGCACATGCAAATCAGCAGTCGAGAGATGAGCACAAGATCGGGTATGCACCCCCACAGCACCTCGGCCTTGTAGGGGGAACAGACCGTGTGTGGCACTGCCACCGAGTAGCCACAGACAGTCACATTGTGCGGGTACAGTGCCCACCCTGAGGTTGAGGTGGGGCGCCCAGCACCAGGTCCACAGCACCTTTCATGGCTGAAATACACCATGCTGCAGGTCCCCATCAGTGTGTGATAGGTAGTTCAGTTAGACACACCTAGGATACATCTGTGTCCTGCTGTATGTCTCGGTCATGTCTAGTCCCTATGGGCGATGCTGCACCCAGAATAGTGCATATCCTGTGTTGGTGCCATCGTTACCTGCTGTAGGTGAAGGGGGGGGTGTATGGACCCATAGGCAGATTATGTACCACGACACAACCCACCCTCTGGGGCTCAGGGTGTGAAACAGGATCACCCACCAATAGATCCACAGTCTACCTCCCTGCAATGGCAGCAGTAGAGGGGACCAGCAACCCCAGTCCTGCTGGGGAGCAGACAGAGCGGTACACATCCATAACGCAATAGCAGATGGCAGGCCTGGAAATGCTCAGCTGCCCCCCACCATTATCTGACATTCTCCAGCAGCAAGCCTCCAGCTGCTGCACCCTGCAAGGTGTTCCAGCAAGACACATACTAGCTGCAGACAGTCTGCCAGCTAGTCCATAGTGCATGGTCCTGGAGGAGATGCATGTACCCAGAATGGGGAAGTCAGCATACACACCAAGCAGATAAGTCAGTGATTGGGCCCCAAAAGGAAACCCATAAATATCACATGAGAGAAATGCTATATAGCACTATGGGGGAACCTAGCCATGCCATGGTCACTGCTCAGTCAGGGTGAGAGTGACCTCCCAGCAGGACATGCTATGGCCACCCTGTCTGTGCAGGTGGTGGCCAGGCACTACAATGTCCGAGCCATTGCCCTATGCCGTGTGCAGATGCATCCAGGCCAGGCCACCCTATCCAGGCTATTCCCACGGTACCCTGCTCCTCATTATGCACATTGGCAGGCCAATACTGGCAACAGTGCTAGCAGTGTGGGCTGTGGAGGGTGTTGGCAGCCACCACACACTGGATAGACAGACACACACTCCCCACACCTATGCCAGCATTGTGCAACTATAGAGGTGTTGGGCAGCCCAGGCCACCACACAAGTCTTGGGCACAGTGCAGGCATGGCTATGGTACGCAATACTGTAGGAGTCACTCCCCAGGTTGGTAAACACTGTCAGACACAAGACCTGTAGCACACTCCACAGACATCAGAAAGGTTGCTATGATGCAGCTCACTCAGTAAAGTGTACTTAACCTAGGAATTGCTATCTGCCAGTACTCATAGCAACCTTTTGATAGATGTGTACCATATTCCCCGGTTTAGGGTGGCATTACTAAGGTATGCAAGTGCTAGTATTGGGAGATGCACGCAGAGCCCAAAGTCCTGCCTCCCCAGGAGGCTTTGGATAATGGGGCCTGTGGGTGCGGGTGTGTCTGCCCCTGTTGGCTGCTGCTTTACGGCAGAGGTTCCCAACTCCAGTCCTGCGGTGCAAAACACTGTTCGAGTTTTCATGCTGTCCCTCATGAATATGCATGAGATACATCTGCATACCATGGGGGTGGCGCATAGAAATGCAGCACAGGCATCTTTATCAGAGGCAGCATGGAACCGGAATGGTGTTTGGCCCTCCAGGACTGCATTTGGGAGGCTCTGCTCTAGGTAATGTGCATGTTTCTCCAGGACCAAGCAGGAAGTCAGTCCTCACATATGGGTGACGTCGGCGCCGACGGAGCCCTCGCGGAGCAATTTTCCCCAGCTTTCAAAGAAAGCCTTTGGGAATTGCAGCGCGCATGCGCGGTCCCCTTCCCGCCCAAGGGTGCCATCTTAGCCAGTTATTTTTCGGTTTTTCTGATTTTCTGTCAGTTTCGTTTTCGGTTTTTCGCTGGCAGCCCGGTCCTTTGACCTTGCAGGGGCCCTTTTTCCCCCGATGGCTGCCAGTGGTTTCAAGCGGTGTGTTCAGTGTGACAGAAATATGTCACTCACTGACACACATGATAATTGCCTCCGCTGCCTTGGCCCGGATCACGAGGAACTGCTCTGTGGGGCCTGCAGCAAGATGTCCTCCAAAGCGTTAAGGAGTCGGCGGCATCAGCGGGAACGAATCTTCGCTGATCCTGCCCGTACCCGGACCTCGTCGGAGGCCTCGGCGTCCAGAGGTTCCAGCTCTGACCGTCGCCGGAGTTCCTCCGACAGGGGTTCTCCCTCCGGGGACCATCATCGGAAGGTGAAACCCGCGAGGGCGGCGTCGGTGGATGCTCCTGGTTCCGCGAGGGCCAGGTCGCATAGCCCCGATAGCCGTCCCGGGTCTTTGGAGAAGGAGCATCTGCCGAAGCGACCTCGTCTGGAGTCGGAGTTGCCTGCTCGGGTAAGTCCTGTAGTCCTCCTGGACTCGCCTCCGAGGGGTCCGACGTCGGGCCCGACGCCGTCGAGGCCCGAGTCGGGGGCTGCTGCGTCACCTGAGGTCGGACTCAGGTTGACGGCCTTGGAGAGCAGACTCTCTGCCTTCATGGACCAGCAGCGGGCACTGATCGCTAGCCTCGCTGGCGCCTCTGCCCTGACCGCCGGGACGTCGACGTCTAAGTCGACCCCGGAGACCGAGCCGATCCTCGAGTCCATGCGGGCTCGAGTCGATCCTCGGTCGAGGTCACCCTCGGCCTCCCGTTCGGGACCGAGGTCGTCGACGCCGACTCCCTCGGCGTCGGGGCAGCCGACGCCTCCGCCCGCCCGGTCCGACCCCACCGATTCCTCCTCGGAGTCGGCCTGGGAGTCTGAAGAGGAAGAGTCACCTGATTCATTTCGGACTCGGTGTGTCCCCTCGGACTCGCCTGAGTCCGAACCTCGGAAACAGTCCCCTCCGGAGGACGCCCGGTTCTCGGACTTCGTCAGGGATATGGCCAAGGCTTTGGCCTTCCCTGCGGATCCCGAGGAGGAGCCCCGAGCCGAAGAGCTCGATGTCCTTCAGTACGACTCTCCCGCCAGGGAGCACTTTAATGTACCGGTTCCTCCCATGCTGGAACGACTACTCTTCCGCATGTGGGAGAGTCCGGCATCGTCGCCAGTATTAAGCAAGCGGGTCGATTCCATTTATCGAGTCCGCAAGAGCCCTGGCTTCCAAAAAGCACAGCTACCGCACCATTCCATGGTGGTGGAATCGGCCATGCATAGGCTTAAGAGCCAGAAGATGCACTCCTCGGTGCCTCCTGGCAGGGAGGCCCGCAACCTGGATGGCCTAGGTAAGAAGTGTTTCCAGGGCTCTATGCTTGCTTGTCGAGTCCAGACCTACCAGCTTTACATGGGCATGTATCTCAGAGACCTGGCTAAAGAGATAGCCGGATTCTCCGCTGGGCTGTCCGAGGAACCTTTGCGGAGGTTCCTAGCCTTGACAACTGGTATTCGGGAATGCTCCAAATTCATGTCTCGAGCAGCCTATAATGGCTTTGAAGCATCGGCACGAGTGGCCGCAGCCGGCATCGGTGCCCGCCGACAGGCTTGGCTTCAGTCGTCTGACCTTGAACCCTGGGTGCAGGACAAGTTGGTCGATGTCCCCTGCCGAGGTGAGAACCTCTTTGGCAAACCCATGGCTGAAAAGGCTGCACAAATCGAGACGGAGACTCTCACCAGAACTAGGCTTTCTAGGAAGACCTCTGCCCCTTCCCAGAAGAAGAAGGGCTCGGGAAAGAAGTCCTTTTACCCGAGAAAGGCGGCTGCCTATAAACACTACCCTCAATATCAGGCCCCCGCAGCTCCCCAACAGGGTCAGCAGGCCAAGGGACGGGGTAACGGGTCCCGTAGGCAGCAAGCCCCCAAGTCTGCACCACCAGCCCCTGCTCAGCAGGGTGGGGGTTTTTGACTTCCTCAGCATAGCCTCTCCCCCTCAGCTGGTTCCTCCCAGCACCGGAGACCGGCTGGTTCACTTCGCCCACAGGTGGTCCAACGTCACTTCAGATGCCTGGGTGCTTCAGGTGGTGAGAGAAGGCTATCTTCTCCACTTCCACCAGGTCCCTCCCTCCTATTTCCCGGGAGAACCTCCACGACTCCCTCTGCACAGGGACTTACTCCTTCAGGAGTTAGCAAGTCTTCTTCAGGAACAGGCTGTGGAACCGGTGCCCCACCACCTGAGGGGTCAAGGCTTCTATTCCAGGTATTTCCTAATACCAAAAAGAACAGGAGGCCTCAGACCCATCCTGGACTTGCGCAACCTCAACAAGTTCCTCGTCAGGGAGAAGTTCAAGATGCTTACCCTTGGAATCCTTCTGCCCTACCTCCAGCAGGGAGATTGGCTATGCTCCTTGGATCTAAAGGATGCCTACACGCACATCCTCATCCACCCAAGCCACCGCCAATACCTAAGGTTTGTGGTGGCAGGAAATCATTACCAGTACAGAGTACTGCCCTTTGGCCTATCCTCCGCACCACGAGTCTTCACAAAATGTCTCGCGGTGGTGGCGGCTTATCTCCGGCTTCACGGCCTCTATGTCTTTCCGTACCTAGACGACTGGCTCATCAGAGCATCGTCCTCTCCAGAAGTCACAAAAGCCACACACCGCACTGTGACTCTTCTGCAGTACTTGGGCTTTGTCATAAACTTCGCAAAGTCCACTTTGCTCCCCTCGCAAGATCTCGAGTTCATCGGCGCAAGATTGCACACTCTTCAGGCACGAGCTTTCCTGCCTCTCGACAGGGCTCAACGGCTCATGGACCTAGCCGGCCGCTTTCGCAGCCAGTCCCTGGTCTCCGCCAGGCGCTTCCTGAGACTACTCGGCCATATGGCTTCCACCGTCCACGTGACCCCCAATGCCCGCCTGAATATGCGGCCTGCTCAGTGGTGCCTTCGCAAGCAGTGGCAACAGGCCACGGGCGGCCTAGCCGACTTAGTGCGCATCTCCGACCCGCTGGCCTCTTCTCTACAGTGGTGGCTTCATCGGCCGAACCTGGTGCTCGGAATGCCTTTTCAGTCTCCTCCGCGGCTCAAGTGCTGACGACCGATGCTTCTCTCCTAGGATGGGGAGCGCATTGCCAAGGGGCATGTACTCAAGGTCTCTGGACCACGTGGGAGTCTGCGCAGCAGATCAACTTCTTGGAGCTCAGAGCAGTCCGTCTGGCTCTCAAGGCTTTCACCCACCTGACTTCTCACCAGTCCGTCCTTGTCCAGACGGACAATCAAGTTGCCATGTTCTACGTGAACAAACAGGGAGGCACGGGCTCCTTCCTTCTCTGTCGAGAAGCACAGAGACTCTGCTCGTGGGCCGTCAGCCACGGCATTCTTCTCAAGGCAGTTTATCTCCCAGGCCAAGAAAATTGCCTGGCGGACAAACTCAGCAGAATCCTCCAGCCGCACGAGTGGCGCCTGGATCCCTTGGTGGTTCAGAAACTTTTTCTGAAGTGGGGCCTCCCCACGATGGATCTCTTTGCCAGTCCTCTCAACCGGCAACTTCCTCGCTTCTGCTCTCGGCAGCCGCATCCCCTTCGAGTAGCGGCGGATGCTTTTCTGCTCTCATGGTCGAAAAGCCTTCTGTATGCCTTTCCTCCCATACCGCTAGTCTCCCGAACTCTTTTCAAGGTTCTCCGAGACAAAGCTTCCATGATCCTGATAGCTCCTCGCTGGCCCATACAGCCGTGGTTTCCACTCCTGCTGCAATTAGCGGTGGAGGATCCGTTCCCTCTGGGGTTTCAACCAGATCTCCTAACTCAGGATCAGGGGTCCCTGCTACACCCCAACCTCAGATCTCTACATCTGATGGCCTGGCTGCTGAAAGGGTAGTCCTTGCTCCCCTTCTATTGCCGGCAGAGGTGGAAGAGGTCGTCCTCGCTTCCCGGCGACCTTCTACCCGCAACTGCTACGCCCTTAAATGGCGTCGCTTTTCCGCTTGGTGTGCCCAGCAGTCTCAGGATCCCTTCTCCTGCTCGGTGTCGGTGATCTTGCAGTACTTGCTCTACCTCTCTAATCTGGGACTTAAGTCCAACTCCGTCAAAGTTCACCTCAGTGCTCTCTCAGCACATCATGTGCCGGTGGACGGCAGACCTCTTTCCAGCGACCCTCTCGTGGTGAGGTTTCTCCGAGGTCTCCTTCTACTTAAACCACCTCTGCGCCCGCCAGCACCTGACTGGGATCTGAATGTGGTTTTACAGCGGATCACCTGTCCGCCTTTTGAACCTATGGCTACCTGTTCTCTACGTTTTCTTTCTTGGAAAACCTTATTCCTGATAGCCCTCACTTCCGCTAGACGCGTAAGTGAATTGCAGGCCCTCGTGTCTGATCCCCCTTACACTCGGTTCTACAAAAATAGGGTAGTCCTACGGACTCACCCGAAATTTCTTCCAAACGTGGTCTCCCCTTTTCACATCAATCAGGAGGTGGTACTTCCGACCTTCTTTCCCAGGCCACACTCCAGCCGAGCTGAAATGGTCCTGCATACCCTGGACTGTAGAAGGGCATTGAACTTCTACCTTGACCGTACGCGGGAGCACCGTAAAGCTGCTCAGCTTTTTGTATCTTTTGACCCCAATAAATTGGGGCTCCCGGTCTCCAAGCGTACTCTGTCCATCTGGGTTGCTGACTGTATCGCTTGGGCTTATGGGGCAGCCGGACTCTCCTTAGAAAGTCGAGTCACGGCTCATTGTGTTCGGGCGAAGGCTACGTCAGTGGCTTACCTCCGCTCTGTTCCATTGGCAGACATCTGCCGGGCCGCTACTTGGTCTTCGAGCCAGACTTTTGCGGTCCATTACTGCCTCGAGAGGGAGTCCCGCAGGGACAGTGCTTTCGGACAGGTAGTCCTCCGAAATCTCTTCGAGGTTTGAGCAACTCCTACCCTCCATCCCGGATGGGGGCTACCGGTGGGTAATAAGTCAGCGAAGATTCCTTCCTTCTGTACTGCTGAGCTAGAGGGAGCTCATTTTGTGCTTAGGGTCTCCGGTAGCCTTAAGCTTGGGAGTCCCATATGTGAGGACTGACTTCCTGCTTGGTCCTGGAGAAAGTGTAGTTACTCACCTGTAACAGGTGTTCTCCAGGAGCAGCAGGAATCAGTCCTCACAACCCTCCCTCCTCCCTTTGGAGTTGCAATTATCTGCTTTAGTTTTTTTGCAAATTTTTATGCTGTCTTTTAGCTATGTCATCTGACTGGCTAAGATGGCACCCTTGGGCGGGAAGGGGACCGCGCATGCGCGCTGCAATTCCCAAAGGCTTTCTTTGAAAGCTGGGGAAAATTGCTCCGCGTGGGCTCCGTCGGCGCCGACGTCACCCATATGTGAGGACTGATTCCTGCTGCTCCTGGAGAACACCTGTTACAGGTGAGTAACTACGCTTTATGGTGTCTGTGCTCTGTAGGGTAAAATGTAGGTGTCTTGGGCATGTTTACGTCATCTGTAATAAAGGTGCTGTGTGTATTAGCACATTGTAGTAGTGGGTAAAATATGGGGACTGGGTTGGCGGGAACCACAGCTGGGACTTGAACCTGTGACCCTCTGCTTCTGAATACACTGGTTTTGTGCACTGCACCACCTTGTTGTCACAGAGTCAGTACATTCCTTGGTGATACCATGACTGTTCGTCAGACAGGGCCCATCTGTTGCAGTACACGGCACCCACCTACACAGGGCTAGGCCACGGTCTGCTCTGGGCAGCTGCCACTGCCCCCTCCACCACCAGTATCCCTCAGCCACCATGCTGACATGCCCTTCTGCTGGTGGTGCGCAGTCTCAGGCCATCCAGTGTGCAGGTAGGCGGCTGCCTATGGTGCGGGTTCTGGGGTAGGGGTGCTTGCATAGGTGTCCACGCTTCCCCCCAGCACCGCCTGCCAATTTTCCGTGCCCTTGGGGGTAGCTGCTGGGTACTATCCCCTGTGACACTGTGGAAAACACAGTCGTGCCCATGTTGGGCCTTCAGCAGTTGCTGTCTGGCTGCTCTGCTGCTTCAGCATTCGTATGGGCCACCTAGGCATCGCCCTAGTCTGCACTGTGGCCCAGCTGCACCACAGCATGTGCCACCTGCGGCCCTCTGTATCCCCTTCTCCGGCATCTGTCCAGTTGCCGTTCCGACATGCCCGCCCTGATGTTGCGGGACATGTGCACGCCATAGGAACCCTGTCCGATGGTGGGGAAAACCCTGAGCAGCGCTATTTCACTGTGGGCTCATTCACCTTGTATGGGGACGGATTATAGACCCTTCCACGATTTATATCTGTTCTATGGAGCTTACTCGGGGGGGGGAGGGGTTGATGTTTCTCATTGATACCACTATTGACCAGCTTGGTTATGGTCTTTTTCCAGTTTGTTGGGGTCATTTTCAGTGTTTATGTGCCCTTTTGTTCTGTGCACATGTATGACACTTATCACTTTTTTAGGTTTCCCTGCCTGGGCTGTACATTGCTGACACTGAAATGGTTTCTCTCCCCTGTAATGTGCATTTAATAGCGGCAGGTTTTCATTCGCGTTGGAATTGAGCTCTTCAGATCAGCGCGTTAGTGTGAAGGGAGCGTCTCCCCGCCCACTCTCCGCCCTCTCTCCACCTTCTGCGGTGTTTTACTGCGCCGCGGGAGTTTACGATCGTTAACTACGGTTAACGCGTGTTATGTAACGTTAACGATCGTAAGCGCATCATAATGCGCGTTATGATGCGCTTACGATCGTTAACGTTACATAACGCGCGTTATTCACGATTACCGCAGTTTAGTAAACATACCCCTATGTCGTCTTATACTATCATTTTAACTTTTTTTAGCTCCGCATATTGGTTGTACTATATTTTACATTTGTTTAGATTGGAATGTCCTATTTATACATCTTAGTTCATTCTTCATGTTTCTTTTTAACATTATTGTTATGCTTTTAAATGTTTTTTATGTATTTTATATATTGTTTTTTTTAGCCATTAATGCTCCTGAGGAAGGCTTTCACAAAACACGGCCAGTGTCGGGCCAGTGGCTGAAGTGGATTAATTCAATAAACGTTTTCAATTTTTACACGTCCTTTTATTGCAGTCCACGTTTCTTACTGGGTCAGTCTTATCAGCTGTACATGGGCATGTACTTACGAGACCTGGCGAAGGAAATTGCCAGGCTCTCTGCTGGCCTCTCCGGGGAACCTTTGCAAAGGTTCAAGACCTTTTCCTCGGGAATCCGGGAATGCTCAAAGTTCATGTCCCGAGTGGCCTACGATGGCTTCGAGGCTTCGGCCCGGGTAGCGGCAGCCGGCATCTGAGCCCGACGCCAGGCATGGCTGCAGTCATCGGACCTCGAGCCCTGGGTGCAGGACAAGTTGGTCGATGTCCCTTGCCGAGGCGAAAACCTTTTTGGCAAGCCCATGGCCGAGAAGGCTGCTGAGCTCGAAACCGAGCACCTGACTAGGACAAAGCTGTCCAGAAAAATTTCTGCCCCTTCTCATAAGAAGGGCTCGGGTAAGAAGTCCTTTTACCCGAGGAAGGCAACTGCCTACAAACCTTTCCCTCAGTACCAGGCCTGGTCAGCAGGCCAAGGGGCAGGGACATGGGCCCCGTAGGCAGAAGACCCCCAAGCCTCCGGCTCCTGCTCTCACTCAGCAGGGAGGGGGTTTTCGACTCCCACAGCATAGCCTTTCCACCTCTGCTGCCCCATCCCTGCACAGGAGGTCGTCTAGTCCTGTTTGCCCACAGGTGGCCACCCATTACAGGAGATGCTTGGTTATTGAGCATAGTCCACAAGGGCTATATGCTCCATTTCCAGAAGTTACCGCCTTCCTACTTCCCAGGAGAGCCTCCAAGACCTCCTCTGCACACAGACCTCCTCCTTCGGAACTTCAGGGTCTGCTTCTAGACAAGGTAGTGGACCCTGTTCCTCCCTGCCTGCAAGGTCACGGTTTCTACTCAAGGTACTTCCTTGTACCAAAGAGAACCGGTGGCCTCAGGCCTATTCTCGACCTCGGGGATCTCAACAAGTTCTTCGAGAAGGAAAAGTTCAAGATGCTTACTCTTGGAACACTTCTGCCCTACCTCCAGCAGGGCGATTGGCTATGCTCCTTAGATCTAAAGGATGTGTATACTCACATCCTCATTCATTCAAACCACAGAAAGTACCTCAGGTTCATTGTGGGAGGAAACCATTACCAGTACAGAGTACTGCCCTTTGGCCTAACCTCCGCCCCAAGAGTCTTTACAAATGCCTAGCAGTGGTGGTGGCCTACTTAAGGAATCAAGGTGTTTTCGTCTTCCCCTACCTGGACGACTGGCTCATCAGGGGTCAGACTTACCAGGAGGGCCAGGCAAGCCACCTTCCGAACTGTCTCCCTTCAACACCTAGGCTTTGTCATAAACTTTGCAAAGTCTACTTTGCTCCCCTCCCAGAACCTGGAGTTCATAGGGGCACGGCTGGACTCCCTGCAAGCAAAGGCTTACTTGCCAGAAGACAGAGCACAAAGACTCATGGACTTGGCAAACCAGTTTATAAGCATGCCAAGAGTTTCCGCCAGACTCTGTCTAAAGCTCCTCGGCCACATGGCATCGACAGTGCATGTGACCCCCAATGCCCGCCTCCACATGAGACCTGCACAGTGGTACCTCAGAACTCAGTGGAGGCAGGCCACAGGGAGCCTTACAGACAAAGTATGGGTGTCCAAACCCTTCCTGAACTCCCTACAGTGGTGGCTACACCCCCCCAATTTACTACAGGGGGTGCCTTTTCAGGTGCCTGTCTCCACAGTGGTGTTGACGACCGATGCCTCCTTGCAGGGCTGGGGTGCACATTGTTTGGACAGGTGCACCCAGGGCCTGTGGTCTCAATGGGAGACAACGCAACAGATCAACCTACTGGAACTCCGGGCTATTCGCTTAGCCCTCAGAACCTTCTCTCACACTTTGGCTCACCAGTCTGTTCTGGTACAGACGGACAATCAAGTGGCCATGTTCTGTGTGAACAAACAGAGGCACTGGGTCCTGGCTCCTGTGTCAGGAGGCACAGGCCCTTTGCTCTTTTGCGCTCAGGCACAACATGTTTCTCAAAGCTGTTTATCTCCCTGGCCAGGAAAACTTCCTGGCAGACAAGTTCAGCAGGGTTCTGCAGCCACACGAGTGGCAACTGCACCCATTAGTAGTTCAGCAAATTTTCCTGAAATGGGGACATCCATCCATAGATCTCTTTGCCAGTCCCCTGAACTGGCAGCTGCCCAGGTTCTGTTCCAGGCATCCGCATCCTCTGAGGGTAGCAGCGGATGCCTTCCTGATTTCTTGGTCCCAGGGCCTCCTGTATGCGTTTCCTCCCACGCCTCTGGTGGCCTGAACTTTGTTCAAGATTCTACGGGACAAGGCCTCGGTACTTCAGGTAGCCCCCAGGTGGCCGAGGCAGCTCTGGTTCCCACTTCTGCTTCAATTGACAGTGGAAACCCCACTACCTCTGGGGTTGCAACCCGATCTCCTCTCTCAGGATCAGGGTTCCCTTCTGCATCCCAATCTCAAATCTCTCAATTTGATGGCCTGGAAGCTGCAAGGGTAGTGTTGGCTCCCTGGGGCCTGCCCCAGGAAGTGGAAGAGGTGGTCTTGGCCTCTAGAAAGCAATCCACCAGGAAAACCTATGCCCTGAAGTGGAAAGGGTTCTCCTTGTGGTGTCAGCAACGCAAGCAAGATCCTTTCTCCTGCACTGTGCCATTAGTGCTTCAGTACCTGCTGCACTTGTCCAGTCAGGGCCTTAAGTCCAATTCTGTTCGGGTCCACCTCTCTGCTCTGGTAGCTCACCACTCACTGGTGGAGGGACATTCTTTATCAGTTCACCCCTTGGTGTCCAGGTTTCTCAGAGGCTTGCTTTTGCTCAAGCCTCCTCTCCGTCCAACGGCCCCTGAGTGGGAATTGAATGTGGTCTTGCAGCAACTGACTCGCACACCGTTTGAGCCGATGGCTACATGTCCTCTCCACTTCCTTTCTTGGAAGGCTCTATTCCTAGTGGCCTTGACCTCGGCCAGACGAGTGAGTGAACTTCAAGCCCTGGTCTGTGACAGGCCATACACTTCTATAGGAACAGGGTAGTCCTTAGGACTCATCCTAAGTTCCTCCCAAAGGTTGTCTCCTCTTTCCATCTCAACCAGGAGGTGGTTCTTCCAACGTTCTTCCCTAGGCCCCATGCCAGCTGGGCTGAAACAGTCCTGCATAACCTGGACTGTAGAAGGGCCTTATCCTTCTACCTTTAATGTACGCAGGGGCATAGGAGGGCGACTCAGCTCTTCGTATCTTTTAACCCTAAAAACTTGGGGTTACCTGTCTCCAAGCGTACCTTGTCCATCTGGGTGGCTGACTGTATCACCTGGGCTTACAGAGCAGCCGACCTTCCCTTGCAGGGTCGGGTCACGGCCCACCGTGTCAGGGCAATGGCTGCCTCAGTAGCTCATCTCCGCTCTGTATCATTGGCAGACATCTGTAGGGCTGCAACTTGGTCCTCAAGCCAGACGTTTGCGGCCCTCTACTGCCTGGAGAGGGAGTCCCGTAGGGACAGTGCTTTCGGTCAGGGAGTGCTCTGGAATCTCTTCGAGGTTTAGGCAACTCCTACCCTACAGCCCTCTGGTTGGGCTACCGGTGGGGGTATGTTTCAGTGAAATCCTTTCTCTGATGCTGCGGCTAGAGGGAGCTCATTTTTCAGCTCTGGGTCCCCGGTAGCCTGAAGCTGGGGAGTCCCATATGTTAGGACTGACTTCCTGCTTGGTCCTGGAGAAAGAGTAGTTACTCACCTGTAACAGGTGTTCTCCAGGAGCAGCAGGAATTAGTCCTCACAACCCTCCCTCCTCCCCTGGGAGTTGCAGTTGTACATAGTTCATTTTTACATTTTTTGTGCTGTCTTTTAGGTATGTCATCTGACTGAGCAAGATGGCACCTTTAGGCGGGAAGGGGACCGCGCATGCATGCAGTATTCCCAAAGGCTTTCATAGAAAGCTGGGGAAATGCTCCGCATGGGGGCTCCATCGACGTCGATGTCACCCATATGTGAGGACTGATTCCTGCTGCTCCTGGAGAACACCTGTTACAGGTGAGTAACTACTCTTTATGCTCCTTTGCCAGCAGATGGAAGCAGAATTGAGCGACTTTCAGTGATGTCATCACTAAGTATATCTGTTGGTGTAGCACTGAGAGAAGCATTTATCTGCCTCTAGAAGGTGTGTGGACTGTTGCAGCAGACTATTGTCCTGTAACATGTGTGCATGAGACCAGTAGACCCAACATTTGCTTGGAGCTTGAATATGCCCTTTCTCCTAGAGCTAATAGCAGCCCTTTGCCCAGTGCTGTTTCCCACGGGTTCCAGCATTGGTGGGCTGAAGAGCAGGCAGGAGGAACCCACGCCGCCCCTGAGGGGAATGGTAAGTTTTGGGCCCATGCTCCTTTCTCTCTTGCTGTTCTATATTTGCCTGCTAATTTTGTCTTTGTATATTTTTAATGGGGATGTATTTGGCTTTCTGCTGCTTGCAACAAAGCAGCTCTAAAACAAGACAAAATATCCCCAAAAAACAAAAACAAAACAAAACTCCCTGGCAGCTAGGCTTCTCAAGACTGCAGGGGTGGCTGGAGCCAGGTGCGGCCTAACGAGGGTGCGGGGCCATGTGCGGAGATTCATTGCGGGGCCTCATTTGCATACATATTTGCAAAATGTAAACATGCCTCTTAATGAGTGTCTGGATAAAGAAAGACTAACAGATTTCTACATTACTATATTGCAGTGACAACCGCCAGGCCCATTAGGAAGTACTATAAACACTGACCATTTAGAACCCATAGCAAACCCACCGTATCATAACAGCACTACCAGGATTTACAAAGCACCAAACCCTACCTATCAAAAGGCAACACTGCAAATATTAAACCAATACATCTCAGAAAATACCAATACATCTCACGGGGGGAAAGAGAACAAGTGGGGCTGTCAAACAGAAACTACATGAACAGAATACCTCAGCTTGGTTACACATGCAGAACATAGACCATCACCACACAAAGAACAAGGGATCACAATTTAGAAATAGGAAGGTAATAATTAAATTGGGAACCCCAAAAGCCAAACATGAAATATACAACAACACTGGAGAAATAAAGCTATAAATTAATTTCCTCTTGCAAAAATCAAAAACGCAAAGATGTTAGCGATACACATTTCCCAGAACTGACATATTCCAGTTAATAAATTCAAAATAAAAAGTATTTTTCTACCTTTTGTTTGGCCATTTTATTTTTCAGTTGCAATTGCTCCAGTCACTTCCTTCTGGTTTCTTTGTGTCTTCTGCGAGCTACCCATTTGTCTTTTAGATGTTTTCCATTCTCTCTCTATATCTGCTTTAACATACTGATTGTTTCCCTTTTGTTCTTTCCCCCATTTCTTTCCTTATTCCTTTATCATCCACTCAAATTTCACCCTTCCATTCTCAGTCCCCACTTACTCTCCCAATACCCGGCCCGTCGTAGATTTTTCTTCCCTCCCACACAAAATATCTTTTTCCCTCTCCATTCTCATTCTCCATCCCGATCCCTTTCTAGTCCTCATAAGAACATAAGATATGCCATACTGGGTCAGACCAAGGTCCATCAAGCCCAGTATCCTCTTTCCAGCAGTGGCCAATCTAGGTCATACGTACCTAGCAGTTTCCCCAAAAGACACAGGTTCCGCAATGCTTGTACTGGGTCAAGCATTGATATCCTGGGTCCCTTCTTAATAATGGTTTATGGACCTTTCCTCCAGGAACTTGTCCAAACCTTTTTTAAACCCAGCTACACTAACAGCCTTTACTACATCCTCCGGTAACAAATTCCAGAGTTTGATTACACGTTGAGTGAAAAAATATTTTCTTTTATTAGTCTTAAATAGTTTACCCTGTAGCTTCATTGCATATCCCCTAGTCTTTCTATATTCTGATAACGTAAACAATCGATCTACATTTACCCGTTCCACTCCGTTCATTAATTTATAGACTTCTATCATATCTCCCCTCAGCTGTCTCTTTTCCAGGTTAAAGAGCCCTAACCTTTTTAGCCTTTCTTCATAGGAGTATCCTTCCATCCCCTTTACCATTTTGGTGGCTCTTCTCTGAACCTTTTCTAATAAGTCTATATCCTTTTTAAGATACTGCGACCAGAATTGCACACAATATTCAAGGTGTGGTCTCACCATGGAACGATATAGAGGCATTATAATATCTTTTGTTTTATTTTCCATTCCTTTCCTTATGATACCTAGCATTCTATTTGCTCTCTTGACGGCCGCTGCACACTGGGCCGAGGGTTTTAACATGTTATCCACAATGACGCCTAAATCTTTTTCCTGGGTGGTGGTTCCTAATGTGGAACCTTGCATTGTGTAACCATAGTTTGGGTTGTTCTTCCCTAGGTGCATAACTTTGCATTTGTCCACATTAAATTTCATCTGCCATTTGGATGCCCAGTCTTCTAATTTATCAAGATCCTCTTGCAATTTTCCACAATCCTCTTGGGTTTTAACAACTTTAGTTTTGTGTCATCTGCAAATTTGATAACCTCACTCGTTATTCCACTTTCCAGGTCATTTATGAATATGTCAAAAAGCAGCGGACCCAGCACAGATCCCTGGGGTACACCACTATTCACCTTTCTCCATTGGGAAAATTGGCCATTTAGCCCAACCCTCTGCTTTCTATCTTTTAACCAGTTCTTGATCCACAGTAGTACACTGCCTCCTATCCCATAACTCTTTTGTTTTGCCAAAAGCCTCTCATGAGTGACCTTGTCAAAGGCTTTCTGAAAGTCCAGATACACTATATCAACCGACTCACCTTTGTCCACCTGTTTATTCACACTTTCTAAAAAACATAACAGATTAGTAAGACAAGATCTTCCTTGTCTAAAGCCATGTTGGCTGTCTCCCATTAGGCCATGACTATCTACATGCTGAGTAATTTTATTCTTTCTCCAGGACCAAGCAGGAAGTCAGTCCTCACATATGGGTGACGTCGGCGCCGACGGAGCCCTCGCGGAGCAATTTTCCCCAGCTTTCAAAGAAAGCCTTTGGGAATTGCAGCGCGCATGCGCGGTCGCCTTCCCGCCCAAGGGTGCCATCTTAGCCAGTCTTCTTTTTTCCGCAGAGCCCTACAGACGTACCTGTCGTGTCCCCGCTAAAAAAGTTGATTTTTGTGAGTTTTTCTCTTTTTTCACTTCGGTTCGACGCCGGTCGTTTTCCTGCCCGGACTCGCGATGCCGTTGCGAGTCCTTCTCTTATTTTTCGGTTTTTCTGATTTTTGGTCAGTTTCGTTTTCGGTTTTTCGCTGGCAGCCCGGTCCTTTGACCTTGCAGGGGCCCTTTTTCCCCCGATGGCTGCCAGTGGTTTCAAGCGGTGTGGTGACAGAAATATGTCACTCACTGACACACACGATAATTGCCTCCGCTGCCTAGGCCCGGATCATGAAGAAATGATCTGTGGAGCCTGTGGCAAAATGTCCTCCAAAGCGTTGAGGAGTCGGCGGCACCAGCGGGATAGAATCTTTGCTGACCCCAGCCGTACCCGGACCTCGTCGGAGGCCTCGGCATCCAGAGGCTCCAGCTCTGACCATCGCCGAAGCTCCTCCGACAGGGGTTCTCCCTCCGGAGACCATCGACGGAAGACAAAACCCGTGAGGGCGGCATCGGTGGACGCTCCTGGCTCCGCGAGGGCCAGGTCGCATAGCCCCGACAGCCGTCCCGGGTCTTTGGAGAAGGAGCACCTCCCGAAGCGACCTCGCCTGGAGTCGGAGTTGCCTGCTCGGCTAAGTCCTGTAGTCCTTCTGGACTCGCCTCCGAGAGGTCCGACGTCGGGCCCGACGCCGTCGGGGCCCGAGTCGGGGGCTGCTGGGTCACCTGAGGTCGGACTCAGGTTGACGGTCTTGGAGAGCAGACTATCTGCCTTCATGGACCAGCAGCGGGCACTGATCGCTAGCCTTGCTGGCGCCGCTGCCCCGACCGCCGGGACGTCGACGTCTAAGTCGACCCCGGAGACCGAGCCGATCCTCGAGTCCATGCGAACTCGAGTCGATCCTCGGTCGAGGTCACCCTCGGCCTCCCGTTCGGGACCGAGGTCGTCGCCGCCGACGCCTCCGCCTGCCCGAGCCGACCCCACCGATTCCTCCTCGGAGTCGGCCTGGGAATCTGAAGAGGAGGAGTCACCTGATTCCTTTCGGACTCGGTGTGTCCCCTCGGACTCACCTGAGTCCGAACCTCGGAAACAGTCCCCTCCGGAGGATGCCCGGTTCTCGGACTTCGTCAGGGATATGGCCAAGGCTTTGGCCTTCCCTGCGGATCCTGAGGAGGAGCCTCGAGCCGAAGAGCTCGACGCCCTTCAGTACGACTCTCCCGCCCGGGACAACTTTACTGTACCGGTTCCTCCCATGCTGGAACGACTACTCTTCCGCATGTGGGAGAGTCCGGCCTCGTCGCCGGTATTGAGCAAGTGGGTCGATTCCATCTATCGAGTCCGCAAGAGTCCTGGCTTCCAAAAAGCACAGCTGCCACACCATTCCATGGTAGTGGAATCGGCCATGCATAGGCTTAAGAGCCAAAAGATGCACTCCTCGGTGCCTCCTGGCAGGGAGGCCCGTAACCTGGATGGCCTTGGTAAGAAGTGTTTCCAGGGCTCTATGCTGGCTTGTCGTGTCCAGACCTACCAGCTATACATGGGCATGTATCTCCGAGACCTGGCTAAAGAGATAGCCGGATTCTCCGCTGGACTGTCCGAGGAACCTTTGCGGAGGTTCCTGGCCTTGACAACTGGTATTCGGGAATGCTCCAAATTCATGTCCCGAGCAGCCTATGATGGCTTTGAAGCATCGGCTCGTGTAGCCGCAGCTGGCATCGGTGCCCGCCGACAGGCTTGGCTTCAGTCGTCTTGACCTTGAACCTTGGGTGCAGGACAAGTTGGTCGATGTCCCCTGCAGAGGTGAGAACCTCTTTGGCAAGCCCATGGCTGAAAAGGCTGCACAAATCGAGACGGAGACTCTCACCAGGACCAGGCTTTCTAGGAAGACCTCCGCCCCTTCCCAGAAAAAGAAGGGCTCGGGAAAGAAGTCCTTTTACCCGAAAAAGGCGGCTGCCTATAAACACTACCCTCAATATCAGGCCCCCGCAGCTCCCCAACAGGGTCAGCAGGCCAAGGGACGGGGTAACGGGTCCCGTAGGCAGCAAGCCCCAAGCCTGCACCACCAGCCCCTGCTCAGCAGGGTGGGGTTTTTTGACTTCCTCAGCATAGCCTCTCCCCCTCAGCTGGTTCCTCCCAGCACCGGAGGCCGGCTGGTTCACTTCGCCCACAGGTGGTCCAACATCACTTCAGATGCCTGGGTGCTTCAAGTCGTGCGAGAAGGATATCTTCTCCACTTCCATCAGGTCCCTCCCTCTTATTTTCCGGGAGAACCTCCTCGACTCCCTCTGCACAGGGACTTACTCCTTCAGGAGTTAGCAAGTCTTCTTCAGGAACAGGCTGTGGAACCGGTGCCCCACCACCTGAGAGGTCAAGGCTTTTATTCCAGGTATTTTCTGATACCAAAAAGGACAGGAGGCCTCAGACCCATCCTGGACTTGCGCAACCTCAACAAGTTCCTCGTGCGGGAAAAGTTCAAGATGCTTACCCTTGGAATCCTTCTGCCCTACCTCCAGCAGGGAGATTGGCTATGCTCCTTAGATCTAAAGGATGCCTACATGCACATCCTCATCCACCCAAGCCACCGCCAATACCTAAGGTTTGTGGTGGCAGGAAATCACTACCAGTACAGAGTACTGCCCTTTGGCCTATCCTCCGCACCGCGAGTCTTCACAAAATGTCTCGCGGTGGTGGCGGCCTATCTCAGGCTTCACGGCCTCTATGTCTTTCCGTACCTCGACGACTGGCTCATCAGAGCGTCGTCCTCTCCGGCAGTCAGCAATGCCACACACCGCACAGTGACTCTTCTGCAGTACTTGGGCTTTGTCATAAACTTCGCAAAGTCCACTTTGCTCCCCTCACAGGATCTCGAGTTCATCGGCGCAAGACTGCACACTCCTCAGGCTCGAGCTTTCCTGCCTCTCGACAGGGCTCAACGGCTCATGGACCTAGCCGGCCGTTTTCGCAACCAGTCCCTGGTCTCCGCCAGGCGCTTCCTGAGACTACTCGGCCATATGGCTTCCACCGTCAACGTGACCCCCAATGCTCGCCTGAATATGCGGCCTGCTCAATGGTGCCTTCGCAAGCAGTGGCAACAAGCCACCGGCGGACTAGCCGACTTAGTGCGCATCTCCGGACCGCTGGCCTCTTCCCTACAGTGGTGGCTTCATCGGCCGAACCTGGTGCTCGGAATGCCATTTCAGTCGCCTCAGCCGGCTCAAGTGCTGACGACCGATGCTTCCCTCCTGGGTTGGGGAGCACATTGCCAGGGGGCATGTACTCAAGGTCTCTGGACCTCGTGGGAATCTGCCCAACAGATCAACTTCCTAGAGCTCAGAGCAATCCGTCTGGCGCTCAAGGCTTTCTCCCACCTGACTTCTCACCGGTCCGTCCTTGTCCAGACGGACAATCAAGTTGCCATGTTCTACGTGAACAAGCAGGGGGGCACGGGCTCCTTCCTTCTCTGCCGAGAAGCTCAGAAGCTCTGCTCTTGGGCCGTCAGTCACGGCATTCTTCTCAAGGCAGTTTATCTCCCAGGCCAAGAAAATTGCCTGGCGGACAAACTCAGCAGGATACTCCAGCCGCACGAGTGGCGTCTGGATCCCTTGGTAGTTCAGAAACTCTTTCTGAAGTGGGGCCTCCCCACGATGGATCTCTTTGCCAGTCCTCTCAACCGGCAACTTCCTCGCTTCTGCTTTCGTCAGCCACATCCCCTTCGGGTAGCGGCAGATGCTTTTCTACTCTCATGGTCGGAAAGCCTTCTCTATGCTTTTCCTCCCATCCCGCTAGTCTCTCAAACTCTATTCAAGGTTCTCCGGGACAAAGCTTCCATGATCCTGGTGGCTCCTCGCTGGCCCAGACAGCCGTGGTTTCCACTCCTGTTGCAATTAGCGGTAGAGGATCCGTTCCCTCTGGGGTTTCAACCGGATCTCCTAACACAGGATCAGGGGTCTCTGCTACACCCCAACCTCAGATCTCTCAACCTGATGGCCTGGCGGCTGAAAGGGTAGTCCTCGCTCCCCTTCTCCTGCCGGCAGAGGTGGAAGAGGTCGTCCTAGCTTCTCGGCGACCTTCTACCCGCAAATGCTACGCCCTTAAATGGCGTCGCTTTTCCGTTTGGTGTGTACAGCAGTCTCAGGATCCCTTCTCCTGCTCGGTGTCGGTGATCTTGCAGTACCTGCTCTACCTCTCTAATCTGGGACTTAAGTCCAACTCCGTCAAAGTCCACCTCAGTGCTCTTTCAGCACACCATGTGCCGGTGGACGGCAGACCTCTTTCCAGCGACCCTCTCGTAGCACGGTTTCTCCGAGGTCTCCTTCTACTTAAACCACCTCTGCGCCCGCCAGCACCTGACTGGGATCTGAATGTGGTTTTACAGCGGATCACCTGTCCGCCTTTTGAACCGATGGCTACCTGTTCTCTGCGTTTTCTTTCGTGGAAAACCTTATTCCTGATAGCCCTCACTTCCGCTAGACGCGTAAGTGAATTGCAGGCCCTCGTGTCTGATCCTCCCTTCACTCGGTTCTACAAAAATAGGGTAGTCCTACGGACTCACCCAAAATTTCTTCCAAAAGTTGTCTCCCCTTTTCACAACAATCAGGAGGATGTTACTTCCAACCTTCTTTCCCAGGCCTCACTCCAGCCGAGCTGAACGGGTCCTGCATACCCTGGACTGTAGAAGGGCATTGAACTTCTACCTTGACCGTACGCGGGAGCACCGTAAAGCTGCTCAGCTTTTTGTGTCTTTTGACCCCAATAAATTGGGGCTCCCGGTCTCCAAGCGTACTCTGTCCATCTGGGTTGCTGACTGTATCGCTTGGGCTTATGGGGCAGCCGGACTCTCCTTAGAAAGTCGAGTCACGGCTCATTGTGTTTGGGCGAAGGCTACGTCAGTGGCTTACCTCCGCTCTGTTCCGCTGGCAGACATCTGCCGGGCCGCTACTTGGTCTTCGAGCCAGACTTTTGCGGTCCATTACTGTCTCGAGAGGGAGTCCCGCAGGGACAGTGCTTTCGGACAGGCAGTCCTCCGAAATCTCTTCGAGGTTTGAGCAACTCCTACCCTCCATCCCGGATGGGGGCTACCGGTGGGTGATAATTCAGTGAAGATTCCTTCCTTCTGTGCTGCTGAGCTAGAGGGAGCTCATTTTTGTGCTTAGGGTCTCCGGTAGCCTTAAGCTTGGGAGTCCCATATGTGAGGACTGACTTCCGGCTTGGTCCTGGAGAAAGCGTAGTTACTCACCTGTAACAGGTGTTCTCCAGGAGCAGCAGGAATCAGTCCTCACAACCCTCCCTCCTCCCCGTGGAGTTGCAATCATCTGCTTAAGTTTTTTTGCAAATTTTTATGCTGTCTTTTAGCTATGTCATCAGACTGGCTAAGATGGCACCCTTGGGCGGGAAGGCGACCGCGCATGCGCGCTGCAATTCCCAAAGGCTTTCTTTGAAAGCTGGGGAAAATTGCTCCGCGAGGGCTCCGTCGGCGCCGACGTCACCCATATGTGAGGACTGATTCCTGCTGCTCCTGGAGAACACCTGTTACAGGTGAGTAACTACGCTTTATGATGGTTTCTACCATTTTTCCCGGTACTGATGTGAGGCTCACCGGTCTGTAGTTTCCCGGATCACCCCTGGAACCCTTTTTAAAAACTGGTGTTCCTTATTGCTTCTCCGGGCCAGTCCAGGGAAAGGTAGGGTTGTCAATCCCCTATAGCAACTGAGGACTGAAGGCTCCAAGCTTTTTCTGTGATGTGAAGCCACTCCCCCTCTGGGTAATCTGGCAGTCTTTCAGTCCTCAGCAACTATAGAGGATCGATTCTCTCTTCTCCCTCAACATTACTCCTACCGGTAGCTTGTATTTATTTTTTGTTTTTGAGAATTTATTTATTGGCTCTAGCAGAGCTGATCCTTCTATAGTCCTTATGTTATTTAATATTGAGAGGCACTATGCCTTTAAGAGCGTGCAGAGACGTTGAGTGACTTTTCTACACAGTGTGAGGTAGAGCCTGCCTCTTACACTATCTCCGTCTCGAGTACCAGAGTGATACTGGGGGCCCCAGTTTTCTCCTCTGTCTTCACAGCTCTAGCTCTCCCCAGTGTCCCCGCTAGCAGTGAAACCGGGGTACCGGCTCAGTTTCTCTTATCCGGTGAGTGTTCTTCAGTGTTGTTGTTTTTTCCTCCGGCTCGGGACCGCGGGCTCCGTGGCGGTTTTTTTCAGCGTCGTTTATCCAGCGTTTTCGTCGTTGTTTGACTAGTTGTGCTTCGTTGTTCACTTGGGGAGTTCTTTTAACATGGCAGAGAAGCCTTTACTTAATTTGCCAGAGTCAGTTTTACTCGCCGAAAAGGCGGGAAAGGCGGCCATTTTGGCAGCGCCGGGCACTGCTCTAGCTGAGCCTCAAAAGCCGCATAAACGAAAGGCAAAATCCTCTAAAGAGGTGATTTCACCTGATAAGCCCTCTCTCACCTCTGCTATGCCTCCGGAAGTTATGCCTTCATTTTTTTCGCCAGAATTCATTCTGGCAATGCACAGAGCGTTTCTGCTGCGCTCTTCTCAGCCTCCAGGGCTTCTGTCTGTTTCTAATCCGGTACAAGTTTCCCTGCCTATTCCAGTTGCCGATGATCCAGGGGAGGGATCTTCTAATTTTCAGGAAATGGTTAAGGATCCTTTGTTATCTCAGGAATCTCTGCTAGTGGGGCAGGGGGATCCTGAGATTCTGTCCGACCCAGCTTTGGATTTAGAAGCTGAGGATTTAGAGGAAGGGGAAATAGCTCCTGGAGAGGATCCTAACATATTCAGGGTTTTCCGTAAAGAGGAACTCTCTGCTCTCATTTCCCACTCTTTGGCAGCGCTGCACCTGCTTCTTTCTTCCGACGGCTTCTACGGAACCTTTGGAAGATCCGTTACTGCAGGGTTTTAAAACTGAGCAAAGGTGTTTTTCCCTTGCACCGAGTTATCAAACAAATGATTGATTCGGAGTGGGAGTGTCCAGAGGCGTCGCTGCGTGGCAGCCGCGCTTTGTCTCGCTTATACCCCCTTCCTCAGGAGATAAAGGACTTATTTCGCATGCCGAAGGTGGATGCCATTATCTCCGCAGTAACCAAAAGGACATATTTACAACTGTTGGGTTCCATGGCGGCGGCACTGGATCTAGTACCGTGGGCCAGGGCTCACATGCGACCCTTGCAGCAAACGTTGCTCTCCCGCTGGTCACCGCAACTTCATCCACTTTTTCAACTTCTGCCCTATCCAGAGCAAGTGCGTCACAGTCTACAGTGGTGGTTGATTCGAGATCACCTCACGGCGGGTGTTCCTTTACGGGATCCCTCGTGGGTGTTAGTCACCACGGATGCCAGTCTCTCGGGCTGGGGAGCTCATTGTCAGTCTCGCATTGCACAGGGTACTTGGACCCCAGAGGAAAGCTCTTGGTCGATCAACAGACTCGAGCTTCGAGCGGTTCGATTAGCTCTGCTTCATTTCGAATCGTTGCTCAACGGGACAGCAGTCAAGATTTTCTCCGACAATGCCGTAACAATCGCGTATATCAATCGTCAGGGCGGAACAAAGATTCCTTCTCTCCTTTCCGAATGTCAGCAATTGATGGAATGGGCGGAAAACAATCTAATAGCTCTGTCGGCGGCGCACGTCGCTGGCAAGGAAAATGTACAGGCGGACTATCTCAGCCGCCATCTCCTCGATCCAGGGGAATGGGAATTGAATGCGGCAATATTTCACCAGTTGACAGTGCGTTGGGGACGGCCAGTGATGGATCTCATGGCCTCCTTCAACAATGCCAAAGCCAGCCGTTTCTTCAGCAGGCGCAGAGAGCGCATGTCAGAAGGTCTCGATGCCCTCGTTCAGCCATGGCCTCTCGACTCTCTCCTGTACGTCTTCCCGCCTTGGCCGATGTTGAGTCGAGTTATCCAGCGCATTGCGCAACACCGCGGTCTGGTGATTCTCATTGCACCCGATTGGCCTCGTCGTCCGTGGTATGCCGATCTCATTCGCCTCCTTGTAGCTCTGCCGTGGCCTCTTCCACTTCGAGTCAACCAATTACATCAGGGTCCGATACTCATGCCGCGAGTGGATCGCTTCTTGCTTACGGCTTGGCTCTTGAAAGGTCTCGCTTGACAAGCAAGGGTTATGCAGATTCCGTGGTAGCCACTTTGCTTCAATCTAAGAGGCCTGGGACCTCTTTGTTATATGTTCGAGTCTGGCGGTTATTTGAGACTTGGTGTTCTCAGCGCAAGGTGTCGCCAATGGCTTCTACTGTGCCTCATCTTCTCCTATTTCTGCAGCAGGGATTGGATAAGGGTCTGGCTCTAAATACCCTTAAAGTACATGTCGCTGCGCTGTCTTGTTTTCGGGGGTTAATTCGCCGTCGCCGCCTGTCGGCCCATCCGGATGTGCAGCGTTTTTTGCGGGCAGCAAAACTTCTCCATCCTCCACGGCGACCTATCGTACCTCCTTGGGATTTGAATATTGTGTTAGAAGCCTTTTCTCGGTCACCCTTAACTTCCATCTGTGCTCAACAAATCCGAGAGTGTTCTTGGAAAACAGCTTTTCTCGTGGCCTTATGTTCGGCAAGACGAATTTCCGATTTGCAGGCCTTGTCTTGCCGGGAGCCTTATCTGCAATTTCTGCCCGAGCGAGTGTTGCTGCGGCCTGTGCCCTCGTTTTTGCCTAAGGTGCTGTCTGTTTTTCATGTTAACCAATCAGTGGCTTTGCCCGTATTCTCTCAGCGCGACGGTTCACCTCTGGACTGGGCTCTGAAGCATTTAGATCTTAGCCGAGTATTGAGGACGTACCTTAAGATCTCCCAGCCGTTTCGGAAGACGGACAGACTTTTTATCCAGTGGGCCGGCCCCCGTAAGGGTCAAGCGGCATCAAAGGCTACTATTGCTCGCTGGGTGCGCTCGGCTATTGGAGCAGCTTACTCTGCCCGGGGGGTTACGCCACCTATGGGTCTCAAGGCTCATTCAACACGACCTCTGGCGACTTCCTGGGCGGAATTTGCCCTTGTTCCTCCGGTAGATATCTGCAGAGCGGCGACGTGGTCTTCCTTACATTCTTTCACTAAGCATTACCGCTTGGATGTTCAGGCCAGGGACGATGCAAAAGTGGGAGCATCGGCTCTTATCGCTGGTTTAGCGGGTCCCTCCCATTCTTAGGTACTGCTTTGGTACTGCCCTACCTTTCCCTGGACTGGCCCGGAGAAGCGATAAGGAAGATGAAATTAGTTCTTACCTGCTAATTGTCTTTCCTTGAGCTTTCTCCGGGCCAGTCCAGGGTCCCCCCCTGTTTGCTATCTCGATTGAGTTGGTCTTTGCAAGCCTCTACAGTATTACATCATATGTGCTCGCATGAGTCGTTTTGGGGCTTCTAGTACACTTTCTAGACCATTCACAGCTAGTCTATTTAAAAAAAAACAAACAAACCTTTGTTGTTGCTGTTTAAGGACTATAGAACATTATCAGTTTTTCAAGGGTTAATCTATTGTGTTTAGTTTCTTTGTCAGAAGGAGACTGCCAGATTACCCAGAGGGGGAGTGGCTTCACATCACAGAAAAAGCTTGGAGCCTTCAGTCCTCAGTTGCTATAGGGGATTGACAACCCTACCTTTCCCTGGACATTAAAAGAGGTTTGCTACACAGTAACCTGTCCTGTGCTGCTGAGGTAAGCTATATTCTTATTTGATTTAAATCATAGCTCTTTGCTGCTGCTAGGCTCTAACTTATTATGAAATTTAAACTACAGGCTCTCTGCTGGGTTCTAAATTTAACCAGAAAGCTTTCTTCTGTGTTTTAAATTTAAACTAAAAGTACTTTGCTGATGCTAGGCCCTGAGTGACTATTAAATTTAAACTACAAGCTCTCTGCTGGGTATGAAATTTAACCAGAAAGCTCTCTTCTGTGTTTTAAATGTAAACTTACAGTGCTTCTACTAGGCCCTGACTGATTTAACAAAAAATAGTGGGTTCACAGATTAATTAGCTTTAATAAAAAGAATTCCTTTCAGAAAATTCCCAGAGGTATATACTCAGAATTGCAGATCTCTCTCCATAAGAAACAGTCCCCTTTTCTAGTCTTTCAAGACTCCTCCCCCCAAATCAGCTCCCTTCTAGTTCTAGACCCACCCAGCATCCGCTCCCTTCTAGTCCCATTCTCCCATGCCCCCACATCAGTCCATTTCCAGTCCTAGCCCCCCACATCCAGTCCCATTCCAGCCCCCCCATCAGCCCATTTCCACTTCAAGCTCCCCCATCAGTCAATTTCCAATCCTAGCCGCCCATGTCCAGCCCTATTCCAGCTCCCATCAGTCCACTTCCAATCTTATTCCAGCCCATCACTCATTTGCAGTCCAAGCTCTCCCATCAGCCCATTTACAGTCCTATTCCATCCCCTCATCAGCCCATTTCCAATCCTAGCACTCCCATCACAGCCCATTTCCAGTCCAGGTTTCCCCCATCACAGCCTGATTCCAGTATTAGCCCCCCCATCACAGGCCATTTCCAGTCCCTTTCCCCCCGTCACAGCCTGATTCCGGTCTTAGCTCCCCCCCCCCCACCATCAGAGCCTATTTCCAGTCCTAGTCCCCCACCACCACAGCCTGATTCCAGTCTTAGCCCCCCCCCAATCACAGCCTATTTCCAGTCCTAGCCCCCCACCATCATAGCCCATTTCCAGTCTTAGCCCCCCCATCACAGCCTGATTCCAGTCCTAGCTCCCCCATCACAGCCCATTTCCAGTCCAGGGTTTCCCCATCACAGCCTGATTCCAGCCCCCCCCATCACAGCCTATTTCCAGTCCTAGCCCACACCACCACAGCCTGATTTGTCTATTCCCCCCCCATCATGCCTGATTCCAGTCCTAGCCCCCCATCATGCCTGATTCCAGTCCTAACCACCCCATCACAGCCCTAGCCACCTCATCAAGCCTGCTTCCAGTCCTAGTCCCCCCCCCATCATGCCTGATTCCAGTCCTAGAACCCCCTCCCCCTCCAAAGAGCCCCGTGGCCGTCTAAGGGGCTGCAGAGGGAGCCGGGGAAGTCTGCGCGAGGCCCCAGCTCTCTCTGCACAGCCGCCAGCGTGAGGAGTCTCTTCCCTCACGCTGGCCGCTGTATCTGTGAAGCCGCGAATGCCGGGAGAGGTAAAAGATTCCTCATGCTGGCGGCTGTGCAGAGGGAGGAACACAACAACGAGTAGAATGGTAGTCACATGCGCTTTATTCAAAACCCCAACGCGTTTCGGCGACAGCCTTCATCAGGGGGTGCTGGAGGACAACAATGCAATACAACAAAT
Organism: Ichthyophis bannanicus; assembly: GCA_033557465.1. Lineage (NCBI taxonomy): Eukaryota > Metazoa > Chordata > Amphibia > Gymnophiona > Ichthyophiidae > Ichthyophis > Ichthyophis bannanicus. Next base: position 50,837,531 of record CM066036.1, on the reverse strand, counting down.
TTATTAATCATAAAATATGATAAACAATGTTAAAAATATAAATAATTGCTTAAATAAAATAAATTTAAAAAATAAAAAATAAAACATAAAACAACAATACATCATACAAATTAAAAATATGTAGAAAAAAAAAATATATATATGTAAAAATATATATATAAAAAAATATATATAAAAAACACACATACTTACAGATAATCTCTATTGGTACACTAGATGTAGCGCGAACAACAATAAAGGTATGACACGAAACCAATCGTGTAGTAGATAAGGCTAAAAAGAACAATAATATTAATGGAAGCAGAAAAACATTGACATGAATAAAATAAAACGAATAAAAAATGGCAATCAAGCATATGGATCGAACATAACAAAAATATATATATAAATATATATACAGAAATAATCATCAACGATGCTCCCCCTAGGAATGAATACACGAAGAAAAGCAAGGCCAGAACTACGCTTTTTTCACCCGAGCCATCTCTTGAACGTAACCGTAAGAGAAGCCGGAGTGTAGTTGAAGAAACACAGACGTATACCTACCGTTTTCCTTATTGATCTTGCCCGTTTTGCTATGTGTGAAAATTATTTTTGTTTCCGGGATTTATTTTATAAGCAGACAAAAGGGGTTTCTATGGGTTCCTCCATGGCCCCAGACGTGGCAAATCTATATGTGGCTAATTTTGAGGATAAATTCATAAAAGATAATCAATTTAAGACGCAATTGAAACTATGGATAAGGTATATAGACGATATCTTCATTCTTTGGCAAGGTTCAATTGATATATTACAAGAATTCAATAATTGGATTAATGGTTGCGATAGCAATCTTCGATTTCAATTGACTTACGATCCTACACAGATTTCTTTTTTGGATTTACTGATTATCAAATCTGGTGATGGTTTGACCACCTCTTTATTTAGGAAGCCTACAGATCGGAACCAATTATTACACTATTCAAGTTTTCATAATGCTTCTTTGAGAAATAATTTGCCAATTGGACAATTCTTGCGTACTAAACGTGTCTGCACAACTGAATCCACTTTTGAGACACATGCCACTATAATGAAAGAGAGATTTAAAATGCAGGGATATCCACAGTCTCAAATTACCAAGGCATATTCTAGAGCCTGTGATGCTAAAAGATCTGATTTATTGACCTTACGTGAGAAAAATTCTAAAGTTGGCATGGTCTGTCCATTATTGTATTCACACCAATCTACAACTATTAGTAAATGTCTGAAGAAATATTGGCACTTAGTACAGGCTATTCCTGGTTTTGAAGAGACACCACTGACTATCGCACACAAACGTAATATCAATCTTCGAAATCTTCTTGTGCCTTCTGCTTTTACTGAACGACGATTTTTATCAAAATATAAAGGACACTTCCCATGCGGACAATGTTCCGTATGTACTCATGTTATTTCTGTAAAAAATTGTTTTGTACATCCAACTACTAATCAGAAATTCTATTTGGATGATTTCTCAAACTGTATGACTAGTCACGTAATTTATGTAGTGAAATGTCCTTGTAATAAATTGTATGTAGGGAAAACTATACGTCCCATTAAAACTAGAATAATAGAACATAGAAGTAATATTAAGAGGGTTGCAATGGACAAACCGCTTGTCATGCATTGGCATACGGCAGCACATAAGACATCTGATTTAAAATTTTTTGTTATTAAAAAGCTTAAATTTAATTGGCGCGGAGGTAACGCAGACAATACCCTTTTACGATTAGAACAACGCTATATTTTCAATTTACATAGCCTACATCCAGAGGGTCTTAATATGGAAAGTGATTTTTCTGTCTTTCTTTAATATTATTATTGACGCGACACCAATTCGACTTTTATACATTTATTTGTATATCATTTTATCTTTTGCTGCATATTCTCTTTGTTTTGTGGTCAATGAAGACCCTGTCTTCTTGTTTGACAATGGTTATTCATTTTTGCGGGCAATGAAGATCTTGTCCCCTTGTATGACAATGACAATTCACTTTTGCCTTCAGCATTGGTTTCATTCGTTTGCTCCTCTTTTTATATGGAGTTTTTTTGATATTTATTTTGCATAACTATTTATTTATTATTCATATTTTACCATTTATTTATATTTTTATTTTTATTTATTAACATTTTTTGGTTTTTTATTTTGTCAACATTTAAAGATATACAATTTTTGAGTATTTACACTCCTGAGTCATTTCTTTATATACATCAGTTTTTATCCCGTGGAATAACTCAGGGTGAATTTTTTATATATATTGGATTGATACATTTTGATGTTTATTTTTATACTCTTGTACTCATTTGTATTAAGCAATAAGACTTGACAAATCCTTCATTTGTCTTTTCCGTGAAAGGTGTTACCTTTATGGTTTCTTTATTGAATTGCGTTTACATAATGTAGATGACGTGGTCAGCCTCGTTCTCTATTTTACCTCTGCACTGCACAGATGCAGGCGTCTATATTTCGTAAAAGAACCGCCGAGCTCTGGCGCGTTTGCTACAGGATACAATACGATTTTATGGTAGCAGTTTGTTTAAATCTCTGCCTTCTGGTTCGTTTTGATTTCAGTTTGTTTGGGTTCTTCTTATCAATGATGTTTAAGTTTGGTTTGTAGCACAATTCTTTGTCAATATGTTTCTCTTAAAATTAAGTTCTAATTTCCTACCTCGAGTTAGCATGTTGCTATCATTGATTACTTTTGAGTGAATGCAAAGTCTTTTGATGTCTTTTTAGAAAATAACTATGTATCTGTGCTTTCTTGAAAATGGTGAGAAACGGTTTTAGGTCATTAAAATCTAATGTGTTTGTGTTAATTTAATTTGGTTTGCATAATGACGACCACGTTGCTAACATCAGCCTTTTATTTGGTTTGTATAATGATGACTATGTTGCCTACCTCGTTTCATTCCTGCCATGTGCAGAGATGCAGGGGGCTACATTTTGAAAAACCTGTCGGGTCTGGCGCGCTTACCGTATGACTTAAACATGGTTTTGTGATAGTTTACATAACGATGACTATGTTGCCATCCTTGTTTCATTCCTGCAATGCGCAGATGCAGGGGGTTACATTTTTAATAAAAAGTTGCCGAGTTTGGCGCGCTGACCGCATGACATCAATATGGTTTTATGTTAGTTAGTCTGCAGCATCCTGTCGTTCTGATTTTATTTAATTTTTTATTTTATATTTTCCTCATCGATGCTGCTTAAACTTAGAGTATACGTAGCAGTTTATAATGCGATTCCTAAAACCTTTTTATAAATGAATTAAAAACTTTTATTGTATCCGTTATATCACTATCATTGATAATTTTTAATTCTTGATAATGGTTGAGTGGGTTTAAAAGTCTTTCGATGTTTTCTAATTGTTCACATAAATAAACAGTTTTTCCATCCCTCTTGAAATCATCGATACATGGTTTGAGGTGGTCAGAGGCTTTTGTCAATGACAACATTTTATTTGTTTAGAATTGATGTTTTTAGCCTTTTTTAAGTGAAGTGGCCTGTGTAGTATAACAACCGGTGAAATGGGCAGTTTGTGACTATTATGCATCACTTTTGAATATACTCTGTGACTACTTCCATGCATTTATGTTCCGCTGTGTCCCCCAATTTTTAATTGTTTTTTTGTATTTCTCATAAATTCATTTGATTGTTTTCACAGACGCCACTCATACCGTTTTGAGATTCCGAATGGTCGTTGGTTTTAAAATCATATTTTGTCAATTTTGGTCGGATTTTAGCCTTTGTTTTTACATCATTATCTTGGCAAATTATTATCTTTTAAGAACAATTTAATTATTTATACATTCTTCACGTTTTACAGATTGCACATTTATGGTCGTAGGAAGAATTTCTTGGTCAGGTATTATTTTTATTTTCATTCTCTCATTTTATTACTCTTTTTAAATATCAATTTACATGGGTTGTCTTCATCTCTCTTTAAATCAGGCCGTTTTCTATTTATATTTTTCGAAATTATTTTTTATAAAATTTTTTATAATTAATCTTTAATATTTTTTATATATATGTATGGATTTCATGATGTTTGTTTTTTTTTTTGTTTGTTTTTGTTTTTTATTTAAGAGTAATTTATTTATAAGTTTTCAATTTAAATGCTTGTTTTTTGTTATAGCACAATTTTGAAGACACACACTGTTTTAGTCCTTTTTGGTTAATTTATACAGTCTGTTGATTCAGGTATGTGTAATTTATATGTTTTTTAAATACATTATTTTTATGCTATATTATCAAATATTTATCGTTTGTTGAAACATTTATTATCCATCTACATATTTATATTTATACACTCATATATCTTATTTTTTATATATATTTATATGTTTTTATTAATTGTACTGTTTAGGTGTCATTTGTTATAGTACATTTTTGAAGACACACATTGTTTTAGTTCTTTTTGGTTAATTGATATAGTCTGTTGATTCAGGTATGTGTAATTTATATGTTTTTTAGATACAACATTAATTTTTTTAATTTAATTTTTTTATGAAATGTTTATCGTCTGTTGAAACATTTATTATTTATTTACAAATTTATATTTATATATTTATATTTCTTATATATTTATATATTTTTATTTAATTTTAATTGTACTGTTTTGTTTTTTTGTGTCGTTCTGCTGTTAGCCGTACTTATTTGTTCCACCATTTATATTTATATTCATATATTTATATTGATACAACCGTTTATTAGAAAAATGGTTTTAATTTGTTATTATTTTTACATTTAAAACTGTTTTAGTATGCATTCATTGATGTCCGTGGTTTTAGCCAGTTTTATTTTATTTCATTGTTTTTAAATAACTATTTTTGTTGTTTATTTTAATTTGTGTATTTGTCTTTAGCCATTTAGCCCCTGAAGAAGGGAATTCCGAAACACGGCCTGTGTCGGGCCTTTGGCTGATTTGACCAATAAAGATTTTCACACGTCCTCCTTTGCTATCCACGTTTCTTTGTTGGACAGCTTTTGCACGTGGTGGTGTGCCCTTTGTTGGACCCCCTAGGAATGAATACACGAAGAAAAGCAAGGCCAGAACTACGCTTTTTTCACCCGAGCCATCTCTTGAACGTAACCGTAAGAGAAGCCGGAGTGTAGTTGAAGAAACACAGGAGAATGATACATCAGCCCCCCTTTTTGTTTCTGAAGTCATGGATCCCCAGCCCTCGGTTTTTTCCATGGACTCTCTATGGAAGGGGGGAGGCAGGAGAGATGCGCCTCAGAATCAGCAAGTAAGGACTCCCTATCATCAATATCAAGTTCGAGAGTTCCAGTTCAATCCACCACCCAGAGGGAGGGGCAGGGGAAGAGGCTTGAGTCATCAAGAATTTGCGGATTAATTCCCCAGGGTGGGATTTTTAATCTGTCTGATCTTGTTCTTAGTGATCAACAGATTGAAGTCCTTGAGAAAGGACTGTCTTTTGTACCTGTTTCTAGGTTGGGGTTTTGAATAAAGCGCATGTGACTACCATTCTACTCGTTGTTGTGTTCCTCAGTTTCTTGCGAGTAGTGCTTTTGTTTTGTGTTGGCTGTGCAGAGGGAGCCGGGGCCTCGCTCCCAGCCGTCCACCTTGCAATAATGAAGTTTGCGAGGGCCCCCTGAAGCGTGCGGGGCGCTGTGCGAACAACATTATCGCACAATGGACGGGCCGGCCCTGGCTGGAGCCTTTCTTCTCTTGTTTCCCTGGCAGCCTTGACAGGTTTTGGGATACCCCGTTAGAGGTTCCTTTTTCAGTGCAGTTCTTATTGGTTTTTCCGGCAGGCTTTTGTTTGCTTGCTTTTTTTTTTAGGTCATTGTTGTGCTTAATTGTAGTCCATTGCAGTCTATGGCTTTTTTCCTTTTGGGGTAACTCCAAAGTGAAGGCTTCTGTACCAAGTAGCATTCTATTGAACACCTATCCTTTGAATACCAGGAATTTGTGATAAGCGAGTTTCCAGCACAGATGAACTTTACAGGAATTGAGAAGTTTTAAGTTTTGTGTTTTGGGACTAGACCATGACAGGATGCTCTTCTAAGGAAGAGACATTGAGAACATTTTTTTCTACAAAATGTAAAGAGGGAGCCTATGATTATATATGCATGAAAGTTACATACATAGTAACATAGTAAATAACGGCAGATAAGGACCGGTATGGTCCATCTAGTCTGCCCAGTAAGATGGCAAGAGTAGGTGCACCTGCTGCTCCATGCAAGTCACCCCTCCCCATGACTTTGTTTAGGGGTGAACCCACCGGTCCGTGTAGGACACACCTGTTTGTTGAGAAATTAGATAGTTAAGTTTATTTTGATTTTAACCTGTTGCTGTAAAGGGATCCACTGTGTCTGTCCCATGCCATTTTGAATTCTGTCACTGTATTTGCCCCCACAACTTCCATCGGGAGAGCATGCCAAGCATCCACTACCCTTTCAGTGAAAAAGTATATCTCCAGGAACAAGCAGGAATGTAGTCTTCACATATGGGTATCGTCGGTACCGACGGAGGCTGCGCGGGAACGCTCCCCAGCGTCCAATAGGAAAGCTTTTGGGAGCATCCCTCAGCACATGCGCGCTGCCTTCCTGCCTTTCCAACTGTCCCTCTTCAGTTCTTCGTTTTCCATGGAGCCGACAGGATCCATACCCTGTCACCGCAGAAAATTCCGTCTTTAAAATTGTTTTCTTGTGGTCGCGTTTGCCTGCCGCACGATGCTTACCGGTACCGCTGGTTCTTTTCTTTTCCAAAGCCCCCCCCCAAAAACGTATACTTTGAGCTGTTTCTCTTCAGAAACTTTTCTTTTTTGGTGCTAGGCGCCATTTTGGGCACTAGGCCCTATATTCCTAAAACATGGAAAAAACAACTAGTGGTTTTCAAAAATGTACTAAGTGTGGCGGTACTATTTCTGTCACCGACACCCATGATTGGTGTCTTAAATGTTTAGGGCCTGAACATTCCCCATCTGAATGTCTCTCCTGTATGGGGATGACTAAAAGAGGAAAACAGAACCGGGCTGCGAAGCTCGGTGCCCTCTTTTCTTCGGATGCCAGATCCATTGCATCGACATCTTCAAGGGCCTCTTCTTCCACCCATGGATCTCAGGTAACTAAACATAAAAGCCGGTCCTCAAAGGGTAGCTCTCCTGCTAAACATCGAGAGGCCATTGGCATTGTCTTTGAGGGAACCACACCGGCAAAGCAGCCCCGGCAGGAGGCTTCGGCTTCCAAAGCATCAATGGGGCTTCAGGATGTTCTCGAGGCCCTGACCTCGCAAGAACTACCTGTGCCATGCTCAGGGGTTCCAGCCGTTTTCACCGGTACTGATACCCAGGCATCGGCAGCGTCGATAGACCAGAGGTTCCTCACTATCGAACGCAGCATCGCATCTCTTCTCTCAGCTGCAGTACCGTTGGTCCAATGGGCACCGGTACCGACATCGACACTGATGCCGGTACCGACGATACCGGCCCCGGTGGGAATTCTTCCCACGCCATCTTTGGCTGGAATCGACAGATCGGTACCGGATCAACTCGGTACCGACTTTGATCGATACCGGGACTGTGCTGTACATGAGCATCGTGGTCAGGAATACTTCGAATCCTCCTATTCTGAAGACTCTGACAATTCTGCTGGTAGTAGAGGGTTTCTCCCAGAGGATCCCTCTTCTCCCCAACGCAGAATGTCACCTCCATAGGACATGTCTTTTCAGGATTTTATTTGTGATATGGCCAAGGGCCTTTCAATCACGGTGGCTCCTGAAGAGGAACCCAGAGCAAAGGAATTGAAAATTCTCCAATATCCTAAAGCTCCAAAGGAGGCAGCCACTCTGCCCATCCATGAAATTCTGCATAACTTGATGCTCAGAATATGGGAGACACCTCTGACTACATCTCCTCACTCTAGACTTGATACTATGTATCGAGTTCCGCCATGTCCTGGATTTCAAAAGACTCAGCTGCCACACCATTCAATGGTGGTAGAGTCAGCCATGCGTAGGATAAAAAGTGCAAAGAGGCATGCATCCAATCCCCCAGGTCGTGAATGCAGGACTCTGGACGCTTTTGGGCGCCGAACCTTTCAGGCTTCCATGCTTTCAGCTAGGATCAGTTCATATATACTATATATGGGAATGTTCCTCAAGGAAGTTACAGGAGACTTGGAGCTTATGAGCTCATTTCTCCCAGATGACAAGAGACAAGACTTTCTTGCTCTAGTTAAGCATGCTCAATATGTCTCCAAGTTTGTAAATCGTGCAGCCTTTGACTGCTTTGAATGTATCAGCAGAACCTCTGCTATTGCCATTGGCGCACGACAGATTGCCTGGCTTCAGGCATCAGACTTGGAGACTTGGGTACAGGACAAGTTAGGCAACATTCCTTGCACAGGAGAGAATCTCTTTGGCAAGAACTGGCAGGAGAAGGCTAACGAGTTAGATGCTGACAATACTACTCTAGATAGATTGTCGAAATCTACAGCCACTCCAGCCAAAAAGAAGCCTTATAAAAAAACCCTCTTAACAAAAAGAGGAAATTTTATTCTTCCTATACCCAGCAGAGTCAGACTCAGGGTCAGGTTGCCCAGAAGGGACAAACTAGACAGCAAAAGAAGCCAAAAGGCCCGAGAGCCCAACCATCTCCGCAGGTTCAGCCCCCTCAAGGGCTTTGACTCCTTCCTAGAGCGTTTAGCCTTCCTGCCTCTGAGGGGTCCCCAACCCCCCAATATTCCAGGCAGATTATGCCACTTTGCCAACAGATGGCATCAAATCACAGCAGAAGATTGGACTCTGTCCATTGTAGGAGAAGGGTACAAGCTTCATTTTCACAGCATGCCCCCTCCTACAATTCTAAGGCAATTCAATTCTCAAACCTCCGCAGACAATCTTCTAGATCACGAGGTCTCAACACTTCTTGCCCAAGGGGCAATAGAAGAGGTACCCATTCTTCAACGGGGTGCAGGGTTCTACTCCCCCTATTTTCTTATTCCAAAGAAAACAGGAGGACACAGACCCATTCCAGACCTCAGAGAATTGAACAAATACCTGTTCCGAGAGAAGTTCAAAATGATTTCTCTAGGAACTCTTCTGCCATACCTTCAAGGCCAGGATTGGCTTTGCTCTCTAGACTTAAAGGATGCATACACTCACATTCTGATCCATCCAGATCACAGGAAATTCTTGCAATTCCTTTTCAAGGGAAAACATTTCCAGTACAGGGTTCTTCCCTTTGGTCTGGCTTCAGCACCAAGAGTATTCACGAAATGCATGGCAGTAGTAGCTGCATTTCTGGGGATATTCGTCTTCCCTTACTTAAACGACTGGCTCATTCGAGCCCCTACAGTTGCAGAGGCCAGCACTGCACTTTCTCGCACAATGCGAATCCTCCAGTACTTGGTGTTGGTAATAAACTTCCCAAAATCCCAACTTGTTCCTTCCCAATGCCTGGAATTCATAAGAACATAAGATATGCCATACTGGGTCAGACCAAGGTCCATCAAGCCCAGTATTCTGTTTCCAACAGTGGCCAATCTAGGTCATATGTACTGTCGTGCCCACGTTGCTGTGCACCTGTTGGTTAGGCAGGGTACTGCACTGGGGCCTCAATGTAACTGGCCTTCTGGTAGTTGTAGTTGTGCTGCCAGTTAAAAATCAGTCGTGGAACGATGGTAAGGTTATAAGGGCTTTATTTCCCCTTCCCAAAAGGACTTCTTATCATGGTACAAAACAAAAGAAACATAACCCTTCCTGGGCATATAACAAAAGGAAAAACTGTAACAAAAATAGCTTCCTTTCAGCTTCTTAACCAGAAACAAATGTATTTCAAAACAGTCTTGCACAAGCAGGAATAAGCCTTCCTTTCACAATGTCAGGCTTCAACAGCTTCTTATTTCTCTTTACCTTAATGAGAAAATGCCGTCTGCCATAGAAATTGTACAATCCATCTGTTCAATGCTATTCTCAGCTTCAGACGGTTCACATTGCATTGCTTCTTCACCAGGGTTTAATATATCTTTCCCTTCAGCATGTGGGAGCTTTTCAAACAGTCTCTCTCGGTTATGACGTACTTTCCTTTCTCTGTCGGTGAGAGTAAACTGACTGCTATTACCACATTCACTGGTATTCTGTAGGTAAGAGCCTCTCCCCTGCTGGTGACTGTTAGGTAAACTAAAATATTCTCCTGCACTTCTATTAGAAGGAGTTGGTTTACCTCTTGCCTCTGCTTGGCTCAGGACCCTGTGGATAGCTGGAGTTTTGAACGGCAGTCTTTCTGAGACTCTGCTCCTTACGTTCCTTTCAGAGAGATTAACTTCTTCAGGTAAAAAGCATTTAACTTTCTCTTGCCTAGAATAAGGGTAGTGAAACTTCTCTGTTTCCCTTAAGCTGGCTTCATATGGCTTTTGTATATCAAGGAACTGTTTCCTATAGCCAAGCCCTGTGCTTCCCCTCTTAGGATAAGAATAAAACTCTTTAGCTTTTACCTTTCTCCTCCTGGCTCCATTCCAACCTGAGCTGTTTCCAACACTCTCTGGAATTCTTTGATAAGTGAGGCTTTCTCTCCTGGCTTTTCTACCTCCTCAGTAGTTCTCTCCACAATAGCCGTTATCCTCAATTTCACTCTCTGAGTCCAGCTGTCTTTGCCTCTCACTCAAGCACTCATGGTAATCATTCAAACCTCCATTCAGGCTTCCATAGTGATAGTCAGACACGCTTTCTTCACAGCTATCTCTCCAGCTCTTCTCGTCCTGCCTTTTCTCTCTGCAGTTCCTGTAGCTCTGCCTGTTTCCTCTGTGACTCGGATCTCTGTTCACCCTGTTCCTTCTAACTGTTTGTGAGCTGTGCTTATCTAGGTATCTCCGAGCAGCACCTCCCCCCAGCTGATTTGTATCAGGTGAGAATCTCCTAGCTTCCCTGCTGGCTGGGTGTGTCTCTCTGGCTCGTGACCTCACTTGTTTTCGTTGCTCATAGCAACTTTCTGACATGTGCTTTCCACAAATGTCAGTGTCTTCCTGATCTGCTACTCTTCTATCTATCTCCATAGGCTCCGCTGGTGAGTCTGCTCTGTGACAGTACCTAGCAGTTTCCCCAAGAGACACAAGTTCCACAATGCTTGTACTGGGTCAAGCATTGATATCTTCGGTCACTTCTTAATAATGGTTTATGGACCTTTCCTCCAGGAACTTGTCCAAACCTTTTTTTTTTTTTTTTTTAAATACTTTATTTGATAACCACCAACAAATTCAATATACAATGTACAAATATCCTCAGAGGGGTGTACTCTGATCCCCTCACAGAGGATAAACAAAACAGAGATAACAGGTGGAAAGTGGTTTTTCCCTGAAATAATCCCCCATTCCCCCACCGCCCACTACCCTCCCCCCTCTTTCCCCTCACCCAAAGCACACCACCCTATACACTCTGTAAACCTCCAGCAATTCTACTTACACTCCACATCTCTCACCAGCAGCTCGCCCTATCAACTACCAACATGTAAAATCTCATTGCGACATCTAGCACTCAACTGTTGTATATAAGGCTCCCAGACACGCATAAAAGCTGTCCAGCGTTTGACACTGCCCCGCGCCCCCCATCTCTCTTATCAGCATCATTTGATGGAAGCAATTGTGCCACTCACCAAAAGAAGGTGGACTACTTTCCCTCCAGAGACGCAGAATGGGCCCCTTCCCAACTAAGCAGGCCTTGCGCACCAACAGCCGTTCTCCCTCCGCCACAGGGCAAGGTGGGTCGAGCCGATCGAGCACCACAAGGGCCCCGGTCCATCTCACACGCCGCTGTAATAAGCGATTTAAAAAAGCACCTATCCTAGCCCAATAAGAGCGCACTGATCTACAACCCCTCCACATATGGAATAGAGTCGCCATAGGCTTTGAACATTTCGGGCAAGACCCGTCTATGGTTAGCCGACTGCGGAGCGCCCTCCGTGCGGAAAAATACACCCTGGTTACGCATTTAAATTGTGTCTCCCGCCAACGGGCCTCCTGTGTCAACTTCACTATCCCTTTTAAGGCCTGAAGGACTGCCCCAGGGGGCACTTCTTCTCCCGATTCCCTTTCCCAAGCTGCCTCGACCCCCCGATAGTCAGGGGCAGTATGAAGGCCAGCCAAGCGTTTCTTAAAGTCCGAGATCGATGGGGGATTTTCCTCCCCCAATCCAAAAAACTCCAAAATCTGCGCAGAGCGGTCAACATGTAATGCTTCACGGGGAAGGGAAGACACATAGTGCGCAAGTTGTATATAAGCGAAACAATGTCTAGAGGATAAATCGTACTCCCTACTTAAAGTCAAAAAAGATTTGCATTGCCCGGAAGGTTCTACCACGTGCCCGACATTCTGAATACCTCGGGCAGCCCACTCTCGGAAAACCTTCGTCTCCGAGCCTGGAAGAAAGGTAGCATTGCCCTGTAGTGGGAGCCAGCTGGAGATCCTCCATGAGGTGTTCCAACGAAGGTTAAGGTGCTTCCAGGTTCGCTGAGCCGAACCAATCAGCTCACTACGCACAACATGGCGAGGAAGGGTATGGTGTGTCCCATGTAGAACCCCCAATAACGTCAACGGTGCCACAAAACACTCCTCCATAACTCGAGGTGTATACACGTCTGTCCCTCCCAACCATTCACCAAGGTGACGAGCCTGACAGGCCAAAGCATATCCCGTAAGATCTGGGAGACCCATCCCCCCCTCACGCCAAGTCCCCACCATTCGTGCCCACGAGATACGCGCCTTCCCTCCTTTCCATAAGAACCGTCGAATAGCTACCTCAAACCGACGTATGTCACGGCTTAACAGCCAAACCGGCAGCGTTTGGAACCAGTACAACAACTGTGGCAAAATCACCATTTGAATCGCTGCTACCCTCCCTGAGAGGGATAGCAGGAGTAACTCCCATGTTTTCAACTGTTGCTGTAGCCGCTTCAGTGACCTCTCCAAGTTACGCGAATACAGCATTTGAGGGTTGCGAGTTAGCACTATGCCTAAATAAATAAATTCATCCACCGCCCACCTAAGGGGGAAAATCCCCACCCAATTCCCACGCAGCTGTGTTGATATATCCAAAGCCTCTGATTTGTCCCTATTGATGCGCAGCGCAGCGAGGCTACCAAATCTCGCAAACTCCTCCAATAACTGCGGTAGCGATTGATCCGGAGAGAGCAGATGAACCAAAAGATCATCTGCAAAGGCCGAGAGTTTAAACTCCTGTGAGCCCATACGGATTCCCTGTATCCCTTTGGAGTCTTGATAGTCCGGATCAAGGGGTCCAGCGACAAAACAAATAATAGGGGGGAGAGGGGGCACCCCTGTCTTGTGCCCCGTTCCAGAAGAAAGTCCTCTGATAAGATACCGTTGCACAGTACCCCTGCCGTAGGCCGAACATATAAACTCCCTACCATCCTACAAAAATTATCTCCCAACCCATAACGCGGAAGAAGATTACGAAGAAAGTGCCAATCTACCCTGTCAAAGGCTTTTTCTGCATCAAAACTTATAAGCAGTGAGGGCAACCGATGAGCATGAACCCATTCTAGAGACGCTAGAATCTTACGCAAGTTACGAACCGTTTGCCTCCCCTTGACAAACCCCACCTGGGAATCATGTACTAAGTGGCCTATAACCGTTGCCAGCCGTGTTGCCAAAACTTTTGCATTTAATTTAATATCAAAATTAAGCAGGGAAATAGGACGATACGACCCTACCAGCAAGGGGTCCTTACCCGGCTTAGGAATCAGCGTAAGATGGGCATGATTACTTCCCCAGCGGAAGGCCCCTCTTTCCGCCCTCCCATTAAAGACCTCCGCAAGTATGGGACTCACTGGTTCATCAAGAAGTTTATAGAACTCGGCCCCCAAACCATCCGGCCCAGGTGATTTATTACAACTAGCTGTGGAAATCACGGAGGATATCTCCTGCGCGGTTATAGGTTGCTCTAAGAGCTCTCTCTGTTCCTCAGTAAGCTGTGGTAGGTTCAACGGTTTCAAATACTCATCGAGCTCTACGATGGACGTGGGTTTTGCCTTGTACAAGTCTTGGAAAAAATTCCGGAAGGCCCGGGCAATTTCAATGGATTCTTTCAACAGCCATCCCTGCTCATCTCTGATGGCCGTCACTAACGAGGACCCCCGTTGACCCTTCAAACACCGCGCCAGTAACTTCCCCGGCTTATTCCCATAGCAATGTAGACGATATTTATAATAAAGGGCGGACTTCTTGGCTCTTTGATGTAATAACTCATTAAGATCCACCTGGGCTTCCCAAAGCCTTTTCTTATTCGCAGATGTCGGGTGGCGAGCACACAGCCTTCGCAAACGAGTAACCAGGTGCTCTAAGCCAATTATTCGTTCCACTATCAGCCGACGTTTCCGAGCAGCGAACCCAATAATGTCACCCTGTAACACCACTTTTGCTGTTTCCCACACCAATTCAGGGTCCTCACTGTGGCACTGGTGGTCACTCACAAACTCCCGCCAGAGCTGCTTCAAAAAATGTTGAAATCTAACATCCTGGCACAACCCCAGGGGAAGTCTCCAGAGTCTCGTCCGGGTATGTACCACCCCCCAATGCAACTCCATTCCGACCAATGCGTGGTCCGAGATTTCCAAGGGGCTGATCTGCACCTCCCCCACATTAGTAAACAGGGCCCCTGACACTAGGAAATAGTCAATTCGAGCACTGGACCTGTGAGCCCGGGACTGGTGGGTAAAATCCCTCTCTGAGGGGTGCAATAAACGCCATGGATCAACCAGGCCGAGTCTGCCGCGAAAGCGCTGTAACACCTGCGCCATCGGAATCCTCTCTCTCGCCTCTCCCCCTCTAGAGGTGTCAAGGTCTACATCTAGAACCCCGTTAAAATCTCCCGCCAGGAGTAGCGGGAATTCCGGAAGTTGTTCAATTTTAGAGGCAAGACCATTATAAAAGCCAGGCTCCATCACATTAGGACCATACAGGCTCCCAATAATCACCGGCTTCCCTTCCAGTCTACCAGCCAGCAGAAGAAAGCGCCCACCCATGTTTCCTTAGTGTATCCAGTCAGATACACTAAGGAAACATCTAAAAGAGCCTTCAGCATTCATGCCCCAATAGCTTGGAATGCACTCCCACCAGAACTGAGAGCCATAACCAGCCTAACACAATTCAGAAAAAGTCTCAAACACCACCTCTTCTTAAGCTATTTCCCAATTTAGTTTTGCACAAGAGAAATACTACATCCATACTCAGGTCAAGACAACTTCAACTGTGACTAATGTGTATAGACTACTGTATATAGTTACATAATGTACATAGTTTCCCTTTATTACCAAGTTCAAATTCCTGTTACTTGTAAAATGCACTACAGTTTTTCTGTATGTATATGTTTGGTTCCATGTAAACCGCGCTGATGATAATAGTGCGGTATATAAGAGATGTTAAATAAATAAATAAATAAATCCTCCGACGCAACTACCTTTTCCATGGCAAAGCGCACCCGCTTATGGATCAAAATTGCTACACCCCCCTTTTTCCCTCGTGCCGGGGATCCCCAGACCTGCCCCACCCAGCCCCTTCAAAGTTTATTATGTTCTGCCTCTGATTGATGTGTTTCCTGTAGCAGGGCCACATCACACTGCTATCTGGTCAAGGCCTGCAATATTTTATACCGCTTAATTGGAGTCTCCAATCCACAAACATTCCAAGTAATAACCTTCAGGGGCATGGGGCAGTGTCAAGATTTATCCAGGTAGAGAAACCCAATCCCAACATGGGAGCTCCCCCAGCCTGGAACTCCCCCCCAACAATCAACTGAAAAGTACAGAGCTGCATATTATAAAACAATGGAGTGTGTGCTATCCCCTCCCTTCGCCTCCCCCCCCCTCCCAACTGTCCCCCCCCCTGTCCTCCCACTGCTTGACCATCAAGTCCACCCATAGTTTGGACAACTTCCCTATGGCAATCAGGATTGCCCCACGCATCCCCAAGCTTTATAGTGAGCCTCTCATTTATAACAGGTAACTTTCTTCCTAATTCCTATATAATGGGTCTACAGTATTACCTATTCTCCACCTCCTCTCCCCCCTAAAAAAAAGACTCTGTGCGAACACCTTAACTTGTCCTGATTGATCAAAACTAAGAAAACACCCCCCTTCTATCTATTAAGCCCAAATGAACTTTCTCCCCAAGATCCGTTATCTCTCCATCCCCACCCATATTAGAATCCCCTCAACGTGGCAATCCCCCAAGGAAACCCAAGTTATCTATAATCCATTCCTTATGACCACAAGATCCACTGCATCAGATGTCCTGACCCAGTTATCCCCCTGGGGGACTAACCCAAAGCCCTCCTCCGGTCTTACTCTAGGGGAGAGCCACTTACTTTACACAACAGCACATATAGGATCATCAGCGCGCCTCTACAGGCCACCCATAAAGAAGCAAAGTAACAGTCCATAGCATTGGTCTAGCTTAAATCCATTCATCCTCGCCATCTAGGGCCGATCCCCAACGCATAGATCTTGCCACATTCATCCCTCCCATCATCTTATTTTACCGAAGATCAACCTCCAACATGGAGACAGACTCCTGGGTGAAACACTGTGAATTTCCAGCGTTAGACCCAACACCACCGGAGTTGCCTGCACGAGGTTTTCCAGTCCCAGGGTTGTATTCAATGTAATACTCTTCCCTGCATAATCGAGAGACCAATCTACAATCCTGCCCCCCACCATCTCGCTATCCGGGTCTTAATTAAAATTAAAAATGGACTTAGGAGGCCGGGGCAGGGCCAGCACTCACCTCGATTAGCCCGTCACTGCTCCCAATAATAGGGGGAAGAGAAGGAGGAAAAAAGAACAACGAACTATATAAAAAACAAAGGGGGGATTATTATAAGAAACCAAATTAAAAAAAAAACCCTCTCAGAATCAACCAACAACCCCACCCAACTACTCATTCACTCGTCCCAGACATCACCCACGAATATCAGGGAAACTACCCCCACATTACAACCCATAGGATAAAGCAGATGTGGCAACAATGAAAAAGTATAATCATTAAACTTTCACACAAAGGATCAGCTTAACACTGTATCCAAATGTAGCAGGCCACAGCTTAGACAGAACAGAAAATGTAACAATATAACAACTGAAGCCAGGATTAGAACAACCGCTACAGTTCAGGCCCCAAGCAGGCCCTTGAGCCTCTCTCTTTCAACAAAACAGCAATTCTCCATCCACATGCGTGGCACAGGTCTCACGGGGAAGAAGCAGTTTGAGAAGTTAAAGTTCCTAGTAGAGATGTAGCCGCCGCCGGTGTTGTCAGGTAGCGTGTCTGCCCATTGGTCTCCACTCTCAGACAAGCCGGGTAAAGCAGTGAGAATCGCACGCCTTGATTTCGTAGTTGTGTGCAGACCCCGGAGAAGGCCTGTCTCTGTTGGCTCACTAAAGCTGAATAATCTTGGAACACAAGGATTTGTGGTGAGTCCTGTGTAATCTTCTGAATATGTAATCTTCTGGTCTAGTCTCCGCTTGGACCTGGGTTCATTTCACTTCACAGACGCAGGAGGGTTTGTAATAAGACCAGGGCCGGATTTACGTATACGCCATGTACGCCATGGCGTAGGGCCCACAACCGGCAGGGGCCCACAAAAAATAGAACCAGTTTTTTTTTTTTAACTCGATTAAAAAAAAAACCTGGTGGCTGCCGCCGCGGGGCCCCCTCTGCTGCCGCGGGGGCCCCGTCTACAAGATGGTCTGGTCTGGTCTGGTCCGGTCCGGTCGGGTCGGGTCGGGTCGGGTCGGGTCGGGTCGGGTCTCGTCTCCCTCCCTCCCTCCCTCCCGGCTGCGAGAGACGCGAAGATAGAGCGTCTCCTCGCGTCTGTGTTAAGCCCGCAGGGGCTGATGGGATTTCCCATCAGCCCCTGCGGGCTTAACACAGACGCGAGGAGACGCTCTCCCTTCGCGTCTCTCGCAGCCTGCAGCGAGGGAGGGAGAGAGACCCGACCGGACCCGACCCGACCGGACCGGACCCGACCAGCTTGTAGACGGGGCCCCCGCGGCAGCAGAGGGGGCCCCGCGGCGGCAGCCACCAGGTTTTTTTTTAAATTAAATTTTACTTTAGGCCGGGGGGGGGGGGGTAGGTGTCCTACCCCCCCCCCGGCCTAAAGTAAAATTTAATTAAAAAAAAAAACAGGGGGGGTGCCGCCGCGGGGCCCCCTCTGCTGCCGCGGGGGCCCCGTCTACAAGCTGGTCGGGTCCGGTCGGGTCGGGTCCGGTCGGGTCTCTCTCCCTCCCTCCCTCGCTGCAGGCTGCGAGAGACGCGAAGCGTCTCTCGCAGCCTGCAGCGAGGGAGGGAGAGAGACCCGACCCGACCGGACCCGACCCGACCGGACCGGACCCGACCAGCTTGTAGACGGGGCCCCCGCGGCAGCAGAGGGGGCCCCGTGGCGGCAGCCACCAGGTTTTTTTTTTAAATTAAATTTTACTTTAGGCCGGGGGGGGTAGGACTGGTAATGGGCTATGGGGGGGGGTTAGGACTGGTAATGGGCTATGGGGGGGAAGTAGGACTGGTAATGGGCTATGGGGGGGGTAGGACTGGTAATGGGCTATTGGGGGGGCTGGGGCTGGAAATGGACTGGGGGGGGTAGGGCTGGTAATGGGCTATTGGGGGCTGGGGCTGGAAATGGGCTGGGCTGGGGGGGGTTAAGGCTAGAGGTGGGCTCATGGGGTTAGGACTGGTAATGGACTGTGGGCTGTTCGGGGGGGCTTAGAACTGGCAATGGGCTTTGGGGGGGGGTTAAGACTGGTAATGGGCTGTGGGCTGATGGGGGCTGTCTGGTAATGGGCTATGGGGGGGGGCTAGGACTGGAAATGGGCTGGGGGTTAAGACTGGAGGTGGGCTGATGGGGTTAGGACTGGTAATGGGCTGTTGGGGGGGGTTAGGACTGGTAATGGGCTTTGGGGGGGTTAAGACTGGTAATGGGCTGTGGGCTGATGGGGGTTGTCTGGTAATGGGCTATGGGGGGCTAGGACTGGAAATGGGCTGGGGGGTTAAAACTGGAGGTGGGATGATGGGGTTAGGACTGGTAATGGGCTGTGGGCTGATGGGGGGGGTAGGACTGGCAATGGGCTATGGGGGGCTGACTGGAAATGGGTTGATGGGGTTAGGACTGGAAGTGGGCTGATGGGGGGTTAGGACTGGTAATGGGTTATAGGGGGGGCTTAAACTGAAAATGGGGTGATGGGGGGTTAAGGACTGAAAATGGGGTGATGGGGGGTTAAGGACTGTAAGTGGGGTGATGGGGGGGCTAGGACTGGAAATGGGCTGATGGATGGCTAGGACTGGAAATGGGCTGATGCAGGGACTAGAAGGGAATGGATGCTGGGTGAGGCTGGAACTAGAAGGGAGCTGATGTTGGGGGAGGATTAGAATGGGATGGGGCTGGAAGAGTAAAATGGAGAAGGGAAAAATATTTTGTGTGGGAGGGATAAAAAATCTACAATTGGCCAGGTATTGGGAGAGTAAGTGGGGATTGAGGATGGAGGGGTAATATTTGAGTGGATGAAATAGGAATGAGGAAAGAGCAAAAGGAGAAAGATTAGTATGTTAAAGCAGATGTAGAGAGAGAATGGAAAAAAATCTAGAAGAGAGAAGAAAGGACAAATGGACAGCAGACGATGGAGAGTTAGCAGAAGACACGAAGAAACCAGAAGAAAGTGGCTGGAGCAATTGCAGCTGAAAAAAATGCACAAAAGGTAGAAAAATATCTCTTTATTTTGAATTTATTAATTGGAATATGTCAGCTCTGGTAAATGTGCATCATTAACATCTGTGCTTTGTTTAGTACAAGAGCAAATTAATGTATTGTTTTATTTCTACAGTGTTGTACATTCCAAGTTTGGCTTTTGGGATTCCCAGTTTAATTATTGTCTTCCTATTTCTAAATTGTGATTACTTGTTTGGTGATGGTCTATGTTCTGCATGTGTAACTGAGCTGAGGTGTTCTGTTTATATAATTCCTATTTGACATTGCCACTTGTTCTCTTTCCCCAGTAGGTCATGTATTGTTGTTCTCTGAAATGTATTGGTTTAATATTTGCAGTGTTGCCTTTTGATTGGTAGAGTATGGTGCTTTGTGAGTCCTGGTAGTGCTGTTAGGATACGGCGGGTTTACTATGGGCAGTGTTTGTAGTAGTTCCTAATGTGTCTGGCAGTTGGCACTGGATTATAGTAATGTAGAAATCTTTTAGTCTTTCTTTATCCATACACTCATTAAGAGGCACGTTTACTAAAAGTTAGTATATGGTAACATTATGCAAATATTTATGCAAATGAGGCCCCTTATGCAAATGAGGTCCGCACCCCCCTTGGGCCGCCCCTGCTGGGGGCCCACAATTTTTGTTGGCATAGGGCCTCACTCAAGGTAAATCCGGCCCTGAATAAGACAAGCAAACAGGTGTGGCTTGGAGAAAGGTTTTTATGTAAAAATAGGCTTAATACATAGGTATTGAACAGAGGTATATAGTGATTGCTACAGAGCTGTTTCAGTGTGCATCAATGAATCTGTGTGTGTGCATGTGTGAAGTGTGAGAGAGATAGAGGCCAGAACATGTGGGTCAGAGCCGCATGGTAGGCCAGAACATGTGGGTAGAGAGAGAGGGGGAGGGGAGGAGTTGAGTATCAGAGCCTCCTGTCCTTCATGTCCGATGGATGGTGGGAGAGAGAGAGAAGCAGGAAGTGTGTCTGTCCTTTATAGTGCCTCTCCAGCAGTTCCCCTTGAGGTCTGCTATTGTCTTTGGCCACTCCCTTTAAGGTCTGCTATTCTTGATTTAGCAAAGAGGGGCTGCAGACAGGTCCTAGAGACTGACATCACCAGGGGGTCAGAGTTTTACTTTGTAGACTGAATTCACCAGAGTCCACAGCTGCATGGACTGTATGCTGACATCTCCCACACCTTTTTTATTTTTCTTTATTATTTGTGCCTGGAAATGGTGGAAGCAAACCTGTGGTACCTGTCCCAGCTGCCCTTACCTGATAGTAGGCAGCTTGTCTAATACCTCCTGTATTAAATACCTTGCTATGTCTAGCAGGTCCCCTGTCCTGCACAGTACTGTCTCTAGTACTGTCTCTAGTGTTCTAGAGATAAACAAGTCTCCTTATGAGTCCAAACCTCGTGTCTTAGGTAGAGCAGCCACTACTGGGGGGGGAACCCAATATGCCACTTACGTGCCCGTCTTAGAGAGTGTGAACAGTGCATAAGGTCTGCAGGAATTTTTAAAGAGGCTAAAGCAAAAGGTACCAGGATGCTATGAGTGGGGATAGGAAGCAATACTAGACTGCAGCTGACTCTGGTATTCAGTGTAATAGGAAATGCCAAATTAGCCTGGATGTAGGGGTGGATGCTGGAGAAGTTCAGTGTAACTACCTTAAAATGTTGTTGTTCTGTATGACATGCGCTGCAAGGAAATGTACATTTTTTTCATCTTACAGCACAGGAAAATTACGATAATGCATAGCAATATTTGTACAGCAGTTAAAATAATAATAGGGTGAATAAAAACATTAAAGACATGATCAGCAGTAGGTGAGTAACCAAATAACAATTCCCACACAGACACATGAGCATCTTGTAGCAAGTGTCCAACAATTTGTTGAATGTGTCCATTCTCATAAGCGATGGTGTGATTCACTTCAGTGGATGTTGTTTTAAGGTGATCAATATAGGCATGGAGTTCTGTAAAGTTGAGCAGTTTATGTAGTGTCTCTTCTCCCATGCCAAGTGGTAATGGATGCACAGCATATGAGATAAAGTCTGGAATGTCCATAGTGTCATTGGTAACCAGCGGTGTGGAATAAGTTGTCCCATTAATGGTGAGGGAGACCAGTGGTGTATGACTGCACCAGGTATTGTTTGGTAAATAGTTTGAACTGTACAACAAAGTATTCTTGGGAAGGCGAATGTCATGCATTCTGGGAGCAATCGAAAAAGAAACATTCTGGGGAAAGAACAGATGAAAACAAAAGTGTCCAGCTCCAAGGTAATACAAACTGTGTGAGGTAGTCAGGGAATATGAGAGCTTAACAGTCAGGGAGCAAGAGGAAGAATTGTTCCAGCAGGAGGTGTCAGCCTCTTTAAACTGGTGAGGTTGACACTTGAACTGAAATGTAGTCTGCTCACACAAACTGGGGTCCATCGGCTTGAATGAAGTCCAGGTGTCATCCAGTGGCTGTACCCATGTGAGATGGTCCACAGGATACATAAGCATATTATCAAACTGCACCCCAATATTAACAACAGGATAAATAACTGTGTGTTGTCATGACCATGGGATCAAAGTACAGATAGAGCAGCCTTGTGGTGAACAAATGGGAACACTAACTGTCCACCAATCAAGGTGAGTTATAGCAAATTCAGGTATTATGGTACTAGCCATATGGATGAGAGATGGTGGCCAGTGTCCTAACTTAGCAGTGATCAGAATTTCCTTTAGTATAGTAATAAGCTCGATCTGTACTTGATCACAGGCAAGAGCCCTGGAAATATTCTTTCCCAATCTATATTCTGCATGTGCTAAGGTAACTGTTCTATAAATGGGAGATATAAGAGCAAAGGTATCTACAACTACATTGGACAGTTTAGAGGAAGCTTCATTAATAATATGTTGTGAGGTAAAACCATCCGCTGCATGCTGAGCAGTGGATCCCATTTTATTACGGAGCACCTCTATATCAATTACATTAAAGGCACCCAGTGCAGTCCCTGTGCCACCTAAAATTGTATCAATTAATTCACGCTTGTGTCAAAATTGCTTAGCTCTGGGTGTTACTGACTGCATATCAAACCAAGTATTGAGCATTTGTATGTGGTTGGCAACAAACAGAGCAATTTGGATATTTGTGAGTAACTAGAAACAATTTGGGAAATAGATGCCAAGTAAGAAAATGGTATTCCACATCATATAAAACATCGTGTGGTGCATCATATTTAATCTGAAAGGGATGTCCTTCCTGAAATGGGTGGATATCAGAAAGGTAGAGTACAGGAGGAGCAGAAGTAGTGGGAGGGGTGGGATGAGGGGTAGTAGGTAAACAAGATACATCCAAAAGGAATGAAGTCTCAGTGATGTGCTGTTGATCACTCACAACCCATGTATAAGTTATTTTCCAGGTACCTCTGTCCTGACAGGAAATATTGTACAAAATCAAAGCAGGAGGACCTAGAAAGTAACGTTCTGGGCGTGCCCTCAATTCTTGTGTCCTTTCTAGAGAAGTGGAAACTGGTGGCTCCCACTGTACTTGAGTGATGTTTAATGAATAGAACACTGGCTTGTCCTGTACCGAACAGAAACTCAGGATGACCAGATCCTTTCCTTCCGGGAACGGTGGGGGTATTTCTTGATAGCGATATACCCCACCTGTGGAGTTCGCCCAGCCAATCGTGCATATTCGGATGATAGTTCCTGTAATGAGACTTGAGTAAAAGAGAGCAGATACAAGAACAACAGGAAACCAAGACATAATAAAAGCTAACTTGTTTCACTCTACTAGGGAGTAAACTAATGCTCCCCACTTATACTATGTAACAACAAAACAAAAAAAAAAATAATAATTTTTACTACTTATTTACATAACTATTAAACACATGTTAACTATACAGCAGAAGCACATAGTTACCGTCCTCAAGCGACTTTTGTTCAGAAAGCAGCTGTCCGTGCTGTCTTCATAAAGCAGCTGTCCGTGCTGTCTTCAGGTGGTAGCTGAAAACAAAGACTGATAAAACACATATTACCCATATGGTTTTAACTGGGTGATGTGTTTCCAGTACTGCTGGTTGTCGTGCATTAGGATAGGCTTGGGCCTAAGGCATCAGTAACCAAGTACGGTCCCTCCCACTGTGCAGTTCCAAAGGGGAGGTTTGGTCTAGGTCTCATCTCTGCAAGACACTAGTGACAGGGTTTCCTTCATGTATTCATGAAATATTGCTGGTGAATCTTTATATCCCTGTGGAAGCACAGTCCATGCACACAGTTTCGGCCAGGCTGGTGAATTGCATGTGGAAGAAATAGGTCTAATCAGACCCCTCTCCTCCAGTATCTTCACAATTTTAGTCACTGGTTCTATAGCCTGATGAGGTACTGGGTATTGCTTCTGTGGTGGAGGATCCTCACCTTCCAACAGTATTTCTGTGTGCATTTTCCCACAATCTAACTTGTCTTGAGCCCAGACTGGAATATCAGCCACTTCTGAGGGAATTACACACAGATCATACTGTTGAGCTGCCTTAGTGCACTGAGTTGCTAACTGCATAGGAATGACCTCATGCACTAAAGTTTTAGAAGCACTTGAAGTTCCTGAATACTGCCACAATTTAAGATTAGCCATATCCACCACCAAATTTAACTGGTTGAGAACATCAATTCCAATTATTTCTTTTGGTGTGTTCACTATAGTGGAGGCAGTGGTTTCTAACATTTCCTTATTTTGTTCACTGTGCACAGGGATACCCCATTTAACTGGGATAGCCACACATTTGGAAGCTGTGTCATTAATTCCTTGAATTTCATAAATTTCCATATTTTTCTGATCTGCAGTGGGAGAAGCTCTGTTAGTAAAACTAATTCCAGCCCCTGTGTCAATCAAAGCTAGTTTATCCTGACCCCCTACTCTACTGATAACATTGGGGCGTGCACAAGAGTCCAGTATCAAGGGTGTTACAAGCCTTAAATTGTGTCCTGGGCCTGTATCCATTTCATCATCCAGAGGCTCTGGAATTGAGTCCTCTGCTGAGATAAAGGAGGCAGGCTGGGCTATGAAGGCTTGAGACATTTTGATATCTGAACTCAAGAGGTCAGGACATCCCTATGCACTAGCCTTGTGTTTGTCCTGAGCTGCTTGTAAATCCTGTTTTAATTTATCTATTTCTATCTGCAGTATGTTTGTCTTGTTCCCATTTAGATTTCTCCTTTTCTAGCCCATCTCTCTGTGCTTTGAGTTCCTGAAAAGGAATGTAACCTGAGGAGTTTCTAAAAGTACCTCTGCCATGTGCTCTCCAAGGTGTGTGTCCTCTGTCTGTGTTTCTTGTGTACTGAGAGGATCCCTCAGCTTGCCACTTAGGTGTGTGTCCTCTGTGTTTCTTATGTACTGCGAGGATTCATTGGCTTGCCACTTCCGTGCTTCTGATACTGTAATGACCTGCGTGGGCTGGGTCTTCCAAACACACCCAATTCTGAGCATTAAAGTATCAAAAGGGGTTGCTTCAGGGTCTTCAGAAAATAACAGAAGGTGTTTTGTAATCTCAGGGGATAGCAATTCTAATAAAAATTCCTTATGCATGCTCTCCCCATAATCTTCTGCCTTGGGCCAGGACTCCTGCTCATTAAGAACTGCTTTTAAAATCCAGGCTCTATATGCAAACTGTTCCAGTGTATCATTTGGTAAAGGTGAAATAATTTTAAAAACTTGCATTGGGGAACAGTGAAATAGTTTCTCAGTACCCCTTTTAACCAACTGGTATGGGTGAGTGAAAGAGACAACTTTATAATAATGTGGCCCCAGAGCCAAATGCATAAGTCTATCAAAGTCTGATTGTTTTCTTCTGTATTTCCCTAGACCCCAGTGAATCAGAATATCAATCGCCCATTTAACCCACTGATTTACATTAAGAGGCATAGTACCAATTTTCTCAACTATTTTTTCAATATCTTTATCTTTTAAATTTTCATGCAACATTACTTTAACTGGTGCTTTGAGTTCAGTACTGGGTGCAATGTCTAAGTCATCTGAATTATGCTCCAGACAGAGATCCTGATTATTGCTGGGATCTGGCTGAGATAAACTATCAGAATTTTCCTGCTGTGATTCATCTGTGTTCTTACCATTCCTAAGTCCAACTATGCATACTTCTGTATTCTTTTGTTGCTGATCAGGTGTGTCATAGGCATAGGGGGCTGAGGGAGGGGTGGGCGTATATTTAGTCTTTTGTTTCTCAAGAGCTTGTATGCATGGCTGATAGGGTGTGTCATAGGCATAGTGGGCTGAGGGAGAAATGGGTGTTGGCTTTCTTGCAGAGGCCAATTGATCTTTAACGTGCCTCAATTCAAGTTTAAGTGCTTCTAATTGTTCACTAACAGTTATAAAAGAATTTGTGGCTTGTATCACTTGAGTTCTTTGTATAGAGATGCAAATTTGTGCCTCCTCAAGGTCTTTGGTCAATTGGGTACACTGAGAAGTCAGTTCAGAGTTTTCTTGTCTCATGCTAATGAGTCCCCTGCACATGCCTTGGATGAAAAGGCATTTTCTTTTATTTGTTTTCTTTTTGAATTCTTGATCATGGTTTAACATTTGTTTTTGAATATTATACCATGATGACTCAGGGAATTCCCCTTCAAATGGACCCCCTTTCCTCTTACAATATGAAATTATAATTTCTTTAAGTTCTTTAAAATCAAAGGCTTCCATATTTGATACTGCAGAGAGGCTGTAATTGGACTGTCTCAACTGTGTAACCTTAGAAGGAGGAATGCTAACTTAAAAAGTGCTTCTCACCTATTTAACAGGGTGGAAGTTTTAGGGTGAAGTTATAGTAAGAAGGGTGTTAGTAGATTAACAGAATTTTGTATCAATTGCAGCCAGCTCTAAGCCTGCTCTCACTAAGATAGTTACTGACAGGAGACAGAGAAATAAAAGTTAAGGGACAGGAGATTAACAGAATTGTCAGATATTCCTGCTCACACCAAGATATATACTGACAGGAGAGAGAAATAAAAGTCAAACAGACAAGAGGTAAATTAATGTTACCAGGAAAGATGTATATTGTACTCTATGAGGGAATATTTAACTGTGTAACTCTGTATTTTCTTAGCAGCTCAAATACTATAGAAAGATCTTTAGCAAGCCTATACATCAAAATAACACCATTGCAAGCCACTCTGTGTGATGTCTTTAAAATTCTAGATTCTTACAGAGCCTTTTGACAATAAAAATCTCACCTTGTCTAACCCACAAAACAAAATTGTAAATGGTCACACGGACTTTCGATTCTGTCTCACTCTGTCTGAAATCTACTTAATGTATTATACAAAATTATTACTTACCCAGCTGGAGATCTGCTGTGAAATCCGAGAGACGAGTCCCCAATATGGCTGAATAATCTTGGAACACAAGGATTTGTGGTGAGTCCTGCTGCTGCATATTTCGGCCCCGAGCCGTCCTCAGTACCATTTCTTTTTGCCGGTAGTCCAGGAATCGGGCTATGGCTGCTCTCGGACGCCTCAGTTGCTCTCGCCGCTGGCCCAACCGGTGCACGCGTTCCAACTTTACAGGGTCCACGTTTTTGCCTTGTAGCAGTTTCTCTATCCAGGACTGCAGGTATTCAAACAGAGCGCCATCTGCCACGCTCTCCGGTATTCCAATAAACCGTAAGTTCTTTCGTCTCCCCCGGTTTTCGAGTTCATCCAGAAGTATATACTCACAGTTGCAGATTTCTCTCCAGAAGTAACCGTCCCCCTTTCTAGTCCTTCAAGACAGAGGTTCACAGAGCTCTGGTTGAGCTATTTATGCCTCTGCTGCTGAGGTAATGCTGTGACCAACTTCCTGGGTAATTAATAGTCCTTGCTTGGATAGGAGGAGTCTTTCAAAATGGCCTTTTGATCTGCCACCTGGTGTTAACACCTATTGAAAAGGTTTCACAGGTCTCTTGCCCCCTAGGTAGAAGGCCTCTTTGTAAAGGTCTCTAGAAGACTTTATTTGTTGCTCAAAGAGTACAGACCCTGTTTTGCCTTTTGTGCTAAGCTAAATTCTGATTTGATTTAAATTATAGCTCTTAGCTGCTGCTAGGCTCTAACTTCTTATGAAATTTAAACTACAAGCTCTCTTCTGGGTACTAAATTTAACCAGAAAGCTCATAGGGGCCTGTCTAGATACCAGACAGGCAAAGGCCTTCCTTCCACAGGCCCGGTGTCTTCGCATAATGCAACTAGCTTCTCAAGCAGCAGGGAAATCTTCCCTAACTGCTCGGGAGCTACTACATTTACTGGGACATATGGCATCCACAGTTCATGTAGTCCCATATGTTTGCCTCCACATGCGAGCAGCTCAGTGGACCCTATCCACACAGTGGGCACAGGACACTTATCAGACAAAATAATAAACTCTCAACGGACAATTTTGTCCCTCCAATGGTGGCAGTCCCTAGAAAATCTGACAATGGAGTCTCCTTTTCATTAACCCCTTTTTCAGGCCACCCTAACAACAGATGCATCGCAGGTGGGTTGGGGAGCACACCTGAATCATCTCTCTACCCAGGGAACCTGGACTCCACAGGAGGCTGGTCTACACTTAAACCTCCTGGAATTAAGAGCAATCTATTTAGCTCTTCAAGTATTCCACACCCAGCTCAGCTACAAGACAGTCCTAGTCCAGAAGGACAATCAAGTAGCCATGTTCTATGTGAACAAGCAGGGCGGGACAGGCTCTCTGTCGTTATGCAACAAAGCTTTGCGACTGTGGGCCCTCGCCAGAGAGTATCAAATTCACCTTCTAGTGGTATATCTTCCAGGCATTCAAAACCTTTGGGCAGACAAACTCAGTCAAGTACTGCTGCCTCACGAGTGGTCTCTCCACCTAGACCAGGTGGCAAGATATTTCATCTCTGGGGCACTCCAGACATAGACCTCTTTGCAACTCCACTGAATGCCAAACTTCCCCAGTTCTGTTCCAAGATTCCGGCTCACAATTGTCAGACAAGGGATGCCTTCCTCCTTCATTGGGGTCAGGGTTTCCTTTATGCCTTTCCACCCATTCCCCTCATCCTCAAAACACTCTTCAAGCTTCAGAGAGGCAGGGGTCGCATGATTCTCATAGCATCACGATGGACACGCCAAGCATGGTATCCCCTGCTTCTTCATCTCTCTCAAGCTGCACCTCTGGAGTTAGGACATGCTCCAGATCTCCTTTCCCAAGAGAACGGGACGCTATGGCACCCGAATCACCAGTCCCTGCATCTCACGGCCTGGTTGCTGAAGGCTTAGACCTCCAAGATTTCAACCTGTCACAATAGGTAAAGGATATCCTTCAGGCTTCTAGGAAACGTTCCACAAGAAGATCTTATGCCTTCAAGTGGAAACGTTTTACTATATGGTGCTCCAAGAAGGGATTAAACCCCCTTGACATACCCTTAGAATCGATACTAGAGTATCTCCTTCACTTATCGAATTCTGGTCTAAAGACCAATTCGGTAAGAGTCCATCTTAGTGCAATTGCAGCTTCTTATAAGCCTCTGAATGGACAACCAATTTCCTCTCATCCACTCATATCCAGATTTATGAGAGGTCTATTAACCAAAAACCTCCCATTAAGTCACCACCGGTGGCATGGGATCTAAATCTAGTTCTCAGGCAGCTCATGAGGCCGCCTTTTGAGCCTTTATCCACTACAACCCTTAGGTTTTTGACCTGGAAGGTCATCTTCCTAATTGCAGTCATCTCTGCACGTCGCATTAGTGAACTGCAAGCTTTAGTGGCTAATCCTCCTTATACTAGGTTTCACCATGATAAGGTTGTTCTTAGAACTCATCCACACTTTCTGCCAAAGGTGGTTTCGCCTTTTCATTTAAATCAATCATTCAATTTATCTTCCTGTATTTTTTCCGAGGCCTCATGCCTCTAATGCAGAAAGAAACCTTCATACTTTGGATTGTAAAAGGGCCTTAGCCTTTTACCTACAGAGAACACAGCAACATAGAAAGTCCTCACAACTTTTTATAGCTTTTGACCCTAGTCATTTGGGACAACTGGTCTCCAAAAGAACTTTATCTAAATGGACTGCCCAATGCATATTCTTTACTTATGAGAGTAAGGGTCTTCCTCTTCAGAACCATGTCACAGCTCATAACGTGAGAGCCATGGCAACTTCCATGGCTAATCTCCACTCTGTGTCTATCGATGACATTTGTCGAGCAGCCACCTGGGCTTCGGTACACACCTTCACAGCCCACTACTGCCTGGATAGAGCCTCCCGTCTGGATGCCTTCTTTGGCCAAGCTGTTCTTCAAAATCTCTTTCAGACCTAATTCAACTCCTACCCACCAACCCTGGTGGAATACCAGAAATCCATGGGAGGAAGGATTCCCACCTTTCCAGGGTGGCACCTTCCTGGGGCTATCTCCCTGGCATCTTCAGCTAGGAAGTCCCCATATGTGAAGACTACATCCCTGCTTGTTCCTGGAGATAGCATAGTTACTCACCTGTAACAGGTGATCTCCGGGAACAGCAGGAATTTAGTCTTCACAACCCACCCACCTCCCCTAAGAGTTGTCTCTCTATCTCTTTGTCTCTTTCCTCTCTCCCTCTATCCTTTTCACTCAGCTACAAACTTAACTGAAGAGGGACAGTTGGAAAGGCGGGAAGGCAGCGCGCATGTGCTCAGGGATGCTCCCAAAAGCTTTCTTATTGGACGCTGGGGAACGTTCCTGCGCAGGCTCCATCGGTACTGACGATACCCATATGTGAAGACTAAATTCCTGCTGTTCCCGGAGATCACCTGTTACAGGTGAGTAACTACGCTTTCCTGACATTGCCTCTCAATTTAGCCCCTTGCAGCTTTATGTTATGCCCTCTAGTTTTACAGCTTCCCCGTCTTTGGAAGAGGTTTGTTTGTTCATTAATTCTCTTTAAGTATTTAAAGGTCTGAATCATTTTTATTTTTATTTATTTTTTATTTATTTACATTCTCTTATATACCGCACTATTCTGCATCAGTGCGGTTTACATTGAACAAACTGAAATTACATTGAACAGGGCATTATAACTTGGAGATAACTATTTTACAGGGAACATGGGCTATGGAGGGTTAAGTGGCTTGCCCAAGACCACAAGGAGCACCTGTGGGACTAGAAACCCCAGTCCTTCCGGCCCAAGAGTGCTGTCCTCTAGTGGGATATCTCCCCTATCCCTCCTCTCCTCCAGAGTGTACATATTTAGGTCTTCAAGTCTCTTCTCATAAGGCTTCTGATGCAGGCTCCAAGTCATTTTGGTCGCCTTCCTCTGAACCATTTCCAGTCTTTTTACATCCTTTGTGAGATATGGTCTCCAAAACTGAACCCAGTATTCCAAGTGGGTCCTCACCAGTGACTTATAGAGTGGCATTAGTACCTCTTCCTTTCTGCTGGTAATTCCTCTTTGTATGCAACCCAGCATCCTCCTGGCTTTTGCCACTGCCTTGTCGCACTGTTTTGCCACCTTGAGATCCTCAGAAATAATCACACCAAGGTCCTTCTCCTGGTCCATGCACACCAACCTCTTGCCCCCTGTCGCGTACATTTCCCTTGGATTTCTGCTGCAGTGCAGGAAATAATTCCTACAGTTGGGGTATATGTAGCATTGTTTATAGCTAAGTGTAGCTAGATGACTTAGGGTCCCTCCAAAAATTGTTAAAAAAATAAATAAAATTAAAAATCAGTAAAGTGGAAGTATTCCTTTTTGTGCTATTTGAGAGGTGTTTTATTTTGTGACGTGGATTTTTTCGTTCTGCAATTTTTTGCCCCAGGTGCTATAGGATTGCCTTAGAGATTATTTTTTGTGGCATGTTTGGGATCCTCCAGGGAAGGCCTGAGGCCCGATGCCATGTGTGGTGCCTCGACTGTGCCCCTTCTGTTTTTATTTTTCCACCAGGCTGCTCCAAAGCATTTTTTATGGTGCCATGGCCCCTGCTGTGGAAGGGTGCCTGGCAAGGTAACTGCATCCAAAAGCCCATGAATCCCAATCAACATCAGTACACTGCGTCTTATTCCATGACTTTTAGGCTTTCTAAAAATCCAGATATGTTATATCAACTGGTTCACCTTTATCTACCTGTTCATTCACACTTTCAAAAATATAGCAGATTAATGAGACAAGGTTTTCCTTGGCAAAATCCATCTTATTCAGTTGAAAAAAATCCCTTTGTAAATCTAGAAACCTTCTCCTGGAAGCAGTGACAGAGTAGATCAAATTGGTGGAGGGGTTGCATGCTGTTAGAGAGGGCATTGAGCCACATAGGATTAAAGTTTTCCAGAAAATAAAATACACTGTAGCATCTCTATGGATTGAAATTTCATGTAAAAAGAGGAAGGTGATGGCAGTGGGAGTATACTACTGATCACCTAGCCAGAATAAACAAATGGATAATGAAATGCTCAGAGAAATCAGGGAAGCTAACAAAAGTTATAGCACAGTAATAATAATAGGTGATTTCAATTACCCCTTTCTCCAGGAACAAGCAGGAAGTCGGGGTCCTCACATATGGGTGACGGCGCCAACGGAGCCCTTACGGAAGCATCTGTCCAGCTTTCAAAGAAAGCATTTGGGAGATGCCATCATGCATGCGTGGTGCCCTTCCCACCCAAGGGTGCCATCTTGCTCAGTCTCTTTTTTTCCGTGGAGCTCTTCAGACATCTGTCTGTTTTCCCCCAGAAAAAGTTGAGTTTTCTCGTACTTGAGTTTCATATTCTCTCCGGTTGTGCATCAGTACTCTAACTGCCACCTGAGCCCCCTACCCTGGCATCGAGTCTTGGGTCTGTTTATTTTTTCTCCTTCTTGGCGCCTTTGCGCCCTTTTTCCAACTGGCAGCACTGCGGGTCTTCAACCTCGCTGGTGTACTTTTTTCCCCCATGGCTACCAGTGGTTTTAACAAGTGTGATCAGTACGCAAAAATAATGTCCCTTACCGACACACACAACTGCTGCCTAGGGCTGGATCATGACCCCGCATCCTGCGGTCTTTAGAAGATGTCTTCCAAGGCCCTCAAGAGCCACCAGCAGCAGCATGATAAGTTCTTCCCAGAGTCCCCAGTAACGCCGAAGGCCAAGGCCCCTTCTGAAGCCATGGAATCCAGTGGCGCCCCTGCGGACACCGGTCGACACTGTGGTTCTTCAGAAAGGGGTTCTCCCTCGACGGAACACAGGAAGAACAGACCCTCAAAGGCAGTGTCCCTGGATGGTTCTGACGGGTCGGGTAATCCCTGAGCCAGGTCCACAACACTTGTCCGAGGGCTCGGAGCGGGAGCAGCCCACCAAGGTCGCCCGCAAAGAATCAACCGAAGATCAGCCTCAGAAGCCATCCTCATTGAGGACTCCCCTTTGGGGGACCTGGTGCCAGGCCCGAGTTTCTCGGAGCCAGCGCTGATAGCTGCGGAGCCTTCTGGACTGGAAACCAGAATGGCGGCCCTGGAGCGCAGTCTGTCTGCCTTCATGGACCAGCAGCAGGCGTTGCTGTCCGGTACTACCAGTTCCTCTGCCCAGACCACCGGGCCCTTGACGTCGAGGACTTCCCCGGAGGCCGAGTCAATCCTCAGCCAAGGTCTGGATCTCAGTCCCATTCTACGGGACCAAGATCTTCCCCAGCATATGCACATGGCATCAGCCGTGGAGTCTCCGAGGGACACGGGTAGGGCTCAGTCCCGGAGCCCGCGAGTCGTCCCTCCCTTGAGTCTTCAACAGATTACTCGTAATGGGAGACCAAGGACAAGGAGTCGCCAGACACCCGTCGCCACTGTGACATTTCCTTGAACTTGCCTCCTTTTGAGCCCTGACGTCAGTCTCCACCCAAGGACATGGCGTTCCTCGACTTTGTGCAGGATATGTCGAAGGCCCTAGCATTCCCAATGGAATCGGAAGAGGATCCTCGGACGGAGGAGCTAGAAATCCTCCAATACGAAGCCCCACCGAGGGAATCACTCACGCTACCCATTCCTCTCATCCTGGAATGGCTGATGCTCTCTCTGTATGTGGGAAACACTGGCATCGGTGTCTGTCATGAGCAAGAGGCTTGACTCGATGTATTGGGTCCGCCAGAGCCCTGGCTTCCAGAAGGCGCAGCTGTCGCACAACTCCATGGTGGTGGAGTTGGCCATGCGTTGACTGAAGAGCCAGAAGACACACTCCTCTGTGCCTCCGGGTAGGGAGGCCCGGATCTTGGATGCCCTTGGCAGAAAGTGCTACCAGGGCTCAATGCTCATTGGCCAGATCCAGGCTTACTAGGGCATGTATTGTACCTGAGAGACCTGGCGAAGGAGCTCACCAGGTTCTCAACTGGTCTCTCTGAGGAACCCCTGCAGCAATTCAAGAACTTGGCCAAAGCCTTCCGTGAGTGCTCCAAATTCATGACTCGAGCAGCCTATGGCAGCTTCAAGTCTGCGACTAGAGTAGCTGCGGCAGGCATTGATGCCCGACGCCAGGCTTGGCTACAGTCTTCCAACCTCAAGCAATGGGTTCAGGACACATTGGTCGATGTCCCATACGAAGGGGAGAACCTCTTCAGCAAACCCATGACTGAAAAGGCCACCGAGTTGGAGATAGCGTTCGTGACAAGGACCAGACTATCCAAAAAAAACGCTGGCCCTCCCTGATGGTAGGGCTCGGGTAAACAGCCCTTTTACCCGAGGAAAGGGGCTGCTTACAAAAACTACCCACATTTTCAGGCCTCCCCGGCTCCCCAGCAGGGACAGCAGGCTAAGGAACATGGGTAAGGACTTTGTAAGCAGAAGGCTTCCAAGCCCCAGGCGTAGGCTCCGGCCCAGCCCGGGGTGAGTTTTTGACTCCTTGGACATAGCCTCTTTACCCCAAGGAGGACAGCAGTCCACAGTCTGATTCATTACACCCACAGGTGGCCAGCCATCACCATTGATTCCTGGGCACTCCAGGTGATTAAGGAGGACTACCATCTCCACCTAGCACAGTTACCTCATCCTTTCTTCTCAGGAGAGCCCCCCAGGTCTCTCCTTCACAGGGACCTCTTACTTCAGGAACTCGCAGGCATCTCGAGGACAAGGTGGTGGGACCAGTACCCCAACATCTCAGGGGCACAGGGTTTTTAATCCAGGTATTTCCTCGTGCCAAAAAGAACAGGGGTCCTAAGGCCCAGTCTGGACCTGCGGAACCTGAAGAAGTTTCTGTTAAGAGAAAAGTTCAAGATGCTCTCCCTTAGAACATTGCTGCCTTACCTCCAGCAGGGAGATTGGCTATACGCTTTGGATCTGAAGGATGCCTATACCCACATCCTCATCTGCCCCAGCCACAGGCAGTACCTTTGCTTCATGGTGGGGGGGGGGGGGGCAGCCACTACCAGTACGGGGTACTATGTTTATGTTTATCTTTATTCAGCAATTTGATATACTGCCCTTTATGATAGGGCGGTGTACAGTATAAACCATAGTAGCGGCCGTGGCTGGAAAAAGAAAGGAATACAATAATTAATAGGAAAGTGACAGTACAATCACACAAGGAGGAGAAAGACAAAGAGAGGGTGACAGAAGGTGAGCCTGGGGGACAAATCAAACACACTGTGGAAGAGATGGGTCTTCAATAGCCTCTTGAATGTGGAGAAAGAAGGCTTATGATGGCGGGCAGGAGGGAGAGAATTCCAAAGATAAGGACCTAGATAAAAGAAGGCGGAAAGGCGGGTGGACTGGAGATGAGTCCGTGACAGGGATGGAAAAACCAGCCAATTGACATGATAAGAGCAGAGACTGCAGGAAGGAATGTGGAACTGCAAAAGGTCAGCTAAATACTGGGGCGTGGAGGTGTAAATAGTACGATGTACAATGGTAAGGACTTTGTAGCGAATACGGAAGACCAGTGGGAGCCAGTGCAACCATACCAGAATGGGTGTGATATGATCTCTGCGAGAGGTGTGAATGATGATTCGAGCCGCTGTATTCTGAATTAGCTGTAAGCGGTGGAGCTGTGATTGAGTAATGCCGGTAAGAGCCAGGTAGCAGAAATCTATCCGAGACATGACCAGGGAGAGAAGGAGGGTGGTCAGGGCTTGAGGGGACAAGAAAGGTCGAATAGCTTGGATCTGCCGAAGGTAGAAGAAAGATTGGCGGGTAAGATGAGAAATATGATCATGGAAGGAAAGAACATTGTCAAGAGTCACACCATAATAGCGCATGGAAGGGACAAGTAGGAGTGGGTGATTAGACAGAACCGGAGCTTGCGAAGGACATGGACCACCAAACGTGAGCCAGATTGCTAGGGTCTTAGAAATATTCAAGTGTAGGCAATTAGTGGTAAGCCAGTCAGAGACCCTTGCCAGGCAGTTGTTCAGTGGGGAGAAGTCAGGTCTGTGGGGGTCAGTATGATGGAGCAGCAGGATATCATTGGCATAATAATACACCGAGAGGCTAGATTGCTGTAAAATTAATGTAAGTGGGGATAGAAAGATATTAAATAGGAGTGGTGCCAGAATGGAGCCCTGTGGAACCCCACAGTAGAGAAAATGAGGATCAGAAGCGATGCCACCTGAGGATACAGAAAAAGAGCGAGCATAAAGGAAAGTATGAAACCAGCGGAAGACAGCCCCTCTAATTCCTGTAGCATGCAAACAGGAAAGAATAGGTGGTCTACCAGATCAAAAGCTGCAGAAAGATCGAGTGAGACAACAATGGAAATATCACCCTTATTATGCGCAGTGTGTACATCATTAAGAAGGGAAAGCATAATAGTCTCTACACTATGGCCGGGTCGAAAGCCAGACTGACTGGAATGCAGGAGTTGGGTGGAATCTAGATGATGCGATAATTGTGAGAAGACGGCTTTCTCTAAAATCTTTGAGAGAAAAGGGAGCTTGGAGACCGGTTGGTAGTTAGCTGGGTCAAGAGGATCACCCCCAGGGTCTTCACCAGATGCATGGCAGTAGTTGCTGCCTACCTCTGTCTCCAGGGGGTAGTCTTCTTCCCCTACCTGGACGACTGGCTCATAAAAGGAGGCATGGCCACAGAAGTGCAGCAGGCCACGGAACGCACCATCCACATCCCATAACATCTGGGGGTCGTGATAAACCATCCCGTCCATTCTACTTCTGACACAAGATCTGGAGTTCATATAGACAGAGGCCTTCCTGCCCTTGGACAGGGCTGACTGTCTCAGGACACTAGCCACAGATGTGCAACACTATCCATCGGTATCAGCTCTGCTTCGTCTACTTGGGCACATGGCCTCTATGGTCTATGTCACTCCAGGCACCCGTCTCCACATGAGGGCCACTCAGTAGTGCCTTCAGGACCAGTGGACACAGGCCATGGGCCAGCTCCAAGACAAAGTCTCAGTGACCCACCAGCTGATGGAATCCACAACACCTTCAAGCAGGGATGCCCTTCCAAACCTCAAGCCCCCTAAGAGTCCTCACAATGGACGCCTCCCTACTGGAATGGGGAGCCCACTACGAAGAACTTTGCACCCAGGGCAGCTGGTCACAAACCAAGGGCAACCAGCAGATCAACCTCCTGGAGCTCCGGGCAATATATCTAGCCCCCCCGAGCTTTTTGCCACAGCCTGAGGCACCAGCCGGTGCTGATCCAAACAGACAATCAGTTGACTGTGTTCTGCGTGAACAAGCAGAGGGGCATGGAGTCTCACACCCTCTGCGAGAGAGATGTGATGACACAGATGCTTGATCCAAGAAGTTTTATTAAGGTTCCCCAACGCGTATCGGCGGAACGCCTTCCTCAGGGGGTATCAAACTGACAAAAATAACATAAATAGAATTATACATTATAAACAAATAAGTAAAAATGAACCAGATTAACAAAAAATAATATTAATAATAATAACACGGGCATGGATAAAGGGTAAAAACAAAGATGGTTCTATAATACACATCAAAATATATCTATCAACTGATACATAAATGATATGTGTAAACACTCCAAGTTAAAAGAGAAAGAAAGACGCAGGGCAGAGAGGCAATTAAAACCAAAATATAAACAAATAAAAACAAATGCAAGTCAAAAAACAGATGGTACTCACTAATACGGATCATGAGAAGAAAGTCTGTATATTGAAATGTGACAGACGTTCACCTTTGGCCCAACTGTGCTAGGGCCATATGGATAAACAGCATTAAGCTGCAAACATAAACATCAATAGAAGTTTATAATAAATAAAAACTTCCAATATTAAAATATGTAAAGTAATAAATCGTGGTAGACAAGGAGACCGAAAAGATAAGATAAATACTTACTTAAATCAATGGTGTGGTTTTTAAAAAAACCTTTGGGAACAAACACACTGTAATGCATAAAAGATACATAATAAAAATACAAATACGAATACACCAAATAAATAACATATTGAGAAACAGCAGTGAATAATATAATAAACAACATCAATAAATAGTACATTGGATGACTATAATAAATATCAATAAATAGTTACATAAAATGACTACTAAAAACATCAAATTACTATAAAACCAATGAAGAACAACCAAGGATCTAAATCCAAACTCAAGAAAGGAGGTGCTTTCAATAGAGGAACTACTAAGGTAAAAACCATGAACGTAACTTGAAGAGGACTACATAAGCATGAAACCAGTAGAGGCTCAAAAAATAGGCTCAAAAGAATGTGCTCTAGATGATAATATGCCATAAATATAGGATCATGTATATTTAAAAGAAAACAGCTCAATGTTACATAGTTGCTTAATTTAATAAGCCCTAAAAACATCACAGTACTAAAAGAATAAATGACAACGGGGGATAAAATCTTACTTCAAAAGGGATGTTAGAACACTAAAAGAACTACTAAAAGCCAACTAAAAATCAAAATGTGTACAGTGAGGGACTAAAACTACCATTTAGGTGTATTATTATCTAACGTTAGGTTCTATTGCACGGCAAGATTTACGCAAGCAAGAGAGAAAACTAATTATAACATTGAGCGGATGTAAAGGGCTCAAAAAGGTAATATACTGAATGGTAATGTGCCATAAAAAAGAGCTTGCAAAGCTAACTTGTATATTGAGGAGAGATTAGAGATGGTAAAGAGACTACTGACAATACAGTTTGTTCAAGAGTTGCTAAAGTGATACGACTTTCACAGGGGACCGAAATCATCGATGGATTTTGTTATGTAGAAGGGGCAACAATATCTCATTAACAAAGTGCCGATTTATAGCTGTAAGTGAACAAAATAATACTTTGTAAAAACAACTTGTATCTTAAGAAGTAACTATCGACAATACAGTTTATTTTATATATTCAGAAATTTTCACTGAAAACATGCTTCACTGGAAAAATACGACTTCCCCAGGGGGCCGTGCTCATCAATGTGTTTTTTAAAAAAAGAACAGAAAGGGGGCAACATCTCAGCTACAAATTTGACCCATAAAGTATTAAAAACTAGTAAGCCATATAAGTTGGTATAAAACACATGGGGCGCATATGTTATACTTAAGAGAGTACTGCTCAGAAATGCTACTTGCATAAAATAGAACATAAAAAGCGTAGTTACTCACCTGTAACAGGTGTTCTCCAGGAGCAGCAGGAATCAGTCCTCACTTATGGGTGACGTCGGCGCCGACGGAGCCCTCGCGGAGCAATTTTCCCCAGCTTTCAAAGAAAGCCTTTGGGAATTGCAGCGCGCATGCGCGGTCCTCTTCCCGCCCAAGGGTGCCATCTTAGCCAGTCAGATGACATAGCTAAAAAGACAGCATAAAAATTTGCAAAAAAACTAAAGCAGACGATTGCAACTCCAAGAGGAGGAGGGAGGGTTGTGAGGACTGATTCCTGCTGCTCCTGGAGAACACCTGTTACAGGTGAGTAACTACGCTTTCTCCAGGACCAAGCAGGAAGTCAGTCCTCACTTATGGGACTCCCAAGCTTAAGGCTACCGGAGACCCTAAGCACAAAAATGAGCTCCCTTTAGCTCAGCAGCACAGAAGGAAAAGAATCTTCGCTGAATTATTACCCACCGGTAGCCCACATCCGGGATGGAGGGTAGGAGTTGCTCAGACCTCAAAGAGATTACAGAGGACTGCCTGTCCGAAAGCACTGTCCCTGCGGGACTCCCTCTCGAGACAGTAATGGACCGCAAAAGTCTGGCTCGAAGACCAAGTAGCGGCCCGGCAGATGTCTGCCAGCGGAACAGAGCGGAGGTAAGCCACTGACGTAGCCTTTGCCCGAACGCAATGAGCCGTGACTCGACCTTCCAAGGAGAGTCCGGCTGCCCCATAAGCCCAAGAGATACAGTCCGCAACCCAGATGGACAGGGTACGCTTGGAGACCGGGAGCCCCAATTTATTGGGGTCAAAAGACACAAAAAGCTGAGCAGCTTTACGGTGCTCCCGCGTACGGTCAAGGTAGAAGTTCAAAGCCCTTCTACAGTCCAGGGTATGGAGGACCGTTTCAGCTCGGCTGGAGTGTGGTCTGGGAAAGAAGGTTGGAAGTACCACCTCCTGATTGATGTGAAAAGGGGAGACCACTTTTGGAAGAAATTTTGGGTGAGTCCGTAGGACTACCCTATTTTTGTAGAACCGAGTGTAAGGGGGATCAGACACGAGGGCCTGCAATTCACTTACGCGTCTAGCGGAAGTGAGGGCTATCAAGAACAGCGTTTTCCAAGACAGAAAACGGAGAGAACAGGTAGCCATAGGTTCAAAAGGCGGACAGGTGATCCGCTGCAAAACCACATTCAGGTCCCAGTCAGGCGCTGGCGGGCGCAGAGGTGGTTTAAGTAGAAGGAGACCTCGGAGAAACCTCGCTACGAGAGGGTCGTTGGAGAGAGGTCTGCCGTCCACCGGCACATGATGTGCCGAAAGAGCACTGAGGTGAACTTTGACGGAGTTGGACTTAAGTCCCAGATTAGAGAGGTGTAGCAAGTACTGCAAGATCACCGACACCGGGCAGGAGAAGGGATCCTGAGACTGTTGGGTACACCAAACGGAAAAACGACGCCATTTAAGGGCGTAGCATTTGCGGGTAGAAGGTCGTCGCGAAGCCAAGACGACCTCCTCCACCTCTGCCGTCAGGAGAAGGGGAGCAAGGACTACCCTCTCAGCAGCCAGGCCATTAGGTTGAGAGACCTGAGGTTGGGGTGTAGCAGAGACCCCTGATCCTGAGTGAGGAGATCCGGTTGTAACCCCAGAGGGAATGGATCCTCTACCGCTAATTGCAGCAGGAGCGGAAACCACGGCTGTCTGGGCCAGCGAGGGGCCACCAGGATCATGAAGGCTTTGTCTCGGAGAACCTTGAAAAGAGTCCGAGAGACTAGCGGGATGGGAGGGAAAGCGTACAAGAGGCTCCCCGACCATGAGAGTAGAAACGCGTCCGCCGCAACTCGAAGGGGGTGTGGCAGACGAGAGCAGAAGCGAGGAAGTTGCCGGTTGTGAGGACTGGCAAAGAGATCCACCGTGGGGAGGCCCCACTTTAGAAAGAGCTTCTGAACTACCAAGGGATCCAGGCGCCACTCGTGCGGCTGAAGGATCCTGCTGAGTTTGTCCGCCAGGCAATTCTCTTGGCCTGGGAGATAAACTGCCTTGAGGAGAACGCCGTGACTAACGGCCCAAGAGCAGAGCCTCTGTGCTTCCCGGCAGAGAAGGAAGGAGCCCGTGCCCCCCTGCTTGTTCACGTAGAACATGGCGACTTGATTGTCCGTCTGGACAAGGACGGACTGGTGGGAGGTCAGGTGGGAGAAGGCCTTGAGAGCCAGGCGGATCGCTCTGAGCTCCAGGAAGTTGATCTGCTGAGCAGATTCCCACGTGGTCCAAAGGCCCTGAGTACGCGCCCCTTGGCAATGTGCTCCCCAGCCCAGGAGGGATGCATCTGTCGTCAGCACCCGGGCCGGCGGAGGTGGCTGAAAAGGCATGCCGAGCACCAGATTCGGCCGATGTAGCCACCACTGAAGAGACGAGGCCAGCGGCTCGGAGACGCGCACTAGGTCTGCTAGGCCGCCTGTGGCCTGTTGCCACTGCTTGCGGAGACACCATTGAGCGGGTCGCATATTCAGGCGGGCATTGGGGTTCACATGGACGGTGGAAGCCATATGGCCGAGTAGTCTCAGGAAGCGCCTGGCGGAGACCAGGGGCTGGCTGCGAAAACGGTCGGCTAGGTCCATGAGCCGTTGAGCCCTGTCGAGCGGTAGGAACGCTCGTGCCTGAGGAGTGTGCAGCCTTGCGCCGATGAACTCGAGATCCTGTGAGGGGAGCAAAGTGGACTTTGCGAAGTTTATAACAAAGCCCAAGTACTGCAGAAGAGTCACCGTGCGGCGCGTGGCGTTGGTGACCTCCAGAGCGGACGCTGCTCTGATGAGCCAGTCGTTGAGGTACAGAAAGACATAGAGGCCGTGAAGCCGGAGATGGGCCACCACCACCGCGAGACATTTTGTGAAGACTCGCGGTGCGGAGGACAGGCCAAAGGGTAGTACTCTGTACTGGTAATGATTTCCTGCCACCACAAACCTTAGGTACTGGCGGTGGCTTGGGTGGATGAGGATGTGCGTGTAGGCATCCTTTAGATCCAAGGAGCATAGCCAATCTCCCTGCTGGAGGTAGGGCAGAAGGATTCCAAGGGTAAGCATCTTGAACTTCTCCCGCACGAGGAACTTGTTGAGGTTGCGCAAGTCCAGGATGGGTCTGAGGCCTCCTGTCCTTTTTGGTATTAGAAAATACCTGGAATAAAAGCCTTGACCTTTCAGGTGGTGGGGCACCGGTTCCACCGCCTGTTCCTGTAGAAGACCTGCTAACTCCTGAAGGAGTAATTCCCTGTGCAGAGGGGGTCGTGGAGGTTCTCCCGGAAAATAGGAGGGAGGGACCTGGTGGAAGTGGAGAAGATAGCCTTCTCGCACGACTTGAAGCACCCAGGCATCTGAGGTGACGCTGGACCACCTGTGGGCGAAGTGAACCAGCCGGCCTCCGGTGCTGGGAGGAACCAGCGGGGGGGGGAGAGGCTATGCTTGAGGAGTCAAAAACCCCCACCCTGCTGAGCAGGGGCTGGTGGTGCA
The DNA here is from genome assembly GCA_033557465.1 of Ichthyophis bannanicus. Taxonomy (NCBI): domain Eukaryota; kingdom Metazoa; phylum Chordata; class Amphibia; order Gymnophiona; family Ichthyophiidae; genus Ichthyophis; species Ichthyophis bannanicus. Next base: position 50,794,797 of record CM066036.1, on the reverse strand, counting down.
GGCTTGGGGGCTTGCTGCCTACGGGACCCGTTACCCCGTCCCTTGGCCTGCTGGCCCTGTTGGGGAGCTGCAGGGGCCTGATATTGGGGGTATTGTTTGTAGGCAGCCGCCTTCCTCGGGTAAAAGGACTTCTTTCCCGAGCCCTTCTTTTTCTGGGAAGGGGCGGAGGTCTTCCTAGAAAGCCTAGTCCTGGTGAGAGTCTCCGTCTCAATTTGTGCAGCCTTTTCAGCCATGGGCTTGCCAAAGAGGTTTTCGCCTCGGCAGGGGACATCGACCAACTTGTCCTGCACCCAGGGCTCAAGGTCAGACGACTGAAGACAAGCCTGTCGGCGGGCACTGATGCCGGCTGCGGCCACTCGAGCCGATGCTTCAAAGCCATCATAGGCTGCTCGGGATATGAATTTTGAGCATTCCCGAATGCCAGTGGACAAGGCCAGGAACCTCCGCAAGGGTTCCTCGGACAAACCAGCGGAGAATCCGGCTAGCTCTTTAGCCAGGTCTCGGAGATACATGCCCATGTATAGCTGGTAAGTCTGGACACGACACGCAAGCATAGAGCCCTGGAAACACTTCTTACCAAGGCCATCCAGGTTACGGGCCTCCCTGCCAGGAGGCACCGAGGAGTGCATCTTCTGGCTCTTAAGACGATGCATGGCCGATTCCACTACCATGGAATGGTGTGGTAGCTGTGCTTTTTGGAAGCCAGGGCTCTTGTGGACTCGATAGATAGAATCGACCCGCTTGCTCAGGACCGGCGAGGTGGCCGGACTCTCCCACATGCGGAAGAGTAGTCGTTCCAGCATGGGAGGAACCGGTACAGTAAAGTGTTCCCTGGCGGGAGAGTCATACTGGAGGGCGTCGAGCTCTTCGGCTCGAGGCTCCTCCTCGGGGTCCGCAGGGAAGGCCAAAGCCTTGGCCATATCCCTGACGAAGTCCGAGAACCGGGCATCCTCCGGGGGGGACTGCTTCCGAGGTTCGGACTCAGGTGAGTCCGAGGGGACACACTGAGTCCGAAAAGAATCAGGCGACTCTTCCTCTTCAGACTCCCAGACCGACTCCGACGAGGACTCGGTGGGGTCGGCCCGGGCAGGGCGCGGCGCCTGCCGCCCCGACGCCGAGGGAGTCGGCGTCGGCGACCTCGGTCCCGAACGGGAGGCCGAGGGTGACCTCGACCGAGGATCGACTCGAGTTCGCATCGACTCGAGGATCGGCTCGGTCTCCGGGGTCGACTTAGACGTCGACGTCCCGGCGGTCGGGGCAGCGGCGCCAGCGAAGCCAGCGAGCAGTGCCCGCTGCTGGTCCATGAAGGCAGACAGTCTGCTCTCCAAGGCCGTCAACCTGAGTCCGAGCTCAGGTGACCCAGCAGCCCCCGACTCGGGCCCCGACGGCGTCGGGCCCGACGTCGGCTGTCGCGGAGGCGAGTCCAGGAGGACTACGGGACTTACCCGAGCAGGCAGCTCCGACTCCAGGCGAGGTCGCTTCATGAGGTGCTCCTTCTCCAAGGACCTGGGACGGCTATCGGGGCTATGCGACCTGGCCCTCGCGGAGCCAGGAGCGTCCACCGACGCCGCCCTCGCGGGTTTCACCTTATGTCGATGGTCCCCGGAGGGAGAACCCCTGTCGGAGGAACTCCAGCGACGGTCCGAGCTGGAACCCCTGGACGCGGAGGCCTCCGGCGAGGTCCGGGTACGGCTGGGGTCAGCGAAGATCCTATCCCGCTGATGCCGCCGACTTCTCAACGCTTTGGAGGAGAGTTTGCCGCAGGGCCCACAGATCATTTCTTCATGATCCGGACCCAGGCAGCGGAGGCAATGGTCGTGTGTGTCAGTCAGTGACATATTTCGGTCACACTGACCACACCGCTTGAAACCACTGGCAGCCATCGGGGGAAAAAGGGCCCCGGCGAGGTCAAAGGACCGGGCTGCCAGGGAAAAACCGAAAACGAAAACTGACTAAGTCAGAAAAACCGAAAAAGAAGAAGAGGACTCGTGACCGGCGTCGCGAGTCCGGGCGGGAAAAAGACCGGCGTCGAACCGAAGGAAAAAAGAGTAAATTATGAAGAAATATCAACTTTTTCGCGGGGACACGACGGGTACGTCTGTAGGGCTCCGCGGAAAAAAGAAGACTGGCTAAGATGGCACCCTTGGGCGGGAAGAGGACCGCGCATGCGCGCTGCAATTCCCAAAGGCTTTCTTTGAAAGCTGGGGAAAATTTCTCCGCGAGGGCTCCGTCGGCGCCGACGTCACCCATAAGTGAGGACTGACTTCCTGCTTAGTCCTGGAGAATAATATATATACTAGGGACGATGTTTATTAAGTTTGTCTAAAACAGCGGTAAGACCCATGTATCATCTTCTGTATATATTTAAGAGTAATGCTCAGTACTGCTGCTAATATAAAAGAGATCATAAAACCATATATTCAGGGGACGATGTTTACGATGCCAACAGAGTGCTAGCGCAAAATTGCAGAAAATGAACATTCAGGAAGCAACAAATGTCGAACCGACCTTGTGTCTTGACAAGAACGTGATCTCTCAAAATCGAAGAGTGAACTGAGGAGAACGCCGAAGTTAAAAAGCGCTGAAAAAACGCGCCAAAACATGGGGGCGTGGTTTCAGTCAGAATCCAATTGCAAACGCTAAATCCGCACAAACTGAGGCAAGCTTATCAGTATGTGAACTGACGTACTGATAGAGTGGAAATAACAACAATCACTCTTAAAATATTAAGGTCAGTAGCATTTCTGAGCAGTACTCTCTTAAGTATAACATATGCGCCCCATGTGTTTTATACCAACTTATATGGCTTACTAGTTTTTAATACTTTATGGGTCAAATTTGTAGCTGAGATGTTGCCCCTTTTCTGTTCTTTTTTTAAAAAACACATTGATGAGCACGGCCCCCTGGGGAAGTCGTATTTTTCCAGTGAAGCATGTTTTCAGTGAAAATTTCCGAATATATAAAATAAACTGTATTGTCGATAGTTACTTCTTAAGATACAAGTTGTTTTTACAAAGTATTATTTTGTTCACTTACAGCTATAAATCGGCACTTTGTTAATGAGATATTGTTGCCCCTTCTACATAACAAAATCCATCGATGATTTCGGTCCCCTGTGAAAGTCGTATCACTTTAGCAACTCTTGAACAAACTGTATTGTCAGTAGTCTCTTTACCATCTCTAATCTCTCCTCAATATACAAGTTAGCTTTGCAAGCTCTTTTTTATGGCACATTACCATTCAGTATATTACCTTTTTGAGCCCTTTACATCCGCTCAATGTTATAATTAGTTTTCTCTCTTGCTTGCGTAAATCGTGCCATGCAATAGAACCTAATGTTAGATAATAATACACCTAAATGGTAGTTTTAGTCCCTCACTGTACACATTTTGATTTTTAGTTGGCTTTTAGTAGTTCTTTTAGTGTTCTAACATCCCTTTTGAAGTAAGATTTTATCCCCCGTTGTCATTTATTCTTTTAGTACTTTGATGTTTTTTAGGGCTTATTAAATTAAGCAACTATGTAACATTGAGCTGTTTTCTTTTAAATATACATGATCCTATATTTATGGCATATTATCATCTAGAGCACATTCTTTTGAGCCTATTTTTTGAGCCTCTACTGGTTTCATGCTTATATAGTCCTCTTCAAGTTACGTTCATGGTTTTTACCTTAGTAGTTCCTCTATTGAAAGCACCTCCTTTCTTGAGTTTGGATTTAGATCCTTGGTTGTTCTTCATTGGTTTTATAGTAATTTGATGTTTTTAGTAGTCATTTTATGTAACTATTTATTGATGTTATTTATTATAGTCATCCAATGTAACTATTTATTGATGTTATTTATTATATTATTCACTGCTGTTTCTCAATATGTTATTTATTTGGTGTATTCGTATTTGTATTTTTATTATGTATCTTTTATGCATTACAGTGTGTTTGTTCCCAAAGGTTTTTTTAAAAACCACACCATTGATTTAAGTAAGTATTTATCTTATCTTTTCGGTCTCCTTGTCTACCATGATTTATTACTTTACATATTTTAATATTGGAAGTTTTTATTTATTATAAACTTCTATTGATGTTTATGTTTGCAGATTAATGCTGTTTATCCATATGGCCCTAGCACAGTTGGGCCAAAGGTGAACGTCTGTCACATTTCAATATACAGACTTTCTTCTCATGATCCGTATTAGTGAGTACCATCCGTTTTTTGACTTGCATTTGTTTTTATTTGTTTATATTTTGGTTTTAATTGCCTCTCTGCCCTGCGTCTTTCTTTCTTTTTTAACTTGGAGTGTTTACACATATCATTTATGTATCAGTTGATAGATATATTTTGATGTGTATTATACAACCACCTTTGTTTTTACCCTTTATCCATGCCCGTGTTATTATTATTAATATTATTTTTTGTTAATCTGGTTCATTTTTACTTATTTGTTTTTAATATGTTTTATTCCTTTCCATTTCTCCGGGCCAGTCCAGGGAAGGTTAGGTTGTCAATCCCCTTCAGCAGCTGAGGATATGAAGACATCAAGTTTTCTTGAGCCGTGAAGCCACTCCCCCTGAGGTCAACTGCCAGTCTTTCATTCCTCAGCAGCTGAAAAGGATCGTTTTTAGCTCTCTCCTTCAGGTTTTTAAAGTTGGTTTTATTTATTTATGTTAATTTAATTGGCTCTAGCAGAGCTGATTTGTTTTATAGTCCTACTTTAAATTCGTTAAAGATTTTATTCAAATGTATTCTTCCTAGCAGGGAGACTTACATTGTTATTAATCAATGTTCTCTTCCTAGCAGGGAGACAGACATTGCTATTAATCAATGTTCTTTTCCTAGCAGAGAGATAGACACTGCTCTTAATTACGGACTATGGCAGAGCCTGCCTGAAGTGTTCCGTCTTTTTTAAGAAGAGTGCAGTTAATCTGGGAGCCCCAGCTCTTTCTCTGCATTTAAAATTCGTTGCTTTCTAAGTGTCCCGCTAGCAGCGGATCAAACTGAGGAAAATTATGCAGGTTTGCAGTGTCCCCGATGGTCGCAGGTTTTCTGGATCATCGCGATTTTTATAGGGGGTACTTGTTTTGATTTGGGCTCTGCCGCGGCAGACAAAGGAGACAAAATCTGAGGTGTGCAGATCGGCGGTTTTCAAATCAGCGCGGTGCTGATCTTTGCTCTGCCACGGAAGATAAAGATTCAATTCTTCAGCATTTAAATCAGCGTTTTTCAGATCAGTGTGGTTTGCCTACTTTCTGATCTAGTGTGTTAAAATTTATAGTGTTAAGTTTAGTTTTGACAATATAAGTTGTTGCAATGGCAGAGAAGGTTGCCATGGAAACGGATAAACACTTGTCTAACGCTGAGAAAGCCGGTATATCGGCCATTTTGAATTCTCCCGTTGTTTTGCAATCTGATAAACAACGGCCTACTAAGAAAAAGGGCAAGTCTTCTAAGAGTGTTTTAAGGCAGGAGAAGACTAAGGAACCTATGCCAGAGGCAAAGGAAGATATTTTATCTTTCTTTTCTCCGGAATTTATTTTAGCTATGCACAAAGCTTTTTTGGCAAGATCTGATGGTTCTGTTTCTACAGAGATGGGTAAAGGCTCTTCTTCACTTCCTGTAGATCTTCCTATTTCTGAGGGCCCTGGAGAAGGTACTTCTCAGATTAAAGAGATCATTAAGGATCCTTTGGATCTTTTTGCTTCTCAGCTCCCTGTGGCTTTAGCTCAAGGGGAAACAGAAGCTCTTTCTGTTTCAGGATTGGATGTGCCTTATGAGGAGCTGGAAGACGGTGAAATTGCTCCTGGTGAGGACCCCAATATGTTTCGGGTTTTTCGCAAAGAGGAGCTTTCAGCTCTCATTTCTCATTCTTTATCTGCATTAAATCTGTTGCTTCCAGCTGCATCTCAGGATACTTTAGAGGATCCTTTATTGCAAGGGTTTAAAGCGGAGCAGCGCTCCTTCCCAATGCACCAGGTCATAAGGCAAATGATTGAGTCCGAATGGGAATGTCCAGAAGCTACGCTTCGTGGTAGCCGTGCTTTATCCCGCCTTTATCCTTTGCCGCAGGAAGAAAAGGATTTATTAAAAATGCCTAAGGTGGATGCGATAGTGGCGGCGGCGGTAACAAAGAAAACTACTATTCCAATTGAGGGAACAGCTGCTCTTAAGGATTTGCAAGATAGAAAGTTAGAAATCTTTCTTAAGCAATCATTTGATTCTTCTGCTTTAGCCCTACAAGCCGCTGTTTGTGGGGCATATGTGTCTAGAGCGTCCATTCGGTGGCTTCAAGGAGATATATCTGGGAATCCAGAGTTGTTGCAGGGAGCAGAAATCGCTAAATTAGAATCGGCTGCTGCTTATATGGCAGATGCCTTTTATGATCTGCTGCGGATTGCTGCGAAGTCCATGGCATCGCTGATTGCGGCTAGACGTTTCTTGTGGCTGCGTAACTGGGCAGCAGATGTGTCTTCTAAATCGCGTCTTAGCAGATTACCATACAAAGGGAGATTGCTTTTTGGAGAGGCACTTGACAAAATTGTAAAAGATTTAAGTGATTCTAAAGGAGGTCGTTTACCTGAGGATAGGCAAAGGCCCGCTCGTGGTGTAGGAGGTTCTCGAGGTGCCGGACGAGATTTTAGGAGATTTCGGGGAGCGCGATTTGTTCCTTATTCCAGAGGTCGTTCGGGATTTCGCGGTCAGTCCTTTCGTGGAGCAAGCGGCTACGGTAGATCTTACTTCCCGTCTTCTCAAAACGCGTCCAAAAAGCCACAATGAAGGTCTCCTGGTCCAGGCATTTGTTCCTGTAGGAGGCCGTCTACAGAGATTTTTAAAAGCCTGGACCGAAATCACCACAGACAAATGGGTGTTGGAGATAGTTCAAAAAGGGTATGCACTAGATTTCGCTTTCCCCTTGTCTCCAGCTTTCGTCCTGTCTCCCTGTGCTCCAGGGTCAAAGGAAAAAGCGATAGTGGGGACGATTTTTCATCTATTACACCTACAGGCTATAGTTCCTGTACCGCAAGACCAGTACGGTCAAGGTCGATACTCGATCTATTTCATCGTTCCGAAGAAAGAGGATTCTTTTCGTCCAGTACTCGATCTCAGGGGCGTCAACCGTGCTTTGCGGGTGCCTCATTTTCGCATGGAGACACTGTGCACGGTACTTCGAGCAGTGCGCCCAGGGGAATTCCTCTCGTCAATAGATCTTACGGAGGCTTATCTTCACATTCCAATAAGGCTTTCTCATCAAAAGATTTTACGTTTTGCACTTCCAATGGGTCATTTCCAGTTTCAAGCACTACCCCTTGGCCTTGCCACGGCTCCGCGGATTTTCACAAAACTCATGGTAGTGGTAGCGGCTGCTCTAAGAAAAGAGGGCATCAGAGTCCATCCTTACCTCGACGATTGGTTGATCAGGGCAGATTCTCTTTTGGCTTCGGAAGTAGCAACGGCTCGAGTTGTTCAACTTTTAGAACAACTAGTTTGGGTCATAAATCAGGCAAAGAGTCAATTGCAGCCAGTTCAGCAACTGACTTATCTAGGGGCCTTATTCGACACTGTTCGAGGAGCAGCTTTCTTGACGGAAGTCAGAATAAACAAAATATTACAGCAGGTGAAGGCGTTTTTAAAAGTCCAGGCTCCATCGGCCTGGATGTACTTGCAACTTTTAGGGTCCATGGCAGCAGCTTTGGATCTGGTTCCATGGGCCAGAGCTCACATGAGACCGTTGCAACAGGCTCTGCTTTCCCGTTGGTCTCCGCAGCTTCACCCGCTGTCTCAATGTCTGTTTTGCCCAGAAGTAGTAAGAAAGAGTCTGGAGTGGTGGTCGGACCCTGTACATCTGTCAGCAGGCATTCCTTTGCAGGAGCCCACATGGGTTTTAGTCACCACGGATGCCAGTTTAACGGGCTGGGGAGCGCATTGTCAGACTCAAGTGGTTCAAGGTTTTTGGTCTCCGGAGGAGACCTTATGGTCGATCAACATGTTGGAGTTGCGTGCAGCTCGATTGGCTCTTCTGCACTTCGAACGTCTTCTCACGGGAAAGGCGGTCCGTTTGTTCTCGGACAATCTTGTCACGGTAGCATATATCAATCGGCAAGGAGGGACGAAGAGTTCTTCTCTTCTAAACGAATGTCAGGAGTTAATGGCTTGGGCGGAGGGCCATCTTCTGGCGTTATCAGCGACTCACGTAGCTGGCAGAGAGAATGTTCAGGCAGATTATCTCAGTCGCAACATTTTAGACCGAGGGGAATGGGAATTAAATGTGGCGGTTTTTCACGAGTTGACCTTAAAATGGGGTCAACCGGTTATGGATCTAATGGCAACTTTCAGCAATGCCAAAGCAAGCCGATTTTTCAGCAGACGAAGGGAACGCATGTCAGAGGGTCTCGATGCTCTAGTTCAACCTTGGCCGGAGAACGTACTTTTGTATGTTTTTCCTCCGTGGCCAATGGTGAATCGTATTCTTCAACGCATAGCGGGACACCGAGGTTGCGTGATTCTGATTGCAGCAGATTGGCCTCGCTGTCCTTGGTATGCGGATCTAAAGCGGCTTCTAATAGCGCCTCCTTGGCGTCTGCCGGTCAGGATCAATCTATTATTTCAAGGACCCGTTCTCATGCCACAAGTGGATCGCTTCTTGCTTACGGCTTGGCTCTTGAGAGGGCTCATTTAGCACGCAAAGGTTATGCAAGTTCTGTGGTAGCTACATTGCTTAATTCTAGGAGGCCGAGAACATCTCTTGCTTATGTCCGAGTATGGAGGTTATTCGAACATTGGTGTAAACAACAGAATGTTCTTCCACGGGTAGCTTCTTTACCACAATTGCTCTTGTTTCTTCAAGAAGGCTTAGATAAAGGTTTAGCGGTTAATACTCTTAAGGTTCAAGTAGCCGCATTATCATGTTTTAGGGGATTGGTTCAAAATCGTAGATTGTCGTTTCATCCAGATGTTCAAAGATTTTTTAAGGCGGCAAAAATTCTTCGGCCTCCATTACGTAAGATTGTGCCTCCGTGGGATTTGAATATTGTTCTAGAGGCTTTATCAAGTTCACCATTGGCTGCTATTTCTTCGCAATCTCCACGAGAATGTTCATGGAAGACAGCGTTTTTAGTAGCTTTGTGTTCAGCTAGGAGAATTTCAGATTTGCAGGCTTTGTCTTGTCAAGAGCCTTATTTGCAATTTCTGCCTGAACGGGTGGTGCTTCGCACAGTCCCAAGTTTTTTACCGAAAGTACTTTCTGTTTTTCATATTAATCAGTCGGTGGTGTTACCTACTTTTTCGAATTTATCAAGTTCTCCGATCGATCGAGCTCTCAAGAAATTGGATCTAGGTCGTGTGTTAAAGAATTACCTTAAAATGTCCAAACCCTTTCGTAAGACGGATAGACTATTTGTCCAGTATGCTGGGCCCAGGAAGGGGCATCCAGCTTCAAAGTCAACAATTGCTCGTTGGGTACGATGTGCAATTACAGCGGCTTACCAAACTGGGGGACGGTCTCCACCGGTTGGCTTAAAAGCACATTCTACTAGGGCTCAAGCAACCTCCTGGGCGGAATTTGCTTTTGTGCCTCCGGTAGATATTTGTAGAGCAGCGACGTGGTCTTCGCTTCATACCTTTTCAAAACATTACCGCTTGGATGTTCATGCCAGGGAAGATGCAAAAGTGGGCGCGTCAGCTCTTATTGCAGGGTTGGCTGGTCCCTCCCGAGTTTAGGAACTGCTCTGGTATTGCCCTAACCTTCCCTGGACTGGCCCGGAGAAATGGAAAGGAAAATGAAATTAGATCTTACCTGCTAATTATCTTTCCTTGAATATTCTCCGGGCCAGTCCAGGGTCCCTCCCTTTTGGTTTGAAGAGGAAGAGGAAGTATCGGGGCTTCTATGCTTTTATCTTTGTATAGATAGCTAATCGTTTATTTAAAAAAAAAAAAAAAAAAAAAGGATATAAAAGAAGAGGAATATTTAATTATAAATTTTATGAAACGGAAGATTATACATTCCTCTGTTTCTGTAGGACTATAGAACATATTCAGTTTATAGGAGTTGATGTTATGTTTTATTTCAGTTCAATATTAGTATGCTGCTTTGTCATAAAGAAGACTGGCAGTTGACCTCAGGGGGAGTGGCTTCACGGCTCAAGAAAACTTGATGTCTTCATATCCTCAGCTGCTGAAGGGGATTGACAACCTAACCTTCCCTGGACTGGCCCGGAGAATATTCAAGGAAAGATAATTAGCAGGTAAGATCTAATTTCATTATGTATAATTCTATTTATGTTATTTTTGTCAGTTTGATACCCCCTGAGGAAGGCGTTACGCCGATACGCGTTGGGGAACCTTAATAAAACTTCTTGGATCAAGCATCTGTGTCATCACATCTCTCTCGCTCCTTGTGATCTCTGGTTGGTGTTGCGAGAGTTGCTTTGCTCTCCTTGTACTGTCTCACACCCTCTGCCATGACGTGATGACTCTCTGCTCCTATGCAGTTCGTTTGGGAATATCCCTATGGGCTGTATACCTACTAGGCCAGGGCGACGCTCTGGCGGACAAACAGAGTAGGGTCCTCCAGCCATACGAGTGGCAGCTGGATCCCAGAGAAGCCACCCGGCTCTTCCGACTCTTGGGGACCCCATGGGTGGACCTCTTTGCCAGCCCAGACAACTACTAGTTGCCCTTCTTCTGCTCCCGGCAGCCCCACCCATCCTGATAGTGGCAGATACTTTTCTCATTCTGTGGTCGGAAGGCCTCTTGTACACCTTCCCACCCATGCCGCTTATTGCCAAGACCCTCTTCAAGGCCTTTTGCAACAGGGCATTGCAGATCCTGGTGGCTCCACAGTGGCCCAGGCAACCATGGTTCCCGCTGCTCCTCTATTTGTCAGTGGAGATTCTGATTCCCCTGGAGAGCTCCCTGGGGCTCTTGTCTCAGGAGGAAGGTGCTCTCTCCTGCACCCCAACCTGAGGTCCCGATCACTGACAGCATGGCTGTTGAGAGAGTAACCCTAGCCCCTTTCAACCTCTCTGGAGAGGTAGAAGAGATCCTGCTGGCCTCCTGTAAGACCTCCACCATGAGGTCTTACATCTTCAAATGGTGCAGGTTCTCAGTCTAGTACATGGAGCAATGGGTAAACCCATTCTTCTCCAGGACCAAGCAGGAAGTCAGTCCTCACATATGGGTGACGTCGGCGCCGACGGAGCCCTCGCGGAGCAATTTTCCCCAGCTTTCAAAGAAAGCCTTTGGGAATTGCAGCGCGCATGCGCGGTCCTCTTCCCGCCCAAGGGTGCCATCTTGCTCAGTCTTCTTTTTTCCGCGGAGCCCTACAGACGACGTTTGTGAATCCCCGCATAAAAGTTGATTTTATTTCTCTTTTTTCTCTCGGTTTCGACGCCGGTTCTTTTCCCGCCCGGACCCGCGATGCCGGTTGCGAGTCCGTTCTTTATTTTTCTGTTTTTTGTCCTTCGTGACAGATTTCACGCCTTTTTACTTTTTCACTGGCAGCCCAGTCTTTTGACCTCGCAGGGGCCCTTTTTCCCCCGATGGCTGCCAGCGGGTTTAAAAAGTGTGACCTCTGTAAGAAACTCATGTCTCTTACAGACACACACGACTTCTGCCTCCGCTGCCTTGGACCCGATCATGACCCGATGATCTGTGGTCCGTGTGGCAAAATGTCCTCAAAAGCGTTGAGGAGTCGGCAGCATCAGCGGGAACGTATCTTCTCTGACTCCGGCTGGGCTCGGACCTCGTCAGAGGCTTCGACATCTCGGGACTCTGGTCCTGAGCATCGTTGAAGTTCCTCTGAAAGGGGGTCTCCTACCCGGGAACATCATCGGAAGAAGAAACCCGCGAGGGCGGGATCGGTGGACGCTCCTGGTTCCTCGAGGGCCAGGTCGCATAGCCCCGATTCCCGTCCCGGGTCCTCGGAGGTGGAGAGGCCTTCCAAACATCCTCGTCTCGAGATGGACTTGCCCGGTTACGTGAGTACTGTTGTCCTCGTAGACTCGCCTCCGAAGGAGCCGACGTCGGGCCCGACGCCGTCGGGGCCCAAGTCGGGGGCTGCTGGGTCTCCTGAGCTCGGACTCAGGTTGACGGCCTTGGATAGCAGTCTGACTGCCTTCATGGACCAGCAGCGGGCATTGATCGCTGGCCTCGCCGGTGCTTCTGCCCTGACCGCCGGGACGTCGACCTCCAAGTCGACCCCGGAGACCGAGCCGATCCTCGAGTCCATGAGGGCTCGAGTCGATCCTCGGTCACGGTCTCTTTCAGCCTCCCGTTTGGAACCGAGGTCGTCGACGCCGACTCCCTCGGCGTCGGGGCGAGTGGCATCGATGCCCGCCCGACCGGAGCCGCTCGACTCCTCCTTCGAGGAGTCGGCCTGGGAATCCAAGGACGAAGAGTCACCTGGTTCCTTTCGGACTCGGTGTGTCCCATCGGACTCCCCCGAGTCCGAACCTCGGAGACGGTCCCCCCCGGAGGATACCCGGTTCTCGGACTTCGTGCGGGATATGGCCAAGGCCTTGGCCTTCCCCGCGGATCCCAAGGAGGAGCCTCGAGTCGAAGAACTCGATGCCCTCCAATATGACTCTCCCCCGAAGGAGGCCTTTATTGTACCGGTTCCTCCGATGCTGGAACGACTTCTCTTCCGCATGTGGGAGAGCCCGGCGTCGTCGCCGGTGTTAAGCAAGCGGGTCGATTCCATTTATCGAGTCCGCAAGAGCCCCGGCTTCCAAAAGGCACAACTACCGCACCATTCCATGGTGGTGGAATCGGCCATGCATAGACTTAAGAGTCAAATAATGCACTCCTCGGTGCCCCCCGGTAGGGAGGCCCGAAGCCTGGATGCCCTCGGTAGGAAGTGTTTCCAGGGCTCTATGCTTGCTTGTCCAGACCTACCAGCTCTACATGGGCATGTATCTCCGGGACCTGGCTAAGGAAATAGCCGGGTTCTCTGCTGGTCTCTCCGACGAACCTTTGCAGAGGTTCCAAACCTTGTCAACTGGTATTCGGGAGTGCTCAAAGTTTATCTCTCGAGCAGCCTATGATGGTTTTGAGGCATCGGCTCGAGTAGCCGCAGCCGGCATCGGTGGACGCCGCCAGGCTTGGCTTCAGACGTCCGACCTCGAGCCATGGGTGCAGGACAAGTTGGTCGATGTCCCCTGCAGAGGTGAAAACCTCTTTGGTAAGCCCATGGATGAGAAGGCTGCACAGATCGAGACCGAGACTCTCACCAGGACTCGTCTCTCAAGGAAGACCTCTGCCCCTTCTCAAAAGAAGAAGGGCTCGGGGAAAAAGCCCTTTTACCTGAGGAAGGCGGCTGCCTATAAATACTACCCTCAGTATCAGGCCTCAGCAGCTCCCCCACAGGGTAAGCAGGCCAAGGGACGGGGTAATGGGTCCCGTAGGCAGCAAGCCCCCAAGCCTGCACCACCGGCCCCTGCTCAGCAGGGTGGGGGTTTTTGACTTCATCAGCATAGCCTCTCCCCCTCAGCTGGTTTCTCTCAGCACAGGAGGCCGGCTGGTCCACTTTGCCCAAAGGTGGTCCAACATCACCACAGATACCTGGGTACCTCACATAGTTCAGAAGGGCTATCTTCTTCACTTTCACCAGGTACCTCCCTCCTACTTTCCAGGGGAGCCTCCGAGACTCCCTCTGCACAAGGACTTACTCCTTCAGGAGTTAGCAAGTCTCCTTCAGGAACAGGCTGTGGAACCGGTGCCCCACCACCTGAAGGTACTTTCTGATACCAAAAAGAACAGGAGGCCTCAGACCCATCCTGGACTTGCGAAACCTCAACAAGTTCCTTGCAAAGGAAAAGTTCAAGATGCTTATTTATTTATTTATTTATTTATTTATTTATTTAACAATTCTTTTATACCGCGCTATTACAATCAGTGCGGTGTACAATGAACAAGAACATACTACAATGCATACAAGTAACATTGAGTTTTACATTAAACAGGGAACTTCAACAATAGGACAACCGGGGGAACTATGTACAGATTAACTTAATGTACTATGTACAGATTAACTTAATGTTATATACAGTAATATGAAACTCGTTTGGATGTTGTAATGTGGTTCACTAATAGGACTAGAGAGAAGGTTGACCAGCTAGCCCTTTTCAGGTTGTATTGCGGAGCTAGTTTTGATAATGTCTAGGTTGACTTCTGGGTAGCATTTTGTAAACAAGTGGTATTTCAATGCCTTTCTAAATAGGATTAGGTTTTTGATAGCACGGATTTCGTGAGGTAGCGCATTCCAGTTTAGAGGTGCAAATAAGGAGAAGGCCCTGTTGGAGGTGGCCTTAGTGCACTTCGTTATTATTTTTGGGACTATTAAGGTGTTCATTGATGTGGTTCTCCTTTTTCTGTTTTCCAGGGTGACATGGATGAGCTTGCTGATTGGCGTAGGGGGCAGTTATTTAGTGCCTTGAAAGTAAGGACTAAAGACTTATACTGGATTCTGGCATGTAATGGCAACCAATGCAGTTCTTTCATGATGGGTGTTATATGGTCAGATCTTGATGAGCCAGAAAGGACTCTGGCGGCTGTATTCATGGCTAGGCGGAGCGGATTCAAAGTTGATTGAGGGAGGCCATGAAGGATGATGTTGGCAAAATCCAGGTGTGGGAGGATTAATGCCTGGAAGGTTGTTCGGAAGTCTGTGGGATCAAGTAGGGAGCGGAGGTGACGTAGCGATTTGATCTTATAATATATAGTTTTTGTGATGTTCTTGACATGCGTTGTCATATCCAAGTGCTGATCCAATGTGATGCCGAGGTAACGGATGGTGGCTTTTGATTTCAACTCTATGTTGTTGACGAGTAGAGATGGAGGAGGTATGAACTTACGGTTCCTTGTGACAAAAAGAACGTCAGTTTTGTTGTGGTTAATCCGAAGGTTTTGAGATAGTAACCATTCGGCTGCAGCTTCAAAACAGTTGATTATTGGGGAGAATACTGGGTGTTCAATTGTGAACGGCATATATAGGAGGATGTCGTCTGCGTATGCGAGACATTGTACATTAAAGGATCTGATCAAGTCACATATCGGCTGCATGTAGATATTAAACATTAGTGCCGATAGGGACGATCCTTGGGGTACTCCCTGTGATTGCAGGAATGGTTCTGAGGATTCGTGGCCTGTTTTTACTTGTTGCCACCTGTTAGATAAGTAGGATTTACACCACTCGAGTGCTGTGCTTTGAATCCCCTTATCTTTCAAGCGTTGTAGGAGTATGTCATGACTCACAGAGTCGAAAGCAGCGGAGATGTCCAGGAAAATGAGGACGAAACCCTGTTGTATGTTATTTATTCCTGATACCAGAACATTGAACAGGGTTGTAAGGACTGTGTCGACTCCATGCGCTTCCCTGAAGCCATGCTGAGATGGATCTAGTGGTGCTTCAGTGTCAATATGATGTTGGATTTGTTGTTGGGCAGCCTTCTCAATGATTTTTGCAAGCTGTGGGATGCTCGAAATAGGCCTGAAGGAATCAACTTTGGATGGGTCCAGTCTATTATTTTTCAGTAGGGGCTTGATGGAAGTGCGTTTTAGATTCTGCGGGAAGGAACCTGTTGAGAAGGACTGGTTCAGTATTTTGCTCAATATTTGACTGAGGTCATGTCGCATGTCCTTGATCCAGCTGGCTGGACACGGGTCGTTAGGAGCTGTACTGGGATTGATTGAGGCAATAATGTTCACAACCTCTCTATTTGATACAGTGGAGAAGTTGTGTAGTGGCATTGCCTGGGATGCCTTGGGTGAAGTGGTGGCGTTATTGACATTTGTGTCTGTGTTGGTTTTAATCATCTTTGATTGCAGGTAGTTTGCGTAGTCCTGCGGCTGAGGCATAGGGGGTTGTGCTGAGACCGGTTCACCTGTTATGGACTTTACTATGCTGAACAATGCATGTGGTTTGTTGAAGGAGCGTTTTATTAAGCCTGTGTGGTAAGTTTTCCTGCTCTGTGCTATCTTTGCTCGGTGGGTAGTTAGGTATGAGCTATATGCTACCAGCGCCTCAGGAGAATGAGTTCGTCGCCACTTTCGCTCAAGTTTGCGTAGATGGTGGAGGGATGTGCGAAGGTCTGTGGAGAACCATGGAGTATGTTCACGTTTTCGAATTCTCTTTTCGGTGAGTGATGGGCAGGAGGCAGCTCTCAGGTTTTCATCCCATTTGGATACGAGATCATCTAAGTCCATGGTTGTGTTGGCCATGAGAGGTCTGAGATTCTCTAGGACTACGCTCTGGTTGAGTGGTCTAAAGCAGGTTGTGTGGGATCCAGATGTGTTAGAAGACTTTCTGGTTTTGTGGGATGTATTAATGGGTATATTGAAACTGAGAAGACTGTGGTCCGACCAGGGTACTGGTATTACAGATAGTGCAAGAGTTAGGGGTGTTATGGCGTTGGAGAGAGGTGCGAAAATGAGATCTAGTTTGCCACCTTTAGTGTGGGTGGGGGAATCGACAAGCTGTTTGTAACCTAGATCCTCCAGGGCGTCAAGGAATGCTGCTGAGTGGCTGTCTTGAAGAGATGGGAGATTGAAATCACCGATTAGCCAACTTGGTGAGCGTGAGGTGGATGTAGTACATGCCTGCTCAATTATAGTTGGAAGATCATCTGGAGAGTGGGAGGGTGCCCGATAGAAAAGGTTGATTGTGCAGAGCTCGTTAGCTATAGTGAGGGAGTCGAGATGAGTTGAGCTAGAGGAGTTGGACATCTTGAAGTGTAGATCAGCTTTGGCTAGGATGAGGGTTCCGCCTCCTTTCTGACTGGGTCTGTGGGATGTGTATATCACAAATCCTTACCCTTGGAATCCTGCTGCCCTACCTCCAGCAGGGCGACTGGCTATGCTCCTTGGATCTAAAGGATGCGTATACTCATATCCTTATTCATCCAGATCACAGACAATATCTCAGGTTTGTTGTGGGCGGACATCATTACCAGTACAGAGTACTGCCCTTTGGCCTATCCTCCGCCCCCAGGGTGTTCACCAAATGCCTGGCAGTGGTGGCGGCCTATCTAAGACTTCAAGGCTTTTTTGTGTTCCCATACCTGGACGACTGGCTCATCAGAGCCCAGTCTTCCCAAGAGGCCACTCAGGCCACTCATCGCACTGTGACTCTACTCCAGCACTTGGGATTTGTCATAAACTTCGCAAAGTCCACTTTGCTCCCCTCTCAAAATCTTGAATTCATCGGCGCCAGGTTGGACACTCTTCAGGCGCAGGCCTTCCTCCCTCTGGACAGGGCCAAGCGGCTCATGGATCTCGCCAGCCACTTTCACAGCAATGCCCTGGTCTCGGCCAGGCAATTTCTGAGACTGCTCGGCCATATGGCTTCCACGGTCCACGTAAACCCCAATGCCCGCCTGAACATGCGACCTGCTCAATGGTGCCTTCGCACACAATGGCATCAGGCCACTGGGAGCCTAGCGGACTCCATACAGATTTCCGACCAGCTGGTCTCTTCTCTACAATGGTGGCTTCATCTGCCAAACCTAGTACTAGGAGTGACTTTTCAGCCCCCTACGCATTCTCAGGTCCTGACGACCGATGCTTCTCTCCTGGGTTGGGGAGCACATTGCCAAGGAAAATGTACTCAAGGTCTCTGGACTCCTTGGGAGTCTGCTCAGCAGATAAACTTCCTGGAGCTCAGAGCCATCCGCCTAGCGCTCAAAGCATTCTCTCACCTGGTTTCTCACCAGTCGGTGCTGATACAGACAGACAATCAGGTTGCGATGTTCTACGTGAACAAACAAGGCGGAACAGGCTCCTTCCTTCTCTGTCAGGAGGCACAAAAACTATGCTCTTGGGCAGTCCACCACGGCATCATCCTCAAAGCTGTCTATCTCCCAGGTCAAGAAAATTACCTGGCCGACAAGCTAAGCAGGATCCTCCAGCCACACGAGTGGAGGCTGGATCCGATGGTGGTTCAGCGGATCTTTCTCAAGTGGGGCCTCCCCACCATGGATCTGTTTGCCAGTCCTCTGAACCGGCAACTTCCCAGATTCTGCTCTCGACAACCGCATCCTCTCAGAGTAGCAGCGGATGCTTTTCTAATTCCATGGTCCACAGGCCTCTTATATGCCTTTCCTCCCATGCCGCTGGTGTCTCGGACACTCTTCAAAGTTCTCAGAGACAAAGCCTCGGTGATCCTAGTGGCTCCCTGGTGGCCGAGACAACCTCGGTTCCCACTTCTAATGCAACTGGCAGTGGACACCCCTGTTCCTCTGGGGTTTCAGCCCGACCTCCTGTCACAGGATCAGGGGACTCTCCTGCACCCCAACCTCCGATCCCTTCATCTGATGGCCTGGCTGCTGAAAGGGTAGTCCTTGCTCCCCTCCGCCTGCCTCCAGATGTGGAGGAGGTCGTCTTGGCCTCCAGGCGGCCTTCCACCCGGAAGTTCTACGCTCTTAAGTGGCGTCGGTTCTCCGTCTGGTGTGCTCAGCAATCTCAAGATCCCTTCTCCTGTTCAGCATCAGTGGTCTTGCAGTACTTGCTTTCCCTCTCCAATCTTGGACTTAAGTCCAACTCGGTCAAGGTCCACCTCAGTGCTCTTTCTGCGCATCACATGCCGGTGGATGGCAGACCTCTTTCTAGCCACCCTCTGGTGGCTCGTTTTCTCAGAGGCCTCCTTCTCCTTAAACCACCTTTGCGCCCACCAGCCCCGGACTGGGATCTCAATGTGGTTTTACAGCGGATTACCTGTCCGCCTTTTGAACCTATGGCTACTTGTCCTCTTCGTTTTCTTTCTTGGAAAACCTTGTTCTTGGTGGCCCTCACTTCTGCTAGACGCGTTAGTGAGCTGCAGGCCCTGGTGTCTGATCCTCCTTACACTAGGTTCTACAAGAACCGGGTAGTCCTACGGACTCACCCTAAGTTTCTTCCCAAAGTGGTTTCCCCTTTTCACATCAACCAGGAGGTGGTGCTTCCGACCTACTTTCCCAGGCCACACTCCAGTCGAGCTGAAATGGTCCTGCATACCCTGGACTGTAGAAGGGCGTTAACCTTCTACCTTGACCGTACGCGGGAGCACAGAAGGGCTGTTCAGCTCTTCGTCTCTTATGACCCCAATAAGTTGGGGCTCCCTGTCTCCAAGCGTACTCTGTCCATCTGGATTGCTGACTGTATCGCTTGGGCTTACGAGGCAGCCGGCCTCTCGTTGGAAAGTCGAGTCACGGCCTATCGTGTTCGGGCGAAGGCTACGTCAGTGGCTTACCTCCGCTCTGTTCCATTGGCAGACATCTGCCGGGCCGCTACTTGGTCTTGAAGCCAGACTTTTGCGGCCCATTACTGCCTGGAGAGGGAGTCCCGCAGGGACAGTGCTTTCGGACAGGCAGTCCTCCGTAACCTCTTCGAGGTATAGGCAACTCCTACCCTCCATCCCGGATGTTGGGCTACCGGTTGGAGACGTATTCAGAGAAGATTCCTTCCTTCTGGGCTACTGAGCTTGAGGGAGCTCCTTTTTGTGCTTAGGGTCTCCGGTAGCCTTAAGTTTGGGAGTCCCATATGTGAGGACTGACTTCCTGCTTGGTCCTGGAGAAAGCGTAGTTACTCACCTGTAACAGGTGTTCTCCAGGAGCAGCAGGAATCAGTCCTCACAACCCTCCCTCCTCCCCTTGGAGTTGCAATTCTATGCTTTCTTTTTTTTGCTAATTTTTTTGCTGTCTTTTAGCTATGTCATCTGACTGAGCAAGATGGCACCCTTGGACGGGAAGAGGACCGCGCATGCGCGCTGCAATTCCCAAAGGCTTTCTTCGAAAGCTGGGGAAAATTGCTCCGCGAGGGCCCCGTCGGCGCCGACGTCACCCATATGTGAGGACTGATTCCTGCTGCTCCTGGAGAACACCTGTTACAGGTGAGTAACTACGCTTTCTGCCCAGTGCAGATGGTGCTGCAGTTCTATACCTCTTACAGTCCCGGCTCAAATCCAACTCCTTTAGGATACACCTCAATGCCCTAGCAGCATACCACCACCCTGTCGAAGGCAAGTCCTTCTCTATCCAGCCTCTGGTGACCCACTTCTTGAGAGGACTCCTGCGTCCAAACCCCCCGTCCATCCTTCAGTGATAGTGAGATCTCAGCATAGTATTGGCGCAGCTCACTCGCCCGCCATTTGAGCTCTGGCTACCTGCTACCTCAGATACCTCTCATGGAAGTTCGTGTTCCTGGTGGTGCTCACCTTCGCTCACAGGGTCAGTGAGCTTCAAGCCCTAGTGGCAGAGGTGCTGTATACCAGATTCTATAAGAACAAGGTTGTGCTACGCACACACTCCAAATTCCTTTCGAAGGTGGTATCTCCCTTTGACCTCAACCAGGAGGTGGTGCTATCCACCTTCTTCCCAAGGCCTCACTCCAGCAGGGTGGAGACAGTCCTTCACATCTTGGACTGTAAGAGGGCCCTATCTTTCTACATTTGACATACCCAGGGCCACCGGAAATCTCAGCTTTTTATTTCCTACGACCCTAGTTGCCTGGGGGAAGCGGTGACCTAGCGGACGTTGTTCACCTGGGTGGCAGACTGCATCACCTTCGCTTATGAGCAGGTTGGGCTCACGCTGGATGGCCGAGTCATGGTGCACAGTGTCGGGGCCATGGCAGCCTCTGTAGCAAACCTGCGCTCCGTCCCTATGTTGAACATCTGCCGGGCTATCACCTGGTTTTCAGTCCATACCTTCGCAGCTCATTACTGCCTGGAAAGGGAGTCACAATGGGATAGCTCCTTCAGCCAGGCCATGCTCTGTAATCTTTTTGGGGTCTAGACATCTCCTTCCTCCAACCCTTGTGTGTTCAGGCTGCTGGAGCATTGGTTCCCATTGGACACACAGGTCCTACTGTAGTCTGTATCTGTGGACTCAATTGCTGCTGCTCACAGTTCCCCTTGCGCGTGATTGTGTTTTTCTGCATGGGCTTTCGGTAGCCTGTAGCTAGGGAGTCCCATATATGAGGACTGACTTCCTGCTTGTTCCAGAGAAAGCATAGTTACTCACCCATAACAGGTGTTCTCCAGGAACAAGCAGGAAGTCAGTCCTCACATATGGGTGACGTCAGCGTCGACGGAGCCTGCGCGGAGCATTTCCCCAGCTTTCAAAGAAAGCCTTTGGGAATGCTACCATGCAGGCGTGATCCCCTACCCGTCCAACGGTGCCATCTTACTCAGTCTCCCTTTTTCCACTTAGCCCTTTGGACATGCGTCTCGTCCCCAGAAAAAGTTTTCAATTTCCAATCCGGGTTTTGCTCTAACAGCCTTCACTGGTCCACTTCCTGCCATCTCGAGTACCTCTGCTTCAGCCCCGGTCTTGGGATTCCCCTTTTTGCCCTTCTTTTTCTCACCGTGCTTTTGCGCCCTTTTTAACCGCTGGCCGCATCGAGGATCTTCCACATAGCAGGGGTCCTTTTTCTCCCGGTGGCCTCCAGTTTCAAGAAATGTGATAGATGTTCAAAAAACATGTCACTCAGACACCCATGACTGTTGTCTCAGGTGCCTGGTTGCTGACCATGACCCGGAGCTATGCTCCCTTCGCAAGAAGGTGTCCTCCAGGCCATCCAAAGTCATAAGCAGAAGCTGGATGATCTCTTCTGCAAGGCAGCCCCGGTATCCCGGATAGCCTCCTACTCTTCGGCCCCACAACACCTGGAATCCCCCAAGGCTCCTCCCCAGGCCCAGCTGCACTCTGATCAGGGGTCGCCCGAACTCAAGTGGAAGAAGAAGGAGGCCGCAACGATGCTGTCGGGGGCGCCAGACAAGCGTGAGAGGTGATGCGCCCGGTCTCTCAACCCCCCTCAGCAGACCTTAGCGTCGGAAAAGGAGCAGCCTATAAGGTACCTTGAACAGATATGGAGGCCTCTGGCGAAGGCGCCTGGTCTCCCGAGGGTTGTCCCGGCGAGGACCTCTTCTCCTCTTCAACACCCGACCCGGTCAACCTGGCTTCTGTGTCACAGGGACCCACTCCCGAGTGGGAGGCCCAAATGCTGGTCTTGGAACGCAGCGTTTCTGCGTTCCTCGCTGCTCAGCAGGCGCTAGTGTCAGGCTCTGCCGGCCCACGCCTCAAGAATGCAGGGACCTCGACCTCAAGGACTCCCCATGCCGCCGCAGTGTCCCTGAAAGCCAGAGGCCTCGTGAGGGTCCTCGGCATGGGTCTTGATCTCCGACCCGGTCCTAGGGCGCGAGATCTTCTCGGGCAAGTGTGTCTGGCTCTGGGCAAGCTTCGGGAGCCTGGCGTGGGTCACCGACCCTTCTCGAGCCGCCCTACCTTGAGTCCTCCATGGACTACTCAGAGTGGGAGTCTGAAGGGGAACCGTCCCCGGCGACTCGGTCCCACTGAGACCTCCCCTCGGACTCCTCTCTGCCGACCCAGAGGTGGCGGTCACCTCCAAAGGACACCTCCTTTTTGGATTTCGTCCAAGATATGGCGCGGGCTCTAACGCTTGCCACCGAGTCAGAGGAGGAACCCCGTGTGGAGGAGCTCGATATTCTTCAATATGAGGCTCCTCCAAAGGAAACTCATATGAATCCGGTTCCCCCCATTCTGAACCGGCTCCTCCTCCACATGTGGGAGACCCTGGCTTCTGTCCATATTGTTAGCAAGCACTTGAATGATATGTATAGGGTCCAGCTGTTGTTCAGGGGGCATCTGGTCCACTTCTCCCACAGGTGGGAATCCATTGCCACCAATGCCTGGGTTCTCCAGGTCCTGCGGGAGGGTTGTTTCCTCCATCTGGAGCTCCCCCCTCTGTACTTCCCTGGGGAGCCAAGGCGGCTTCCTCAGCACCAGGCTCTCCTGAGTCAGGAGCTCGCAGGCCTCCTCTAGGATGGGGCAGTGGAACCAATCCCACTGCATCTCAGGACAGGAGTGTTACTACCGATACTTCCTCATCTTGAAAAGAACAGGGGGTCTCCGTCCCATCCTCGACCTGAGGAATCTAAACCAGTTCCTGGTGTAGGAAAAGTTCAAGATGCTCCCTTGGAACACTACTGCCCTACCTTCAGCAGGGCAATTGGCTATGCTCCTTGGACCTAAAGGATTTATTATTTTATTTATTTAACAGCTTTTATATACCGCACTTTTGACATCAGCGCGGTTTACATTTTAACAAGTTTTGTACTTAAACATAAAAACAAATGTTAAGTTTACAGAGAACAGGGAATAAAAACATGGATAACAGGGATTAACAATTAACAGATATTTTCAATTATTTACAATAGGTTCTTAAATGCTTGAGTTTTAAAGGTAGGGTTTGTGAGGCCTGGTCTAGATCAAGGATGCTTATACTCACATCCTCGTTCATCCCAAGCACAGAAAGTACTTCTGCTTCATGGTGCAGGAGAACCACTACCAGTTCAGGATGCTCCTCTTTGGCCTTGCTTCCGCCCCATGGGTCTTCACAAAATGTCTGGCCATAGCAGCTGCCCACCTCAGTCTGCAGGGCACCTTTGTCTATCCCTATCTAGATCGACTCATAACAGGGGGCATGGATTCTGAGACTCGGCGGGCCACTGACCGCACCATTCACCTCTTTCAGCATTGGGGCTCGCTTGGACACTCTGAGGGCCATGGCCTTCCTCTCCCAGGACAGAGCAGACCGTCTCGTGGTCTTGGCATCCGGCGTTCAGTGCCACAGCGCTGTCTTGGCTCAGTCGATGCTTTGTCTTCTTGGCCACTTGGCTTTCACAGTCCATGTCGTACCCAATGCCTGCCTCAACATGCAGGTGGCACAGTGGACCCAATCGACCGGTCGCCTCAGAGACCCCATCTCAGTCATGCTCTGCGTGGCAGAGTCCCTCACCTGATGGCGGGATGCTTGGAACCTGCTTCGAGGCATGCCCTTCCATACTCTGACGCATCAGCTGGTCTTGACTACGGACACCTCCCTGGTGAGCTGGAGAGCCTACTGCGACAAACTGCGCACACAAGGGACTTGATCCCTCGAGGAGTCGCAGTAGCAGATCAACCTTCTGGAGCTCCGGGCCATCCTCCTTGCACTCAAGGCTTTCAGACACTGCCTGCAGCCAGATGGACAACTACGTGTAGGTCACGATATTCTATGTGAACAAACAAGGGAGTACCGGTTCTTGCAGCCTCTGCTTGGTGGCGGTGGCCCTATGCTCCTTTGCAGTGAGCCAGGGCATGATCCGCCAAGCCACCTATCTCCCGGGCCAGGACAATGTATTGGCAGACTGGCTCAACAGGGTCCTCCAGCCGCACAAGTGGCGCCTGTGTCCCCGGATGGCACAATGGCTCTTCCAGTGTTGGGGGACTCCAGACCAGGACCTCTTTGCCAGCCTTGCGAATTCGCAGCTCCCCCGATTCTGCGGTCCCCTCCCCTTCACCTGGGCAGGGTGGCTCCGGACGCCTTCCTCCTTTTGTGGGCAAGTGGCCTACGGTATGCCTTCCCCTGATACCCCTCATTCTCCAGGACCAAGCAGGAAGTCAGTCCTCACATATGGGTGACGTCGGCGCCGACGGAGCCCCCATGCGGAGCATTTCCCCAGCTTTCAAACAAAGCCTTTGGGAATTGCAATGCACATGCGCGGTCCCCTTGCCGCCCAAGGGTGCCATCTTGCTCAGTCTTCTTCGGTCTGCAAAGGTCTCCTGAAGAAATCCGACCGCGGACCGGCCTCGGTCCCCAGACACCATCCTCATCGAAGATTCCCTTTCGGGGGAACTGGCACAGGCCCAAGTCCCTCTGTACCTGCGCGAAAGGCTGCGAGCCTTCTGGTCTGGAGTCCAGAATGGTGGTCTTGGAGCGCAGTTTATCTGCCTTCATGGACCAGCAGCGGGCGCTGTTGTCTGGCATGACTGGTTCATCCGCCCTGATGCCCGCCGAGGTCACAATCAGAGTCCTGCTTGACAGGACCACAGTCATCTCCAGCAAGTATGCCAGGCACCGGCCTCAGGGCATCGGGGGGCCCCAAGGCCCGTAGAGCAGCCCTTCTACAAGTCCTCAACAGACTACTCCGAGTGGGAGACGGAGGACGATGAGTCCCCTGATACCCGTCACCACCACGACGTCCCATCTGTCTCTCCTGTCTCGGAGCCTCGACGGTGGTTCCCGCTGGAGGATATGGGCTTCCTTGATTTCGTCAAGGATATGTCAAAGGCCCTGGCATTCCCTCACGAGTTGGAGGAGGACATTTGGACAGATGAGTTGGAAATCCTCCAGTACAAGGCTTCTCCGATGGAAACATTCATGGTGCCCATTCCTCCCATCCTGGAATGGCTGATGCTCCAGATGTGGGAGATATTGGCTTCGGTACCGGTGGTGAGCAAACTGCTTGACTCGATATACCGAGTCCACCGGAGCCCAGGCTTCCAAAAGTCACAGCTGCCGCATAACTCCATGGTGGTGGGGTCGTTCATGCATCGGCTGAAAAGTCAGAAGATACACTCCTCGGCAGGGCCGTACTGAGTGTAAATCGTGCCCTGTGCAACTTGCACATTGGGCGCGCGGCCCCCCCCCCTTTGGTGGGAGAGAAGAGGCGTGCCCAATGTGCAAGTCGTCGGCATGCTAAGCATGCCAGCGAGAAGGCTTAAGGGGCACATTTTGGCTGTCTTCCGTTGCCTGCCGCCACTGAGAGAAGAAAAAGTGGTGGCTGCAGGCAACAACAGACAACTAAAATGAGCCCCTTAAGCCTTTGCGCAGTGTGCGGCCGCACCGCTCGCACAGGGCTAGGTACGGGCCTGCTCCTCGGTGCCCCCTGGCAGGGAGGCCCGCACCCTGGACGCCCTCAACAGAAAGTGCTACCAGGGCTCAATGCTTATCGGCCGTATCCAGGCCTACCAGGTGTACAAGGGCATGTACCTGAGAGTCCTGGCAAAGGAACTCGCCGGGTTCTCAGCTAATCTCTCCAAGGAACCCTTGCAGTGGTTGAGGAATCTGGCCAAGGCAGTCTGTGAGTGCTCCAAATTCATGTCTCGAGCGGCCTATGATGGGATCGAGTCGGCGGCTTGAGTAGCAGTGGCAGGCATCAGTGTACAGTCTTCCAACCTCAAGCAGTGGGTTCAGGACAAATTGGTTGATGTCCCCTGCCAAGGAGAGAACCTCTTTGGCAAACCCATGACCGACAAGGCTGCCGAGCTGGAGACCGAGTTCATGACAAGGACCAGGCTCTCCAAAAAGACCACTACCCCTCCCAGATGGAAGGGCTCAAGTAAAAAGTCCTTTTACCCGAGGAAAGGAGAGGCTTACAGAAACTTCCCATCTTTTCAGGCCTCTCCAGCTCCCCAACAGGGTCAGCAGGCCAAGGGACATGGGCATGGCCCTCATAAGCAGAAGACTCCAAAACCCCAGGCACCGGCACCGGCACCGGCCCAGCCGGGGGGGGGGGGGGAGTTTTTTGACTCCTTGAGCATTGCCTATCTACACCAAGGAGATCAGCAGCCCACAGGGTGACTTCAGGCCATCTATGTCCAGAGGTGGTTGACCATCACCACTGACTCCTAGGCACTTCGGGTAGTCAGGGAGGGTTACCTCCTCCACTTGACACAGATACCTCCCCTTATTTCCCAGGAGAGCTCCTCAGGTCTCCCCTCCACTGACCCTTCTACTGAAGGAGTTGGCAGGTTTTCTCGAGGACAAAGTGGTGGAACCAGTGCCCCACCATCTCAAGGGCAAGGGGTTCTACTCCAGGTACTTCCTCATGCCAAAAAGGACAGGTGGCCTTTGGCCCATCCTCTACCTGCGCATCTCAACAAATTACCAGTGAGGGAGAAGTTAAAGATACTCTCCCTTAGAACATTGCTGCCATACCTCCAGCAGGGAGATTGGCTATGCTCCTGAGACCTCAAGAATGCTTAAACTCACATCCTCATTCATCCCAACCACAGGCAGTACCTGCGGTTTGTAGTGGGGAAGGGCAGGCATTTTCAGTACAGGGTGCTCCCCTTCAGTTTGGCCTCGGCCCCAAGGAGTCTTTGTCTTCCTCTACCTGGAACGACTGGCTCATAAAAGGAGACACGGCCTTAGAGGTGCAGCAGGCCACCACACGCACCATCCAGATCCTGCAACACTTGGGGGTTTGTCATAAACTACCCCATGTCTCACCTCCTCCCGATACAGTGTCTGGAGTTCATCAGGGCAAAGCTCGACATTCTCCAGTCGAAGGCCATCTTGCCCAGGTACCAAGCCGACCATCTCAGGACTCTGGTACGGGACATACAGTACCGTCCCTTGGTGCCCACCCGGCTTCTTCTGCGCCTCATCGGACACATGACCTCCATGGTCCACATCACTCCAGATCCTCACCTTCACATGAGAGCGGCACAAAGGCCACGGGTCTCCTCCGAGAAAGAGTCGCTGTAACCCACCAACTGGTGGACTCACTGATCTGGTGGCAGTCTCTCCAGCATCTCGAGGTGGGCATGCCTTTTCAGACTCTGAGCTCCTCAAGGGTCCTTACCACAGACGCCTCCCTGCTTGGCTGGGGAGCCCACTGTGGTGAGCTCTGCACCCAGGGCAACCGGTCACCAGACGCGAGCACCCAGCAGATCAAGCTCTGAGCCATATACTTAGTCCTGCGAGTCTTTTGCCACCACCTGTGTCACCAGCCGGTGCCGGTCCACATGGACAATCAGGTGGCGATGTTCTGCGTGATCAAACAGGTGGGTACAGGGTCTCGTACTCTTTGTCAGGAGGCACTGGTCCTGTGCTCATATGCAATCCAACAGGGTATCCGCCTGCAGGCAGTGTACCTGCCAGGCCAGGCAACCTTCTGGCTGACAGGCTGAGCAGAGTCCTCCAGTTGCACGAGTGGCAGCTGGACCCCATGGTAGCCAGTCGGATTTTCGGGCTCTGGGGGGAACCCGTGATGGACCTGTTCGCCAGCCCGGTCAACTTCCAGTTGCCCCGCTTCTGTTCCCGGCAGGCCCACCCCTCCTGGGTGGCAGCGGACACGTTCTTTGTCTCATGGTTGGAAGGCCTCATGTACACTTCCCTCCCACACCACTGATCACCAAGACCTTGTTCAGGACCCTCTGCGACAGGACCTCGCTCATCATAAGAACATAAGATATGCCATACTGGGTCAGACCAAGGTCCATCAAGCCCAGTATCCTGTTTCCAACAGTGGCCAATCTAGGTCATACGTACCTAGCAGTATCCCCAAAAGACACAGGTTCCACAATGCTTGTATTGGGTCAAGCATTGATATCCTGGGTCCCTTTTTAATAATGGTTTATGGACCTTTCCTCCAGGAACTTGTCCAAACTTTTTTAAACCCAGCTACACTAACAGCTCTTACTACATCCTCCAGTAACAAATTCCAGAGTTTGATTACATGTTGAGTGAAAAAATATTTTCTCTTATTTGTCTTAATTTGTTTACCCTGTAGCTTCATTACATGTCCCCTAGTCTTTCTATATTCTGACAGCGTAAACAATCGATCTACGTTTACCCGTTCCACTCCATTCATTAATTTATAGACCTCTATCATATCTCCCCTCAGCCGTTTCTTTTCCAGGTTGAAGAGCCCTAACCTTTGTAGCCTTTCTTCATAGGAGTAGCCTTCCATCCCCTTTACCATTTTGGTGGCTCTTCTCTGTACCTTTTCTAATAACGCTATATCATTTTTAAGATACGGCAACCAGAATTGCACACAATATTCAAGGTGCAGTCGTACCATGGAACGATACAGAGGCATTATAATATCCTTTGTTTTATTTTCTATTCCTTTCCTTATGATACCTAGCATTCTATTTGCTTTCTTGGCCGCCGCTGCACACTGGGCAGAGGGTTTTAACATATTATCCACGATGACTCCTAAATCATTTTCCTGGGTGGTGGTTCCCAATGTGGAACCTTGCATCGTGTAACCATAGTGTGGGTTGTTCTTTACTAGGTGCATAACTTTGCACTTGTCCACATTAAATTTCATCTGCCATTTGGATGCCCAGTCTTCCAATTTATCCAGATCCTCCTGCAGTTTTCCACAGTCCTCTTTTATTTATTTATTTATTTTATTTACATTTCTTTTATACCACGCTATTCGACATCAGTGCGGTTTACATAAAACATTCACGTTGCATATAATGAACTGTGCTTACAGGAACAGGAAATATAACTTGGTTAACTTGGGGTAACTATTTACATCGGATTTTCATATTATACAGGCTATACTCATGAGTGTCTTATGGGGTAGGTTTTAACAACTTTAACAACTCTTGGGTTTTAACAACTTTAAACAGTTTTGTGTCATCTGCAAATTTGATAACCTCACTAGTTATTCCCTTTTCCAGGTCATTTATGAATATGTCAAAAAGTAGCAGACCCAGTACAGATTCCTGGGGTACTCCACTATTCACCTTTTTCCATTGGGAAAATTGGCCATTTAGCCCTATCCCCTGCTTTCTTTCTTTTAACCAGTTCCCGATCCACAATAGTACACTGCCTCCTATCCCATGACTTTTTAGTTTTGCCAAAAGTCTCTGATGAGGGACCTTGTCAAAGGCTTTCTGAAAGTCCAGATACACTATATCAACCGACTCACCTTTGTCTACCTGTTTATTCACACCTTCAAAAAAACATAACAGATTAGTAAGACAAGATCTTCCTTGTCTAAAGCCATGTTGGCTGGCTGCCATTAGGCCATGACTGTCTACATGCTGTGTAATTTTGTTCTTTATGATGCTTTCTTCCATTTTCCCTGGTACTGACGTCAGGCTCACTGGTCTGTAATTTCCCGGATCACCCCTGGAACCCTTTTTAAAAATTGACGTTACATTGGCGACCCTCCAATCTTCAGGTATTACAGATGGTTTTAATGAAAGTTCACAGATTGCTAATAGCAGGTCTGCAATCTCATATTTCAGTTCTTTCAACACTCTTGGATGTATACCATCCGGTCCAGGTGATTTGCTATTATTCAGTTTATCAAATAGTTGTAATACATCTTCCCGGTGTAGCGATATTTCTCCAGGACCAAGCAGGAAGTCAGTCCTCACATATGGCTGTCATCGACGCCGATGATGCCCCAGCGGAGCATTTCCCCAGCTTTCCATGAAAGCCTTTGGGAATGCAGGCACGCATGCGCGGTTCCCTTCCCGCCAAAAGGTGCCATCTTACCTCAGTCTCTCTTTTTCCGAGAAGCCCACCGGACGTGTGTCCTGTCATCCCGGATAAAAGTTTTTCAGCGATTCTCGCTATTTTTTCTCTCCGGTTCGACGCCGGTTCCCCTCCCGCCGGGTTCGGTACACCGGTATCGAGCCCGTTTCTTCTTTTTCGTTTTTTGCCCTTCGTGGCTGGCGTTCGCGCCCTTTTTTGCTTTTTCCCTGGAAGGCCGGTCCTTTGACCTCGCTGGGACTCTTTTTTTCCCCGATGGCTTCCAGCGGTTTTAAAAAGTGTTTATCGGGAGACTTCCGGTATGGCACTGAGCTGATCGGGCGCTGTGCAGATCAGCTCCAGACTTCCATCCCACAAAACTGCTAAAAAACCCTGCTAATCGCAATCGAATGCCCCAGGCGGCTCCCAAAAGCAACAGGGATAGTGGAGGTGCGGCAGCAGAATATTCATTGCGGCCCGAGAGGCACCTGATGGCTTCTAAGCTGACCAAGAGGGAGAAAGCACGCATCCCCGAACCGAAGATGGCGGAGGGAGCGCCGCGGAGCCCGGGATCAGAAGGAGAGAGCAGTATGGTGGCAGATGTGAGTGCCGCGGTCATCCGGGCTCTAGATGGCCGTTTTACGGAGCTCGGTGACCAACTGCATTCTGTGCTGCAAAAGATAAATGATTTCACCGGACGGATGGATCAAGCTGAGACCCGGATCTCGAGCTTGGAAGATGACCAGCATACCCTCCAGACCAAAGTGCAAGCTCTGGAAACCCTTGTACAACAGCAGGGTGAAAAACTTGAAGATCTGGAGAACCGGGGCCGAAGAAAAAATCTGCGGTTTATTGGGATCCCGGAATCGGTGGCCGATGCTGCCCTACCTAACTTCCTCCTGGACTGGATGGGGACCTTACCGGACGTGACAGAGGGGGGCCCCATCGTGCTGGAGAGAGTGCATCGACTGGGTCCGCGGCGAGACCAAGCACAACGACCGCGTGCTGTGATAGCGCGTTTTCTGGACTATCGCCAGAAGGAGAAGGTGCTGAAAGCGGCCCGTGCTCGTCGGAGACAACCTGGGGAAAGCGATCGTATCTTGGTCTTCCAAGACTATTCACTGTTGGTGAGTCAGCAGCGCAGGGCCTTCTCACCGCTCTGTGCTCAACTAGTGAACAGGGGGATCCGTTTCTCCTTACTGTACCCGGCGAAACTGCGAGTGGAGTTCCGAGGACAGACAAAGGTACTGGACACCCTGGAGACGGCTCGCACGTGGCTGACGCGATTGGAGGAGACACCAGCGACCGGGCCGTGAAGCCGGAGGAGTAACAAGTGACTCATTGGACTCAGGCCTAGTGTAAGCTGGGCCAGCATATTTTGAGAAACGCTGTGAGGGGACTTATGTAGCAAACTGCTGTTTTTGTGGCCCTGCACAGTTTGAGCCCCCCGCGGTTAAATTCTTAAATCTCTGGGTCGCTGTTGGAGTGTTTCCCCCATGGATCGGGGACACGAAGTGGCTGATAATATTTGCGGCCCAGAATACAGCAGACGCCCGGGGAGATGGGAGCCCATCTGTGCAGTGGGTGGGGGGAGCGGGTGCCCGGCGATATTAAGCCTTAGTGGCCTAGGTCCCTGGGTTTCTTTAATTTTCTTGATTCTCTGGGTATCTTTCTCACCCTCCCCCCGCCCCCCCCTCCCCCCCCTCCCCCCCCCCCCCAGGGGTCGAGGGGACCCACTCTTTCAATGCTGTGATTTCTTGACACTGCACGGGGACGCTATTCTTGGATTGCCAGGAATCGACCCTTCTGAGTGGGGCGCCTAGATGTGTTGCATTTGGGGTTTTGTTACATTGTATTTTTCTACAGTTCTATTGTTTGTTCGTTACAGTGTTGCAATAGTGCTGGGGACTAAGCTGGGATACTGTATCTCAATCCTTTGACATGTTTCCTTTTTATTCCCTTACTCTTTGAGTACCTGGACCCTGGCGCACATAACTAATGGGAATGACTGGGCTGGGGGTGGGTCCTGGGCACGTGGGTGGGTGGGCATAGCTAGTCTGGGCACCGTTTGGGAGTAGGGAGACAGGGGGGTGGTCTAGGGAAGTGGTAGGAGGGAGAGGTACCCCCCTGACAAGGGGGTGGGGGGGGATCCTAGCAGATGTGCGTGTGTGTGCCTGGGGTGGGTCCGAATGTCAATGGAAGTGTCCGCTCTGATGACCGGACTAGGAGGGGAAGTAGGGAGTGGGGTGGGAGCAGGGGAGGGGGGAAGAAGAGGGAGGGGACAAGGGATGGGAGGGACCACACTCAGGGGAGTTTACTTCAGCAACCTCATAGTAATTGGGTGAATGATAAGGGGGAGGCTCCAGGCTGGGGGAGCACCCCTAAGGTGCTTAGAATTCTCTTCTCAGAGAGACTTGATATTGCCCCCCCGCTCTGAGGGTTATCACATGGAACGTCTGTGGCTTAGGTAACCCCATCAAACGATATAAGGTTCTCCAAGCACTGGCCCGACACAAATGTGACATAGCATTGCTCCAAGAAACTCACCAATCAGCAGATGAGCACAGTAAACTCTGCAGGTCCTGGGTTGGGCAGGTCTGGGGATCCCCGGCAGCCGGGACTAAGGGAGGGGTTGCTATTTTGGTTCATAAGAGGCTTCGATTTGTGGTGCAATCCATCAGTGCAGACGAAGTGGGTAGGTCTCTTTTGGTTCACGGTCAGCTGGAGGGAAGGCTGGTGACTATTGGGGCCCTTTACGGCCCGAATGTTTCCGACTCTGGGTTCTATAACAAGGTGGCCTCCAGACTGGAGCAGCTCCCTGAATGCCCCTTGATTCTAGGGGAGATTTTAATGGGGTTATGGATGTGGAATTGGATACGTTGCGTGGGGTAGGGGCCAGGGAGAGAGGGCTGTCCTCTCGGTTACTACAACGTTTTTGCAAGAGGCTGGGTGTTATTGACCCCTGGCGACTGCTACATACTTCTGAGAAGGACTTTACGCACACATCCAGAGCGCATGGCACCAGTGCCCATATTGATTATCTGTTTCTGTCTAAGGAATTGTTTGCTCCTACAGAGGAGGCCCAGATTGGTCCCCTGGAAGTATCGGATCACGCTTTAGTTTGGCTAGATTTACATTGGGGACGTGACAGTACTCGAGCGCGCCTTTGGCGCTTCCCCTTGGGGTTGTACCATGATGTGCAATTTCGTCAATTCCTCCGCCAACGTTGGACGGAATTTGAGAGGGATCATCAAGTGCATGTGGACGAACCTGAACTGCTGTGGGAAATGGCGAAGGTGGTGTTGCGGGGCGACATCATCGGGTATGTAGCGCGGAAACGGCGCTTGCTTGCAGAACGTATTCTCGCACTGGAACTGCAGGTTACCAAACTTCGACGCAGATGTGCCCAGGTTCCCTCGGTTGATAATAAGAGGAGGTTGTGGGAATCCCAAGTCGACCTCAATGAACTCTTACATCAGAAAGCCAAGAAATCAATACTTTATTATCGCTATCGCCTGCATTGTTATGGCGACAAACCTGGCAGATCGCTGGCTCGCTATTTGAGGGGTAGGCGTGGCTCCACATTGGTGGCGGCCCTGCAAGACGCTAAGGGGAAAGTGCATAAGGAGAGTGGGGATATTGCTAGAGTTTTTCGGGAGTTTTTCCAATCTCTCTATAAGGCAGAGGAGGGCCCCGGTACAAACCTACCTGCCTACCTACGAGATTTGAACCTGCCGCGGCTGACAGAGGCACAGAGGGAGGTATTGGACCAGCCCCTCACTTCCCAGGAGATACAGTTGGTTATTTCTGCGGCCCACTGTTGTAAAGCCCCCGGACCGGATGGCTTGGGTGCAGAATTTTATAAAATCTTAGGTGACTGTGTCAGCCCGGTGCTACGGGAGGTGTTTAGTGTGGGGGGGGATCGGGGAGCCTTCTCTTGGGGGCAGAACCATGCCCATGTCACTCTGATTCCCAAGCCGGGTAAGGATCCGTTGTTAGCAGCCTCTTATAGGCCGATCTCTCTTCTTAATTTTGATTTCAAAGTCCTGGCAAAAGTCTTGGCCTTACGGCTTGGTGAAGTATTGGGGAGCTTGATTCATGAATCACAGGTGGGCTTTGTTAAGGGGCGCTACGCAGTTCGGAACCTCCGGAAAATCTTGGCCTCCTTGGAGTGGGCCCATGCCCGGCAGTTGCCCTCGCTACTAGTCAGCTTTGATGCTGAAAAAGCCTTTGACAGGGTGAACTGGCAGTATTTGTGGGAGTTATTGCCCTCCTACGGCATAGGTGACATCTTCTGCAACATGGTGCGTAGCTTATATATCACACCGACGGCGGGGATCCTGTGTAATGGTTTATTGTCAGAGGGGTTTGTATTGGAAAGAGGCACGCGTCAGGGCTGCCCTCTCTCTCCGTTGCTGTTCGTACTTTCCTTGGACCCCCTGATTCGTAGAGTGGTGAGTTCGGGCGGGATTAAGGGTGTGGTGGTAGGTTCGCAGGAGTTTGTTATCTCGGCCTTTGCGGATGACCTCTTAGTCCATGTGACTTCCCCTGTCGCTTCCTTGCCGAATTTATTGGGGGAATTTGAGCGGTTTGGGGCACTGGCAGGCCTCCGTATTAATTACGATAAATCCGAAGCTTTGGATATTTTGGGAGACCTTCGTGGAGCTTGGGGGGAATCCTTCCCACTTAGGTGGGCGGAGGAGGAATTTCTCTATCTGGGTATCGTATTGCCCCGCCTGCCCCAGGAGCTATATAGACGTAACTTGGATCGCACATTGCGGCGTTTGACGGTACAATTGCAGACTTGGGCATCTCGTCCCCTGTCTTTGCCTGGGAAAATAGCGGCGATACAAATGGTTATACTACCGCGTATTTTGTATTGGTTACAGACTCTGCCTGTCTGGCTCCTTAGTCGGGACTTGCGCCGAATTGAAGACTCCTTGAAGGGGTTTCTCTGGGATGGGAAGCGGGCTCGGATTCCGTGGATTAGGCTACTGGGGAAATGGAAAGAAGGGGGTATGGGACTGCCCGACCTAAAGGCGTACGCTCTGGCATGCCAGGCGCGGCACTTGGGAGACTGGTTAGGGGGTTCGGAGGACTACACACCTCGATCGGTAGAGGAGAGTTTAGTGGCGCCGTGGCCCTTGTTGGGTGTACTGCATGGGCGACGCGGGGACCTGCCAGAGGTGGCTCGGAACAGTGCCTTGGTGACCTCGATTAGACACACTTGGCAACAGCTGAATCGGTATTGGGAGGTGCCCTGGGAGGTTTCTAGCTGGTTGCCTCTCCGAGGGAATGTCCATTTCCCCCCGGGATCCGACACGGCGATATTTCGCGATTGGTGGACGCGGGGCATAAGGATGGTGGGTCATCTGGTGGAGCCCTCGGGATGCTGTAAGTCTTTCTTGGCCCTGAGCCGGGAGTATGATTTGCCTCCACGGCACTGTTTTGCCTACATGCAAGTCGCTCACTATGTGGCCTCACTGCCAAGAGAAGCTTTGCATTCTGATCGATCGGCCAGAATTGTGGACTTCTTTGGGTTGGGGGAGGATATGGCCCCGTCCATTTCCCAGTTGAAGAGCCGCTTGGATTGTTATAGGGGTCTACCTGACTATCGGAGGATTGAGTTGGCCTGGGCCCTTGAACTGGGTGAACAAGTGGCTCCGGGGTTGATTGGTAAAGCTTTGAAACGAATAGTTGATGTGGCCTATGGGGCCCGTTGGAGAGCGATCCAATTCAAATGTGTGACTCGAGCTCATTTTTCACCACGGCGGGCTCTTCGGAGTCGGCTGGAGACGGATGGTAGCTGCCCTCGCTGTAAGGAGCCCTTGGCGACGTTACTACATATGTGGTGGGGCTGTCGGCAATTAAGACCTTACTGGGAGAGAATACGGGCCTTTCTTAGTCGGTTATTGCAGAAGCGGGTTCGTTGGTCGGGCCGCTTCGTAGTTTTGGATCAACTAGCGGCCCCAGGGCCGGTTAAGGCCGGGGAACGCCTACTTCTGAGGAAGGCTTGTCTAGCGGGGAAGGGGCCGATTCTTCGATTATGGAGAGATCCCCGACCACCGACTGTCACGGAATGGCGAAATAATCTTCACCATTTAATGCTGTTGGAGCGTTGGTTGGTAAGGGGCAATGTTAGGCGCTGGACAGTGTTCATGTCAGTTTGGGAACCTTATATACAGCAACTTGGGGCACGTAGCCGTAATGAAATCCTCCAGTTGGGGTTTTGAATGGCGGGTGGGGGGGAGTGTGCTGCCCCTATCCCTTAGGTTAGTTACTTCGCTAGAGTGTGGGGGGGAGGGGTGGGGGGGAGGGGGAAGGGGGGGGGGGAGAGGATGCTATTTTATGAAAACTGACACCAAGCGTATTGTTATGTTGTCTCCTGGAGGGGATAAGAGTGCACCCCTCGTGGAGACCTGGTTATTTGTTAATTAATTAATTATTTTCCTTTAATTGTTTCTCATTGCCTTGTTTGTATCTCTTGGTGGATTAAAATAAAGTATATATAAAAAAAAAAAAAAAAAGTGTTTATCGGTGTAAGAAGTTGATGTCTCTCACCGACACACACGACTGCTGCCTTCGGTACCTCAGTCCTGATCACGACCCTAAGACGTGTGGACCATGTGGGAAGATGTCTTCCAAGGCACTGCGAAGTCGCCAGCAGCAGAAAGAAAGGCTTTTCTCTGACTCAGCCTCCGGCCGGGCCCGGACTTCGTCTGAGGCCTCGACATCTCGGGATTCGGATCCCAAGTACCGTCTTGGCTCCTCGGACAGGGGGTCCCCCGACCGGGAACACTAGAGGAAGAAGCGGCTATTGAGGGTGTCGTCGGAAGAGGTCGCTAGCTCCTCGAGGGCCAGGTCTAAGACCCTCGACCGTCGCCCCTGGCCTGTGGAGCAAGAGAAGCCTGCCAAAGTTCCTCGCGTGGGGCCGGAGTTTGCTGGACATGTAAGCCCTGTAGTCCTCGAGGACTCTCCTCCCAGAGAGCCGACGTCAGGCCCGGCGCCGCCGGGGCCCGAGTCGGTGGCTGCTGCATCTCCCGAGCTGAGTCTCAGGATGACAACCTTGGAGTGCAGACTGTCTGCCTTCATGGAGCAGCAGCGGGCACTGATGGCCAGCCTGTCTGGCGCATCTGCCCCAACCACTGGGACATCAACATCGAAGTCGACCCTGGAGACCGAGCCGATACTCGAGTCCATGATTGCTCGAGGTCGACCTCAGTCGCGGTCTCCCTCGACCTCCCGTTCGGGGCTGAGGGCGTCGACGCCGGTGCCTCTGGTGTTGGGGCGGGTGCTCCCGGGCCCTGTGGGGTCGGATCCTGACTCCTCGTCGGACGAGTCCGCCTGGGAGACGGAGGATGAGGAGTCCCCCGACACTTTCAAGACTCGGTGCGTCCCGTCGGACGCACCGCAGTCTGAACCCCGGAGTAGATCCCCTCCGGAGGATACCCGGTTCTCGGAGTTTGTCCGGGATATGGCCACCGCATTGGCTTTCCCGGTAGACCCCGAGGAAGAGCCTCGAGCCGAGGAGCTCGAGACTCTGCAGTACGACTCTCCTCCGAAGGAGGCCTTTACTGTCCCGGTCCCTCCGATGCTAGAACGGCTCCTCTTCCGGATGTGGGAGGCACCGGCCTCGGCGCCGGTTTTAAGCAAGCGGGTCGATTCGATCTATCGACTCCGGAAGAGCCCTGGCTTTCAGAAGGCACAGCTGCCACACCATTCCATGGCTGTGGAATTGGCCAAGCATCGCCTGAAGAGTCAGAAGATGCACTCTGTGGTGCCCCCCCGCAGGGAGGCCCGGAACCTCGATGTTTTTGGTAAGAAGTGCTTCCAGGGCTCGATGCTTGCTTGCCGTGTCCAGTCTTACCAGCTGTACATGGGCATGTACTTGCGAGACCTGGCCAAGGAGTTGGCCGGGTTCTCTGCTGGTCTCTCCGGGGAGTCTTTGCAGAGATTCAAGTCCTTGTCCTCGGGGATTCGGGACTGCTCCAAGTTTATGTCCAGCGCCACCTACGATGGCTTCGAGGCTTCGGCCCGAGTTGCGGCAGCCTGCATCGCGGCTCGACCCCAGGCATGGCTGCAGTCATCGGACCTCGCGCCATGGGTTCAGGACAAGTTGGTCGATGTCCCTTGCCGAGGTGAGAAACCTTTTGGCAAAGAGGCAAGAGATTGGATGAGCACGAGTGCCTTTATTGTTGGTCCCCTACGCGTTACGGCCGAAGCCTTCCTCAGGGGGATACACTTAAAAATCAAAATATGAAAAAATGAAAAAATAATAAAAATAAAAATAAACATAGATAAACAAATTACAATGAATTAAAACATACCAGGCATGTGACATATATTAACATCAATATAAATACCATATTAAAAACATAAAATATGGATAAAATAATTCTACTAAATATAAATATGAATAAAAATAAACAAGAAATAAAAACAAATAGATACATAATACAGAAATATAAATATAGATAATGATAAAAATATAAACATCATAGATCAAAAAACATATGGATCAAAAAACATAAACTAAAAACTATGTCTATGACCATGATTTTTATTTTTATTTTATTTTAATGTGCACAGTTATCCTTAAGCCCCACACTACAACATTGTAGTAGTGGTTACCCTCTATATTATCATTTTTGAGTAGTGAGGTTTTTAGATATTTTAAGTACAACCCGTTTTATACAGCATCCTCTTTGACGTAATGTATCATTGAGGCCCTTCAGTTTCAGTCCGGAGTTTTTTCAAATATATTTTTTAATCACATTTTTATAATATTTTTTAACGTGCCTTGTTTCTATATTATTTATTTATTTTTTATATATTTTTTTAGTTCTCCTACTATGGCTTGACACAATCTGCCTTTTAGGTTTTATATAACACTACATACATCGTTTTATATAACACTACATAACAGTTTTTTAGTTTCAATAGCACTATGCAGTAACTGCTTCATGATGATTGCACGGTTGTTTGCAGTATAACAATTTGGTTGCACTTCAAGATTCTTGTGGCACAAGTGTTTGCTTGACACCCTAACCTTATACGAACACCTCATAAGAGTAACCACGCCCTCTTAAGGTTAGTATTTAAAACCCCAAGCCAGCTCGTCATTTCCCTAAAAGCCTTAACTATACTTTTGTCCTGGAATTGCGGTTTTTCCACGTTTAGGTAAGGTTTGTAGCAATGCATCAGTTCATTTACTGGAACAGTCACATATTACTTGTTTCACTCCCACCACCAATTTTACACCGAGTTTGTTAGACTAAGGTTTTTACTCATGCAAATGTTTTAGCGCGGCGGTTTGACACGGGCTTCTCAACAGCCGTTTTATTCTTGTATCCTTAGTATGTGCACGCTGTTTAATACTTTTATTATTGTGGTGTTTAGTTATTATACACATATTGCAGCGAGGTCTTTCCTCTTCATTGTAACTTTAACAGCCGTTTTGGATTGTTTTTAACAATTATTCAAAACTATATGCAAATAATTTGGCGCGCATCCACAGCGTTTTTTATATGTCTCCATTTTTATGCACTCATAGTTTAACAAGCTTCTTGTCCTGATCTTATGTACACTCCTTTTTCCTCCTTTTTTACCTTATCCTATGTAAGGGTGCAAATGTTTTTAGATCAAATCTGTTCACACATTTTTTAAACGCATTGTTTATATAAGTAAGTTCTTGGTGAACGATATCCTTTCAGGAGGATCTCTAGAACGCCACTAGCTTTAGGAAACATTTCACAAAAGTATGTCTATTCAAACTATCCACAACAAGATAAGTGCGCTATTTTTAATATTTTTAATATTATTTATTTTATAGCCTGTCATGACATTATTAACAGTGTTTTGTCTCTTGATATACAGCGTTGTTCATCACAATTGATCAAGTGCAGGTATCATTTTCAAATAATATATGGTTTACATTTTTGGTGTCTTCAACATCACTTTATTATTTTAACATAATTTTGTTTTAAGTACTTTTTTCAGATTTCCTTTATCTCAAATCTTTCTTGTTTTTTCGCTTAGTTTAGTTTTAGAATTATGGTTTATTGTTTAATATTGTTTTGTATTATTTATTATATTTTTCTATTTTCTCTCATTTTTACTTCATTGTTTATTAATGTCAGTATTACAATAGGTACCAGTTCATAGGCTAAATTGAACCTTCTTATCTGCAGTGCCTTGTGAGTACTTCTCATATACTATTTTTATTAGTAGTTTTTAAGTAGTGTCCACTATCTGCCCTGTGTTTTTAGTTTTTAGTTTATGTTTTTTGATCCATATGTTTTTTGATCTATGATGTTTATATTTTTATCATTATCTATATTTATATTTCTGTATTATGTATCTATTTGTTTTTATTTCTTGTTTATTTTTATTCATATTTATATTTAGTAGAATTATTTTATCCATATTTTATGTTTTTAATATGGTATTTATATTGATGTTAATATATGTCACATGCCTGGTATGTTTTAATTCATTGTAATTTGTTTATCTATGTTTATTTTTATTTTTATTATTTTTTCATTTTTTCATATTTTGATTTTTAAGTGTATCCCCCTGAGGAAGGCTTCGGCCGTAACGCGTAGGGGACCAACAATAAAGGCACTCGTGTTCATCCAATCTCTTGCCTCATTGTCTCCTGTTGGATCAGCAAGAGCTACCTGCTCTCTTTGTGCCAAACCTTTTGGCAAACCCATGGCCGAGAGGGCCGCACAGCTCGAGACCGAGCACCTTACAAGGACAAGGCTGTCCAGAAAGACCTCTGCCCCTTCTCACAAAAAGAAGGGATCGGGTAAAAAGCCCTTTTACCCGAGGAAGGGCACTGCCTACAAACCGTACCCACAATATCAGGCTGCCCAAGCTGCCCCTCAGGGTCAGCAAGCCAAGGGGCAGGGTAATGGGCCCTGTAGGCAGAGGACCCCCAAGCCTCAGGCCCCTGCTCCCACTCAGCAGGGTGGGGTTTTTTGGCTCCTTCAGCATAGCCTCTCCTTCCCTGCTCTCCCAACCCTGCACAGGAGGTCACCTCGCTCTGTTTGCCCACCAGTGGCCACTCGTTACTGGAGACAGTTGGGTATTAAGCATAGTCCAGAAGGGCTATGCACTACACTTCCAACAACTACCTCCTCCATATTTTCCAGGGGAGCCTCCAAGGCCTCCCCTGCACACAGACCTTCTCCTTCAGGAGCTCCAGGGTCTGTTGCAAAACAGGGCGGTGGAGCCTGTGCCTCCCCACTTGCAAGGTCAAGGGTTCTACTCCAGGTATTTCCTGGTACCGAAGAGAACCGGTGGTCTTCGACCTATTCTGGATCTCAGAAACCTCAACAAGTTCCTGGAGAAGGAAAAGTTCAAGATGCTTACTCTTGGAACACTTCTGCCCTACCTCCAGCAGGGAGATTGGCTATGCTCCTTAGATCTAAAGGATGCGTATACCCACATCCTCATTCATCCAGACCACAGAAAGTACCTCAGGTTCATTGTGGGAGGAAACCATTATCAGTATAGAGTACTACCTTTTGGCCTTACCTCCGCCCCCAGAGTACCAAATGCCTGGCGGTGGTGGCGGCCTACCTGAGGAATCAGGGAATCTTTGTCTTCCCCTATCTGGACGACTGTCTCATCAGGGGTCATACATGCCAGGAGGCCAGACAAGCCACCCTCAGAACTATTGCTCTTCTTCAAAGTCTGGGGTTTGTAATAAACTTCACAAAGTCCACTTTGCTCCCCTCCCAGAACTTGGAGTTCATAGGAGCAAGGTTGGACTCGCTGCTGGCAAAGGCGTTCTTGCCAAAAGACCGAGCCCAGAGACTGATAGACTTAGCAAACCAGTTCCTCCTCAGGTCGCTGGTCTCCGCCAGACTCTGCCTGAGGCTTCTTGGCCACATGGCTTCGACAGTACATGTGACCCCCAATGCCAGGCTCCATATGAGGCCTGCACAGTGGTGCCTGCGGACTCAGTGGTCACAGGCCTCAGGCAACCTCAAAGACAGGATAAGGGAGTCCAGACACTTGCTGCACTCCCTCAGATGGTGGCTACACCCACCCAATCTGTTGAAAGGAGTACCTTTTCAGTCCTGCATTCACAGTGGTCTTGACCACGGATGCCTCCCTCCAAGGCTGGGGAGCTCATTGTCTAGACAAGTGCACCCAGGGCCTGTGGTCTCCCTGGGAATCTGCTCAGCAAATCAATCTCCTGGAACTCAGAGCTATTCACTTAGCCCTCAAGGCTTTTTATCAAACCCTGGCTCATCAGTCTGTCCTAGTTCAAACAGACAACCAGGTAGCCATGTTCTATGTGAACAAGCAGGGCGGAACTGGGTCCAGGCTCCTCTGTCAGGAAGCACAGGACCTTTGCTTGTTTGCTCTCAGACACAACATGCTCCTCAAAGCAGTATATCTACCCGGCCAGGAGTACTACCTGGCGGACAGGTTGAGCAGGATTCTGCAACCCCACGAGTGGCAGCTCCATCCTTTGGTAGTTCAAAATATTTTCCTGAAATGGGGACTTCCATCCATAGACCTCTTTGCCAGTCCTCTGAACAAACAGCTGCCAAACGTCTGCTCCAGGCAACCGCATCCTCTGCGGGTAGCAGCAGATGCTTTTCTGATTCCCTGGTCTCAGGGTCTCCTGTATGCGTTTCCTCCCATGCCCTTGGTGGCCCGAACTCTGTTCAAGATTGTTCAGGACAAGGCCTCAGTCCTGCTGGTGGCTCCCAGGTGGCCCAGACAGCCCTGGTTTCCACTTCTATGTCAATTGGCAGTGGATCCCCCTCTGCCTCTGGGATTGGAACCCAACCTTCTCTTTCAGGATCAGGGTACCCTTCTGCCACCCCAACGCTCTAAATTTGTTGGCCTGGAGGCTGCAGGGGTAGTTTTGGCTCCCTGGGGCCTACCTCAGGAGGTAGAGGAGGTTCTCCTAGCCTCTAGGAAACAGTCCACTAGGAAAACCTATGCTCTTAAATGGAAAAGGTTTTCAGTGTGGTGTCAGTTACGTACAGAGGATCCTTTCTCCTGTACAGTACCAGTAGTGATTCAATACTTAACTGCACTTATCCAATCAAGGTCTTAAGTCCAATTCTGTTCGTGTCCACCTCTCAGCTCTAGCTGCTCACCACTCTCTGGTGGAAGGACACCCTCTATCGGTTCACCCTTTGGTGT
This sequence comes from Ichthyophis bannanicus, assembly GCA_033557465.1. Taxonomy (NCBI): domain Eukaryota; kingdom Metazoa; phylum Chordata; class Amphibia; order Gymnophiona; family Ichthyophiidae; genus Ichthyophis; species Ichthyophis bannanicus. The sequence goes on along the minus strand of CM066036.1, from coordinate 50,751,596 downwards.
CCCGGTTTCTCAGGGGCTTGCTCTTGCTCAAGCCTCCAATCCGTCCTCCTGCCCCTGAGTGGGAGTTGAATGTGGTCTTGCAACAACTGACTCGCCCACCTTTTGAGCCGATGGCTACTTGTCCACTACGCTTCCTGTCCTGGAAGACACTCTTCCTGATAGCCCTTACCTCGGCTAGGCGAGTGAGTGAGCTTCAGGCTCTGGTCTGTGATAGGCCTTACACCAGAATTTATAGGAACAGGGTAGTCCTCAGGACTCATCCAAAGTTCCTCCCAAAGGTTGTCTCCTCCTTCCACCTCAACCAGGAGGTGGTTCTTCCAACATTTTTCTCTAGGCCTCATGCAAGCCAGGCTGAAGCAGTTCTGCATATCCTGGACTGTAGGAGGGCCTTATCCTTCTACCTTGACCGTACACAGGGGCACAGAAGGGCTACTCAGCTCTTCATATCTTTTGACCCTAATAATTTAGTGTTAGCTGTGTCCAAGCGTACCTTGTTCATCTGGGTGGCTGACTGTATCACCTGGGCTTACAAGGCGGCTGACCTTCCTTTGCAGGGTCGGGTCACGGCCCACCGTGTCAGGGCAGTGGCTGCCTCAGTGGCTCATCTCCGCTCTGTACCGTTGGTAGACATCTGCAGGGCTGCAACTTGGTCTTCAAGCCAGACATTTGCGGCCCATTACTGTCTGGAGAGGGAGTCCCGTAGGGACAGTGCTTTTGGCCAGGCAGTACTCCGGAATCTCTTTGAGGTTTAGGCAACTCCTGCCTTCCTGCCCTCTGTTGGGCTACCGGAGGAGGTTGTGTCAGTGAAAAGCCTTTCTTTGCTGCTGGGACTAGAGGGAGTTCTCTTGTTCAGCCTGGGTTCCTCGGTAGCCCAGAGCTAGGGAGTCACCCATATGTGAGGACTGACTTCCTGCTTGGTCCTGGAGAAAGAGTAGTTCTCCAGGACCAAGCAGGAAGTCAGTCCTCACATATGGGTGACTTCGGCGCCGACGGAGCCCTCGCGGAGCAATTTCCCCAGCTTTCAAAGAAAGCCTTTGGGAATTGCAGCGCGCATGCGCGGTCCTCTTCCCGTCCAAGGGTGCCATCTTGCTCAGTCTTCTTTTTTCCGCGGAGCCCTACAGATGTTGCCTGTGAATCCCCGCAGAAAAGTTGATTTTCCTGTATTTTTATCTATTTTTTCTTCGGTTCGACGCCGGTTCTGTTCCCGCCCGGACTCGCGACGCCGGTTGCGAGTCCGTCCTATATTTTCGGTTTTTTGTCCTTCGTGACAGTTTTCGCGCTTTTTCCTTTTTTCCCTGGCTGCCCGGTCGTTCGACCTCGCAGGGGCCCTTTTTCCCCCGATGGCGGCCAGTGGTTTCAAAAAGTGTGACCTCTGTAAGAAACTTATGTCTCTTACAGACACTCACGACTTCTGCCTCCGCTGCCTCGGCCCAGATCATGACCCCATGATCTGCACGCCATGCGGCAAAATGTCCTCAAAAGCATTGAGGAGTCGGCAGCACCAGCGGGAGCGTATCTTCTCTGACTCCGGCCGGGCTCGGACCTCGTCAGAGGCTTCGACGTCTCAGGACTCTGGTCCTGAGCATCGTCGAAGTTCCTCTGAGAGGGGGTCTCCTACCCGGGAACATCATCGGAAGAAGAAACCCACGAGGGTGGGGTCGGTGGACGCTCCTGGTTCCTCGAGGGCCAGGTCGCATAGCCCCGATTCCCGTCCCGGGTCCTTGGAGTCGGAGAGGCCGTCAAAACATCCTCGACTCGAGGTGGACTTGCCAGCTCACGTAAGTACGGTTGTCCTCGTGGACTCGCCTCCGAAGGACCCGACGTCGGGCCCGACGCCGTCGGGGCCCGAGTCGGGGGCTGCTGGGTCTCCTGAGCTCGGACTCAGGTTGACGGCCTTGGAGTGCAGTTTGTCTGCCTTCTTGGACCAGCAGCGGGCATTGATCGCTGGCCTCGCTGGCGCTTCTGCCCTGACCGCCGGGACGTCGACCTCCAAGTCGACCCCGGAGACTGAGCCGATCCTCGAGTCCATGAGGGCTCGAGTCGATCCTCGGTCGGGGTCTCCTTCGGCCTCCCGTTCGGGACCGAGGTCGTCGACGCCGACTCCCTCGGCGTCGGGGCGGATGGCGTCAGTGCCCGCCCGACCGGAGCCGGTCGACTCCTCCTCCGAGGAGTCGGCCTGGGAATCTGAGGACGAAGAGTCACCTGGTTCCTTTCGAACTCGGTATGTCCCTTCGGACTCTCCCGAGTCCGAACCTCGGAGACAGTCCCCCCCGGAGGATACCCGGTTCTCGGACTTCGTGAGGGATATGGCCAAAGCCTTGGCCTTCCCTGCGGACCCCGAGGAGGAGCCTCGAGTCGAAGAACTCGATGCCCTCCAATATGACTCTCCCCCGAAGGAGGCCTTTATTGTACCGGATCCTCCGATGCTGGAACGGCTTCTCTTCTGCATGTGGGAGAGTCCGGCGTCGTCGCCGGTGTTAAGCAAGCGGGTCGATTCCATTTATCGAGTCCGCAAGAGCCCCGGGTTCCAAAAGGCACAACTACCGCACCATTCCATGGTGGTGGAATCGGCCATGCATAGACTGAAGAGTAAAAAAATGCACTCCTCGGTGCCCCCGGGTAGGGAAGCCCGAAGCCTGGATGGCCTCGGTAGAAAGTGCTTCCAGGGCTCTATGCTTGCTTGTCGAGTCCAGACATACCAGCTCTACATGGGCATGTATCTCCGAGACCTGGCTAAGGAAATAGCCGGGTTCTCTGCTGGTCTCTCCGACGAACCTTTGCAGAGGTTCCAAACCTTGTCTACTGGTATTCGGGAGTGCTCCAAGTTTATCTCTCGAGCAGCCTATGATGGTTTTGAGGCTTCGGCTCGAGTAGCCGCGGCCGGCATCGGTGGACGCCGCCAGGCTTGGCTTCAGGTTGGTCGATGTCCCCTGCCGAGGTGATAACCTCTTTGGCAAGCCCATGGATGAGAAGGCTGCACAAATCGAGACAGAGACTCTCACCAGGACTCGTCTCTCAAGGAAGACCTCTGCCCCTTCTCAAAAGAAGAAGGCCTCGGGGAAAAAGCCCTTTTACCCGAGGAAAGGTGCTGCCTATAAATACTACCCTCAGTATCAGGCCTCACCAGCTCCCCCACAGGGAAAGCAGGCCAAGGGACGGGGTAATGGATCCCGTAGGCAGCAAGCCCCCAAGCCTGCACCACCGGCCCCTGCTCAGCAGGGTGGGGGTTTTTGACTTTCTCAGCATAGCCTCTCCCCCTCAGCTGGTTCCTCTCAGCACAGGAGGCCGGCTGGTCCACTTTGCCCACAGGTGGTCCAACATCACCACAGATACCTGGGTGCTTCAGATAGTTCAAAAGGGCTATCTTCTTCATTTTCACCAGGTACCTCCCTCCTACTTTCCAGGGGAGCCTTCCAGACTCCCTCTGCACAGGGACTTAGTCCTTCAGGAGTTAGCAAGTCTTGTTCAGGAACAAGCCGTGGAACCGGTGCCCCACCACCTGAAGGGTCAGGGGTTTTACTCCAGGTACTTCCTGGTTCCAAAACGAACAGGGGGCCTCAGACCCATCCTGGACTTGCGAAATCTCAACAAGTTCCTTGCAAAGGAAAAGTTCAAAATGCTTACCCTTGGAATCCTGCTGCCCTACCTCCAGCAGGGAGACTGGCTATGCTCCTTAGATCTGAAGGATGCGTATACTCATATCCTCATTCATCCGGACCACAGACAATACCTCAGGTTTGTGGTGGACGGACGCCACTACCAGTACAGAGTACTGCCTTTCGGCCTATCCTCCGCCCCCAGAGTGTTCACCAAATGCCTAGCAGTGGTGGCGGCCTATCTGAGGCTTCAGGGTCTCTTTGTGTTCCCATACCTGGACGACTGGCTCATCAGGGCCCAGTCTGCCCATGAAGCCACTCAAGCTGCCTATCGCACGGTGGCTCTGCTCCAGCACTTGGGCTTTGTCATAAACTTCGCAAAGTCCACTTTGCTCCCCTCTCAAGATCTAGAATTCATCGGCGCCAGGTTGGACACTCTTCAAGCGCGGGCCTTCCTGCCTCTGGACAGGGCCCACAGGCTCATGGATCTCGCCAGCCGCTTTCACAGCAATTCCCTGGTCTCGGCCAGGCAATTTCTGAGACTGCTCGGTCATATGGCTTCCACGGTCCATGTAACCCCCTATGCCCGCCTGAACATGCGACCTGCTCAATGGTGCCTTCGCAAACAATGGCATCAGGCCACTGGGAGCCTAACGGACTCCATGCAGATCTCCGACCAGCTGGTCTCCTCTCTGCGATGGTGGCGTCACCTGCCAAACCTGGTACTCGGGGTAACTTTTCAACCCCCTACACATTCTCAGGTCCTGACGACCGATGCTTCTCTCCAGGGTTGGGGAGCACATTGCCAAGGAACTTGTACTCAGGGTCTCTGGACTCCTTGGGAGTTCGCTCAGCAGATCAACTTCCTGGAGCTCAGAGCCATCCGCCTTGCGCTCAAAGCCTTCTCTCATCTGATTTCTCACCAGTCAGTACTTGTCCAGACAGACAATCAGGTTGCCATGTTCTACGTGAACAAGCAAGGCGGAACCGGCTCCTTCCTTCTCTGTCAGGAGGCACAGAAGCTCTGCTCTTGGGCCGTCCATCGCAACATCGTCCTCAAAGCTGTCTATCTCCCAGGTCAAGAAAACTACCTGGCGGACAAATTGAGCAGGGTCCTCCAACCGCACGAGTGGAGGTTGGATCCGCTTGTGGTTCAGAGGATCTTTCTCCGGTGGGGCCTCCCCACCATGGATCTGTTCGCCAGTCCTCTGAACCGGCAGCTTCCCAGATTCTGCTCTCGACAGCCGCATCCCCTCCGGGAGGCGGCGGATGCTTTTGTAATCCCATGGTCCACGGGCCTCTTGTATGCCTTTCCACCCATGCCCCTGGTGTCTCGGACGCTCTTCAAGGTTCTCAGAGACAAGGCGTCGGTGATCCTAGTGGCCCCCCGGTGGCCGAGACAACCTTGGTTCCCGCTTCTGCTACAGCTGGCGGTGGACACACCTCTGGGGTTTCAACCCGACCTCCTCTCGCAGGATCAGGGGTCGCTCCTGCACCCCAACCTTCGGTCCCTTCATCTGATGGCCTGGCTGCTGAAAGGGTAGTCCTTGCTCCTCTCCAGCTACCTCCAGATGTGGAAGAGGTTGTCTTGGCCTCCAGGAGGCCTTCCACCCGGAAGTCCTACGCTCTTAAGTGGCGTCGGTTCTCCGTCTGGTGTACTCAACAGTCACAAGACCCCTTCTCCTGTTCAGCATCAGTGGTATTGCAGTACTTGCTTTCCCTTTCCGATCTTGGACTTAAGTCCAACTCGGTCAAGGTCCACCTCAGTGCTCTTTCTGCGCACCACCTACCGGTGGACGGTAGACCCCTTTCCAGCCACCCGCTGGTGGCTCGTTTTCTCCGGGGCCTCCTCCTCCTTAAAGCACCTCTGCGCCCACCAGCTCCGAACTGGGATCTCAATGTGGTTTTACATCGGCTTACCTGTCCGCCTTTTGAGCCTATGGCTACCTGTCCTCTTCGTTTTCTTTCCTGGAAAACCTTGTTCTTGGTAGCCCTCACTTCTGCTAGACGCGTTAGTGAGCTGCAGGCCCTGGTATCCGATCCTCCTTACACTAGGTTCTACAAGAACCGGGTAGTCCTACGGACTCACCCTAAGTTTCTTCCTAAAGTGGTTTCCCCTTTTCACATCAACCAGGAGGTGGTACTTCTGACCTACTTTCCCAGGCCACACTCCAGCCGAGCTGAAATGGTCCTGCATACCCTGGACTGTAGAAGGGCGCTGAACTTCTACCTGGACCGTACGCGGGAGCACCGAAGGGCGGTTCAGCTCTTCGTGTCTTATGACCCCAACAAGTTGGGGCTCCCTGTCTCCAAGTGTACTCTGTCCATCTGGATTGCGGACTGCATCGCTTGGGCTTACGAGGCTGCGGGCCTCGTGCTGGAAGGTAGAGTCACCGCTCATCGTGTTCGGGCGAAGGCTACGTCAGTGGCTTACCTCCGCTCTGTTCCATTGGCAGACATCTGCCGGGCCGCTACTTGGTCTTCAAGCCAGACGTTTGCAGCCCATTACTGCCTGGAGAGGGAGTCCCGCAGGGACAGTGCTTTCGGACAGGCAGTCCTCCGTAATCTCTTTGAGGTATAGGCAACTCCTACCCTCCATCCCGGATGTTGGGCTACCGGTTGGAGATGTATTCAGAGAAGATTCCTTCCTTCTGTGCTGCTGAGCTAGAGGGAGCTCATTTTTGTGCTTAGGGTCTCCGGTAGCCTTAAGCTTGGGAGTCCCATATGTGAGGACTGACTTCCTGCTTGGTCCTGGAGAAAGCGTAGTTACTCACCTGTAACAGGTGTTCTCCAGGAGCAGCAGGAATCAGTCCTCACAACCCTCCCTCCTCCCCTTGGAGTTGCAGTTTTATGCTTTCGTTTTTGCTGTCTTTTAGCTATGTCATCTGACTGAGCAAGATGGCACCCTTGGGCGGGAAGAGGACCGCGCATGCGCGCTGCAATTCCCAAAGGCTTTCTTTGAAAGCTGGGGAAATTGCTCCGCGAGGGCTCCGTCGGCGCCGACGTCACCCATATGTGATGACTGATTCCTGCTGCTCCTGGAGAACACCTGTTACAGGTGAGTAACTACGCTTTACTCACCTGGGAGTTGCAGTTGTACATAGTTTATTTTTCATTTTTGTGTGCTGTTCTTAGCTATGTCATTTGACTGAGGTAAGATGGCACCTTTAGGCGGGAAGGGAACCGCGCATGCGTGCCTGCATTCCCAAAGGCTTTCATGGAAAGCTGGGGAAATGCTCCGCTGGGGCTTCATCGGCGTCGATGACACCCATATGTGAGGACTGATTCCTGCTGCTCCTGGAGAACACCTGTTACAGGTGAATAACTACTCTTTCTGTCAATTCCTCTGCAGTATCACCTTTAAATACCACTTCAGTCTTGGGTAACATCCCTACATCTTCCTCAGTAAAGACCGAAGCAAAGAATTCATTCAGTCTCTCCACTATAGCCTTGTCTCCTCTTACTGCCCCTTTTACCCCTCTATCATCTAATGGTCCAATTGACTCTCTCACAGGCCTTTTGCTACGAATGTACTTGAAAAAGTCTTTATTTCGTATTTTTGCTTCTGTAGCAAGTTCCTTCTCAAATTCTCGCTTTGCCTGCCTTATCAGTACTTTGCATTTAACTTGCCAGTGCTTGTGCTGCTTCCAGTTTTCGTCATTTGGCTCTTTTTTCCATTTCCTGAAAGATGCTTTTTTGGCAGCAACAGCCTCTTTGACCTCACCTTGAAACCATGCTGGCAGGTTTTTGGACTTTCTTTCACTTTTCTTAATGCGTGGAATACAGCTGGTCTGGGCTTCCAGGATAGTATTTTTAAACAACACCCAAGCTTAATGTAAGTCTTTAACCTTTGCAACCGCTCCTTCCTTTTCATTTCTCCGGGCCAGTCCAGGGAAGGTTAGGTTGTCAATCCCCTTCAGCAGCTGAGGATATGAAGACATCAAGTTTTCTTGAGCCGTGAAGCCACTCCCCCTAAGGTCAACTGCCAGTCTTTCATTCCTCAGCAGCTGAAGAGGATCGATATTGGCTCGCTCCTTCAAGTATTAAAGATTGTTTTATTTCTTTCTGTTAGTGTAATTGGCTCTAGCAGGGCTGATTTGTTCTTATAGTCCTACATTAAATATTTATTCAAATGTTCTCTTCCTAGCAGGGAGACATACATTGTTGTTAAGCACGGACGATGGCAGAGCCTGCCTGAAATGTTCCGTTAGTTTTTAAGAAAAGTGCAGTGGATCTGGGAGCCCCAGTTCTTCCTCTGCGATTACAATTGACAGCTTTTTCAGTGTCCCGCTAGCAGCGGAACAAACAAGGTGGTAATTATGCAGATCTGCAGTGTGCCTGATAAACGCAGATTCTCTTTTTCAGCGCAATTCATATCAGTGGCAGTTTGTCTGATCTTTGCTGTGCCGCGGCAGGCAAAAGAACAAAGATCTGCAACGTTTAGATCGGTGCTTTGCAAATCAGCGCGGTTTGCCTGCTCTCTGATCTAGCGTGTTAAATTTTAAAGTTTTAAGTTTAGTTTTGGCAGTATAAGTTGTTGCGATGGCAGAGAAGGTTGCCATAGAAACGGAGAAGCGCTTGTTAAACGCTGAGAAAGCCGGTATAACGGCCATTTTGAATTCTCCGGTTGTTTTGCAATCGGATAAGCAACGGCCCGCTAAAAAGAAGGGCAAGTCTTCTAAAAGTGTTTTAAGGCAGGAGAAGACTGAGCAACCTATGCAAGAGGCAAAGGAAAGTATTTTATCTTTCTTTTCTCCAGAATTTATTTTGGCTATGCACAAAGCTTTTTTGGCAAGATCTTTTAATTCTGTTTCTACAGAGATGTGTAAAGGCTCTTCTTCACTTCCTGTGGATCTTTCTGTTCCTGAGGATCCTGGAGAAGGTACTTCTCAGATTAAAGAGATCATTAGGGATCCTTTGGGCCCTTTTGCTCCTCAGCTCCCTGTGACTTTAGCTCAAGGGGAGACAGAAGGTCTCTCTGTTTCAGGCTTAGATGTGCCTTATGAAGAGCTGGAAGAGGGTGAGATTGCTCCTGGTGAGGACCCTAATATGTTTCGGGTTTTTCGCAAAGAGGAGCTTTCAGCTCTTATTTCTCATTCTTTATCTGCCTTAAATCTGTTGCTTCCAGCTGCATCTCAGGAACCTTTAGAGGATCCTTTACTGCAAGGGTTTAAAGCTGAACAACGCTCTTTCCCAATGCACCGGGTCATAAGGCAAATGATTGAGTCTGAATGGGAATGCCCAGAAGCTACGCTTCGTGGTAGCCGTACTTTATCCCACCTTTATCCTTTGCCGCAGGAAGAAAAGGATTTATTAAGAATGCCTAAGGTGGATGCGATAGTGGCAGCAGTAACAAAGAAGACTACTATCCCAATTGAGGGAATAGCTGCTCTTAAGGATTTGCAGGATAGAAAGTTAGAAGTTTTTCTTAAGCAATCATTTGATTCTACTGCTTTGGCTCTGCAAGCCGCAGTTTGTGGGGCATATGTATCTAGAGCATCCATTCGGTGGCTTCAAGGAGATATATCTGGAAATCCTGAGTTGCTGCAGGGAGCAGAAATCGCTAAGTTAGAATCGGCTGCTGCTTATATGGCGGATGCCTTTTATGATCTGCTGCGGATTGCTGCTAAAACTATGGCATCGCTGATTGCGGCTAGACGTTTCTTGTGGTTGCGTAACTGGGCAGCGGATGTGTCTTCTAAATCGCGTCTTAGCAAATTGCCATATAAAGGGAAATCGCTTTTTGGAGAAGCGCTTGACAAAATTGTAAAGGATCTAGGTGATTCTAAAGGAGGTCGTTTGCCTGAGGATAGGCAAAGGCCCGGTCGTGGCGCAGGAAGTCTTCAAGGTGCCGGACGAGACTTTAGGAGATTTCGGGGACCGCGATTCGTTCCTTATTCCAGAGGCCGTTCGGGATTTCGCGGTCAGTCCTTTCGTGGGGCAAGAGGTTACGGTAGATCTTACTTCCCAACTTCTCAAAGCGCATCTAAGAAGCCACAATGAAGGTCTGCTGGTCCAGGCATTTGTTCCTGTAGGAGGACGTCTACAGAGATTTTTAAAAGCCTGGACCGAGATCACCACAGACAAATGGGTGTTGGAGATAGTTCAAAAAGGATATGCGCTAGATTTCGCTTACCCCTTGTCTCCCGCTTTTGTCCCCTCTCCCTGTGCTCCAGGGTCAAAGGAAAAAGCGATAGCGGGGACGATATTTCATCTATTACAGCTACAGGCTATAGTTCCTGTGCCGCGAGACCAATACGGTCAAGGTCGATACTCGATCTATTTCGTCGTTCCCAAAAAAGAGGATTCTTTTCGTCCAGTACTCGATCTCAGGGGCGTCAACCGTGCTTTGCGGGTGCCTCATTTTCGCATGGAGACACTGCGTACGATACTTCGAGCAGTGCGTCCAGGGGAATTCCTCTCGTCAATAGATCTTACGGAAGCTTATCTTCACATTCCAATAAGGCTTTCTCATCAAAAGTTTTTACGTTTTGCACTTCCAATGGGTCATTTCCAGTTTCGAGCGCTGCCGTTTGGCCTTGCCACGGCTCCGAGGATTTTCACAAAACTCATGGTAGTGGTAGCGGCTGCTCTGCGAAGAGAAGGCATCAGAGTTCATCCTTACCTCGACGATTGGCTGATCAGGGCCGATTCTCATTTGGCTTCGGAAGTGGCAACGGCTCGAGTTGTTCAACTTTTAGAACTAGGTTGGGTCATAAATCAGGCCAAGAGTCAATTGCAGCCAGTTCAGCAACTGACTTATCTAGGGGCCTTATTCGACACTGCTCGAGGAGCAGTTTTCTTGACGGAGATCAGAATAAACAAGATATTGCAGCAGGTGAAAGCGTTTTTAAAGGTTCAGGCTCCATCGGCCTGGATGTACTTACAACTTTTGGGATCCATGGCGGCAGCTTTGGATCTGGTTCCATGGGCCAGGGCTCACATGAGACCGTTGCAACAGGCTTTGCTTTCCCGTTGGTCTCCGCAGCTTCACCCGCTGTCTCAATGTCTGTTTTGCCCAGAGTCAGTAAGAAAGAGTCTGGAGTGGTGGTTGAACCCTGTGCATCTCTCGGCAGGCGTACCTTTCCGGGAGCCCGCATGGGTTTTAGTCACCACGGATGCCAGTTTAGCGGGCTGGGGAGCGCATTGTCAGTCTCAAGTGATTCAAGGTGTTTGGTCTCAGGAGGAGACTTTATGGTCGATCAACATGTTGGAGTTGCGCGCGGCTCGACTGGCTCTTCTGCACTTCGAACGTCTTATCACGGGAAAGGCAGTCCGTTTGTTCTCGGACAATCTTGTTACAGTAGCATATATCAATCGGCAAGGAGGAACAAAGAGTTCCTCTCTTCTAAGCGAATGTCAGGAGTTAATGGCTTGGGCGGAGGGCCATCTTCTGGCGTTGTCAGCGGCCCACGTAGCTGGCAGAGAGAATGTTCAGGCCGATTATCTCAGTCGCAACATTTTAGACCCAGGGGAATGGGAATTAAATGTGGCGGTTTTTCACAAATTGACCTTAAAATGGGGTCAACCGGTTATGGATCTAATGGCAACTTTCAGCAATGCCAAAGCAAGCCGGTTTTTCAGCAGACGAAGGGAACGCATGTCAGAGGGGCTCGACGCTCTAGTTCAACCTTGGCCAGAGAACGTACTTTTGTATGTTTTTCCTCCGTGGCCAATGGTGAATCGTGTTCTTCAATGCATAGCGGGACACCGAGGTTCCGTGATTCTGATTGCGCCGGATTGGCCTCGCCGTCCTTGGTATGCGGATCTAAGGCGGCTTCTAATAGCGCCTCCTTGGCGTCTGCCAGTCAGGATCAATCTATTATTTCAAGGGCCCGTTCTCATGCCACAAGTGGATCGCTTCTTGCTTACGGCTTGGCTCTTGAGAGGGCTCGTTTAGCACGTAAAGGGTATGCAAGTTCTGTAGTGGCTACATTGCTTAAATCTAGAAGACCGGGAACATCTCTTACTTATGTCCGGGTATGGAGATTATTCGAACATTGGTGTGAACAACACAATGTGCTTACGTGGGTGGCTTCTTTGCCTCAATTGCTCTTGTTTCTTCAAGAAGGTCTGGATAAAGGTTTAGCAGTTAATACTCTTAAGGTTCAGGTGGCCGCATTATCATGTTTCAGGGGATTGGTCCAAAATCGTAGATTGTCTTTTCATCCAGATGTTCAAAGGTTTTTTAAGGCGGCAAAAATTCTTCGGCCTCCATTACGTAAGATTGTGCCTCCGTGGGATTTGAACATTGTTTTAGAGGCTTTATCAAGTTCGCAATTGGCTTCTGCTTCCTCGCAATCTCCACGAGAATGTTCATGGAAGACAGCGTTTTTAGTAGCTTTGTGTTCAGCTCGGAGAATTTCTGATTTGCAGGCTTTGTTTTGTCAAGAGCCTTATTTGCAATTTCTGCCTGAACGGGTGGTGCTTTGTACAGTTCCTAGTTTCTTACCGAAAGTACTTTCTGTTTTTCATATTAATCAATCGGTGGTGTTACCTACTTTTTCGGATTTATCAAGTTCTCCGATCGATCGAGCTCTCAGGAAATTGGATCTTGGTCGTGTTTTAAAGAATTACCTTAAAATTTTGAAACCCTTTCGTAAGACGGATAGACTATTTGTTCAGTATGCTGGGCCCAATAAGGGGCATCCAGCTTCAAAGTCAACAATTGCTCGTTGGGTACGATGTGCTATTACAGCGACTTACCAAGCTGGGGGACGGTCTCCACCAGTTGGCTTAAAAGCCCATTCTACTAGGGCTCAAGCAACCTCTTGGGCGGAATTTGCTTTTGTGCCTCCAGTAGATATTTGTAGAGCAGCGACGTGGTCTTCGCTGCATACGTTTACAAAGCATTACCGCTTGGATGTTCATGCCAGGGAAGATGCAAGAGTGGGCGCGTCAGCTCTGATTGCAGGGTTGGCTGGTCCCTCCCGAGTTTAGGTACTGCTCTGGTATTGCCCTAACCTTCCCTGGACTGGCCCGGAGAAATGAAAAGGAAAATGAAATTAGATCTTACCTGCTAGTTATCTTTCCTTGAATATTCTCCGGGCCAGTCCAGGGTCCCTCCCTTTTAATTTATTCAAGTGAAGAGGAAGTAACGGGGCTTCTATGTTTTTATCGTTGAATATATAGCTAATTGTTTATATTATTTAAAAAAAAAAAAAAAAAAAGGGGATTAAATTCTAAATTTTATGAAACGGAAGATTGTACATTCCTCTGTTTCTGTAGGACTATAGAACATGTTTATAGGGGTTGATGTTATGTTTTATTTCAGTTCGATATTAGTTTGCTGCTTTGTCAGAAAGAAGACTGGCAGTTGACCTTAGGGGGAGTGGCTTCACGGCTCAAGAAAACTTGATGTCTTCATATCCTCAGCTGCTGAAGGGGATTGACAACCTAACCTTCCCTGAACTGGCCCGGAGAATATTCAAGGAAAGATAATTAGCAGGTAAGATCTAATTTCATTTTTTAGTGTTTTCTTAACTATATTCTTCATTTTATCAGTCTCCTTTTCGAAAGTTAAAAGGTAGTACTGTGGATTTCTTTACTATCCCTCCTCCACTAATTAAATCAAACACGATCATGCTATGATCACTATTGCCAAGTGGTCCCAACACCCTTATTTCTTGCACAAGATCTGGTGTTCCACTAAGGACTAGGTCCAATATGGCTTCCCCTCTGGTCGGTTCATGAACCAGCTGCTCCAAGAAGCAGTCATATATTTCATCTAGAAACTTTATCTCCCTAGCATGTCCTGCCGTGACACTGACTCAGTCGATACCGGGGTAATTGAAATCACCCATTATTACTACTCTGCTGTGACTTTTCTTAGCTTCCTTGATTTCTTTGAGCTTTTCATCATCCATTTGTTCATTCTGTCCAGGAGGTCGATAGTACACCCCCACTGCCATTACCTTCCCCTTCATACATGGAATTTCAATCCATAGAGATTCTACAGCAAATTTTGTTTCCTGCAAAACTTTAATCCTTTCTGACTCAATGCCCTCTCTAACATAGAGCACAACACCTCCACCAATTTGATCAGTTCTATCATTACGATATAGCTTGTATCCAGGTATCACAGTGTCCCACTGGTTATCCTCCTTCCACCATGTCTCTGAGATTGCAATCATATTTAACCTCTCATTTAGTGCTATATATTCTAACTCTCCCATCTTATTGTTTAGACTTCTAGCATTTGCATACAAGCATTTTAGAGACTGTATTTTATTAATATTAATCTGGCTATTGGTAGGCATGGGTAATTTGGAATCTTTACGCTCTGTCTGCACCATACTCAAGGGCATTTGGGCTACTTTACTCTTTTTTGGAACCTCACTGCTTTTGGCAGTATCCTTCAAGGATACCTTCTTCCGAACCATGCGCTCTTGGGTGACTGTCGGCTTTCCCCTATTTTCTAGTTTAAAAGCTTCTCTATCTCCTTTTTAAAGGCTAATGCCAGCAGTCTGATTCCATCCTGGTTAAGGTGAATCCCATCCCTTCGGAAGAGCCCCTCCTTTCCCCAGAATGTTCCCCAGTTCCTAACAAATCCAAAACCCTCATCCTTGCACCATCGTCTCATCCACGCATTGAGACTCCGAAGCTCTGCCTGCCTTTTGGGTCCTGCGCGTGGAACAGGAAGCATTTCGGAGAACGCTATCCTGGAAATTCTGCATTTCAACTTCCTACCTAAAGCTTAAATTTAGCCTCCAGAACTTCCCTACCACATTTTCCTATGTCATTGGTACCGACATGTACCAAGACAGCAGACTCCTCCCCAGCACTATCTACGATCCTATCTAGGCAGTGCGTGAGGTCCACTACCTTCGCACCAGGCAGGCATGTTACCAGGCAATCCTCACGTCCACCAGCCACCCAGCTATCTACATGCCTAATGATCGAATCACCAACTATAACGGCTTTCCTAACCCTTCCCTCATGGGCACATGGCCGTGGAGAAACGTCCTCGGTGCGAGAGGGTTTTACATCACCTGGAGGACAGGTCCTAGTTATAGGATCATGTCCTGCCACACCAGGGTGATGCTCTCCTGTCACATGACCTCTCTCCTCCATGGCAACAGGGATGCTGCCAGACTGAAGGTGGGACTTCAGGACTATATCCCTGTAGGTCTCGTCCATGTACTTTTATGTCTTTCTTATGTCTTCCAGGTCTGCTACTCTAGCCTTTAGTGAACGGACTTGTTCCCTGAGAGCAAAGAGCTCCTTGCACTTAGTGCATACGTAAGACCTCTCACGAACTGGAAGAAAATCATACATGTGACACTCAATGCAAAAGACTGGAAAGCCCCCCATCTCGCTGCTGGACTGTTGCCTGCATCTTAGTTTAAAGCTTGTGTTTAGGTCTTTAAATTCTGTATTTACTAAGGGTTGGTGTAGATGCTTATACTAATAAAAGTGTATCTAATACATCTAATATACCTTGTTCACCTGAAGCTTAATTAATCTCAGGTCCTCAATGTATGACTGATTTGGATAAAGAGCTGCACCTGAGAGCAGCCCTTTTCCTCTAAGACGTGTAAGTACCTATAAAGCTACAATTACCCCGGGGCGGGTGGGTGTTGGGGAGGGAGTGAGGGGGAAATAAGACCTATTAAAAGAGTGCTGTTACAAGGTACCCTGTCCTGTACCCTCAGCAGAGGGGGAGGGGGTTAGTCCCTCAGGTAGGCTAGAGCAGGAAAAAAAGTTTAAAACGCAGCAGGTTCTGGGGACAGAGCAGGGAGAGATATTTAATTTAAAGTAACAGTTAACCTGGCTACCACACAAAGGCCAGTTAGTTGAGAGAGGCAAGGTAAGGTAAGTTGATAACACCTCGGTGGCCCAGGCAACTGTGGTTCCCGCTGCTTCTCCGGTTGATGGTGGAGCCCCACATCCCCTGGGGACCGCCTCGGGACTCCTATCTCAGTAGGGGGGCTCTCTTCACTCCAACCTGGGGTCCCTTTCGCTGACAGCGTGGCTGCTGAGAGGGTGACTTTGGCTCCTTTCAACCTTTTGGTTGAGGTGGAAGAGATTCTACTGGCCTCTCACAAGACCTCTACTAGGAAGGCTTACACCCTCAAATGGCGCAGGTTCTCGGCTTGGTGAGGCTGACCCATTCTGCCCAGTGGGACTGGTGTTACAGTATCTTTTCCACCTCTCTCAATCCGGGCTCAGGTCTAACTCCGTTTGAGTGAACCTTAGTGCCCTGGTGGTGCAGCACCATCCAGTGGATGGTAAGCCCCTCTTGGCCCAAACTTTGGTGACCCATGTTCTTTGGGGCCTGCTTTTATCAAAGCCCCCGGTTTACCCTCCGACAACCGAATGGGATCTCAACGTAGTGTTGGAGCACCTCACTCGCCCACTCTTCGAGCCTCTGGCTACCTGCCATCTTTGCTACCTCTCTTGGGAGGTAGCTTTCCTGGTTGCGCTCACCTCTGCTCGCAGAGTTAGCGAGCTTCAGGCCCTTGTGGCGGAGGCGCCTTATACCAGGTTCTACAAGAACAGAGTGGTGCTTCGCACGCACCCCAAATTCCTGCCAAAGGTAATATCGCCCTTCCATCTCACCAGTCACACCTTGGAGGACTTTGTCCTTCTATATCCAATGCACTCAGGGCCACCGCAGTGCTTCTGTGAGAGAGTCAGTTGGTCCATTAGATGATAGAGGGGTTAAAGGGGCACTAAGAGGCGACAAGGCGATAGCGGAGAAACTGAATGAATGCTTTGCTTCGTGTCTTTACTGAGGAAGATGTAGTGATGTTACCCATGACTGACGTGGTATTTAAAGGTGCAGAAGATTTGATGGAAATATCGATACATCGGGAAGATGTATTACAACTATTTGATAAACTGAAGAGTAGCAGATCACCTGGACTGGATGGTATACATCCAAGGGTGTTGAAAGAACTGAAATATGAGATTGCAGACCTGCTATTAGTAATCTGTGAACTATCATTAAAATCATCGATAATACCTGAAGATTGGCGGATGGCCAATGTAACGCCAATTTTTAAAAAGGTTCCAGGGGTGGTCCGGGAAACTACAGACCAATGAGGCTGACATCAGTACCGGGGAAAAATGGTAGAAACCATCATAAAGAACAAAATTGTTGTACATGTAGATAGTCATGGCTTAATGGGAAGCAGCCACCATGGCTTTAGACAAGGAAGATCTTGTCTTACTAATCTGTTATGTTTTTTTAAAAGTGTGAATAAACAGGTAGACAAAGGTGAGACGGTTGATATAGTGTATCTGGACTTTCAGAAAGCCTTTGACAAGGTCCCTCATCAGAAACCTTTGACAAAACTAAAAAGTCATGGGATAGGAGGTAATGTACTATTGTGGATCAGGAACTGGTTAAAAGAAAGAAAGCAGAGGGTAGGGCTAAATGGCCAATTTTCCCAATGGAGAAAGGTGAATAGTGGTGTACCCCAGGGATCTCTGCTGGGTCCGCTGCTTTTTGACATATTCATAAATTACCTGGAAAAGGGAATAGCGAGTGAGGTTATCAAATTTGCAGATGACACAAAACTATTTAAAGTTGTTAAAACCCATGAGGATTGTGGAAAATTGCAAGAGGATCTTGACTAATAGGAAGGCTAACCTTGCAGGACTACAAAAGGGGACTGTTACTTCTGGAGAGAGATCATCAATTGTGAGTATATACTTCTGGGAATTTTCTGTAAGGAATTCTTTGTATTAAAGCTAATTAATCTGTGAACCCACTATTTTTTGTTAAATCAGTCAGGGCCTAGTAGCAGCAGTTTAAGTTTAAATTTAAATTTAAAACACAAAAGAGAACTTTCTGGTTACATATCATACCCAGCAGAGAGCTTGTAGTTTAAATTTAATAGTCACTCAGGGCCTAGTATCAGCAAAGTACTTTTAGTTTCAATTTAAAACACAGAAGAGAGATTTCTGGTTTAATTTGGAACCCAGCAGAGAGCTTGTAGTTTAAATTTCATAATAAGTTAGAGCCTAGCAGCAGCAGCAAAGAGCTATAATTTAAAATCAAATAAGAATATAGCTTACCTCAGCAGCACAGGACAGGGTACTGTGTAGCAGCCCTATTTTAATAAGTGTTATTTCCCTGAGATTAATTAAGCTTTTCAGGTGAACCAAGTATATTAAATGTATTAGGTACAGTT
The DNA here is from genome assembly GCA_033557465.1 of Ichthyophis bannanicus. Lineage (NCBI taxonomy): Eukaryota > Metazoa > Chordata > Amphibia > Gymnophiona > Ichthyophiidae > Ichthyophis > Ichthyophis bannanicus. The sequence continues at coordinate 50,733,859 of CM066036.1, read as the reverse complement.
TTATTAGTATAAATATCCATAGCAACCCTTAGTAAGTAAAGAACTTAAAGATCTAAACAAAAACTTAAAACTAAGATGCAGACAGCAGTCCAGCAGCGAGATGGGGCTTTCCAGTCTTTTGCATTGAGTGTCACATGTCTGATTTTCTCCCAGTTGGTGTAAAGCCCTCTCACACCGAGGAAGTTTCTCCAGGGCCATGTGCCCATGAGGGAAGGGTTAGGACAGCCGTTATAGTTGGTGATTCTATCATTAGGCATGTAGATAGCTGGGTGGCTGGTGGACGTGAGGATCGCTTGGTAACATGCCTGCATGGTGCGAAGGTAGCAGACCTCACGCGCCATCTAGATAAGGTCTTAGATAGTGCTGGGGAGGAGTCTGCTGTCTTATACATGTCAGTACCAATGACATAGGAAAATGTGGTAGGGAGGTTCTGGAGGCTAAATTTAGGCTTTTAGGTAGGAAGTTGGAATCCAGAACTTCCAGGGTAGCGTTCTCCGAAATGCTTCCCGTTCCACGTGCAGAACCCAAAAGGCAGGCAGAGCTCCAGAGTATCACTGAGTGGATGAGACAATGGTGCAGAGATGAGGGTTTTGGATTTGTTAGGAACTGGGGAACATTCTGGGGAAAGGAGGGGCTTTTCCGAAGGGATGGGCTTTACCTTAACCGGGATGGAACCAGGCTGCTGGCATTAACCTTTAAAAAGGAGATAGAGAAGCTTTTAAACTAGAAAATAGGGGAAAGCCGACAGTCACCCAAGAGCGCATGGTTCGGAAGAATGTATCCTTGAAGGATACTACCAAAAGCAGAAAGGTTCCAAAAAAGAGTAAAGTAGCCCAAATGCCCTCGAGTATGGAGCAGACAGAGCTTAAAGATCCCAAATTACCCATGTCTACCAACAGCCAAACTAATATGAATAAAATACAGTCTCTAAAATGCTTGTATGCAAATGGGACACTGTGATACCTGGATACAAACTATATCGTAATGATAGAGCTGATCAAATTGGTGGAGGGGTTGCGCTCTGTTAGAGAGGGCATTGAGTCAGAAAGGATTAAAGTTTTGCAGGAAACAAAATTTGCTGTAGAATCTCTATGGATTGAAATTCCATGTAAAAACGGGAAGGCGATGGCAGTGGGGGTGTACTATCGACCGCCTGGCCAGAATGAACAAATGGATGATGAAATGCTCAAAGAAATCAAGGAAGCTAACAAACGTTATAGCGCAGTAATAATAATGGGTGATTTCAATTACCCCGGTATCGACTGGGTCAGTGTCACGGCAGGACATGCTAGGGAGATAAAGTTCCTAGATGACATAAATGACTGCTTCTTGGAGCAGCTGGTTCATGAACCGACCAGAGGGGAAGCCATATTAGATTTAGTCCTTAGTGGAACACCAGATCTAGTGCAAGAGATAAGGGTGTTGGGACCACTTGGCAATAGTGATCATATCGCCTTTGTTTTAATTAGTGGAGGAGGGATAGTAAGGAAATCCACAGTACTACCTTTTAACTTTCGAAAGGGAGACTATGATAAAATGAGGAAAATAGTTAAGAAAAAACTAAAAGGAGCAGTTACAAAGGTTAAAGACTTACATCAAGCTTGGGTGTTGTTGAAAACTACTATCTTGGAAGCCCAGACCAGCTGTATTCCACGCTTTAAGAAAAGTGGAAGGAAGTCCAAAAAACTGCCAGCATGGTTTAAAGGTGAGGTCAGAGAGGCTGTTGCCAAAAAAGCATCATTCAGGAAATGGAAAAAAGAGCCAAGCGACGAAACCTGGAAACAGCACAAGCACTGGCAAGTCAAATGCAAGGCATTGATAAAGCAGGCAAAGGGAGAATTTGAGAAGAAGCTTGCTGCGGAAGCAAAAACGTGAAATAAAGATTTTTTCAAGTACATTCGTAGCAAAAAACCTGTGAGAGAGTCAGTTGGTCCATTAGATGATAGAGGAGTTAAAGGGGCACTAAGAGGCGACAAGGCGATTGCGGAGAGACGGAATGAATTCTTTGCTTCGGTCTTTACTGAGGAAGATGTAGGGATGTTACCCATGACTGAAGTGGTATTTAAAGGTGCGGAAGAATTGAAGGAAATATCGATACATCGGGAAGATGTATTACAACTATTAGATAAACTGAAGAATAGCAAATCACCTGGGCCGGATGGTGTACATCCAAGGGTGTTGAAAGAACTGAAATATGAGATTGCAGACCTTCTATTAGTAATCTGTGAACTATCATTAAAATCATCTCTAATACCTGAAGATTGGAGGATCGCCAATGTAACACCAACTTTTAAAAAGGGTTCCAGGGGTGATCCGGGAAACTACAGACCGGTGAGCCTCACGTCAGTACCTGGAAAAATGCTAGAAACCATCATAAAGAATAAAATTACTCAGCATGTAGATAGTCATGGCCTAATGGGAGACAGCCAACATGGCTTTAGACAAGGAAGATCTTGTCTTACTAATCTGTTATGTTTTTTTGAAAGTGTGAATAAACAGGTGGACAAAGGTGAGTCGATTGATATAGTGTATCTGGACTTTCAGAAAGCCTTTAACAAGGTCCCTGATCAGAGACTTTTGGCAAAACTAAAGAGTCATGGGATAGGAGGCAGTGTACTACTGTGGATCAGGAACGGTTTAAAAGATAGAAAGCAGAGGGTAGGGCTAAATGGCCAATTTTCACAATGGTTCAGAGAAGAGCCACCAAAATGATAAAGGGGATGGAAGGATACTCCTATGAAGAAAGGCTAAAAAGGTTAGGGCTCTTTAACCTGGAAAAGAGACGGCTGAGGGGAGATATGATAGAAGTCTATAAATTAATGAACGGAGTGGAACGGGTAAACGTAGATCGATTGTTTACGTTATCAGAATATAGAAAGACTAGGGGACATGCAATGAAGCTACAGGGTAAACTATTTAACACTAATAAAATAAAATATTTTTTCACTCAACGTGTAATCAAACTCTGGAATTTGTTACCGGAGGATGTATTAAAGGCTGTTAGTGTAGCTGGGTTTAAAAAAGGTTTGGACAAGTTTCTGGAGGAAAGGTCCATAAACCATTATTAAGAAGGGACCCAGGATATCAATGCTTGACCCAGTACAAGCATTGTGAAACCTGTGTCTTTTGGGGAAACTGCTAGGTACGTATGACCTAGATTGGCCACTGTTGGAAACAGGATACTGGGCTTGATGACCTTGGTCTGACCCAGTATGGCATATCTTATGATCTTATGTTCTTATGTTCTCCCAGGCCAGGACAATGTATTGGTGAACCAGCTCAGCAGAGTCCTCCAACCGCACGAGTGGTGCCTCTGTCCCCGGACAGTGCAGTGGCTCTTCCAGCATTGGGGGGACTCCAGTCCTGGATCTCTTTGCTAGCCCTCCGAATCTGCAGTTTACCCGGTTCTGTGATTCCCCTCCCCACACCTGGACAGGGTAGCCACGGACGCCATCCCCCTTTCATAGGCAACTGGCTTGTTTTATGCCTTCCCCCCCATGCCCCTCATTGCCTGGACCCTTCTCAAGGTCCAGCAGGACAAGGTCTCGATGATCCTCATGGCCCCGAGATGGCCCAGACATCCTTGGTTTTCCCTTCTGCTCCGCTCTCGATGGAACCCCCTAGTCCCTCTCTGGAATTCACTGGAGCTGCTGATACAGGAAATGGGGTCTGCTACTCCACCCCAATTTGAAGTGGCAGCTGGGCGGGCAGCTGGGCGGGTTGCACTACCATCTCCCCATGGAGATTGAGGATATTCTTTTTGCCTCACGAAAGGCCTCGACCAGGCGGGCATACGCCTTCAAGTGGCGCCGGTTCTCGGTGTGGTGCTCAGAGCTTCGAGTGGACCCATTTTCCTGCCCTACCAGCTTGGTCTTGCAGTAATTACTATACCTCTTGCGGGCTGGACGGGTGCTCACAGGCCCCGCACGGTTGGACCCCGATTCCTCATCGGACTAGTCCGCCTGGGAGACGGAGGACGAGGAGTCCCCAGACACCTTCTGGACTTGGTGCATCCCGTCGGACTCACCGCAGTCTGAGCCTCGGAGTAGATCCCCCCCGGAGGATACCCTGTTCTCAGAGTTCATCCGGATATGGCCACCGCATTGGCTATCCCTGTGGACCCCGGGGAGGAGTCTCGAGCCGAGGAGCTCGAGGCCCTACAGTACGACTCTACTCCGAAGGAGGCCTTTACTGTTCCGGTTCCTCCGATGCTGGAATGGCTCCTCTTCTGGATGTGGGAGGCACCGGCCTCGGCACCGGTTCTAAGCAAGCGGGTCGATTCGATCTATCGACTCTGGAAGAGTCCTGGCTTTCAAAAGGCGCAGCTACCACACCATTCCATGGTGGTGGAATCGACCATGCATCGCCTGAAAAGTCAGAAGATGCACTCCGCGGTGCCCCCTGGCAGGGAGGCCCAGAACCTAGATGGTTTTGGTAGAAAGTGCTTCCAGGGCCCGATGCTTGCTTGCCGTGTCCAGTCTTACCAGCTGTACATGGGCATGTACTTGCGAGATCTGGCCAAGGAGCTGGCCGGGTTCTCTGCTGGTCTCTCCGGGGAACCCTTGCAGAGGTTCAAGTCCTTGTCCTCGGGGATCCGGGAATGCTCCAAGTTTATGTCCCGCGCTGCCTACGATGGCTTCGAGGCTTCGGCCCGTGTTGCAGCAGCCGGCATCGCGGCTCGACGCCAGGCATGGCTGCAGTCATCGGACCTCGAGCCATGGGTTCAGGACAAGTTGTTCGATGTCCCTTGCCGAGGTGAGAACCTTTTTGGCAAGCCCATGACCGAGAAGGCCGCACAGCTCGAAACCGAGCACCTCACGAGGACAAGGCTGTCTAGGAAGACCTCTGGTAAAAAGCCCTTTTACCCGAGGAAGGGCACTGCCTACAAACAGTACCCACAGTACCAGGTTGCCCAAGCTGCCCCTCAGGGTCATCAAGCCAAGGGGCAGGGTAATGGGCCCCGTAGGCAGAGGACCCCCAAGCCTCCGGCCCCTTGCTCCCACTCAGCAGTGTGGGGGTTTTTGACTCCTTAGGCATAGTCTCTCCGTCCCTGCTCTCCCAACCCTGCACAGGAGGTCGCCTCGCCCTGTTTGCCCACCAGTGGCCACTCATCACTGGAGACAGTTGGGTGTTAAGCATAGTCCACAAGGGCTATTTACTACACTTCCAACAACTGCCTCTTCCATACTTTCCAGGGGAGCCTCCAAGGCCTCCCCTGCACACAGACCTTCTCCTTCAGGAGCTCCAAGGTCTGTTGGTGGACAGGGCGGTGGAGCCTGTGTCTCCCCACTTGCAAGGTCAGGGGTTCTACTCCAGGTATTTCCTGGTACCCAAAAGAACCGGTGGCCTTCGACCTATTCTAGACCTCAGAAACCTCAACAAATTCCTAGAGAAGGAAAAGTTCAAGATGCTTACTCTTGGAACACTTCTGCCCTACCTCCAGCAGGGAGATTGGCTAAGCTCATTAGATCTAAAGGATGCGTACACTCACATCCTCATTCATCCAGACCACAGAAAGTACCTCAGGTTCATTGTGGGAGGAAACCATTATCAGTACAGAGTACTGCCCTTTGGCCTCACCTACGCTCCCAGGGTCTTTACCAAATGCCTGGCAGTGGTGGCGGCCTACCTAAGAAATCAGGGAGTCTTTGTCTTCCCCTATCTGGACGACTGGCTCATAAGAGGTCAGATGTGCCAGGAGGCCCGACAGGCCACCCTCAGAACTATTGCTCTTCTTCAAAGATTGCAGTTTGTAATAAACTTCGCAAAGTCCACTTTGCTCCCCTCCCAGAACTTGGAGTTCATAGGGGTGAGGTTGGACTCTCTGCTGGCAAAGGCATTCTTGCCAGAAGACAGAGCCCAAAGACTGATAAACTTAGCAAACCAGTTTCTCGGCAGATCACTGGTCTCCTCCAGACTCTGCCTGAGGCTTCTTGGCCACATGGCTTCGACAGTACATGTGACCCCCAATGCCAGGCTCCATATGAGGCCTGCACAGTGGTGCCTTCGGACTCAGTGGTCACAGGCCACAGGCAGCCTCAGAGACAGGATAAGGGTGTCCAGACAATTTCTGAACTCCCTCAGCTGGTGGCTGCACCCACCCAATCTGCTGCAAGGGGTACCTTTTCAGATTCCTGGGTTCACAGTGGTGTTGACCACGGATGCCTCCCTGCAGGGCTGGGGAGCTCATTGTCTAGGCAAGTGCACCCAGGGCCTGTGGTCTCCCTGGGAAGCCGCACAGCAGATCAATTTACTGGAACTCAGGGCTATTCGGTTAGCCCTCAAAACCTTTTCTCCTACCCTGGCTCATCAGTCTGTCCTAGTTCAAACAGACAACCAGGTAGCCATGTTTTATGTGAACAAGCAGGGCGGAACTGGATCCAGGCTCCTGTGTCAGAAAGCACAGGACCTTTGCTTGTTTGCCCTCAAGCACAACATGCTTCTCAAGGCTGTGTACCTACCTGGCCAGGAAAACTACCTGGCCGACAGGTTGAGCAGGATTCTGCAGCCCCACGAATGGCAGCTCCATCCTTTGGTGGTTCAGAAGATATTCCTAAAATTGTGACTTCCATCCATATATCTGTTTGCCAGTCCACTGAACAAACAGCTGCCAAGGTTCTGCTCCAGACAACCGCATCCTCTGCGGATAGCAGTAGATGCTTTTCTGATCCGATGGTCTCAGGGCCTCCTGTATGCGTTTCCTCCCACGCCCTTGGTGGCCCGAACCCTGTTCAAGATTCTTCAGGACAAGCCCTCGGTCCTGCTGGTAGCTCCCAGGTGGCCGAGAGAGCCTTGGTTTCCACTTCTGCTTCAGCTGGCAGTGGATCCCCCACTGCCTCTGGGGTTGCAGCCCGACCTTCTCTCTCAGGATCAGGGTTCCCTTCTGCACCCCAGTCTCAAAGCTCTCAATTTGATGTCATGGAGGCTGCAAGGGTAGTTTTAGCTCCCTGGGGCCTTCCTCAGGAAATTGAGGAGGTTGTCCTAGCCTCTAGGAAACAGTCCACTAGGAAGACCTATGCTCTCAAATGGAAAAGATTTTCTGTGTGGTGTCAGCTACATACAGAGGATCCCTTCTCCTGTACTGTACCCATAGTGCTTCAGTACTTACTGCACTTATCAAATCAGGGACTTAAGTCCAATTCTCCAGGACCAAGCAGGAAGTCAGTCCTCACATATGGGTGTCATCGGCGCTGATGAAGCCCCAGCGGAGCATTTCCCCAGCTTTCCATGAAAGCCTTTGAGAATGCAGGCACGCATGCACGGTTCCCTTCCCGCCTAAAGGTGCCATCTTACCTCAGTCTCTTTTTTTCCGTGAAGCCCACCGGTTAAAATTAGATTTTTCAGCGATTTTTTGCTCTTTTTCTACCGGTTCGATGCTGGTTCCCCTCCCGCCGGGTTTGGTACACTGGTATCGAGCCCGATTCCTCTTTTTCGTTTTTTGCCCTTCGTGGCTGGCGTTCGTGCCCTTTTTTCTCTTTTTCCCTGGAAGGCCGGTCTTTTGACCTCGCGGGGACTCTTTTTTTTCCCCGATGGCTTCCAGTTGTTTTAAGAAGTGTGATCGGTGTAAGAAACTAATGTCTCTCACCGACACACACGACTGCTGCCTTCGGTGCCTGGGCCCCAACCACGATCCTAAGTCATGCGGGGCCTGTGAAAAAATGTCTTCCAAGGTACTACGAAGTCACCAGCAGCAAAAGGAAAGGCTTTTCTCGAACTCAGCCTCCGGCCGGGCCCGGACCTCGTCTGAGGCCTCGACATCTCGGGATTCCGATCCCGAGCGCCATCGAAGCTACTCGGACAGGGGGTCCCCCGACCGGGAATGTAAGAGGAAGAAACGGCTCACGAGGGCGTCGTCGGAAGAGGTCCCTGGCTCCTCGAGGGCTAGGTCTAAGACCCTCGACCGTCGCCCCAGGCCTGTGGAACCGGAAACGCCTGCCAAAGTTCCTCATGTGGAGCCGGAGTCTGCTGGACACGTGGGCCCCGTAGTCCTCGTGGACTCTCGTCCCAGGGAGCCGACGTCGGGGCCCGAATTGGTGGCTGCTGCGTCTCCCGAGCTGAATCTCAGGATGACAGCCTTGGAGAGCAGAATGTCTGCCTTCATGGAGCAGCAGCGGGCACTGATGGCCAGCCTGTCTGGCACATGTGCCCCGACCACCAGGACATCGACGTCGAAGTCGACCCCTGAGACCGAGCCGATACTCGAGTCCATCGTGGCTCGGAGTCGACCTCGGTCGCGGTCCCCCTCGACCTCCCGTTCGGGACCGAGGGCGTCGACGCCAGTGCTTCCGGCATCGGGGCGGGTGCTCCAGGGCCCCGCGGGGTCGGACCCCGACTCTTCCTCGGATGAGTTGGCTTGGGAGACGGAGGACGAGGAGTCTCCTGACATCTTTAAGACTCGGTGCGTCCCTTCGGACTCATCGCAGTCTGAGCCCCGGAGTAGGTCCCCCCTGGAGGACACCCGGTTCTCGGAGTTCGTCCGGGATATGGCCACTGCCTTGGCTATTCCGGCGGATCCCGAGGAAGAGCCTTGAGCTGAAGAGCTCGAGGCACTGCAGTATGACTCTCCTCCGAAGGAGGCCTTTACTGTCCCGGTTCCTCCGATGCTGGAACGGCTCCTCTTCCGTATGTGGGAGGCACCGGCCTCGGCGCCGGTTCTTAGCAAGTGAGTCGATTCAATCTATCGGCTCCGCAAGAGCCCTGGTTTTCAGAAGGCACAGCTACCACACCATTCCATGGTTGTGGAATCGGCCATGCATCGTCTGAAGAGTCAGAAGATGCACTCTGCGGTGCCTCCTGGCAGGGAGGCCCGAAACCTAGATGGCGTCGGTAGAAGGTGTTTTCAGGGCTCGATGCTTGCTTGCCGTGTCCAGTCTTACCAGCTGTACATGGGCATGTACTTGTGGGATCTGGCCAAGGAGTTGGCCGGATTCTCTGCTGGTCTCTCCGGGGAACCCTTGCAGAGATTTAAGTCCTTGTCCTTGGAGATTCGGGACTGCTCGAAGTTCATGTCCCGCGCAGCCTACGATGGCTTCGAGGCTTCGGCCCGAGTTGCGGCAGCCGGCATCGCGGCTCGACGCCAGGCATGGCTGCAGTCATCGGACCTCGAGCCATGGGTTCAGGACAAGTTGGTCGATGTCCCTTGCCGAGGTGAAAACCTTTTTGGCAAGCCCATGACCGAGAAGGCTGCTCAGCTCGAGACCGAGCACCTCACCCGGACAAGGCTGTCGAGGAAGACCTCTGCCCCTTCTCATAAAAAGAAGGGCTCGGGTAAAAAACCCTTTTACCCGAGGAAGGGCACTGCCTACAAACAGTACCCGCAATATCAGGCTGCCCAAGCTGCCTCCCAGGGTCAGCAAGCCAAGGGCCAGGGTAATGGGCCCCGTAGGCAGAGATCCCCCAAGCCTCAGGCCCCTGCTACCACTCAGCAGGGTGGGTTTTTTTGACTCCTTGAGCATAGCCTCTCCTCCACTGCTCTCCCAACCCTGCACAGGAGGTCGCCTAGCCCTCTTTGCCCACCAGTGGCCCCTTATCACCGGGGACAGTTGGGTGCTGGAGATAATCCACAAAGGATATGCCCTCCATTTCCACCCCCATACTTTCCAGGGGAGTCTCCAAGGCCTCCTCTGCACACAGACCTTCTCCGTCAGGAGCTTCAGGGTCTGTTGGTGGACAGGGCGGTGGAACCTCTACCTCCCCACTTGCAAGGTCACGGATTCTAAGAACATAAGATATGCCATAATGGGTCAGACCAAGGTCCATCAAGCCCAGTATTCTGTTTCCAACAGTGGCCAATCCAGGTCATACGTACTGTCCCCCGCAGCCCCTTCTGGTGGCGGCGTAGTGGTTCCACCGGGGCTGGGGAGCGCATAAGATTAGGGGTATTAGGGTTGGCCTGTTGCGAGGGTCATGAGGTAGCGGCCCTCTGTGCCAACCTCGTTGCCAACTTCCCAATAAAGCGACTTTCAGCCAAGTGTAGGGAAAAAAGAAAAAGGCATTTATTTCACCTTTACGCAAAATGGTTCAAAATATGCGGTTAAGAAAATAACAGGGCTGTATCATTCCTTGTATCAGGTTCAACTCACACAAAACGTTCAAAATAACATTGTTAATCTTCACAGAAACTTAAAACATAAGGCATCCTGTATTCTCTTCATACATTCTGTTGCTCTAAACAGCTTAAAGCTTTCCTACTGTACAATAAATACAATCCATGGGTTCAACTGCCTCATCAACCTCAGATTCCCCTGGCATCCATTCCATCTCTGAGGGGTCTGAGTCTGAAACCTCAGGAGGGTTGAATTCGGGCTTTCTGAAAGCATGCCACACTGTGTTCCAATGCTGGTTTGTCAGCTTGGGGCGTCGGTTTTTGGCTATGGTATAGAACCCTGGCTGTTCATCTGCTACAGGTTTAAAAGTTCGCTTGTCCCAGTCTTTAGCATTACTAGCTTTCTTCTTGGAGAGATTATCTGTTACTTTTTGCATAAAAGTGTCCTTATCATACAGATAAAACTCATTCTTTTGTTTCTCTCTTGTGCTAGGTTTAGGCAAGCAATTGCAGGCAACAACTGTTTTACCTTTAAAGTTCCTGCAGTCTCTTACAGGAAAGGCTTGAGGCCTAGCCTGATTGTCCTCCAATCCTTGCTGGCTCAAGTATTCACAGTGTATCTTTCTTTCTTTAGAATGGGGAGAAACTTCTCTGAGGCATGGCTGCAGCTGATGCGCTTGTCCTTCACTTCCACCCCTGTGGCAGTTGGCTAATGGCCGCGCCCTCTCAGCTCTTCCCTGTTCCCCAGGCCTCTGAGTTTTCCACTCCTTCTTCAGGTTACTTCTATAAAAATCTTTAAAAGTACCTTTCTCTCCTTGGGTATTCTTTTCAGCTGGATATCTCTTTCTCAGATTGTATCCCAGCCCTTCTCCCTGGATAGGGCTTTCTCTCAGGCTGGAAGGGAGAGCACCTCCTTCCTTGGCTGCTCTCTGCAGTGCTGCTCCTTCCAGTTGTCTCTGGCCTTCCTCTAGGCCTGCTCTTTGGCCTTCACCTCGGCCTGCTCTCTGAGTTACTCCTTGGCCTGCTTCTCGGCCTACTCTCTGGCCTGCTCTCCAAGTTGCTTCAACTCCTCGAGCTGCTCTGGCTCTGACACCGACTCCAGCTCTGACTCTCACTCCGCCTCCCCTTGACTCAGCACTGTCCCTGCTTAAATCGGGACTAACTGATTCTGGATCCTGCCCATAGAGGCGTGGTTCCTCTGCTTCCAGGCTGGCTCTCCTGCTCCCTCTATGTGGACTTTCAGGAAATTGCATGTGAAGCTTGTTTTTTTCAAAATTTAAAACTTTTTTTCTTTCTGCCAGAGGGTCCGCTGTATCACAGTACCTAGCAGTTTCCCCAAGGGACACAGGTTCCACAATGCTTGTATTGGTTCAAGCATTGATATCCTGGGTCCCTTCTTATCCTGGTATTTCCTGTTGCCCAAAAGGACCGGTGGCCTTCGTTCCATTCTGGACCTCAGGAACCTCAACAAGTTCCTAGTGAAAGAAAAGTTCAAGATGCTTACTCTTGGAACCCTTCTGCCCTACCTCCAGCAGGGAGATTGGCTATACTCCTTAGATCTAAAGGATGCGTACACTCACATCCTCATTCATCCAGACCACAGGAAGTACCTGAGGTTCATCGTGGGGGGAAACCATTATGAGTACAGAGTGCTGCCTTTTGGCCTCACCTCCGCCCCCAGAGTCTTCACAAAGTGCCTAGCAGTGGTGGCGGCCTACCTGAGAAATCAGGGCATCTTTGTCTTCCCCTATCTGGACGACTGGCTCATCAGGGGTCAGACAGGTCAGGAGGCCAATCAAGCCACCCTCAGGACCATTGCCCTTCTACAACGCCTGGGGTTTGTCATAAACTTCGCAATGTCCACTTTGCACCCTTCCCAGAACTTGGAGTTCATAGGGGCAAGGTTGGACTCTCTCCTGGCAAAGGCATTCTTGCCAGAGAACAGAGCCCAAAGGTTGATGGCCTTGGCAAGTCAGTTTCTCAGCAGCTCCCTGGTCTCCGCCAGACTCTGCCTGAGGCTGCTTGGCCACATGGCTTCGACAGTACATGTCACCCCCAATGCCAGGCTCCATATGAGGCCTGCACAGTGGTGCCTTCAGACTCAGTGGTCACAGGCCACAGGCAGCCTCAGAGACAGGATAAGAGTGTCCAGACCATTTCTGCACTCCCTCAACTGGTGGCTGCACTCACCCAACCTACTGAAAGGGGTGCCTTTTCAGATTCCAAGGTACACAGTAGTGGTGACAACAGATGCCTCCCTGCAAGGCTGGGGAGCTCATTGTCTGGGCAAGTGCACCCAGGGGCTCTGGTCTCTCTGGGAAGCTGCACAGCAGATCAATCTCCTCGAACTCAGAGCTATTCGATTAGCACTCAAAGCTTTCACTCCTACCCTGGCTCAACAGTCTGTCCTGATTCAGACAGACAACCAAGTTGTCATGTTTTATGTGAACAAACAGGGCGGAACTGGGTCCAGGATCCTTTGTCGGGAGGCTCAGGACCTTTGTTCTTTTGCCCTCAAGCACAACATGCTCCTCAGGGCTGTGTACCTTCCAGGCCAGGACAACTACCTGGCAGGCAGATTAAGCAGGATACTGCAGCCCCACGAGTGGCAGCTTCATCCTTCAGTAGTTCAGAAGATCTTCCTGAAATGGGGTCTCCCTTTGATAGATCTCTTTGCCAGCCCCATGAACAAGCAGCTGCCAAAGTTCTGCTCCAGCAGATAGCAGCAGATGCTTTTCTGATATCTTGGTCTCAGGGCCTCCTCTATGCGTTTCCTCCCACGCCCTTGGTGGCCCGAACCCTATTCAAGATTCTCCAGGACAAGGCCTCGGTCCTGCTGGTAGCTCCCAGGTGGCCGAGACAGCCTTGGTTTCCTCTTCTGCTTCAACTGGCGGTGGATCCTCCACTGCCTCTGGGGTTGCAACCTGACCGTCTCACACAGGACCAGGGTTCCCTTCTGCACCCCAATCTCAGGTCTCTCAGTTTGATGGCCTGGAGGCTGCAAGGGTAGTTTTGGCTCCCTGGGGCCTACCTCAGGAAGTTGAGGAGGTTGTCCTAGCCTCTAGGAAACAGTCCACGAGGAAAACCTATGCTCTCAAGTGGAAGAGGTTTTCTGTGTGGTGTCACCTACGTACAGAGGATCCTTTGTCCTCTATTGTGCCAGTGGTGCTTCAGTATTTGCTGCACTTATCCAATCAGGGACTTAAGTCCAATTCTGTTCGGGTCCACCTCTCAGCTCTAGCAGCTCACCACTCATTGGTAGAGGGGCAGTCTTTATCTGGTCACCCCTTGGTGTCCCGCTTTCTCAGGGGCTTGCTTTTGCTCAAGCCTCACATCCGTCCTCCTGCCCCTGAGTGGGAGCTGAATGTGGTCTTGCAGCAGCTGACTCGCTCACCTTTTGAGCCGATGGCTACCTGTCCACTTCGCTTCTTTTCCTGGAAGACACTCTTCCTAATAGCCCTAACCTCAGCTAGGCGAGTAAGTGAGCTTCAAGCCCTGGTCTGTGACAGGCCTTACACCAGGATTTACAGGAACAGGGTAGTCCTTAGGACTCATCCAAAGTTCCTCCCTAAAGCTGTCTCCTCCTTCCCCCTTAACCAAGAGGTGGTTCTTCCAACATTCTTCCCTAGGCCTCATGCAAGCCAGGCTGAAGCAGTTCTGCATACCCTCGACTGTAGGAGGGCCTTATCCTTCTACCTTGACCGTACGCAGGGGCATAGAAGGGCTACTCAGCTCTTCATATCTTTTGACCCTAATAATTTAGGGTTAGCTGTGTCCAAGCTACCTTGTCCACCTGGGTAGCTGACTGTATCACCTGGGCTTACAAGGGCGGCTGACCTTCCTTTGCAGGGTTGGGTCACGGCCCATCGTGTCAGGGCAATGGCTGCCTCAGTGGCTCACCTCTGCTCTGTACCGTTGGTGGACATCTGCAGGGCTGCTACTTGGTCCTCAAGCCAGACATTTGCGGTCCATTACTCTCTGGAGAGGGAGTCCCGTAGGGTCAGTGCTTTTGGCCAAGCTGTACTCCGGAATCTCTTTGAGGTTTAGGCAACTCCTGCCCTCCAGCCCTCCGTTGGGCTACCGGTGGAGGTTCTGTCAGTGAAAAGCCTTTCTTTGATACTGGGACTAGAGAGAGTTCTCTTGTTCAGCCTGGGTTCCTTGGTAGCCCAGAGCTAGGGAGTCACCCATATGTGAGGACTGACTTCCTGCTTGATCCTGGAGAAAGAGTAGTTTCTCACCTGTAACAGGTGTTCTCCAGGAGCAGCAGGAATCAGTCCTCACAACCCTCCCTCCTCCCCTGGGAGTTGCAGTTGTATATAGCTTATTTTTGCATTTTTGTGTGCTGTTTTTAGCTATGTCATTTGACTGAGCAAGATGGCACCTTTAGGCGGGAAGGGAACCGCGCATGCGTGCCTGCATTCCCAAAGGCTTTCATGGAAAGCTGGGGAAATGCTCCGCAAGGGCTCCATCGACGTTGATGTCACCCATATGTGAGGACTGATTCCTGCTGCTCCTGGAGAACACCTGTTACAGGTGAGTTAACTACTCTTTACCCAACAGCCTTTCCACAATATCTCTTACAAAAATGTTAAAAAGAATTAGAAGGAGTTCTTGGCCTTACTTCCTCGGGTCCTTCAGCTTGGGGGTACCTGGCTGCTGAAATTTCCTTCTTTGTTACATAAGTTTCGTGGGTTAGAATTATTTCTTTATGGAGCCTAAACAGCTCTTAGAATTAATTGTTTCTAACGAAGGAAGTCTAGGGGTTACTGCGGAGATATCATAGTGTGCGTTCTGCTGGCAGCACTACTTCACTTTCTTTCCTGGTTAGTAATGTATTTCTTCATTTGTTTTTGACTTTCCTTCCCTACATGTTGTGGGCTGATGTATTGGCATGACATGTATTGTCAGACAAATCTGATTGATTTCTTTGACTGGGTGACCAGGGAGTTGGACCGAGGGAGAGCCCTAGATGTGGTGTATTTAGATTTCAGTAAAGCCTTTGACACCATTCCTCACAGGCGACTTATAAACAAACTGAGCACCCTAGGAATGGACCCTAAAATTACTGCTTGGGGTAGAAATTGGTTGTGTGGGAGGCGACAAAGAGTACAGGTAAA
Organism: Ichthyophis bannanicus; assembly: GCA_033557465.1. Lineage (NCBI taxonomy): Eukaryota > Metazoa > Chordata > Amphibia > Gymnophiona > Ichthyophiidae > Ichthyophis > Ichthyophis bannanicus. The sequence goes on along the minus strand of CM066036.1, from coordinate 50,718,697 downwards.
TTTATTTTATTTATTTAGCATACATTTGTATACCACTACTTCCAGCGATCAGTGGCGGTTCGATTGCATATTGGAATTTGTCAAATCATGACATAAAATTTTGAGGTATAAATACATTGATTTGAAGGGAAAGCACATCACACAGTAAATAGGTTTTGAAGGGAGGAACAATAATTTACATATATACATTTTTACATAACTGCAACCCTGAGGAGAAGGAAGTTACCAGTGGTGTGCCCCAGGGATCTGTCCTTGGTTTGATTCTTTTTAACATCTTTGTTAGTGGTATAGCGGAAGGGCTGTCGGGTAAGGTTTTCTTCTTTGCGGATGATACCAAAATCTGCATTAGAGTAGACACCCAGGAAGGTGTAGATATCATGAGGCAGGATCTAGCTAAGCTTGAAGAATGGTCTAGAATTTGGCAGCTGGGATTTAATGTTAAAAAATGTAAGGTCATGCATTTGGGCTGCAGCAATCCAAGGGAGTGAAGTACTTTTCCTTTGCGTCCCTCTAGTCCAGTCCCGGAACCATAGAGTTGTCAACCTCCACCAGCAGCTTTGGAGACTGAAAGATGTCATCGTTCTGATGTCACTGGTACAAATAGGCAAGATCCGCCCCCTTTCACCAGTACTTTCAGTCTCCAAGCAGCTTGGAGGTTCTGAGCCCGGGACTGGGCTCAGGAGGAGCAAATAAGCAGAGCTTACTGGGTTTAGTTAGCCCCTGGTTGGATTGGTTTTTGAGTTTTTTTCCTTTATTTTTTGTCCTTAGGTGTACTTCTGCTGCTGATACAGAGCTCCTCTGCTGCTGGGGGCGTTTTTTCTCTCATCTCTTGCAAACTCCCTCTCCCTCCCTCCCTCCCTCCCTTCCCCCTCCCTAACGTGGTCTCAGAGTGCCCCAGCATTTAAACGAGCACAGGAGGGTGAAATAGCCTCCCTGCTCCCGAACCCGATTTGGAAGGGTGAGGAGCAGGTAGAAGGCAGAAGTGACTGTCAGCAGAAAGCCTCTGTTGCTGAGGTGACAGTCAGTGCCTGGAGCTGATGCCGTGAAAAAGGCTGTGCTCCAGAAGTGCCTAGCGCTGCCCTTCCTTCCTCTCAGAAGTGTGGTGAGTACCCCCGAACTTCGGGGATCGCTGGGGGAGAAGTACTTAGGCTAAGGGAGGGTTTTGGCAGCTCCGGAGTTTGGCTAGGAAGCTGACCGCGTGATTTTTGGCAGCGCGAACGTTGCGGCGGCCATTTTGGATGCCGTTTTTTCAGCGCCAATTTCTTTTGGTTTTTCTACGGCTTAGAAGCTTCGTTTTTCATTTGGACTGCCTGGGGGCAGCTAGTTGGGGCTGCCTTGGTGTGATTCCATAAAAAAAAAAAAAACGAAGAAATTTGTCAGAGGGCATAACATAGCGCATAGGGCAGTAAGAGAGACCCTTGCAGGCTTAGTTTCCTGGACTACAGCGCTAGCAAGCATGCCTGCTAAGCCCCGCTGCCTTGTTTGTGGTGTGATGCGCGGGGAGCTATTGGAAGCGGGTGTGTGCAAGGCCTGCTCTGTAGATGCAGTTGGCATGGAGAAATCCTTGGGGAAGGTCTCGAGTGGTCAGCCGGAGGCTTCCTTCGACGGCAGGGGATAAGGGCCTCCTTCCTTGGAGGCTTCAGAGCCGGTAGCAGGTCCGTCCGCGGCTTGGAGCGCTCCTTTGTCAGGGGAGGAGTCCCAGGGGACCGGAGTGCCTGGGATTCCTTCAGATTTCTTTGCACTGATGCAGAAGGCCTTTGCCTTGCTTCAACCAGGGTCTGGAGCTCGGTCACAGAGCCCCTCCGGCCGGAAAAGATTAGGGTCAGGGGGTCTTCAGGAAGGGGAGAATTCCCCCGCCTAAGAGACGTTGAGAGAGTCTGGGCCCCTCCTCGGATGTGGGGTTGGAGGAGGAGGGGGGAACCCAGGACTTGGAGGTGGAAGAGGCCTCCGAGGACGACTTGGAGGAAGGTGAATTGCTGGACGCGGAGCAGCAAAGCAGATTAGTCCGCGTGTTTCGGAGGGAGGAACTGCCAGCTTTGATTGCGGAAACACTTAAGACTTTGAATATGCCCGCGGGGTCCACCTCCTCGGAGGAGGCGTTGGAGGATCCGCTCTTGCAGGCCGTAAGAACCTCTCAGAGGGTATTCCCGGTGCATAGGGTTTTTCGCAATATGATTCAGGAAGAATGGGACTCTCCGGAGTCGTCGTTGCGTGGGACCAGGGCTATGGCTAGGTTATACCCTCTGTCCAAACAGGATAGGGAGATTTTTCGTTCTCCCAGGGTGGATGCGGCGGTGTCGGCGGTCACCAAGAAGACCACCATTCCAGTTGAGGGGGCCGCGGCGTTGAAAGACGGGCAGGACAGGAAGTTGGATACCTTGCTGAAGCAGGTGTTTGATATGTGTGCTCTATTTCTGCAGGCCTCCATAGCGGGGGCTTGGGTGGCTCGAGGCTGTTTAAGGTGGTCCCAGCGCCTTCAGGGATCCTCCTTGGAAGAACAGATGGAGGATGTGACTCGGTTAGAGTCGGGCACGGCCTACTTATCCGATATTCACTACGATTTAATCCGCGGTCTGGCCAAGAGTATGGCCTCGGTAGTGGCGGCTCGCCGATATCTGTGGCTGCGTAACTGGTCGGCAGATGCCTCTTCCAAAGCAAGGCTTAGTAAGCTCCCATTTAGGGGGAAACTACTCTTTGGGGAAGATTTGGAGAAGTTGGTTAAGGACCTCGGGGAGTCCAAGGGGGGTTGCCTCCCGGAGGATAAGCCGAAGCAGGGTCATGGGGCTTCGGGGTCCAGGGGCCTCCCGAGGGATTTTTGTAGATTTAGGATTTCTCGGTTTAATCAATCACAGAGGGGCAGGTTTCCAGTTCGTGGTCAGCCCTTTCGGGAATTCAGAGGGGTGGGCAGAGGTTTTGGCCCCTTTCAGTCCTCGGGTTCCAAGAAGCCGCAATGAGATAAGGCGGACCCAGGTGGTGGAGGTTCCCGTGGGCAGACGGTTGCGGGAGTTCTACCCTGCCTGGGTCCAGATCACTTCGGACCAGTGGGTGCTGGGAGTTATTTGGGACGGTTATGCTCTGGAGTTCCAGCGTCCCGTCTTAGATTCCTTTGTTCTTTCCCAGTGCAGGGCACCTCGGAAGCTCCAGGCGGTAGCCGTCACTCTGCGGCGTCTGCAGCAACTCGGAGCGGTTGTGCCCGTTCCGGAGGAGCAGTGTGGTTCAGGTCGATACTCCATCTATTTCGTGGTTCCCAAAAAGGAGGGCACTTTTCGGCCGATTCTGGACCTCAAGCGCGTAAATCGCTGTCTCCGCATGACACACTTTCGAATGGAAACTTTGCATTCCGTCATTGCGGCAGTTCAGTCCGGGGAATTTCTGACTTCGTGGATCTTACGGAAGCTTATCTGCATATCCCCGTCCGGCAAGAACATCAAAGGTTCCTGCGTTTTGCGGTGCCGATGGGGCATTTTCAATTCCAGGCGTTGCCTTTCGGTCTGGCGATGGCTCCACGGACATTCACCAAGGTGATGGTAGTGGTGGCGGCTGCGCTTCGCAAGGAGGGGATTCTGGTGCATCCTTACTTGGACGATTGGTTGATTCGGGCGAAGTCAAGGGAAGAGAGCTCGGCAGCCACCGCTCGGCTGGTCGCTTTGTTGGAAAGCCTCGGTTGGGTGGTCAACATGGCGAAGAGCAGGCTAACCCCCTCCCAGACGCTGGAGTACTTGGGAGCGCGCTTCGAAACACAGCAGGAAGTGGTGTTTCTTCCCAGCAAAAGAGCGCAGGCTTTGCGAGAGCTCGTGCTATGTTTTCTGGGGCGCAAGGCGCCGACGGCCTGGCAGTATTTACAGTTACTGGGGACCATGGCGGCTGCGATCGACTTGGTGCTGTGGGCCAGGGCGCACATGCGGTCGTTGCAGAGTGCTCTCATCCGGCGTTGGTCTCATCAACGGGATGCGCTATCGCAATGTCTGCCGTGTCCGCCGGAGGTGCGGCGGGACCTCCTCTGGTGGTTGCGGCCGGACAGTCTGGTGAAAGGAGTGCCTCTGGAGCCTCTGTCCTGGAGGCTGGTCACGACCGATGCAAGTCTGACAGGTTGGGGGGCACATCTCGACGGGTCCTTTGCCCAAGGGACTTGGTCGCTGGAGGAGCGACAGTGGTCCATCAACAGGTTGGAAATGCGTGCGGTGTATCGGGCTCTTCTGGAGTTCCAGGAGGTGTTACGTCAAGAGGCGGTTCGCGTGCTGTCCGACAACGCAACGACAGTTGCCTATATAAATCGTCAGGGCGGCACGGGGAGTGCGTCTCTGGAGGCAGAGGCCAGGGTCCTGTTGGCCTGGGCGGAGCAGAACTTGCAGGCGCTGTCGGCTCAGCACGTCGCCGGCATAGACAATGTCGAGGCGGATTTTCTCAGCCGTCGCAGGGTGAACCCAGGGGAGTGGGCTCTGCACCCGGAAGTCTTCGCGCTGATTGTCAGCCGTTGGGGGGTCCCGGTGATGGATCTCATGGCAACCTTGGAGTCAGCGAAGGTGGAGCGTTTCTTCAGCAGACGGAGAGAGTGGATGGCGGAAGGCGTGGATGCCTTGGCGCAGAGTTGGCCGGTAGAGGGTCTGATTTATGTGTTTCCTCCCTGGGCACTCATCGGCAGGGTGGTTTAGCGCATAGAACGGCATCGGGGCCTGGTGGTGCTGGTGGCGCTGGATTGGCCAAGGAGACCGTGGTATGCAGACTTGGTTCGACTGTTGGCGGACGCTCCGCTGCGGCTTCCGCTTCGAGAGGATCTGTTGGTACAGGGGCCGCTACGAATGCCACAGGTGGGTGGATTCTCGCTTACGGCTTGGCTATTGAGCGGGCGCGGTTGACGGCCAGGGGATATTCGGCGGCAGTCATCTCTACCCTTTTACGTGCGTGCAGGCCATCTACGTCGCTGGCGTATGTCCGCGTCTGGCGTGTCTTCGAAGCTTGGTGTTCCGAGCGGGCTGTCTCCATTGAAAGCCTCTGTCCCTCATATCCTGTCCTTTTTGCAGGCTGGGGTGGAGAAGGGGCTCGCGGCCAGTTCCTTACGTGTTCAGCTTGCGGCTCTTTCCTGTTATCGAGGAAAGGTTCACGGTCAGGTGATCGCGGTGCATAGTGATATTCGGCGTTTCCTGCAAGCGGTGCTCTTGTTGAGGCCGCCCAGGCGGCCGGTTATCCCTCCGTGGGACCTCAATGTGGTATTGGAAGCCTTGGTTGGGGAACCGTTCGAGCCCTTAGGTAGGGCTTCGCTGAAGGATTTGACCCTGAAAACCGTTTTCGTGGTGGCTTTTTGTTCTGCCAGAAGAATTTCTGAGTTGCAGGCGTTGTCGTGTCGGGAACCCTTCTTGTCCTTTTCGGGGGACAGGGTGGTTTTGCGTACGGTTCCAGCTTTTTTGCCCAAGGTGGTCTCGGATTTTCACGTGAATCAAGTGGTGTCGCTACCGGTGTTTTCCGCGGAGCAGAAGGCTCAGTCGGGTGGTCGTTTGCATCGGTTGGATGTGCGGCGGGTGCTCAAGAGGTATCTCCGTAAGACCACTTCCTTCCGTAAGTCCGACAGGCTCTTTGTCGCCTTTGGAGGTCCGCGGAAAGGCGAGGCGGCGGCGAAGTCCTCTATTTCTCGATGGCTGAAGGAGGCTATTGCTTCGGCCTATCTGCTAAAGGGCAAAGAGGTCCCGGTGGGCCTGCGGGCGCATTCCACTAGAGCGCAGGCGTCGTCGTGGGCGGAAGTCAGTTTAGTACCAGTTGCGGATATTTGTAGAGCGGCGACGTGGTCCTCGTTGCATTCGTTTGCCCGGCACTATCGTCTGGATGTGCAGGCGTGGAGTGATGGCCGTTTTGGTTCAGCGGTTCTTCAGGCTGGGCTTTCCTGTCCCTCCCGTTGATATTCACTGCTCTGTTACATCCTCTATGGTTCCGGGACTGGACTAGAGGGACGCAAAGGAAGAGTAAATTTGACTTACCTGCTAATTGTTGTTCCTTAAGGAACTCTAGTCCTGTCCCGGATCCCTCCCGATAATGGCGGGCAGCCTGAAGTTTCATATGAGAGGAGAACAGGGAAGGTGCACATGTCAGGTGGAAAATTTGTAGCATCCTTTCAATCAGTTTGTCCACGGTCAGAAGATGAGATGGGAATAGCGCTCGGGGGGGCTCTATTTTTGTTTCCGCAGCAGGCCCGGCTGGGCGCTAGAGTGCAGTGGGGCCGCGTTTTTTCAGGCGGTTCTTTTTCTATTCTGCGTGTTCGCAAAAAAATGTGGGACGCATGTTTGGGGGGGCAGTGCGGGTTCTTGTTTTTTCACTGCCTTCCTGTCTGTATAGTCATATAATAATGTTTCCAATTATCTACTTATTGGTTGCTCTGCTGAGTCTGCTTTGTCAATAGGTGCTGGTGAAAGGGGGCGGATCTTGCCTATTTGTACCAGTGACATCAGAACGATGACATCTTTCAGTCTCCAAAGCTGCTGGTGGAGGTTGACAACTCTATGGTTCCGGGACTGGACTAGAGTTCCTTAAGAAACAACAATTAGCAGGTAAGTCTAATTTACTCTTGTCCACTAAAGAAGAGCGGGTCTAGGCGTGGTTGTATCTGATAATCTTAAAGTAGCTAAACAGATAGAAAAGGCGACAGCAAAAGCTAGACGGATGCTTGGGTGTATACGGAGAGGAATGGCTAGCAGAAAAAAGGAGGTGATAGTGCCTCTGTATAAGTCTTTGGTGCGACTTCATTTGGAGTATAGTGTGCAATTCTGGAGACTGCACCTTCAAAAGCATATAAACAGGATGGAGTCTACAGAGGGTGGCCACTAAAATGGTTAGTGGTCTTCATTATAAAGCATATGAGGACAGACTTAAGGATCTTAATATGTACACATTAGAGGAAAGGCAGGATAGAGGCGATATGATTGAGATGTTTAAATACCTCCGTGGCATAAATGTACAGGAGGAGAGCCTCTTTCAATTGAAAGCAGGTTCTGCTACGAGGTGACATGGAATGAGGATGAAGGGGATAGATTCAGGAGTGATATGTGGAAATATTTCTTTACGGAAAGAGTGGTGGATCCTTGGAATAGTCTCCCAGTGGAGGTGGTAGAGATGAGGATAGTATCTGAATTTAAAAAAAATGGGACAAACACAGAGGATCTCTAAAGGAAAAAAAGGGGACCATTGTAATTGTTGATATGGAAGGACAGACTAGATAGGCCATGTGGTCTTTTTCTGTCATCATTTTTCTATGTTTCTATATATTTCTTTATTTTGCTTTTCTTATTATTGTCTTATATGTATTGCCTGTAATGTTTATTGAAAAAATTAGAAATAAAAGATTTAAAAAATAAAAGAAATGGTCAGAGTATGGAGCTGGCAGAACTTCCCTAAGGTCCTTCAATACTCTCTGATATATTCCATCTGGTCCCATTGCTTTGTCTATTTTTAGTTGAGCTATTGTCTCACAATCACATTCTTCTGAAAATCATTCAGGATCGCCTCATTTATTTTTTGGATGTTGTCTGGGATCCTACAGAACTGATCCTTCATTTGTGAACACAGAACAGAAATATTTATTAAATAATTCTGCCTGGTCCTAATTGAAAAGGTTGTTCAACTCCAAATCCAGCACCACATTGAGACTACTGCTCCTCTTGACCCATGCCAGCACGACTTTAGAGAACTCTACGGCATCGAGACTCTCCTCACCACTCTACTCAGCACCCTTCTCACCGGGATTGATAATATCAAACAAGGCTATGCACTAATCTTCATGGACATCGCCTCCGCTTTTGACAGTCAACCATGAGCTACTCCTTCTCCAGGACCAAGCAGGAAGTCAGTCCTCACATATGGGTGACGTCGGCGCCGACGGAGCCCTCGCGGAGCAATTTTCCCCAGCTTTCAAAGAAAGCCTTTGGGAATTGCAGCGCGCATGCGCGGTCGCCTTCCCGCCCAAGGGTGCCATCTTAGCCAGTCTTCTTTTTTCCGCGGAGCCCTACAGACGTACCCGTCGTGTCCCCGCGAAAAAGTTGATTTTTCGACCTAATTTTGACTTTTTACCTTCGGTTCGACGCCGGTCTTTTTCCCGCCCGGACTCGCGACGCCGGTCACGAGTCCTCTTCTTCTTTTTCGGTTTTTCTGACTTAGTCAGTTTCATTTTCGGTTTTTCCCTGGCAGCCCGGTCCTTTGACCTCGCCGGGGCCCTTTTTCCCCCGATGGCTGCCAGTGGTTTCAAGCGGTGTGGTCAGTGTGACCGAAATATGTCACTAACTGACACACACGACAATTGCCTCCGCTGCCTGGGCCCGGATCATGAAGAAATGATCTGTGGGCCCTGCGGCAAAATGTCCTCCAAAGCGTTGAGAAGTCGGCGGCATCAGCGGGATAGGATCTTCGCTGACCCCAGCCGTACCCGGACCTCCGCGAGGGCCAGGTCGCATAGCCCCAATAGCCGTCCCGGGTCCTTGGAGAAGGAGCACCTCTCGAAGCGACCTCGCCTGGAGTCGGAGCTGCCTGCTCGGGTAAGTCCTGTGGTCCTCCTGGACTCGCCTCCGAGACCGCCGACGTCGGGCCCGACGCCGTCGGGGCCCGAGTCGGGGGCTGCTGGGTCACCTGAGCTCGGACTCAGGTTGACGGCCTTGGAGAGCAGACTGTCTGCCTTCATGGACCAGCAGCGGGCACTGCTCGCTGGCCTCGCTGGCGCCGCTGCCCCGACCGCCGGGACGTCGACGTCTAAGTCGACCCCGGAGACCGAGCCGATCCTCGAGTCCATGCGAACTCGAGTCGATCCTCGGTCGAGGTCACCCTCGGCCTCCCGTTCGGGACCGAGGTCGCCGACGCCGACTCCCTCGGCGTCGGGGCGGCAGGCGCCGCGCCCTGCCCGGGCCGACCCCACCGATTCCTCGTCGGAGTCGGTCTGGGAGTCTGAAGAGGAAGAGTCGCCTGATTCTTTTCGGACTCGGTGTGTCCCCTCGGACTCACCTGAGTCCGAACCTCGGAAGCAGTCCCCCCCGGAGGATGCCCGGTTCTCGGACTTCGTCAGGGATATGGCCAAGGCTTTGGCCTTCCCTGCGGATCCCGAGGAAGAGCCTCGAGCCGAAGAGCTCGACGCCCTCCAGTATGACTCTCCCACCAGGGAACACTTTACTGTACCGGTTCCTCCCATGCTGGAACGACTACTCTTCTGCATGTGGGAGAGTCCGGCCTCCTCGCCGGTCCTGAGCAAGCGGGTCGATTCTATCTATCGAGTCCGCAAGAGCCCTGGCTTCCAAAAAGCACAGCTACCACACCATTCCATGGTAGTGGAATCGGCCATGCATCGTCTTAAGAGCCAGAAGATGCACTCCTCGGTGCCTCCTGGCAGGGAGGCCCGTAACCTGGATGGCCTTGGTAAGAAGTGTTTCCAGGGCTCTATGCTTGCGTGTCGTGTCCAGACCTACCAGCTATACATGGGCATGTATCTCCGAGACCTGGCTAAAGAGCTAGCCGGATTCTCCGCTGGTTTGTCCGAGGAACCCTTGCGGAGGTTCCTGGCCTTGTCCTCTGGCATTCGGGAATGCTCAAAATTCATATCCCGAGCAGCCTATGATGGCTTTGAAGCATCGGCTCGAGTGGCCGCAGCCGGCATCGGTGCCTGCCGACAGGCTTGGCTTCAGTCGTCTGACCTTGAGCCCTGGGTGCAGGACAAGTTGGTCGATGTCCCCTGCCGAGGCGAAAACCTCTTTGGCAAGCCCATGGCTGAAAAGGCTGCGCAAATCGAGACGGAGACTCTCACCAGGACTAGGCTTTCTAGGAAGACCTCCGCCCCTTCCCAGAAAAAGAAGGGCTCGGGAAAGAAGTCCTTTTACCCGAGAAAGGCGGCTGCCTACAAACAATACCCCCAATATCAGGCCCCTGCAGCTCCCCAACAGGGCCAGCAGGCCAAGGGACGGGGTAACGGGTCCCGTAGGCAGCAAGCCCCCAAGCCTGCACCGCCAGCCCCTGCTCAGCAGGGTGGGGGCTTTTGACTCCTTAAGCATAGCCTCTCCCCCTCCGCTGGTTCCTCCCAGCACCGGAGGCCGGCTGGTTCACTTCGCCCACAGGTGGTCCAGCATCACCTCAGATGCCTGGGTGCTTCAAGTCGTGAGAGAAGGCTATCTTCTCCACTTCCACCAGGTCCCTCCCTCCTATTTTCCGGGAGAACCTCCACGACCCCCTCTGCACAGGGAATTACTCCTTCAGGAGTTAGCAGGTCTTCTACAGGAACAGGCGGTGGAACCGGTGCCCCACCACCTGAGAGGTCAAAGCTTTTATTCCAGGTATTTTCTAGTACCAAAAAGGACAGGAGGCCTCAGACCCATCCTGGACTTGCGCAACCTCAACAAATTCCTCGTGCGGGAAAAGTTCAAGATGCTTACCCTTGGAATCCTTCTGCCCTACCTCCAGCAGGGAGATTGGCTATGCTCCTTGGATCTAAAGGATGCCTACACGCACATCCTCATCCACCCAAGCCACCGCCAGTACCTAAGGTTTGTGGTGGCCGGAAATCATTACCAGTACAGAGTACTACCCTTTGGCCTGTCCTCCGCACCGCGAGTCTTCACAAAATGTCTCGCGGTGGTGGCGGCCCATCTCCGGCTTCACGGCCTCTATGTCTTTCCGTACCTCGACGACTGGCTCATCAGAGCAGCGTCCGCTCCGGAGGTCACCAACGCCACACGCCGCACGGTGACTCTTCTGCAGTACTTGGGCTTTGTTATAAACTTCGCAAAGTCCACTTTGCTCCCCTCACAGGATCTCGAGTTCATCGGCGCAAGGCTGCACACTCCTCAGGCACGAGCGTTCCTACCGCTCGACAGGGCTCAACGGCTCATGGACCTAGCCGACCGTTTTCGCAGCCAGCCCCTGGTCTCCGCCAGGCGCTTCCTGAGACTACTTGGCCATATGGCTTCCACCGTCCATGTGACCCCCAATGCCCGCCTGAATATGCGGCCTGCTCAATGGTGTCTCCGCAAGCAGTGGCAACAAGCCACAGGCGGCCTAGCAGACCTAGTGCGCGTCTCCGAGCCGCTGATCTCGTCTCTCCAGTGGTGGCTTCATCGGCCGAACCTGGTACTCGGCATGCCTTTCCAGTCACCTCAGCCGGCCCGGGTGCTGACGACAGATGCATCCCTCCTGGGCTGGGGAGCACATTGCCAAGGGGCACGTACTCAGGGCCTCTGGACCACGTGGGAGTCTGCTCAGCAGATCAACTTCCTGGAGCTCAGAGCGATCCGCCTGGCTCTCAAGGCCTTCTCCCACCTGACCTCTCACCAGTCCGTCCTTGTCCAGACGGACAATCAAGTTGCCATGTTCTACGTGAACAAGCAGGGGGGCACGGGCTCCTTCCTTCTCTGTCGGGAAGCACAGAAGCTCTGCTCTTGGGCCGTCAGTCACGGCGTTCTTCTCAAGGCAGTTTATCTCCCAGGCCAAGAAAATTGCCTGGCGGACAAACTCAGCAGGATCCTCCAGCCGCACGAGTGGCGCCTGGATCCCTTAGTAGTTCAGAAGCTCTTTCTAAAGTGGGGCCTCCCCACGATGGATCTCTTTGCCAGCCCTCTCAACCGGCAACTTCCTCGCTTCTGCTCTCGTCAGCCACATCCCCTTCGAGTTGCGGCAGACGCTTTTCTACTCTCATGGTCGGAGAGCCTTCTGTACGCTTTCCCTCCCATTCCGCTAGTCTCTCGGACTCTTTTCAAGGTTCTCCGAGACAAAGCCTTCATGATCCTGGTGGCCCCTCGCTGGCCCAGACAGCCATGGTTTCCACTCCTGCTGCAATTAGCGGTAGAGGATCCATTCCCTCTGGGGTTACAACCGGATCTCCTCACTCAGGATCAGGGGTCTCTGCTACACCCCAACCTCAGATCTCTCTCAATCTAATGGCCTGGCTGCTGAGAGGGTAGTCCTTGCTCCCCTTCTTCTGCCGGCAGAGGTGGAGGAGGTCGTCCTAGCTTCTCGGCGACCTTCTACCCGCAAATGCTACGCCCTTCAATGGCGTCGCTTTTCCGTTTGGTGTACCCAACAGTCTCAGGATCCCTTCTCCTGCCCGGTGTCGGTGATCCTGCAGTACTTGCTATACCTCTCTAATCTGGGACTTAAGTCCAACTCCGTCAAAGTTCACCTCAGTGCTCTTTCAGCACATCATGTGCCGGTGGACGGCAGACCTCTTTCCAGCGACCCTCTTGTAGCGAGGTTTCTCCGAGGTCTCCTTCTACTTAAACCACCTCTGCGCCCGCCAGCACCTGACTGGGATCTGAATGTGGTGTTACAGCGGATCACCTGTCCGCCTTTTGAACCTATGGCTACCTGTGCTCTCTCCGTTTTCTTTCTTGGAAAACATTGTTCTTGATAGCCCTCACTTCTGCTAGACGCGTAAGTGAATTGCAGGCCCTCGTGTCTGATCCCCCTTACACTCGGTTCTACAAAAATAGGGTAGTCCTACGGACTCACCCAAAATTTCTCCCAAAAGTGGTCTCCCCTTTTCACATCAATCAGGAGGTGGTACTTCCGACCTTCTTTCCCAGACCACACTCCAGCCGAGCTGAAACGGTCCTCCATACCCTGGACTGTAGAAGGGCATTGAACTTCTACCTTGACCGTACGCGGGAACACCGTAAAGCTGCTCAGCTTTTTGTGTCTTTTGACCCCAATAAATTGGGGCTCCCGGTCTCCAAGCGTACTCTGTCCATCTGGGTTGCGGACTGTATCACTTGGGCTTATGGGGCAGCCGGACTCTCCTTGGAAGGTCGAGTCATGGCTCATTGCGTTCGGGCAAAGGCTACGTCAGTGGCTTACCTCCGCTCTGTTCCGCTGGCAGACATCTGCCGGGCCGCTACTTGGTCTTCGAGCCAGACTTTTGCGGTCCATTACTGTCTCGAGAGGGAGTCCCGCAGGGACAGTGCTTTCGGACAGGCAGTCCTCCGTAATCTCTTTGAGGTCTGAGCAACTCCTACCCTCCATCCCGGATGTGGGCTACCGGTGGGTAATAATTCAGCGAAGATTCCTTCCTTCTGTGCTGCTGAGCTAGAGGGAGCTCATTTTTGTGCTTAGGGTCTCCGGTAGCCTTAAGCTTGGGAGCCCCATAAGTGAGGACTGACTTCCTGCTTGGTCCTGGAGAAAGCGTAGTTACTCACCTGTAACAGGTGTTCTCCAGGAGCAGCAGGAATCAGTCCTCACAACCCTCCCTCCTCCCCTTGGAGTTGCAATCATCTGCTTTAGTTTTTTTGCAAATTTTTATGCTGTCTTTTTTAGCTATGTCATCTGACTGGCTAAGATGGCACCCTTGGGCGGGAAGGCGACCGCGCATGCGCGCTGCAATTCCCAAAGGCTTTCTTTGAAAGCTGGGGAAAATTGCTCCGCGAGGGCTCCGTCGGCGCCAACGTCACCCATATGTGAGGACTGATTCCTGCTGCTCCTGGAGAACACCTGTTACAGGTGAGTAACTACGCTTTACACATCTTCAAGAGAAGGGAATCCATGGTTCAACCTTGAGCTGGTGCAAGTCCTACCTGTCAGATAGATGGCAACAAGTACAAATCGACTCTACTACTTCTGAGCCTTTTCAACAAAAGCAAGGCGTCCCCCAAGGCTCCTCTCTCTCTGCCCTCCTTTTTAACATCTATATACAGCCCATCTGCTCAATCATCCGCTCCTTTAACATCTCCTGCCTTGTGTATGCTGACGACGTACTACTGTTCACACCATTCTCTATCGACCAGCCTAACCTCTCGCTACTAACAAGATGCTTTGACGCTGTTACTGACCGGCTCTGCACGCAAAACCTCAGAATTAACTTCAATAAGATGGACGTACTATTTATCACAAGAAATCAATCCTTCAGCCCCCCCCCCCCCGCTTCAATTAAGATGAGAGACGCAGAACTCCCAAGTAAGCCCACCATCCGCTACTTGGGAGTCATGCTAGACCAGCAGCTTGACATGAAAATGCATATAAGCAATTCCATCAAGGCAATCTAGCACAAGATACGTACAATTCACCATCTACATCCTCTACTGGAGCCTGATGACTTCCGGATGATATTTCAAGCCCTTGTAACCCCCCACTTCGACTACGCCAACACCATCCTACATGGTCTCGCTAAGAGCACACTTAACCCACTTCAACTGGCAATGAATGCCGCTGCCCGTATCATGCACGTAGCCTCCAGAAGAGACCACATAACCCCTAATTTGCAAAATCTCCATTGGCTCCCTATCTACTGCAGACTCACCTTCAAAGTTCTACTGATTACCTTCAAAGCTCTCAACAGGCTATCCTCCACCTCCCTCACAGACCTTGTTCACCCCACTCCTCAGAATAGATCCAGGAGATCAATAGCTGCCAACACACTCGCTGTTCCCAGTGCAATAACAATATGCTCCCTTGCAACAAAGGACAAAGCTTTTGTGTTTTACGCACCCACTCTTTGGAATGCCCTCCCTACCACCATCCGGTCAATTTCTGACCTTGCACAATTCAGGAAGGCTCCAAAGCCCCACTTTTTCCTTCAGCACTACTTTTAGCCCGGTAACATGACATAACTCAGCATATCTTCTCTACCCATCACAATGACATAACCCAGCACACCCTTTACCTTTCATGTTGACAAAACCATAGCCATTGATATATTTACATAACTTGTATACAGTCACCTCTGTAGAAACCTGTATATACTTGCCACTGTTAAAATCCAAGTTTTACCTCCTGTAGAAACTTGTATATAATTATCCCGGTTGAAATCCAAGTTTTATCTCCTGTTCCTTGTAAGTTTCAATGTACGTTCCATTCTACATTGTACTATATATTGTTATTCGTAAACCGCACTGATTCTAAAGAGCACGGTATAAAAAAGACTTAAATAAATAAATATTCCTTTCCTTCACCCTTGAGTCCGACATCACCACTTTTGCACTTCCTTCTCACTTACATATCTGAGACAGTTTTTGTCTCCCCCCTTTTACTGCAGAGGCTATTTTTTCTTCCATTTGTATGTTTGCTTTCCTGACTATTTTCCTATCTTCTCTCAGCTTTTCCAAATATTGATGCTGGTTTTCCTTTTTCTCTGATCTTTCATTTTATGAAGACCACCCTCTTTTTCCTTGCCTACTTTTCAGTTACTTATTTCTAGAACTATAGTGGTTTCCTTTTCCTTTTATATTCATTTACTTTCCTAACAAAAGGCTTTGTTGTACTTAAAATACTATATGCTCTTTTAGTTTTGCCCTCTGCTTTTCTACATTCCCCAGCTGTTCCCATCTATCTAACAACTCTTTGAAATACTGTCCCATCTTGACAAAGTTAGTTTTCCTAAAGTCTAGCACCCTCACTTTTGAATGAAATATCTCAGCCTTTGTCCTAATACTGAAATCACGTCACCTGGTGATCACTGGATACGAGATGATCACCCACCATAACATCATGAACACTCTCCCCATTTGTAATCACTAGGTTGTGAGGCCCCCTTCTGTGTGGGTTCTGTTACCAGTTGCCAGAATAGTTCTCCCTGTACAGAATCTAGGATCTCCTTACTTCTAGACAATACCACAGCAGGGATGTCCCAATAAACATCTGGCATATTGAAATCACCTTGGGGTCATGTTTGACTCTACTCTCTCCTTCTCTACAGATGTCCAACAGTTAGCTAAAACCTACCGCTTCTTTCTGCATAACATTGGCAAAATTTGTCTCTTCCTTTCTACATACACTACTAAGACCCTCATCTACTCACTAGTCACCTCCCATCTTGACTATTGTAATTTGCTCCTCACTGGCCTTTTCTAAATCATTTTTCTCCCCTTCAATCTGTTTAAAACTCAGCTGCATGGCTTATCTTCCACCAGTGTCACTATGCTCATGTAACCCCTCTTCTCAAGTCACTTCAGTGGCTCCCTATCCATTTCCGCATCCAGTTCAAACATCTCCTGCTGACCTACAAATGCATTCATTCTGCAACTCCTCAGTACCTTTCCTTTCTTATCTCACTCTACACTTCTCTTCGGGAACTCCGCTTCTCTGGCAGATCCCTTTTATCTGTGCCCTTCTCTGCCACTGCCAACTCCAAATTTCGTCCTTTCCACCTTGCTGCTCCATATGCCTGGAACAAACTGAGTCAGTGTGTCAAGCTTCTTCTCTAGCCCTATTCAAATATAGACTAATAACCGCCTCTTTGAGGTTGCTTTTGGATCCTCATTCTCTTCATTCGCTTGTCCACTACTTGTGTCTTTTGCCATTCTTTAGTCCCCAGTTTTGTGATGTGTTTTTGTCTTGATTAGTTCTGATGAGCAGGAACTGTCTTACATCTATATATATAGCACTACATATGCCTTGTAGCGCTATACAAATGATGAGGAGGAGTAGTAGTAGTACCTATCAGCACTTCTCCCTTCATAGCAATACTGTGAATTTTTTCAGTTAAATTCTCTTCCCACTTCTTCTACCTGTTAATGGTCTGTATATCACACTAGTGTAAATGGATGCTCTATTCCCTCCAGTTTAACTCAGTTTCTCCTTCCTTCGTAAGCCCTGCTATTCTGTGGCTTTAGTATTACTTTTTACATATAATGCCACTCCTTCTTTTCTTCCTAGCCTGTCCTTCCTCAAATTATGGCCTGGTATAATTACATCCCAATCATGGTTCTCTGTGAACCATGTCTCTGTGACCACTACTAAATCCAAGTCAGCCTCTTTCATTAATGCTTCAAAAAACAGAATCTTATTTCCCATGCTTGGGGGGCTTTCTTCACCCATCCCCAAAGAATCTAGTTTAAAACTCTCTTCAGTAGCTTAGCTGCGGAAGACACTTTTACCCTTAGATAGGTAGACACTCTCTCTGCTTAGGAGCTCTTGGAAAATCATCCCGTTGTCCCAAAAACCTCATAAAATATGACTTATTGCAGCATTTATAAAACAGAAACCAAATTATTAGTGAACCTATACATGTAGCCAGTAAAGAAAACAAAAACTATCAGAAACACCCATGGTATTACAAGATAATAGAGACACACTACATAAACCACTAAACCACATGAATTTGCACTAGAAATAAAGGGGAATTTGTGCACTTGGCGGATATATATGTGGCGAGAGTGAGGTACTGACCTACACTTAATAGATATTATGGTCAAGAATGTGAGGGGTAGCTTTCCTGGAGTCCTGCTTTAAGTGTATAAACAATTAGGAGGTAATTTTATGAACCTTTTCCATGCATAATGGGATGGATATTCAAAGCCTTTGGTGGTTTGTCAACGGTTTGCTGGCCAGCTAATGGCTCTCACTACAATATACAGCAGCACTGTCTAGATAGTGCTAATAAATATCTCCACAGAAAGTATATGGACGAGGCAAGGGTGGTGTTGGCACTAACTGGATAAATGGTGACTCTATCTGGTTTGCCTGATATTCAGTGGGCAGTAAGCCACCCAACTTAGGCTGCTTGAAAAGTTGGACTAAGTTGTAAGGCAGATAAGCGCCAACTGAAAATCAACGTATACTTTATAAGGATGCAATTTATCTGGTTAGTGCCACTCAGCCCAGATATTCAGTGGCAGCTGTTAATCTGTATACTGTGCTGAATCATCCCACTGATATTTAAGAGCCACGGCAGAGTGCCATGGCATTTGAATATCTGCCATTTAAAAACTCGGCATCAAAATGCCTCTTATAAAATTACCTCAGACATAAAAATATGTGTGGTGCAGTTAGGTGTGCACTTGTATTTGACTTTAGAGTAGACGTGTTCAGGAGATGAGTTAGGGCAGAGTAAGGGAGAAGTCGTGATTTATGCGCATATTTATAAAATACGTTCATACTTTGTGTTAACATTTATACCTGCAGCTTCAATCTAGCTATTTCTGTTGGATTTGTGCTAATATTTTATAAAAGCAAACAGGTGTCTGTGCCTTTATAAAATAGACATCTACATGGACTTCACGCATAAGTGACCTGTTATTTTTATTTATTTAAATTCATTTCTTTCTCCGGGAACAAGCAGGAAGTCAGTTCTCACTTATGGGTGACGTCGGCACCGAAGGAGCCCGAGCGGAGCAATTCCCCAGCTTTCAAAGAAAGCCTTTGGGATTGCTACCACGCATGCATGGTCCTCTTCCCGCCCAAGGGTGCCATCTTGCTCAGTCTCCCTTTTTCTCCGGAGCCCTTCGGATGCACGTCCTCGTCCCTCGGAAAAAGTTTTTGTTTCCTCGCCTTAACAGGCTCTCTTTTCTTTTTTCCGGTTGCACCGGTCCTCTACCCGTCCTCCCCTTGCTCTCTTTTGGAGCTTATGGGGATACCTTTTATAAATTTTTTCTTCCTGGGCTTCGCGCCCTTTTTTCTCTCAAACGCTGGCCGCGTGGGTCTTCAACCTCGCAGGGGCTGTTTTTGCCCCCATGGCCACCGGGTTTAAAAAATGCGATAGATGCTCTAGGAACATGTCGCTTACGGACAGTCATGACTGTTGTCTACGGTGTCTGGGAGCCGACCATGACCCAGAGCTCTGTTCGCTCTGTAAGAAAATGTCCTCTAAGGCCCTGCTCAGCCGTAAGCAGAAGTCCGAAGACATTTTTCGAAAGGCTGCCTTGGAGTCCCCGGTGGCACCCTCGGTTGTCTCCCCTCCGATGGGTTCTCCCCCTGCGGCACCGCATTCCAGGCGGCATTCTGACCACAGGTCCCCCGAGGTGGAACGGCGCAAAAAGAAGAAGGCCTTGAAGTCACTGTCTAGGGCCCCGCACCCGGTCGCTTAGCCCTCTACAGCGTTCCTGAGAGTCAGACAAGGAGCGTCCCCGCAAGGTACCTCGCAGAAAAATGGAGGCTTCCGGAGAAGGCGCCCAGTCTCCTGAGGGCCGTCCCAGTGAGGACCCCCTCTCCTCCTCAACATCTGATCCAATGACCCCAGTATCAGTGTCCCAGGGCCCCATGCCAACGTGGGAATCCCGTATGCTGGCGCTGGAACTCAGCGTTTCTGCATTCATTGCTTCCCAGCAGATGCTCATGGCCAGCTTCGCTGACTTGCGCCCGGAGACCGCGGGTCCCTCTTGTGGGACACCTAAATCCGTCCAGGAAACCCCCAAGAGCCATGAGCCTTATGAGGGTCCTTGACGTCGGTCTCGCTCGCTCTCCCATTCTTCGGGGGCGAGATCGTCCAGGGCTTCCGGCTCCAGGCCGCTGGCCATCAGACAGGGCGAACCGCCTGGCTTGGATCCCTCTACCAACTTCTCGGACTGGGAATCCAATGGGGACACATCCCCGGAGACCCGCACCCACTGGGATCTTCCGTCGGACCCCTCGCCACCTGGTCTCCAGTGGCGTTCACCACCCAAGGGCACCTCCTTTTTGGTGTTTATTCAGAACATGGCTCGGGCCCTCAACCTGGTTACTCAGGCCGAGGAAGACCCTCATGCTGAAGAACTCGATATTCTTCAGTACGAGGTCTTGCCCAGGGAATCCCTCACCGTGCCGGTGCCAGCTATTGCTATGCATGTGGGAGACCTCGGCCTTGGTTCCCATTGTGAGCAAGCACCTTGACACAATGTACAAGGTGCAGTGAGGGCCAGGCTTCCGGAAGACCCAACTTCCACACACCTCGATGGTGGTGGAATCGGCCATGAGGAAGCAGAAAAGCCCAAAGTCCCACTCATCGGTCCCGCCGGGCCAAAAATCGAGAGCCCTTGATGCCCTGGGCCGCAAGGCCTATCAGGTTTCCATGCTCTCTTGTCGCATCCAGGCATACCAATTATATATCAGTATGTTTCTCCGCGACTTGGCAAAAGAACTTGGAGGTTTCTCCATGGGCCTCGAGGGCGAGCCCCTCAATAGGGTCTGCACCCTGTTGAAATCTGTGACTGATTGCTCCAAGTATATCTCCTGAGCCTCCTACGATGGCTTCGAGACATCGGCTTGGGTGGCGGCCGCGGGCATTGGAGCCCGCCGCCAGGCTTGGCTCCAATCTTCGGATTTGGAGCATTGGGTGCAGGAGAAGCTCCTGGACATGCCCTGCCTCGGCGAACAACTTTTGGTAAGCCGATGGAGGAGAAGGCTGTGGAGATTGAGACGGAGTATGTTACTAGGACCCATCTCTCCCTGAAGACCTCTACGCAGCCTCAGAAGAAGCAGCCTGCCAAGAAGCCCTTCTTCCCCAGGAAAGGCCTCCAGTACCACGGCTACCCGCCGTACCCGGCTACTCCCGACCACTCCTGCTCAGGGGAATCCCAGCCAGTCATCATAAACCAAAGGGCCCAAAGGCCCAGACGCTGGTTCCCCCACAACGCCCTCAGGGGTATTGACACCAGCAGCATAGCCCCTTGCCCTCCGGCGACAAGGCAGCCAGTGGGGGGATGCCTATCCTGTTTCGCCCCATCGTGGGCGCTTATCACCTCGGACACCTGGGTCCTCCAGGTCGTCCAGGAGGGTTGTCGCCTCCGCTTCAACAGGCTTCCATCCCCTTTCTCCCCGGCGGAGCCTCCTCTACTCCCCACACACCAGCTTTTGCTGCAACAGGAATTACACTCCCTTCTTGCCCAATGGGCAGTCGAGAAGGTCCCTCCCCACCTTCGAGGTTGTGGATTTTATTCCCGGTACTTCCTCGTCCCAAAAAAGATGGGGGTGCCTGTGGCCCATCCTCGACCTCCGCAGGCTAAACTAGTTCCTGGTGCCGGAGAAATTCAAGATGTTATCTCTTGGCGTGCTGCTGCCCTTCCTCCGGCAGGGCGACTGGCTATGCTCCTTGGATCTAAAGGACGCCTATGCCCATATCTTGATCCACCCCCAACACAGGCAGTACCTATGTTTCAGGGTGCAGGGAGAGCACTTCCAGTACGGAATGCTCCCCTTCGGCCTTGCATCCGCTCCTCGGGTCTTCACGAAATAGGGTATAAGTTTACAGCATGCTATCAGCATGAGTGGTAACCCCCCCCCTCCCTTTCCCGATGACAGCTTTGTGGCTTCTGTTTCTCTTCTGAACATCGATAGCACCGCTTCTCTTCGGGACATTGATGGCACTGCTGAGAGGAAGGGACGCTCTTGGAAGAACTGCGTTTTGGGCCTGCAGGCTGTTCTGTCCAGGGCCACTACTCTGTGCACTGCCAGGATCGAGATCATCGAGAGAGCACTTTCCTGCCCAACTCAAATGCTGCAGCTACACATCTGTTGGACAGCCTGGGGACCGAATCTTCACCCTGAGGGAAGGGGTGGTGAGTGAGGCTGCCTCCCTGCCTACTGTCCGGGCAGCTATAGAGTGGGCTGCTGAGATCCTGATGAGCATGGGCTGTAGGTACTTCTGCATCTCTGCAGCTCAGCAGCGGGCCTGTGGGAGTTACCTTTGGTAGTCTGACACAGCTTTCCAGTGCTTATAAAATAAAAAAAAGGGATACAGGACTGCTATAGCTCCTGTCAGGATTGAACTGTTGTGGCTGCTTCAGCTCCTGTCCGTCTTGGAACCATTGCGGCTGCTTCAGCTGCTGTATGTCTTGGAACCATTATGGCTGCTTCAGCTATTATCTGTGCACAGACTAAGCCGTGGCGGCTTTTGCAGCGTGCATTAGGGGTCCGAGGACAACCATGATGGGTACTGGGAGGTCTGGTGAGGTGCAAGCCATCTTGCACTGGCTGAAAATCCCACCATATTTTGCTTTTTATCTTCGGCCTTGTGGCTGGCACAGCATTCATCTAGCAATGCTTCTCCTGCCCCAGGGCCCCCCCCCCCCCCCCCACCGAAAGTGGTGTTTGGTCTCCTGGAACAATTTGGAGAGGTAGGTAGCCATGGGAAGGTGTCAGAGGCCTCACAGCTTCCCTGGTTTGCAGGCAGGTGGAGCAAACTGTGGGTCAAGGCAAAGGCCTCCCCAAGCGATGGGACTCCCAGGAAGGGAGGTGAACCACCGGAAGGGTCGAGGCCTCACAGCTTTGTGGGGAACCTGCTGCAGGGCAGTGGCTTCCCCAGTGCACCGGTGCTCCAATCGTGTTTCTCCCATGGATTTCATGTGAAGGCCTTGGGGCAAGAGTCATTCTCTGTTTGAGACTTTCCCTGTCTGCAAGGTCATCTAGGTAGTGGCCAAGGATCTCCGTCAAGAAAAAAAAAAAAAAAAAAAGAGGAGAAGTTAAAAAAAAATCATTTTGCGTTTTGGATTCTTCCTGTCGGCTCCTGTGATATCCTTCTGGTGGCAGAGGTCCCAGAGAGGGTCACATATGTAAATTTCTGACTCCTCTCTTATGACCTTATTACTGTGTGCCGTGCTTTCCTTTCAAATCAATGTAATGCTACTCCGAAATTTCTGTCTTGATTTGGCAATTTTCAATCTGTAATCAAACCGCTGCTGATCGCTGGAAGCTGCGGTATACAAATGTATTCTAAATAAAATAAATAAATAAATAGTGGTTTCTCTTCTCAGGCACTGTAACAGCACTTTTGA
Organism: Ichthyophis bannanicus; assembly: GCA_033557465.1. Classification (NCBI taxonomy): domain Eukaryota; kingdom Metazoa; phylum Chordata; class Amphibia; order Gymnophiona; family Ichthyophiidae; genus Ichthyophis; species Ichthyophis bannanicus. The sequence goes on along the minus strand of CM066036.1, from coordinate 50,696,294 downwards.
AAGTCTCCCATATAGAGGTGTTTTGGGGAGGGACTGGATTGCTTCTGCTCACTTCTGGTATGGAAATGGTTCCTGAGAGTTGGGGGGGGGGGGGGGGGGAGAATTAGAGCAAACACTTGCTCCTTCTTATCTGGCCGATTTCATACGTTCGAACCAGCTAAGGTTTATGGCATTATCAGGACCGTTGCTCAGCTCACCCTCATAGTGCTTGCAGTTGGGGATATGATTAATGCTCCTCCATTTGGCTTTCTACCTCCTCCAGAGGTGTAGCAGTCTGGCTGCTACTATGAAGATTTGAACCTTTGTGGGGGGGCCCTTTCCTCTATCCAGTGGGGTTTGATAGTGCCTGTGGAGCCCACTTTTCCAAACTTCTTTTTAGATTGTAAGCTCTTTTGAGCAGGGACTGTCTTTTTGTATTTTCATTGTACAGCACTGCGTGCGCCTGGTAGCATTTTATAAATGCTTAGTAGTAGTAGTAGTAGTAGATTGGGCTTCTTGAGAAACACTGAGGGTCTGGGCGGACCTCACTGCGAGGACACCTGGCAAGCCAGCTGAAGACTTCATCTACACACTTGGTGCCTCCCCCTCCTCCTTGACCTCCACTGACTCCCATCCTATCCATGGTTGAATAGGGACTCTGTCTCTCCAGGCTCTTCTCCCTATGCCCAGGGGCCAGGGAGAGGGCTTAGTTGGCAAGATCCCAAGGATCACTGATTAAGGCCTGCTAAAAAAAAAAAAAGACCCTGCCCTCCTATTTGCATTTTCTTCTTTCTCTTAGCCCAGAGAGTTGGAAACCTTAGGCTGTAAGCATCTTTCTTTTGTTTTTGCCTAGATTGCACTTCCAGCAGGCTGTTCTGGCCCTGCCTGTGCCCCACCCCTCTGGTGGGGAACTGGGGGATCTTGTCTGCTTCATCATTGCCAGAACAGTGGCCCTGGCTAGAGGCATTGGTTGTCTGTCTTTAGGCATTCATTTCCCTGGATCTGATTGAGCCCTGCTTCCTGTGTCCATCAGAATATATCAGCAGAGGGGCGGAGCCTGGTATCTGGTCAAGATGGACGTGTAAGAGCGATGCTCTGAAAGGCAAAAGACAAGAATCCTGGTTTTCTGCAATATTTGATCAAATAGTTCCTACCTACTTGGTTGCCATTCGATCCCAGATATGTCGGGCTCCAAGCATACGCGGCTGGATTTCCAGCTATCTCAAAATGCTAGTGCAAAGAGAACCAAGACGGAACCTCTCTCACCTCACAAAATGGTGGTCATCTGAGATAGCCCTGAGACCTCACAGGAGATCTTGGCTGAGATTCGGGCAGTCAAAGAAATGGTCAAAGCTAATGGAGAATCGCTAAGTGCTATGCAGGAAGATATTAACGCTTTGAGATCTTAGTTGGAGTCTAATATGGCTCATTTGGAGAAGGTAGAGAAGTTGATGGCATCACATGGGGAGAGGCTCGAGGCCTTTGAGAAGCAGGCCAAGTTGATTCGCTCACTGCAAAGAGAGGTGGAAGATGGCAATAATCTCTCACAGCGAAACAACATAAGGATGCTAGGAGTGCCTGAGGGAGCAGAGGGGCATGACTTGATATCCTTTCTGCAGGTTATGATTCCAGGTGTGTTAAAGCTGCATTTCACTATGCCGTTTGAGATTGAGCGCGCTCATAGAGTGCCTACACAGTCTGGGGCCATGAACAAGCATCCCCGCCCAATCACCTTGAAAGTTTTGCGTTTTCAACAAGTGTTGCAAATGGGAGCAGCCAGAGCACTTACAGCTTTGGAGTACCAGGGGCATAAACTCCTGTTCTTCCCTGACTTCGCGAAGGCGATGGTGGATCAGAGAAAGAGTCTTTTGGCGTTGCGTCCACGCTTGATACAACTGAAGGCCCATTTTGGACTGCTATATCCTGCCCTCATGAAAGTCACGTTGCATAACCAGACCAAGACTTTTGATGATCCTGGAGATTTATGTGCATTTCTGGAGGATAAGGAGTCGGCTGTGATGCAGTGAAGGAGATATGGCGCTTGTTATTATGAGCGTTCAACTGGTCTGAGGTCGTGTGAAGGCGAGCTATCCATGCAGAATCGGCATATAAGCGTGTCACACTGCTATTTTATGGGGCATTTATTCAGCCTCGTTTGTAAATATTATTTTATTTATTTTTAATTTATTTAGATCTTTTTTATACCGCGCTCTTTAGAATCAGTGTGGTTTACAAGTAACATAAAATTGTACAATGCAGACTGAAAAACATACATTGAACTTTACAAAAAACAGGTATTTCAACTTGGGGTTCAACAGGGGTAACTACTTTACTTTTAAGAAGGGAAGTGGGCAAGATGCGATATGTGATGTATTGCAGAAATGTGGGAGTTTTGGGTCACTGAGCCCTCCGTGTCTGTCTTGTCCTAGTGGGCTCACCTGTTAAGTTTTGTGTGTTATATAGCCCCCCTGGTTTTAGGGGGCGTTGGGAAATGTTCTCTGTTTCTTTTTAGGGTTGGGTGTTCTAGTGCGTTCGATCATATAACGGGGCCTCTTCTCTTTTCTTTGGGCTATAGTTGCAGCCATATTTTATAAGCACTTAAGAAGTTGTTCTACAATGTTAAACTAAAGGTTACATATTGATCTGTTTCTGTAACATACGACTGATAATTCGGAGTTATATTCAGTACGTTTTCTTTAAGATTAGGTACTTGTATGTTAATGGTATTAATAGTTGCTACCAAGAGGAATGTTCTATTCTGTATGGTAGGATAGGAATGTTGACATCTCATTGCTGTAAGAGACACACTTGAATGTAATGGAGTTATTGAAATTTGTTACACAGGCCCGATTTCAAAGGAATTTCTACTGCCCATTATAAGAGTAAGGGACTGGCCATTTCAGGATGGAAAGAGGTTTCCCCCCCAGGTTTTTTAATTCTTCATCTTGATTATCCTTAACTTCCAAGGGTATTGTTCAAGACTCAATGAGTTTATTATCCATGTGGTTCACAGCTAAGTTCATACTATAATCTCGTTCACGCTCTTTGATTTAACGAGCTCTAATTATACACAGTAGCGTGGTCATTGGTCTGTTTCTTGGTGGGGTCGTCTTGAAGATATAAGTAAATTTATCACTCCCAAAGTGAATTGTGCAATAGGAATACTACCAGTGTTCCTTCAAGCAAAGCATATTGTTAATACTGATAGAACTCTAGTTTATTTATTTATTTAACTGCATTTATATCCCGCTTTTCACGGGGTCAAAGCGGTTTAACATAAAAAAGGGGGAGGGGACAATAATCAAGTTGATAGAGAGAGGGAGGGGGCCATCACCAGGGGGGAATAACATAGTTGATCTTCACAGAAAGTAACTACTAGACAATTGACGTTTTACAGAAGTCTCTTAGATGGTTGCTGGGGGGGGTAGGTCAGAGGGTTCGGGTGAACAGTTATTGAGAGATGTCTGTTTCAGGTCCAAGATATTCATGAAACAGGATGTTTTTTAACTGTTTCCGGAATGTGGAGAGGTCTTTGGTGCTTCGGGAGGGAGTTCCAGAGGGAGGGTGCGTACAGTTCAAATGCTCTGTTGCAGGCTTGCTGATTGAACTTAGTTCATTCATGGGGGATAGTGAGAGTGTTGTCGGTGGTCTGATGGGTAGTTCAGCTTTCATGGAAAAATAACCGCCTAGACTTGCTCGCTGGAAGCTTGGGTTTTAATAGAAGGAAGGGGGAGGGGTTTCCCTGATTGTTTGACCTATACTATGGCTTTTGCCAAAGCAAAGTTCACGATGGGTAGAGGGGGCAGTAGGCATACGTTCAATATGCAGATGAGAATGTGTTAGTCTTATCAAGGAGATGTCAACAACTTGGGATATGTGGTGTAGGACTGACCTAACATTCAGTTGCACTGGGCTTAAACATAGAATTGTATTGGGTGTGCAGGGACTCAGGGCTACTCTGTCCTGATTTGGGGTCTTTTTTCAATCAGCAATTTGGTATCTCGTCCTCATAAAGGGACTGTCAGTCTGAATTAGCTCCATGTTGGGAGTGGCCCTTTCCTGGTATTCCTAATTGGGAACATACTATTGAGATTGGTAGATATGCAGGGTGGCACATTTGTGCCTGTGTTCTCTGATGTGGAGTATTGGCTCTTATATAGCCCTTGCAGGCCTTGTAGGCTTGCAGAGGTTTTATGATTTCTTCTTTTTATCATTTGGCTCCTGATGATCGTAGGATAATGGGAGGGACAGGGTGGGGTGGACTGCATTTAGTCTTTGAATATCTCGTGTTAGGCTCGCAGATGTTTTGTGTTTCTTTATATAGCCCCTGATGATCGCATGATGATGGGAGGGACAGGGTGGGGTTTGCTATGTTTAACCTTTTCTTTTCTCATGTTAAAGAGAAGAATTGTGTACTTTGGTTTACTGCAATTTGGTTTTCTTTTTTGTTTGTATTTTGTTGGAAAATATAAATAAAGAAATTTAAAAAAATAAATAAAAAGAATATATCAGCAGAATATGTCTCCATCCCATTCCCTCTGGAAGGCTTCACAGCGGAGATCCTAGCATAGGGCAAACTCTTTTAGGTCCATCTTTATCTTTATCTTTATTCACATTTGATGCTCTGCCTCCTGCTTCTTGGCACTTTTCCACTGCATTGTTCTGGGCTTCTTGTCATCATTTTCTTAGAGTTGGGCCGGAGATTAATCCACAACTTTTCCATTGGGTTGATCTGAGCTGTTGCTCCTCGTCATCAGATTCGTGGAGTCGGGCTGGAGGTTAATCTACAACAATGGCCATTTTTCTTCTCTCGCAGTATCTCTGGGCATGGTTGCTGGTCTTCTGAAGCATGGCCTCTTTCCAAACTCGGGAACTTGAGTTTAGTCCTGACTGCCAGACTCCATGTAGACATCCTAGGACTGTCTCTCTGGGCCCAGTTCCACATGAGGTTGCACTGTGGAGCACAGCTGCCCTGCTGGGCTTCTCTTTCTTTTTCTCTCTTCCTCTCAGGATTCTTCATATGCCCCTCTCTTTGACAACGCCAGGTCTGCTCTAGTGCAAAGAGTTGTTGTGCTGAGTGTCATGCTCATGGTGCAGACTTTCAGAGCCAGCTTGGCCAATCGACCTGTTCAGTGTCTTGTATGATCAGTGCAGGAACGGTTGGTCAGGTGTGAGATGTCTCAGCTGGTGCTCAGCATTCACACCTTGTCCGAGGCTGGGTCTTTTCTGCTGCTGTGGTGGTTGTAGCTTGTCGGCCAGCAGAGGTTATGGGGTAGTTCTCAAGAGAATCCTTTTAAATAGAGCCTTCCATCTAGCTTTGCCATAGTTCTCAAGATGATTCTTGCTTAATTGGTTCTGGTGCCACTTTCTAGCCCTTTTGTAATGGGCATTGTTACAGTCAAAGTGGCTTCCTCCATCGCCACTCTTTATTATGCCATTGATTCTGTTGGGGGCGTTCCCTGATGAGCCTGAAGCCAACCTATCCATTGTGATGTGAGAGTTTTCTGGAAGGAAGGAAGTCTGATATCCAGGCACTAAGCCACTTTTGTATATATTCATTTATGATCTCTCCTTGTCAGATAGTAGTCCTTGTGGTCTGCATGGTTCTGGTGCTCTGGATTGGCTGTGGAGGCCCTGGTTGGTTGATCTATCCCCTGCTACACCAACAGGAGAGGGGGCATGGGGCATCGGTGGTCCACATCTTCTCGCTTATGTTTTTTTTCCTTGACGGTTACGTTTTTTTCCCTTGAGGGAAAGTGCTTGGAGCATAAGTCATTCTTTTACTCCAGGAACTTTGTGGTCTCTTTGGGGCTGGCTCTCGCCCACATGGTCTCTAACATTGCAAGATGCAGTTGCTCCCCCTGTGCGTGGCTACTTCTTGGTTTTAGGACTTGAGGAGTCGTCCTACAGTGCTTGGTTACAGGCCCTTCCTGGTTGGGCTCATTGCTTTACCTATCCTGTTTTGGCAAAAGAGATCTCACTTTGACAGGTGCCCAAGGAGTTGACTGCGATCACCTTGATTTAGCGGTGGAAGGCTCAGCCTTCCTGACTCAATCTGCCATGTGGTTGTTCTGGCAATGACGTAGATTTGCATCCTTTGTGTGCTTCTTCATTTCTGCAAGGTTCCTTTCCCTTCTGGGAGGTGGCCAGGTGATTAGGACTATTGACCAGTCTGAGTAGAAAACTTGCGGTCTTCAAATTCATATGCAGAGCTTTGGGTTTGGCGTCAGGCCCTAGCTAAAGGAGGCGTTGAGTCCGCCTGTTCTTTTTGGTAGCAGGCGATGATTTGTCTGCATCCAGGTTCGGTGTCTGATCCTAGCTAAAGAAGGCAGTGACACCTCTTATTCTCGTTGGTTGCAGGTGGGGATTCGTCTGCATCTGCAAGAGCAGACCGGTGCCCATGAGAGATGACAGTTGATTCCACCTAGGTATGGGCCTCTTCCTAGGCCATCTACAAATGTTTTACTTGAATGCGCCTTGGTGAGCTGTCTGTGCAGGTGTTCTTTAGACAGTGGATCCTCCCACCCGGTGGGATCTGTAGCTTTTCTACTTACCACTTGTCCGGACTGGACTAGCAGGATGATCTGGAAAGTGAAATTTTACTTACCTGACAATTTCCTTTCCTAGAGTCATGCTAGACCAGTCCAGGATCCACCCTGAGGCACTGGTGGCAGCGTTTGGAGTAGTCCTTACCGCTGGCAGTGCACTCAAGGGCTTTTGCTGTCTCTTCACATGATTCTGGTATATCATATTGATCTTCAAGCATGTATTTTACTGCATCTGACTTTGAGGTGCCACCTTCAAGCAACCTCCTTATAGGCTTTTTTCCGTACATGCTTGTCTGGTTAGGACATAGACGTAGCAATGCATAAATGCGTAGGTTAGTTTTACGTTCCTCTCCGACTTCTTAGTTCTGATTTGGAGCTTTGCCTTTTTGGGGGATGGCCTTCACTCGTTGGTTGGTACCATATGCTTTGTGAGTGAAATACTGAGGTGTGCCCCTAGCTGCACCAGCCTTAATACCAGTGATCTCATTGGAAGTTTCTCTGTTTTTCACTGTCTCCATCATCTGCTGGTAGGGAAACATAACCTACTTGTCTGGACTGATCTAGCAGGATTGCAGGAAAAGAAATTAGCAGGTAAGTAAAATTTCACCTTATTTGTTAATAACAAATAATCAGTTAAAATCATAACAAACTTCCTCCAGGAACAAGCAGAAAGTCAATCCTCACATATGGTGACGTCGTCCCCGATGGAGCCTGTGCGGAGCATTTCCTCAGATTTCAAAGAAAGCCTTTGGGAATGCCACCATGCATGCATGGTCCCCTTCCTGCCCAAAGGTGTCATCTTACTCAGTCTCCCTTTTTCCACGGAGCCCTTCGGACGTGTGTCTTGTCCCTGGAAAAAGTTTTCTAATTTCTTCCACTTTTTGGCTAGCTGGCCTTCGCTGGTCCTCTTCCTGCCTCTCGACCTCTGCTTCTCCATTGGTCTCGGGTTTTTTTCTTTTGCCCTGTTTTATGTTTTAGCGCGCTTCGCACCCTTTATAACCACTGGCCACATCGAGGGTCTTCGACCTCGCAGGGGTCCTTTTTCCCCCAATGGCCTCCAGTTTTAAGAAATGTGATAGATGTTCCAAAAACATGTCGCTCATGGACACCCATGACTGTTGTCTCAGGTGTCTAGGAGCTGACCACGACCCGGAGCTAATCTCCCTCTGTAAGAAGATGTCCTCTAAGGCCATCCAAAGTCATAAGCAGAAGCTGGATGATCTCTTCCGTAAGGCAGCCCCAGTATCCCCAGTAGCCTCCCGCTCTTCGGCCCCACAATCTTGGGAGTCTCCCAAGGCTCCTCCCCGGGCCCGGCGACACTGACCAGGGGTCGCTCGAATGTGAGCGGAAGAAGAAGGCCATGAGGACTCTGTCGGGGGCACCAGACAACTGTGAGAGGTCATCACCCGGTCTCTCAGCCCTCCTCTGCAAATTCTTGAGTCGGAGAGGAAGCAGCCCAGTAAGGTACCTCTAACTGATTTGGAGGCCTCTGGCGAAGGCAATCGGTCTCCCGAGCATCATCCCGACGAGGACCCCCTTTCCTCCTCACCTGACCCGGTCACCCCGGCATCAGTGTTGCAGGGCCCCATTCCCAAGTGGGAGGCCCGGATGTTGGCCTTGGAATGCAGTGTTTCTGCATTCCTCTCTGCCCAGCAGGCGCTGGTACCTGGTCCCACTGGCACGCACTTCAAGACCGCAGAGACCTCGACCTCGAGGACTCCCTGGGCCACCACTGTGACCGCCCGAGAGCAAGAAGCCTCATGAGGATCCTCGGCGTGGGTCTCTATCTCCTTCCTGGTCCTTGGGCATGAGATCTTCTTGGGCGAGCGCCTCAGGCTCCAGGCAGGGTTTGGCCTCAGAAGCCCAGCACGGGTCACCGACCCATTTCGAGCCGCCCAACCTTGAGTCCTCCACAGACTACTCAGAGTGGGAGTCCAACAGGTAGACTTCCTTAGAGACTCTGTCCCACCGAGATCTCCCATACAGAACTCTCCCCGCCGACCCAGAGGCGGTGGTCACCTCCCGAGGACACCACCTCTCTGGAATTCATCTGGGACATGGTGCAGGCCCTAGCGCTCGCCACTGAGTCAGAGGAGGAGACCCGTGCAGAGGAACTTGATATTCTGCAATATAAGGCCCCTCCAAGAGAGGCTCTCTTGGTGCCGGTTCCTCCCATTCTGAACCGACTCCCCATCCGCTTATGGGAGACCCTGGCCTCAGTCCCTATCGTGAGCAAGCACCTGGATTTATTTATTTATTTATTTAACTGTATTTCTATACCGCTTTTTCGGGGTTCAGCGAGGTCCAGGGTTTCGGAAAGCCTAGCTTCCCCACACCTCAGTGGTGGTTGAATTGACCATGCAGAATCTAAAGAGCCCGAAGACTCATTCTTTGGTCCCGCTGGGCAGAGAGTCTCGTACCCTCAATGCCCTTGGGCGCAAGGCTTATCAGGGCTCAATGCTCTCATGCCGCATCCAAGTTTACCAATTATACATTGGGATGTTCCTCCATGACCTCGCTAGAGAGCTCAGAGGCTTTGCGGTGGGCCTTGATGGAGACCATCTCCGGTGTTTTCAGGCCCTCTCGAAGTTCGTCGGAGAATGCTTAAAGTATCTCTTGCGAGCAGCGTACGACGGTTTTGAGTCTTCTGCCTGGGTGGCGGCGGTTGGCATGAGAACCCGCCGGCAGGCTTGGCTCCAGTCTTCAGACCTGGAGCAGTGGGTCCAGGAGAAGTTGCTGGAAGTTTCCTGCCTCGGGGCGCAACTATTTGGCAAGCCCATGGAGGATAAAGAAATGGATATCGAAACTGAGTACGTGACTTGTACTCACCTCTCCCGGAAAACTTCCTCCCTCCACAGGAAGAAACAACAAAGCAAAAAAGCCTTTCCGCCGAAATGGGCTCCAGTACAGGGGCTACCCACCCTACCCGCCAGTGTCGACCCCTTTTCTGGGCAGCAAGGGCAAAGCAACAGGCCATGGCCCTCGTAAGCCGAAGGGTCCCGAGACCCAACCCCCCGGCACTGCCTCAGCCATCCTCAAGGTTTTGATGCCATCGGCATAGCCTCTTGTCCGCTGGCAGGGTGGCTGGCGTGGCATCTGGTCCACTTCTCCCACAGGTGGGAGTCCATCTCCACCAACATCTGGGTCCCACAGGTTGTTCGGGGGGGCTTTCTTCTCCATCTGGACCGGGTTCCTCCCCCGTACTTCACTCCCCCATACTTCCCCGGGGAGCCAAGTCTGCTTCCCCTGCACCAGGCCCTCCTGAGTCAGGAGCTCACAGGTCTCCTCGAGGATGGAGTGGTAGAACCATTCCCACCGCACTTCCAAGGACAGGGGTTTTACTCCCGTTACTTCCTCATCCCAAAGCGGACAGTGGGCCTTCAGCCCATCCTTGACCTGAGGAACCTAAACAAGTTCCTGGTGCGGGAGAAGTTCCGGATGCTCTCACTTGGAACACTGCTGCCCTACCTCCAGCAGGGCGATTGGCTATGCTCCTTGGACTTAAAGGATGCTTACATTCACATCCTTGTCCATCCCAAACACAGAAAGTACCTCTGCTTCATGGTTCAGGGAAACCATTACCAGTACAGGCCTCACGTCCGCCTGCAGGTCTTCACGAAGTGCCTTGCCATGGCTGTGGCCCACCTCCGACTGCAGGGCACCTTCATCTATCCATATCTAGACTGGCTCATATCAGGAGGCATGGCCTCCGAAGCCCGGCAGGCCGTGAATTGCACCATCTGCCTCCTTGAGCATCAGTGGTTCGTAATCAATTACCCAAAGTTCCACCTCACTCCAGTTCAATCCCTGGAGTTCATTGGGGCTCGCTTGGACACCCTCCGGGCCATGACTTTCCTTCCTCAGGACAGGGCAGACCGCCTTGTGTCCCTGGCATCCGCGGTGCGGTGCCACAGTGCCATCTCAGCCCGGATGATCCTTCGCCTTCTCAGCCACATGGCCTCCACAGTCCATGTTGTGCCCATTGCCCATCTCAACCTGCGGGAGGCGCAGTTGTGCCTCTGAGCACAATGGGCACAGTCAACTTGCCACCTCAGAGACCCCATCTCGGTCTCTCCCAGCGCGGCGGAGTCTCTCGCCTGGTGGCGGGAGTCATGGAACTTGCTTCGAGGTATGCCCTTCCAAGCTCTGGAGCATCAGGAGGTCCTGACGATGGATGCCTCCATGGCAAGCTGGGGAGCCCACTGTGAAGGGCGGCGCACACAGGGACCTGATCCCTCGAGGAGTCCCGGCAGCAGATCAACCTGCTGGAAATCCAGACCATGTGCCTTGCACTCAAGGTTTTCAGGCATCATCTGCAGCACCGAGTGGTGCTGGTCCAGATGGACAACCAGGTCATGATGTTCTATGTGAACAAACCAAGGAGGTACCGACTCCTACAGCCTCTTTTCGGAGGTGACGGCCCTATGCTTCCTTGCAATGAGCCAGGGCATGACCATCCGGGCCACCTACCTCCCGGGCCAGGACAATGCATTGGCGGACCAGCTCGGCAGGGTCCTCCAGCCGCACGAGTGGTGTCTGTGTCACTGGGTGGCGCAGCAGCTCTTCCAGCTCTTCGCAGTTTCCCTGGTTCTGCGGTCCCCTCCCACACCTAGGCAGGGTGGCCCCCCAATGCCTTCCTCATCTCGTGGGAAACGGGCCTGCTGTATGCCTTTCCCCCCACACCCCTCATTACCCAGACCCTTCTCATGGTCCAGTGGTACAGAGCCTCGATGATCCTCATAGCCCCGAGGTGGCCTGGGCAGTCTTGGTTTCCCCTGCTGCTCTGCCTTTCGACGGAGCCCCCTGTCCCTCTCGGGTTCTCACTGGAGCTGCTGACACAGGAGGCGGGGCTGCTTCTTCACCCCAATCTGAGGTCCCTGTTCCTCACAGCTTGGCGGCTGAGCAGGTCGCTCTAGCCTCCTACCATCTTCCTGTGGAGATCAAGAACATTCTTTTGGACTCAAGAAAGGACTCAACCAGACGGGCTTATGCCTTCCAGTGGCATCAGTTCTCATTGTGGTGCTCGGAACTCCGAGCGAACCCATTCTCATGCCCTACCAGTTTGGTGTTGCAGTAACTGCTCCAGCTCTCGCAGTCAGGGCTGAAGTCTAACTCGATCAGGGTTCACCTGAGTACTATCTCAGCGAACCACCACCACATCAAGGGCAAGCCTCTTTTGGGGCAACTGCCTGTTTCTCATTTCATGCAAGGCCTGCCCCTTTCCAAGCCCCCTACCCGCCCTCCTCTGGTGGAATGGGACCTCAATGTGGTCCTCATGCAGCTGACCAAGCCACCCTTTGCGCCCATGGCTACCTGCCCACTGCGTCATCTGTCGTGGAAGGTAGCCTTCCTGGTAGCTCTCACCTCTGCCCAGAGAGTCAGCGAACTCCAGGCGTTGATGGCCGAGGCACATACACGAGGTTTTATAAGAATAGGGTGGTCCTGCAGATTCACTCTAAGTTCCTTCCTAAAGTTGTCTTGGATTTTTATCTCAATCAAGAGATAGTGCTGCCCACTTTCTTCCCAAAGCCCTATGCCGACCAGGTGTCGGTGACCCTCCACACCTTGGATTGTAAGAGGGCGCTCTATACCTGCAGCAGACACGGGACCACCGCAGATCCAGGCAGCTCTTTGTCTCCTTCGATCCCAGCCGTCTGGAAATGGCGGTCACCAAGCATACATTGTTCATCTGGGTGGTGGACAGCATCGCCTTTGCCCAGGCTCAGACTGGGTTTTCCCTGGACCGCCGAGTCACGGATCACAATGCCCGTGCGATGGCGACATCAGTCACCATCCTGCACTCGCTGTCACTGCAGACATCTGCTGGGCCGCCACCTGGTCCTCCACTCGCACCTTTGCGGTGCATTACTGCCTGGGGAAGGGGGTCCCATTGAGTCGCTGCCTTTGGCCAAGCTGTACTCCATAATTTGTTTGGTGTTTAAGCAACTCCTGTCTTCCGACCCTTCTTGTTCCAGCTACTGGGAGCGTGGCCATTTCTGGACCCGGGGTTCTTGGACTGCCTTCAGCTTTCACTGGCGACTACTCACCGTGCTGCCGTGCTTATTCCTACAAGTGCTCGGTAGCCTGTAGCTAGGGAGTCCTATATGTGAGGACTGACTTCCTGCTTGTTCCTGGAGAAAGTGTAGTTACTCACCTCACAACCCTCCCTCCTCCCCTTGGAGTTGCTGTATATTTTTGCCATCTTCTTGAAGGGGCTATAGCTATGGTACCTGACTGAGTAAGATGGCACCTTTGGTCGGGAAGGGCATGCATGCATGGTGGCATTCCCAAAGGCTTTCTTTGAAAGCTGCATAAATTCTCCACGTGGGCTCCATCGGTGCCGACGTCGCCCATATGTGAGGACTGATTCTTGCTGTCCCTGGAGAACACCTGTTACAAGTGAGTAACTATGCTATCTGTCAATCACCATCAAACATAACATAATAAAAACAATAAAAGTACCACTCACTACCCGAGACTATAAAACAGCTGCAATTGCTTGTTGAAATAAATGTGCTTTCAAATGTTTATGAACTGAAGCAGTATCAGTTTAGGAGCAAACATGACAAACGTGTGTTCTCTCAATGCACTACAGTGTATTTGCTTTTGAAAAAGAACATCCATTAACATTGCATTCCCAGATCTTAAAGCACAAGGGGGTGGGGGGGGGGGGTTTAAATATGCAATGTAAAAGATATTCTCCAGGACCAAGCAGGAAGTCAGTCCTCACATATGGGTGTCATTGGCGCCGATGAAGCCCTAGCGGAGCATTTTCCCAGCTTTCTATGAAAGCCTTTGGGAATGCAGGCACGCATGCGCGGTTCCCTTCCCGCCTAAAGGTGCCATCTTACCTCAGTCTCTTTTTTTCCGAGAAGCCCACCGGACGTGTGTCCTGTCATCCTGGATAAAAGTTGATTTTTTTCGGCGATTCTCGCTGTTTTTTCTCCCAGTCCGACGCCGGTTCCCCTCCTGCCGGGTTCAGTACACCGGTATCGAGCCCGATTCTTCTTTTTTGGTTTTTGCCCTTCGTGGCTGGCGTTCGCGCTCTTTTTTGTTTTTTCTCCTGGAAGGCCGGTCCTTTGACCTCGCGGGGACTCTTTTTTTCCCCGATGGCTTCCAGCGGTTTCAAGAAGTGTGATCAGTGTAAGAAATTAATGTCTCTCACCGACACACACGACTGCTGCCTTTGGTGCCTCGGTCCTGATCACGACCCTAAGTCGTGTGGACCATGTGGAAAGATGTCTTCCAAGGCACTCCGAAGTCGCCAGCAGCAGAAAGAAAAGCTTTTCTCGGACTCAGCCTCCGGCCGGGTCCGGACCTCGTCTGAGGCCTTGACATCTCGGGATTCGGATCCCGAGCGCCGTCGAAGCTCCTCGGACAGGGGGTCCCCCGACCAGGAACGCAAGAGGAAGAAGCGGCTCGCGAGGGTGTCGTCGGAGGAGGTCCCTGGCTCCTCGAGGGCCAGGTCTAAGACCCCCGACCGTCGCCCCGGGCCCGTGGAACAAGAGAAGCCTGCCAAAGTTCCTCGCGTGGAGTCGGAGTCTGCTGGACACGTAAGCCCCATAGTCCTCGAGGACTCTCCTCCCAGAGAGCCGACATCGGGCCCGGCGCCGCCGGGGCCTGAGTTGGTGGCTGCTGCGTCTCCCGAGCTGAGTCTCAGGATGACAGCCTTGGAGAGCAAACTGTCTGCCTTCATGGAGCAGCAGCGGGTACTGATGGCCAGCCTGTCTGGCGCATCTGCCCCGACCACCGGGACATCGACTTCGAAGTCGACCCCGCGAGACCGAGCCGATACTCGAGTCCATCATGGCTCGAAGTCGACCTCGGTCGAGGTTTCCCTCGACCTCCCGCTCGGGACCGAGGGTGTCGACGGCGGTGCCTCCGGCGTCGGGGCGAGTGCTCCATGGCCCCGCAGGGTCGGACCCTGACTCCTCGTCGGACGAGTCTGCCTGGGAGACGGAGGATGAGGAGTCCCCTGATACGTTCAAGACTCGGTGCGTCCCGTCGGACTCACCGCAGTCTGAGCCCCAGAGTAGATCCCCTCCGGAGGATACTCGGTTCTCGGAGTTCGTCCGGGATATGGCCACTGCCTTGGCTATTCCGGCGGACCCTGAGGAAGAGCCTAGAGCTGAAGAGCTCATGGCCCTGCAGTATGACTCTCCTCCGAAGAAGGCCTTTACTGTCCCGGTTCCTCCGATGGTGGAACGGCTCCTCTTCAGGATGTGGGAGGCACCGGCCTCGGCGCCGGTTTTAAGCAAGTGAGTCGACTCGATCTATCGACTCAGAAAGAGCCCTGGCTTTCAAAAGGCACAGCTACCACACCATTCCATGGTTGTGGAATCGGCCATGCATCGTCTGAAGAGCCAGAAAATGCAGTCCGTGGTGCCCCCCGGCAGGGAGGCCCGGAACCTCGATGTCATCGGTAGAAAGTGCTTCCAGGGCTCGATGCTTGCTTGCCGTGTCCAGTCTTATCAGCTGTAGTACCAAAAAGGAGCTAAGGATCCGCACAATATAAGAGAAAACAAAGTAGCGGAGCCTGGACTGACAAAGTAAACCTTGTTTATTACGCCCCAACGCGTTTCGGCCACCGGCCTTCTTCAGGGGGTCTTAAAGAACACACCTCAAAAATAATAAACATAAACATATAGGTTAAACACATTATATAAAAAAGTTGTATTACATCAATAAATAAATAAATAAAATATTGATGAAATAATAATTAAAACCATAAATTACACTTAAAACATCTAAAGGACAAACTATTAATTCATAATGGTTAATTAGAAAACCAACTAATAAATAAAAATATATATTATAAAATATATATATATTAAGAAATAATAAATTCATATTAAAATACCAAGAAAAAGGAGAGAGACGAGGAGAAGCAAACAGTAAATAAATACCTTAATATGATCAAATTGAATGTTATCCCGGATTGAACCTATGGGATACTGACGGCTGACAATAAACAAATAAATTATTAAATAAATAAATATATACTCATAAAACAAGTATATACAATTCTAAAACCTCAACAATGCATGTTAACAAATATATA
Organism: Ichthyophis bannanicus; assembly: GCA_033557465.1. Taxonomy (NCBI): domain Eukaryota; kingdom Metazoa; phylum Chordata; class Amphibia; order Gymnophiona; family Ichthyophiidae; genus Ichthyophis; species Ichthyophis bannanicus. The sequence continues at coordinate 50,680,706 of CM066036.1, read as the reverse complement.
ACCAATTAATAATAAATAATTAATTACATAAATAAATATACATATATATAAAAAAAATATATATATATATATATATATACAGTATAAAAGACGCTTACAAAAATAACGCTTATAAAAGTAAAACTGTATACATGTGTAATATAAAAAAGTTACATATATGAATATTCAAGGCACTTCAAGAGACACAAAAAGAGCATGTAGTAAAATAATATAAAGTAAAGATATAAAAAAGGAAAAAAAAGGAAAAAATCATCATAAAACGCATATAAAAATTGTATCAAAAAAACACATGTAAAAATTGTATAAAAAAAACCTAATATAAAAAGGTGGAGACACTCTTAAATTAGAAATCATCATATTCTTAAAAATTACATCAAAAAATTATATTCTTAAAAATGCAGCTTCTATAATGTACTTATTATATTGACAACAGATATCTGGAAACAATGGCCAATATATGCAAAGCAGTAAAAAAACCTCAAACAATAAAACAGTGGAAAAAGTGAATAGGATAGAAAAAATCAAAAGAAAAATTCTTGAAAAGGAAAACAAAACAAAATTGTGCATGGTTAACTTGAAAGTTACATCAAAATTATGCATGGTTGACTTGAAAGTTACATCAAAGGAGTTGTCTAGTGCAACTTCTATAGCGCACTTATTATTCTGACAACAAATATCTAAAATTATTAGCCGATAGTACAAAATAAAATAATGACAAGTGGAGCAATAAAAATTCTCACTCATAAAAATTGAAAAAACAGAAAAAACAAAATACTTGAAAATGAAAAAACAAAATACTTGAAATGACCAGAGTACTTGAAATTAACAAAAACAAAAGCAAAACAAAATTGTGCGTGGATAACCGGTATAAACTATTGCGAATTGCATTTAACCAAGAGGAATAAAACTAATAATAAAGAAAAAACTAATTCCTTGGATTTGAAAACTGTACAATCGTATATTGTTTTGAGAACGGGTTACGAAATGTCACCGCCGGCACTTCTTAGATGAACAGCAGCCATTGTTCACAAATTTCCACAAATGCAGAACACAACCACATATGGGAATAACGGCCAAACCCTCAAAATATATATAAATAACGTTAAAACCGAAATCGGACAACTATTTATTCATACATACTGGGCCTGCCTCTTTTTAAAAAACAAACCAAAAAAGGGGGACACTCAACGTGAATAAAAAATTAAAACGCGGTGACCAGCAGCGCACAACTGCTTAAAGAAATGAACAACTATCGCCAGATGAATCTCAAACTTGTAGACCCAACATAGGAACTTGTAATTGTGTTACTTGTATTAATTGTATTAAAAAAAGGGGACGAAAAATGAACTTACCAAAAACCAGCGTTCTGCTCTACTGCAGTATTGAATAACGTAATAGGACGTGCTGAGAACGGACGCCCAAAGAATGACGTTTTCCCGCTTGTGCAGGTTAAAGGGCACTGACTCGAACCGGCAAATAATTATATAAATAAATACTGAATAAAAATGCTCTGTTGGCAAAATAACTATAAAGCAAACAAATGGCCATCGTCAAAATAATGATATAAGACTTATGGACCCACAATCTGAGCATGTCATTGTATTGCGTTATATTCAAAAGAAAGTAATAAGATGAGCTTACCAAGAACCAGCGTACTGTTCTATTGCACTGTTAACTAACGTAGTAGGACATACTAGGAGCTGACGCTCAAATACTGACGTTTTCCCGCCGGTGCGGGTTAAAGGGCACTGACTAGAAACGGCAAATAAATAATAAATACTGAAAGAAATATACTCTTGATAAAATGTGTATCGATCACAATGAAAATGAACAAAACAAAATAATGAACCACCATAAAGAAACATGTTATGTCAAATGGATGTCATCATATTCGCGCCCGTGCAAATAAGGGGAAACCGACTGAGGACAAATGATTGTATAAATATATAATCGTATGATTGTAAAGAGGGAGGGGGAGGGGGGGAGGGAGGAAAGGGGGGGGAAAGGGGGGGAAAAGGGGGGGAAGGGGGGGAGAGAGGGTGGGAGGGGGGAGAGAGGGGGGGGAAGGGGGAGGGGGAGGGGGGAAAGGGAGGGGAGGGGAGGGGGGGGAGAGAGAAGGGGAAGGAAGGGGGAGGGAGGGGAAGGGGGGAGAGAGAGAGAGAGAGAGAGAGGAGGGGGGGGGGAGAGAGAGAGAGAGAGAGAGGAAGGAGGGGAGGGGGGCAAAGGGGGGAGGGGGGGAGGGGAGGGGAGGGGGGCAAAGGGGGGAGGGGGGGGAGGGGGAGGGGAGGGGGGAGGGAAGGGGAAGGGGGGGGGGAGGGGGGAGTAGGGGGGGAAAGGGGGGAGGGGGAGGGGGAGGGGGAGAGAGGAGGGAGAAAGGGAGGGAAAAGGAGGAAAGGGGGGGGAGAGAGGGAAGGGGTGGAGGGGGGGAGGGGGAAGAGGGGGAGGGGAGGGGGGAGGGGGGAGAGAGGGGGGGGGAAGGGGGGAGGGAGGGGGGAGGGGAGGAGAAGAGAGGGGGAAGAAGGAGAGGGGAAAAGGGGGAGGGAGGGGAAGGGGAGGGGGAGGGGGAAGGAGAAGGGGGAAAGGGAAGAAGGGAGAGGGAAGGGAGGGGGGGGAAGGGAGGGGGGGAAGGCAAAAAAGGGGGTGGAAAAATAAGAGAATACTATAAAAAAACAGAAAGATCAACCTCTTGGTTCAACCCCAAAGGGTGTAATGTGCGTAATTCATAAATGAATCTCTGTTCAAGACGTAAGAGGAGTTTATCTAAATTGCCCCCTCGCCAATAAGGCCGCACCACTTTCAAAACCAAAAACTTCAGATCGGAAAGAGTATGGTGAGCTGCCACCCAATGATCAACTAAAGGTTTGTCCACCGCCTGTCTCCGAATACTACTCTTATGCTCGATTATGCGTGTCTTAATGCATCTTTTAGTCTTACCAATGTAACAGAGGTTACACGGGCACAGAACCAAATAAATGACATTCTGGGTGTTGCAATTAGAAAAGTCTTTTAACAGTACTTTATATGTAGAATTTGGCTTAGAAAATTCTTTTTTAGTTACTAGAACATTTTCACAGACGCAGCACGTACCACATTTAAAATGTCCACACGCTCTTGGAACGAATTTCGGTTTGCCTAGAACAGATGGTACTAGAATGTCTCTTATATTTGAGTTCCTCCTATACGCAACCAAAAGTTTTGTCTCGCTTAAAGAGGAAAGAGGATCCAAAATATGCCATGCGTTTCTCAATATGCTCGCAATCTCTTTTGAATGTTCTGAAAATGTGATTGTACAAACAATATTATTAGATGCATCAGGCGTACGTTTCTGTAATAGGGACATGCGATCAGCCGACCAAGCACGTTGGCAGGCTTTAGTGATACAAGCTTCTGGATAATCCACGGTCAATGAATCTTTGACCTAAGATGCCAGCCTGGACTGTAAAATCCTCATCTGTAGTACAGAGTCGTCGAATTCGCAGGAACTGACTCATAGGAAGGTTTTCTTTCAACGACCGGTTGTGAAAGCTGCTAAAATGTAGAAGAGAATTTCTATCGGTGGGTTTACGGTACAAAGTGGTAGTGAAACCTTCTGGAGTATTTTTAATTAATATATCTAGATAGGATATTTCATATGCACTATATGTGTGCTCAAACTGTAAATGCGGGTCACAAGAGTTAAGCCACTGAATAAAACACTGTAACAAATTTTCTGTACCTTCCCAAATGAGAAACACGTCATCAATGTAACGTTTCCACATTTTTATATTTAATTGGTAAGGATGTGCGTTTAGAAAAACTGATTCGAAATGTGAAACATAAAGGTTGGCCACATCCGGGGCTACTGACGAGCCCATTGCAACTCCTTGTATTTGGTGGTAATATAGGTCTTGGAAACAGAAAAAATTGTTGCACAATATTAAAGTGGCCAATTGAATTAAAAAACTAGTAGGAGTACGAACAGGTACAGTCCTAGTAATTAAATAATCTGCTATAACTTCAATCGCGGCTTTCTGAGGAATATTAGTGTAAAGGGACTTAATATCCAATGTGACAAGAAAAATATCATTATGAGCACCATCATAAGCACCAAGTAACTGAATCATATGTGATGAATCACGCACAAACGATGGAGTGAGTTGCACGAATGGGCGAAGGAATACATCTAGATATTTAGATATAGGTTCAAACAAAGACCCAATAGCAGAAACAATGGGTCTGCCCGGGGGACCCATTGTTTCTGCTATTGGGTCTTTGTTTGAACCTATATAATTCCGGATGTGGCCAATCTTTATGTTTCACATTTCGAATCAGTTTTTCTAAACGCACATCCTTACCAATTAAATATAAAAATGTGGAAACGTTACATTGATGACGTGTTTCTCATTTGGGAAGGTACAGAAAATTTGTTACAGTGTTTTATTCAGTGGCTTAACTCTTGTGACCCGCATTTACAGTTTGAGCACACATATAGTGCATATGAAATATCCTATCTAGATATATTAATTAAAAATACTCCAGAAGGTTTCACTACCACTTTGTACCGTAAACCCACCGATAGAAATTCTCTTCTACATTTTAGCAGCTTTCACAACCGGTCGTTGAAAGAAAACCTTCCTATGAGTCAGTTCCTGCGAATTCGACGACTCTGTACTACAGATGAGGATTTTACAGTCCAGGCTGGCATCTTAGGTCAAAGATTCATTGACCGTGGATATCCAGAAGCTTGTATCACTAAAGCCTGCCAACGTGCTTGGTCGGCTGATCGCATGTCCCTATTACAGAAACGTACGCCTGATGCATCTAATAATATTGTTTGTACAATCACATTTTCAGAACATTCAAAAGAGATTGCGAGCATATTGAGAAACGCATGGCATATTTTGGATCCTCTTTCCTCTTTAAGCGAGACAAAACTTTTGGTTGCGTATAGGAGGAACTCAAATATAAGAGACATTCTAGTACCATCTGCTCTAGGCAAACCGAAATTCGTTCCAAGAGCGTGTGGACATTTTAAATGTGGTACGTGCTACGTCTGTGAAAATGTTCTAGTAACTAAAAAAGAATTTTCTAAGCCAAATTCTACATATAAAGTACTGTTAAAAGACTTTTCTAATTGCAACACCCAGAATGTCATTTATTTGGTTCTGTGCCCGTGTAACCTCTGTTACATTGGTAAGACTAAAAGATGCATTAAGACACGCATAATCGAGCATAAGAGTAGTATTCGGAGACAGGCGGTGGACAAACCTTTAGTTGATCATTGGGTGGCAGCTCACCATACTCTTTCCGATCTGAAATTTTTGGTTTTGAAAGTGGTGCGGCCTCATTGGCGAGGGGGCAATTTAGATAAACTCCTCTTACGTCTTGAACAGAGATTCATTTATGAATTACGCACATTACACCCTTTGGGGTTGAACCAAGAGGTTGATCTTTCTGTTTTTTTATAGTATTCTCTTATTTTTCTGCCCCCTTTTTTGCCTTCCCCCCCCCCTCCCTTCCCTCTCCCTTCTTCCCTTTCCCCCTCCCCCTCCCCCCTCCCCCCTCCCCCTCCCCCTCCCCCTTTTCCCCTCTCCTTCTTCCCCCTCTCCTCTCCTCCCCTCCCCCCCTCCCCCCTTCCCCCTTTTCCCTCCCTTTCTCCCTCCTCTCTCCCCCCTCCCCCTCCCCCCTTCCCCCCCTACTCCCCCCTCCCCCCTCCCCCCTTCCCCTTCCCTCCCCCCTCCCCTCCCCCCCTCCCTTTTCCCCCCTCCCCTCCCTCTCTCTCTCTCTCTCCCCCCCCTTCCCCTCCCTCCCCCTTCCTTCCCCCCTCCCCCTCCCCTCCCTTCCCCCCCTCCCCCTCCCCTCCCTTTCCCCCCCTTCCCCTCACCCCCCCTCCCCCTCCCTCTTTACAATCATACGATTATATTTATACAATCATTTGTCCTCAGTCGGTTTCCCCTTATTTGCACGGGCGCGAATATGATGACATCCATTTGACATAACATGTTTCTTTATGGTGGTTCATTATTTTGTTTTGTTCATTTTCATTGTGATCGATACACATTTTATCAAGAGTATATTTCTTTCAGTATTTATTATTTATTTGCCGTTTCTAGTCAGTGCCCTTTAACCCGCACCGGCGGGGAAAACGTCAGTATTTGAGCGTCAGCTCCTAGTATGTCCTACTACGTTAGTTAACAGTGCAATAGAACAGTACGCTGGTTCTTGGTAAGCTCATCTTATTACTTTCTTTTGAATATAACGCAATACAATGACATGCTCAGATTGTGGGTCCATAAGTCTTATATCATTATTTTGACGATGGCCATTTGTTTGCTTTATAGTTATTTTGCCAACAGAGCATTTTTATTCAGTATTTATTTATATAATTATTTGCCGGTTCGAGTCAGTGGCCTTTAACCTGCACAGGCGGGAAAACGTCATTCTTTGGGCGTCCGTTCTCAGCACGTCCTATTACGTTATTCAATACTGCAGTAGAGCAGAACGCTGGTTCTTGGTAAGTTCATTTTTCGTCCCCTTTTTTTAATACAATTAATACAAGTAACACAATTACAAGTTCCTATGTTGGGTCTACAAGTTTGAGATTCATCTGACGATAGTTGTTCATTTCTTTAAGCAGTTGTGATCTGCTGGTCACCGCGTTTTAATTTTTTATTCACGTGAGTGTCCCCCTTTTTTGGTTTGTTTTTTAAAAAGAGGCAGGCCCAGTATGTATGAATAAATAGTTGTCCGATTTCGGTTTTAACGTTATTTATATATATATTTTGAGGGTTTGGCCGTTATTCCCATATGTGGTTGTGTTCTGCATTTGTGGAAATTTGTGAACAATGGCTGCTGTTCATCTAAGAAGTGCCGGCGGTGACATTTCGTAACCCGTTCTCAAAACAATATACGATTGTACAGTTTTCAAATCCAAGGAATTAGTTTTTTCTTTATTATTAGTTTTATTCCTCTTGGTTAAATGCAATTCGCAATAATTTATACCGGTTATCCACGCACAATTTTGTTTTGCTTTTGTTTTTGTTAATTTCAAGTACTCTGGTCATTTCAAGTATTTTGTTTTTTCATTTTCAAGTATTTTGTTTTTTCTGTTTTTTCAATTTTTATGAGTGAGAATTTTTATTGCTCCACTTGTCATTATTTTATTTTGTACTATCGGCTAATAATTTTAGATATTTGTTGTCAGAATAATAAGTGCGCTATAGAAGTTGCACTAGACAACTCCTTTGATGTAACTTTCAAGTCAACCATGCATAATTTTGATGTAACTTTCAAGTTAACCATGCACAATTTTGTTTTGTTTTCCTTTTCAAGAATTTTTCTTTTGATTTTTTCTATCCTATTCACTTTTTCCACTGTTTTATTGTTTGAGGTTTTTTTACTGCTTTGCATATATTGGCCATTGTTTCCAGATATCTGTTGTCAATATAATAAGTACATTATAGAAGCTGCATTTTTAAGAATATAATTTTTTGATGTAATTTTTAAGAATATGATGATTTCTAATTTAAGAGTGTCTCCACCTTTTTATATTAGGTTTTTTTTATACAATTTGTACATGTGTTTTTTTTATACAATTTTTATATGCGTTTTATGATGATTTTTTTCCTTTTTTTTCCTTTTTTATATCTTTACTTTATATTATTTTACTACATGCTCTTTTTGTGTCTTTTGAAGTGCCTTGAATATTCATATATGTAACTTTTTTATATTACACATGTATACAGTTTTACTTTTATAAGCGTTATTTTTGTAAGCGTCTTTTATACTGTGTATATATATATATATATATATATTTTTTTTTTTTTTTTTTTAATATATATGTATATTTATGTAATTAATTATTTATTATTAATTGGTTATATATTTGTTAACATGCATTGTTGAGGTTTTAGAATTGTATATACTTGTTTTATGAGTATATATTTATTTATTTAATAATTTATTTGTTCATTGTCAGCCGTCAGTATCCCATAGGTTCAATCCGGGATAACATTCAATTTGATCATATTAAGGTATTTATTTACTGTTTGCTTCTCCTCGTCTCTCTCCTTTTTCTTGGTATTTTAATATGAATTTATTATTTCTTAATATATATATATTTTATAATATATATTTTTATTTATTAGTTGGTTTTCTAATTAACCATTATGAATTAATAGTTTGTCCTTTAGATGTTTTAAGTATAATTTATGGTTTTAATTATTATTTCATCAATATTTTATTTATTTATTTATTGATGTAATACAACTTTTTTATATAATGTGTTTAACCTATATGTTTATGTTTATTATTTTTGAGGTGTGTTCTTTAAGACCCCCTGAAGAAGGCCGGTGGCTGAAACGCGTTGGGGCGTAATAAACAAGGTTTACTTTGTCAGTCCAGGCTCCGCTACTTTGTTCAGTCTTATCAGCTGTACATGGGCATGTACTTGCGGGACCTGGCCAAGGAGTTGGCCGGGATCTCTGCTGGACTCTCCGGCGAACCTTGCAGAGATTCAAGTCCTTGTCCTCGGGGATTCGGGACTGCTCGAAGTTCATGTCCCGCGCTGCCTACGATGGCTTTGAGGCTTCGGCCCGAGTTGCGGCAGCCGGCATCGCGGCTCGACGCCAGGCATGGCTGCAGTCATCGGACCTCGAGCCATGGGTTCAGGACAAGTTGGTCGATGTCCCTTGCCGAGGTGAAAACCTTTTTTGGCAAGCCCATGACCTAAAAGGCCGCCCAGCTTGAAACAGAGCACCTTACACGGACAAGGCTGTCTAGGAAGACCTCTGCCCCTTCTCATAAAAAGAAGGGCTCGGGTAAAAAGCCCTTTTACCCGAGTAAGGGCACTGCCTAAAAACAGTACCCTCAATATCAGGCTGCCCAAGCTGCACCCCAGGGTCATCAAGCCAAGGGGCAGGGTAATGGGCCCCGTAGGCAGAGGACCCCCAAGCCTCCGGCCCCTGCTCCCACTCAGCAGGGTGGGGGTTTTTGACTCCTTGAGCGTAGCCTCTCCATCCCTGCTCTCCCAACCCTGCACAGGAGGTCGCCTCGCCCTCTTTGCCCACCAGTGGCCTCTCATCACCGGGGACAGTTGGGTGTTGGACATAGTCCACAGGGGCTATGCCCCGCATTTTCACCATCTGCCTCCTCCATACTTTCCAGGGGAGCCTCCAAGGCCTCCCCTGCGCACAGACCTTCTCCTTCAAGAGCTTCAGGGTCTGTTGGTGGACAGGGCGATAGAGCCTGTGCCTCCCCACTTGCAAGGTCACGGATTCTACTCCAGGTATTTCCTGGTGCCCAAAAGAACCGGTGGCCTTCGACCCATTCTGGACCTCAGAAACCTCAACAAGTTCCTAGAGAAAGAAAAGTTCAAGATGCTTACTCTTGGAACACTTCTGCCCTACCTCCAGCAGGGAGATTGGCTATGCTCCTTAGATCTAAAGGATGCGTACACTCACATCCTCATTCATCCAGACCACAGAAAGTACCTCAGGTTCATTGTGGGAGGAAACCATTTTCAGTACAGAGTACTGCCTTTTGGCCTCACCTTCGCTCTCAGGGTCTTTACCAAATGCCTGGCAGTGGTGGCGGCCTACCTGAGAAATCAGGGAATCTTTGTCTTCCCCTATCTGGACGACTGGCTCATCAGGGGTCAGACGTGCTAGGAGGCCAGACAAGCCACCCTCAGAACTATTGCTCTTCGTCAAAGCCTGTGGTTTGTAATAAACTTCGCAAAGTCCACTTTGCTCCCCTCCCAGAACTTGGAGTTCATAGGAGCAAGGCTTGACTCTCTGCTGGCAAAGGCTTTCTTGCCAGAAGACAGGGCCCAAAGATTGATAGCCTTGGCAAATCAATTTCTCAGCAGGTCACTGGTCTCCGCCAGACTCTGCCTCAGGCTGCTTGGCCACATGGCTTCGACAGTGCATGTGACCCCCGATGCCTGGCTCCATATGAGGCCTGCGCAGTGGTGCCTTCAGACTCAGTGGTCACAGGTCACAGGCAGCCTCAGAGACAGGATAAGGGTGTCCAGACAATATCTGCACTCCCTCAACTGGTGGCTGCATCCACCCAATCTACTGAAGGGGATGCCTTTTCAGATTCCTGGGCACACGGTGGTGCTGACCACCAACGCCTCCCTGCAGGGCTGGGGAGCTCATTGTCTAGGCAAGTGCACCCAGGGCCTGTGGTCTCCTTGGGAAGCTGCACAGCAGATCAATCTCCTCGAACTCAGAGCTATTCGATTAGCACTCAAAGCTTTCTCTCCTGCCCTGGCTGATCAATCTGTCCTGGTTCAGACAGACAACCAAGTAGCCATGTTTTATGTGAACAAACAGGGCAGGACTGGGTCCAGAATCCTTTGTCAGGAGGCTCCGGACCTTTGTTAATTTGCCCTCAAGCACAACATGCTCCTCAAGGCTGTGTACCTTCCAGGCCAGGACAACTGCCTGGCCGACAGATTAAGCAGGATTCTGCAGCCCCACAAGTGGCAGCTGCATCCTTCAGTAGTCCAGAAGATCTTCCTAAAATGGGGTCTCCCTTTGATAGATCTCTTTGCCAGTCCAATGAACAAGCAACTGCCAAATTTCTACTCCAGGCAACCGCATCCTCTGAGGATAGCAGCAGATGCTTTTCTGATTCCATGGTCTCAGGGCCTCCTGTATGCGTTTCCTCCCACGCCCTTGGTGGCCCGAACTCTCTTCAAAATTGTTCAGGACAAGGCCTCGGTCCTGCTGGTGGCTCCCAGGTGGCCGAGACAGCCTTGGTTTCCGCTTCAACTGGCAGTGGATCCCCCACTGCCTCTGGGGTTGCAACCCGACCTTCTCTCTCAGGATCAGGGTTCCCTTCTGCACCCCAATCTCAAAGCTCTCAATTTGATGGCCTGGAGGCTGCAAGGGTAGTTTTGGCTCCCTGGGGCCTACCTCAGGAAGTTGAGGAGGTTGTCCTCGCCTCTAGGAAACAGTCCACTAGGAAAACCTATGCTCTCAAATGGAAGAGGTTTTCTGTGTGGTGTCAGCTATTTATTTATTTATTATTTATTTATTATTTATTACAGGCTCTTATATACCGCTCTATTCAGCATCAGCGCGGTTCACAATAAAACAACATACCATAACAACACATTGTTTGGTTTTTACATAGAACAAGGTCGGAGAACTTGGATAAAACATGTATGTACAGAGGATCCTTTCTCCTGTACTGTACCAGTAGTGCTTCAGTACTTACTGCACTTATCCAATCAGGGACTTAAGTCCAGTTCTGTTCGGGTCCACCTCTCAGCTCTAGCGGCTCACCACTCACTGGTGGGACAACATTCTCTCTCGGGTCACCCCTTAGTGTCCCGCTTTCTCAGGGGCTTGCTTTTACTCAAGCCCCCGATCCGTCCTCCTGCCACTGAGTGGGAGTTGAATGTGGTCTTGCAGCAACTGACTCGCCCACCTTTTGAGCCCATGGCTACTTGCCCACTACGCTTCCTCTCCTGGAAGACACTCTTCCTGATAGCCCTTACTTCGGCTAGGCGAGTGAGTGAGCTTCAGGCCCTGGTCTGTGATAGGCCTTACACCAGGATTTATAGGAACAGGGTAGTCCTCAGGACTCATCCAAAGTTCCTCCCAAAAGTTGTCTCCTCGTTCCACCTCAATCAGGAGGTGGTTCTTCCAACATTCTTCCCTAGGCCTCATGCAAGCCAGGCTGAAGCAGTTCTGCATACCCTGGACTGTAGGAGGGCCTTATCCTTCTACCTTGACCGTATGCAGGGGCATAGAAGGCCTACTCAGCTCTTCGTCTCCTTTGACCCTAATAAGTTAGGGTTGGCTGTGTCCAAGCGTACCTTGTCCATCTGGGTGGCTGACTGTATCACCTGGGCTTACAGGGCGGCTGACCTTCCTTTGCAGGGTCGGGTTACGGCCCACCGTGTCAGGGCAATGGCTGCCTCAGTGGCTCATCTCTGCTCTGTGCCCTTGGTAGACATCTGCAGGGCTGCAACTTGGTCTTCAAGCCAGACGTTTGCGGCCCATTACTGTCTGGAGAGGGAGTCCCGTAGGGACAGTGCTTTTGGTCAAGCAGTACTCCGGAATCTCTTTGAGTTTTAGGCAACTCCTGCCCTCTGTTGGGCTACCGGTGGAGGTTGTGTCTTTCAAAAGCCTTTCTTTGCTGCTGAGACTAGAGGGAGTTCTCTTGTTCAGCCTGGGTTCCTCGGTAGCCCAGAGCTAGGGAGTCACCCATATGTGAGGACTGACTTCCTGCTTGGTCCTGGAGAAAGAGTAGTTACTCACCTGTAACAGGTGTTCTCCAGGAGCAGCAGGAATCAGTCCTCACAACCCTCCCTCCTCCCCTTGGAGTTGCAGTTGTACATAGTTTATTTTTCATTTTTGTGTGCTGTTCTTAGCTATGTCATTTGACTGAGGTAAGGTGGCACCTTTAGGCGGGAAGGGAACCGCGCATGCATGCCTGCATTCCCAAAGGCTTTCATAGAAAGCTGGGGAAATGCTCCGCTAGGGCTTCATCGGCGCCGATGACACCCATATGTGAGGACTGATTCCTGCTGCTCCTGGAGAACACTTGTTACAGGTGAGTAACTACTCTGACTCAAACGTGCCTCATGATATAAAGCTTTAAACGCTAACATGATGATCTTGAATGTAATACACCACCATACAGGTAACCATTGTAAACTACACAATATCTGAGTAATGTGGAGGGTTATAAAATTACCCTCCACCTGTGAGGGATATCCCACAGGTGTACAGGTGGTGAGTGTGAGGGACATGGGTACTTGCACAAAGCAAGCATATGAGATAAACTAAAAACATCTCTCTTCATTGAGCAATATGGGCTAGACACAAATGTTTTGTACCTGACCCTACAAGTGACCTACTACCACATATGGACTAACTGTTTCCCCCATTAATTCCAAGTTGTATGCTTCCCTATTAAGTTCTATGTAATACCCTTTGATTGAAGATAAAATGGTATATAAAAAAATGTTAAATAAGGGTACAAGTTCAGTATGACCCAAGTAAAAAAGGTGAGATGAATGATCTGCTTTGTGACTGTTCTGTGTCTAATTTTCCTTCTCTTTCCCAGGAGAGGAAGCAAAGAACCCGCAGCATTCCATTCCCATTGGCATCATCGTATCCCTCTCGATTTGCTTTGTGGCATATTTTGGGGTGTCAGCTGCGCTCACCTTAATGATACCTTATTACCTCTTGAACAAAGAGAGCCCGCTTCCTGAGGCCTTCAAGTACGTTGGCTGGGAGCCAGCCCGTTACGTGGTAGCAGTTGGTTCTCTCTGTGCCCTCTCTACCAGGTGAGATATGACACTTTTGTCAGAGTGTTCTGATGTGTAGTCTTCATGGTCACAATCAGAAAAAGCTTGTACTGGGTGTAACTCTATTTTTTCAGTCTAATTATGTAATCGTAATGTAGTAGTTATAATAGCAGTCCTGCCTGCACAGATCCTGGATCTCCCCAAGTCTGCCTTCTAGCTGTGGAGAGAGAAGTAAGCCTTAATTACTTATGACTGTTTACTGCCACTTACATTTTGCACATTTCTTGATCAGAAGCTCCTGCTTGAAAATCAGCAAAATTTGGAGTGACACTCTTTAACAGGAGATTAATTACTTTTTGTTATAAACTGTGGGGTCAATATTCAGCTAAACAAATAAAGGCAACCAGATATTTTTAAGAGGATATTTTGAAAAGCTGTCTGAATAAATTCATAGAACAGAATATAGCCAGTTAAAGATACCCGGATATCTTAGGCCTGCTAGTTCTGTGGCCATCTTATCCGATTGACTTTAATCAGAAAGTGGATGAATAGTGCTCATATCAAGCAAAGGTTTAAACCCACTCTTGTCATGCCTTCTGTGCCTCATTTAAACAGATTAACCTTTGGCCAGACATCTTGATGTCCGGCCAAACGTTATGAATTGTACTGCCCTAGAAATTTAAAAACGAACATCATATTAGCTTCCAAAGTTAACTGGATAAATGCTTTTGTATACCCACCTCTTACTCCTAAACATTACAGGGCCGATATTCGATGTTGGCAGCTAGGCGCGAATACAGCGCCTGGCCATCGGCGCTGAACCTTAACCCAGGATATTCAGTGCTGGGGTCATATTTGGTCCAGGCATTGAATATCTGGTGTTGCCGCACATGCTCCAGAGCTGCAAAAGCTAACTGGGCAGTGGTGATATTGCACCACTGCCCCGTTTTCTCCCTCAGATAAAAGATAGACCAGCTTTTGCTGCGCTATCTTATCTCCAGGAACAAGCAAGAATAAAGTTTTCACATATGGGTGACATCGGTACTGACGGAGCCCGCGTGGGAATGCTCCCCAGCGTCCAATAAGAAAGCTTTTGGGAGAATCCCACTGTGCCTGAGCAGCTACCTTCCCGCCTTTCCTGCTCTCTCTCCTCAGTTCTTTGTTTTCCACGGAGCTGACAGGAAGCAAATCCTGTCACCACAGAAAATTCTTGTTTTTTATATTTTTGTGGTTCGCGTCTGCCTTCTCATCGATGCTGGTACTGACCTCCATAGGTACTGCCTTTCTTTCTTCTTTTAAAAAAACAAAAACAAACTGAAGGTTTTCCTTTCTTCAGGCGCATCAACGCCATCTTAGGCCTAGGCCTTCCATTTGTCTTTGATAAAATGAAGAAACCATCCAGAGGTTTTAAGAAGTCTAAGTGTGGCGGTACCATCTTGGCCACAGACACCCATGACTGGTGTCTAAAATGCCTAGGGCCTGATCATCAACCATCAGAATGTCTTCTCTGCAGAAAGATGACTAAGAGAGGCTTACAGAATTGAGCTGCAAAGCCAGGCACCCTCTTTGCCTCTGAAGCCATCTCTTTAGCATCAATGTCATCGAGAACTTCATCTTCCTCCCAAGGATCTCAGGTATCGAAACCTAAGTCTTCATCAAAGACTGGCCGCCCAACGAAGGGTAGATCTTCTAAGCATCGAGATGCCTCGGGTGTTGCCCTGGAGTGGGACACACCGGCCAAACAACCCCAGCGGGAGGACCTTCCCTCCAAAGCCTTAGTGGGGACCCAAGATGCTCCCGAAGCCTCTACCTCCGGAGAGCTCCTGGTGCCATGCTCAGGGATCATGGCCTGAAATTCCGGTACCAAGCATCGGCAAGCTCCATGGATCAACGTATCCTTGCCATCTAGTAGAGCTTAGCGGCCTTACTGGTAGCCTCGGTTCCAGTGAAACTCTTAAACTCGGTTCCGCAGGCGACTGTACCGATACAGGCTGCATCGACTTCCTTGCCGCTTTCCACGCTACCGCCCATACCGGCCCTCGAATCTGTTTCCGGTACCGAGGTTCTGACTACACAGATTCCAGGTACCGGCTTCAACCTGTACAGAGCGGGAACACCCTGCCTGACGATACTTCGAGTCTTTGGATTTCGATTCCTTGGATGATGAATCGGCCGATACGCAACATGCAAACTCTCCCGGAGGATCTGTCTCCGTCTCCACAACGCCACATGTCCCCACCAGAGGACATGTCTTTCTAAGACTTTATTCACAATGTTGCTAGGGGACTGTCTATAACAGTAACATCGGAGAAAGAGCCTATGGCCAAAGACTACTTCACGACCTCATGCTTCGTATGTGGGAGACACCTCTGACTATTAATCCCCATACCCACTGGCTTGATACCGGGTACCACAGTGTCCTGATTTTCAAAAAATACAATTGCCGCACCATTCCATGGTAGTGGAATCAGCAATGCGTGGAATCAAGAGCGTGAAAACACATTCCTCGAACTCTCCGGGTAGGGAATCGAGACCCCTCGATGCCTTTGGTCGATGTTACTTTCAAGTCTCCATGCTATCGGCCAGAATTAGTTCTTACATACTCTATATGGGTATGTTCCTCAAAGAGGTGGCTAAAGATTTGGAGTTAATAGCTCTTCTTCCCGATGACAAGAAGGCGGATTATCTCACCCTTGTAAAGAATGCTCAGAATGTCTCAAAAGTTTGTTAATAGAGCAACTTTTGATTGCTTTGAGTGTATCAGCAGAACTTCATCTATCTGCATTGGTGCACGCAGGATTGTTTGGCTCCAAGCATCGGATCTTGAACAGTGGGTTCAAGATAAGCTGGGTAATATCCCTTGCACTGGTGAAAAAATTTTTGGCAAGGATTGACAAGACAAGGCCTCTCAGTTGGAGTCTGAGAACACTACCCTAAATAGGCTCTCTAGATCTACTGCCAACAGTGCTAAGAAGAAAACGGCAAAGAAAGCCTTCTTCAATAAAAAGTAGTATTATCCTTCGTATACCACTGCTGGTCAATGTCAGCATCATGCTCCTCAGAAGGGACAACAGCCTCCAAAACAGCAAAAGAAGGCTCAGACTCCCAAGTCAGCAGACTCAGGCTGCTCTGGGTTTTTGACTCCTTTCTAGAGAACATAATTGTCCTGCCTCTGGAGAATCCTGACCCCATCCACATTCCTGGCAGACTCTGCCATTATGCCCTCATATGGCATCTCACCACCTTGGAGCAATGGACATAAACAATAGTATGGGAGGGATACAGACTTCATCTACGAAGCCTACCCTTCCTCGCCCCCCCCCCCCGACTTCACCAAGAGAATTCCATTCTCAGCCCCCTCTCATTGCTCTTTTGCTACAGGAGGTTACCTCCCTTCTACTGCAGGGCGCAATAGAGGAGGTTCCAACATTCCAGCAGAGAATGGGCTTCTATTCTCCCTATTTTCTTATTCCAAAGAAAATGGGGGGATACAGGCCCATTCTAGATCTCAGGGTCCTAAACAAGTATCTCTTTCAGGAGAAGTTCAAAATGGTCTCCCTGGGGACCCTTCTTCCCTATCTCCAGAGTCAGGTCTGGCTCTGTTCTCTAGATCTAAAGGTTCTCCAGGACCAATCAGGAAGTCAGTCTTCACATATGGGTGACGTCGGCGCTGACAGAACCCCCATGCGGAGCATTTCCCCAGCTTTCAAAGAAAGCTTTTGGGAATGTAGCCACGCATGCGCGGTCCCCTTCCCACCCAAAGGAGCCATCTTGCTCAGTCTTTTTTTCCGCGGAGCCCTACGGACGTGTGTCCTTGTCACCCGTGGAAAAAGTGGATCTTCCTGCGTTGAGACAAATTTTTTTCTTTGGTTCGTCGTCGGTTCCCTTTCCCGCCTGGACTCGGTACGCCGGTGCTGAGCCCGGATCTCATTTTTTCGGTTTTTGTCCTTCGAGACTGCGTTCACGCCAATTTTTTCTTTTCCCTGGCAGCCTGATTTTTTGATCTTGCTGGGGCCCTTTTTCCCCCGATGACTGCCAGTGGCTTTAAGAAGTGTGATCGGTGCAAGAAACTGATGTCTCTCACCGACACCCATGACTGCTGCCTCCGGTGCCTGGGACCTGACCATGATCGTAAGGTCTGTAGTCCCTGTGGCAAAATGTCCTCGAAGGCATTGCGGAGCCGTCAGCACCAGCGTGAGAGGATCTTCTCCAACTCTGCGTCCGGACGGGTCCAGACTTCGTCAGAGGCCTCGACGTCTCGTGAATCTGACCCCGAGCATCGTCGGGGCTCCTCTGAGATGGAGTCCCCCTCGAGGGAGCACTGAAGGAAGAAGAAACCCCCGCAAGGGCGGCATCGGTGGACGCTCTACGAGGGCCAGGTCGCATAGCCCCGATCGCTGTCCCGGGTCTTCGGAGTCGGAGAGGCCTGCAAAGCATCCTCGTGTAGAGTCGGAAGCCCCGAGTCACGTGAGTACTGTAGTCCTCGTGGACTCTCCTCCGGGGGAGCCGACATTAGGCCCGACACCGTCAGGGCCCGAGTCAGAGGCTGCTGGGTCTCCTGAGCTTGGACTCAGGTTGACGGCCTTGGAGAGCAGATTGTCTGCCTTCATGGAGCAGCAGCGGGTGCTGATCGCCGGCCTCACCAGCGCATCTGCCCCGACCACCAGGACATCGATCCGAGCCAATCCTCGAGACCATGCGAACTCGAGTCAATCCTCGGCCGAGGTCATCCTCGGCCTCCCGTTCGGGACCGAGGTCGTCAACACCGGTACCCTCGGCGTTGGGGCGGATGGCGTCGGTGCCCGCCCACTCGGAGCTGCTCGATTCCTCCTCGGAGGAATCGTCGTGGGAGACTGAGGAAGAGGAGTCACCGGACACCCTCCGGACACGGTGTGTCCCTTCGGACTCACCGGGATCCGAGCCTAGGACGAGGTCCCCCCCGGAGGATACCCGGTTCTTGGATTTCGTATGGGACATGGCCAAAGCCTTCGCCTTCCCGGCGGATCCCGAGGAGGCACCTCGAGCCGAGGAGCTTGAGGCCCTGAGGTATGACTCTCCTCCCAAGGAGGCCTTTACTGTACCGGTTCCTCCGATGCTGAAGCGGCTGCTCTTCCGCATGTGGGAGGCGCCGGCCTCGATGCCGGTTCTAAGCAAGCGGGTCGATTCCTTCTATCGAGTCCGCAAGAGCCCCGGATTCCAAAAGGCACAGCTACCGCACCACTCCATGGTTGTGGAATCGGCCATGCATCGCCTGAAGAGTCAGAAGATGCACTCCTCGGTGCCTCCCGGCAGGGAAGCCCAGAACCTGGATGCCCTCGGTAGAAAGTGCTTCCAGGGCTCTATGCTTGCTTGCCGCATCCAGACCTACCAGCTGTACATGGGCATGTACCTTCGAAACCTGGCAAAGGAGATTGCCAGGTTCGTTGCTGGTCTGTCCGAGGAACCCTTGCAGAGGTTCAAGGCCTTGTCTTCTGGTATTCGAGAGTACTCAAAGTTTATCTCTCGAGCATAGAAACATAGAAACATAGAAATATGACGACAGAAAAAGACCACATGGCCTATCTAGTCTGTCCTTCCATAACGACTACAACAGTCCCCTTTTTACCTTTAGAGATCCTCTGTGTTCCATGCTTTTTTGAATTCAGTTACTGTCCTCATCTCTACCACCTCCACTGGGAGACTATTCCACGGATCCACTACTCTTTCCGTAAAGAAATATTTACGCATATCACTCCTGAATCTATCTCCCTTCACCCTCATCCCATGTCCCCTCGTAGTAGAGCTTGCTTTCAATTGAAAGAGGCTCTCTCCCTGAACATTTATGCCACAGAGGTATTTAAACATCTCAATCATATCACCTCTATCCCGCCTTTCCTCTAAGGTGTATATATTAAGATCCTTCAGTCTGTCCTCCTATGCTTTATAATGAAGACCACTAATCATTTTAGTAGCCACCCTCTGCACCGACTCCATCCTGTTCACAACCTTTTTGAAGGTGCGGTCTCCAGAATTGCACACTATACTCCAAATGAGGTCGCACCAAAGACTTATACAGAGGCATTATCACCTCCTTTTTTCTGCTAGCCATTCCTCTCCGTATGCACCCAAGCATCCTTCTAGCTTTTGCCATCGCCTTATCTACCTGTTTAGCTACTTTAAGATCATCAGACACAACCACGCCTAGGTCCCGCTCTTCTTTAGTGGACAAAAGTACTTCACCCACTATACTATATTGCTCCCTTGGATTGCTGCAGCCCAAATGCATGACTATACATTTTTTAACATTAAATCCCAGCTGCCAAATTCTAGACCAATTCTTCAAGCTTAGCTAGATCCCTCCTCGTGTTATCTACCCCTTCCTGGGTTTCTACTCTATTGCAGATTTTGGTATCATCCACAAAGAGGCAAACCTTACTTGAAAACCCTTCCGCTATATCACTAACAAAGATGTTAAAAAGAATCGGACCAAGGACAGATCCCTGGGGCACACCACTGATAACATCCTTCTCCTCAGAGTGAGCTCCATTTACTTGTACTCTTTGTCGCCTCCCACCCAACCAATTTCTAACCCAAGCAGTAACTTTAGGGTCCATCCCTAGGGTGCTCAGTTTGTTTATAAGTCGCCTGTGAGGAACAGTGTCAAAGGCTTTACTGAAATCTAAATACACCACATCTAGGGCTCTCCCTCGGTCCAACTCCCTGGTCACCCAGTCAAAGAAATCAATCAGATTTGTCTGACAAGACCTGCCTCTGGTGAATCCATGCTGCCTCGGATCCTGTAATCCGCTGGACTCCAGAAACCTCACTATTTCTCTTTCAGTAGCGTTCCCAATAATTTACTCACCACTGAAGTTAAACTAACCGGCCTGTAGTTTTCAACCACATCCTTACTTCCGCTTTTGTGTAAAGGCACTCATGAGCCTCTCTCCAGTCCTTTGGCAACCCTCCCGACTCCAACGAGGCATTGAAAAGGTCAGTCAGTGGAGCTGCTAGAACGTCCCCAAGTTCCCTCAGTATTCTCGGGTGTATCCCATCCAGTCCCATCGCTTTGTCTACTTTAAGTTGAGATAGTTTCTCACGAACACAGTCTTTTGAAAATTGTTCAAGATGTCCTTTGCTTCTGTTCCTATTTGTGGGTGTTTTCTGAGGTCCTGCTCCTGGTTCTTCATCTGTGAACACAGAACAAAAATATTTGTTAAGCAATTCTGCTTTATCCTTATCAGCTTCTACATATTCCTCTCCTGCACCCCTTGAGTCCGACAATACCAATCTTGCCCTTCCTCTTTTCACTAATATATCTGAAAAATGTCTTAATCCCCCATTTTATTGCATTGGCTATTTCCTCCTCCTTTTGAATCTTTGCCTTCTTGACTACTTTGCTAGCTTCTCTAAGTTTTTCCAAATACAGATGCCTGTCTTCCTCTCTCTGTGATCTCTTGTATTTCATGAAGGCCTCCCTCTTTTTCTTCACATTTTCAGCTACTTCTTTCAAAAACCATAGCGGTCTCCTTTTCCTTTTACCTTTATTTACCATTTAAACAAAAAGGTTGGTTGCCCTTAAAATCTCCCCTTTCAGTTTTTCCCACTGTTTTTCTACATCCCTCAGCTGTTCCCATCCAACTAACGATTCCCTGAGGTATTGGCCCATCTTCACAAAGTTAGTCTTCCTAAAGTCTAAGATCCTCACCTTTGAATGGATTCTAACAGCCCTAGTCCTAATACTGAACCACACCATCTGGTGATCACTGGATGCAAAATGATCTCCCACTATAACATCAGAAACACTTTCACCATTGGTAAGCACCTAGTACAATATGGCCCCTTCACGTGTGGGGTCTGTTACCAATTGCCTGAATAGTTCTCCCTGTAGAGAATCCATGATCTCCTTACTTCTAGATGATACTGCAGCAGGAATGTGCCAATCAACATCTGGCATATTGAAATCTCCTATCAGTAGCACGTCCCCTTTCCTAGCAATTCTGCACATCGTCTTCAATTAACTCTCTGTCCACCTCTTCCTCTTGTGAGGGAGGTCTGTATATCACACCAATGTAAATAGATTTCTCTTTCCCTCTTTCTAGTTTAACCCACAATGCCTCCCCTCTCCCTTTTAAGCTTTGTAATTCCAAAGCTTTAATAGTAGTTTTTACATATAGTGCCACTCCTCCTCCCCTACTTCCTACCCTGTCCTTTCTGAATAAACTATAGCCAGGTATAGTTACATCCCAGTCATGGTTTTCTGTGAACCATGTTTCTGTAACTGCCACTAAATCCAAGTCAGCCACTCCCACCAAAGCTTCAACATCAGGGATCTTATTTCCCATGCTACGGGCATTTATACACACTGCTTTCCATATGTTACCCCTTTTACCCATTTCCATTAAGTTATTTAATGTATCACCTACCTGGGGGCTTTCACTTACCTGGGGGCTTTCTTCACCCATCCCCAACGAATCTAGTTTAAAGCCCTCTTCAGTAGATTAGCCAGTCTACTACTGAGGACGCGTTGACCTTTCTTAGGCAGATGGATGCCATCTCTGCTCTGCAACCCTTGGAACAGCATCCCATGGTCTAGGAAACCAAAACGGTCTTGATGACACCATCCACGCAGCCATGCATTCATCTCCAGGATGCAAGCCTCTCTGCCTTGGCCTTTACCCTCAACAGGGAGGATTGAAGAGAACACCACCTGTGCACCTAACTGCTTCACCCTCTGTCCCAGAGCCATGAAGTCACTTTTGATACGTTCCGAGGTATACCTGGCAGTATCGTTTGTTCCAACATGGATTAGCAACATTGGGTAATAGTCAGTGGGCTTGATGAGTCTCTGCAAACTCTCCGTAACATCTTGGATTTTGGCACCAGGCAGACAGCATACCTCTCTGGACATCAAGTCTGGTCGGCAGATGGACTCCTCAGTACCCCTCAGATGAGAGTCTCCAACCACTACTACCCTTCGTTTCCTTGTGGTCACTGATTCTGCAACTTTGGGGTACTTGAGCTCTGGTTCTTCCTTTTCCAGGGATGCTTTCACCTCCTCCACTTCCAGGGCTGCATAATGGTTCTTCGATTCAAGGGCTGGAGAAGTTGGATTGGTGATTTTGCAGGCCCTGGTGACTTGTGTCCAATCATCGACATTCTGTTGGCACCCATCTTCTCCTCTGCTGGAGAGTTTGGTTGCTGCAAGAAGCATCTCATCAATGTACTTCTAACTGTCTTGAATGCTCCTCTGCCTCGCCACCTCTTCTCTGAGTTCCTCCACTTGTTTCCTCAGAGCTTCAGCATGCAGGCACCCTGCACATGGAACTGGTTCTTCAACTGGCATTAGGACCTCTGTCTGGACCGAGGCAGAAGCTGTAACGGGGGCAACAGCTTTAGCGATATGATTTTTCCCAGCCATTGTTATGTTTGTGGAGCTTAGGTATCTGTTAAAGCAAAAGAGAGAGATCTACCAAGTACCAGCCGGTTTCCCAGCTGTCCTTTCAGAGAAAAAGCAGTTATATCTCCTTAATTGTATTCAAAATGTGCTGGTCCAATTCTCTGTGCTTTGTCAAATGAGGAGGTGCCCTATAAAGCAAGACTACTCGCTAGGGGTGGGTGGGAGTTGGGGTGGGTAGGGAGCAGCCTATGATGGATTTGAGGTTTCGGCTCGAGTAGCAGGGGCCAATATCGGTGCACGCCGCCAGGCCTGGCTACAATCCTCGGACCTCGAGCCATGGGTACAGGATAAGTTGGTCGATGTCCCTTGTTGAGGTGAAAACCTCTTTGGCAAGCCCATGGCGGAAAAGGCTGCAGAACTAGAGACCGAGACTCTTACCCGGACAAGGCTTTCCAGGAAAACCTCTGCCCCTTCTCAGAAGAAGAAGGTCTCGGGGAAAAAGGCCTTTTACCCGAGGAGGAGCACTGCCTACAAAACCTACCCTCACTACCAGGCCTCTGCAGCTCCCCAACAGGGCCAGCAGGCCAAGGGGCAGGGTCATGTGCCCCGTAGGCAGAAGGCTTCCAAGCCTCCTACTCCAGCTTCTGCTCAGCAGGGAGGGGTTTTTTGGCTATGCCAGCATAGCCCTCTCCTCCTCTTCAGGGCACAGGAGGTCGGCTGACCCTGTACGCAGACAGGTGGCCAGCCATTACAGGGGATTCTTGGGTGTTAAGCATCATCGAGAGGGGCTATCTACTCCACTTCACCCAGATACCCCCTCCTACTTTCCAGGGGAGCCTCCAAGACCCCCTCTGCACAGTAACTTACTCCTTCAGGAGTTGGAAGGTCTGCTACAGGAACAGGCGGTGGAACCGGTGCCTCACCACCTGGAAGGTTAAGGCTTCTACTCGAGGTACTTCCTGGTACCAAAAAGAACAGGAGGCCTCAGACCCATCCTAGACCTGAGAAATCTGAACAAGTTTCTGGAGAGAGAAAAGTTCAAAATGCTTACCCTTGGAATCTTACTGCCCTACCTCCAGCAGGGAGATTGGCTATGCTCCTTAGACCTGAAGGATGCTTATACTCACATCCTCATCCATCCAAGTCACAGGCAATACTTCAGATTTGTGGTGGGAGGGATCCACTTCCAGTACAGAGTGCTTCCCTTTGGCCTCACCTCCGCCCCCAGGGTTTTTACAAAGTGCCTGGCGGTGGTTGCGGCCTACCTCAGGAACCAGGGGATCTTTGTGTTCTCTTACTGGGACGATTGGCTTATCAGGGGCCAGTCTCCACAAGAGGCCAGGCAGGCCACCTTCAGAACCATATCCCTGCTTCAGCACCTGGGGTTCGTTATAAACTTCCCAAAGTCCACTTTAGTTCCCTCACAGGACGTGGAGTTCATAGGGGCGAGGTTGGATACCATCCATGCAAAGGCCTATTTGCCTGTGGACAGAGCTCACAGGCTGATGAAGTTGGCCGGCCAGTTTCAGGCGAACTCTCTGGTCTCTGCCAGACACTTCCTCCGGCTCTTAGGTCACATGGCTTCCACAGTGCATGTCACCCCAAATGCCCATCTGCACATGAGGCCGGCTCAGTGGTGCCTCAGGGCACAGTGGGTACAGGCCACAGGGAAGTTGTCAGACAGGATAAAGGTGTCCAAACCCTTGGTGGACTCCCTACGCTGGTGGAGACATCTCCCAAACCTGGTCGGGGGAGTTCCTTTTCGAGCCTCCCCTCACACTCAGGTACTGACAACCGATGCTTCCCTGCAAGGCTGGGGGGCACATTGCCAGGGGACCTGCACCCAAGGCCTGTGGTCTCCCTGGGAGGCCGCCCAGCAGATCAACCTGTTGGAATTGAGGACCATTCGACTAGCCTTACGGACTTTCTCTCGGGTCCTCTCTCACCAGTCTGTCCTAGTTCAGATGGACAACCAGGTGGCTGTGTTCTACGTGAACAAGCAGGGAGGCACAGGATCCCAACTCCTGTGCCTGGAAGCACAAGCTGTTTGTTCCTGGGCTATCAATCAGGGCATGACCTTCAGGGTGGTCTACCTCCCAAGCCTGGAAAACTACCTGGTGGACAGGCTAAGCAGACTCCTGCGGCCTCACAAGTGGCAGTTGGATCCTCGGGTAGTCCAACAGATCTTTCTGAAGTGGGGACTTCCGACCATGGATCTTTTTGCCAGTCCGCTGAACAGGCAACTATCCAAGTTCTGTTCCAGACAACCGCATCCTCTGAGGGCAGCGGCAGATGCTTTCCTGATCCCCTGGTCAGAAGGCCTGCTGTATGCGTTTCCTCCCACACCTCTGGTGGCCCGGACTCTATTCAAAATCCAGCAGGACCGAGCCACGGTGATCCTGATAGCCCCCAGGTGGCCCAGGCAGCCGTGGTTCCCTCTTCTTCTGCAGTTGGCGGTGGATGCTCCACTTCCTCTGGGGCTGCAACCCGACCTTCTGACTCAGGATCAGGGGTCCCTCTTGCATCCCAACCTCAAATCCCTCAATTTGATGGCCTGGCTGCTGAAAGGCTAGTCCTTGCTCCCTTGCTTCTACCAAAGGAGGTTGAAGAGGTGGTGTTGGCCTCCAGAAAGCATTCCACTCGGAAGGCCTATGCTCTGAAGTGGCGTAGGTTTTCCACTTGGTGTTCTCAACAACAGGAGGATCCTTGCTCCTGCTCGGTCCCGGTGGTACTGCAATACCTGCTCCACCTGTCCAACCTAGGACTTCAGTCCAACTCTGTCCGCGTCCACCTCAGTGCCCTCTCAGCTCACCACTCGCTGGTGGATGGACAATCCCTCTCGGGCCACCCTCTGGTGTCTCGCTTCCTCAGAGGCCTGCTTCTGCTCAAGCCTCCTATTCGTCCACCGGCCACTGAGTGGGATCTCAATGTGGTCTTGCAGCAACTGACTCGCCCACCTTTTGAGCCGATGGCTACCTGCCAGTTACGTTTCCTATCCTGGAAGGTGTTGTTTCTTGTGGCACTCACCTCGGCTAGGCGTGTGATTGAGCTTCAGGCCCTGGTCTCGGATAGACCGTATACGAGGTTCTGTAAGAACAGGGTAGTCTTGAGGACTCATCCTAAGTTCCTTCCCAAGGTAGTGTCCTCCTTTCACCTCAACCAGGAGGTGGTACTTCCGACGTTCTTTCCCAGGCCGCACGCCAGTAGGGCCAAAACTGTCTTGCATACCCTGGATTGTAGAAGGGTGCTGTTCTTTTACCTAGAACGTACGCAGGGGCATAGAAGGGCTTCTCAGCTCTTCATTTCCTTTGATCCTAATAAATTGGGTTTGCCTGTCACTAAGCGTACGTTGTCCATCTGGGTGACAGACTGTATCGCCTGGGCGTACAGGGCAGTCAGCCTCTCCCTGGAGGGTCGAGTCACGGCCCACCAGGTCAGGGCAAAGGCCGCATCAGTAGCTCACTTCCGTTCTGTTCCGTTGGCAGACATCTGCCGGGCCGCTACTTGGTCTTCAAGCCAGACTTTTGCGGACCACTACTGCCTCGAGAGGGTGTCCCGTAGGGACAGTGCTTTCGGGCAAGCGGTACTCCGTAATCTCTTTGAGGTTTAGGCAACTCCTACCCTCCGACCCTGGTGTTGGGCTACCATACGGGTGTGGTCTCCAAGAAGATTCTCTCACTGTTGCTGAGGCTCTAGAGGGAGCTCTATTTTTCAGCCTGGGTTCCTCGTAGCCCAGAGCTAGGGAGTCACCCATATGTGAGGACTGACTTTCTGCTTGGTCCTGGAGAAAGAGTAGTTACTCACCTGTAACAGGTGTTCTCCAGGAGTAGGGAGGAGTGGCCTAGTGGTTGGGGCAAGGTACTACAGGCCAGAAGGTTGGTGGTTCAAATCCCACTAGAGGACAGCAACCTTGGGCCGGAAGGACTTGGGTTTCTAGTCCCACAGATGCTCCTTGTGGTCTTGGGCAAGCCACTTAACCCTCCATTGCCCATGTTCCCTGTAAGTATTAGTGTATGTGTCTCATATCCCCTTGTGTTAAATGTATCCCCCAACCGCTTTGACCCGGTGAAAAGCACTATATAAATGCAGCTAAATAAATAAATAGGAGGAATCAGTCCTCACGACCCTCCCTCCTCCCCTTGGAGTTGCAGTTGTATATAGTTCATTTTTCTTTTTTCGTGCTGTCTTTTAGCTATGTCATTGGACTGAGCAAGATGGCACCTTTGGGCGGGAAGGGGACCGCGCATGCGTGGCTGCATTCCCAAAGGCTTTCTTTGAAAGCTGGGGAAATGCTCCGCATGGGAGCTCCGTCGGCGCCGATGTCACCCATATGTGAGGACTAATTCCTGCTGCTCCTGGAGAACACCTGTTACAGGTGAGTAACTACTCTAACTGTACACTCATATTCTTATCCATCCAGAGCACAGAAAATTCCCGCGCTTAAAGTTTCAGGAAAGATACTATCAATAGAGCCCTGCCTTTCAGCCTCGCCTCTTCCCCAAGAGTCTTTACAAAATGCATGGCAGTAGTAACCGCATTTCTAAGGACTCTAGGGATATTTGTCTTCCTTTACTTAGATGACTGGCTCATAAAAGCAAGGACCTCTCAAGAGGCCATTCTGTCTCTCTCATGCACCATGCAGGTGTTACATCATTTGGGATTTATCATAAATCTTCCAAAGTTCCAACTCATCCCCTCTCTAGAATTCATAGGGACCCTCTTAAATACTCAGCAGTCAAGGGCGTTTCTGCCCCAGCTCCGCTGTGCTCGTCTCAATCAGTTAATATCTCAGGCATGTCTCAAGAATTATCTGATTGCTTGAGAAATGCTACAACTTCTATGTCATATGACATGAACGGTGCATGTCGTTCCATATGCCTGTTTACACATGCACACAGCCCAGTGGATACTGGCATCCCAGTGGTCTCAGGCATCAGGTTGCCTGGGGGACAAGATAAGTCTCTATCCTTCTGGTCTCGTCTCTCCAGTGGTGGCAACCCCCAGAAAATCTCCTTGTACGGTCACCTTTTCAGATGCCTTCACATCAATGTACCCCGATGACGGACGCATCTAGATTGGGCTGGGGAGCCCATCTGGGGTCTCTCTCCACTTAAGAATTCTGGTCTCAGCAGGAGTCACAACTCCACATATATCTGCTGGAGCTCAGAGCTATTCTCAATGCTCTCAAAGTGTTCCAGGACCATCTTTGTTGCCACAGAGTCCTAGTCCAAACCAACAATCAAGTAGCCATGTTCTAGATGAGCAAGCAAGGCGGAATAGGTTCTTGGACCCTCTACATCAAGGTTCTGCATCTCTGGTCCTTTGCCATATATCATCACATTCACCTCCAAGTGGTGTGTCTCCCAGGCAAACACAATGTTTTAGCGGACAGACTAAGTCAAATCCTTCTCCCCCACGAGTGGTCTCTTCATGTAGACACAGTGTCCTACGTTTTTCAGATTTGGGGATCTCCAGAGATAGACCTGTTTGCCGGTCCTCAGAATGCCAAGCTCCCTCGCTTCTATACAAGGGCTCCTGCGCCAGACTGCCAATAGGTGGATGCTTTTCACCTCCAATGGGGACATGGCTTCCTATATTCCTTCCCTCCCATTCCCCTAATTCCCAAGAATTTTTTCAAACTCCAGACGGATAGGGACTTCATGAAACTTATAGCCCCAAGCTGGCCTTGCCAACCATGGTAACCTCTCCTTCTATGTCTGTCTCAGGCTCAACCCATAGATCTGGGGTCTGCTCCAGATCTCCTCTCTCAGGAGGAGGAGATGCTGCTCCATCCCAATCCGCAGTCTCTCCATCTCACAGCATGGCTGCTGAAAGCATAGCCTTCCAAGGTATTAATCTTCCCTAGGAGGTTAAGGACAACCTCTTAGCTTCTAGAAAGCCATCTACCAGATGGTCCTACACCTTCAAGTGGCATAGGTTTTCTTTCTGGTGTTCTCAGAAGAATCTTAATCCCTTCTCAGCTCCGGTGGAGGCGCTGCTTGAGTATCTCCTCCACCTATTTTCTTTTGGGCTCAAAACCAATTCTGTAAGAGTACACCTAAGTGCCTCTCACGTGCCCTTAGATGGTCAACCCATCTCCTCTCAGCCACTCATAGCACACTTCATGAGGGGTCTTCTATTAACCAAGCCTCCCATTAAGCCACCACTAATGGAATGGGACCTCAGTGTTGTTCTAGGATAGCTTCTCAAGCCGCCTTTTGAACCTTTAGCCACTACATCACTTAAGTTTCTCACATGGAAGGTCATCTTCCTCATTGCCCTCACTTCAGCAAGGTGCATTAGTGAGCTCCAGGCCTTAGTGGCTGACCTACCTTACACACAGTTCCAACATGATAAGGTAGTCCTTAGGACTCATCCTCACTTCATGCCGAAGGTGGTCTCGCCCTTCCATTAGAACCAGTCTGTCTATCTCCCTGTGTTTTTCCCTAGACCACACTCATCTAGGGCAGAAGCAACCCTCCACACTCTGGATTGTAAACGTGCCTTAGCTTTTTATCTTCAGAGGACTCGAGAGCACTGGAAAGCTTCTCAGCTGTTCATCTCCTTTGACTCTAGTCATCTTGGGTTGCCAGTCTCCAAACGTACTCTCTACAAGTAGATAGCAGACTGCATCACCTTTGCTTATGAGAAGGCAGGACTCTCCCTCGAGGGTCATGTCACTGCCCATAATGTTAGAGCCATGACTACCTCGATGGCAAATCTATGATCTGTAGCTATTGGCGAGATCTGCAAAGCAGCAACTTGGTCTTTGGTCTATACTTTTGCTGCTCACTACTGTCTGGACAAGGACTCCTGCCGGAATGCCATGTTTGGTCAGGCTGTTCTCCAGCGTCTCTTTCAGACGTGGAACAACTCCTACCCTCCATCCCGGATTTAGATACCAGACATCCATGGAGGATACATGACCTCTTTAGGCATACTTGGGACAAACCACAGCTGATTCTGAGGTCATCTTTCTGGCATCTTCTAGCTAGGGAGTCCCATATGTGAAGACTACATTCCTGCTCTGGAGATAGTGTAGTTACTCACCTGTAACAGGTGATCTTTGGGAACAGCAGAAATTTAGTCTTCACAACCCACTCTCCTCCTCTAGGAGTTATAGGGTTTCTCTTTTTTTCTCTTTCTCTCCTTTTATCTCAGTTGAGGAGGGAGAGTGGGAAAGGCGGAAAGGCAACTATGCAGGCGCAGTGGGATGCTCCCAAAAGCTTTTCTGTTGGATGCTGGGGAGTGTTCCCGCGCAGGCTCAATTGGTACCGACTTCACCCATATGTGAAGACTAAATTCCTGCTGTTCCCGGAGATCACCTGTTACAGGTAAGTAACTATGCTTTACCTGCAGTAGCTAACTAGGTAGCGGTGCAATATCGCCACTACTTGTATCTCCAGGAACAAGCAGGAATGTAGTCCACATATGGGTGTCGTCAATACCGACGGAGCCTGCGTGGGAACGCTCCCCAGCATCCAATAGGAAAGCTTTTGGGGGGCATCCCACTATGCCTGTGTTGCTCCTTCCTGCCTTTGTGACTCTCCCTCCTCAGTTCTTTGTTTTCTGCGGAGCCAGCAGGAAGCAAATCCTGTCATGGCAGAACATTTCTTTTTATTATTTTTTTTGTGGTTACGTCTGCCTTTCCGTCAACGCCGGAGCCAAACTTTTCACTATTTCTTCTTTCTGTAAAAAAAATAAAATAAAAAAATTAGCTAATTCTTTCCGGAGCTTCGATGCCGTTTCAGGCCTCAGGCCTTAGGCCTTCCATCCAGTCTACTGGCGCAATGGAAAAACCAACCAATGGTTTTAAAAAATGTTCTAAGTATGTGGTAGTATTCCTATTCGTCTCTCTGGGCCAGTCCAGAACATTTGGGTGATCAATCCGCTCCAGCAGCTGAGGACTGAAATCTGAAAGTTTTCCTGACAGTGTATCCAGCTCCCCCTGGTGTCAGCTAATCAGTCTTTCAGTCCTCAGCAGCTGAACTGGATGTCGTTGGACTCAGCTCCCCAGAGACAATGCATTGTTGTTAGATTAATTGGTAGAGAGCGACTTTGCAGAGAACGGTACAGGCAGGGAAAAAGGACCTTACTTCTCAGCAGTCCTTTCTAAGAAATCTAAGAAGAAAAAAAAAAAACAATAATAATACTGATTGATTACAACCGAAAAGGGAATTCCTTGCTCCCCTTCACACGATCAGCTGCAGCAAGAGCGATTTGGGGAAGCTCCCCTTATTTTGCTGACAGCGCGGCTCCGGCTTCTGGGGGTAGAGCCTGCCTCTTCACGAAGCGGAGGACCGGAGGAGGCACAAGCAGGCCTGGGAGCCCCAGGTTCCTCTTTTTGCCACGAGTTAACAGCACTTCCCCGACTTACCGCTAGCAGCGGCATAGCGGGGAAGGGGGAGTTGTGAGGCTGTGCGTTGCGGTCACTCCCGGTAAGTCTCCGTAATATCCCGCTGCTCTCCGCGGTATTTTTCGGGCTGTTGTAGTGCTTTTGGAGGTTGGTTTGTCCTCGGCGCGGCAGTTGGGGCTGGATCGTTGTGCTTGCGCTCAGGCAGCACGTGTTGGTCGGGTTCCCGTGGGGCCGTTCTTCGGAGGTCGAGGGGGTCCGCGTGCTGGGTTCAGCTTTGATATTTTTGCCCTTTGCGTTCGTTAGTGTTCGGGCAGTGCAGGCAATGGAGAATAAGCCTCCTGAGGGGGTTTTTGCTCTGCCTCAAAGCTCTGGGGAGAGAGCGGGAACGGCGGCCATTTTGTCGGATCAGGCCGTTTCTCCCGCGCTGCACAGCAAGCCTCAGAAAAAGAAATCTAAGACAGTCAAGCAGGCTGAGCGGGTAGATCTGCAGCAGCAGCCTATCTCGGCACTGCAGGAGTCCCTGGGGTCTTATTTCTCTCCGGACTTTATTTTATCTCTACATAATGCTTTTCTTTTAAAGAAGTCTCAATTGTCTCACACTCCTAGCTCTGACAACCTGTTTGGATCCCAGTTTGCCGGTCCTTCAGCTGAGGACCTGGGGGAAGCTAGTTCCTCGGGCTTAAGTGTAAGGACAGGAGCGTGGAAGCTAGGGAGCCCCCTCCTTCTCCTTCTCCAGGGGCTGAAGAAGGGGAGATTCTCTCGGAGGTGGGGCTGGAAGCCTGGCCAGGTGAATTGGAGGAAGGTGAATTGGGACCTGGCGAGGATCCCCATGTCTTTAGAATGTTCCGCAAAGAAGAGCTGGGAGCTTTGATTGCTCAGTCGCTGGTGGCTCTGAATATAGTCCTGCCTTCGGTTCAGCAGGAACCCCTAGAGCAGGGGTCACCAACCTCCAGAGGGCCGCGGGCCGCACAGCTGACTACCAGCAGACTCGCGGGCCGCACCCCCCTCCCCCCCGCGCGAAAAAAAAAACTGCTCATACCTGTACTTTGATTATTCCATGTCAGCTCCCTCCCTTCTTCTGCAGCCGCGGCTCCCTGCCTCTTAGGGAACCGCGGCTGTGCTTGTAAAATCATCGCGGAGCCTTTCCTGTCTTGACGGGCTCCGTGCAGCATTGTCCTGCCTCTAAAGGAAGTTGTTTACCACTTTGGAGGCGGGACAATGCTGCACGGAGCCCATCAAGACAGGAAGGGCTCCGCGATGATTTTACAAGCACAGCCGCGGTTCCCTAAGAGGCAGGGAGCCGCGGCTGCAGAAGAAGGAGTCGGTGAGTTTGCCTTGGCGGGCCGCACCGGGGTAGAGTCTCGCGGGCCGCACGGAGGGACGGCCCGCGGGCCGCAGGTTGGTGACCCCTGCCCTAGAGGATCCCTTATTGCAGGGGTTTCGTTCTGAGCAGAGGTGTTTCCCGGTACACAGGGTTATCAAACAGATGATAGAGTCTGAATGGGAGTTCCCGGAGGCTTCTCTTCGAGGGGGACGCTCGATTGCTCGGCTGTACCCGGTGCCTCAGGACGAAAAGGACATTTTGCGCATGCCTAAGGTGGACACGTTGGTTTCAGCGGTCACTAAGAAGACCACCATTCCCGTTGAAGGGGGTACTGCCCTGAAAGACTTGCAGGATCGTAGGTTGGAGGCGCTTCTAAAGCAGGCTTTTGATTCCATTGCGTTAGCTCTGCAGATTTCTATTTGTGGTTCATATGTTTCCCGGGCCTCTATCCGCTGGCTGCAAGGGGAACAGTCATCCGAAAGAGTGGAGGAAGCTGCAGCGGACGTGGCTAAGTTGGAGTCTGTGGCTGCCTATCAAGCGGATGCTTTTTATGATTTGGTTCACATTTCGGCAAAGTCTATGGCTTCGGTTATTGCCGCCAGGCGTTTCCTATGGCTCAGGAATTGGGCAGCAGATGCGTCCTCTAAGGCGCGTCTTAGTAAGCTTCCGTACAAGGGCAAGTTATTGTTTGGGGAGGCGTTAGAAAAGATTGTTAAGGATTTGGGTGACTCCAAAGGGGGGTCGGTTACCGGAGGATCGCCCGAGAGCGGCGAAGCCGGGTACCCTGCTCCGGGGTCACAGTCGAGACTTTCGCAGATTCCGGGGAGCGCGTTTCACTCCTTATCAGCGGGGACGCTTTGTGTCTAGGGGGCAGTCCTTTCGGGGGGCTAGAGGTTTCAACAGAGGCTACTTTAATGCGCAGCAGACCTCAGCTAAAAAGTCCCAATGAAGCGAGGCCGGTCCAGGTGGGGATTCCGGTGGGCGGTCGGTTACAACAGTTTCTCTCCACCTGGGCCAGCATAACCACGGACCGTTGGGTTC
Organism: Ichthyophis bannanicus; assembly: GCA_033557465.1. NCBI lineage: Eukaryota > Metazoa > Chordata > Amphibia > Gymnophiona > Ichthyophiidae > Ichthyophis > Ichthyophis bannanicus. The sequence continues at coordinate 50,647,357 of CM066036.1, read as the reverse complement.
TGGAAATTATCAGGGACGGCTATGCTTTGGAATTCGCTCAGCCGGTTCCAGAAGCTTTTGTTCTATCCCCGTGCGGTCCGCAGGCGAAGACGGAGGCCATCAGGGTGACTCTGCAGCGCTTGTTGCGTCTTCGGGCGGTAGTGCCGGTTCCTGCAGACCAGTGCGGGTTAGGTCGATACTTGATTTATTTTGTGATGCCCAAGAAAGAGGGTTCTTTTCGACCTATCCTAGATCTCAAACACGTAAATCGCTGTTTGCGAGTGCCCCATTTTCGGATGGAAACGTTGCGGTCGGTGATACGGTCGGTTCGACAGGGCGAGGTTCTGGCCTCCATCGATCTCACCGAGGCTTACTTGCATATTCCAATCAGGCTCGAACATCAGAGGTTTCTGCATTTCGCGGTGCCCCTGGGCCACTTTCAATTTCGGGTATTGCCCTTTGGGCTGGCTACAGTGCCTCGAACATTTACCAAGGTGATGGTAGTGGTGGCCGCAGCGCTACGGAAAGAGGGGATTCAGGTTCATCCCTATCTGGACGATTGGTTAATTCGGGCTCCGTCTCGGGAGGATTCGCTGGCGGCCACAGCGCGGGTGGTGCAGTTCCTCGAGCAATTATTTATTTTTATTTATTTATTTTTTATTTAACAATCATTTATTACCCGCATCTTCCAGAGTTCAGTTGCGGTTTACAATAAAACAATCCACAAAGCAAGAGCTTAGTTTTACATCGAACATTTTGTAACAATAAAGAGTAATGGTTAACAGCATGAACCAATGCATAACAGCACAAAACTGGCTTGTAAACTATGTACAATAAACTATATACAAATACAAGTTGTAGGTACTTTAGAATTGAATCATAGTGTTTTTAGGATAGTGTATTGTCTGTTAAGTTGTTAAAAATAGTATTACTCAGTCAGGATTTTTAGCCTTTATCAGGCTTTTTTAGCCTTTATCTGAGTGTATCAAGGGGTTATCTGTGTTGCCATAGTGCATGGAGAATAAATAGGTTTTTAGTTTTTTACAGAGTTCCATAATTTCGGTTATAGTTCGTAGGTCCTCCGGAAGGGAATTCCAAATCGATGGGGCTGCATGAGAAAAAGCTCTGTTGTTAGTTAATTTATTTGCTTTTATGAAATCATTAGGAGTGTTTAGTTTATTTGAGTATCCTTTTCTGTGCGTAATTTTTTGAGATTCCATGCTGATTAGATTGCTTAGTGGGATTGGAGCCATGTTATTTAAAGCTTTATATGTAGTTATTGTGGTTTTATATATTATCCTACTTTGAATTGGCAACCAGTGTAGGGAAGCTAATATTGGTGTTATGTGCTGGAATGAGTGTGCTTTCATTATAATTCTAGCTGCTGCGTTTTGTGCTAATTGGATTCTTTTTATGTTTTGTTTCGTTATTCCTAAAAGAATTAGGTTGGCAAAATCAAAGTGTGGGGTTATTGTAGCCTGGATTATATTGATGAAGTCTATTTGGTGTACTAAAGGGCGTAATTGTTTAAGGATTTTGAGTTTAAAATATATTTTCTTAATGGTGTTTCTGATGTGAGTATTCATCGTCAGATGTGTATCCAGAAAAACACCTAAGTATCTTATTTCGTTTTTTATTTTAATGTCATGATTTTGTAATGTTATGTGGGTTGGGGGGATATATGATTGGTTTTTTGTTATAATTAGGACTTCTGTTTTTGAATGATTAATGTGGAGGTTTTGAGCTTTTAGCCATGTTGTGATTTCATTGAAACAATCTGATAGTAGTTTTATTGGCAAATTAGGGATTGTGAATGGGATGTACATCATAATATCATCTGCATATAGATGATAGTATACTCCGAATTTTTTAAAGATATTACAGACTGGTTTTATGTAAATATTAGACAGGAGGGCTGATAGTGCGGAGCCTTGTGGGAGTCCAATTTCTTGTTTATATGTTTGATGTTTGGTTACCAATTCTTACATTTTGTGTTCGATTATTTAAGTAAGAGGTAAACCATTTGTGTACAGTGGCATTTATTCCTATTTGTTTCAGGTTATTAAGCATTATAGTGTGGTGAACACTATCAAATGCTGCCGAAATATCAATAAATAAGAGTATAAATGCTTGTTTATGATTATCAATCCCTTTCAGTAGTACATCAGTTAAGACTGTTAAGAGTGTTTCAACTCCATGTTGAGGCCTAAATCCATATTGGTGCTCGTCAAGTGGGTAGGATGAATCTAGGTATTCGCATAGTTGATGACCCAGTTAGGTTGGGTCATCAACTATGCGAAAAGCCATTTGGAGCCCACTCGTCAGTTGACTTACCTAGGAGCGTTGTTCGACACGGAGGTCGGGTCGGTGTTTCTTCCGAACGACAGGGTGCAGAAGATTCAGCGGCAGGTGTCGGCGTTTCTGCGAGTGAAGGCTCCGACCGCATGGCGGTATCTGCAGCTGTTGGGCTCGATGGCAGCAGCCTTAGATCTGGTTCCTTGGGCCCGGGCTCGTATGCGACCGCTCCAGAGAGCTTTGCTGTCCCGCTGGTCTCCTCAGGATCACCCTCTCTCCCGCAGGCTGGTCTGTCCGGAGGAGGTGCATCTCAGTTTGCAGTGGTGGTTGGTGCCTGCGCATCTCCGAGTGGGAGTTCCGCTAGAGGTGTCCGACTGGGTTTTGCTCACGATGGACGCCAGCCTCTCTGATTGGGGGGCTCACTGCTTGGATCAAGTGACGCAAGGAACTTGGTCTGCGGAGGAGAGGAGCTGGTCGATCAATCGATTGGAGCTCAGAGCGGTTCGTCTGGCATTGCTGGAGTTTGTCGCGGTGCTCGTGGGGAAAGCGGTTCGCATTTTTTCCGACAATCAGGTGACAGTTTCTTACATAAACAAGCAGGGTGGCACGGGCAGTGCAGTGTTGCTAGAGGAAAGCCAGCAGTTGTTTCTGTGGGCGGAGGACCATCTCTTGGCGATATCGGCGGCGCACGTGGCAGGAAAGGACAACATTCAGGCCGATTATCTCAGTCGTCATCATCTGGATCCAGGGGAGTGGGAGCTGGACGAGGCGGTCTTTCGCGAGATTTCGCTGCGGTGGGGGCAGCCAGTCTTCGATCTTATGGCGACCCAGGCCAACGCCAAGGCAGCGCGGTTTTACAGCAGGCGCAGGGAACACATGTCCGAGGGCCTGGACGGGCTTGTTCAACCTTGGCCACGGGATCAGCTTCTCTATGTCTTTCCTCCATGGCCGCTCTTGGGGAGAGTCATTCAGCGGGTGGCATCTCACAGAGGTCCGGTGGTTCTGGTGGCTCCGAATTGGCCCAGGCGTCCCTGGTACGCCGATCTGATGCGACGTCTCGTAGTTCCGCCCTGGAGGCTTCCCGTTCGCTCCGGTCTCTTGAGGCAAGGACCGGTGCTCATGCCGCAGGTGGATCGATTCTGTCTTATGGCTTGGCTCTTGAACGGGAAAGATTGTGCCGCAGGGGTTACTTGAGCTCAGTAATAGCGACTATGTTGCAGTCCAGAAAGAGATCGACTTCGTTGGCCTACGTTAGAGTATGGCGGGTGTTTGAAGAGTGGTGCGGCGAGCGTCGCATAAAGCCCTGGGGGGCGCTGCTCGCTGATATCTTAGGTTTACTTCAGGACGGTTTGGATAAAGTTTTTGCGCTAAGTACGCTGCGAGTTCATTTGGCGGCCCTTACCTGCTACAGAGGTAGAGTGCAGGGGAGGCAGCTGTCTTCGCATCCCGATGTGGTTCGTTTCCTGAGAGCTGTTAGGAATATTAGGCCTCCGGTGCGGCCGGTTGTTCCTCCTTGGGATTTGAACTTGGTGTTGCAAGCGTTGACGGAGCCTCCGTTTGTAGGTCACTCGTCGGAGCATCTGCGTGAGTTGTCTTGGAAAACTGCTTTTTTGGTGGCTTTGTGTTCGGCTTAACGTATTTCAGATCTGTAAGCTCTTTCGTGCAAGGAGCCGTACCTGCAGTTCTCTGCCGAAAAGGTGGTGTTGCGGCCAGTACCCTCGTTTCTCCCGAAGGTTGTCTCTCCGTTTCATGTCAATCAGGTCGTTTCCCTCCCCACCTTTAGGTCTTTGGGGAGCAGTGAGTTGGATCGGTCACTTAAGCGGCTGGATTTGGGACGTGTGTTACGTTGGTACCTTCAGGTCACTGAGTCGTTTCGTCAGTCGGACCGATTGTTTGTGCTTTTCGGAGGGGCTGCAAAAGGTAAAGCAGCCACTAAAGCGTCTATCGCTCGCTGGGTGAAACATGCGATTCGCGCCGCGTATGAAGCTAAGGGCAAGCCGGTTCCGTTGGGGCTTCGGGCTCATTCTACTAGAGGTCAGTCTACCTCTTGGGCGGAGTATGCGTTGGTTCCGCCGGTAGACATTTGTCGGGCGGCGACGTGGTCTTCTTTGCATACGTTTGCCCGGCATTATCGATTGGACGTACAAGCTAGGGAGGACGCCAAGGTTGGCACTGCGGCGCTTATAGCAGGTCTCGCAGGACCCTCCCGTCTTTAGGTACTGCTTTGGTACTTCCCAAATGTTCCGGACTGGCCCGGAGAGACGAATAGGAACAAGAAATTAGGCCTTACCTGCTAATTGTCTTTCCTTGAGTTCTCTCCGGGCCAGTCCGGGACCCGCCCTAGTTGTCTGCGTGGTTTTCAGCGGCAAGCGTGTTCGGTGTGTTGGTCGTAGTATTCCAGTTTTTTTTCGATGTAGGGGGACCATGAAGTTCCTTTACGAAACATACCAACGGGAAAAAACCCCCCAAAAACCCCCCCATACAAATTATAATAAAAACTGAATTAGAATAAGATACACTTTATATGAGAAGAATAAAGCATGCCGAAAACAATAGCAAAGGTCTAATTTGACCGCTACAGCACCTCTGAGGTGCGTATGGCTGTCTGGAATGGGTCTGTTCTTTTTCAGCCACGCCTTGTTTGTTCTCTGTTCACAGTAGTCTATTTAGCTAAGTTTTGTTGTTTTTCTGCTTTGTTACCTTAAGACTGATTAGCTGACACCAGGGGGAGCTGGATACACTGTCAGGAAAACTTTCAGATTTCAGTCCTCAGCTGCTGGAGCGGATTGATCACTCAAATTTATTATTTATTTATTTTATTTTACATTCTCTTATATACCGCGCTATTCTGCATCAGTGCGGTTTACATTGAACAAACTGAAATTACATTGAACAGGGCATTATAACTTGGAAATAACTATTTTACAGGGAACATGGGCTATGGAGGGTTAAGTGGCTTGCCCAAGACCACAAGGAGCACCTGTGGGACTAGAAACCCCAGTCCTTCCGGCCCAAGGTTGCTGTCCTCTAGTGGGATTTGAACCCCCGACCTTCCGGCCTGAAGTACCTTGCCCCAACCACTAGGCCACTCCAAATGTTCCGGACTGGCCCGGAGAGAACTCAAGGAAAGACAATTAGCAGGTAAGGCCTAATTTCTTGTTATTTCTGCCACTGATACCCATGACTGGTGTCTTAAATGCTTCGACCCAGATCACCAGCCATCTGAGTGTCCCCTATGCAAGAAGATGACAAAGAGAGGCCTACAGAATCGGGCTGCAAAACTCGACTTCTTGTTTGCCTCAGGTGCAGTCTCGCTTGCTTCAACGTCATCGAGGACATCGTCTTCTTCAAATGGATCTCAGGTATGGAAACACAAGTCTTCTTCCAAGACAGGCCGTCCTCCTAAGGGTAGATCTCTATCTAAAAATAGAGATGCTTCATGCATTACCCTAGAGGTGGATCGACCGGCCAAACTATACCGGCGGGAGGACCTCCCCTCCAAAGCCTTACAAGGGGTCGAGGAGATTCCTGAGGCCTCCAACTCTGGAGAGCTTCTGGTGCCATGCTCTGGAACAGTAGCCCAAACTTCCGGTACTGATAACCAGGCATTGGCAGGCTCGATGGATCAGCACATGCTAGCCATCGAGCGGAGTCTTTCAGCTCTATTAGCGGCATCAGTATCGGTCAAGACATTACTGCTGGTATCGGTACCATTACCGCCGACGATGCCGATGCAATCTGCATCAGGCTACGTGCCCCTCGGCACATTCCCACCCATGCTGGGCCTCGAGTCCGTCCCTGGATCCGAGATACCAACACGGCAGGTCTCTCGCGCCAGTACCGATCTCGATCAGTACCAGTTCTTACAAGAACAAGAGCATCACTCTCGTTGATATTTTGAATCTACCGATTCTGATTCTTTGGACGATGAATTGATTGGTACCAGAGAGATAAGAAATCTCCCCGTGGATCCCTCTTCGTCGCCACAATGGCGCATGTTCCCTTCTGAAGACATGTCTTTCTAGGAGTTTCTCCAGTGCAGGAGTAATGGATAGGTCCCTCGCCATATCCTTGATAAAGAACCCAGAGTGGAGGAGTAGGAAATTCTCCAATATCCTACAGCTCTTAAAGAGGCGACTGCCCTATCTATTCACTGCATACTCCAGGACCTTATGTTCTGGATGTGGGAGACACTTTCACCATTTCTCCCCATACTAGATGACTCAATATCATGCATCTGGTCTCGGAAGGCCCTGGGTTCCAGAAGACGCAGCTTCCACACCACTCAATGGTAGTGGAATTGGCTATGCATTAAATAAGAGTTCTAAAACGCACTTCTCCAATCCTCTGGGCAGGGAATTGAGAACCCTTGATGCTTTTGGCTGCCGGTGCTTTCAAGCCTCCATGCTTTCAGCCCGCATAAGTTCATACATACCTCTCTAAGGAATATACCCATGTAGAGTAACTAGAGATCTGGAATCACTGTCTCCTCTTTTCCCAGAAGACAAGAGGGCAGACTACCTTACATTAGTCAGACATGCCCAAAATGTTTCCAAGTTTGTCAATAGGGCAACTTTGACTGTTTTGAATGCATTAGCAGAACAACTTCTATCTGTATAGGTGCCCGTCAGATTGCCTATACAGATAGAAGATTGAACAATGGGTTCAAGACAAGCTGATAATATTTCCTAAACTGGTGAGGATCTGTTTGGAAAGGATTGGCAAGATAAGGCTTCTCAGTTAGTCTGAGAATACCAACCTCAATAGGCTTTCAAAAGCTACTGCTAACCCTGCCAAGAAAAAAGCAGCTGCTAAGAAGCCTTTCTATATTAAGAAGAAATTTTACTCGTCATACCCCTCAGCTTCTCAATATAGCCCCAGGGTACCCAGAGGAAGCAACAGCTTCCCAAACAGAAGAAGCCACAGGCTCCTAAATCCCAACCAGCAGTGCAGACTCAATCTACGCCTGGTTTTTTACTTCTTCCTAGAGAACATTGCCACCCTGCCTCTGGAGAACCCCCACCCCCTCAACATAAGCAGGCTTTGTCATTATGCCCACAGGTGGCATCTCATAACCTCAGAACAGTGGACACTATCCATAGTGCGAGAGGAGTACAAGCTTCATCTACAAAGCATACCCCCCACCACTCAAGTGGGGAATTATCATTCTCATCCCCCACTCACTGCTCTTCTCCAGCAAGAGATCATCTCTCTTCTATCAGAGTGTGCCATAGAAGAGGTTCCAACATCCCAGAAGGGGATGGGGTTCTATTCTCCATACTTTCTCATTCCAAAGAAGAACGGAGAGTACTGACCCATCTTAGATCTCAGAAAGTTTTTAGTTCAAGAGAAATTCAAGATGATCTCACTAGGAACCCTTCTACCTTATCTCCAGAGTCAGGACTGGCTCTGTTCTCTAGATCTCAAAGAAGCGTATCCTCATTCATCCAGACACATATCCTCATTCATCCAGAACACAGGAAGTATCTACGCTTCATCTTCTAGGGAAATCACTATCAATACAGAGTCCTTCCCTTCGGACTCACCTCTGTCTCAAGAGTCTTCACAAAGTGTATGGCGGTCGTAGCCGCATATCTAAGGACTCTCGGAATATTCATCTTCCCTTACTTAGATGATTCTCATGAATTTCACCTATCCCTCCTTTGTACAATTAAAGTACTGCAGGATCTAGGATTTGTGATAAATCTTCCAAAATCCCATCTAGTTCCTACTCAGACACTAGAATTCATAGGGGCTGCTCTAGACAATCGACAGTCAAGGGCATTTCTACCCCAGGACTGTTGTACCCACCTAGTACAGTTAGCATCTCAAGTAAGGCTCAAAGACAATCTCTCGGCCAGAGAGATGCTGTAACTGTTAGGTCATATGGCCTCTACTGTTCATGGAGTGCTATATGCTTGTCTGCATATGCGGACAACTCAATGGACTCTTGCCTCCCAGTGGAAACAGGCCTCTGGGACCTTCAAAGAGGAGGAGGAAATAGCCAATGCAAGGAGGAGGAAATAGCCAATGCAATAAAATGGGGGGATAAGACATTTTTCAGATATATTAGTGAGAAGAGGAAGGGAAAAAGTGGTATTGTCAGACTCAAGGGTGCAGGGGGGGAATATGTAGAAGCTGATAAGGATAAAGCGGAATTGCTTAACAAATATTTTTGTTCTGTGTTCACAGATGAAGAACCAGGAGCAGGACCTCAGAAAACACCCACAAATAGGAACAGAAGCGAGGGACATCTTGAACAATTTTCAGAAGACTGTGTTCATGAGAAACTAGCTCAACTTAAAGTAGACAAAGCGATGGGACTGGATGGGATACACCCTAGAATACTGAGGGAACTTGGGGACGTTCTAGCAACTCCATTGACTGACCTTTTCAATGCCTCGTTGGAGACGGGAGTGGTGCCAAAGGACTGGAGAGAGGCTCATGTGGTGCCTTTACACAAAAGCGGAAGTAAGGATGTGGTTGAAAACTACAGGCTGGTTAGTTTAACTTCGGTGGTGAGTAAATTATTGGAAACGCTGCTGAAAGAGAAAATAGTGAGGTTTCTGGAGTCCAGCGGATTACAGGATCCGAGGCAGCATGGATTCACCAGAGGCAGGTCTTGTCAGACAAATCTGATTGATTTCTTTGACTGGGTGACCAGGGAGTTGGACCGAGGGAGAGCCCTAGATGTGGTGTATTTAGATTTCAGTAAAGCCTTTGACACTGTTCCTCACAGGCGACTTATAAACAAACTGAGCACCCTAGGGATGGACCCTAAAGTTACTGCTTGAGTTAGCAATTGGTTGGGTGGGAGGCGACAAAGAGTACAAGTAAATGGAGCTCACTCTGAGGAGAAGGATATTACCAGTGGTGTGCCCCAGGGATCTTTCCTTGGTCCGATTCTTTTTAACATCTATGTTAGTGATATAGCGGAAGGGCTGTCGGGTAAGGTTTGTCTCTTTGCGGATGATACCAAAATCTGCAATAGAGTAGACACCCAGGAAGGTGTAGATAACATGAGGAGGGATCTAGCTAAGCTTGAAGAATGGTCTAGAATTTGGCAGCTGGGATTTAATGTTAAAAAATGTAAGGTCATGCATTTGGGCTGCAGCAATCCAAGGGAGCAATACAGTATAGGAGGTGAAGTACTTTTGTCCACTAAAGAAGAGCGGGACCTGGGCGTGGTTGTGTCTGATGATCTTAAAGTAGCTAAACAGGTAGAAAAGGCGACGGCAAAAGCTAGAAGGATGCTTGGGTGCATACGGAGAGGAATGGCTAGCAGAAAAAAGGAGGTGATAATGCCTCTGTATAAGTCTTTGGTGCGACCTCATTTGGAGTATAGTGTGCAATTCTGGAGACCGCACCTTCAAAAGGATGTGAACAGGATGGAGTCGGTGCAGAGGGTGGCTACTAAAATGATTAGTTGGCTTCCTTATAAAGCATATGAGGACAGACTTAAGGATCTTAATATGTACACCTTAGAGGAAAGGCGGGATAGAGGTGATATGATTGAGATTTTTAAATACCTCCATGGCATAAATGTTCAGGGAGAGAGCCTCTTTCAATTGAAAGCAAGTTCTGCTACGAGGGGACATGGGATGAGGGTGAAGGGAGATAGATTCAGGAGTGATATGCGGAAATATTTCTTTACGGAAAGAGTAGTGGATCCATGGAATAGTCTCCCAGTGGAGGTGGTAGAGATGAGGACAGTAACTGAATTCAAAAAAGCATGGGACCAACACAGAGGATCTCTAAAGGTAAAAAAAGTGGACTGTTGTAGTTGTTGATATGGAAGGACAGACTAGATAGGCCATGTGGTCTTTTTCTGTCATCATGTTTCTATGTAAGATCAAGGTCATAGACATTCTCATGAACTCCCTGCTCTGGTGGTCTACCCCAGGAAATCTCCTCGTAGGGTCACCTTTCAGATGCCTCCACATAGATGCATTCTGACAACAGATCCCTCCAAACTGGCTTGGGGAGCCCACTTGGACTCTTTCTCCACTCAAGGCCTCTGGACAGAGCGGGAGTCACAGCTCCAAATTTTCTGGAGCTTCATGCTATCTTCAATGCCCTCAAAGTGTTTCAACAACAACTGCAGGGCCATAGTGTTCTTGTCCAGATGGATATTCAGGTAGCTATGTTCTACGTGAACAAGCATGGGGGAGTGGACCCTCTGCAAGGAGGCTCTCCTTCTTTGGTCCTTTGCTATTGCTCATCAGATGCATCTCCAAGCAGTATATCTGCCAGGAAAGCAACATGTCTTAGTAGACAGATTGAGTCAGATCCTCCTTCCACTCGAGTGGTCTCTCCATCAGGAGACAATCTCCTACATCTTTCAGACCTGGGGAACTCCAGAGGTAGACCTTTTTGCTACAGAATGCCAAACTACCTCATTTTTGCACCAGAACCTTGATGTCCAGCCTCTAGCAGGTTGATGCTTTCCACCTTCACTGGGGTCAGGATTTCCTGTATGCTTTTCCTACCATACCCCTGATTCCCAAAACACTTTTCAAACTTCAAGCAGACAGGGGCCACATGATCCTCATTCATAGCCCCATGCTGGCCATGTGGGGCTATGAGGATCATGTGTTCACAGACTCACCCTCTCAGTCTCTGATCAACTCCCGACTTCTCTCACAGGAGGAAGGGACGCTACTCCATCCCAACCCGCAGTTTCTCCATCTCATGGCTTGGCCGCTGAAGGTGTAGTCTTGCAGGGGCTCAACCTTTCTCAGGAAGTAAAGGACATCCTATTAGCCTCCAGGAAACCATCTACCAGACGTTCCTATGACTTTAAGTGGCGTAGGTACTCCACTTGGTGTACCCAAAGGGATCTTAACCCCTTCTCAGCTCTGGTGGAGGCTCTCCTTCAGTATCTCATAAGAACATAAGATATGCCATACTGGGTCAGACCAAGGTCCATCAAGCCCAGTATCCTGTTTCCAACAGTGGCCAATCCAGGTCACAAGTACCTAGCAGTGTCCCCAAAGGACACAGGTTCCTCAATGCTGGTATTGGGTCAAGCAGTGATATCCCGGGTCCCTTTTAATAATGGTTTATGGACCTTTCCTTCAGGAACTTGTCCAAACCATTTTTAAACCCAGCTACACTAACAGCTCTTACTACATCCTCCGGTAACAAATTCCAGAGTTTGATTACACGTTAAGTGAAAAAATATTTTCTCTTATTTGTTTTAAATAGGTTACCCTGTAGCTTCATTGCATGTCCCCCTAGTCTTATTATATTCTGATGACGTAAACAATCGATCTACATTTACCAGTTCCACTCCATTCATTAATTTATAGACCTCTATCATATCTCCCCTCAGCCGTCTCTTTTCCAGGTTGAAGAGCCCTAACCTTTTTAGTCTCTCTTCATAGGAGTTGCCTTCCATCCCCTTTACCATTTTGGTGTCTCTTCTCTGTACCTTTTCTAATAATGCTATATCCTTTTTAAGATACGTTGACCAGAATTGCACACAATATTCAAGGTGCGGTCGCACCATGGAACAATACAGAGGCATTATAGTATCCTTTGTTTTATTTTCCATTCCTTTCCTTATGATACCTATCATTCTATTTGCTCTCTTGGCCACCGCTGCACACTGGGCAGAGGGTTTTAACATGTTATCCACAATGACGCCTAAATCTTTTTCCTGTGTGGTGGTTCCTAATGTGGAACCTTGCATCGTGTAACCATAGTTTGGGTTATTCTTCCCTTGGTGCATAACTTTGCACTTGTCCACATTAAATTTCATCTGGCATTTGGATGCCTAGTCTTCAAGATCCTCTTGCAATTTTCCACAATGCTCTTGGGTTTTAACAACTTTAAATAGTTTTGTGTCATCTGCAAATTTGATAACCTCGTTATTCCTTTTTCAAGGTCATTTATGAATATGTCAAAAAGCAGCGGATCCAGCACAGATCCCTGGGGTACTCCACTATTCACTTTTTTCCATTGGGAAAATTGGCCATTTAGCCCTACCCTCTGCTTTCTATCTTTTAACCAGTTCCTGATCCACAATAGTACCTCCTATCCCATGACTTTTTAGCTTTGCCAAAAGTCTCTGATTAGGGACGTTGTCAAAGGCTTTCTGAAAGTCTCCATCTTTTGTCCTCTGGTCTCAAGACAAACTTGGTGAGGGTTCACTTCAATGCAGTTGCTGCTAATCATCATTCCTTTGATGGGAAGCCTATCTCTTTACCACCGCTTGTGACACGTTTCATGCGAGGGCTCTTATTAACCAAGTCCCCCATCAGGCCACCACCAGTGACATGGGATCTTAATGTCATATTAGATCTGCTCCTTAAGCCAACCCTTTGAACCTTTAGCCACAACATCCCTAAAGTTTCTCTCTTTGAAGGTCATCTTCCTTGTTGCATTCACTTCAGCTGAACACATCAGTGAGCTCCAAGCATTGGTGGCTGACCTGCCTTACACCTGCTTCCACCAAGATAAGGTGGTCCTTAGGACTCATCCTCATTTCATACCCAAGGTGGTTTCTCCTTTCTATTTGAATCAGTCTGCCTACCTGTCTTCTTCCCTGGACCTCATTCCTGTAGGGTAGAGGCAACTCTCCATACTCCTGACTGCAAACATGCCTTGGCATTCTATCTTCAAAGGACAGCTGTGCACCGTAAGAGCTCTGTTATTCATCTCCTTTGATCCCAGTCACTTGGGGTTGCCAGTATCTAAATGGACCCTATCTAAATGGATAGCAGATTGCATCTCATTTGCTTATGCTAAAGCAGTGACTATCCCTTGAAGGTCATGTCACTGTCCATAATGTTCGTGCCATGGCTGCCTCAACAGCAAACCTACGTTCTGTAGCCATTGACAAAATTTGCAAGGCAGCCACCTGGTCTTTGGTACATATTATTGTCTTGAGAAGAACTCCCGCTGGGATGCCATGTTTGGTCAGGCTGTACTCCAACACCTCTTTCAAACTTAGGTCAACTCCTACCCTCCTTACTGGATCTTCAATGCCAAATGTCCATTATTTATTTTATTTTATTTTATTTATTTAACGTCTCTTCTATACCGCACTATTCACATCAGTGTGGTGTACATTTAACAGAACCTTATACAATGCAGTCAGGCTGCATTGTATTTACAATAAACAGGGAACTATAACTTGGACATAACTGGGGACCCATGCCCTCTTGAGGCCTGCTCTGAGGCAAATCTACCATTTCTGGGGACCTTTCTCTGGCATCTGGGAGCTAGGGAGTCACATATGTGAAGACTACTTTCCTGCTTGTTCCTGGAGATAGCGTAGTTACTCACCTGTAACAGGTGATCTCCGGGAACAGCAGGAATTTATTCTTCACAACCCACCCTCCTACCCTAGAAGTTGTAGGGTTTCTCTTTCTCTCTTTCTATTCTCTTCTTTTATCTCACTACAAACTCAGCTGAGGAGGGAGAGTCACAAAGGCAGGAGGGCAGCAACGCAGGTGCAATGGGATTCTCCCAAAAACCTTCCTATTTGACGCTGGGGAGCGTTCCTGTGCGGGCTCCAATCGGTACCGATGTCACCCATATGTGAAGACTAAATTCCTGCTGTTTCTGGAGATTACCTGTTATAGGTGAGTAACTATGATTTATCTACTGTCGCCACCCACGACATGCCCCGGAACGCCCATGACACTCCGCTATGCTAAGCAGTTAGCATTGGGACTTATGGCAGTGTGTTTTGGGGATATTTAATGGGACTAACCTTGTTAGTGCAGTTGAATATCCTGTTCAGCTACATTTACATGGTTTACAGCTCTGTAAACTGTGTAAGTGCCTTGGAAAATCGGGTCCTACATTTAGAGAGCAGTTTTCAAAGCTATTTACATGGGTAATTTGTTGGTATGAAAATTGCCTTCATGTCTGAATAAGCTTGGTACCTATGCTTTTTCTTAAATTTAGTGCCAAGAACAAATATGTAAAACCCAAATATAATAATTAGAATTACAAATTCTTACCATGATATCCTTGTTTAATGGAACCACTCTTTTGTTGTGCAAAAAGAGAGTAATTTTATAAGGGGGTGCCTAATTTGAGCATGAAAATAGTCACCTACTTAGGCATGATTTTGTAAAGATACATAGATGCCTTTCTGTTTTTATAAAGTACTAGTGAAAGTGGCATTCTTCATGGACAAGCAGGATATAATCAGCCACCCATAATGGTGATTGTCATCATTGACAACGTCTGGACAGACCAACTCTCTCAGAGCTCAAGAATCTAGAAAAACTCTGGGCATGTGCAAGTGTCTCCCCTATGACCTTTGCTCATTTTCTTTATTTTTTTCAGCTACAGACCTGTATGGATATAGATCTCCCCTTTCTATTTCACTAATTCTCCAGGACCAAGCAGGAAGTCAGTCCTCACTTATGGGTGACGTCGGCGCCGACGGAGCCCTCGCGGAGCAATTTTCCCCAGCTTTCAAAGAAAGCCTTTGGGAATTGCAGCGCGCATGCGCGGTCGTCTTCCCGCCCGAGGGTGCCATCTTAGCCAGTCTTCTTTTTTCCGCGGAGCCCTACAGACGTCCCCGTCTTGTCCCCGCGAAAAAGTTGATTTTCCTCTTTCTTTTATACTTTTTTCTATCGGTTCGACGACGATCTTTTTCCCGCACGGACTCGCGACGCAGGTCTCGAGTCCTCTTACTTTTTTCGGTTTTTTCTGACTTAGTCAGCTTTCGTTTTCGGTTTCCCTGGCAGCCCGGTCCTTTGACCTCGCAGGGGCCCTTTTTCCCCCGATGGCTGCCAGTGGGTTTAAGCGGTGTGGTCGGTGTGACCGAAATATGTCACTAACCGACACACACGACTTTTGCCTCCGCTGCCTGGGCCCGGATCATGAGGAACTGATCTGTGGGCCCTGCAGCAAAATGTCCTCGAAGGCGTTGAGAAGTCGGCGGCATCAGCGTGAGAGAATCTTCGCTGACCCCAGCCGTACCCGGACCTCGTCGGAGGCCTCCGCGTCGAAAGGCTCCAGCTCGGACCGTCGCCGGAGTTCCTCCGACCGGGGTTCTCCCTCCGGGGACCATCGTCGGAAGGTGAAACCCGCGAGGGCGGCGTCGGTGGACGCTCCTGGTTCCGCGAGGGCCAGGTCGCATAGCCCCGACAGCCGCCCCGGGTCCTTGGAGAAGGAACAAATCCCGAAGCGACCTCGCCTGGAGTCGGAGATGCCTGCCCGGGTAAGTCCTGTGGTCCTTCTGGACTCGCCTCCGCGACAGCCGACGTCGGGCCCGACGCCGTCGGGGCCCGAGTCGGGGGCTGCTGGGTCACCTGAGCTCGGACTCAGGTTGACGGCCTTGGAGAGCAGACTGTCTGCCTTCATGGACCAGCAGAGGGCACTGCTCGCTGGCTTCGCTGGCGCCGCTGCCCCGACCGCCGGGACGTCGACGTCCAAGTCGACCCCGGAGACCGAGCCGATCCTCGAGTCGATGAGAACTCGAGTCGATCCTCGGTCGAGGTCACCCTCGGCCTCCCGTTCGGGACCGAGGTCGCCGACGCCGACTCCCTCGGCGTCGGGGCGGCTGGCGCCGCACCCTGCCCGGGCCGACCCCACCGAGTCCTCGTCGGAGTCGGTCTGGGAGTCTGAGGAGGAAGAGTCTCCTGATTCTTTCCGGACTCGGTGTGTCCCATCGGACTCACCGGAGTCCGAGCCTCGGAAGCAGTCCACACCGGAGGATGCCCGGTTCTCGGACTTCGTTAGGGATATGGCCACGGCTTTGGCCTTCCCTGCGGATCCCGAGGAGGAGCCTCGAGCCGAAGAGCTCGACGCCCTCCAGTATGACTCTCCCACGAGGGAACACTTTACTGTGCCGGTTCCTCCTATGCTGGAACGACTACTCTTCCGCATGTGGGAGAGTCCGGCCTCCTCGCCGGTCCTGAGCAAGCGGGTCGATTCTATCTATCGAGTCCGCAAGAGCCCTGGCTTTCAAAAGGCACAGCTGCCACACCATTCCATGGTAGTGGAATCGGCCATGCATCGTCTTAAGAGCCAGAAGATGCACTCCTCGGTGCCTCCTGGAAGGGAGGCCCGTAACCTGGATGGCCTTGGCAAGAAGTGCTTCCAGGGCTCTATGCTCGCATGTCGTGTCCAGACTTACCAGCTATACATGGGCATGTATCTCTGGGATCTGGCTAAAGAGCTAGCCGGATTCTCCGCTGGTCTGTCCGAGGAACCCTTGCGGAGGTTCCTAGCCTTGTCCACTGGCATTCGGGAATGCTCAAAGTTCATGTCCCGAGCAGCCTATGATGGCTTTGAAGCATCGGCTCGTGTGGCCGCAGCCGGCATCGGTGCCCGCCGACAGGCTTGGCTTCAGTCGTCAGACCTTGAGCCCTGGGTGCAGGACAAGTTGGTCGATGTCCCCTGCCGAGGCGAAAACCTCTTTGGCAAGCCCATGGCGGAAAAGGCTGCGCAAATTGAGACTGAGACTCTCACCAGGACCAGGCTTTCTAGGAAGACCTCCGCCCCTTCCCAGAAAAAGAAGGGCTCGGGGAAAAAGTCCTTTTACCCGAGGAAGGCGGCTGCCTACAAACAATACCCCCATTATCAGGCCCCTGCAGCTCCCCAACAGGGCCAGCAGGCCAAGGGATGGGGTAACGGGTCCCGTAGGCAGCAAGCCCCCAAGCCTGCACCACCAGCCCCTGCTCAGCAGGGTGGGGGTTTTTGACTCACAAAGCATAGCCTCTCCCCCCCGCTGGTTCCTCCCAGCACCGGAGGCCGGCTGGTTCACTTCGCCCACAGGTGGTCCAGCATCACTGCAGATGCCTGGGTGCTTCAAGTCGTGCGAGAAGGCTATCTTCTCCACTTCCACCAGGTCCCTCCCTCCTATTTTCCGGGAGAACCTCCGCGACCCCCTCTGCACAGGGAATTACTCCTTCAGGAGTTGGCAGGTCTTCTGCAGGAACAGGCGGTGGAACCGGTGCCCCACCACCTGAGAGGTCAAGGCTTTTATTCCAGGTATTTTCTGATACCAAAGAGAACAGGGGGCCTCAGACCCATCCTGGACTTGCGCAACCTCAACAAGTTCCTTGTGCGGGAGAAGTTCAAAATGCTTACCCTTGGAATCCTTCTGCCCTACCTCCAGCAGGGAGATTGGCTATGCTCCTTGGATCTAAAGGATGCCTACACGCACATCCTCATCCACCCAAGCCACCGCCAATACCTAAGGTTTGTGGTGGCAGGAAATCATTACCAGTACAGAGTACTGCCCTTTGGCCTGTCCTCCGCACCGCGAGTCTTCACAAAATGTCTCGCGGTCGTGGCGGCCCATCTCCGGCTTCACGGCCTCTATGTCTTTCCGTACCTCGACGACTGGCTCATCAGAGCAGCGTCCGCTCGGGAGGTCACCAACGCCACGCGCCGCACGGTGACTCTTCTGCAGCACTTGGGCTTTGTTATAAACTTCGCAAAGTCCACTTTGCTCCCCTCACAGGATCTCGAGTTCATCGGCGCAAGGCTGCACACTCCTCAGGCGCGAGCATACCTACCGCTCGACAGGGCTCAACGGCTCATGGACCTAGCCGACCGCTTTCGCAGCCAGCCCCTACTCGGCCATATGGCTTCCACCGTCCATGTGACCCCCAATGCCCGCCTGAATATGCGGTCTGCTCAATGGTGTCTCCGCCAGCAGTGACGACAAGCCACAGGCGGCCTAGCAGACCTAGTGCGCGTCTCCGAGCCGCTGATCTCGTCTCTCCGGTGGTGGCTCCGGCAGCCGAACCTGATATTCGGAATGCCTTTCCAGTCACCTCAGCCGACCCGGGTGCTGACCACCGATGCATCCCTCCTGGGCTGGGGAGCACATTGCCAAGAGGCACGTACTCAGGGCCTCTGGACCACGTGGGAGTCTGCTCAGCAGATCAACTTCCTGGAGCTCAGGGCGATCCGCCTAGCTCTCAAGGCCTTCTCCCACCTGACTTCCCAACAGTCCGTCCTTGTCCAGATGGACAATCAAGTTGCCATGTTCTACGTGAACAAGCAGGGGGGCACGGGCTCCTTCCTTCTCTGCCGGGAGGCACAGAAGCTCTGCTCTTGGGCCGTCAGTCACGGCATTCTCCTCAAGGCAGTTTATCTCCCGGGCCAAGAAAATTGCCTTGCGGACAAACTCAGCAGGGTCCTCCAACCGCACGAGTGGCGTCTGGATCCCTTGGTAGTTCAGAAGCTCTTCCTCAAGTGGGGCCTCCCCACGGTGGATCTCTTTGCCAGTCCTCACAACCGGCAGCTTCCTCGCTTCTGCTCTCGTCAGCCACACCCCCGTCGGGTTGCGGCGGACGCTTTTCTGATCTCATGGTCGGGGAGCCTTCTGTACGCTTTCCCTCCCATCCCGCTAGTCTCTCGGACTCTTTTCAAGGTTCTCCGAGACAAAGCCTTCATGATCCTGGTGGCCCCTCGCTGGCCCAGGCAGCCGTGGTTTCCGCTCCTACTGCAATTAGCGGTGGAGGATCCATTCCCTCTGGGGGTACAACCGGATCTCCTCACTCAGGATCAGGGGTCTCTACTACACCCCAACCTCAGGTCTCTCAACCTCATGGCCTGGCTGCTGAGAGGGTAGTCCTTGCTCCCCTTCTCCTGCCGGCAGAGGTGGAGGAGGTCGTCTTGGCTTCGCGACGGCCTTCTACCCGCAAATGCTACGCCCTTAAATGGCGTCGCTTTGCCGTCTGGTGTACCCAACAGTCTCAGGATCCCTTCTCCTGCCCGGTGTCGGTGATCTTGCAGTACTTGCTACACCTCTCTAATCTGGGACTTAAGTCCAACTCCGTCAAAGTTCACCTCAGTGCTCTTTCGGCACATCATGTGCCGGTGGACGGTAGACCTCTCTCCAGCGACCCTCTCGTAGCGAGGTTTCTCCGAGGTCTCCTTCTACTTAAACCACCTCTGCGCCCGCCAGCGCCTGACTGGGACCTGAATGTGGTTTTGCAGCGGATCACCTGTCCGCCTTTTGAACCCATGGCTACCTGTTCTCTCCGTTTTCTGTCTTGGAAAACGCTGTTCTTGATAGCCCTCACTTCCGCTAGACGCGTAAGTGAATTGCAGGCCCTCGTGTCTGATCCCCCTTACACTCGGTTCTACAAAAATAGGGTAGTCCTGCGGACTCACCCTAAATTTCTTCCAAAAGTGGTCTCCCCTTTTCACATCAATCAGGAGGTGGTGCTTCCAACCTTCTTTCCCAGACCACACTCCAGCCGAGCTGAAACGGTCCTCCATACCCTGGACTGTAGAAGGGCTTTGAACTTCTACCTTGACCGTACGCGGGAGCACCGTAAAGCTGCTCAGCTTTTTGTGTCTTTTGACCCCAATAAATTGGGGCTCCCGGTCTCCAAGCGTACTCTGTCCATCTGGGTTGCGGACTGTATCTCTTGGGCTTATGGGGCAGCCGGACTCTCCTTAGAAAGTCGAGTCACGGCTCATTGCGTTCGGGCAAAGGCTACGTCAGTGGCTTACCTCCGCTCTGTTCCGCTGGCAGACATCTGCCGGGCCGCTACTTGGTCTTCGAGCCAGACTTTTGCGGTCCATTACTGTCTCGAGAGGGAGTCCCGTAGGGACAGTGCTTTCGGACAGGCAGTCCTCCGTAATCTCTTTGAGGTCTGAGCAACTCCTACCCTCCATCCCGGATGTGGGCTACCGGTGGGTGATAATTCAGCGAAGATTCTTTCCTTCTGTGCTACTGAGCTAGAGGGAGCTCATTTTTGTGCTTAGGGTCTCCGGTAGCCTTGAGCTTGGGAGTCCCATAAGTGAGGACTGACTTCCTGCTTGGTCCTGGAGAAAGCGTAGTTACTCACCTGTAACAGGTGTTCTCCAGGAGCAGCAGGAATCAGTCCTCACTACCCTCCCTCCTCCCCTTGGAGTTGCAATCGTCTGCTTATGTTCTTTTTGCAAATTTTTATGCTGTCTTTTTTTAGCTATGTCATCTGACTGGCTAAGATGGCACCCTCGGGCGGGAAGACGACCGCGCATGCGCGCTGCAATTCCCAAAGGCTTTCTTTGAAAGCTGGGGAAAATTGCTCCGCGAGGGCTCCGTCGGCGCCGACGTCACCCATAAGTGAGGACTGATTCCTGCTGCTCCTGGAGAACACCTGTTACAGGTGAGTAACTACGCTATTTTAACTTCCCTTCAATGACTAGTACAGATTTGAACATGTCAATCTCCATGAACAAGAAGGAAATCAGTATTCACACTAGGTGCAAGGAGCTCTTGGCTCTCAGGGAACGAGTCCGTTCTGTAGAGGCTAGAGTAGCAGACTTGGAAAACATAAGAAAGACAGAGATTTACATAGACGAGACCTACAGGGATATAGTCCTGAAGTCCCACCTCCAGTCTGGTAGCATCCCTGTTGCCATGGAGGAGAGAGGTCATGTGACAGGAGAGCATCACCCTGGTGTGGCAGGAAGTGATCCTGTAACTAAGACCTGTCCTCCAGGTGATGTAAAACCCTCTCACACCGAGGAAGTGTCTCCAGGGCTATGTGCCCATGAGGGAAGGGTTAAGAAAGCCGTAATAGTTGGTGTTTCGATCATTAGGCATGTAGATAGCTGGGTGGCTGGTGGACGTGAGGATCGCCTGGTAACATGCCTGCCTGGTGCGAAGGTAGCGGACCTCACGCGCCACCTAGATAAGGTCTTAGACAGTGCTGGGGAGGAGTCTGCTGTCTTGGTACATGTCGGTACCAATGACATAGGAAAATGTGGTAGGGAGGTTCTGGAGGCTAAATTTAGGCTTTTAGGTAGGAAGTTGGAATCCAGAATTTCCAGGGTAGCGTTCTCCGAAATGCTTCCCGTTCCACGTGCAGGACCCAAAAGACAGGCAGAGCTCCAGAGTCTCAATGCGTGGATGAGACAATGGTGCAGAGATGAGGGTTTCAGATTTATTAGGAACTGGGCAACATTCTGGGGAAAGGAGGGGCTCCTCCGAAGGGATGGGCTTCACCTTAACCGGGATGGAACCAGGCTGCTGGCATTAACCTTTAAAAAGGAGATAGAGCAGCTTATAAACTAGATAATAGGGGAAAGCCGACAGTTGCCCAAGAGCGCATGGTTCAGAAGAATAGAAACATAGAAACATGATGACAGAAAAAGACCACATGGCCTATCTAGTCTGTCCTTCCATATCAACAACTACAACAGTCCACTTTTTACCTTTAGAGATCCTCTGTGTTGGTCCCATGCTTTTTGAATTCAGTTACTGTCCTCATCTCTACCACCTCCACTGGGAGACTATTCCATGGATCCACTACTCTTTCCGTAAAGAAATATTTCCGCATATCACTCCTGAATCTATCTCCCTTCACCCTCATCCCATGTCCCCTCGTAGCAAAACTTGCTTTCAATTGAAAGAGGCTCTCTCCCTGAACATTTATGCCACGGAGGTATTTAAACATCTCAATCATATCACCTCTATCCCGCCTTTCCTCTAAGGTGTACATATTAAGATCCATAAGCCTGTCCTCATATGCTTTATAATGAAGCCCACTAATCATTTTAGTAGCCACCCTCAGCACCGACTCCATCCTGTTCACATCCTTTTGAAGGTGCGGTCTCCAGAATTGCACACTATTCTCCAGGACCAAGCAGGAAGTCAGTCCTCACTTATGGGTGACGTCGGCGCCGACGGAGCCCTCGTGCGGAGCATTTCCCCAGCTTTCACAGAAAGCCTTTGGGAATTGCAGCGCACATGCGCGGTCCCCTTCCCGCCCAAGGGTGCCATCTTGCTCAGTCTTCTTTTTTCCGCGGAGCCCGAGGAACGTAGTTCGTTTTTCCCTGAGGAAAAAGTTGATTTTCTCTATTTTTCTATTTTTCCTCCAGTTCGACGCCGGACCTTTTCCTGCTCGGACCGATACGCCGGTATCGAGTCCTTTCTCTCTTTTTTCTGTTTTTGTACTTTGTGACTGGCGTTCACGCCTTTTTTCTTTTTCCCTGGCAGACCGGTCTTTTGACCTAGCAGGGGCCCTTTTTCCCCCGATGGCTGCCAGCGGGTTTAAGAAATGTGATCGGTGTAAGAAACTTATGTCTCTTACCGACACACATGACTGCTGCCTCCGTTGCCTCGGACCCGATCATGACCCGATGATCTGCGGTCCGTGTGGCAAAATGTCCTCAAAGGCCTTGAGGAGTCGGCAGCACCAGAGGGATAGAATTTTTTCTGACTCCGCGTCCGGCCGGGCCCGGACCTCGTCAGAGGCCTCGACGTCTCGGGACTCCGGCCCCGAGCAGCGTCGGGGTTCCTCTGAGCGGGGGTCTCCTTCGCGGGAACATCGCAGGAAGAAGAAACCCGCGATGGCGGCGTCGGTGGATGCTCCTGGTTCCTCGAGGGCCAGGTCGCATAGCCCTGATAGCCGTCCCGGGTCTTCGGAGTCGGAGAGGCCTGCCAAGCATCCTTGTGTTGAGATGGAGTCTCCTGGACACGTAAGTGCTGTTGTCCTCGTTGACTCTCCTCCGAGGGAGCCGACTTCGGGCCTGACGCCGTCAGGGCCCGTGTTGGGGGCTGCTGGGTCTCCTGAGCTCAGACTCAGGTTGACGGCCTTGGAGAGCAGCTTCGCTGCCTTCATGGAACAGCAGTGGGCACTGATCACCGGTCTCACCGGTGCATCTGCCCCGACCACCGGGACCTCGACGTCCAAGTCGACCCCGGAGGCCGAGTCGATCCTCGAGTCCATGCGGGCTCGAGTCGATCCTCGGCCACGGTCTCCCTCGACCTCCCGTTCGGGGCCGAGGTCGTCGATGCCGACACCCTTGGTGTCGGGGCGGAGGGCATCGGTGCCCGCACGATTGGAGCTGCTCGATTCCTCCTCCGAGGAGTCGGGCTGGGAGACGGAGGACGAAGAGTCACCTGACACCCATCGGACTCGGTGTGTCCCCTCG
The DNA here is from genome assembly GCA_033557465.1 of Ichthyophis bannanicus. NCBI lineage: Eukaryota > Metazoa > Chordata > Amphibia > Gymnophiona > Ichthyophiidae > Ichthyophis > Ichthyophis bannanicus. The sequence goes on along the minus strand of CM066036.1, from coordinate 50,624,221 downwards.
GACTCACCCGAGTCTGAACCTCGGAGACGGTCCCCACTGGAGGACACCCGGTTCTCGGACTTCGTGCGGGATATGGCCAAGGCCTTGGCCTTCCCCGCGGATCCCGAGGAGGATCCTCAAGCCGAGGAGCTTGAGCACTCCAGTATGACTCTCCCCCGAAGTTTATCTCTCGAACAGCCTACGATGGCTTCGAGGCTTTGGCCCGAGTAGCTGGGGCCGGCATCGGTGCCCGCCGACAGGCTTGGCTACAGTCATCCGACCTTGAGCCATGGGTCCAGGACAAGTTGGTCGATGTCCCCTGCCGGGGTGAAAACCTCTTTGGCAAGCCCATGGCTGAAAAGGCTGCAGAACTCGAGACGGAGACTCTGACCCAGACTAGGCTTTCCAGGAAAACCTCTTCCCCTTCTCAGAAAAAGAAGGGCTTGGGAAAAAAGACCTTTTACCCAAGGAAGTCATCGGCCTACAAACAGTACCCTCATTATCAGGCCTCTGCAGCTCCCCAACAGGGTCAGCAGGCCAAGGGGCAGGGTCAAGGGCCCCGTAGGCCGAAGACCCCCAAGCCACCAACACCGGCCCCTGCTCAGCAGGGTGGGGGTTTTTGACTCAAACAGCATAACCTTTTCTCCTCAGCTGGCTTCTCTCAGCACAGGAGGCCGGCTGGCGCACTTTGCCCACAGGTGGTCAGCCGTCACATCAGATGCCTGGGTCCTTCATATAGTCCAAAGGGGCTATCTTCTCCATTTTCACCAGGTACCTCCCTCCTATTTTCCAGGGGAGCCTCCAAGACTCCCTCTGCACAGGAACCTACTCATTCAGGAGTTGACAGGTCTATTAAAGAATCAGGCTGTGGAACCGGTGCCCCACCACCTAAGAGGTCAAGGCTTTTATTCCAGGTACTTTCTGGTACCAAAAAGAACTGGAGGCCTCAGACCCTTCCTAGACTTGCGAAACCTCAACAAATTCCTGCAGAGGGAAAAGTTCAAGATGCTTACCCTTGGAATCCTGCTGCCCTACCTCCAGCAGGGAGACTGGCTATGCTCCTTGGATCTAAAGGATGCGTATACTCACATCCTTATCCATCCAGACCACAGACAATATCTCAGGTTTGTTGTGGGAGGAAACCACTATCAGTACAGAGTGCTTCCCTTTGGCCTCTCATCCGCTCCCAGGGTGTTCACCAAGTGCCTGGCAGTGGTGGCGGCCTACCTGAGGCTTCAGGGTCTCTTTGTGTTTCCGTACCTGGACGACTGGCTCATAAGGGGCCAATCTTCCCTGGAGGCCAACCAGGCCACCATTCGCACTGTGGCTCTGCTTCAGCACTTGGGGTTTGTCATAAACTTCGCAAAGTCCACTTTGCTCCCGTCCCAGAACTTAGAGTTCATAGGGTCCAGACTAGACACTCTTAAGCAAAGGCTTTTCTTCCTCTGGACAGGGCCCACAGGCTAATGGATCTGGCCAGCCAGTTTCGCAGCAATTCCCTGGTCTCTGCCAGGCAATTCCTGAGACTACTCGGCCATATGGCTTCCACAGTTCATGTCACCCCCAATGCCCGCCTGCACATGCGACCTGCTCAGTGGAGCCTTCACACTCAGTGGCATCAAGCCTCAGGGGGCCTAGCGGACTCAGTGCGGATCTCCGACCTCCTGGTCTCCTCTCTGAAATGGTGGCTTCATCTTCCAAATCTGGTGCTCGGAGTGGTTTTCCAATCCCCTCCGCATACTCAGGTGCTGACAACCGATGCCTCTCTTCTCAGTTGGGGAGCACATTGCCAAGGAACATGTACTCAGGATCTCTGGACCCCTTGGGAGGCTGCTCAACAGATAAACTTCCTGGAGCTACGGGCGATATGCCTAGCTCTGAGAGCCTTCTCCCTCCTCGCCTCTCACCAGTCTGTACTGGTCCAGACGGACAATCAAGTTGGCATGTTCTGTGTGAACAAACAAGGAGGCACAGGCTCTTTCCTTCTCTGTCAGGAGGCACAACGGCTGTGCTCTTGGGCTGTCAATCACGGAATCCTTCTCAAAGCTGTCTACCTCCCAGGTCAGGAAAATTACCTGGCAGACAAATTGAGCAGGATCCTGCAACCACACGAATGGAGATTGAACCCGTCGGTGGTTCAGCAGGTCTTTCTCAAGTGGGGACTCCCCACCATAGATCTTTTCGCCAGTCCTCTGAACCGGCAACTACCGAGATTTTGCTCCAGACAACCGCATCCTCTGAGTAGCTGCGGATGCGTTTCTGGTCTCGTGGTCCACGGGCCTACTGTATGCGTTTCCTCCCACACCACTTCTGTCCAGAACGCTGTTCAAAGTCCTCCGGGACGGGGCTTCATTGATTCTCATAGCCCCCCGGTGGCCGAGGCAACCGTGGCTCCCGCTTCTGCTACAGCTAGCGGTGGACACTCCTCTTCCTCTAGGGTTTCAGCACGATCTCCTGTCTCAGGATCAGGGGACTCTCTTACACCCCAACCTCCAGTCCCTTCATCTGATGGCCTGGCTGCCGAAAGGGTAGTCCTCGCTCCCCTACTACTACCTCGAGAGGTGGAAGATGTAGTCTTGGCCTCTCGGCGTCCATCCACCAGGAAGTCCTACGCTTTTAAGTGGCGTAGATTCTCCGCATGGTGTGCTCAGCACAGTGAGAATCCCTTCTCGTTCTTGGTAGCGGTAGTGTTGCAATATTTGCTCTACCTCTCCAATCTGGGCCTTAAGTCTAACTCTGTCCGAGTTCACCTTAGTGCACTTTCAGCACACCACTCGCCAGTGGACGGCAGGCCTCTTTCCAACCACCCTTTGGTGGCTCGTTTCCTCAGAGGCCTTCTTCTGCTTAAGCCTCCTTTGCGTCCACCGGCCCCTGAGTGGGATCTGAATGTAGTCTTACAGCGGCTTACTTGTCCACCTTTTGAACCTATGGCTACCTGCCCTCTCCGTTTTCTCTCCTGGAAAACTTTATTTCTGGTAGCTCTCACCTCTGCTAGGCGAGTGAGTGAACTGCAGGCTCTAGTGTCTGATCTTCCTTATACTAGGTTCTACAGGAATAGGGTCGTCTTACGGACTCACCCTAAGTTTCTTCCTAAGGTTGTCTCACCCTTTCACCTTAATCAGGAGGTGGTTCTTCCGACCTTCATTCCCAGGCCACATGCCAACCGGGCTGAGATGGTCTTGCATACCCTGGACTGTAGAAGGGCATTATCCTTCTACATTGACCATACGCGGGAGCATCGGAAGGCTGTTCAGCTTTTCGTTTCTTTTGACCCCAATAAGTTGGGGCTCCCTGTCTCCAAGCGTACGTTGTCCATATGGGTCGCTGACTGTATCGCCTGGGCTTATGGGGCAGCCGGCCTCTCGTTGGAGGGTCGAGTCACGGCTCATCGTGTCAGGGCGAAGGCTGTGTCAGTGGCTCATCTCCGCTCTGTTCCGTTGGCAGACATCTGCCGGGCCGCTACTTGGTCTTCAAGGCAGACTTTTGCGGCCCATTACTGCCTTGAGAGGGAGTCCCGCAGGGACAGTGCTTTCGGACAGGCAGTACTCCATAATCTCTTTGGGGTTTAGGCAACTCCTACCCTCCGACCCTGGTGTTGGGCTACCGGTCGGGGGCGTTCTCAGAGAAGATTCCTTCCTTCTGTGCTGACGAGCTAGAGGGAGCTCATTTTTCCGCTTGGGGTCTCCGGTAGCCTTAAGCTGGTGAGTCCCATAAGTGAGGACTGACTTCCTGCTTGGTCCTGGAGAAAGAGTGGTTACTCACCTGTAACAGGTGTTCTCCAGGAGCAACAGGAATCAGTCCTCACAACCCTCCCTCCTCCCCTTGGAGTTGCAGTCATAGCATTTGTTTTTGCTAATTTTTTGCTGTCTTTTAGCTATGTCATCAGACTGAGCAAGATGGCACCCTTGGGCGGGAAGGGGACCGTGCATGCGCGCTGCAATTCCCAAAGGCTTTCTGTGAAAGCTGGGGAAATGCTCCGCACGAGGGCTCCGTCGGCGCCGACGTCACCCATAAGTGAGGACTGATTCCTGCTGCTCCTGGAGAACACCTGTTACAGGTGAGTAACCACTCTTACTCCAAATGAGGTCGCACCAAAGACATATACAGAGGCATTATCACCTCCTTTTTTCTGCTAGCCATTCCTCTCCGTATGCACCCAAGCATCCTTCTAGCTTTTGCCGTCGCCTTTTCTACCTGTTTAGCTACTTTAAGATCATCAGACACAACCACGCCTAGGTCCCGCTCCTCTTTAGTGGACAAAAGTACTTCACCTCCTATACTGTATTGCTCCCTTGGATTGCTGCAGCCCAAATGCATGACCTTACATTTTTTAACATTAAATCCCAGCTGCCAAATTCTAGACCATTCTTCAAGCTTAGCAAGATCCCTCCTCATGTTATCTACACCTTCCTGGGTGTCTGCTCTATTGCAGATTTTGGTATCATCTGCAAAGAGGCAAACCTTACCCGACAGCCCTTCCGCTATATCACTAACAAAGATGTTAAAAAGAATCGGACCGGAGGTGTGTGCATTTCCTGCTTTGATTACCTACTTCACCTTCATTGGTCCCTGGTGCCTGCGGAGGTCCTCTCTGATTGGATTGTGTCTACCCAGTGGGCTATAAGAACAGCTGCCCCAACGCGGGATGCCGAGGTGTGTGCATTTCCTGCTTTGATTACCTACTTCACCTTCATTGGTCCCTGGTGCCTGCGGAGGTCCTCTCTGATTGTCTACCCAGTGGGCTATAAGAACAGCTGCCCCAACGCGGGACGCGTTAGCGGGCGCGCCTTTGGGCGCGTGCACCGAAGGGGCGTGACCAAAGGGGCAGGTTCTGCCCCTTTGGTGCACCGTGGTGCATTACGGTGCATGAGAGCTGTCTGTTATGGGGAAGCGGAAAAAGAAAGTTGTGTCTTCTACTCGGTCTAAGGCGGTCAAAGTGGTCGGTCCCATGGACGCTCATGTCCGTGTTGGTGATCCTTTGAAAATGGACTCTACATCTTCCGACGCCTCTGTGAATGTGTCAACAGTGATTACGCCCCTGTGTGGCTCCTCTCAGAATATAAGGGGTTTAACTCCTCCCCTTCAGGATCCTTCTTCTGTTTCCGACGCCGCCATTGTGCCTGGTAAGGCAAGTAATGGGGCTGTCGGTTCTGGCCTATTGCCGGATTCTTTTCTTAAGCTTGACAAACTGCCAGATACTTTACCACCTCCAATTCCATCAGCGATTACTTTTGTGTCGGCTGCTTCAGAAGTGGTTCCCCCTATTGATATAACTTTAAGAGATATTTGGGCTATTGTAGCCCGGATGGAGTCTTCGTTAACTGCTTCTCTTCAAAAAGTTTCCGAATTTACCAAAGAAACTGTGTCTAAATTTAAGGATCATGAGAATCGTTTGGTAACTTTGGAAGCGGCCACTGTAGCTTTGGAGGCTCGTCAATCTTCTCATTTAGATTTACCTTTTAAGTTATCTCAAGATGTATCTTTATTGTATAGGCAAGAGGAGAACTTAGAGAATGTTTTGCGTTCTAGGAATTTATGGTTGTTAAATTTCCCCAAGACCCATTACCTATCTCCTTCTATTCTTTTTTATAAATACCTGAAAGAAGTTTTGTTATTTTCTAATGGTGAAGAGATGGGTTTGTCAAAAATTTACTACCTGCCCTCGGGTAAATTGACCTCTCTTAGTGTGGGAGATGAAAATGGTGCCCAGGCTATGTGTTATGATAAGGTCGTTTCCTCTACTTTGGATCTCTCTGGTTTCTTGGAGTCTTCCAAAGGTGATATTGCTCAACGGGCTACATTATTAGTCACCTTCCTTTCAGAATTGGATAAGGAGAAGGTTTTACGCGCCTATTTAAAAAAAAAAAGCTGAAAAGTTCTGCGGTCAGTCGATACCAATTTTTCCCGATGTCTCCAGAGCCACGCAGATCCGTCGGAAGGCCTTTTTGGAGGTGTGTCCGCGGGTCTTGGCTCTGGGGGCTCTATTTTATTTGAAGTTCCCCTGCAAATGCCATGTAGTATTCCAGGGGAAACGTTATATTTTCTTTGCTATTGAACAATTCTAAGATTTTTTGAAAGGCAAGGCTTGATTTATGGAATGGTTCTTTAGTTGCATTTCAGGTTTCCTGATTAGTTTAAAAGGAGTTTTTTTATTTTTCTTTCAGGTACCAGTGGTGGGTGTTTCTTTTCTTGATTTATATAATGTCTCACCTCTTTAATGTGGGCTTGTTTAGGTATAGTGATATAATTTCTTTGTAATAGTATGTACTTGTGTGAGTAATTACTCTTGTGATTTTCTTTGTAAATTTATAAATTTCAATTAAAAAAAAAAAAAAAAAAAAGAATCGGACCAAGGACAGATCTCTGGGGCACATCACTGGTAACATCCTTCTCCTCAGAGTGAGCTCCATTTACTTGTACTCTTTGTCGCCTCCCACCCAACCAATTTCTAACCCAAGCAGTAACTTTAGGGTCCATCCCTAGGGTGCTCAGTTTGTTTATAAGTCACCTGTGAGGAACAGTGTCAAAGGCTTAACTGAAATCTAAATACACCACATCTAGAGCTCTCCCTCGGTCCAACTCCCTGGTCACCCAGTCAAGACCTGCCTCTGGTGAATCCATGCTGCCTCGGATCCTGTAATCCACTGGACTCCAGAAACCTCACTATTTTCTCTTTCAGCAGCGTTTCCAATAATTTACTCACCACCGAAGTTAAACTAACCGGCCTGTAGTTTTCAACCACATTCTTACTTCCGCTTTTGTGTAAAGGCACAACATGAGCCTCTCTCCAGTCCTTTGGCACCACTCCCGACTCCAACGAGGCATTGAAAAGGTCAGTCAGTGGAGTTGCTAGAACGTCCCCAAGTTCCCTCAGTATTCTAGGGTGTTTCCCATCCGGTCCCATCGCTTTGTCTACTTTAAGTTGAGCTAGTTTCTCACGAACACAGTCTTCTGAAAATTGTTCAAGATGTCCCTCGCTTCTGTTCCTATTTGTGGGTGTTTTCTGAGGTCCTGCTCCTGGTTCTTTATCTGTGAACACAGAACAAAAATATTTGTTAAGCAATTCCGCTTTATCCTTATCAGCTTCTAAATATTCCCCCCCTGCACCCTTGAGTCTGACAATACCACTTTTGCCCTTCCTCTTCTCACTAATATGTCTGAAAAATGTCTTATCCCCCCATTTTATTGCATTGGCTATTTCCTCCTCCTTTTGAATCTTTGCCTTCTTGACTACTTTGCTAGCGTCCCTAAGTTTTTCCAAATACAGATGCCTGTCTTCCTCTCTCTGTGATCTCTTGTATTTCATGAAGGCCTCCCTCTTTTTCTTCACTTTTTCAGCTACTTCCTTCGAAAACCATAGCGGTCTCCTTTTCCTTTTGCCTTTATTTACCATTTTAACAAAAAGGTTGGTTGCCCTTAAAATATCCCCTTTCAGTTTTGCCCACTGTTTTTCTACATCCCCCAGCTGTTCCCATCCCACTAACAACTCCCTGAGGTATTGGCCCATCTTTGCAAAATTAGTCTTCCTAAAGTCTAAGATCTTCACCTTGGAATGGATTCTAACAGCCCTAGTCCTAATACTGAACCACACCATCTGGTGATCACTGGATGCACAATGATCTCCCACTACAACATCAGAAACACTTTCACCATTGGTAAGCACCAAGTCTAGTATGGCCCCTTCACGTGTGGGGTCTGTTACCAATTGCCTGAATAGTTCTCCCTGTAGAGAATCCAGGATCTCCTTACTTCTCCTTACTTCAAGAATTTATCCTTGAAAGATACTACCAAAAGCAGAGAGGTTCCAAAAAAGAGTAAGCTAGCCCAAATGCCCTCGAGTATGGAGCAGACAGAGCTTAAAGATCCCAAATTACCCATGTCTACCAATAGCCAGATTAATATGAATAAAATATGAATAATATGAATATGAATTACTATAAATAAAAGTCTCTAAAATGCTTGTATGCTAATGCTAGAAGTCTAAAAAATAAGATGGGAGAGTTAGAATATATAGCATGAAATGAGAGGTTAGATATGATTGGAATATCAGAGACATGGTGGAAGGAGGACAACCAGTGGGACACTGTGATACCTGAGTACAAACTATATCGTAATGATAGAGCTGATCAAATTGGTGGAGGGGTTGCGCTCTTCATTAAAGAGGGCATTGAGTCAGAAAGGATTAAAGTTTTGCAGGAAACAAAATTCACTGTAGAATCTCTATGGATTGAAATTCCATGTAAAAAGGGGAAGGTGATGGCAGTGGGGGTGTACTATCGACTGCCTGGCCAGAATGAACAAATGGATGATGAAATGCTCAAAGAAATCAAGAAAGCTAACAAAAGTTACAGCGCAGTAATAATAATGGGTGATTTCAATTACCCCGGTATCGACTGGGTCAGTGTCACGGCAGGACATGCTAGGGAGATGAAGTTCCTAGATGAAATAAATGACTGCTTCTTGGAGCAGCTGGTTCATGAACCGACCAGAGGGGAAGCCATATTAGACCTAGTCCTTAGTGGAACACCAGATCTACTGCAAGAGATAAGGGTATTGGGGCCACTTGGCAATAGTGATCATAGCATGATCACGTTTGATTTAATTAGTGGAGGAGGAATAGTAAGGAAATCCACAGTACTACCTTTTAACTTTCGAAAGGGAGGCTATGATAAAATGAGGAAAATAGTTAAGAAAAAACTAAAAGGAGCAGTTGCAAAGATTAAAGACTTACATCAAGCTTGGGTGTTGTTGAAAAATACTATCTTGGAAGCCCAGACTAGCTGTATTCCACGTTTTAAGAAAAGTGGAAGGAAGTCCAAAAAACTGCCAGCATGGTTTAAAGGTGAGGTCAGAGAGGCTGTTGCCAAAAAAGCATCTTTTAGGAAATGGAAATAAAAGACCAAACGACAAAACCTGGAAACAGCACAAGCACTGGCAAGTCAAATGCAAGGCATTGATAAGGTAGGCAAAGGGAGAATTTGAGAAGAAGCTTGCTGCAGAAGCAAAAACACGAAATAAAGACTTTTTCTCCAGGACCAAGCAGGAAGTCAGTCCTCACATATGGGTGACGACGGTGCCGACGGAGCCCCCGTGCGGAGCATTTCCCCAGCTTTCAAAGAAAGCCTTTGGGAATGCAGCGCGCATGCGCGGTCCCCTTCCCGCCCTAGGGTGCCATTTTGCTCAATCTTCTTTTTTCCGCAGAGCCCGACGGATGTATTTTCGTTTCACCCGAGGAAAAAGTCGATTTTATTCTGCGTGAACCTGTTTATTTCCAGGAACAAGCAGGAATGTAGTCATCACATATGGGGTATCGTCGGTACCAACGGAGCCTGCGCGGGAACGCTCCCCAGCGTCCAATTAGTATGCTTTTGGGAGCATCCCACAGCGCCTGCATGCTGCCTTCCTGCCTTTCCCAACTGCCTCTCTCCAGTTCTTCATTTTCCACGTAGCCAGCAGGTTGTGTTCCTGTCACCGCAGAAGAATTCTTTTTTCTTTCTTTCTTTTTTGTGGTCGCGTCTGCCTTCCGACGCTCTACCGGTACCGCCGGTTTTTCCCTTCTTATTTCTGCCTTTAAAAAAAAAAATCTTTTTTCTTTTTCTTCAGGTGCATGCGCCTTTTTTGGGCCTTAGGCCCAAAACCTTTTTCTTACCATGGAGAAACCTGCCTCAGGTTTCAAGAAGTGCACCAAGTGTGGCAGTACCATTTCCGTCACTGACACCCATGAATGGTGTCTAAAATATTTAGGTCCTGACCACTCCATCATGGATTGTATGTCCTGCACCATGATGTCTAAAAGAGGTCAGCAGAACCGAGCTGCTAAGCTCAGTACCCTGTTTCCCTCTGATGCAGCTTCGGTGGCATCGACGTCTTCCAGGGCTGCTTCTTCCTCCTGTGGATCTCAGGTAACTAAACATAAGTCCAGCCGGTCCTCAAAGGGTAGATCTCCTTCTAAGCATCGAGATGCCTCTGGTGTTGCCCTCGAGGATTCTGCACCGGCAAAATTACCCCAGCGGGAGGCTTTGGCTTCCAAAGCATTATCGGGGTTCCAGGATGTTCTCGAGGCCTTGACCTCGGCAGAACTACTGGTGCCATGCTCTGGGGTACCGGCGGTCTCCTCCAGTACCGACATCCAGGCATTGGCGGCATCGATAGACCAGAGAGTTCTGGCTTTGGAGCACAGTCTGGCGGCTTTCCTTGCGGCATCGACGCCCTCGGAACCGCGACAGACAATTCCACCGGCACCGGCCCCAGCACTGGATAGGGATCCGTGGGGGCGGTGCTTGTCTTGATTGCTGAGATGATGTGGGAGAGTTGCTCCGTGGATGGGGTGTTGAATGTTCCCCAGGTGTTCAAGGGTGTTATAGTCTTTGAGGTTGGGCTGGGTCTTGTTTGTTCTGCTGAGTGGAACTTTTCTTGGATGTGGTCCGCAAAGTTTTGTGGGTCCAATTGCACTTTGTCTTCGGTATCCTGGTCTTTGGTGAGGGCTTTTACGATTTCAAATAGTTCTCTGGGTTTGTTGTTGGAGTTGCGTATGAGGTTTGTATGGTATTCCCTTTTTGTTTGGTTGATGTTTGGTTGATGCATTTGTTGTATTGTTTTTGCTTTGTTAGGTATAGTTCCTGGTTCTCTGGTGACTTGTTCTGTCTCCATCTCCGTTCTATTTTTCTGAGGATCCTCTTTTCATTTCTTATAGTTTTAGAGTACCATGGTTTGTGTTGTAGTTTGTTGCAGCGAGGTGTCCTGTGTCTATATTCTGTTGCTTTGGCAGCGTTGTATATGGTGTTGTTCCAGTTGGTGATTAGTGCATCTAGGTCATCTGTTTCATGGTTTATGTTTTGTATTGTGTCCTGTAGGAACTGGTCTCTGTCGAAGCATTTAAATCTTCTTTGTGTGGGGGTGTTGTCCGGATATTTGTTTAGTATCTCCTCTTTAGGTGTACCGGCCCCGGCACTGGGTCAATATGCAACAAGATCTATACCCTAGTTGACCACATAGATGACCATCAACCCGACATACTCTGCATCACAGAAATGTGGCTCAGTCCCACTGACAACGTCCTACTCAATCAATTAGTGCCCGACGCACAAGCAGCATACAACTGCCCGCGCACTCATAGGCGAGGGGGAGGGGCACTCATAATAGCAAAGAGCAGCCTAAAATTCAAATCAAAAAGTAACATGGACACCCAACACTCTAACACCATCTCGATAGAGAACAAACATATGGCCATATGTCTCACCTACAGAGCACCCCAAGCGCCACCTGAAGAACTAGCATCAACTCTAGAGACAGTCTGCGCAGTGAACTCCAGCCACAAACCCACAATACTCCTAGGAGACTTCAACCTTGAGTCCACCAACAAAAAAGATGCAGAAGCTTTTCTCCAAGCAATGAGTTCACTCCAATTCACGCAAATAATCACCACCCCGACACACAGACATGGATCCTCACCAGACCTTATTTTTGCACCCAACTACCTAACCTCAAGAGTCCTAATATCAACACCCATCACCACACCAGTACCATGGTCTGACCATCACTTAATTGAAGTAAAAATTACACCTAATGAGGAGATACTAAACAAATAACCGGACAACACCCCCACACAAAGAAGATTTAAATGCTTCGACAGAGACCAGTTCCTACAGGACACAATACAAAACCTAAACCATGAAACAGATGACCTAGATGCACTAATCACCTACTGGAACAACACCATATACAACGCTGCCAAAGCAACAGAATATAGACACAGGACACCTCGCTGCAACAAACTACAACACAAACCATGGTACTCTAAAACTATAAGAAACGAAAAGAGGAGCCTCAGAAAAATAGAACGGAGATGGAGACAGAACAAGTCACCTGAGAACCAGGAACTATACCTAACAAAGCAAAAACAATACAACGAATGCATCAACCAAACAAAAGGGGAATACCATACAAACCTCATACGCAACTCCAACAACAAACCCAGAGAACTATTTGAAATCGTAAAAGCCCTCACCAAAGACCAGGATACCGAAGACAAAGTGCAACTGGACCCACAAAAATTTGCAGACCACATCCAAGAAAAGTTCCACTCAGCAGAACAAACAAGACCCAGCCCAACCCCAAAGACTATCACACCCTTGAACACCTGGGGAACATTCAACACCCCATCCACGGAGCAACTCTCCCACATCATCTCAGCAATCAAGACAAGCACCGCCCCCACGGATCCCTGCCCAGTGCCCTGGATCAAGGCCACCAAATCAAACTTCATCCAAACCATCCACAAGATAGTACACTCCTCCCTAACCCAAGGGCGCATGCCAAATCAATTGAAGCTCGCAACAATAAGACCTATCCCGAAGAAATCCACACTTGACAAGAACAATCCAGCAGCATACAGACCCATCTCCAGCATACCACTTTTAGCAAAAATAATCGAAAAAAACTGTACAGCACCAACTACAAGAACACATAGACAACCACACTCCCCTGGACAACAATCAACACGGGTTCCGCCCCAACCACGGGGTAGAAACTCTTCTGATATACCTCTTCGACAGCGTCCTCCGCATCATAGACAACACCAAGAAAGGCATACTCATGATATTCATTGACATCTCATCTGCATTTGACACAGTTAACCACAAGACTATTGGATAGACTACAGAACATCGGTCTACACGGTGCCACCCTGAATTGGTTCCATTCATACCTAACCAACAGACAAATACAGGTCAAAGTAGGACACAACACATCTCGACCCATAAAAGTCAAACAAGGAGTGCCACAGGGATCGGCCCTTTCAGCTCTCCTATTCAACCTATACATCCAGCCAATATGTGCCATCATGAAAGAGCATCACATACATTATACAATCTACGCAGATGACATCCTGATCTACACACCCATCTCAGTCGACAACCCGGACTACACCAACATAACAAACTGCCTCACCCAAATGGCAAACTGGCTTCAGGAAAACAACCTATCAATCAACTACAGCAAGACGGAGGCACTGATCATCACGCGAAACCCGGCCTTTATCCCCCCACCCGACATCAAGATAAGAGATGCACTCATACCCATAAAATCAGAAGTTAAGTACCTCGGAGTCATCCTGGACAAAGAACTTAACCTCCAAGCACACATAGGCAGAGCAACCAAAAGTGCATACTTAAGAATGCGACTCATCAGAAGACTCAAGCCCCTCCTCGACCCAGAGCACTTTCATACCGTTTGCCAGGCGCTGATAACCCCTCTACTAGACTTCTGCAATCCAATATTCACCGGGCTACCAAAGCAGACCCTCAGACCACTACAACTGGCCCAAAACACAGCTGCCCGCATAATAGCCGGTACTACAAGACACGATCACATCACACCCATACTGAAAGAACTGCACTGGCTCCCAATCATCTCACGCATCAAATACAAGACTATCATAAACATATTCAAGATCAAACACTCCTCTGCCATAAGCCTACACACACTCATACAACCAGACACAAGCACACGGCCAAGAAGAAGAGGCACCTCCAATCGGGTTAACACCCCAAAAGACTTCACCAAGACCCGCAAAGACACCGCACAACGAGCAATCTCCCTGGCTGCTCCATCCATATGGAACTCCCTCCCAGATGATCTGAGACTAACCACAGAAATCAAGGACTTCCGAAAACAGCTGAAGACAACCCTTTTCATCGATTACTATGGACATACCCCCTGAACCAGCATACAAGTCAGATCATCAAACCCCCCCCACCCCAAGACTGTATAATAGCTCATGATGTATAATAGCGCACTGTGTAGATAAACCAAATCTAATCACATCCCCGCCAACACATACACACCACTCTGTACACTGCATGAAAACATTTGCCACCTTGATTGTTTGCCGTGGAAACCGCTTTGATTGAATGATAAGGCGGTATATAAATACCATTAAATAAATAAATTGGTATCGGTACCGGTACCAATAGCATCGACATCGGCATCGATGTCTGCTTTGCTGGTACCCAGTCATCTGATGACCTCCGGTACCGATACCCCGGTACCGGTTACTCCCGGTACCGACTTTGGTCAGTACGGGTATCTGGGCTCTTCAAGAGCATCCGGACAGACGGTACTTCGAGTCCTCAGAAGAATCTGAGGATTCTGACAGTTCTGTTGATGCACCGATGCTTCTCCCAGAGGAGCCCTCCTCCCCTAAAAGCAGGATGTCTCCTCCAGAGGATATTTCCTTCCAGGATTTTATCAGGGAGGTGGCTCGGGGCCTGTCCATTACTGTGGCCCCTGAAACAGAGCCAAGGGCCAAGGAGTTGGAAATTCTACAATATCCCAAAACGCCTAAGGAGACAGCTACCTTGCCCATTCATGAGATTTTATATGATCTCATGTTAAGAATGTGGGAGACACCTCTTACCACCTCTCATTCTCGCAGACTCGATACTTGTCCTGGGTTTCATAAGACTCAGCTTCCTCACCACTCTATTGTAGTGGAATCAGCTATGAGAAGGATCAAGAGTGCAAAGAGGCATGCCTCTAATCCTCCAGGATGTGAGTGCAGAACCCTGGATGCTTTTGGACGTCGGGTCTTCCAAGCTTCCATGCTTTCTGCCAGGAACAGTTCCTATAGTCTCTACATGGGAATGTTCCTGAAGGAGGTCACAGATGATTTAGGGGCTTTAAGTCCTTTTCTTTCTGAGGATAAAAGGCAAGACTTTCTCACTTTGGTCAAACATGCCCAAGATGTTTCTAAATTTTCCAACCGTGCAGCCTTTGACTGCTTTGAGTGCATAAGCAGAACCTCGGCTATTGCCATAGGTGCACGTAGAATTGCTTGGCTCCAGGCATCTGATCTAGAGCTCTGGGTACAAGACAAATTGGGAAATATCCCTTGTACTGGTGAGAACCTGTTTGGTAAAGATTGGCAGTAAAAGGCCAATGAAATGGATGCTGAAAATTCCACCTTGGATAGATTATCCAAGTCCACTGCTGATCCTGCTAGAAGGAAATTGTTCAAGAAACCATTCTTTTCTAAAAAGAAAAGATTTTATCCTGCTTATGTCAGCAGGGTACAGGGTTCTGTTCCCCTTATTTTCTTATCCCAAAGAAAACGGGGGGTTACAGGCCTATCCTAGACCTCAGAGAATTGAACAAATTCCTTGTCAAGGAGAAATTCAAAATGATTTCTCTCGGATCTCTGCTGCCATACCTTCAGAGTCAGGATTGGCTTTGTTCTCTAGATCTCAAGGATGCGTACACTCATGTCCTCATCCATCCAACCCACAGAAGGTTCCTTCGGTTCCTTTTTCAGCAAAAGCACTACCAATACAGGGTGCTTCCTTTTGGTCTGGCCTCAGCACCAAGGGTGTTCACGAAATGCATGGCTGTAGTGGCAGCATTTCTTCGCACGGTAGGAATATTCGTCCTCCCTTACTTAGACGATTGGCTCATTCGAGCACCAACAGAGTCAGAGGCCAGGACTTCTCTATCCTTCACGATGAGTATCCTTCAGTATTTAGGGTTGGTAATAAACATCCCAAAATCCAGTCTAACTCCTACTCAGTCTCTGAAGTTCATAGGAGCTTTGCTGGCTACCACAAGAGCAAAGGCCTATCTCCCCCAGGCTCGTTGCCTTTGCATGGTGCAGTTAGCTTCTCAAGCAGTGCTTAAAGTCTCACATAACTGCTCGAGAAATGTTACAACTACTAGGCCACATGGCATCTACGGTGCATGTGGTTCCCTATGCTCGCCTCCATATGAGGGCAGCTCAGTGGACTTTATCTACCCAATGGACCCAGGCATCCGGATGCCTGTCAGACAAAATAGCAAACACAAGTCGCCTTATTTTGTCCTTCCAGTGGTGGAAGTCCACTCAAAACCTGTTGCTGGGGTCCCCTTTTCAACAACCTCTATGCCAAGCAACTCTCACAACAGATGCTTCTCCAGTGGGTTGGGGAGCTCATCTGCAAGACCTCTCCACCCAAGGCACCTGGTCTCCACAGGAGACTCATCTACATATCAATCTTCTGGAACTCAAAGCAATCTTCCTTGCTCTTCGAGTGTTCCATACCCTGCTCAGCTACAAGACAATCCTCATCCATACGGACAATCAGGTAGCCATGTTCTATGTGAACAAGCAGGGGGGAACAGGCTGTCTGTCGCTTTGCAACGAAGCTTTGCGACTATGGGCCCTCGCCAGAGAGCATCAGATTCATCTCCTGGCATTGTATCTTCCAGGCATACAAAACTCTTGGGCAGACAGACTCAGTCGAGTTCTTCTTCCACACGAGTGGTCTCTGCATGCAGACCAGGTGGCCAAGATTTTTCAAATTTGGGGAACCCCTAACATAGATCTCTTTGCAAGTCCGTGGAATGCCAAACTTCCCTGGTTCTGTTCCAGAATTCCGGCTCAGGGGGCTCAGGCCAGGGATGCTTTCCTCCTTTATTGGGGTCAAGACTTCCTGTATGCCTTTCCACCTATTCCCCTAATTCCCAAAACCTTGTTCAAGCTTCAGAGAGACAGAGGCCATATGATTCTCATAGCTCCACATTGGCCACGGAAAGTGTGGTACCCTCTGCTTCTACATCTCTCTCAAGCTCCCTCCCTGGAGTTAGGGTCTGCTCCAGATCTCCTATCTCAGGAGGGCGGAATGTTATGGCATCCCAATCCCCAGTCTCTGCATCTCAGGGCTTGGTTGCTGAAGGCCTAGATCTCCATGATCTCAATCTCCCTCAGCAAGTAAAAGATATTCTTTTTGCTTCCAGGAAACCTTCCACGAGACGCTCTTATGCTTTCAAGTGGAAAAGGTTTACCATATGGTGTTCGCAAAAGGGTCTTTACCCCCTTGCAATACCTCTGCAATCCATGCTGGAATATCTCCTTCATTTATCCAATGCAGGACTTAAGACTAACTCAGTAAGGGTCCATTTGAGTGCTATTACAGCTTCCTTTAAGCCTCTAAATGGACAGCCTATTTCCTCTCATCCTCTTATAGCAAGATTTATGAGAGGCCTTCTTCTAACTAAGCCTCCCATTAGGCCACCACCGGTGGCATGGGATCTAAACCTGGTTCTTGGGCAGCTCATGAAACCACCCTTCGAACCTTTAGCTACCACCTCCTTAAAATTCCTTTCTTGGAAGGTTATCTTTCTTATTGTAATCACATCAGCACATCGCATTAGTGAGTTGCAAGCGCTAGTAGCTAATCCACCTTATACAAGGTTCCATCATGACAAGGTAGTCCTTAGGACTCATTCACACTTTATGCCAAAGGTGGTCTCGCCTTTTCATCTGAACCAAGCGGTCTACCTACCTGTGTTTTTTCCAAGGCCTCATGCATCAAATGCAGAGAGGAATCTTCATACCTTGGATTGTAAAAAAGCTTTAGCCTTTTACTTACAAAGAACACAGCAACATAGAAAGTCCTCTCAACTCTTTGTTGCTTTTGATCCTTCTCATTTGGGACTTCCAGTCTCCAAGAGAACACTGTCTAACTGGATTTCTCAGTGTATTTCCTTCGCTTATCAGAGTAAGAACCTTTCTCTGGTAGGCCATGTCACTGCTCACAATGTGAGAGCCATGGCAGCCTCAATGGCTCATCTGCACTCTATATCTATCGACGACATCTGTCGAGCAGCCACCTGGGCCTCGGTTCATACCTTCACAGCCCATTACTGCTTGGACAAGGACTCCCGCTGGGATGCCTTGTTTGGTCAGGCTGTTCAACACCTGTTCCATACCTAATCAACTCCTACCCACCATCCCTGGTAGGATGCCAGAGATCCATGGGGGAAGTGGAGCCCTTCTCAGGGACACACAACTTCTGGGGTCTCTCCCTGGCATCTAAAGCTAGGGAGTCCCCATATGTGATTACTACATTCCTGCTTGTTCCTGGAGATAGCGTAGTTACTCACCTGTAACAGGTGATCTCCGGGAACAGCAGGAATTTAGTCCTCACAACCCACCAACCTCCCCTAGGAGTTGTATCTCTCTATCTATCTCTTCCTTTCCCTCTCTCTCTCTCTTTGTCTCAGCTCTAAAACTCAGCTGGAGAGAGGCAGCTGGGAAAGGCGGGAAGGCAGCACGCATGCGCTGTGGGATGCTCCCAAAAGCGTTCTAATTGGACGCTGGGGAGCGTTCCCGTGCAGGCGCCATCGGTACCGATGATACCCCATATGTGAGGACTAAATTCCTGCTGTTCCCGGAGATCACCTGTTACAGGTGAGTAACTATGCTTTCTACGGTTCAACGCCAGTTTCCCTTTCCCGCCTGGGCCCGATACATCGGTAACGAGCCCGGACCTCTTTTTTCGGTTTTTGTCCTTAGTGACTAGCGTACGCGCCATTTTTTCTGTTTTCACTGGCAGCCCTGTCTTTTGACCTCGCAAGGGCCCTTTTTCCCCCGATGGCTGCCAGCAGGCTTAAAAAGTGTGATCGGTTTAAGAAACTGATATCTCTCACCGACACACATGACTGCTGCCTCCGGTGCCTCGGACCCGATCATGACCCAATGATCTGTGGTCCGTGTGGGAAAATGTCCTCTAAGGTATTAAGGAGTCGGCAGCACCAAAAGGAAAGAATCTTCTCTGACTCCACGTCCGGTCGGGCCCAGACTTCGTCAGAGGCCTCGACATCTCGGGACTCCGGTCCCGAGCAGCGTTGAGGCTCCTCTGAAAGGGCGGGAGCATCGCAAGAAGAAAAAACCCGCGAGGGCGACGTCGGTTGACGCACTTGGCTCCTCGAGGGCCAAGTCGCATAGCCCCGAGCGCCGTCCCGGGTCTTCGGGTGTCGGAGAGGCCTGCAAAACAACCTCGTGTGGAGATGGAGTCCCCGGGTCACGTGAGTACTGTAGTCTTCGTGGACTCTCCTCCAGGGGAGCCGACATCGGGCCCGGTGCCACCGGGGCCAGAGTCGGGGGCTGCTGAGTCTCCTGAGCTCGGACTCAGGTTGACGGTTTTGGAGAGCAGCTTCGCTGCCTTCATGGAACAGCAGCGGGCACTGATCGCTGGTCTCATCGGTGCATCTGCCCCGACCACCGGGACATCGACGTCAGAGTCGACCCCGGAGGCCGAGCCGATCCTCGAGTCCATGCACGCTCGAGTCGATCCTCGGCCAAGGTCTCCCTCGGCCTCCCGTTCGGGACTGAGGTCGTCGACGCCGGTATCCTCAGCGTTGGGGCGGATGGCATCGATGCCTGCCCGACCAGAGCCGCTTGATTCCTCCTCCGAGGAGTCTGGCTGGGAGACGGAGGATGAGGAGTCACCCGACACCTTTCGGACTCTGTGCGTCCCTTCGGACGCACCCGAGTCTGAGCCTCGGAGAAGGTCCCCACCAGAGGGTACCTGGTTCTCGGACTTCGTGCGGGATATGGCCAAGGGTTTGGCATTCCCCACGGATCCCGAGGAGAAGCCTCGAGCCGAGGAGCTCGAGGCCCTACAGTATGACTCTCCTCCGAAGGAGGCCTTTACTGTTCCGGTTTCTCCGATGCTGGAACAGTTGCTCTTCCGCATGTGGGAGGCGCCGGCGTTGACGCCGGTTTTAAGCAAGCTGGTCAATTCCATCTATCTAGTCTGCAAGAGCCCCGGGTTTCAAAAGGCACAATTACCGCACCACTCCATGGTTGTGGAATCGGCCATGCATCGTCTGAAAAGTCAGAAGATGCACTCCTTGGTGCCTCCTGGCCGGGAGGCCTGGAACCTGGATGCCCTCGGTAGGAAGTGCTTCCAGGGCTCTATGCTTGCTTGCCGTGTCCAGACCTACCAGCTGTACATGGGCATGTACCTTCGAGACCTGGCAAAGGAGATTGCTGGGTTCTCTGCTGGTCTCTCCGAGGAACCTTTGCAGAGGTTCAATGCTCTGTCCTCGGGTATTCGTGAGTGCTCGAAGTTTATCTCTCGAGCAGCCTATGATGGCTTCGGCCCAGGTAGCCACGGCCGGCATCGGTGCACGCCGTCAGGCCTGGCTACAGTCATCGGACCTCGAGCCATGGGTGCAGGACAAGTTGGTCGATGTCCCCTGCCAAGGTGAAAACCTCTTTGGCAAGCCCATGGCTGACAAGGCTGCAGAACACAAGACCGAGACTCTTACCCGGACAAGGCTGTCCAGAAAAACCTCTGCCCCTTCTCAGAAGAAGAAGGGCTCGGGGAAAAAAAACTTTTACCCGAGGAAGTCATCTGCCTATAAACAGTACCCTCATTTTCAGGCCTCAGTAGCTCCCCAACAGGGTCAGCATGCCAAGGGGCAGGGACATGGACCCCATAGGCAGAAAACCCCCAAGCCACCAGCTCCGGCTCCTGCACAGCAGGGAGCGGGGTTTTGACTCCAGTGGCACAGCCTCTCCTCCTCAGCTGGCCCCTATCAGCACTGGAGGCCGGCCTGCCCTGTACGCCCACAGGTGGTCAGCTGTCACAAGGGATACCTGGGTACTAAGTATAGTCCAGAAGGGCTATCTCCTCCACTTCCACCAGGTACCCCCCTCCTATTTTCCAGGGAAACCTCCAAGACTTCCTCTGCACAGGGACTTACTCCTGCAGGAGTTGGCAAGTCTTCTAAAGGAACAGGCAGTGGAACCGGTGCCCCACCATCTGAGAGGTCAAGGCTTCTATTCCAGGTACTTCCTGGTACCAAAAATAACAGGAGGCCTCAAGCCCATCCTAGACTTGTGAAATCTGAACAAGTTCCTGGAGAGGGAAAAGTTCAAGATGCTTACCCTTGGAATTCTGCTGCCCTACCTCCAGCAGGGAGATTTGCTATGCTCCTTAGACCTAAAGGATGCTTATACTCACATCCTCATTCATCCAGACCACAGACAATATCTCAGATTTGTAGTGGGAGGAAACCACTATCAGTACAGAGTACTGCCTTCTGGCCTTACATCCGCCTCCAGGGTATTCACCAAGTGCCTGGCGGTGGTAGCGGCCTACCTCAGGGTTCAAGATCTCTTTTTCTTTCCATACCTGGACGATTGGCTCATCAGGGGTCATTCCCCGCAAGAGGCAAATCAAGCCACCCTTCACACTGTCGCTCTGCTTCAGCACCTGGGGTTTGTTATAAACTTCGCAAAGTCCAGTTTGCACCCCTCCCAGAACATGGAGTTCATAGGAGCTCAACTAGACACCTTTCAGGCAAAGGCCTTTCTACCAGTGGACAGGGCCCACAGATTGATGGATTTAGCCAGGCTATTCCACAGCAATTCTCTGGTCTCCGCCAGACAATTCCTGAGGCTCTTAGGCCACATGGCATCCACGGTCCATGTAACTACAAATGCCCGTCTACACATGAGGCCAGCTCAATGGGGACTCAGGACTCAGTGGCACCAAGCCACAGGAAGCTTCACGGACAAAGTGAGGGTGTCCAGCCTACTACAGTCTTCTCTGCAGTGGTGGCTTCATCTTCCGAATCTGGTGCAGGGGGTGCCTTTTCAAGCACCTCCACACTCTCAGGTGATGACAACTGATGCTTCTCTTCAAGGTTGGGGTGCACATTGCCAAGGAGCATGTACTCAAGGCCTGTGGTCTCCTTGGGAGGCCGCACAGCAGATCAATCTCTTAGAACTGAGAGCTATCCGCTTAGCCCTGAGAACTTTCTCCCATCTCATCTCTCACCAGTCCGTCTTGGTTCAGACGGACAATCAAGTTGCTATGTTCTATGTGAACAAACAAGGGGGCACAGGGTCCCGACTTCTATGTCAGGAAGCGCAGAAACTGTGCTCCTGGGCAGTCAATCACGGCATTCTTCTCAAAGCAGTCTATCTCCCAGGTCAGGAAAATTACCTGGCGGACAGATTGAGCAGGATCCTGCAGCCGCACGAGTGGCAGTTGAATCCTCTAGTGGTTCAACAGATCTTCCTGAGATGGGGTCTTCCAACTATGGATCTCTTTGCCAGTCCTCTGAACCGTCAACTTCCCAGGTTCTGTTCCAGGCAACCGCATCCTCTCATAGTTGCAGCAGATGCGTTTCTCATTCCATGGTCTACAGGCCTTCTATATGCGTTTCCTCCCACGCCTCTGGTGTCCCAGACGCTATTCAAGGTCCTCAGGGACAAGGCCTCGCTGATCCTGGTGGACCCCAGGTGGCCCAGGCAACCTTGGTTCCCACTGCTTTTGCAACTAGCGGTGGACACTCCTTTTCCTCTGGGGACGCAACCCGATCTCCTGTCTCAGGAGCAGGGATCTCTCTTACACCCCAATCTCCAGTCCCTCAATTTGATGGCCTGGCTGCTGAAAGGGTAGTTCTAGCGC
This sequence comes from Ichthyophis bannanicus, assembly GCA_033557465.1. Lineage (NCBI taxonomy): Eukaryota > Metazoa > Chordata > Amphibia > Gymnophiona > Ichthyophiidae > Ichthyophis > Ichthyophis bannanicus. The sequence continues at coordinate 50,602,004 of CM066036.1, read as the reverse complement.
CTTTACTATTGCCTAGGGAAGTGGAGGACGTAGTCTTGGCCTCTAGGAGGCAGTCCACCAGAAAATCTTATGCCCTTAAGTGGCGTAGATTCTCTGCCTGGTGTACTCAACACAACGAGAATCCTATCTCCAGGAACAAGCAGGAATACGTCATCACATATGGGTACGTCGGCACCGACGGAGCCCGCGCGGGAAAGCTCCCCAGCTTTTCAGATTAAAAGCTTTTGGGGCCTCCCACTGCACATGCGCGCTGCCTTCCCGCCTTCCTGACCAGCTCTCGTCAGTTTCTTTTTTCCGCGGAGCCAGCAGGTCGTGTTCCTGTCACCGCTGAAGAAATTGTTGATTTTATTGTTTTCTTTAGACCGCGTACCTGCCTTCCCCATTCTGAAACCGGTACTGCCGGTCTCTCTTTCTTTCTTTTAAAAAAAAAAAAAAAATATATTTTTCTTTTCTTCAGCACAGCATGGTACTTTGTTAGACCTTCAGGCCTACACAAATTCTCCTCATGGAGAAGCCAGTTCCTGGTTTTAAAAAGTGTACCAAGTGCAGTGCTGTCATTCCTCTTACAGACACCCATGAATGGTGTCTTAAATGTTTAGGACCTGACCATTCCATACCGGACTGCCCATTCCTGCTCCCAGATGTCGAAACGTGGATTGCAGAACCGGGCCAACAAGTTCTATGTGCTGTTTCCTTCAGAAGCATCACAGTCATCCAGGTCTTCCTCTCCGGATGGATCTCAGGTAACCAAAACTCCAGTGGGCAAATCCTCTAAAAGCAAATCTCTTTCTAAAGATCGAGAGGCTCTCAATTCTGAGTTCGAGGATTCTGCCCAGGCCAAAAAACCCCGGCGGGAGGCTCCGGCCTCCAAAGCAATCATGGGGTCACAGGTTGACATCGATGGCGCGGCCTCGACAGATCACCTGTTGTACTGCTCTGGGGTACCGGCCCATACCGGTACCGACATCCAGGCAGCAGTGGCGTCTATGGGCAATACTGTCCAAGTCATGCAGCAGGCCATTCTGGCTTTTATTAATGCTGCTACGCCCTCGGTACCGCAGCCAGCGGTACCGGGTCCGGTTCCGGTAATGGCTTCCATACCGGAACCGAGGCCATCGTCTTCCAAACGCAGATCGGTTCCGCATGCCGGATCCGGGCTTTTGCCCGGTACCGATCCCATACCCGGTACGCCCGATGTCGATACCGAATGGTATGCGTATCGTGCGTTGGAAGCACATAGAGGATACTCTGCTTCTTCAGAGGATTTTAACTCCTCTGATGATTCTGATGAGTTCTCCCTTGATCTTCCTGAGGAGCCTTCTTCTCCTAACAGGAGAATGTCTCCACCAGAGGATTTGTCCTTTCAGGACTTCATCATAGAAATGGCTAAAGGTCTTTCTATTGCTTCATCCTCTGAAAAGGAACCCAGATCAAAGAAACTGGATATTTTAGGATACTCTAAGTCTCCTAAAGAGGCAGTCACCCTGCCTATCCATGAAATCCTTCAAGAACACTTGATGGACTTATGGGAGGCTCCTCTAACATTGTCTCCTTCTTCTCGCAGGTTGGACACCATGTACCGTGTCCCCCCTTCTCCTGGTTTCCAAAAAACCCAGTTGCCTCACCATTCTATTGTGGTGAAGTCTGCAATGAAGAAGATAAAGAGTACCAAAAGGCACTCTTCTACTCCTCCAGGGCGAGAATGTAAGACTCTAGACTCTTTTGGCAGGAAAATTTTCCAGGCTACTATGCTTATAGCCAGGATTAATTCCTATAGTCTTTACATGGGCATGTTTCTCAGTGAAATCGCTCTAAAAGTTCGGCATTTTGCCCTCTTTATCCCTGAGGATAAGAGGGAGCAGTTCATTTCCTTAGTGAAACACCTTTTGGATATTTCAAAGTTCTCCAACAGGGCAGCTTTTGATTCCTTTGAGGGTGCTGGTAGGGCTTCGGGCATTGCTATAGCAGCCCGACGTCTTGCTTGGCTCCAGGCTTCTGATCTAGAACCTTGGGTCCTAGATGGCTTACGAAATCTGCCCTGTACAGGTGAGAACTTATTTGGTGAGGAGTGGCAAATTAAGGCCACTCAAATGGATGCAGAAAATGCCACCTTAGATAGACTTTCTAAGTCTACCTCCACTCCTGCCAAGAAGAAGTCTTTTAAGAGGCCTTATTACAAGAAGTCCAGATTTTCTACAAATACTGGCCAACAATCCTCTCAGCCTCGTTTTGCTGCTAAACGTCAGCAACCTAAACAGGCAAGGTCAAAGCCTGCGGCGTCTGCTACGCCTCAGCAGGCTCCACCCCCTCAGGGGTTTTGACTTGCCACTAGAGAACTTAACTTTTCTGGCTCTAGAACAACCAGAGCCCCTCACCATACCCGGAAGGTTAGCTCACTTTGCTCCCAGATGGGAGCAAATTACATCAGAGCAATGGACCCTCTCTATCATCAGAGAGGGTTACAAACTCCATTTTTCCGACCTTCCTCCTTATACTATGGTGAGGCAGTTCAATTCTCCCCCATCTCTCCTGGCCCTCTTGGGTCAGGAAGTCTCCTCCCTCCTTGCCCAGGGGGCAATAGAGGAGGTCCCTCTTCTTCAACAGGGGACGGGATTCTACTCCCCTTATTTTCTAATACCAAAGAAGACAGAGGGCTTCAGACCAATTCTGGATCTGAGAGAATTGAACAAATTTCTTTTCAAGGAGAAATTCAAAATGCTTTCTCTGGGCATTCTCCTTCCATACCTTCAGAGTCAGGATTGGCTTTGTTCTCTAGACCTAAAGGATGCGTATACACACATACTCATCCACCCATCCCACAGAAAATACCTTCGATTTCTGTTTCAGGGAAAACATTTCCAGTACAGAGTACTCCCCTTCGGTCTAGCCTCTGCTCCAAGAGTGTTCACCAAATGCATGGCAGTCATAGCTGCCTTTCTAAGAGGCCTGGGAATTTTCATATTCCCATACCTGGACGACTGGCTCATCCGAGCTCCCTCTCAGTCCCAGGCCCAAATTTCCCTGGACCGCACAAGGCGTCTTCTGCAGTATCTAGGACTGGTAGTAAACCTTCCCAAGTCTCAACTAATCCCTACTCAGTCTCTCGAGTTCATAGGGGCCCAGTTAGACACCATCACTGCAAGGGCCTACCTGCCTCAGGTCAGGGCCCAACGCCTGCTGAGTTTGGCCTCCCAAGCTCAGTCCAGCAGTCATTTGACAGCCCGGGAAATGCTGCGACTTCTGGGCCACATGGCCTCCACGGTACATGTGGTGCCCTACGCTCGTCTGCATATGAGAGCAGCTCAATGGACCTTGGCCACCCAGTGGACTCAAGCATCTGGAGCGCTCTCCGACCAAATACTCACCTCAAGCCGTCTATTTTGGTCCCTCCAATGGTGGACATCCACCAAGAATCTGTTGTTGGGGGCCCCCTTCCAACCTTTGTTGCCCCAAGCAACCCTCACAACAGATGCCTCCCAAACAGGGTGGGGAGCTCATCTTCAGAACCTCTCCACTCAGGGCACTTGGTCTCCACAGGAGGCCACCCTTCATATCAACCTCCTGGAACTGCGAGCGATTTACCTTGCCCTCAAGGTCTTCTATACCCTCCTTGTCAACCTGACTGTCCTAGTTCAGACAGACAATCAGGTAGCCATGTTCTATATAAACAAACAAGGAGGGACAGGCTCTCTGTCGCTTTGCAACGAAGCTCTCAGAATATGGGCCTTCGCCAGAGAGCATCAAATTCACCTTCTTGCAGTGTATCTTCCAGGAGTTCAAAACTCTCGTGCAGACAGACTCAGTCGAGTTCTGCTTCCACACGAATGGTCCCTACATATGGACCAGATACGCAGAATCTTTCAGGAATGGGGGACCCCGGACATAGACCTCTTTGCAAGTCCGTGGAATGCCAAACTTCCCCGGTTCTGTTCCAGAACTCAGTGTCAGGGAGCTCAGGCCCACGATGCCTTCCTCCTGCATTGGGGTCAGGAATTCCTCTATGCCTTTCCACCCATTCCTCTAATATCCAAGACTCTGTTCAAGCTCCAGAGGGATCACGGGACTATGATCCTCATAGCTCCCCGCTGGCCACGCCAGGTGTGGTTCCCTCTACTTCTGCATCTCTCCCAGGGATCCTCCCTGGACCTGGGAGCTGCGCCAGACCTTCTGTCTCAGGAGGAGGGGACTTTGTGGCACCCAAACCCCAAATCCCTACATCTCAGAGCTTGGTTACTGAAGGCCTAAGTCTTCAAGACTTTAATCTTTCTCAACCTGTGACAGATATCCTTCATGCCTCTAGGAAACCTTCCACGAGGCGTTCTTATGCTTTTTCCATTTGGTGTGCTCAGCAGGGTCTTGACCCTCTAGCACTTCCTTTGAATTCCCTCTTGGACTATCTCCTGCATCTTTCAAATGCAGGCCTTAAGACGAATTCAGTAAGGGTCCATTTGAGTGCTATTGCAGCATCCTTAAAACCTATAAATGGACAACCTGTCTCCTCTCATCCTCTTGTTGCACGTTTCATGAGAGGCCTGACTCTAACTAAACCTCCCATCCGACCTCCTCCGGTAGCATGGGATTTGAACCTCGTTCTAGGTCAGCTTATGAAGCCACCTTTTGAGCCTTTGGACTCTACCTCCTTCAAATTTCTTTCCTGGAAGGTTGTTTTCCTTATTGCAGTCACTTCGGCTCGCCGCATCAGTGAACTGCAGGCTTTAGTGGCTCATCCACCTTATACTAGGTTTCATCATGATAAGGTGGTCCTTAGGACGAATCCCCACTTTATGCCCAAAGTGGTCTCGCCTTTTCATCTTAATCAAGAGGTATATCTACCTGTCTTTTTCCCGGCTCCTCATGCATCCAGTGCAGAGAGGAACCTTCATACTCTGGATTGTAAAAGAGCTCTTGCCTTTTACCTCAACAGGACTCAACCACATCGAAAGTCTTCCCAACTTTTCGTGCCTTTTGATCCTTCTCATTTGGGACTTCCAGTCACCAAGCATACACTTTCCAATTGGATCGCTCAGTGTATTTCTTTTGCTTACCAGAGTAAGAACATTTCTATGGAGGGCCATGTCACAGCTCACAATGTGAGGGCCATGGCCACTTCTATGGCTCATCTTCACTCTGTGTCCATAGATCAGATCTGTCGAGCAGCCACTTGGGCCTCGGTTCATACCTTCACAGCCCATTACTGCTTGGACAAGGACTCCCGCCGGGATGCCTTGTTTGGTCAGGCTGTCCTCAAACACCTGTTCCATACTTAAACAACTCCTGCCCACCTTCCCTGGATGGATGCCTGAGATCCATGCGAAGATGGTTTACCCTTGGAGGGGGATCTCCCAGGCATCTTAGCTAGGGAGTCCCCATATGTGATGATGTATTCCTGCTTGTTCCTGGAGATAGCACAGTTACTTACCTGTAACAGGTGATCTCTGGGAACAGCAGGAATTAGTCATCACAACCCACCCACCTCCCCTAGGAGTTGTATCTCTATCTATCTATCTTCCTGTCCTCTCTCTCTATTGTCTCAGCTTTAAACTCGAACTGACGAGAGCTGGTCAGGAAGGCGGGAAGGCAGCGTGCATGTGCAGTGGGAGGCCCCAAAAGCTTTTAATCTGAAAAGCTGGGGAGCTTTCCCGCGCGGGCTCCGTCGGTGCCGACGTACCCATATGTGATGACTAATTCCTGCTGTTCCCAGAGATCACCTGTTACAGGTAAGTAACTGTGCTTTCTCATGCCTGGTACTAGTGGTGCTGCAATATTTGCTTCACCTGTCCAACCTAGGCCTTAAGTCCAATTCTGTTAGAGTTCATCTTAGTGCTCTTTCAGCACACCACTCACAGGTGGAGGGTCAGTCTCTATCCAGCCATCCTTTGGTGGCTCGCTTCCTCAGAGGCCTGCTTTTGCTTAAGCCTCCAGTGCGTCCACCTGCCCCTGAATGGGATTTAAATGTGGTCTTGCAATGGCTTACTTGCCCACCATTTGAACCTATGGCTACTTGCCCTCTGCGTTTTCTATCCTGGAAGGCACTATTTCTGGTAGCCCTTACCTCAGCAAGGCGAGTGAGTGAGCTTCAGGCCCTAGTATCAGAAGCACCATATACTAGGTTTTATAGGAACAGAGTAGTCTTACTGACTCACCCTAAGTTCCTTCCAAAGGTTGTCTCCTCCTGCCACCTCAATCAGGAGGTGGTTCTTACGACTTTCCCAGGACTCATGCCAGCTGGGCTGAGATGGTCTTGCATACCCGGACTGTAGGAGGGCGTTGTCCTTCTACCTTGACCGTACGCAGGAGCACCGGAGGGTGGTTCAGCTCTTCATCTCTTTTGACCCTAATAAGTTGGGGTTGGCTGTCTCCAAGCGTACTTTGTCCATATGGGTAGCTGACTGCATCGCCTGGGCTTACAGGGCAGCTGGCCTCTCGTTGCAGGGTCGAGTTATGGCTCATCGTGTCAGGGCAAAGGCTGCGTCAGTGGCTCATCTCCGCTCTGTTCCGTTGGCAGACATCTGCCGGGCCGCTACTTGGTCTTCAAGCCAGACCTTTGCGGCCCACTACTGCCTTGAGAGGGAGTCCCGCAGGGACAGTGCTTTCGGGCAAGCGGTACTCCATAATCTCTTTGGGGTTTAGGCAACTCCTACCCTCTGGCCCTGGTGTTGGGCTACCGTTCGGGGGCGTTCTCAGAGAAGATTCTGTTCTTGCATGCTGAGGCTCTAGAGGGAGCTCATTGTTTCGGTTTGGGGCCTCTGGTAGTCCTGAGTTGGGGCGTCCCATATGTGAGGGCTGACTTCCTGCTTGGTCCTGGAGAAAGAGTAGTTACTTACCTGTAACAGGTGTTCTCCAGGAGCAGCAGGAGTCAGTCCTCACAACCCTCCCTCCTCCCCTTGGAGTTGCAGTCCTATGCTTTATTTGTGCTATTTTTGCTGTCTTTTAGCCATGTCATCAGACTGAGCAAGATGGCACCCTTGGGCGGGAAGGGGACCGCGCATGCGCGCTGCATTCCCAAAGGCTTTCTTTGAAAGCTGGGGAAATGCTCCACACGGGGGCTCCGTCGGCGCCGACATCACCCATATGTGAGGACTGATTCCTGCTGCTCCTGGAGAACACCTGTTACAGGTGAGTAACTACTCTTTTAAGTACATTCGTAGCAAAAAACCTGTGAGAGAGTCAGTCGGTCCATTAGATGATAGAGGGGTTAAAGGAGCACTAAGAGGCGACAAGGCGATAGCGGAGAAACTGAATGAATGCTTTGCTTCGGTCTTTACTGAGGAAGATGTAGGGATGTTACCTGTGACTGAAGTGGTATTTAAAGGTGCAGAAGAATTGAAGGAAATATCGATATATCAGGAAGATGTATTACAACTATTAGATAAACTTTAGAGTAGCAAATCACCTGGGCCAGATGGTATACATCCAAGGGTGTTGAAAGAACCTGAAATATGAGATTGCAGACGTGCTGTTAGTAATCTGTGAATTTTCATTGAAATCATCTGTAATACCTGAAGATTGGAGCATCACCAATGTAACGCCAATTTTCATAAAGGGTTCCAGGTGTGATCCGGGAAACTACAGACCGGTGAGCCTGACGTCAGTACCGGGAAAAATGGTAGAAACCATCATAAAGAACAAAATTACTCAGCATGTAGATAGTCATGGCCTAATTGGAGACAGCCAACATGGCTTTAGACAAGGAAGATCTTGTCTTACTAATCTGTTATGTATTTTTGAAGGTGTGAATAAACAGGTGGACAAAGGTGAGTCGGTTGATATAGTGTATCTGGACTTTCAGAAAGCCTTTGACAAGGTCCCTCATCAGAGACTTTTGGCAAAACTAAAGAGTCATGGGATAGGAGGCAGTGTACCTTTGTGGATCAGGAACTGATTAAAAGATAGAAAGCAGAGGGTAGGGCTAAATGGCCAATTTTCCCAATGGAGAAAGGTGAATAGTGGTGTACCCCAGGGATCTGTGCTGGGTCCGCTGCTTTTTGACATATTCATAAATGACCTGGAAAGAGGAATAACGAGTGAGGTTATCAAATTTGCAGATGACACAAAACTTTTTAAAGTTGTTAACACCCAAGAGGATTGTGGAAAATTGCAAGAGGATCTTGATAAATTGGAAGACTGGGCATCAAAATGGCAGATGAAAATTAATGTGGACAAGTGCAGAGTTATGCACTTAGGGAAGAACAACCCAATGTATGGTTACACGATGCGAGGTTCCACATTAGGAACCACCACCCAGGAAAAAGATTTAGGCGTTATTGTGGCTAACGTTAAAACTCTCAATTCATCCTCCCAATAATAAATCTCTCCCTAAAAACCGGATACCTACCCTCCACACTAAAACACACACAGATCCGCCCAATCCTAAAAAACACCACCCTTGACAAATCATCACCTAATTCTTATAGACCCATATCAAGTATTCCGTTTATGGCCAAATTAATTGAAAAAACCGTACAAATTCAAACACAGGAGTTCATTGATAGCTCAGCACCACTTGACGACCAGCAATACGGGTTTCGCCCAAGACACGGAGTAGAATCACTCCTAACAGTGCTAATTGATACACTTGTGAGGGGAATAGACAAACCCAAACAAGCATTCTTATTCATATTCATTGATGTTTCTGCAGCCTTCGACAGCGTTCACCATTCAACAATGATTAATAAACTTAAACAAATAGGTATAAAATCCACTGTTCTAAAATGGTTTACTTCTTATCTAACAAACCGAGCTCAAACGGTACAAATCGGGAACCTCACATCAAAAACATACAAACAAGAAATAGGCCTCCCACAAGGCTCAGCACTGTCAGCGTTACTTTTTAACATATATTTAAAACACATCTGTAAAATATTTAAAAAATTCAATGTCCTCTATCACCTGTATGCGGACGACATAATGATGTTTGTCCCATTCAAAATCCCAAATATCCCTATAAAACTCATTAACGACTGCCTCACTGAAATCAACATCTGGCTAAATGAAAACAATCTGTACATTAATCACTCAAAAACAGAAGCGCTAATAGTAACTAAATGCACAACATTCATTCCTCCCACTCATATTACATTACAAAATAATAATATCATACTAAAATCTGAAATACGCTACCTGGGTGTTATACTGGATAAACACCTCAGTATGGACACACATGTAAGGAATATAACAAAAAAAGTTTACTTTAAACTAAAAATGCTAAAGCAACTCCGCCCACTAATGCACTTACAGGATTTTCAACGCGTCATACAAGCAATCATAACCCCACATTTTGACTTCGCAAATCAGACCCTACTTGGCGTAACTAAAGAAGCCTTAAAAAAACTCCAATTAGCACAAAACGCAGCAGCAAGAACCATTACGAAAGCCCCACCTTTCCAACACATAACCCCGATTTTAGAATATCTACACTGGCTCCCAATTCAAAGCCGAATAGAATACAAAACTATCCTAACCACCTACAAAGCCATAACAAAAACAGCACCCCTGTCCATAAATAACCTTATCAAAATAGAACCCACCCATAATCTCCAAAGGAGAGACCAGCTAAATAAATTAACCCCACCAAAAGAATTCATTAGAGCCAATAAATCCACTAACAAGAAAGCCTTCTCCCATGCAGCCCCCATCTTGTGGAACACAATCCCAATAGAATTAAGACAATTACCTGATATAATAGAGTTCAGAAAAAAACTCAAAACATTTTTATTCACAAAGCATTTTGGATCTATGATCAGCCCATCTCTCACCCCCCAGCTAGATAAGGGATAATCCTACCCAAGGTAATACACTATTCAACAAAAGAATGAAGCGCTGTAACCCTTAGACAAAATGATTAAGAAAGATGAAAATCAAAATATGTATATAGTTTACTTCTGTTCAACTGTACATAGTTCTCTAATTGTTAATTGTTACTTGTTAACTGTAATTACCTAACTACAAATTGTTATATGTAAAAACAGATCACCCTGTTTATTGTTGTTATATGGAAACCGCACCTGATCAATAGAAGGAGCAGTATATAAATAATCATTAAATTAAATTAAATTAAATTAAAACCCCCAGCCCAGTGTACAGCGGTAGCCAAGAGAGCAAATAGAATGCTAGGTATCATAAGGAAAGGAATGGAAAATAAAACAAAAAGAAATTATAATGCCTCTATATTGTTCCATGGTGTGACCACACCTTGAATATTGTATGCAATTCTGGTCGCCGTATCTTAAAAAGGATATAGCGTTATTAGAAAAGGTTCAGAGAAGAGTCACCAAAATGGTAAAGGGGATGGAAGGACACTCCTATGAAGAAAGGCTAAAAAGGTTAGGGCTCTTTAACCTGGAAAAGAGACAGCTGAGGGGAGATATGATAGAGGTCTATAAATTAATGAATGGAGTGGAACTGGTAAACGTAGATTGATTGTTTATGTTATCAGAATATAGAAAGACTAGGGGACATGCAATGAAGCTGCAGGGTAAACTATTTAAGACTAATAAAAGAAAATATTTTTTCACTCAACGTGTAATCAAACTCTGGAATTTGTTACCAGAGGATGTAGTAAAGGCTGTTAGTGTAGCTGGGTTTAAAAAAGGTTTGGACAAGTTCCTGGAGGAAAGGTCCAGAAACCATTATTAAAAGGGACCCGGGATATCACTGCTTGACCCAATACCAGCATTGTGGAACCTTTGTCTTTTGGGGAACCTGCTAGGTACATATGACCTAGATTGGCCACTGTTGGAAACAGGATACTGGGCTTGATGGACGTTGGTCTGACCCACTATGGCATATCATATGTTCTTATATGTTCTTATGTTGACATATGGGTGATGTCGGCACTGATGGAGCCTGGCGCGAGAACACTCCCCAGCATCCAGTAAGAATGCTTTTGGAAGCGTTCCTCCATGCATGTGTGGCTGCCCTCCCACCTTCGCTCCTGGTCTCCTCAGTCATTTTTTTTCTGCAGAGCCATCAAGACTTTGTCCCTGTCAGCCGTATCAAGAGATTTCACTAATTTTGTGTGGTACCTTCGAGTACCTCTCTTTTTGCCGTTCTGTCAACCAACTGGACTCGCAGTTGATTCCGTTCCCATTCCTATTTTTAATTTTTACTCTGTTTTTTATATTTTTGTTTTCTTTTGGAATTGAGGCCTACGTCCTAATGCGACAACCATTGCACAATTTGACTTTGCTTCCGTCCTTTTTCCAGAAATGGAAAAGCCCCGGAGAGGTTTTAAGTAATGCTCCAAGTCTTCTGGTATCATTTCCATCACCGATGAGCATAACTGGTGCCTCAAATGTTTAGGCCGAGACCACGATGTGGATTACTGTCCCTCCTGTCACCATATGACTGCCAGAGGTAGGAAGAATTGGGAGAAACAGAAGACTAAGCTGTTTCCAACAGATTCTGTTCCTTCGGTGCAGCCCTCGGGGGGGTTGACTCTAAGTCCTTCCATGCTTCCACTCAGAAAGAGAAGCATCGCTCCGAGTCTCCAGTGCATAAGAAGAAAAAGCCTTCGGCATCAGCATCAGACACCGAGCATCGATATCGGCACCAGCATTCATTGCATTCTGATTCAGACCATCCAGCAAAGCAGTCCCGGTTGGAGGTCTCACCCTCCAAAGCCTCAAAGGGTTCAGGAATGCCCTCGAGGTTCAATCCACCCCCGATACCGGCATTAGGAGTTGTGGCTCACATGATTGTGTCTGCAGCCACTCCTCCCCTGGTACCAATGCTCGATGACCATGTCATCGCCATCGAAAAGAGCATCGCTGCACTTCTGGCAGTAGTGATACCAATGGCATTGAGAGTACTGCATTCGGCACCTGTTCCACCAGCACTGACGGCAGCCTTGGAGGATCCTCTCGATATCCTTCTGCAGACATCTCCTGTGTTACATCAATCCACCGAGCAGCTGGTATCAAGGTCCGTGGTACCACCATGCCCGATACCTTTGATGTCCGAACAATCTCCTTCCTCGGAGTACCAGAAGTATCGAGGGCCCCATAAGGACTACTTTGATTTTATCCCGGACTCTGACTCCATGTCGGAGGCCTCCGACTTGGAATCCATTGATTCCGATACCAGTAGAGATGTTCCTTCAGATCCATTGCCTCCCTATGAGCGACAAAGGTCACTGCCCGAGGACATGTCTTTCCAAGATTTTGTAAAGGATATGGCAGCTGCCCTGGAGGTGTCTGTGGCTACTGAAATGGAGCCCAGAGTGGAGGAGCTCGATAGAGGATTCCCACATCAGAGTCATTAAACTTTTCAAGATGTTATGCACTGGGAGAGTTGAATCCTCCTTCGGTGCTGATGTGGGAATCCTCTATATCCACTTCTGCAGTCAGTAAGAGACTGGATACACTTTACAGAGTTCCTCCCTCTCCATGCTTCCAGAAACCACAACTCCCTCACCATTCTATGGTAGTTGAGTCTGCCATGAAGAGAATTAAAAGCCAAAAGAACTACCCCTCGGTTCCTCCAGAAAGATAAGCAAGAATCCTCAATGCCTTTGGGAGAAAGGCCTTCCAGGCATCAATGCTGGCCTCCAGAATAGACTCCTACATCTTTTATATGGGCATGTTCCTTAGGGATGTCTCGAGGGATCTGGCAGAGTTCACTACCCTAATGCCTTCTGAAAAACAGACAGCTCATCAGATGCTAGTCACAGATGCACAGAACACTTAACAATTTCTTACAAGGGCAGCGTTTGATGCCTTTTGAAGCCAACAGCAGAGCTGCTACAGCCTGCATTGGAGCTAGAAGGGCAGCCTGGCTTCAAGCATCTGATCTGGAACAATGGGTCCAAGATAAATTAATCAACATTCCCTGCAATGGAGAGAACCTCTTTGGCCAGAGGTGGAGAGAAGGCAGGGGAGATACAGTACCTGAAGAATAGAGAATGGCCAATGTAATGCCAGTATTTAAAAAGAGCTCCAGGGGTGATCTGGGAAAATACAGACCTGTGAGTCTGACATTACTGCCAGGCAAAATGGTAGAAACCATTATAAAGAATAAAATTACTGATCGTGTATATAGTCATGGTTTATTGGGAGAAAGCCAACAAGGATTTAGCCAAGGAAAGTCTTGTTTTACTAATCTGTTATATTTTTTTGAAGGTGTGAATAAATAGGTATACAAAGGTGAGCCGGTTGATATAGTGTATCTGGATTTTCATAAAGCCTTTGACAAGGTCCCTCATGAGAGACTCTTGGCAAAATTAAAAAGTCATGGGATTGGAGGTAGTGCAGTATTGTGGATCAGAAACTACTTAAAATATAGAAGGCAGAGTAGGGCTAAATGGCCAATTTTCTCAATGGAGAAAAATAAATAGTGGAGTACCCCAGGGATCTGTGCTGGGCCTGCAGCTTTTTAACGTATTCATAAATGACCTGGAAATGCGAATCAAATTTGTAGATGATACAAAATTATTCAAAGTTGTTAAAACGCAAGAGAATTGTGAAAAATTGCAAGAGGACTTTGATAAATTGGAAGACTGGGCGTCCAAATGGCAGATGAAATTTAATGTGAAGTACAAAGTTATGCACTCAGGCAAGAACAACCCAAACTTGCAAGGTACCACCTTAGAAACCACCACCCAGGAAAAAGATTTAGGTGTCATCATGGATAATACATTGAAACCCTCTGTGCAGTGTGCAGTGGCGGCCAAGAAAGCTAATAGAATGCTAGGAATCATAAGGAAAGGAATGGAGAATAAAACCAGGGATATTATAATGCCTCTGTATTTCATGGTTTGACCGCACCTTGAATATTTTGTGCATTTCTGATCACTCTATCTTAAAAAAGGATATAACGGAATTAGAAAAGGTACAGTCACAAAAATGGTAAAGAGGATGGAAGGATATCCTTATGAGGGAAGGCTTAAAAGGTTAAGGCTCTTCAACTTGGAAAAGAGAAGGCTGAGAGGAGATATGATAGACGTCTATAAATGAATGAGTGGACTGGAACTGGTTAACATAAATCGATTGTGCCATCAAAAAGTAGGAGGACTAGAGCAGGCATGTCTAACAGGTAAATTGCCAGCCCCACTTGGCTCCATCTCTCCAGCAGCTCGCCCCGTCGCTAGGAGAGAGCTCGTGCCGGCAGGTTGTCTGCCGAGGGCTTGCCGCCTCTGCTGATCCTTTGCCTGTCTTTTTTCCCTGCCTGTGGGAATCTTGCCTGCGGGTATATTGGGGCACTTGTTGTTTTCGTGCCAATAGTTTGTGGGTACCCCAGGGGGCTGCCGCCCGCGCCCCGCGATGAGACACCACAGGCCCGGCGTCATACCTGATCTCCTGCCTCTCAGAATCACCCATTCCTGCCCCCGCCCCAACACCCTTTAGAAGTGTATTATATACTGGGTGATATCCATTCGCCCGGGCTTTACCTGAATACACTTACTGTCAGTCACTAGGTCCATTAGATGATAGAGGAGTTAAAGGGGCACTAAGAGGTGACAAGGTGATAGCGGAGAGACTGAATGAATTCTTTGCTTCGGTCTTTACTGAGGAAGATGTAGGGATGTTACCCATGACTGAAGTGGTATTTAAAGGTGTGGAAGAATTGAAGGAAATATCGATACATCGGGAAGATGTATTACAACTATTAGATAAACTGAAGAGTAGCAAATCACCTGGGCCGGATGGTATACATCCAAGGATGTTGAAAAAACTGAAATATGAGATTGCAGACCTGCTATTAGTAATCTGTGAACTATCATTAAAATCATCTCTAATACCTGAAGATTGGAGGATCGCCAATGTAACACCAATTTTTAAAAAGGGTTCCAGGGGTGATCCGGGAAACTACGGACCGGTGAGCCTCACGTCAGTACTGGGAAAAACAGTGGAAACCATCATAAAGAATAAAATTACTCAGCATGTAGATAGTCATAGCATAATGGGAGACAGCCAACATGGCTTTAGACAAGGAAGATCTTGTCTTACTAATCTGTTATGTTTTTTTGAAGGTGTGAATAAACAGGTGGACAAAGGTGAGTCGGTTGATATAGTGTATCTAGACTTTCAGAAAGCCTTTGACAAGGTCCCTCATCAGAGACTTTTCGCAAAACTAAAGAGTCATGGGATAGGAGGCAGTGTACTACTGTGGATCAGGAACTGGTTAAAAGATAGAAAGCAGAGGGTTGGGCTAAATGGCCAATTTTCCCAATGGAGAAAGGTGAACAGTGGTGTACCCCAGGGATCTGTGTTGGGTCCGCTGCTTTTTGACATATTCATAAATGATCTGGAAAGAGGAATAACGAGTGAGGTTATCAAATTTGCAGATGACACAAAAAACTATTTAAAGTTGTTAAAACCCAAGAGGATTGTGGAAAATTGCAAGAGGATCTTGATAAATTGGAAGACTGGACATCAAAATGGCAGATGAAATTTAATGTGGACAAGTGCAAAGTTATGCACCTAGGGAAGAACAACCCAAACTATGGTTACACAATGCAAGGTTCCACATTAGTAACCACCACCCAGGAAAAAGATTTAGGCGTCATTGTGGATAACATGTTAAAACCCTCGGCCCAGTGTGCAGCGGCAGCCAAGAGAGCAAATAGAATGCTAGGTATCATAAGGAAAGGAATGGAAAATAAAACAAAAGATATTATAATGCCTCTATACCGTTCCATGGTGAGACCGCACCTTGAATATTGTGTGCAATTCTGGTCGCCGTATCTTAAAAAGGATATAGCATTATTAGAAAAAGTTCAGAGAAGAGCCACCAAAATGGTAAAGGGGATGAAGGATATTCCTATGAAGAAAGGCTAAAAAGGTTAGGGCTCTTTAACCTGGAAAAGAGACGGCTGAGGGGAGATATGATAGAAGTCTATAAATTAATGAACGGAGTGGAACGGGTAAACGTAGATCGATTGTTTACGTTATCAGAATATAGAAAGACTAGGGGACATACAATGAAGCTACAGGGTAAACTATTTAAGACTAATAAAAGAAAATATTTTTTCACTCAACGTGTAATCAAACTCTGGAATTTGTTACCGGAGGATGTAGTAAAGGCTGTTAGTGTAGCTGGGTTTAAAAAAGGTTTGGACAAATTCCTGGAGGAAAGGTCCATAAACCATTATTAAGAAGGGACCCAGGATATCAATGCTTGACCCAGTACAAGCATTGCGGAACCTGTGGCTTTTGGGGAAACTGCTAGGTACGTATGACCTAGATTGGCCACTGTTGGAAACAGGATACTGGGCTTGATGGACCTTGGTCTGACCCAGTATGGCATATCTTATGTTCTTATGTTCTTACTGTATTAGTTGTGTCGTGTGCTGGTCATCGGTTGCTTTATAGTTCGCCTTCATTAAATGTTTTCATGCAGACACAACAAAGTGTCAAGAATATGGTGATTTTGGCGGGCTTTTCCAATTTTGTTCTAGCTTACCCATGCCATGCCTTCGAATTGGTTCAAAACACGGTGACTTTTGCTTGCCTCAGCAATTATATTTTGCCTAGCCTTTGTGTTGATTCTATACTGCAATTTTATTTCGCCTTGCCTTTGCGTTGATTCTACACTATGTGCAGAATTTATTAAATCACTTGTGGTGGTATTTGAACTTGTTTGGTGGTATTTGATTTTATCTGGTTTGCTGCACAGGTGTTTGAGATTTTTTGATGATTGTTTGGTGGTATTTGATTATTGGTGCCAGTATGATGAATTCATAAGAACATAAGATATGCCGCCTGGGAGACGGAGGATGAGGAGTCCCCCGACACGTTCAAGACTCAGTGCGTACCGTCGGACTCACCGCAGTCTGAACCCCGGAGTAGATCCCCTCCGGAGGATACCTGGTTCTCGGAGTTTGTCCGGGATATGGCCACCGCGTTGGCTTTTCCGGCGGACCCCGAGGAAGAGCCTCGAGCTGAAGGGCTCGAGGCCCTACAGTACGACTCTCCTCCGAAGGAGGCCTTTACTGTCCCGATTCCTCCGATGCTGGAACGGCTCCTCTTCCGGATGTGGGAGGCACCGGCCTCGGCGCCGGTTCTAAGCAAGCGAGTCGATTCGATTTATCGACTCCGGAAGAGCCCTGTCTTTCAGAAGGCGCAGCTACCACACCATTCCATGGTTGTGGAATCGGCCATGCATCGCCTGAAGAGTCAGAAGATGCACTCTGCGGTGCCCCCCGGCAGGAAGGCCCGGAACCTCGATGGTGTCGGTAGAAAGTGCTTCCAGGGCTCGATGCTTGCTTGCCGTGTCCAGTCTTACCAGCTGTACATGGGCATGTACTTGTGAGACCTGGCCAACGAGTTGGCCGGGTTCTCTGCTGGTCTCTCCGGGGAGCCCTTGCAGAGATTCAAGTCCTTGTCCTCGGGGATTCGGGACTGCTCGAAGTTTATGTCCTGCGCCGCCTACGATGGCTTCGAGGCTTCGGCCCGAGTTGCGGCAGCCGGAATCGTGGCTCGACGGCAGGCATGGCTGCAGTCATCGGACCTCGAGCCATGGGTTCAGGACAAGTTGGTCGATGTCCCTTGCCGAGGTGAAAACCTTTTTGGCAAGCCCATGGCCGAGAAGGCCGCACAGCTCGAGACTGAGCACCTTACAAGGACAAGGCTGTCTAGGAAGACCTCTGCTCCTTCTCACAAGAAGAAGGCCTCGGGTAAGAAGCCCTTTTACCCGAGGAAGGGCACTGCCTACAAACAGTACCCTCAGTATCAGGCTGCCCAAGCTGCACCCCAGGGTCAGCAAACCAAGGGGCAGGGTAATGGGCCCCGTAGGCAGAGGACCCCCAAGCCTCCGGCCCCTGCTCCCACTCAGCAGGGTGGGGGTTTTTGACTCCTTGAGCATAGCCTCTCAATCCCTGCTCTCCCAACCCTGCACAGGAGGTCGCCTCGCCCTCTTTGCCCACCAGTGGCCCCGTATCACTGGGGACAGTTGGGTGTTGAACATAGTCCACAAGTGCTATGCACTACATTTTCACCAACTGCCTCCGCCATACTTTCCAGGGGAACCTCCAAGGCCTCCCCTGCACACAGACCTTCTCCTTCAAGAGCTTCAAGGTCTGTTGATGGACAGGGCGGTGGAGCCTGTGCTCCCCACTTGCAAGGTCACGGATTCTACTCCAGGTATTTCCTGGTGCCCAAAAGAACCAGTGGCCTTCGACCCATTCTGGTCCTCAGGAACCTTAACCAGTTCCCAGAGAAGGAAAAGTTCAAGATGCTTACTCTTGGAACACTTCTGCCCTACCTCCAGCAGGGAGATTGGCTATGCTCCTTAGTTCTAAAGGATGCGTACACTCACATCCTCATTCATCCAGACCACAGAAAGTACCTCAGGTTCATTGTGGAAGGAAACCATTATCAGTACAGAGTGCTGCCTTTCGGCCTCACCTCCGCCCCCAGAGTCTTCACAAAGTGCCTAGCAGTGGTGGCGGCCTACCTGAGAAACCAGGGCATCTTTGTCTTCCCCTATCTGGACGACTGGCTCATCAGGGGTCAGACGTGCCAGGAGGCTAAACAAGCCACCCTCAGCACTAGTGCTCTTCTCCAAAGACTGGGGTTTGTCATAAACTTCGCAAAGTCCACTTTGCTCCCCTCCCAGAACTTGGAGTTCATAGGAGCAAGGCTGGACTCTCTGCTGGCAAAGGCTTTCTTGCCAGCAGACAGGGCCCAAAGGTTGATGGCCTTGGCAAATCAGTTTCTCAGCAGGAACCTGGTCTCCGCCAGACTCTGCCTGAGGCTTCTAGGCCACATGGCTTCGACATGGAGATAGAGTAGTTTCTCACCTGTAACAGGTGTTCTCCAGGAGCAGCAGGAATCAGTCCTCACAACCCTCCCTCCTCCCCTTGGAGTTGCAGTTGTACATAGTTTATTTTTCATTTTTGTGTGCTGTTCTTAGCTATGTCATTTGACTGAGGTAAGATGGCACCTTTAGGCGGGAAGGGAACCGCGCATGCGTGCCTGCATTCCCAAAGGCTTTCATAGAAAGCTGGGGAAATGCTCCGCTGGGGCTTCATCGGCGCCGATGACACCCATATGTGAGGACTGATTCCTGCTGCTCCTGGAGAACACCTGTTACAGGTGAGTAACTACTCTTTCATGGTGGTATATCACCGGCACTTTTGGCCGGAAAAAGTAGATCACGACCTGTTCGAAGTTGGACATGCCTGGACTAGAGGATATGCAATGAAGCTACAGTGTAATCCATTTAAGATTAATAAGAGAAAATATTTTCTCCAGGAACAAGCAGGAAGTCAGTTCTTACATATGGGTGACGTTGATGCCGACGGAGCCCTGCTCGGAACTATCTCCATCTTTCAAAGAAAGCCTTTGGGAGATGCCACCATGCATGTGTGATCCCCTTCCTGCCCAAGGGTACCATCTTGCTCAGTCTCCCTTTTTCCGAGGAGCCTTACAGATATTCGTCTTGTCCCTCTGGAAAAAAGTAGATTTTTCTCATACATTTTGCACCTACTCCGGCTTGCACTAGTTCCTTTCCCGCCTCTGAGCCCCGCTGCTCCGGCATCAGGTCTCGAGACCTTTTTTCTTAGGTTCTTTTACCACCAGCGCTTTCGCACCTTTTACCAAATGGTGGCTGCGACAAGGGTCTTTGACCTTGCTGGGGTCCTTTTTGCCCCAAGGGCCACTAGTTTTAAGAAATGTGATTAATGTTCCAGGACTATGTCCCTCACCGACTCTCATGACTGTTGCCTCCGGTATCTGGGTGCTGACCGTGACCCAGAGGAATGCTCCCTGTTTAAGAAGATGTCTACAAAGGACATCCAGAGCTGCTGGCTTAAGCAGGATGACATCTTCCACAAGGCAGACTCGACCCCAGTATACCCGTTAACCTTGTGCTAAAGGTCCCGCATGGATCCTCGGAGCAGACATTCTGAGCAACGATCTCCAGAGCGAGAGCATAAGAAGAAAAAGAGCATAAGAACATATAAGAACATAAGATATGCCATACTGGGTAAGACCAAGGTCCATCAAGCCCAGTATCCTGTTTCCAACAGTGGCCAATCTAGGTCATACGTACCTAGCAGTTTCCCCAAAAAACACAGGTTCCGCAATGCTTGTACTGGGTCAAGCATTGATATCCTGGGTCCCTTCTTAATAATGGTTTATGGACCTTTCCTCCAGGAACTTGTCCAAACCTTTTTTAAACCCAGCTACACTAACAGCCTTTACTACATCCTCCGGTAACAAATTCCAGAGTTTGATTACACGTTGAGTGAAAAAATATTTTCTTTTATTAGTCTTAAATAGTTTACCCTGTAGCTTCATTGCATGTCCCCCTAGTCTTTCTATATTCTGATAATGTAAACAAATGATCTATTTTTACCCGTTCTACTCCATTCATTAATTTATAGACTTCTATCATATCTCCCCTCAGCCGTCTCTTTTCCAGGTTAAAGAGCCCTAACCTGTTTAGCCTTTCTTCATAGGAGTATCCTTCCATCCCCTTTACCATTTTGGTGGCTCTTCTCTGAACCTTTTCTAATAACGCTATATCCTTTTTAAGATACGGCGACCAGAATTGCACACAATATTTAAGGTGCGGTCTCACCATGGAACGGTATAGAGGCATTATAATATCTTTTGTTTTATTTTCCATTCCCTTCCTTATGATACCTAGCATTCTATTTGCTCTCTTGGCCGCCGCTGCACACTGGGCCGAGGGTTTTAACATATTATCCACAATGACGCCTAAATCTTTTTCCTGGGTGGTGGTTCCTAATGTGGAACCTTGCATCGTGTAACCATAGTTTGGGTTGTTCTTCCCTAGGTGCATAACTTTGCACTTGTCCACATTAAATTTCATCTGCTATTTTGATGCCCAGTCTTCCAATTTACCAAGATCCTTTTGCAATTTTCCACAATCCTCTTGGGTTTTAACAACTTAAGGGCCTCGTCCTGGGAGGTGGACAAGCACGGGAAATCCCACGCATGGTCTCTCAGCTCCCGACGCAACTCCGAGGAGTCGGAGCGGCGGCTCCCCTGAAAGGTACCCAGGTCTGAAGTTGAGGACTCCAGTGAGAGACCCTGATCTCCCTAGAGCCGTCCCATCAAGGACACCCTCTCCTCCTCGACACCCGATCCGGTCACCCCAGCATCAATGGCTGCCATCCCCTGAGTGGGAAGCTCATATGCTGGCCCTGGAGCGCAGCGTTTCTGCGTTCATCGCCTCCCAGCGGGCGTCGATGCCCGGCCCCGTTGTTGCTCACCTGAGACCACAGGGACCTTGATGTCGAGGACTCCCCGGGCTGCTGAATCGTTCCTCAAGAGCTAGACGTCTCGGGCGGATCCTTGGCAAGAGTCTCGTTCTCACTCCCGATCCTCGGGGCAAGGTTCTCGCAGGAGAGTGTCTCTGGCTCTGGCCATGCCCCGGCCTCGGAACACTGAAGATCGGTGCCAATATTGGATCCGTCAGGTCTCGAGTCTTCCTTGGACTACTCCGATTTGGAGTCTGATATTAGACATCTCCGGAGACTCAGGCCCACCAAGACCTTCCCGAGGACCCGCCTTCACTGGCCACGAGGTGCCGATCCCTTCCCGAGGACATTTCATTCCTCGAGTTCAAGGACATTGCTCGGGCGCTTTCCCTCACTACTGTGTCGGAGGATTCGAGGGAGGAGCTCAACATCCTCCAGTATGAGGCACCACCGAAGGAGACCTTGACGGTCCCCATCCCCTCCATTTTCAGCCAGCGCCTTCCCAGGATGTGGGAAGCCATGGCATTGGTGCCTGGATAAAATGTACCAGGTTCAGCGAGGGCCAGGTTTCTGAAAGGTGCAACTCCCCCACACCTCCATGGTGGTCAAGTTGACCCTGTGCTGGCAGAAGTGCCTGAAGACGCACTCATTGGTGCCCCCAGGCAGGGAGTCCCAACGCCCTCGATGCCCTTGGGCGTAAATGCTACCAACGTTTGATGCTGGTGTGACGTATACAAATTTACCAACTTTATATCGGCATGTTCCTCCAAGACCTGTCCAAGGAACTCAGAGGCTTCGTGACTGGCCTCGATGGAGATCACCTCCGGCGCTTCCAGACTGTTATGAAATCTGTCGGATTGTGTTCCAAGTAGCTGTCCTGAGCCACTTACAACTGCTTTGAATCCAGCATGAGGGTTGCTGCCACTGGCATCTGCGCTCGATCCCATGCCTGGCTCCAATCCTCGGACCACGAGCGATGGGTATAAGAGAAACTTGGGGAGCAACTCTTTGGCAAACTGATGGAGGATAATGCGGACGAAATTGAGACCAAGTACGTTACCCAGTCTCGGCTCTCGAAGACCTCCACCCTCCTGAGGAAGAAGCCACAGGGCAAGAAGCCTCCTTTCCTCAGGAAGGGCCAACCCTATCGAGCTTACCCTCCATACCTGGCCACCCAGATCCCTCAGCAGGATCATCAAGGCAAGCCCAAGGGCTCCAAGCCCCAGCTCAACCTGGGTCGGGGTTTTGATACCTCCAGCGTAGTCTCTCTTCTACTGGAGGGTCAGCTCTCAGCAGGGGGGGGGTGCCTGGTCCATTTTGCCCACAGGTCGTCCTCTGTCACCACTGACTCATGGGCACTTCAGGTGGTCAGGGAGTGTTACCTTCTTCACCTGGACCAGCTTCCTCTACCCTACTTCCCTGGGGAGCCTCCTCGGTCTCCCCTGCACCAGACTTTGCTAATGCAAGAACTCACAGGCCTTCTCAGGGACAGAGCCATGGAGCCCGTACCTTACCATTTGAGAGGACAAGGGTTTTACTCCAGGTACTTTCTGGTCCTAAAAAGAACAGGGGGGCTAAGGCCCATCCTGGACCTGAGAAACCTGAACAAATTTCTGGTGTGTGAGAAATTCAGGATGCTGTCCCTTGGAATATTGCTGCCCTACTTCCAGCAGGGAGATTGGCTATGCTCCTTGGACCTGAAGGATGCCTATACCCACATCCCCAACCACCCCAGTCAAAGGCAGTACTTAAGATTCATGGCTGGGGGCGACCACTACCAGTACAGTGTACTTCTCCAGGACCAAGCAGGAAGTCAGTCCTCACATATGGGTGACGTCGGCGCCGACGGGGCCCTCGTGCGGAGCATTTCCCCAGTTTTCAAAGAAAGCCTTTGGGAATTGCAACGCGCATGCGCGGTCCCCTTCCTGCTCAAGGGTGCCATCTTGCTCAGTCTTCTTTTTTCCGCGGAGCCCGACGGACGTAGTTCGTTTTTCCCCAAGGAAAAAGTTGATTTTCCCCGTTTTTCTCTTTTTTTCCGGTTCGACGCCGGATCCTTTTCCCGCTCGAACCGATATGCCGGTATCGAGTCCTTTTTTCTCTTTTTCGGTTTTTGTCCTTTGTGACTGGCGTTTGCGCCTTTTTTCTTTTTCCCTGGCAGCCCGGTCTTTTGACCTAGCAGGGGCCCTTTTTCCCCCGATGGCTACCAGCGGGTTTAAGAAATGTGATCGGTGTAAGAAACTTATGTCTCTTACAGACACTCATGACTGCTGCCTCCGCTGCCTCGGACCCGATCATGACCCGATGATCTGTGGTCCGTGTGGCAAAATGTCCTCGAAGGCGTTGAGGAGTCGGCAGCACCAAAAGGATAGGATCTTTTCTGACTCCGCGTCCGGCCGGGCACGGACCTCGTCAGAGGTCTCGGGACTCCGGCCCCGAACAGCGTCGAGGTTCCTCTGAGCAGGGGTCTCCTTTGCGGGAGCATCGCAGGAATAAGAAACCTGCGAGGGCGTCGTCGGTGGAAGCTCCTGGTTCCTCGAGGGCCAGGTCGCATAGCCCCGATAGCCGTCCCGGGTCTTCGGAGTCGGAGAGGCCTGCTAAACATCCTCGTGTCAAGATGGAGTCTCCTGGACACGTAAGTGTTGTTGTCCTCGTGGACTCGCCTCCGAGGGAGCCAACGTCGGGCCCTACGCCGTCGGGGCCTGAGTCGGGGGCTGCTGGGTCTCCTGAGCTCGGACTCAGATTGACGGCCTTGGAGAGAAGCTTCGCTGCCTTCATGGAACAGCAGCGGGCATTGATCGCCGGTCTCGCCGGTGCATCTGCCCCGACCACCGGGACTTCGACGTCCAAGTCGACCCCGGAGGCCGAGCCGATCCTCGAGTCCATGCGGGCTCGAGTCGATCCTTGGCCACGGTCCCCCTCGACCTCCCGTTCGGGGCCGAGGTCGTCGATGCCGGTACCCTCGGCGTCGGGGCGGAGGGAATCGGTGCCCGCCCGGCCGGAGCTGCTTGATTCCTCCTCTGAGGAGTCGGGCTGGGAGACGAAGGACGAAGAGTCACCCGACACCTATTGGACTCAGTGTGTCCCATCGGACTCGCCGGAGTCCGAACCTCGGAGACGATCCCCACCGGAGGATACCCGGTTCTCGGACTTCGTGCGGTATATGGCCAAGGCCTTGGCCTTCCCCACAGATCCCGAGGAGGAGTCTCGAGCCGAGGAGCTCGAGGCCCTCCAGTATGACTCTCCCCCGAAGGAGGCCTTTACTGTTCCGGTTCCTCCGATGCTGGAGCGGCTGCTCTTCCGCATGTGGGAGACCCCGGCCTCGATGCAGGTGTTAAGCAAGCGGGTCGATTCAATCTATCGAGTCCGCAAGAGCCCCGGGTTCCAAAAGGCGCAATTACCGCACCACTCCATGGTTGTGCAATCGGCCATGCATCGACTGAAAAGTCAGAAGATGCACTCCTCGGTGCCTCCCGGCTGGGAGGCCTGGAACCTGGATGCCCTCGGTAAGAAGTGCTTCCAGGGCTCTATGCTTGCTTGCCGTGTCCAGACATACCAGCTCTATATGGGCATGTACCTCCGAGACCTGGCAAAGGAGATTGTTGGGTTCTCTGCTGGTCTCTCTGAGGAACCTTTGCAGAGGTTCCAGGTCTTGTCCACTGGTATTCGGGAGTGCTCGAAGTTTATCTCTCGAGCAGCCTACGATGGCTTCGAGGCTTCGGCCCAAGTAGCCGGGGCCGGCATCGGTGCCCGCCGACAGGCTTGGCTACAGTCATCCGACCTTGATCCTTGGGTTCAGGACTAGTTGGTCGATGTCCCCTGCCGGGGTGAAAACCTTTTCGGCAAACCCATGGCTGAAAAGGCTGCTGAGCTCGAGACAGAGACTCTCACCAGGACTAGGTTGTCCAGAAAAACATCTGCCCCTTCTCAGAAAAAGAAGGGCTCGGGAAAAAAGACCTTTTACCCGAGGAAGTCGTCTGCCTATAAACAATACCCTCATTATCAGGCCTCTGCAGCTCCCCAACAGGGTCAGCAGGCCAAGGGGCAGGGTCAAGGGCCCCGTAGGCAGAAGGCCCCCAAGCCACCTACACCGGCCCCTGCTCAGCAGGGTGGGGGGTTTTGACTCAGAAAGCATAGCCTCTTCTCCTCAGCTGGCTTCTCTCAGCACAGGAGGCCGGCTGGCCCACTTTGCCCACAGGTGGTCAGCCGTCACATCAGATACCTGGGTTCTTCATATAGTCCAAAAGGGCTATCTTCTCCATTTTCACCAGGTACCTCCCTCCTATTTTCCAGGGGAGCCTCCAAGACTCCCTCTGCACAGGGACCTACTCCTTCAGGAGTTAGCAAGTCTGCTAAAGGATCAGGCTGTGGAACCGGTGCCCCTGCACCTGAGAGGTCAAGGCTTTCATTCCAGGTACTTTCTGGTACCAAAAAGAACGGGAGGCCTCAGACCCATCCTAGACTTGCGCAACCTCAACAAGTTCCTGGAGAGGGAAAAGTTCAAGATGCTTACCCTTGGAATCCTGCTGCCCTACCTCCAGGAGGGAAACTGGCTATGCTCCTTAGATCTAAAGGATGCATATACTCACATCCTTATTCATCCAGACCACAGACAATATCTCAGATTTGTTGTGGGGGGAAACCACTATCAGTACAGAGTACTACCCTTTGGCCTGTCCTCCGCTCCCAGGGTGTTCACCAAGTGCCTGGCCGTGGTGGCGGCCTACCTGAGGCTTCAAGGTCTTTTTGTGTTTCTGTACTTGGACGACTGGCTCATCGGGGGCCAATGTTCCCAGGAGGCCAATCAAGCCACCCTTCGCACTGTGGCTCTGCTTCAGCACTTGGGGTTTGTCATAAACTTCGCAAAGTCCACTTTGCTCCCGTCCCAGAACTTAAAATTCATAGGGGCCAGACTAGATATTCTTCAAGCAAAGGCTTTTCTGCCTATGGACAGAGCCCACAGGCTGATGGATCTGGCCAGGCAGTTTCGCAGCAATTCCCTGGTCTTTGCCAGGCAATTCCTGAGACTACTCGGCCATATGGCTTCCACGGTTCATGTCACCCCCAATGCCCGCCTGCACATGCGGCCTGCTCAGTGGAGCCTTCGCACTCAGTGGCATCAGGCCATGGGGAGCCTAGCGGACTCAGTAAAGATATCAGGCCTGCTAGTCTCCTCTCTGCAATGGTGGCTTCATCTTCCGAATCTGGTACTCGGAGTGGTTTTTCAATCCCCTCCACATTCTCAAGTGCTAACAACAGATGCTTCTCTTCTCGGTTGGGGAGCACATTGCCAGGGGGCATGTACTCAGGGTCTCTGGACCCCTTGGGAGGCTGCTCAACAGATCAACTTCCTGGAGCTACGGGCGATACGCCTAGCTTTGAGGGCCTTCTCCCACCTCGCCTCTCACCAGTCTGTACTGGTCCAGACGGACAATCAGGTTGCCATGTTCTCCGTGAACAAGCAAGGCGGCACAGGCTCCTTCCTTCTATGTCAGGAAGCACAACGGCTGTGCTCTTGGGCCATCACTCACGGAATCCTCCTAAAGGCTGTCTACCTCCCAGGTCAAGAAAATTACCTGGCGGACAGACTGAGCAGGATCCTGCAGCCACACGAATGGAGGCTGAACCCGTTGGTGGTTCAGCAGGTCTTTCTCAGGTGGGGCCTCCCCACCATGGATCTTTTTGCCAGTCCTCTGAACCGGCAACTCCCGAGATTCTGCTCCAGACAACCGCATCCTCTCAGAGTAGCAGTGGATGCGTTTCTGATCTCGTGGTCCACAGGCCTACTGTATGCGTTTCCTCCCACGCCACTAGTGTCCAGAACGCTGTTCAAAGTCCTCAAGGACGGGGCTTCATTGATCCTGATAGCCCCCAGGTGGCCGAGGCAACCGTGG
This sequence comes from Ichthyophis bannanicus, assembly GCA_033557465.1. NCBI lineage: Eukaryota > Metazoa > Chordata > Amphibia > Gymnophiona > Ichthyophiidae > Ichthyophis > Ichthyophis bannanicus. Next base: position 50,574,944 of record CM066036.1, on the reverse strand, counting down.
TTCCCACTTCTGCTGCAGCTAGCGGTGGACACCCCTCTTCCTCTGGGGTTTCAACACGATCTCCTGTCTCAGGATCAGGGGACTCTCTTGCACCCCAACCTCCAGTCCCTTCATCTGATGGCCTGGCTGCTGAAAGGGTAGTCCTGGCTCCCCTACTACTGCCTCGGGAGGTGGAAGATGTGGTCTTGGCCTCTAGACGTCAATCCACCAGGAAATCCTACGCTCTTAAGTGGCGTAGATTCTCCACATGGTGTGCTCAGCACAGCGAGAATCCCTTCTCGTGCTTGGTAGCGGTAGTGTTGCAATATTTGCTTTACCTCTCCAATCTGGGCCTTAAGTCTAACTCTGTCAGAGTTCACCTTAGTGCTCTCTCAGCGCACCACTCGCCGGTGGACGGTAGACCTCTTTCCAACCACCCCTTGGTGGCTCGTTTTCTCAGAGGCCTCCTTCTGCTTAAGCCTCCTTTGCGTCCACCGGCCCCTGAGTGGGATCTGAATGTGGTCTTGTAGCGGATTACTTGTCCGCCTTTTGAACCTATGGCTACCTGCCCTCTCCGTTTTCTCTCCTGGAAAACCTTATTTCTGGTAGCTCTTACCTCTTATAGGCGAGTGAGTGAACTTCAGGCACTAGTGTCTGATCCTCCTTACACTAGGTTCTACAGGAATAGGGTAGTCTTACGGACTCACCCTAAGTTTCTTCCTAAGGTTGTGTCACCTTTTCACCTCAATCAGGAGGTGGTTCTTCCGACCTTCTTTCCGAGGCCGCATGCCAACCGGGCTAAGATGGTCCTGCATACCCTGGACTGTAGGAGGTCGTTGTCCTTCTACCTTGACCGTACGCGGGAGCACCGGAGGGCTGTTCAGTTCTTCGTTTCTTTTGACCCCAATAAGTTGGGGCTTCCTGTCTCCAAGCGTACTTTGTCCATCTGGGTAGCTGACTGTATCGCCTGGGCTTATGGGGCAGCCGGCCTCTCGTTGGAGGGTCGAGTCACGGCTCATCGTGTCAGGGCGAAGGCTGCGTCAGTGGCTTATCTCCACTCTGTTCCGTTGGCAGACATCTGCCGGGCCGCTACTTGGTCTTCAAGCCAGACTTTTGCGGCCCATTACTGCCTTGAGAGGGAGTCCCGCAGGGACAGTGCTTTCGGACAGGCAGTACTCCATAATCTCTTTGGGGTTTAGGCAACTCCTACTCTCTGGCCCTGGTGTTGGGCTACCCGTTGGGGGCGTTCTCAGAGACGATTCCTTCCTTACGTGCTGACGAGCTAGAGGGAGCTCATTTTTTCCGCTTGAGGTCTCCGGTAGCCTTAAGCTGGGGAGTCCCATATGTGAGGACTGACTTCCTGCTTGGTCCTGGAGAAAGAGTAGTTACTCACCTGTAACAGGTGTTCTCCAGGAGCAGCAGGAATCAGTCCTCACAACCCTCCCTCCTCCCCTTGGAGTTGCAGTCATATGATTTATTTTTGCTAATTTTTTGCTGTCTTTTAGCTATGTCATCAGACTGAGCAAGATGCCACCCTTGGGCAGGAAGGGGACCGCGCATGCGCGCTGCAATTCCCAAAGGCTTTCTTTGAAAGCTGGGGAAATGCTCCACACGAGGGCTCCGTCGGCGCCGACGTCACCCATATGTGAGGACTGATTCCTGCTGCTCCTGGAGAACACCTGTTACAGGTGAGTAACTACTCTTTCCCTTCAGCCTAACCTCTGCACCAAAGGTCTTCACCAAATGCTTAGCAGTGGTGGCTGTCTATCTCTGCCTCCAGGGGGCCTTCATCTTTCTGTACCTAGACGACTGGTTATTTATTTATTTATTTAATTCGGTTATATACTGCGCTCTTCAGCATCAGTGCAGTTTACATGGAACATGGGGTATTTTATGGTGGGGGTTAACACCGTAATTACATATAGCAGGTAGCTCATCTTGGATAACAGTATTAACTATTTACATTTGTAAGGATAACAGAATGATATTTACACTTATATACAATACATGGAGGGTGGTTACATGTGGTCGTGTGGTTATGTTGTGAGCAGGGGAGTTGGTGTACCTTCCTCTGGGTAGCATTTGAGGAAGAGATAGTGTTTCAATGCTCTCCTGAATTTAGTTAGTTCCGGGATTGCTCGTATGTTGGGTGGAAAAGCGTTCCAGCATCTGGGTGCACAGAGACTGAAAGCCCTGTTTATGGTTGTCTGAGTACAATGGGTCATTGCTTTGGGGATTATTAAAGTGTTTATTGCAGTAAATCGTCTGGCTCTATTTGGGGGGGTAATGTGCGTGAGGTCCGCGAGAGAGGAGGGGGCGAGTCCATTGATGGTCTTGAATGTTAGTAGTATGGTCTTGAATGAGATTCTACTGTGGATTGGGAGCCAGTGGAGACTTTTGAGGATGGGTGTTATATGGTCCCTCCTCGAGGCACTACATAGGACTCTGGCTGCAGCGTTCATGGCAAGTTGGAGCGGGCTCAGGGTGGATTGTGGGAGTCCTTGAAGGATTGCGTTGGCGTAGTCGAGATGCGGGATGGTTAGTGCCTGAAAGATTGTTCTGAAATCGTCCGGTTGCTGGAGGGGGCGTAGATGTTTGAAAGTCCTGATCTTATGGTATATTGATTTTACCATGTTGCCAATGTGTGTCTTCATATCCAGTCTTTGATCCAATGTGACACCCAGATAGCAGATTGAGGGTTTAGTTTGCAGATCTATTTCTCCGATTTTTAGGCAGGCTGGAGGGGTAAAGTCGGGGTTTTTGGAGATGAACAGCACCTCAGGTTTTTTGTGTTGTATTCGAAGATTCTGGTTCAGAAGCCATTTTTCTACTGCGCTAAAACAGTTAGTTAGTGGAGTGAGGTCAGTCTGGTCGATCTGGAATGGCATGTACATGAGGACGTCGTCGGCATAAATCATGCATTCGACGTTGAATGATCGTATGAGGTCACAGATTGGCTGCATATAGATGTTGAACATTAAGGCTGAGAGGGAGGATCCTTGCAAAACACCCTGTTTCTGGTGGAATGGTTTGGAGGTGGAGGACTCCGTCTGCACATGCTGCCATCTATCGGATAAGTATGACTTACACCAGGTTAGTGCTAGGTCACAGATGCCCTTCTCTTTGAGCCGGCTCAGGAGGGTTTCGTGGCATACTGAATCGAACGCTGCAGCTATGTCCAGAAAAATGAGGGCAACTCCATGATGGATGTTATCTATCTCGTGGAGTATATTGTTGACGAGGGTGGTAAGTAGCATCTCGACACCATGGGATTCTCTGAATCCATGTTGACAGTGGTCTAACGGTGAGGTATTGTTGATGTGTTGTTGAATCTGGTATAGGACTTCTTTTTCGATTATCTTTGCTAGCAGTGGAATGCTGGCAATTGGTCTATATGATTCTACTTTCTTGGGGTCCAATTTGCTGTTCTTTAGCAGGGGTCTGATGGATGTGTGCTTGAGATTCAGGGGGAAGTAGCCTGACGTGAAGGATGTGTCAAAGAGTCTAGCTATGAAAGAACTAAATTCTGTCCGTAGTTCCTTTATCCAGAAGGCGGGACAGGGGTCGGTCTGAGCGGTAGTGGTGTTGATTGCAGAGATGGTGTCGATGATTTGCTCATTGGATGGGGTGGTGAACATTGCTAATGTTGTTGATTTTGATGGTTCCACGGTGCAAGAGGGCGGGTCAGTCTTGTCTGTCTGGCATAATTTTGACTGAAGGAAGTCAGCGTAATCTTGGGCGTGAATCTCAGGTGTTTGCTCAGGACCTGGTTCTTTTGTTAGGTTCTTGATGAGGTTAAATAGGTCATGTGGTTTCCGTAGTGAACGCATTAGGGTGTCAGTGTGTGTCTCATTTTCTCAGTTATCGCATTTCGGTGTATTGACAGCTGGAGGTCATAGGCTGCCTGGTTTTCTGTGGATCGTGGCACAGAGGGAACACAGCCTCAGAGATGCTGCAGGCCACAGACTGCACCATAAAGATCCTACAACATCTGGGATTCATGATAAATCACCTAAAATCCCATCTCTCTCCAACACAAGACTTGGAGTTCTCTCCAGGCAAAGGCTTTACGCCCCCTGGACAGAGCAGATCGCCTCACGGCCCTAGCAACCGAGATACAGCACTGCCACGGTCTCAGTGCAGTCCATGCTTTGCCTTCTTGGCCACATGGCCTCCACAGTCCATGTGGTCCCCAATGCCCACCTCCACATGCGGGCGGCTCAGTGGTGCCTCTGCTCACATTGGACCCAAGCCACAGGCTGGCTTTAGGACAGAGCCTCGGTGTCCCGTCAGTTGGTGGCAGGCTACTCAGAACCTGCACCGGGGCATGCCCTTCCAACTACCAAGCACTCAGAGGGTCCTTATAATGGATGCTTTCCTATGGGACTGGGGTGCCCACTGCGAGGAACTGCGCACTGAAAGGATGTGGTCACCCGAGGAAAGCCAGCAGCAGATCAACCTGCTGGAGCTCAGGGCCGTCTTCCTGGCACTAAAAACTTACCAGCATCGCCTGCAGCACCAGTCAGTGCTTGTCCAGATGGACAATCAAGTCATGATGTTCTACCTGAACAAGCAAGGGCCCCTACCGCCTATGCCAGGAAGCAGTAGCCCTTTGCTCGTATGTGACCAGACAGGGTATGCTCCACCAAAGACATACCTCTCAGGCCAGGACAACACCCTGGTCTACAGACTGAGCAGGATCCTCTAACCACACGGGTGGCAACTGGACCCAGGGGTGGCACAGCGGTTGTTCAGATTTGTGGGGCACCCTGAGCCTTGACCTCTTTGCCAGCCCAATAAACGCTCAGCTACCGTGTTTCTGCTGCCCGCACCCGGACCAGGTAGCTGCAGATGCCTTCCTCATCTCGTGGTCGGGCAGTCTACTGTGTGCCTTCCCTCCCACACCACTGATAGCGCGGACCCTCTTCAAGGTCCATTGAGACAAGGCTTCTGTAATTCTGGTGGTCCTGAAGAAGCCCAGACCAAGTCCAGGCGTGGTAATAGGAAAGACAGAGCTTTTATTTGTCGTATACCAGGGATAACCCGACACAGGCCGTGTTTCATTAACCTTCGTCAGGGGTTAAAACTGGCACACTAAAATCATAAATACATAAATATTAATAAAACCAGATAAATAAACACATATCATAAATCATTAGTATAATAAATAAATAAAACAATAATAATTAATAAGAACCTGAACAATGATAAATGATCACACATAAGAAATTAATTACTTATCAAAAATATGTACATGCATCCAAAAATTAAAACCGTTATGTAACAAAACATATATATGAAATAAAACTATATACATACCCATAGTGAAAATAATATAAAACCATTTGTAAAACAATTATTTAAACAGACATATGTTGAAAAAAACAGACATATTTTGAAAAAACCGAAAAGGTTGTGACAAAAAATGAATTTGTACCTCAATGAGAGTCTTAACTCTTATGTATCCTTATTGTACTCAGTACAGAGTATTAGCCCTAAACAGGTCTGTGATAACTAAAAGGAAATAAGAAACAATGAACACCATATAGACAGTAACAATAAATAAATGAAAAAAACATCTATAACATAATATGAATGTAAAGGGAGCTATATTATTGTGCAGTGATTAAGATTCTGTTAAAATATTATGTACAGATTCCTGGAGCAGGAGTGAAATGGCATAACACAAAAAACTGCTTAAAACAAGAGGAGAGGAATATAAAGACATCTTCAATAAACACATAGTACCAGAAATAAACTTTGTAGCTTACGTATCTGCTCAAAGGTAGAGCACGATCTGCTGTCTGCTGTGTGTCAAAAGTATTGTACAAATGATCCTGAGAACGCCCTCACATACGCTTTAAAAAGGGGGCTGCTAAACGTAGGAAAACAAATGCCGGCTCGAGATTATCCTGTATCATGAAAAAACCATATAAAATTGCCATTATAATATAGTGTTATATCTAAAATGTGACATATATTGATAACTTAGGTAAAATGTATAGTGCTGCACATTTTTAATCTACATGATTTTAACCATTCCTTTCATTATTATCAATTTGATTTTGAACGCCTTTATGAAATTATGGATTTACCCTCGGGTATCTCTAATATGTCTGGTTTTTTTAGTCTATACAATTCTTTGCCAGCCGGCATGCGAGCTCTCCTATTTCGGCCAGCGGCTGTGCATACAACGCTAGTACTGCAGTATACTACACAGTAATTTCTCTTCAATAAATGTAGCCTCCGGTTTTGCTGCATATATTTTTTTCTCCTCCAGAAGAAGCAGCATTTATAAGGTTTTTCAGATTTACATAATTCTGTTTTGCAAAGTTTACATGTCTTTTTTCCTGTGCTTTGCTGTGCCGCGAAACGTCCTTTTGATTTTTACATCTGCCATCCTCTTAGTAGGCATCTAACATTTTTATGTGATCACTATACATTTTACCTAAGTTATCAATATATGTCACATTTTAGATATAACACTATAGTATAATGGCTCTCATTGAGGTACAAATTCATTTTTTGTCACACCCCTTTCGTTTTTTTCAACATATGTCTGTTTTTTTCAGCATATGTCTGTTTAAATAATTGTTTTACAAATGGTTTTATATTATTTTCACTATGGGTATGTATATGGTTTTATTTCGTATATATGTTTTGTTGGTTTGCAGCAAGTCGTGCTGTGAGGGCTTGTGTGCATCAGTGATGCTGAGAGCTAAACTATCGGTAGTTTAACTACTGGCAGGGTCTCCCAAGATGGACAGGTCTCAGCTGAAGTGCCAGACCAAGACAAACCACCCATCTGGGCAGCAGCAGAATGGGACAGTGTTGACGGCGGAGGATCACATTTTTGTGACAACGGCAACAACACCAAACTTAAACTGCGCGGAAGAAAGGCCCGGCAATCTACTTCTGTATCTTGCCATGAAAACCCAATGGATAGTTACAACAAAACAAATTGTGCTATGGTGCTGGAAGATGAGACCCCCAGGTCGGAAGGCACTCAACTAGCTACTGGGGAAGAGCTGAAGACTTTTCAGAGTAAAGCCAGCATTTATGATGTGGTTGGATCAAAGCCCTCGGGAAGTCTGACTGCTGATGTAGCTGCGCATGAAATGAGAGTCAGAAGCTGTAAAGATGTCTTACACATTGGAACATGGAACGTACGAAGCATGAACCAAGGGAAGTTGGAGGTGGTCAAGAATGAAATGGAACGTGTACAACTTGATCTGTTGGGTGTCAGCGAACTGAAATGGACTGGCATGGGGCACTTTGCAGCAGATGATCACATGGTCTACTATGCTGGAAATGAAAGACAAAGAAGAAATGGTGTTGCATTTATAATAAAGAAGAAACTTGCAAGAACTGTAATGAAATACAATGCAGTCAGCGAACGCTTAATCTCTATTCCTTATCGTTCCTCCAGTTTAGTCCTCTACTTCTGGGTTGTGCACCTCTTCCTGCAGCTAGGAGACTGGGCATGTCAAAGTCGTGACATCACTGGATATAGCCTGCTGGTATCTCCCATCAGCCTCCAGTGTGTCCAGTCTCCTTGCAGCAGGAGGACATAGTGAGCCTAGCTTCTGGGCTCACTTGGGGGGGAACAGATAGGAGCATTTAGTGTGACAAATTCTGATTTTACTTTTGATTTTTACCTTTCATTTACTTTTAATTTTACTTTTAATTCAGTTACCTTTGGTTAATTGACAATCTGGGATTAGTTCCCTTTAGTTAGGAGCAAATTTCCTTATTTACAGTAATTTTAAATTTGAGCCTGGTTCTTTAAATTAGTAGCAGTTCTTGCCTTCCCTCCTTGTCAGTGATTTTCACTTGCTGCAGGCATTTGCCGGTGCGGATCTCTCTCCCTGGACTGTACGGGAGAAAGCTCCGGGACCCGTACAGCCACACTGAAGCTGTGTGAGACGGAGCCTCTCCGTTGCTGCGGGATTTTAATTTTACTCTGTGGAACCGGCTGAGCGATCCTCGCTGCGACTGCCAGGCACATCAGCGCAGCTTGAGGATCGGAGGAATTCAAGGAGGTAGGAGCAGGCTGTGTGGCTTTTGGCCCTGCAGGGTAAGGCCTTCGGGGTCTGTTGGTCTGCTGAGGCCTCATTTTTGCAGCAGCGGCTGTTCTTGGCGCCAAAATTCATTGGCGAAGGGGCGGCCATTTCCTCTCTAGGTATTTGGATTGCATCGCGAAAGTTGCCTGCGTGAGGAAAACAACAGGCAGAATAGCTAAATTTTTGAGCCTAGTGTTTGTTTCTTTCTTTTGTTTGTAGTTTTTTTTTTGAGGCCGGGGGGTTCCTCAGCATTAAGGGGGACTGTTGTCAATCCTCTTTATAGAATAAATAAGAATAAACTTAAAAACAGGACAGCAGTTTTGGCATTGATCCCTGATACCACATGTTCTTTCCCTCCTAATCATGTCTCTGAGGAGCATCTGTTCAGGCCCAGGATATTAGGCAAATTGCCAGCTTTTAGTTTCAAGGGCAGAGCCCTAACTTGTAGTTTGCAGGAGGGAAAGCCTAGAAGTGTGCCTTTATGTAGTCTATAGTGAAAGTTGCCCAAAATTCACAGGGACAGGTTTAGCAAACCTTAGAATGTACAAAAATAGACTGGCAGTTAAACTGCCAACCGGGAAGTGCCTGTGCTACGGTCTATGGCCACCAGAGGGCAGCTGGTACACTCAATAGTGCCTTCTATGACTGTGCAGGCAGCCATTATCTGCAGATCAGGAAAGAAATCACCACAGAGCCTCGATGTGATGTAAGAATCCAGTTTATATGACCAAGATTTAAAGCTCTTAATTTCTGTATCATTGGTCGGGCTCTGCTGCCCTAAAGGCCACCGAATGACAGCGCTGCTCATGAATCACATAAAGTATTCAGTGCCCCCATCCCTTGGGGGTGAGTGGTACCATACAATATCATATTACTCATCAGGTTCACACAGGCAACAACCTCTCAGACCTCCATTTGCAAGGTGGTCGGTGTATCCCACTGCTATTTCTCTGACTGCAGGGAGGCCTGGTGAGGTGCTTGTGGGTTTCATAGCAACACTTAGCAGGCCCTTCCCAAGAAATTCTCATCTATTACTAGAGCAGGGTTTCATTTCATTTCTCTGGTTGCGGTTAATGCACAGCGTCAGGGGCTGTGTTCGAAAGCTTGGGTCCCATGGACTTCGGTGGGATTTCAAAAAGAAAAAGAAACTCGCTTTAGTGAGAGATAGCCTTGTTCATTTTTAGCTAACACTGTTGATTTTACTTTTGATTTTTACCTTTTGCGCCTGGATCCCAAGGATGGGACATTGTTTGCTTCCAGGGGTACTTTCTATTTTGCTTTTCAGCTCCCTGGCAGATGCAGTAGGCTGGCAGGGGGTGGGCAACGCCTCCTGCAATGCAGAATCTCCCAGGATAAGGGGGGGAAGGACCACTGGGTGCAGCGGGGGCTGGTAGCTTCTTGCAAAGCTATAGTAGCAGTTTGGGTAATTTTAGCGGATCTGCTTTGATTTCATTGGAGTTGGCGGAAACTTGGTTTTTGGAGTCCTATCTTGAAAAAAAAAAAAAAAGGGCATAGCTATGTTGATTTACCAGAATCTCCTTCCGCTATCCATAGAAGGTCCTATACAGCGTTAAAGTCGATTTATATGGTAGGATAATATTTTGGCTTAGCTGCTGTGATATAGCGCTATGTTCCGCTGTAAACCTATTCAGGTCAAAAGGAATTATGGTGATAACTCTCTTGGACAGTTGTAACAGGTGCTTGGGTGAGCGCCATGGCCAGTCCACAGATGTGGAATGCTCTGCCATAAGCATTATGTCATGGGAAGAATTTTATAGTTGTGTGGTTTCTTAATGGAAAATGTTCCCGTTTAGTTTGACTTTGCCAAATTATAAGATTTTACGGTAGATTTGTAATGTCTTAATTTTGGCTATATGGGGTTTAATTTTACATATGGAAAAGGTAGCTCAGCGGAGAGGGATTGCGAAATAGAACTCTGGCCTTTGGAGCTATCTATGCTCCCATTCCATTTATCAGAGGTTCTCCAGTACGGAGAGTCTCTGCTAGTGTTCAGTGAATGCCTTAATGGGGGGCCAGAACAGCTAGGCTAGTTCTCTAGCAGCAATGGCAGCGGCTCAGACTCTAGTAGGCATACTTCATATGCTGGGCTTACAGGATGGCTTCTGCGCTGATCAGCATCAGCCAAGGTGACTGCCGGTTTAGACTGTGAATGTGGAGTCAGCCTGGAGGAGGGGCCATGCGTTCTCTGGACAATGCCCTGCATACACTGAATCCCTTCAATTCGATCAGCTGCTGGCAGGACACAAGGCACGCTCGCATGCTTTTTTTGCTTCAGTGGTCTAAAAGTGGAGTCTTTACCAGGTGGTATAATGGGAACTTGTCTGCAGTTTCTCGGCTTCTTTATTGCTGACTCAATTGCCACTGCAGAATGAGAGCTGTATTTCATATCACCAGGTGCTAGTTGAACTTAAAATATAAAGTCCATCTTTGTGCAGTCAGATGGAATGGGGCGTTACTCTAGCAGGACGGCCGTGGATTAGTATGCCTGTGTTTGGGAGTTCTTTCTACTTCATATTGTTGGCACGGAAAGAGCGTCTCTTAACATATGCTGAAGGCATTTTTGGTTTAGAGGTGTCTTTGTAAAAATAAATAAATAATAAAAATAAATAAATAAATAAAGAAGGAAGGAAGGAAAATAAAGAAAGTATTCAGCTGTCCTGAATTCGCCTGTTCTTGATTGACATTTTGAGGCTAAGCAGGGGCACGCCTGGGTACCACGTGGCTGGGTGCACACCTTGCACTTCCAGGGTGTGCGGACTCACTGTATGGAACAGAGCCCTAGCAATCTTCTTTATTGCAAGATGGGAAAGTAGATGGTTCACTGAAGCGATCGTTGGGGGCATTGCTCTGGCCTTACAAGCTCCCATTTTTGGAGCCTGGGGAGGCGAGAGCATGCTTCCGCTGGTCGCAGTGTTACGGCAGTCTACTCGCCTGTAACAGGAAAGGATCAGGGAGTTGAATCGACTACAGCCTGATTTGCTTTATGGGGCAAATGTGCATTATGGCTTGATTCAAGCGCTAGCTAATATTATTGGCTTCCTTGGGGTTCACCCAGAGGTCTCTCTGGTGGAGGAATGGGGCAGCTGATGGTTCGTCCCAGTCGAGGGTCAGTAAGCTCCCATTAAGTCTGTCTTGTCCTTTCCCCGTGGGCTCTCATAGGGCAACTAGTTGGCATATCGGGGCTTTCGGAGAAAGGTGCTCTTGGTAGCGCCCGGTTGGGCGAGACGGCCGTACTAGGCTTTTCTCATTCATCTACTCGACAGGCTTTTCCTAGAAGTTGTCGGTAGCAGACATTCTGCTGCGGCTAGGTCCGTGACGAATGTCTCAGGTGGATCTGTGCCCGCCTACGGTTTGGCCTTTGTATGGGCGGGGCCCAAGTAGAAGGGTTATTCTGCGGCAGTCTTCGCCGCCTTGTTGAGAGCAAGGAGGCAGGCTGCTTCTGCTACGTAGGTCCATGCTTAGCGCCTTTTGGAAGGCTGCTGTTCATGGCGGCAAGTCCGGGCGACAAAGGTGTCTGTATCCTTGGTCTGAGTTCTCTGCAGGACAGTGTCTGAAGGAACTAGCGGCCAGTTCCTTAGAGGATCCAGCGGGCGACTGTTTCCGGCTGTAGGAGTCTGTGAACGGAATAGCGCTAGGTGTTCGGATCGATGTGTAGCGTTTCCTTAAGTTGGGATCCGACTGCGCTACTCAAGGAGAGTTCAGGTGCCGCCGGGGGATCCCGATTGGGCCTTAGAGGCGTTAGCTAAAGAGTCCTTTGATTCTTTACTCCAGGCGTCGGTAAAGGATTTGCTGTTCTAGACAGTGGCTTTGATAACTCGTCGTTCGGTGCGACGAGTTTTGGAGTTTCAGGCATTGTCATCTAATGAGCCGTTTTCACCCTTTCTGGATAGAGGGTGGTGTTTGCGAGCAGTCCTGTCGTCCTTCCAAAAGGTGGTTTTCTGATTTTTCTCCTGAGCCTATTGGTTTCTCTTCCAGTTCTCGGTTTTTCTGGAAGGGGAGGTTTTTATTCGTAGCTTACACCGATAGGAAACATTACTTGCAGGGTGCGATGTTCCTTTCTTTGTTTTTGTGTGCTGGTTGGAGGTCCCCACAAAGGGGAAGCAGCAGCGAAGGCGGCCATTTCGCACTGAGTTAAGGCAGTGGTTGCCTCAGCTTTCTGCTGGCGAGGTTGTATGATTCCGGGGGGCTTTCTGACTCTTGCTACCAGGGCACAAGCGGCTTCATGGGTGAATCACCGTGTCATTCCACCAGGAGGGATTTGTAGAGCAGCTTCCAGGTCGTCTCTTCATTTCCTCAGTAACCACTACTGCCTAAATGTTTTGGCAGTAAAGGAAGCCTGTTCCGGGTCGGCAGTGTGGTGAGTTGGCTTGATAGAGGTCCCTCCCAATGATTACTGCTCTGTTACATCCCAGAAGTAGAGGACTAAACTGGAGGAATGATAAGGAAATAGAAATTACACTTACCTGGTAATTGTCGTTCCTTGAGTTACGACAGTTTAGTCCTCATTCCCGCCCAGGAGTGTGATTTCTTCAGAGTTTATTTTCAGGCGGCGTGAAGCATCAATCTCAAGGAGTAGACAGATCCTTTCAGTTTCTAGATCGCAGTGAGTATCCCTCTCTGTTCTTTCTTTCTTTTCTCTTATTTAAACGAGGTGATGGTATAGGATACGTGTTTGCATAGGGGGGGACATGAATGTAAAGTAAAAAAAAAAAAAAGAGAGAAAAGAAAATATAAGACGGATACAGTTTAAAAGGCTCCTCTGGTTGAAGAATGGGGAGTTATTTAAAGTTATGGTATAGTTACTTATTTGTTGTTCCTTTGAGTTTGCTTTGTCAATAGTACACTGGAGGCTGATGGGAGATACCAGCAGGCTATATCCAGTGATGTCATGACTTTGACATGCCCAGTCTCCTAGCTGCAGGAAGAGGTGCACAACCCAGAAGTAGAGGACTAAACTGTCGTAACTCAAGGAACGACAATTACCAGGTAAGTGTAATTTCTATTTCGTCTACGAGGATTGCCTATCAACACAACTATAATTCAAGAATATGCCCCAACAACAGCTGCAGAAGAGAATGAAATTGAAGAGTTCTATGAACAAGTACAAGCTTAAATTGACAGAACATGCAAACAGGATTTTTATTTATTTATTTAGACAGTTTTTGTATACCGCCTTATCCTTCAATCAAAGCGGTCACAACACAATTGGGGGATACATTTAACATGCTGGGATATGAGACACATACACTAATACTTACAGGGAACATGGGCTATGGAGGGTTAAGTGGCTTGCCCAAGACCACAAGGAGCATCTGTGGGACTAGAAACCCCAGTCCTTCCGGCCCAAGGTTGCTGTCCTCTAGTGGGATTTGAACCCCTGACCTTCCGGCCTGAAGTACCTTGCCCCAACCACTAGGCTACTCCTCCCTATCCACTAGGCTGTCCTGATAGTCATGGGTGACTGGAACACAAACGTTGGCAACAAAGAAGAAGGCAAAGTAGTTGGAAAATATGGACTTGGCAACAGAAATGAAGCTGGAGAAAGACTGATAGAATTCTGCAAGACCAATGATCTATTCATCTCAAACACCTTCTTCCAGCAACACAAGCAGCGACTGCACACATGGACTTCACCCAATGGATTGTATAAAAATCAAATTGATTACATCTGTGGAAGTCAACGATGGAAAAGCTCTGTAACATCAACAAAGACAAAACCTGGAGCTGACTATGGTACAGATCATCAACTACTAGTATGCAAACTCAAGCTAAAGTTGAAAAAGAGCAAACCACTCATGAATGCAGCAAAATATGACCTTGAGAATATACCACTGGAATTTAAAGACTGCCTGCAAAATCGATTTGCTGCTTTAGATACAAATGACAGAGCTCCGGAAGAGTTATGGAATGACATCAAGAAGGTTGTGTTGGAAGAAAGCGAGAAGTCTCTACAAAAGGTGAAAAAGCAAAAACGGCCAAAATGGATGATGGAAGAAACTCTGAAAATTGCCCAGAAACGCAGAGAAGCTAAAGCCAGAGGAGAAAGAAAGACAATCGCAGAACTCAGAGATTTCCAACGTGCAGCAAGATAGGACAAGGAAAAGTACTACAATGACACTTGCAAGGAAATAGAAGCAGAAACTATTAGAGGAAGAACAAGATCGGCTTTCCTAAAACTACGAGAGTTAAAGAAAAAGTTCCAGCCTCGAATTGGAATGTTACAAGATGCTCAAGGTTCTATGTTGAATGATGCTGAGAAGATCAAGAAAAGGTGGAAGGAATATACAGAGTTTTTATATGATAAAGATCAAGTGGACCAACAGCCGTTTCAACCTGTACCTTATGATCGGGAACCATTGGTGATGAAAGAAGAAGTTGAAGCAGCATTGAAAGCCTTATCAAAGAACAAAGCAGCAGGCATTGATAGCATTCCCATAGAAGTATTGCAACAATCTGATGCAGCTGTTACTGTACTCACAAGGCTCTGCCAAGAAATATGGAAGACAACATCATGGCCAACTGACTGGAAAAGATCTGTGTTTATACCAATACTAAAGAAAGGTGATCCAACTGACTGTGGAAATTATCGCACAATCGCTCTGATCCCACATGCCAGCAAGATTCTACTGAAGATTATTCAAAAGAGACTACAACCATACCTGGAACAAGAACTACCTGAAGTGCAAGCAGGGTTCAGGAAACGGCGAGGAACGAGAGACATCACTGCGGATGTGAGATGGATCCTTGAAAAGACTAAAGAATACCAAAAGGATATCTATTTGTGCTTTATCGACTATAGCAAGGCTTTTGACTGTGTAAACCATGAGAAACTCTGGGCCACATTAAGAAGCATGGGTATACCAGAACACCTCATCGTTCTCTTGCGCAATCTGTACATTGATCAAGAAGCAACAGTTCGAACGGAACAAGGAGAAACAGAATGGTTTAAAATAAGCAAAGGTGTAAGACAAGCCTGCATACTTTCCCCCTACCTGTTTAATTTATATGCAGAACAAATCATCAGAGAAGCAGGATTGTATGAAGACAACAGAGGTGTGAAGATTTGTGGATGACTCAACAACCTTCGCTATGCTGATGATACCACATTACTGGCTGAAAGTGAAGATTATCTGAAACTTTTGCTTCTCACAATCAAAGAACATAGTCTCAAAATGGGCCTGCACCTTAATGTAAAGAAGACAAAGATCATGACAACTGGCATAATCAACTGGTTCATCGTTGAAGGAGAAGAAATTGAAATTGTGAACAACTTTAACCTACTTGGATCAACTATCAATAAAGCAGCAACAAGCAGTCAAGAAATCAGACGACGCATTGCTCTTGGCAGAATGGCTATGAAAAACCTAGATAAGATTCTCAAGAGCAGCGATGTCTCTCTCCATACAAAGATTCGACTTGTTCAAGCCATGGTATTTTCAATAACATCATATGGATGTGAAAGCTGGACAGTGAAAAAGACAGATAGGAAGAAAATTGATGCCTTTGAATTATGGTGCTGGCGGCAAATACTGTGTATACCATGGACTGCCCGAAGAACAAACCAGTCGGTAGTAGAGGAGATCAAACCTAAGCTTTCTTTAGAAGCTCAGATGACAAGACTTCGACTTTCATACTTTGGAGACATCATGCGAAGAGAGAGATCATTAGAGAAAGACATTATGCTTGGCAAGATAGAAGGTCAACGCAAAAGAGGAAGGTCAGCAGTGAGATGGATTGATACAATAACAGCAGCTATGGGTACCAGTCTGTCAACAATGAGCCGCCTGACTGAAGACCGAACACAATTTAGGATAGCTATCCAGAGGGTCGCCATGAGTCGACTCCGACTCGACGGCACTTAACAACAACGACAACATGTTTTGTTACATAACGGTTTTAATTTTTGGATGCATGTACATACTTTTGATAATTAATAATTTCTTACGTGTGATCATTTATCATTGTTCAGGTTCTTATTAATTATTATTGTTTTTAATTATTTATTTATTATACTAATGATTTATGATATGTGGTGTTTATCTGGTTTTATTAATATTTATGTATTTATGATTTTAGTGTGTCAGTTTTAACCCCTGACGAAGGTTTACGAAACACGGCCTGTGTTGGGTTGTCCCTGGTATACGACAAATAAAAGCTCTGTCTTTCCTATTACCACACCTGGACTTGGTCTTTGCTTCTATGTGGACTTTTGCTTCTCGTGGTGTTGCTCTACCTGAAGTAGCCCAGACAGCCTTGGTTTCCCCTACGGCTCCGTCTCTCGACAGAGCCTCCAGTCCCTCTTGGAAGCTCCCCGGGACCTCTGACCCAGGAAGAGGGCTCTGTCCTCCACTTCAACCTGAGATCCTTGTCCCTCACAGCATGGCTCTTGAACAGGTCACTTTAGCACCCCTCAATCTCCCCAGGGCGGTAGAGGAAATCTTCCTGGCCTCTTGCAAGGACTCTATGAGATGGACCTACACCTTTAAGTGGCACAGGTTCTTCTTATGGTGCACAGAGCACCGGGTAAACCCATTCTCCTGTCCGGTGCAATGCTTGCTCCACTTTTCTCAGTCCGGGCTTAAGTGTAACTCTGTCAGAGTGCCCCTGAGTGCATTCTCCGCAAACCATCACTCTATAGAGGGCAAGCCTCTTTCTGTGCAGCCCGTTTACTCAATTAATGCGGGGTATACTGCTCTCTAAGCCCCCCATCCGCTCGCCCCTGGCAGAATGGGATCTCAATGTAGTCCTAGCGCAGCTTACCAAGCCTCCCTTTGAACCCTTGGCTACCTGCCATCTGCGCTACCTGTCCTGGAAGGTGTCCTTCCTGGTGGCACTCTTCTCTGCCCACAGTCAGTGAGCTTCAGGCCTTGGTGGCTGAGCCAACTTACACCAGGTTCTACAAGAGCAGAGTCATAGTCTGTACCCACCCGAAATTCCTATCGAAGGTGGTATCTGATTTCCACCTCAACCAGGAGGTGGTACTTCCTACCTTCTTTCCTCGGCTCCATGCCAACAAGACGTCGGCCGTTCGTCACAGTCTGGACTGCAAAAGGGCCCTGTCCTTCTATCTGTAGCGCACCCAGGATCACTGCAAAGCCTCTCAGCTTTTCGTTTCATACGACCCCAGTCATCTGGGGAAGCTGTCACCAAGCAGACTCTGTTCATCTGGGTTGCGGACTGCATTGCCTTAACCCACAACCAGGCTTGGCTACCGTTAGAGCACCAGGTCACAGCGTACAATGTCAGGGATATGGCAACCTCCGTTGCGAGCCTATAATCTGTCCCTATGGCAGACATCTGCCGGGCTGCCACCTGGTCCTCCATTCACACTTCTGCAGCTCATTACTGCCTGGAGAGGGAGTCCTGATGGGACAGTGCCTTCGGCCAGGCCGTCCTCCGGAATTTGTTCAGGGTTTAGGCAACTCTTGCCCTCCGACCCTTCTTGTTCAGGCTACTGGAGTCATGGTTCTCCCTAGACACTGGGGTCCTCGGAATCTGTCCTCAGATTCGCTTGGGCTGCTCACGGCTGGGCCGTGTTTTATCTCTACAGGTTCTCGGTAGCCTGTAGCTAGGGAGTCCCATATGTGAGGACTGACTTCCTGCTTGTTCCTGGAGAAAGTGTAGTTACTTACCTGTAACAGGTGTTCTCCAGAGACAGCAGGAATCAGTTCTCATGACCCTCCCTCCTCCCCTTGGAGTTGCTGTTCAAATTTTGGCCATTGTCTTTTGTCGGCTCTAGCTATGTTACCCATATGTGACGACTGATTCCTGCTGTCCCTGGTGAACATCTGTTACAGGTGAGTAACTACATTTTTTCACTCAATGAGTAATCAAACTCTGGAATTCGTTACCAGAGCATGTAGTAAAAGCTGTTAGTGTAGCTGGGTTTAAAAAAGATTTGGACAAGTTCCTGGAGAAAAGGTCCATAAACCATTTTTAAAGAGGACCAGGGAAATCCACTGCTTATCCCAGGACAGGCATTGTGGAAGCTGTGGACTTGATACCTGACAAGTACTTGTGACCTGGATTGGCCACTGTTCGAAACGGGATACTGGGCTTGATAGACTTTGGTCTGACCCGGTATGGCATTTCTTATGTTATTAACAAGGCTGCATTCAACATGCTTCCCCAAGCAAAGTAGATTGATAGTAATAATGGCATGATCAGACTCTAATATTGGTAAAATAGCGATCTCCCCTACTGCTGACATACTGTAAGATCTTTAGAAACTAAAACATTAACTATGAAAAAGGCAGTAACTAGGGAGCAGGTTACAACAGTCTAGACAGGAGGTGATTAAGAAAGATGAAAGATACTTTTTTGTCTACAACAGCCTCTCTGACCTCACTTTTAAACCATGCTGTCAGTTTTTTGGTCTTCCTTCACTTTTCTTAAAGCATGGCATACATCTGGTCCAGGCTTCCAAGATAGTATTTATTTATTTTTTTAATTTTATGTTTATCAAATTTTACAATGATAAACCAAGCCAAACTTGGAATAAGGGAAAAACATTCTGTCAAACACAAACAATACAAAGGAAATTCCATAAAATAGAAACAAAAAGAAGAAAGGGGGGCAACAGAGACCAAATGTAATAGACCACAATTAAGGAGACCCAAGGGTCACAACCCAGAAAAGCAGGGAAAATAAGAAATAAAAAAAACAGAACGGCAAAGCTAATACAAAAAGACCCCAATTAAACTCCCCCAACTCCACTCAAGGCTACAATTTCTTGGCATCCAAGAAGAAGTGTAATTGAGAAGGTTCAAAGAAATGATATACAGAATTTTGATAATGAAGTACACATTTACAAGGAAATCGAAGTTGGAACTTTGCACCCAGTGCAACCACTTCAGTGCGCAGCTCCAAAAACAATCAGCGCGGTTTACAGGTAACAATAAATTGTACAGCGCAGCAGAACAATGCAGTGTACATTACAGATAACAGGTTTTTACAACTTGGATTTGACAGGGGTAACTATATACAACTATAAACAACTATATACATTTGCGCTATTTTGTCGGCAAGGTATGCCACAAATATTGCTATGGACTAACGGCACTCTCGGACTAATTGCATATTGGGTAATATACACGTTTGGGCGGTCGTTTCAGATTGTAGCTATGTGTCATGCCCTGGTGTCATTGGGGTAGGAGGGGGGTAGGCTTGGTTGTGTTGTTTTGCTGGTTATAGAGTAGTATTGGAGGAATAAGTGGTGCTTCAGTGCCTTTCGAAATTGGGCGAGGTCGGTTATTGCCCGGATGGGGGGTGGGAGGGCATTCCAGAGCGTAGGCACGTAATATACAAATGCTCTGTTCCTTGCTGGCTGGGAACACTGTTATTACACTGGGGATTACGAGGGTGTTCACAGCGAATGTCTTTCTGGTCCTGTTTGCAGGTGTGGGGAGGATAAGGTCTGTTAGGGAAATGTAGGATAAGTTGTTGATGGCCTTGAAAGTCATTAGTAAGACCTTGAAAGTGAGTCTGCAGTGGATTGGTAACCAGTGGAGGTTTTTTAGGATAGGGGTTATGTGGTCCCTTCTGGAGGCTCCATGCAGGACTCAGGCGGCTGCATTCATTGACAGTTGCAGGGGGGTCAGAGTGCTCTTTGGGGAGTCCTTGTAGAATAGCATTGGCATAGTCGAAGTGAGGGGTTACCTATGCTTGGAAGATCGTCCGAAAGTCATCTGATTCCATTAAGGGGCGCAGGTGGCGGACGGTTCGTATCTTATGATAGATTGTGCGATGCTTCCGCTTGGGCCCAAGAGCTTACAAGCAGGAAACAGCCTTATGTTGTCCACTTTTGAATAAAACTTCCCTTGTTGTCACCAGAGGTATTCTGGGACTTGTAGTTAGTTTATACTTTAAGGACAAATTGTAGTTGTGAGTCGGTGGTTCAAGACAGCAAGAACATTTATTTTGTGGGGATTTCCAGGGCATTTAAGCTCAATACACAAACAAGGCAAAAAGGATGCTTCTCCAACATAAAGGATAAATCAGGTAGCAGAGAATGACGTAACCAAAAACCTCTTTTCACTGTTCAGCTGTTCTTATTCCCACAAGCTTACACCGAGGACTGCCTCGTGTGGTCATTCAACAGAAATACAGATAAACTTGCAACAGCTGTGATTTTCTTTTCTCAAAGCAAACTTCTTCTAAGCACTGCTTCTTAGCTTCAGAAGGCAATTAAGCTTAGTAAAACACAGTATTAGCTTTCCTTGATTCTAAGCAGGTATTGCACTTATTCTCTATATTGTTTCACAGTCTCTCAGCTCAGTTCAATAATGCAGACTCTTCTTTTAAACACAATGAGCAATCCATTGGTACAGGTTCACACTCAGAGCTTGGCAAACAGGAATCTATTTGCATTCCTTCTATGGCATCAGGATATAAGGTATCTCTATCAAAGTTACAAACTCTCCCAGACTTTTTCTTCAGAAATTCCTGGAACTGATTCCACAGCAATTCAGCTTGTAGAGGCACAGTTGTATTAGGGGAGTGAACTTTTCCCTCAGCAAACAACTTTCTCAGTGCTTCTAGATTTGAAGACTCAGCTGTTCTGCTTTTATCAGGGCTATGACTTTTCCCATACGTAAAACTTTCCACCCACCTCTTAGCAGTAGACGGTGAGGGCTCTGCTTCCTGGACCTTAGCAATAGCAAACTGTTTCTCTGTTGATTTCTCAGCTCTGAAACTGCTGGCTTTACCTTGGGGATGGTTCCTCAGACAAGCGCTGATTTCTTTCTCCCTGGGATCCTCCAGGCTCTGAAATTCAGCCTTCTTATGTCCTTCTCCAGGCCCTCTTAGGTAGCTGCTTTCCTGGGAGTTTTCTTCTTTCTTTCTCCTCCAGCTATGCTCAGCCTTGCTCTCTCTGTTGTCCTTTGTCGTCCTCCTTCCCTCCCCTTTCTGCTCTATTCGTGGTTTTAAGAACCATTGGCTGCTAGGCACTCCCTGTTCTCTGCACCTGTGTGACCAATCAGGCAAGTTTGTCTCCACCCCTGAGCTAGGGCGTGGCCTGACCTTAGCAGGGAGCTGGGGTTTTTCTGATCTGGCTTGCAAGTCTTATGCGCAAGTGAACTGTCATTTATTTCAAAGGGGAAACTAGGATTTTCTTCCACTTCCATGTCTTCCTGAGAGCTTTCATCACTACAATTGCTCAGACTGTATTGCTTATGTGTGCCTTCATGTCAAGATACTGGTCGAGGGTGATGCCCAGGTAGTGGATGGTGGGCTTGCTTAAGAGCTCTGTGTCTCTTACTCTTATTGAGGTTGGTGGGGTGAAAGCGTGTTTCTTAGTGAAGAATAGGACATCAGTTTCTTGAAATTAATTTTGAGGCTCGGTATGTGGAGCCAGTCTGCGACAGCCTCGAAACACTTTATCAGGGTCGAGAAGTTGGGTTGGTTGATTGAGAACGGAGAGAAGAGTAGCAGATCATCAGCGTACATGAGGCAGGAGACCTTGAAGGAGCGGATGATTGAGCATATGGGTTGCATGTATATGTTGAAAAGGAGGGCTGAAAGTGATGATCCTTGGCGGACTCCCTGCGTTTGTTCGAAGGGCTTGGAGGTCCGTGAGCCAGCTCATACCTGCTGCCATCTGTCTGTCAGGTATGATATGCACCAGCTCAAAGCTGAGTCACAGATTCTCTTCTCTTGTAGCTGTGACAGAAGAGTCTCGTGATTAACCAAGTCAAAAGCGACGGCAATGTCCATGAAGATTAACACGTACCCTTTACTGCTGTTATCGATCCCTGTGATTAGGGTGCTGAGTAGTGTAGTGAGGAGGGTCTCTGCGCCATGGGATTCTCTAAATCCCTGTTGACTTAGGTCGAGTGGGGCAGTAGTATCAATGTGGTGCTGGATTTGTTGTTGTACATCCTTCTCTATTATCTTGGCTAGTAGGGGAATACTGGAGATTGGATGGTAGGATTCTGCTTTTTTGGGGTCGAGCTTGTTGTTTTTAAGGAGGGGTCGTATGGAGGTCTGATGGGAATACTCCTGTTGCGAAGGATAGGCCCATGATCTTGGTTAGGGATGGGCTTAATTCATTGCGCAGTGACTTTATCCAGAATGTTGGACAGGGGTCGTTGGGGGCTGTGGTGGTGTTTATCGATGTGATGATTTCTTCTATTCTTTGCGTGGATGGTGGTGTGAATGCTGTCAGTGGTGTTGGGTGGTGTTGCTTGGTATCTTGAACTTGGGGTTATGTTGGTCTTGGGTTGACTAGACTTTGCTTGTAGGTAGTCGGCAAATTCCTGAGGGTGTAGTAGGTCCGGTTGGGGGGGGGGGAGCAGGCTCCTTCGTCAGAGACCTCACAATGTTGAACAGGTCGTGAGGTTTATTCAGGGACCATCTCAGGAGTTCAGTGTGGTTTTCTTTCCGTTTCCTTGCTACTTTTTCTCGGTGTATGTCCAAGTAGTAGGTGTAGGCTGCCAAGGCATCTTTGGATCGGGAACTCCTCCATCGTCTCTCAAGCTTTCTGAGGTGGAGTAGGGAGGATCGGATTTCGGCGGAATACCAATTGCACTGCTTTCCTTCTTTTTGGTAGTATGTTTGAGGCAGGTAGTTGTGCTGCGGCACTCAGACTCTCGTTCCATTTGGATATCATTTCATCGAGGCTGAGTGCAGTCATGTTGAGGCTAGGTAGTACATTTTTGCTGATTTCTTCTTTCTCAAAAAGTCGGAATCTCCTCGTGGATGTTGGAGGGATCTCATCTTTCCTGCAAGGATAGTTATCTTGGTTCATGGGCATCTGAAATTTAATTAGGCTGTGGTCAGACCACGGTACTGGTGTGATGGATAGATCAAGGATGTGGCTAGTGCTTATGGTGGGTGTTGGCACGAAGACCAGATCCAGTGTGTTTCCTTTTACGTGGGTGGGGACTTCTATTATCTGCTTGTATCCTAGCTCGTTGAGAGCTTCGAGGAAGGCCTCCATCTGGGTGTTTTGGAGAGCTGGCAAGTTGAGGTCGCCCATTACCCAGTTCAGTAAACGTGGGTTCTTGGGGTTGTAGGCCAGGTCAATTATTGTCGACAAGTCATTAGGGGAGGGGGGATGGTGACCTGTAGATTAGGTTGATGGTGGAGAATTCGTTAGCTATAATGATTGCTTCTATGTTGCTCGTGCTATTGGAGGACAGCAGCTGAAATTGGAGCTCTGTCTTCACTAGAATGAAGGCTCCTCCGCCTCTTCAGCTGGTTCTGTGGCATGTGTGGATGGTGAAGTCAGGTGGGATAAGCTGGTTGAGGAGGACTGAGTCCAAGTCGGAGAGCCATGACTCTGACTAGTAGCATATCTAAACTGTGGTGGGCGATAAGGTCCGAAATGGCTGGCCATTTTCTGCGGACTGAGCGTGTGTTTATAAGGGCACATCTTAGGTTGTGGGGCTTCTGGTGCCTCTGTGGCCTTTGTGATGTGTTGGATGGGTATGTGTATGAGATGCGGGTGTAGTTTATGCTTGGCTTCCATTGGTGGTGGGCGGTAGTTCCATGAGTGCCTTTTACCTTGGCCTAGCAGGACTGGGATCTGGTATTGGGAAGTGGTGAGGGCAAGGGTATTATAGGATAGGTTCGTGAGGAGGTAAAAGCATGTGATTGTTAGTAGGTGGGGTGCCATGTGCTCGGTGGGTGGTACACTCTGCTTTTGCGAGTCGCTTTTGGGCTCACTAGCCGATCCGTTGGTTCAGTATAGAGGCACACCCCTACTGACTTAGGTTCAATTGCAGGGGGCGCAGTGGGCACATTTATAACAGACAAGTACTTCCTATGATACTAGCAATGTAGGCTTATTTAGACAGACAGTGAAATTACAGTGATACTAGAAGTCTAGGCTTATACAATCAGACAGCAGTTTACTTTGATAATATTTATTTATTTATTTAGCTGTATTTGTATCCCGCTTTTCACCGGGTCAAAGCGGCGTTACACAAAAGGGGGGGGGGGGGGAATTTACGTATAAGGGTGGGGCCATCACCGGGGAGGCTACATTGATGATTTTAACATAAGATATTTATTTATTTATTTTATTTATAGGACAGACGTTAGACTTAGACAGATAATAGCAATTTTAAGCTTATTTAACTGGAGGTATTTAGATTCTGCACCTCAAGCTCCCATTATTCAATTTGTCTCAACATGTTTTAGTGCTACACTTGTGCGCTGAGTACTGCAGAAGAGAGAGTCAGCTAAAATTCTGGTACGGTTGGTACCTACAATAATGCTTACTTTGTGTAGTTATCTGTTGAGTCCTTCAGTTTTGTATACATCGGGGCTATCTGGTACGTCAATCGCTGCTGTGGGGTCGTGGCTGCTTCTTTGTAGGACCCTGCCTAAGGGCCACGCTGAAGGGCCCTCTGGCGAGGCCCGATGGCGCTCCTTTTGAAGAGGACGGCGGCTACCCCGATTGGGCAGGGCGGCGGGATGGCCAGACTGCATTGGCCCCAGGCAGCTCATGAAAGGGCGGCGCTGTACCTTTTTGGCCAGTGCCATTAGCCTGTTGACTCTGTCCGCAGGCAGGAAGGCCTTGGCTAGAAGAGTATCGATCCTTGCCCCAATAAATTCCAGCTCTTGAGCTGGGCACAGGCTGGACTTGGGGTAGTTGATTACAAAGCCCAAGTGCTGAAGGACCTGGACAGTGCGTGCCGTGGCCTGCTGCATCTCGGGGGCCGAGATGCCTCTGATGTCGTCGAGGTAGTGGAAGATGAAAATCCCCTGAAGGCTGAGAAAGGCAGCGACTACCACTAGGCACTTCGTGAATACCCTGGGGACCGAGGCAAGGCCAAAGGGCAGCACCCGGTAATGGAAGAGAAGGCCCCCCACCACAAAGCGTAGGTATTGCCTGTGGTTTGGGTGGATTAGGATGTGTGTGTAAGCATCCTTTAGGTCTAAGGAGCATAGCCAGTCTCCCTGGCAGAGGTAAGGCAGCAATGTTCCAAGGAAGAGCATCCTGAACTTCTGCACCAGGAATCTGTTGAGGTTGCGGAGGTCGAGGATGGGCCTCAGGCCCCCTGACCTTTTTGGCATGAGGAAGTATGTGGAGTCGAACCCCTTGCCCCTGAGATGATGGGGCACTGGTTCCACCACTCTGTCCTCAAGAAGACCCGCCAACTCTTTCAAGAGAAGGTCCTGGTGAAGGGGAGGCCAGGAGGGCTCTCCGGGAAAGTAGTGCGGAGGCACTTCAGCTAGGGAAGGCGGTAACCCTCCTTGACCACCTTGTAATGCCCAGGCATAAGTGGTGATGGCTCCCCACCTGTGGGCGTACAGGGAGAGCCAACCTCCTGTAGGCTGCCTGGTCTTGCTGGAGAGAGGGGCCATGCTGTAAGAGTCAAATGTTTCCCCCGGGTTGAGCCAGGGTCGAAGCCTGGAGCTTAGGGGCCTTCTGCTTACGCGGACCATGCCCCTGTCCTTTGGCCTGCTGCCCCTACTGGGGCACTGAGGAGGCCTGATAAGGGGGTTAACCTCGGTAAGCAGCGGGTTTCCTCGGATAGAAGGACTTTTTCCCCGAGCCCTTCTTTCGGGAAGGGGCCGAGGTCTTTTTAGAGAGCCTAGCCCTCGTCATGAACTCAGTCTCCAGTTTGGCGGCCTTTTCGGTCATGGACTTGCCACACCAAGGAATATGTAGCAGCAAAGCGCAGACAAACCAATGATACCAGGAGTCTGTTCAGAAGGTCCAAATCATTTATTTGTGCACAAGTCTCAAGCAAGGCAATTTCAAAATGGCTGAGCAAAGTTTTCAAGCATTACAACAACTTTTATAGACTTCTGTTCCATTCTAGGTATAGAAAAACAATTCATTGGTCCCGGTACGCTCCCGTACCTCCCGTAGCCCCTCTATTGGTCCCGGTACTGATAAGTTTCTCCAATTATGTTCCCTCTGTGGGCTTCTGTGGGCATGACACCTGCCTGCCCCCCTTCTAGTCCCAATTACAATGGTCAGTTCATCAACTTGTTACTTTCACACTTTCAAGGCTATGGGACCATTTGTGCGTGCAGAAGAGCAAGGTTCTGTAACTCATCTGTCAGCACTCCTCAATATTTCTCTGCAAATGTACTCTTTCTTATCAGTAACTTTAAAACACATCTTTTCTGTATTTTTCCATTTCTTAATTCTGCAATTCTGCTTATCTAAGCTAATTCAATATTTCTACTGAGTTCTTTCTTACAATAGCAGCATATTGGGGGATGTGCAATCCTATATGCCTCTCCACAGGCCTCATTTACAGGTCAAGCTAGCCATGCTGGCCTGCCTATGTCAGACACCGTGGGTCACAGGCCTGTACCTGCCACAGGTTCTCCTCCTGGCATGGGACATCGATCAACTTGTCTTGTACCCATTGCTCGAGGTCGGACAACTGTAGCCAGGCTTGGCGGCATGCACCGATGCCTGCCGCGGCTACTCTGGCCGCTGACTCAAACCTGTCATAGGCCGCTCGAGACATAAATTTGGAGCATTCACCGATGGCTCTAGATAGGCCCTTGAAGCGCAGCAAGGGCTCCTCGGAGAGACCAGCCGAGAACCTGGCAATCTCTTTTGTTAGGTCTCTTAGGTACATGCCCATGTACAGCTGATAGGCCTGGATCTGGCCATTCAGCATCACGCCCTGGTAACATCTTCTGCCAAGGGCATCCAAGGTGCAGGCCTTTCTGCCGGGTGGTACCAAGGAGTGCGTCTTCTGACTTTTTAGTCGACGCATGGCCCGATTCTATGACCATGGAATTATGCAGCAGTTGAGACTTTTGAAACCCGCGGCTCCAGCGGACTCGATACATCGAGTTGAGCCGCTTGCTAATCACCAGTGTCGATGCCGGTGTTTCCTACATGCGGAGCAAAAGGTGCTCCAGGATGGGAGGAATGGGCACCGTGAGGGTTTCCCGAGGAGGGGCCTCATATTGGAGTTCATCTGTTCAAGGATCCTCTTCGGACTCCGTTGGAAAAGCCAAAGCTTTGGACACATCTCGAACGAAGTCTCGAAAGGCCATGTCCTCATCGGGGGGGGGGGGGGGGGGATCTCCTCTGAGGCTCTGACACCGAGGAATCGGAAGGAACATCCTGGTGAAGGCAAGTGTCTGGAGACACCGCGTCTTCTGACACCCAGACGGAGGCATCCGAGGAGGACAGATGGCATTCCTCGGGCCCTGAGGGGTCAGGTCGCTCCAGCGCTTTTTGGCTTGCTGGTGACGATCTCCGTCTGGAAGAACAGGAGATTGAGCGGGACCTCGGCCGAGGATCTACTCGGGCCCGTAGGGCTTCGAGGATCGGTAAGGCCTCCGGGGTCGACTTCGTCGTCGAATCTCCGGAGGTCAAAGCAGAGGAACCAGACATATCGGATACTAGTGCCCTTTGCTGCTTCAGGAAGGCAGTGATCCTGGACCTGAGCTCAGGAGGTTCCGCAGCATCCAGCTCGGGCGCCGATGGAATCGGGCCCGACGCCGGCTCCCCCGGAGGGGAGTCCTTGACTAGGATAGGATGCACTGGCCAGGGCTGGTCCGTGGCCGGCTCCTTCTGAGACAGCTTGATCAGACTCTCCTTCCCCGATACCTCGGGTTGACTCTCGGGGCTCTGTGACCGGCCCCGCGAGGGATCTGGTCATTCTGAACCATCCAGAGATGCAGCCGGCGAGGATTTTCTCCTTCTTTTGGGTTCCCTCGAGGGGGACCCCCTCTCCGAGGTCCCCCGACGCTGCTCGGGTTCGGAGCACTCCTCCCGGGGCATGGAGGCCTCGGACGAGGTCCTGGCTTTCGGAGGCATAGGGGAATCAGGGAAAATTCTTTCATGCTGCTGCTGGCATAAGTTTGCAAAGACCACAAACAGCCGAGTCATGGTCCAGGCTGAGGCATCGGAGGCAACAGTCGGGCGTATCGGTGAGGGACAATATTTTCACTCCTGTCGCACTTTTTGAACCCGCTAGTAGCCATGGAGGGAAAAAGTTCCCCAGCAAGGTTGAAGACCTTTAGGGCTGGCAGCGAGGGAAAAACAGGGGCGGGAACGCCCAAAAAAGAAAAAGAAGAAAAAAGGAGAGCCGACCCGATACCGGGGGTGGGCGGGAAGGGTACCGGTGCTAGCCAGAAGAAAAAACAACAGCCAAAAGGCAAGAAGAAAACACTTTTTCTGGGACAAAGAACAGACTACGTCTGAAGGGCTCCGCGGAAAAAAGAAGACTGAGCAAGATGGCTCCTTCGGGCGGGAAGCGGACCACGCATGCATGGAGGCAACTCCCAAATGCTTTCTTTGAATGCTGGGGATTTGCTCTGCGCGGGCTCCGTCGGCGCCAACATAACCGATATGTGAGGACTGACTTCCTGCTTGTTCACGGAGAATTTTTTATTCACACCTTCAAAGAAAATATAAGATTAGTAAAACAAGACTTTCCTTGGCTAAATCCATTTTGACTTTCTCCCATTAAAACATGACTGTCTACATGTTCAGAAATTTTATTCTTTACAATGGTTTCTACCATTTTGCCCAGTACCAATGTCTGTAGTTTCCCAGATCCCCGCTGGAACCCTTTTTAAAAACTGGCATTACATTGGCCATTCTCCAGTCTTCCGGTACTACAGATGATTTTAATGATTGCTCACATATTACTAATAGTAGGTCTGCAATCTCATCTTTCAGTTCTTTCAATACCTTTGGATGAAAAGCATGATCTCATTTGATTTAATAAATGGAAGGAGGATGGCAAGGAAATCCACATTACTACTTTTTAACTTTCAAAAAAGAGACTATATGATAAAATGAGGAAAATAGCTAAAAAAAGAAGCTAAGAGGAGCAGCTGCAAAGTTTAAAGATTTACATCAAGCATGGGTGTTGTTTAAAAATACTATCTTGGATCCAAGATGGCGTCTTAACAGGATGCGGTGCGAGCTGCTCTGCTTACTTTGCCTCTTTACATTTTGGAGTCTTTTCCTATTGCCCTACGCCGAAACGGAAGGCAAAGGATAAGGGAGGATTACCTCTGGGATAGTGCACCATGGAGATCTACGCGGCGGTGAAGGAATTGGGCCTCCTGCGGGCTGCAGCGGAGGAGAGCCTTGGCCTGGACAGCGATTTGTCGTTGAGCCCTGCTGGCCCCTCCACTCCTCCTGGGCCTAGTGTGATCGACGCTGCTGCTGTGTTGGTAGGCGACGAAGTCCTCTCTTCTGGAAGTACGGAGGCGGCAGTAGTTTTGTCGTTTCCCGACGGAACTCAGTCACTGGATCTACAGGCGGGTGCAGCTGATCGGGGGAGTTTGGTGGCCTCTGATTTCACTTGATCCTCAGTTGGTTTTTCCTCCTCTACAGCGTCCATAAGAGGTAACATTGGATTCTATCTGGTCTGCCCTGCAGTCAGTGAATTAACTGTGTGCTGTAGTGTTTCAAGCGCTGACTCCACTTCCAAACAGTTTGGTGAATGTGGAGAAGAGATTGGAAGACCAGGAAGGTTTAACTACAGTGCTTGATGAGAAAGTCCATCAGGTTCAGAATCAGCAGGCATTGCTCTTACAGGATAGATTGGTATTTCAATGGAAGATTGAAAATCTTGAGAACGCTAACTGGTCTTTGAACCTTAGGATTTTGAATTTCCTTGAGTGGCTGGTTCTCCAGCCAGGGACCTTTTTCATAAGTTCCTGAAAGAAGTCTTTGGATATCCTGAGGCTGGTTTTCCTCCTCTGCAGAAGATATATTACTTGCCATCTGGATTCACAAAGGGATCCCCTGCTTCATTTCTTGCTCCTAAGGCTGATGTTTCTTTGGATTCCCTTGATCTTCCTCCATATCCTAGACTGTAGGAGGGCTTTATCTTTCTACATTCAGCGTACTCAAGACCACCGGAAAGCATCGCAGCTTTTCGTTTCCTACGACCCCAGCAAACTGGGGCAGGCAGTGACCAAGCACACGCTGTCCACGTGGGTGGCGGACTGTATCGCCCGGACGTATGAGGAAGCGAAACTTCTATTGGAGGGCCATGTCACGGGTCACAAGGTCAGGGTCATGGCAACCTCCATAGCTCATCTGCACTCCGTTCCTCTGGCAGACATCTGCTGGGCCACAACCTGGTCTTCGGTTCATACCTTCGCAGCTCATTACTGCCTGGCTAGGGAGTCCTGAAGGGACAGTGCCTTTGGCCAAGCTTTTTGAGGTCTAAGCAACTCCTGCCCTCCGATCCTTCTGTGTTCAGGCTATCGGAGTGCTAATTCCTTGTCAGTTGAGAGTTTTTTCCACTGCATCTGCTTGCGGCTCTCGATGAGGGAGCCTTTTTTGGCTATGGGTTCCTGGTAGCCTGTAGCTGGGGAGTCCCATATGTGAGGACTCCCCAGCTAGTTGTTAAAACCCATGAGGATTGTGGAAAATTGCAAGACTGGACATCCAAATGGCAGATGAGATTTAATGTGGATGTGCAAAGTTATGCACCTATGAAAGAAGAACCCAAAGTATGGTTACACGATGCAAGGTTCCACATTAGGAACCACCATTCAGAAAAAATATTTAGGCATCATCATGGATAATGTGTTAAAACCCTCCGCCCAGTGTGCAGCGGCTGCCAAGAGAGCAAATAAAATGCTAGGTATCATAGGGAATGGAATGGAAAATAAAACAAAGGATATTATAATGCCTCTGTATCGTTCCGTGGTGCGACCGCACGTTGAATATTGTTTGGAATTCTGGTCGCCGTATCTTAAAAAGGATATAGCTTTAATAGAAAAGGTACATAGAAGAGCCACCCAAATGGTAAAAGGGATGGAAGAATACCCCTGTGAAAGAGGCTAAAAAGGTTAGGGCTTTTCATCCTGGAAAAGAGATGACTGAGAGGGAGATATGATAGAGGTCTATAAATTAATGAATGGAGTGGAAGGAGTAAACGTAGATCGATTGTTTACATCATTAGAATATAGAAAGAGTAGGGGACATGCAGTGAAGCTACAGGGTAAGCTATTTAAGACTAATAAGATAAAAAAATGTTTCACTCAACGTGTAATCAAACTCTGGGATTTGTTACCAGAGAATATAGTAAAAGCTGTTATTGTAGCTGGGTTTAAAAAAGGTTTGGACAAGTTCCTGGAGGAAAGGTCCATAAACCATTATTCCTCTTCGTGTCTCTCCGGGCCAGTCCGGCACTTGAGGGTTGTCAACCTTCTCCAGCAGCTGAGGACTGAATGCTGAAACCTTTTTCCATGAACTAGCATATGGCTCCCCCTAGCGGCTAACCTCAGTCTTTCAGTCCTCAGCAGCTGGAAAGGACGTTCAGCTCTCTGGCTCCCGGTGTTCGGTGGTTTCTTAGATTATACTTTCTCTTTTTGATTTCTTACTGTGTTTGTTTTGTTTGCTTCTGTTCTTGGCACCCCTAGAAGAGCCCTAGCAGGGTTTTTCTGCCGCTTCGCTCTCCTTGCTTCCCGACAGCGACAGAGCTCTGTGTGCGCTGCTTTTTGGAGGCAGAGCCTGCCTCAACCTGTGGGGCTGTCTGCGGGGTAATTGTCATCGGCGGTGTGGGGAGCCCCCAGTAACCTTCCGATCCTCTCCGGTAGACAGCAGACACCCCCCCCCCCACCCGCTGGCAGCGGGAGCGCGGGGCTTCATCCGGTCAGAAGCAGGCCTTCCCCCTCTTCTCCCCCCCCCCCCCCGCTGACAGCGGGAGCACGGGAATTCAGCGGCACATGCGGTGCCAGGCAGACAGTTAGGCGTGACAGGTTAGTCGGCCGGTTTTTCGCGGTCTCCGCCTTCGTCGGTTTCAGCGGGGTTTCGATAGTCGTTGCCGCGTGGGGGTAGCTCCACGTTTGTTGGTTTCTTGCAGTGATTCTTGGTTTTCAGGGCTGTTCGGTGCCATTCTCCCGCAGGCGGCAGACATGGATAGCAGGCCTGCCGCAAGTGACTCCCTCAGGGAGCTTCAGGGCTCCTCTGAATTGGCGGGAAAGGCAGCCATTTCGCCTCCGGCGGGAGTTTTGGAGGCGCATCAGGCACAGCTGGCAAAACGGAAATCTAAGTCTAAAAAGCCTGCAAAGGTGGAGGAGGCTCCTTCACTTTCCTTTGCGGCGGCTCAGGGCAGTTTACCTTCTGTTTTCTCCGCGGATTTTATTTTAGAGATGCATAGGGCCTACTGCTTGAAACAGCAGCAGTCTCAGAGGGCAGAGCCTGTCTCCTTGTCTTCTCCAGGCCCGGCTACAGAACTTGCTGTTTCGGACCCGGGGGAGGGTCCTTCCCATGCGGTCCATGGAGGTCAAAGGCAGGCCGATAGCCTCGGGTTTTCCTGCCTGGGTCCCCCAGCCATTGAGGATGGTGAGTTGATGGCTGATGCCGATCTGGATCACTGGCTGCCTGAGCTAGAGGATGGCGAGTTAGGAGCCTCTGAGGATCCTAGCCTTTTTAGGGTGTTCCGAAAGGAGGAATTGGCTGCGCTTATTACCCAGACTTTATCAGCCTTGAATATTTCTCTACCAGCTGTTCAGGACCAGCCGTTGGAGGATCCTCTGCTCCAAGGTTTTAAGACTGATCAGAAATGTTTTCCTGTACACAGGGTAATGAAGCAAATGGTAGAGTCCGAATGGGAATGTCCGGAGGCCACTTTGCGAGGGGCCAGGGCTATCAGTCGTTTGTATCCCTTGCCGCAAGAGGAGCACGACTTACTGAAAATGCCTAAGGTTGATGCCCTGGTTTCAGCGGTGACTAAGAAAACCACTATCCCGGTGGAGGGTGGTGCGACCCTCAAGGATTTGCAGGATAGGAGGCTGGAAACCCTGCTAAAGCAGACATTTGAGACATGTGCGTTGGCGCTACGGGCGTCTATCTGTGGGGCTTATGTCTCGCGGGCGTCCATTAGGTGGATCCAAGGGGCTCCCCCTGTCACTGCGGAGGCCGAGGAGGGCACGAAGCTGGAATCCGCCGCGGCCTATCTAGCCGACACCTTCTATGATCTCGTGAGGATTTCGGCTAAATCCATGGCTTCGGTCATCGCAGTCCGCCGGTTTTTATGGCTCCGGAATTGGGCGGCGGATGCCTCTTCTAAGGTACGGCTTAGTAAACTGCCGTACAAGGGCGCACTACTTTTCGGCGCCGCCTTGGAGAAGATTGTGAAAGATCTGGGGGATTCCAAGGGCGGTCGCCTTCCAGAGGATAGGCCAAGGGGTCAGCGGCCTAACGGGGCGCACAGAGCCACTTCGCGAGACTCTCGCAAGTTTCGAGGTTCGCGCTTTACCCCTTATCCGCGTGGGCGGTTTGTGGCTCGGGGTCAGTCCTTTCGGGGAGCTAGAGGCTTCGGCAGGGGGTATTTTGCATCCCAGCCGGTCTCTAGCAAAAAGCCACAATGAAGGGACGTTGGTCCAGACGGAAATGCCGGTTGGAGGTCGGCTGCGGCAATTTCTTTCCGTCTGGGCCACAATCACCACATACCGCTGGGTCCTCGAAATAGTCCGCGACGGCTATGCTCTCGAGTTTGCTCAGTCGTTGGCGGAGGCTTTCGTGGTGTCTCCATGTGGTTCACAGGAAAAGGCGCAGGCCGTGGCGGAGACGCTTCAGCGCTTGTTGTGTCTTCGGGCGGTGGTTCCCGTTCCTGCCGATCAGTGCGGCTCAGGTCGGTACTCAATTTATTTCGTGGTTCCCAAGAAGGAAGGCTCCTTCTGTCCTATTCTGGACCTCAAACACGTGAACCGTTGCCTGCGCGTTCCACACTTCCGCATGGAGATGCTACGTTCCGTCATTGCGTCGGTGCAACCGTCCGAGGTTCTTACGTCCATAGATCTCACAGAAGCCTATCTCCATATCCCGGTACGGGCAGAGCATCAAAAGTTTTTACGTTTTGCGGTGCCCATGGGTCACTTTCAGTTCCGGGCCTTGCCGTTCGGACTGGCTACGGCGCCTCGGACGTTCACCAAAGTGATAGTGGTGGTAGTGGCGGCGTTGCGTCGGGAAGGTCTGCTGGTCCACCCGTACCTCGATGACTGGCTGATCCGAGCTCCGTCGGTGGCGGAGTCTCTCGTGGCGACGGCGAAAGTGGTCTTGTGCCTGGAAAGCCTCGGCTGGGTGATCAACCGGGCCAAAAGTCAGTTGGAGCCGGTGCAGCGGCTGTTGTACCTAGGAGCTCTGTTCGACACGAGAGTCGGTGCGGTGTTTTTACCGGAAGTCCGCATGCAAAAGATTTGGAGGCAGATATCGGCGTTTGTGCGGCTGAAGGCCCCATCGGCGTGGCGTTATTTACAGCTGCTCAGCTCCATGGCGGCGACCTTGGGCTTGGTTCCATGGGCTCGAGCACACATGAGGCCTTTGCAGCGGGCTTTGCTGACGAGGTGGTCTCCACAATTGCATCCTTTGGAGCGAAAGTTGTCTCTGACGCCAGAAGTGCGCGACAGCCTTCGTTGGTGGATGGAGCCGGCTCATCTTCGGTCGGTCATGCCTTTGCTGCAGCCGGTCTGGATACTCCTCACGACGGATGCCAGCCTTGCAGGTTGGGGAGCTCATTGCCAAGCCCAGTTTGCGCAGGGCGTCTGGTCTCCGCTGGAGTCCGCGTGTTCCATCAATCTCTTGGAGCTCAAGACGGTGCGTCTAGCACTGCTTCAGTTTACCTCTCTGGTTGAGGGGAAAGCGGTACGAGTTTTCTCCGACAACGCGGTCACGGTATCGTACATCAATCGTCAAGGCGGGACCGGCAGTGCGGCGCTCTTGGACGAGAGCCTACGGTTGATGGACTGGGCGGAGGAACTCTTGATTGCGCTGTCGGCTGCGCATATCGCAGGCCGTCACAATGTGCAGGCCAACTTCCTCAGTTGGCATGTGGTCGATCCGGCCGAATGGGAGTTGAACGCAGAGGTGCTTCACGATTTGACCCTTCGTTGGGGTCAGCCGGTGATGGATCTGATGGCCACGTCCAACAATGCCAAGGCGGTGCGGTTCTTCAGCAGATGCAGAGATTACTTGTTCGAGGGACTGGACGGTCTAGCGCAACCGTGGCCGGCTGGTGTGCTGCTGTATGTGTTCCCGCCTTGGCCTCTGATAGGCAGAGTCATTCGCAGGGTGCAAAGTCACGACGGTCCCCTAATACTCGTAGCTCTGGGTTGGCCCAGACGAGCGTGGTACGCCGATCTAGTGAGGCTCCTTATAGATGATCCTTGGCGTCTTCCAGCCCGATCAGATCTGTTGCTGCAGGGACCTCTCTTCATGCCCGACGTGGATCGCTTCTCGCTTACGGCTTGGCTCTTGAAAGGGACCGGTTGAGGAGTAGAGGATATACGTCGGCGGTGGTCTCTACTCTGTTGCGGGCTAGGCGACGTTCTACGTCGATATCGTATGTTCGCGTATGGCGTGTCTTTGAGCACTGGTGTGCTCAGAGGGGTTTCCTTCCTGGCAAGACTCTTATTCCGGAGATCCTGTCTTTTCTCCAGGAGGGTCTGGATAAGGGCTTGGCACTCGCTACTCTCAGGGTGCAGTTAGCAGCGCTGGCTTGTTTTCGGGGTAAGGTGCGAGGTGTTCCCCTCTCTAGTCATCCGGACGTGGTTCGCTTTTTACGGGCGGTAAAGAACTTGCGGCCTCCGGTACGTTCCGTCGTGCCGGCCTGGGATCTCAATTTGGTCCTTGAGGCTTTGGCGAAACCGCCTTTTGAGCCGCTGCAGGAGGTCTCACTCAGGGAGCTCTCCTGGAAGACAGTTTTCTTGGTGGCTTTATGTTCCGCTAGATGGATTTCGGATCTTCAAGCGCTGTCTTGCCGCGAACCCTTTCTTCATTTTTCCTCGGATAAGGTGACGTTGCATCCGGTACCCTCCTTCCTCCCCAAAGTAGTGTCGAATTTTCATCTTAATCAGTCCATCTCCCTGCCGACCTTTCCAGACCGTGACGGTAAGCCACTTGAGGCGGTTCTCCGTAAGTTAGATTTAGGCAGACTGCTCCGGGCCTACTTGCGGCGGACGGCGTCGTTTCGTAAAACTGACAGGCTGTTCGTTCTGTTTGGGGGTCCTCGTAAGGGGGCGGCTGCCTCCAAGGCCTCTATAGCGCGATGGGTGAAACAGGCCGTCGTAGCGGCATATCAAGCGGGGGGACAGGCGCTCCCGGAAGGCTTTCGGGTGCATTCCACTCGTGCTCAGGCGACGTCCTGGGCGGAGTTTGCCTTGGTTCCGCCTGCCGATATTTGTCGGGTGGCTACTTGGTCTTCGCTCCACACCTTTTCCAGACACTATCGGTTGGATGTTCAGGCTCGCAGAGATGCTGTTGTGGGGGCTTCGGCCATGATTGCGGGTCTAGCGGGTCCCTCCCTGGGATAGGTACTGCTTTGGTACTACCCTCATGTGCCGGACTGGCCCGGAGAGACGAAGAGGAAGAAGAAATTAGGCCTTACCTGCTAATTGTCTTTCCCTGAGTTCTCTCCGGGCCAGTCCGGGACCCACCCGGATCTTGTTCGTGCTGTCTCGGTTCTCTTGGTTACGCGCAGTCCCGCGGCAGTTTTGTTCCCTCTTCTCGTGGGGGTGATAGGAGCGGGAATGTTCAGAGAGATTTCATTGTGTTTCTGCTCCTAGGATTGCTTGACAGGTTGCAGGGGGCTTCCGCGTTTCCTTATTCAAAAAAAAAAAAAAAACCCATTACGAAAAACACCTGCCGCCCGTTCTCTCGGGCGCTGCGGTCTTTGGGGCAGAGCAGTTTTTAGCGGGTTGCTGCAGGCTCGGTTTCCTCGCGGTGTTGTGTACTCTTTCTGGTCTTGGTTGTGCTTCTCCGCTGCTTGTTGACATTTAGACTGAGGTTAGCCACTAGGGGGAGCCAGATACTAGTTCATGGAAAAAGGTTTCAGCATTCAGTCCTCAGCTGCTGGAGAAGGTTGACAACCCTCATGTGCCGGACTGGCCCGGAGAGAACTCAAGGAAAGACAATTAGCAGGTAAGGCCTAATTTCTTCTTAAAAGGGATCCAGGATATTACTGCTTGACCCAATACAAGCTTTGTGGAACTTGTGTCTTTTGGGGAAACTGCTAGGTACGTATGACCTATATTGGCCACTGTTGGAAACAGGATACTGGGCTTGATGGACCTTGGTCTGATCCAGTATGGCATATCTTATGTTCTTATGTTCTTACATACTGGGACATGGAACGAATCAAGGGAAGCTGGAGGTGGTTAATAATGAAATGGAACGTGTACAACTCAGTCTGTTGGGTGAAATGGACTGGCATTGGGCACTTTGCATCTGATGATCACATGGTCTACTATGCTGGAAATGAAAGACGCAGAAGAAATGGTGTTGCATTTATAATTAAGAAAAAACTTGCAAGAACAGTAATGAAATGGAATGCAATTAGTGAATGCTTAATTTCTGTTAGTCTGCAAGGAATGTCCATCAACACAACTATAATTCAAGTATATGCCTCAACAACTGCTGCAGAAGAGGATGAAGTTGATGAGTTCTATGAACAAATACAAGCTGAAATTGACAGAACATGCAAACAGGATATCCTGATAGTCATGGATGACCGGAACCCAAATGTTGGCAACAAAAAAGGTGGCAAGGTAGTTGGAAAATATGGGCTTGTCAACAGAAATGAAGCTGGAGAAAACCTGATAGAATTCTGCAAGAGTAACGATCTATTCATCACAAACACCTTCTTCCAGCAACACAAGCGGCAACTGTACACATGGACTTCACCCAATGGAATGTACAGAAATCAAATTGACTACATCTGTGGAAGTCAACGATGGAAAAGCTCTATAATATCAGCAAAGACAAAACCTGTAGCTGACTGTGGTTCAGATCACCAAATGCTAGTATGCAAGCTCAAGCTAAAATTGAAAAAGAGCAAGCCACTCATGAATGTAGGAAAATATGACCTGTCGTCAGCACTTCCTAGTGGCCAGTGGCTGTAAGGGTAGGCTGAGCATTTTTATTGTTTCAAGGAGGAAAGGGCTCTTTAAGGCCAAGTGCAGGTTGGTCTTTGTAGTCCAGCTCCTTGTATGAACAAATTGTATAAGCCAAATAGAGGGTATTAAGGCTTTTATTTCCCCTTTAATGCAAAGGTTCCGTAAGGCACAGAAATAAAGTCCTTTCTTTCAGGGTTTCACCAAACATAAGCAAGAAGAAAAACTGTTACAAGTTTCACAGTTGATTGGAGAGATTAACTGAAAGATTCTCTTACTTCAGAGCAACTTAAATAAGCAAAACAGTTCTCTGGCATTCCATGGACTCTGGGTCACTGGCCTCTCCCTCTGAATTGGATGTCTCCCTTGCTGCTATACTTTCCCAGACTCTGTCTCTGTTTGCTTGTTTCCAATAGGGCTGTTCTAAGGCTCCCAAATGAACATGGCCTGTTCTTCTGCCCTTAAATACTGGTTTGCAAAGCTCTGACTTGTTTCCTTTTCTCCTGCACTGAGCATCTGTTTCACCAGAGCTTCTAGGAGATAAACTTTCTTTTATAAATGAAGTGGCACCATACCTGGGCTTCCTCCTGTAGCCGGTATAACTGGAGCTTCCTCTCTGAGGCACCTCTCTCTGGAGACAGGCTTTCTTTTGGAACCTTCTGAGCAGTGCTTTACCTTTCTGTATTTCAGGAAAACCTGGTGAGGAATCCGGATTTCCTTGCTTCTGGGTAAAGGTAGCTCTGTTATCAGAACCTTTCCTTCTTGTACCTCTTAATCCTGATTCAGACTCCTCCGGTGAGCGTAGGCCTCTCTCAAAGCATGGCTTTCTCCTCCCAAGCTCTTTGCCTCTGTGGTCCTCTGCTACCGAGTCTCTCTCCAGACTGACTCTCCCCGAGCTGTCTGTCTTTCTGACTTTCTCTGCTCCTTTTCCAGCACTTACTATTCTGGGCGTTCTGCTTGATCCAGCTACACTGCTTGGGCTGGAGGTGTCACTCCTTCTGTCTGAAGTGCGTCTCCTGGCAGTCTCTCTCTGGACTGCTTCCCTCCAGACTGCTTCCCTCTGGACCGGTTCCCTCTGAACTGGTTCCTTCTCCTGGCCTGCTTTCCTCTGGACTGGTTCCTCCTGCTGGCCTCCTTTCCTCTGGACTGCCTTTCTCTTATAAAGGCATTCTACCTTTGAGTTTCCTGGGGTTGTCATCAGGTGCAGCTGATTAGCTCTTACATAATCAGTGGCTGGGTGTGTTTACTCAGCCTCAGTAGTTTTGCTCCTGCTCCCTCTAGCTGGGCTGCAAGGTAATCCTCTGCACATCAACAGCTCTGTTAAAGACAGGGTTTTTTCCTAAGTCTGCACTCTCAGTAGCTTCAGCTTCTTGACAGACCTTGCGAATATACCACCAGAATTTAAAGACTGCCTGCAAAATCAATTTGCTTCTTTATATCTAAACGACAGAGCTCCTGAAGCGTTATGGGATGACATCAAGAAGGTTGTATTAGAAGAAAGTGAGAAATCTCTACAAAAGGTGAAAAAGCAAAAACAGCCAAAATGGATGACTGAAGAAACTCTGAAAATTGCCCAGAAAAAGAGAAGCTAAAGCTGGAGGAGAAAGAGAGGCAATCACAGAACTCAATAGAGATTTCCCACGTGCAGCAAGAAACGAGAAAGAGAAGTACTACAATGATGCATGTAAGGAAATAGAAGCAGAAACTATTAGAGGAAGAACAAGATTGGCTTTTCTAAAGCTACGAGAAATAAAGAAAAAATTCCAACCTCGAATTGGAATGTTACAAGATGCTCAAGGATCCATGTTGAATGATGCTGAGAAGATCAAGAAAAGGTGGAAAGAATAAACAGAGTTATTATGTGATAATTTTATTTATTTATTTTATTTTATTTAACATTTTTTTTTTTTTTTTTTTTTTTATTGAAAGACTTCCAAAGAATTACAAAGATACAGAAACCACAAGGATCTTCAAACAAGATGCAACAGTATCAACACAACATCAGATCTCAATAAGGATCTACAATACGTCTTCATTTTTATTCGTTTATAATAAAGAGACCAGGATCCCCCCCCAACCTCCCTTCCCCCCCCCCATGGGTACCCCAATCCCGGGGCCCCCCACCCCCCCACCCCCACACCCCCCCACCTCCCCAACTATGGCTTGCTAGAGCTAGGGTTCGGAACAAAGGTGAGCTAGGAATCACACGTAGGGGGCAAACCTCCGAAGAGGTCAGCATACCACTCCCAAATAGCCAGAACAATCACGCGCCATAGCGAGAAACGAAGGGCTCCCACACCAATTCAAAGCGAGCCAGACGCATCCGGTTAACCGCTACCCCCCGTTCCATGGAATATGTATCCCACATGCGTTCCAGCCAGACCTGGAAGGAGGGGGCCAAAGCATGCTTCCAGGCCGCCGCCAGGGATAGTCGGGCCGCATTCAAGCCATGCCTGAGTAGGGCGAATTGTAAAGCCCGAGCTCCCGGCACGGAGGCTCCAAAAAGAAAAATCCCCGGGTCCCAAGGGATGCTTAGTCCCAGTAGCATCTGCATCCGGAATTGAACCCCTCTCCAAAAGGCACGGAATGCGGGGACACGCCCACCAAATATGTCCCAGGGTACCCCTCTGCCCACAGTTACGCCAACATAGGTCCACAGCTCCGGGGAACA
Organism: Ichthyophis bannanicus; assembly: GCA_033557465.1. Classification (NCBI taxonomy): domain Eukaryota; kingdom Metazoa; phylum Chordata; class Amphibia; order Gymnophiona; family Ichthyophiidae; genus Ichthyophis; species Ichthyophis bannanicus. The sequence goes on along the minus strand of CM066036.1, from coordinate 50,534,414 downwards.
TACGAGTTATCCGCACCGGAGTCATATACCAACGGTACAGCAGTTTATAGTTCGTTTCACGGGCATTAGTCGCTATTGAGCTCTTCCACAGGCGAGCTTCCACTGTCTCCCACTGCTGATCAGTATAAGACAGACTCAAATCAGAGTTCCAAAGCGCCCTATGACGTGTTGGGCACGTCTGGATCCCCTGCAAGTGGGCGTATAAGGTCGCCACAAGACCCTTGGTAGTAGTACACCCCTCACAGTAGCGCTCCAAATCTGTCAAGTCCCGGGCGACCTGAGGCCGAACTGACCTAGAAGTGACCCAGTGCGTCACCTGCATATAACGATAAAGATGCCCAGCCGGGAGGTTAAACTCGTCCCGCAATGCACGGAAGGATTGTATCCGACCATCAACAAAAAGTTGGCCGACCCGGCTGAGGCCAAGGTGCCCCCATTGTCGAAAGGCCACATCAGTCAAACCCGGTGGGAAAGAGGCGTTGCCAACTATAGGGGCTAATGGGGAGAGATCCACGTCACGGGATCGGAAGTGGCGATCCCAGCACCGGAGGGTATGAGAAATGTAGGGATTACGGGTGGGTGTGCCACGACGAAGCTGCGGTCCAAGCCATAGCCAATCCCCTAACCCTGCTCCCCCCGCCAAGCTCATTTCCAACTGCACCCACCGCTTAGTGCTATCGGCAATCATCCATTCCACCCCCGCCCGGCACTGCGCCGCCGCATAATACCACTGTAAATTGGGCATGCCCATACCGCCAGAGCGCGTGCGGGCAAAAAGAACTTGCCGCGCTAGGCGTGGGCGACGATAGTGCCACACAAACTTCAAAAGCAACTGTTGCCAGGTCGCCAAGGTAGCTCGCGTGATGGGGAGCGGGAGAACCTGAAAGAAATAAAGGAAGCGGGGAACAATCACCATCTTAACTACGGCTATATGCCCAAACCAGGAGAGGAGCAGGCTGTTCCAAACTTCTAAGTCCCGCCGAACCTGACGAAGCAAGGGATCATAATTAGCTTTAAAAAGATTCGCCCGGTCCACGGTAAGGTTCACCCCCAAGTAGCGCATGGCGTCAGGCACCCAGCGAAGAGGATAAGCCTCTTGAAGTTCCGCACAGACCGCCCTAGAGACCCCAACATTCAGGATCTCCGATTTAGTATAATTAATTTTAAAGCCGGAGGCTCGAGAAAAGTTGGTGAACAGCTGCATTGCGATTGGGAGAGACACGGACGGGTCCACCAGGGATAAGATGATATCATCCGCGAAGAGCGCGATCCGATATTCTGCAGGACCGATGCGGACCCCTCGCAAACCCGGGTGATCGCGAAAGCTCTGAGCCAGAGGTTCCATTGCTAGGGCAAAGAGCAGGGGCGAGAGGGGGCAACCCTGTCGTGTGCCTCTTTCCAAGAAGAAATGTCTCGAGTGACCCCCATTTATCCGAACGCACGCCTGGGACTGTTGGTAAAGGCTACGGACCCACCCGATATAAGTAGGGCCAAAGCCCATCTTTTCCAGGACACACCATAGATATCCCCAATCCACCCGATCGAACGCTTTTTCTGCGTCAATTCCCACTAGCAATGCTGGTTGTGGGTCCCACTGGGCCACATGAACAATCTGCAACATACGTCGAATGTTGTCGGCGGCCTGGCGACCCGGCACAAAGCCAACCTGATCGGGCTGAACCAAGCCCGGAAGAACCCGGTTCAGACGCGCAGCCAGCACAGAAGCAAAGATTTTGACGTCAACATTTAACAAGGAGATGGGGCGGTATGAAGCCGCATCATGCAAGGGCTTACAGGGTTTGGGTATCATCACAATCAATGCCTCACGTTGGGACGGGGGAAGAGAGGCTGTCCCCAGGATCTCATTAAACAGACAGGTCAGGGATGGTGCCAATTGCGCTCGAAACTTTTGGTAGTATTCTGCCGGAAAACCATCACTACCCGGCGTACTGCCAGTTTTCAAACGCCGAATTGCATTTTCCACTTCATCAATCGTAAAGTCTGAGTCCAGCTGATCTCGTTCAGAGTCAGAGAGGCGCGGTGTAGAGCGGCCCCCTGGAGATAGTCCTGCACTTGATCCCTATCAATGGGCTCTGCCTTATAAAGCCGCTCCAAATAATCGGCAAAAAGTTCACGGATCTCCCGGGAAGTGACCCTCTTCTGCCCCTCCGCGTCACATAATTCGCGGACCACTCTCGAGGACTGCTGTTGACGTAGACGCAAAGCCAAAAGGCGGCCAGTTTTATTCCCATGTTCATAAAAGGTTTGCCTTAATTTCCGACGCTTATTATCAAGTTCTCTCTGCATACATGCATCTAACTTCGCTCGGACCGTTCGCCATTGGCATAAGATCTGCCTCGACCCGGTGCGGGCGTGCTCCAAGCCTAGGCGAGCAGACTCCCTCACCAAGTGATCGTGATCACGTGTCCATATTTTGCGCGTACGGGCTGCCTCTGCCATCAGTTGACCGCGGGCTGTGGCCTTATAAGCATCCCATACCATGGGAAGGGGAACATCCCCAGTATCATTAAACTCAAAGAATTCCTTAATAAAGTGGGTGTGATCTTGTACTGCACCCTGCCGCCGTAGGAACCGTGTGTCTAACCGCCAAAGACGGCGGCACTCGCTGTGCATGCCGTCCGGAAGGGTGAGCCAGCACGGGGCGTGGTCTGACCAAGTCAGCGCCCCAAGTCCAGCCTGCACTCTCCCGTCCATCAGACGCTGGTCCAACAAAAAATAGTCAATGCGAGTGTGGACCTGATGGACTGGGGAGTAGTAGGTATAACCCCTCTCTCCCGCGTGGGTGTCCCTCCATATATCCCGTAGGCCCAAGTCGAGCATCAAACGTTGAAGGGCTCTTGCTGATCCCCCCGTCCCCCCCCCAGGGCGACCCGCAGAGTCCAAATGGGGCACTAAATGTGTATTACAGTCCCCACCCAAAACAATGGGGCCCTTTGCAAAATCCGCCAATAGGGCTTTCAGTTGTGTAAAAAAGGGCCCCTGACCCGTATTAGGGGCATAGATATTAGCTAAAGTGAGCAAATGTCCATCTAGGCGAACATTTAGGAAAAGCCACCTCCCCAGGGTATCTCGTTTTATCTCTTCAATCTGCAAGGAGAGGCTCTGATGGAATAGTAGAGCCACTCCCCGCTTCTTCCGACCCTGCGTGTCGGAGGCCAACCGCACCTCGGTGTATGGGGATCGCTTTAGCCAATCCTGTTTAGAGCTTTGAAGGTGGGTCTCCTGTAAGTAAACAATATCCCCTTGCAAAGTGCGCAATTCGGAGAACAGCAGGGACCGTTTGCGCGGGGAGTTGAGACCTTTAACATTCAAAGAGATAAAACGCACCATTTGGAAACAGTACCCACCCCCCCACATCCGCTGGTCACCCAGAAGGTCCCAATGGAGGCTCCCCCTAGCAAACCCAGGAGTTTAATTAATCGAGCCCACCTAAACCCACCCCCAAGAACAAAAGCCATAGACCCACCTTCCCAGCCCAAACCTACCTCCCAGCTCCATGTTGAGAAACCCCCCCTCCCACCCCTCACCCCCCTCCTTCCTGTCAATACCACCTGCCTGTCTAAGTTAATACAGGACACGGTAAATTGACCACAAACCCCGTACCCCTCAAAACCCCAGAAAGTGAGAGTTCAACCTAAACATAGAAAAACATTCCCCCCTTTACTCCCCCACCCCTCCCGGTACATAATTTTAATAACGTCCCCCCCCCCCCCCCAAAATGGTAACATCAGTAAAAACCTTTACAGGTCAGCCGCCGCCCCCCTTGAGAAATGGAGTGTGGACCCCAGGCTAGTCTTTGCCACTAATTATCCAAAAAAACAGGGGACCCACCAGTCGGAGTTCCCTAAAAGAGAAAAAATAGGAGGGGGTCTTCAACTCTACCAAAGTGTCAGGTGGGCTTGCCCACCCGAGTCCACTTAGAGTGTTGGGGCTTAGGGGGCGGCGGCTGAGACTGAGTATTATCATCAACTAAACCCGCTTGGCGAAGGGCTCGCCAAGCTTCAGAGTAGTCCTTTGCAGAAATCTTTTTGTTGTCCAATAGAAAGTTCATCCTAAATGGGAAGGACCAGGAATAGCGAATCCCCTTGCTGTTTAGGACCGCCGAGACTGGTTTCATCTCTCTCCGGCGCGCCAAAGTGAACATCGAGAGGTCCTGATAGATGGAGACTGTCGCGTCCTGGAAATGGATCGTCTTCTTCTCCCGGCCACGACGTATAAGAAGCTCTGCGTCAGAGTAGCGTAGGAATCTCGCAATGACATCTCGTGGCTGGTTGTTAGGGGGTTTTCCCAGGGCACGATGAACTCGTTCAATTTCCATTCCGGAGGCGTGTGTAGCCAGCTCCGCCGCCGGAAGCAGTTCCGCTATCAGCAGCCTAAGCACAGTCGGCAGGTCTTCCCCACCTCTCCCCGGCTCCGGGATCCCACGAAAACGCACATTATTGCGGCGGGAGCGGTTTTCAATGTCATCAATTTTATAGGTCAGCTCCATTGCCTGCGCACGCTGCCTGTCGAGAGCGCATTGTAAGTCCATCAGAGTTCCATCCTGGTCAACCACCTTGGCCTCCACATCTTCTACGCGGGTTCCCAATTCCGCAACTTCAGTCCGGAGGTCTGCGACGTCTTTCATCAAGTCTTCCCGTAAAGTGCGGAATTCATTGGCTAACTCTGCGAAGCCCCTACGGAACTCTGTGTTGATTTGAGCCGAGGTGAGTGGCTTATAGGGGTCCAGTTCCTCTTCACTTACAGTTTCGTCGTCAGAGCCTGCTGGAGGGGACTGGTCATGGGGGCTGCTTGAGGCTCCGGACTTACTCAGCAGCCGCTGAGAAGAGCGCATCCCCTCCCGGGTTTCAGAGTTTTTAAGTTTTGCAGCCATCTCACAGGGCCACCAGGCTCACACAGTGTTGGGAGAGGTAGAGGCAATGCCAGCAAAAGGGAAGGCACCGGAGAGAGAACGTTGCAAAAAGACACACCAGTCCGTAGGACAGCCACCACCACACAGTGTCAGGAGATATAGAGAAGCAAAGTCAGCAAAATAACAGGCACCGGTGGGACAGTGAGTTGGAAGGTCTTGAGCTGCCTCCAGTCCTCCGGGAGAAATAGCCAAGCACAAGCAGGAGACAAAAAGTAGTGTAAGGCAGCACGGGACTACACAAGTATGGGCCTGCAGGGTACCCAGAGTCTAATCGGGAGGGGGGAGGCCTCGACGGGACACCTGGCTGCCAAAGAGAAGCAGACCCAGCCACCAGTTTCAAGCCCAGTTTAAGGGGCGGGCAGGAGAAGAGACACAAACTTACCCCCTTCAAGATGGCTCGTGTGGGTAGTGAAGGGTGGTAAGTGCTGTTGGATGTTGCAGCAGCCGCCGCGCGGAGTGCACGTGGTCCCGGCCAAGCTCTCCGGCAGATCTTCCACGCTGTGGGTTGCAGTCCCCCTTCCGCGAAACACTCCGGCGCTCAGCCCGCAGGCAATGAAGAGGGCTCACTTCATAGGCCCCGCGGGGGCCTGCCAGAGGAGTTTCGGCAGCGCTGAGTGCAGGGGCTGATGGCAGGATCAGGCGAGGGGGAGTCCAGTAGCCGGAGACAACTTTCAGCAGGCCGCTTGGCAGGGAGCGTTTCCTCGATGCCCCAGTCCCCGGAGGACCCGCAGGGTCGCGAAATCAAGCGGTGAGGCAGATCGCTGGTTAGCGCCAATCCGGGAGAGGTACTGGGGGGAGCAGAATGCGACTGTTTGCTGAATGATAGCGAAAAGTTAGGGGTTGTGGGGACGGAGCTTCAGCAAAGTGCGGCCATCTTGCAGTGGGCTCCGAAGAAAATCCCTTATTTAACATTTTTTATATACCGCACTATTCATCATCAGTGCGGTTTACATTGAACATCAACATACCTGTCAATCCATGACTGATCTAGGTTTACAGATAACAGGGAAGATAAACTGGGTGTTAACTGGGGAATAACTATCTACATAATTATACATAATTATATATACATTGAATAGGTTACATCAAGTTTTGATATTTGATAAGAATATAGTGTTTTCACATTTTGATTAAAGATCAAGTAGACCAAAAACCGTTTCAACCTGTATCTTATGATCAGGAACCATTGGTGATAAAAGAAGAAGTTGAAGCAGTATTGAAAGCCTTTTCAGAGATCAAAGCACTGGGCATTGATTGCATTCCCATAGAAGTATTACAGCAATCTGATGCAGCTGTTGTTATACTTACAAGGCTCTGCCAGGAAATTTGGAAGACAACATCATGGCCAATGGACTGGAAAAGATCTGTGCTTATACCAATATTAAAGAAAGGTGATTCAACTGACTGTGGAAATTATTGCACAATTGCTCTGAATCCAAATGCCAGCAAGATTCTACTGAAGATTATTCAACAGAGACTACAACCATACCTGGAATGAAAACTGCCTTAAGTGCAAGCAGGTTCAGGAAAGGGAGAGAAACAAGAGATATCTTCGTGGATGTGGAGATGGATCCTTGAAAAGTCCTAAAGACTAAAGAATGCCAAAAGGATATCTATATGTGTTTTATTGACTACAGCAAGGCTTTTGACTGTGTGAAACATGAGAAACTCTGGGCCACGTTAAGAAGTATGGGTATACCAGAACACCTGATCGTTCTCTTGCACAATCTGTACATTGATCAAGAAGCAACAGTTCGAACGGAACAAGGAGAAACAGAATGGTTTAAAATCAGCAAAGGTGTACGACAAGACTGCATACTTTCCCCCTACCTGTTTAATTTATATGTAGAACAAATCATCAGAGAAGCAGAACTGTATGAAAACAACAGAGGTGTGAAAATTGGTGGGAGACTCAACAACTTTTGCTATGCTGATGATACGACATTACTGGCTGATCAAGGAACATAGTCTTAAAATGGGCCTGCACCTTAATGTAAAGAAGACAAAGATCCTGCCAACTGGCAAAATCAATAAATTCATCATTGATGAAGAAGAAATTGAAATAATAGACAACTTTAACCTACGTGGATCAACTATTAATAAAGAAACAACAACAAATTTGATGACGCATTGCTCTTTTCAGAATGGCTATGAAGGACCTATTCTAAGAGATGTCTCTCTTTATGCAACGTTTTGACTTGTTCAAGCCATGGTATTTTCAATAACGTTATATGGATGTAAAAGTTGGACAATGAAAAAGATAAAGATAGACGGGAAGAAAATTGATGTTTTTGTTTATGGTTCTGGCAACCAATGCTGTATATACTGTGAACTGCCCGAACAAACCAGTCAATACTAGAGGACATCAAACAAGCTTTCTTTAGAAGCTCAGATGAGAAGACTTCGAGTTTCATACTTTGGACACATCATGTGATGAAAGAGATCATTAGAAAAGACATCATGCTTGGCAAGGTAGAAAGTCAACGCAAAAGAGGAAGGCCAGCAGTGAGATGGATCAATACAATAGCAGCAGCTATGCGTGCCACTCTGTCAACAATGAGACGCCTGACTGAAGATCGAGCACAGTTTAGGACAACTATCTGGAGATTCGCCATGAGTCGACATCAATTCGACGCACTTAACAAGTACAACATACTCGGGTGTCACGACAGGGGCCCTGAAGGGCATATGTAAAGCAGGTTGGATTAATTTCCTTTATATGCCCTAGGAGAGACTGAAGAACCAGGTGTATTCTAATGCCCCATGGCCTAAGTGGAGGAAGACTGAGATCTTCTGGGCCTGGAAAAGACAACAGATTCAGTGGATTTAGTCAGTGGACTTTTCTCTATGTCTAGTTATGCTGTGGTGTGTGAATGGAGTGTCAGTGGAGTAGGGATATTATGTCTGTACTAGCGACTGAATGGGGTTAGTATGTCTGTGGATGTATAGTGTGATTATGAATGGGAGTATAGCAATTGATAAAGAGATAATTGTGTGGGTGGTCAGGGTTCTGTGTATATGGGGCTCGATATTGAGTTATGCTGGCTCTGCACCGCTATGGCACACAGCTGTGTGTGCTGTCCCTTCACCCCAGATATTCAGTGCTGCCATTGAATATCAGGGTTTGCCGCATAGCCTCCCAGATGCTGTAGATAACCAGGCAGCATGATTTTGCATGCTGCCCAGTTAGCTGCTGAGGCTAATAGAGGCAAGCTTTTGCCTCGCCTATCTTTTAGCCACAGGTTGCTAACTGGACAACATGCAATATCATCGCTGTCTGTTTATCAACTGTTATTGCCTCCGCTCCTCCCTGGAACATCCACGACACGCCCCAATGCTAAGTGGTTAGCTTCGGGGCATGTAAGGGAGAAGATCGGGGATATTCAGCAGTAGAATCCATGTTAGTGCCATAAAATTTCCCGGTTAGAGGCATTTACACGGTTTACAGTGCACATAGAGGCCTGGGTGGTATTGCACGCCTCTACATGGGTTGGCCAGATGGAAGGGTGGACTCTTCTCTCTTCAAGACACCTCCCCGTCCAACCCCTCCTTCTCTTTCTGCCCAAACCTTAGCTGACTATTTCCATGACAAAATCCACAAGATCACGCAACAGTTCCCCACTAAATCTGCTTCATCCCCTCTTCCCCCACCTCAGTACCAACTTTTCCCCTCAATCTGTGTTACCCTTTCTTCCTTCTCTAAGATCTCATAAGAACATAAGATATGCCATACTGGGTCAGACCAAGGTCCATTAAGCCCAGTATCCTGTTTCCAACAGTGGCCAATCTAGGTCATATGTACCTAGCAGTTTCCCCAAAAGACACAGATTCCACAATGCTTGTACTGGGTCAAACATTGATATTCTGGGTCTCTTCTTAATATATAGCACTAAATGAGAGGTTAGATATGATTGGAATATCAGAGACATGGTGGAAGGAGGACAACCAGTGGGACACTGTGATACCTGGGTAAAACTATATCGTAATGATAGAGCTGATCAAATTGGTGGAGGGGTTGCGCTCTGTGTTAGAGAGGGCATTGAGTCAGAAAGGATTAAAGTTTTGCAGGAAACAAAATTTGCTGTAGAATTCTATGGATTGAAATTCCATGTAAAAAGGGGAAGGCGATGGCAGTGGGGGTGTACTATCAACCACCGGGCCAGAATGAACAAATGGATGATGAAATGCTCAAAGAAATCAAGGAAGCTAACAAAAGTTACAGCGCAGTAATAATAATGGGTGATTTCAATTACCCCTGTATCGACTGGGTCAGTGTCACGGCAGGACATGCTAGAGAGATAAAGTTCCCTTCTCTAGACCCTAGTTGTCCTTCCTAGATGATGTATTGGAGTCTAAATGGAAAAAGGCCTTTATATCTCACTCTGAGGAGAATGAGTTTACCAGTGGTGTGCGCAGGGATCTGTCCTTGGTCCAGTTCTTTTTAACATCTTTGTTAGTGATATTGCAGAAGGGCTGTTGGGTAAGATTTGCTTGTTTGCAGATTATACCAAAATCTGCAATAGAGTAGACACCTAGAAAGGAGAGATTACATGAGGAGGGATCTAGCTAAGCTTGAAGAATAGTCTAGAATTTGGCAGCTGAAATTTAATGCTAAAAAATGCAGGGTCAAGCATTTGGGCTGCAAAAATACAAAGGAACGGTACTGTGTAGGGGGTGAGGTACTTCTGTCCATGAAAGAAGAGCGGGACCTGGGCATAATTGTGTCTGACGAACTTAAAGTAGCTAAACAGGTAGAAAAGGCAACTGCGAAAGCCAGAAGGATGCTTGTGTGTATAGGGAGAAGAATGGCCAGCAGAAAAAAGGAGGTGATAATGCCTCTGTATAAGTCTCCAGAGCGAACTCATTTGGAGTGTTGTGTGCGATTCTGAGACTGCACCTTCAAAAGGATATAAGCAGGTTAGAATCTGTGCAGAGGGTGGCTACTAAAATGGTTAGTAGTCTTTTATGAAGCATTTGAGCATAGGCTTAAAGATCTTACTAGGTATACTTTAGAGGAAAGACGCGGGATAGGGGAGATATGATAGAGATGTTTAAATACCTTCATGGCATAAATGCATGGGAGAGAGTCTTCCGATTGAAAGCAAGCTCTGCTTCGAGGGAACGTAGGATGAGGGTAAAAGGGGATAGACTCACGAATAACATGAGTTAATATTTCTTTATGGAAAGAGTGGTAGATGAGTAGAATAGTCTCCCAGTGGAGGTGGTAGAGACGAGGACAGTATGGAGTCCATTCTGTCCCACAAGTAGTGAGAATGGACATCCCAACAGGATGTCCATCCCTGCTATTCGTCCCCCTCGCCATCCCCGACTAAGCCTCCCCATACGAACAAGGAGTTTGTATGGGGAGGCTTAGGTGGGGGTGGGAGGGGGCAGTGCTGATGCAGAGTTAGGGCTGGCAGACTGGATGGGGGACTTATTCTACCTCAGAGGTGGAGTAAGTCCCCCTAGACGTTGGGGGACAGGAGGCCCGGCCGGGATCAAAAGGGTGAGGGGGTGTAGGAGATTCCTGTTGCTCGACCCTGGCCATGAAAAGCCAGATCGGGGGTCGGGCTTGGGGAAAGGAGAAAGTGGTTTGCGGCCGGGGATCACGGTTCCTGAATGGAGCTGGGTTGCCATGGCAACAGGACACCATGGCACCGCAGCTCCATTCAGGAGCCTGAACGAGTTAGCCAGGCTTGACTGAGGACATGCAGACCGATTAGAATAGAGACTGGCCTGTATGTTCTAACCCTAAACACGATTCTGATCCTGTGGGGGCTAGACGTGCCCTGCGAGATCAGAATTGCATCTACCTCTGTGTGTCTGGTTCCGTCTGGACGCACAGAGGCCGGGACACACAGTACGGAATGTGCCTCCACCTGAATTGAAAAAAGCATAGGACAAACACAGAGGATCTCTAAAGGAAAAAAAGGACACTATTGTAGTTGATGGCAGACTAGATAGGCCATGTGGTCTTTTTCTGCCGTCATGTTTGTGTTTCTAATTATCGACCCATCTCCATTCTTCCCTTCATTTCTAAACTTTTTGAGCATGCAGTCCTCTGTTGTCTTGAATTTTTTCCTCTCAAGTCCTGTTGGATCCACTTCAATCTGGCTTTCGTCCCTTTCATTTTATCAAGACAGCACTTGCCAAAGTCGCCATTGACTTATCCCTGGCTAAATCCAAAGGCCTTTATTCTGTCCTCAACCTTCTTGAGCTTTCTGCTGCTTTTGATACTGTTGACCACCACCTTCTCTTTGACACATTGTTCTTTCTTAGTTTTAGGAACTCTGCCATGTCCTGGTTCTCTTCTTATCTCTCCCATCGCTCTTTCATCGTTTGTTCTGGTGGTTCCTCCTCTACTGCTATCCCACTCTCAATTTGTGCACCCCAGGGATCTCTTCCCAGCCCTTTTCTCTCTACACCCAGTCCCTTGGTGCTCTCATCTCCTCCCATGGATTTCAGTATTATTTTTATGCTGATGATTCTCAGATCTACCTTTCTAACTTGATATCTCTTTGACACTCCAGTCTTGCATCTCTGCTTGCCTGTCTGACATCGCCACCTCGATATCTCACCACCGTTTGAAATTAAACATGGCCAAAACTGAAAAAAATAATTTCCCCCCCTAAATCTTCTTCCCCTCTTCCTCCTTTCTCTGTCTCTGTGGATAGCATGAGCAATAGAGCTTTTTCCTTTACTGCACCAATATTATGGAACTCTCTCCAAGAGAAATTAAGATCCACTTATGACCTGAGCACGTTTCAGAAAGGTCTTAAGTCACACTTTTTTATTGAGCTTTTTGGGTTAATTGATGAACCAGACAAACTTTATCCAACTTAATATTCCAATTCAATCCCTTCCTTCCAGTACTTAATCCCCCCTCCTAATTCTGTATATGTCTTTGTCAATTATAACCATACTGTATATGTTAACATGTAAATAAGTTATTTTATAAGTTAAATTTTCAGTAATTCTTTTGTATACTATTTTCTTTCGCTGTAACTTTGCAATTTTGTTTTGATGTAAAGATTTTGTTCTTTGTAAACCGTTTTGATCACATGAAAAGGTGGTATAGATAACTGTTAAATAAATAAAATAAATAAACACCCTTCTACCTTCTGTTTCCTCAGCCCACAACCTTGGGGTCATCTTTGACGCCTCCCTTTTCTTATTTATTTATTTACATTCTCTTATGTACCGCGCTATTCTGCATCAGTGCGGTTTACATTGAACAAACTGAAATTACATTGAACAGGGCATTATATTATAACTTGGAGATAACTATTTTTCTCCAGGACCAAGCAGGAAGTCAGTCCTCACATATGGGTGTCATCAGCGCCGATGAAGCCCCAGCGGAGCATTTCCCCAGCTTTCCATGAAAGCCTTTGGGAATGCTGGCACGCATACGCGGTTCCCTTCCCGCCTAAAGGTGCCATCTTACCTCAGTCTCTTTTTTTCCGAGAGGCCCATCGGATGTGTGTCCTGTTCTCCTGGATAAAAGAGATTTTTTTCTTCGGCGATTTTCGCTTTTTTTCTCCGGTTCGACGCCGGTTCCCCTCCCGCCGGGTTCGGTACACCGGTATCGAGCCCGTTTTCTTCATTTTTCGGTTTTTGCCCTTCGCGGCTGGCGTTCGCGCCCTTTTTTCATTTTTCACTGGAAGGCCGGTCTTTTGACCTCGCTGGGGCTATTTTTTCCCCGATGGCTTCCAGTGGTTTCAAAAAGTGTGATCGGTGTAAGAAAATTATGTCTCTCACCGACACACACGACTGCTGCCTTCGGTGCCTCGGCCCTGACCATGACCCAAAGTCGTGTGGACCATGTGGGAAGATGTCTTCCAAGGCACTAAAGAGTCGACAGCATCAAAAGGAAAGGTTTTTCTCGGAATTTGCCTCCGGCCGGGCCCGGACCTCGTCTGAGGCCTCGACATCTTGGGATTCCGATCCCGAGCGCCGTCGAAGCTCCTCGGACAGGGGGTCCCCCGACCGGGAACGTAAGAGGAAGAAGCGGCTCGCGAGGGCGGCGTCGGAGGAGGTCCCTGGTCCCTCGAGGGCCAGGTCTAAGACCCCCGACCGCCGTCCCGGGCCCCTGGACCAAGAGAAGCCTGCCAAAGTTCCTCGCGTGGAGCCGGAGTCTGCTGGACACGTAAGCCCCGTAGTCCACGTGGACTCTCCTCCCAGAGAGCCGACGTCGGGCCCGGCGCTGCCGGGGCTCGAGTCGGTGGCTGCTGCGTCTCCCGAGCTGAGTCTCAGGATGACAGCCTTGGAGTGCAGACTGTCTGCCTTCATGGAGCAGCAGCGGACACTGATGGCCAGCCTGCCTGGTGCATCTGCCCCGACCACCGGGACGTCGACTTCGAAGTCAACCCCGGAGACCGAGCCGATACTCGAGACCCTCGTGGCTCGAAGTTGTGCTCGGTCGAGGTCTTCCTCGACCTCCCGTTCGGGACCGAGGATGTCGACGCCGGTGCCCCCGGCATCGGGGCGGGTGCCTCGGGGCCCCGTGGGGTCGGACCCTGACTCCTCCTCGGACGAGTCCGCCTGGGAGACGGAGGACGAGGAGTCTCCCGATACTTTTAAGACTCGGTGCGTCCCGTCGGACTCACCGCAGTCTGATCCCCGGAGTAGATCCCCTCCGGAGGACACTAGGTTCTCGGAGTTCATCCGGGATATGGCCGCTGCTTGACTATCCCTGCCGATCCCGAGGAAGAGCCTCGAGCTGAGGAGCTCGATGCTCTGCAGTACGACTCTCCTCCGAAGGAGGTCTTTACTGTCCTGGTTCCTCCGATGCTGGAACGGCTCCTCTTCCGAATGTGGGAGGCCCCGGCCTCGGCGCCGGTTCTGAGCAAGCGAGTCGATTCCATTTATCGACTCCGCAAAAGCCCTGGTTTCCAGAAAGCACAACTACCACACCATTCCATGGTTGTGGAATTGCCCATGCATCGTCTGAAGAGCCAGAAGATGCACTCTGCGGTGCCCCCCGGCAGGGAGGCCCGCAACCTCGATGGCGTCGGTAGGAAGTGCTTCCAGGGGTCGATGCTTGCTTGCCGTGTCCAGTCTTACCAGCTGTACATGGGCATGTACTTGCGGGACCTGGTCAAAGAACTGGCCGGCTTCTCTGCTGGTCTCTTCGGGGAACCCTTGCAGAGATTTCAGACCTTGTCCTCGGGGATTCGGGAATGCTCGAAGTTCATTTCCCATGCCGCCTACAATGGCTTCAAGGCTTCGGCCCGAGTAGCAGCTGCCGGCATCGCGGCTCGACGCCAGGCGTGGCTGCAGTCATCGGACCTCAAGCCATGGGTTCAGGACAAGTTGGTCGATGTCCCCTGCCGAGGTGAGAACCTTTTTGGCAAACCCGTGACCGAGAAGGCCGCTCAGCTCGAGACAGAGCACCTTACCCGGACAAGGCTGTCGAGGAAGACCTCTGCCCCTTCACATAAGAAGAAGGGCTCGGGTAAAAAGCCCTTTTACCCGGGAAGGGCACTGCCTACAAACAGTACCCTCAATATCAGGCTGCCCAACCTGCCCCCCAGGGTCAGCAAGCCAAGGGCCAGGGTAATGGGCCCCGTAGGCAGAGGACCCCCAAGCCTCAGTCCCCTGCTACCACTCAGCAGGGTGAGGGTTTTTGAGTCCTTGAGCGTAGCCTCTCCTCCACTGCTCTCCCCACCCTGCACAGGAGGTCGCCTCGCCCTCTTTGCCCACCAGTGGCCCCTTATCACTGGGGACAGTTGGGTGCTGGACATAGTTCAAAATGGCTATGCCCTCCATTTTCACCAACTGCCACCACCATATTTTCCAGGAGAGCCTCCAAGGCCTCCCCTGCACACAGACCTCCTGCTACAAGAGCTTCATGGTCTGTTGGTGGACAGGGCGGTGGAGCCTGTGCCTCCCCACTTGCAAGGTCACGGATTCTACTCCAGGTATTTCCTGACACCCAAAAGAACCGGTGGCCTTCGACCCATCCTGGACCTCAGAAACCTGAACAAGTTCCTAGAGAAAGAAAAGTTCAAAATGCTTACTCTTGGAACACTTCTGCCCTACCTCCAGCAGGGAGATTGGCTATGCTCCTTAGATCTAAAGGATGCGTACACTCACATCCTCATTCATCCAGACCACAGAAAGTACCTTAGGTTCATTGTGGGAGGAAACCATTATCAGTACAGAGTACTGCCTTTTGGCCTGTCCTCCGCTCCCAGGGTCTTTACCAAGTGCCTGGCAGTGGTTGCGTCCTACCTGAGAAATCAAAGCATCTTTGTCTTTCCCTATCTGGACGACTGGCTCATCAGGGGTCAGACGTCCCTGGAGGCCAGACAAGCCACCCTCAACACCATTGCTCTGCTCCAAAAGGTGGTCTTTGTCATAAACTTCGCAAAGTCCACTTTGCTCCCCTCCCAGAACTTGGAGTTCATAGGGGCAAGGTTGGATTCTCAACTGGCAAAGGCATTCTTGCCAGAAGACAGGGCTCAAAGGCTGATGGACGTGGCAAAGCAGTTTCTGAACAGGTCCCTGGTCTCCGCCAGACTCTGCCTCAGGCTTCTGGGTCACATGGCTTCGACAGTACATGTGACTCCCAATGCCAGGCTCCATATGAGGCCTGAACAGTGGTGCCTTCGTACTCAGTGGTCTCAAGCCATAGGCCACTTACGAGACAGGATAAAGGTGTCCAAACACCTTTTGGCCTCCCTCAGCTGGTGGCTACATCCACCCAATCTACTCAAGGGAATGCCCTTCCAAATGCCAGAATACTCAGTGGTCCTCACCACCGACACCTCTCTGAAGGGCTGGGGCGCTCATTGTCTGGACAAGTGCACCCAAGGCCTCTGGTCTCCCTGGGAGGCAGCCCAACAGATCAATCTGCTGGAACTTCGAGCTATCCGCTTGGCTCTCAGAGTTTTCTTTCCAACCCTGGCTCACCGCTCAGTCTTGATTCAAACAGACAACCAGGTGGCCATGTTTTATGTGAACAAGCAGGGCGGCACTGGGTCCCAGATCCTTTGTTGAGAAACTCAGGACCTTTGTTCCTTTGCCCTGAAGCACCACATGCTTCTCAAGGCGGTGTACCTCCCAGGCCAGGAGAACTGCCTGGCCGACCGGTTGAGCAGGATTCTGCAGCCCCACAAGTGGCAGCTGCATCCCTTGGTAGTTCAAAAGATCTTCCTGAAGTGGGGTCTCCCTTGGATAGATCTTTTTGCCAGTCCACTAAACAAGCAGCTACCCAAGTTCTGCTCCAGGCAACCACATCCTTTGAGGATCGCACCAGATGCTTTTCTGATGTCCTGGTCTCAGGGCCTCCTGTATGCGTTTCCTCCCATGCCCTTGGTGGCCCAAACTCTGTTCAAGATTCTTCGGGAAAAGGCCTCAGTCCTGCTGGTAGCTCCCAGATGGCCGAGACAGCCTTGGTTTTCTCTTCTGCTTCAACTGGCGGTGGATCCCCCACTGCCTCTGGGGTTGCAACCCAACCTTCTCTCTCAGGAGCAGGGTTCCTTACTACACCCCAATCTCAAGACTCTCAATTTGATGACCTGGAGGCTGCAAGGGTAGTCTTGGCTCCCTGGGGCCTGCCTCAGGAAGTTGAGGAGGTTGTCCTTGCCTCTAGAAAACAGTCCACTAGGAAAGCCTATGCTCTCAAATGGAAGAGTTTTTCTGTGTGGTGTCAGCTACGTACAGAGGATCCTTTCTCCTGTACTGTGCCAGTAGTGCTTGAGTACTTACTGCACTTATCAAATCAGGGACTTAAGTCCAATTCTGTTTGGGTCCACCTCTCAGCTTTAGCAGCTCACCACTCACTGGTGGAGGGACATTCTTTGTCAGGTCACCCCTTGGTGTCCCGCTTTCTCAGGGGCTTGCTTTTGCTCAAGCCCCCCATCCGTCGTCCTGCTCCTGAGTGGGAGCTGAATGTGGTCTTGCAGCAACTGACTCGCCCACCCTTTGAGCCAATGGCTACTTGTCCACTGCGCTTCCTCTCCTGGAAGACCCTCTTCCTGATAGCCCTTACCTCGGCTAGGCGAGTGAGTGAGCTTCAGGCCCTGGTCTGTGATAGGCCTTACACCAGGATTTATAGGAACAGGGTAGTCCTCAGGACTCATCCCAAGTTCCTCCCTAAGGTTGTCTCCTCTTTCCACCTCAACCAGGAGGTGGTTCTTCCAATATTCTTCCCTAGGCCTCATGCAAGCCAGGCTGAAGCAGTCCTGCATACCCTGGACTGTAGGAGGGCCTTATCCTTCTACCTTGACCGTACGCAGGGGCATAGAAGGGCTACTCATCTCTTCGTATCCTTTGACCCCAATAAGTTGGGGTTGGCTGTGTCCAAGCGTACCTTGTCCATCTGGGTGGCTGACTGTATCACCTGGGTTTACAAGGCGGCTGACCTTCCTTTGCAGGGTAGGGACACGGCCCATTGTGTCAGGGCCATGGCTGCCTCAGTTGCTCATCTCCGCTCTGTGCCCTTGCTAGACATCTGCAGGGCTAAAACTTGGTCTTCAAGCCAGACCTTTGCAGCCCACTACTGTCTGGAGAGGGAGTCCCGTAGGGACAGTGCTTTTGGCCAAGCAGTACTCCGGAATCTCTTTGAGGTTTAGGCAACTCCTGCCCTCTGTTGGGCTACCGGTGGAGGTTCTGTCCTTGAAAAGCCTTTCTTTGCTGCTAGGACTAGAGGGAGTTCTCTTGTTCAGCCTGGGTTACTCGGTAGCCCGGAGCTAGGGAGTCATCCATATGTGAGGACTGACTTCCTGCTTGGTCCTGGAGAAAGTGTAGTTACTCACCTGTAACAGGTGTTCTCCAGGAGCAGCAGGAATCAGTCTTCACAACCCTCCCTCCTCCCCTTGGAGTTGCAGTTGTACATAGTTTGTGTTTTTACATTTTTGTGTGCTCTTCTTAGCTATGTCATTTGACTGAGGTAAGATGGCACCTTTAGGCGGGAAGGGAACCGCGCATGCGTGCCAGCATTCCCAAAGGCTTTCATGGAAAGCTGGGGAAATGCTCCGCTGGGGCTTCATCGGCGCCGATGACACCCATATGTGAGGACTGATTCCTGCTGCTCCTGGAGAACACCTATTACAGGTGAGTAACTACTCTTACAGGGAACATGGGCTATGGAGGGTTAAGTGGCTTGCCCAAGACCACAAGGAGCACCTGTGGGACTAGAAACCCCAGTCCTTCCGGCCCAAGGTTGCTGTCCTCTAGTGGGATTTGAACCCCTGACCTTCTGGCCTGAAGTACCTTGCCTCAACCACTAGGCCACTCCTCCACTCCATATCTTTTTCTTCTCCTCACATATCCAACAGATAACTAAAGGCCTGTTCTTTCTTTCTCTATAACATTAACCAAACGTGCCCCTTCCTTTCTGAATACACTATTAAAACTCTTGTCCACTCTCTAATTACTTCCCATCTTGACTGTTGCAACCTCCTCCTTGCTGGTATCCCTCTTAGCCACCTTTCTCCCCTTCAGTCTGTTCAGAACGCTGCTGCGTGACTTATTTTTTGTCAGCCTTGATATATAATACCTCTTCTCAAATCACTAAATTGGCTTCCCTTCTGTTTCCATATCAATTTCAAGCTTCTCCTTTTGACCTATGTACATTCACTCTCCTGCTCCTTTCTACCTTTCCTCTCTTCTCTCTTCCTAGACCCCTGCTTGTGAACTCTGCTCTTCTTCTGGCTTGCAAATCTTTGTCATTTTCTTCCACTGCCAGCTCCAGACTTCGGTCCTTTCACCTTGCTACTCCTTATGCCTGGAACAAACTCAGTCTGTACATCAGGTTTCATCTCTGTCTGTTTTGAAGTCTATGTTAAAGGTTCACCTCTTTAAAGCTGCTTTTGGATCCTGACCCCCTTTTTTTGCTTGTTTCTCCTTTTCCCCTTATTCTTATCTTTTTGGCTTGTCTGTCTTAATTAGATTGTAAGCTCTCACAAGCAGGGACTGTCTCTCTGTTTGTACAATGTGTTAAATGTATCCCCCACTTGTGTTGTGACCGCTTTGATTGAAGGATAAGGCGGTATATAAATACCATTAAATAAATAAATAAATAAATAAAATAAAATGCTGCGTAGGCCTTATAGCACTTTATAAATGATTATTATTAGTAGTAGTAGTAGTAGGATGGGATAGGTGGTGGGTCAGGGTGGGTTTTGGGATGGGGGATTGGTAAGGGAGTAAGGAGTGAAGGGAGTTTGGGTGGTAAAGGTAATTAGATTCATACTTGATACTGGAAAGCAGTCAGGAGAGGGATATTTTCAATGAGCGAGTTGAAAAATGTAATGGGCTTAAATTTATATGGAAAAGGCAGCTTATTTATAGAAACATAGAAAGATGACTGCAGAAAAAGACCATATAGCCTATCCAGTCTGCCCTTCCATACCAGCTATGATAGTCCCTTTTCCTTTAGAGACTTTTTGTGCTGGTCCCATGCTCTCTTGAATTCAGATACTGTCCTCGTCTCTACTACCTCCACTGGGAAGACTATTCCTCGCATCTACCACTCTTTCCGTAAAGAAATAACACATATTACTCCCGAGTCTATCCCCTTTTACCCTCATCCTATGCCCCCTCATTGCAGAGCTTGCTTTCAATTGAAAGAGGCCCCCTCCTGTGCATTTATGCCATAGAGGTATTTAAACATCCCTATCATATCTCCTCTATCCCGCCTTTAATTCTTTCCCCATGTGGTTCATAATGAAGACCACTGACCATTTTGGTAGCCACCCTCTGCACAGACACCATCCTATTTATATACTGTTGAAGGTGTGGTCTCCATAATTGCACACAATACTCCAAATGAGGTCTCACCAAAGACTTATACAGAGACACTATCACTTCCTTTTTCCTGTTGGCCATTCCTCTCCCTTTGCACCCAAGCATACTTCTGGATTTTGCCATCACATTTTCTACCTGTTTAGCCACTTTAAAATAACCAGAAACAATCACACCCAGGTCCTACTTGTCTTTCGTGGAAAGAAGTACTTCACCCCCTATACTATACTGCTCCCTTGGATTTTTGCAGCCCAAATGCATGACTGCATTTTTTTTCATTAGAGCTCAGCTGCTAAATTCTCAACCATTCTTCAAGCTTAGCTTGAACTCTCCTCATATTATTTACTCCTTTGTGGTGTCTACCCTATTGCAGATTTTAATATCATCCGTAAAAAGGTAAACCTTACCCGACAGACTTTCTGCAATATCACTAACAAAACTGTTAGAAAGAATCTGACCAATGACAGTTCCTGATCGGTCCTCCAGTTTAGTCCTCCACAATCGGGTAGTGCACCTCCTCCTGCAGCCTGGAGACTGGACCAATCAAATCTTCTGTAGTATATATGCAGACGGAGCTCCCAGAAGCCCCCAGTGTGTCCAGTCTCCTTGCAGCTTGAGGACGTGTGTGCCCTTCCTGGGCACACTTAGTGACACTTGTGGGAGCAACACTAGTTAGAATTTTTGGGGTTTGCTTTATCCCTTTTCTGCCTTACCTTTTCTTTCCTAGGTAGCTGTCTCTTTAAAAAAAAAAAAAAAAAAAAAGTTTGACACAAGGGGCCTCCCGGGGTGAGAAGCCAGTCCTGCATTGGGCTCCTGCCTTCCTCCCGGTGTATTTAGACAGCCACGGTTGAGCTCTCCCCTAGGCTGCACGGGGAAGAGCCATACCTGTTCTGGCATTACCTTCTCATCTGAGCTGCTGGCTGTCTCACTTTGCTGTTTTTCAGAGCTGGTAGGATTTTAACTTTATTCCCTTCCTCGGGTACTGCAGCTCCCTCCCGTTGCTGTTTTCAGCGGGTCTGTCTGCTCCCCGCCGTCCCGATTCCTTATTTCGGCTTAGAATTCGTGTTTTTCTCCTTTTGCCCTTCATTTGGGGTCCATTTCTTTTGTTTTTGATTTACTCCGGTTTACTTTGTATTTTCGCGCCGTTTTTTGCCGCGGGTGCTCGAGTGCGGCGGCCATTTTGAAGCTCTAAAGGGAACTTCTCCATGCCAATTTTAAACACTTGTGCACGGCTGCCCCTGGCATTTTTGGACTTTTTTAGCCTGGCGATTTTGCTCAGGGCATTCCTGGGATTCTAGGGAGTATTTTATTTTATTTAAAAAAAAAAAAAAAAGAATACAGGGCCAGTGCTTATTTTCATTGGATTAGTCCCTTTGGTGTGGACTTTCCCTGTTTCTGCTTCCCTTCTGTTCCGCTTGGCGGGAAGTGTTAGCAGATGGCTGCCAAACCGCAGTGCGTGATTTGCGGGTCACGCAGGGGTGCGGTGTCTGACTCGGGAATCTGCAGGGGCTGTGCCTCAGTTTCTTCAGACCTGGAGCATTCACTGGAACTGAAGGAGCTGCCGGTCCCGGGTGACGCTTCTCTAGCTGGGGAGAGTGGCCCTTCGTTGGGCGTTCACCTGTCTGGTTCGGTACCTCTGTCCAACGGGTCTGTCCCTGAGTTGCAGCATACGGCTGTGGCAGCACCACCTGTAGATTTTTCCCCAGATTTTGTTCTCCTTATGCATCACGCTTTCCGCTTGAGCCGGTCCGGTCAGCTGCCGGAGGCTTGGCCCACGCCCTTCTCCCCTAGCTCTTCAGGGGAGGTTCAGCGCTCTTCTCAGCCGGCCGCCAAGAGGCTCAGGTCTGGGGACCAGGATCAGGACACCCTTTGTTTCCCTGATGCTGAGGCGGAGTGTGATCCTGAGACTGAGGCTGACGAATTGGAGGACGGCGAGATTCCGGAGCCGGAAGATCAGGCTAGAATCATTCGCGTGTTTCGTAGGGACGAGCTCGTCCCTTTGATCACGGAGTCTCTTCAGACCCTTAACCTAGCGGTGGCTCGGCCGCTGGAAGAGGAGGGTCTGGAGGACCCTCTCATTCAGGCGGTCAGGGACGCCCAGGTGGTGTTTCCTGTACACCGGGTTGTTGAGCAGATGATCCAATCGGAGTGGGATCAACCAGAATCCGGTTTGAAGGGCATTCGGACCATGAATCGTCTCTACCCCTTGGCTGTCAAGGACAAAGACTTGTTCAAGTCACCGCGGGTGGATGCTGCGGTATCGGCGGTGACTAAGAAAACCACCATCCCAGTTGAAGGCGCCGCAGCATTAAAGGATGCGCAAGATAAGAAGGTTGATAATTTGTTGAAGCAGGCCTTCGATACCAACGCCTTGGTCCTACAAGCCTCCATTTGTGGGGCGTGGGTTGCTAGGGCTTGCTTGCGCTGGTCCCAGCATCTGTGCTCGGGCTCCGGCCTGGATCAGCAGGGGTTGCTGGAAGTTACCCGCATGGAGTCCGGGTCGGCTTATCTGGCGGATCTGCTTTATGATTTGATCCGCTCCTTGGCTAATAGTATGGCCTCCGTGGTGGCGGCACGTCGGTCCATCTGGTTACGCAACTGGGCGGTCGACGGGTCTTCCAAGTCTCGCCTCAGTAAGCTGCCCTTCAAGGGCAGGCTGTTGTTTGGGGAGGCTCTTGATAAGTTGGTCAAAGATCTCGGTGAATCTAAGGGTGGTAGATTGCCGGAAGATAAGCCCAAACTCAATAGAACCTCGCCCTCGGCGCGCGGTCAGTTTCGGGACTTTCGCAGGTTTCGTTCTTCCCGACTGTGGACATCTCAGCGCGGTCGCTTTGGAGCCCGTTCTCAGGGGTTTCGTGGTTTCCGAGAAGCAGGACGGGGCTTCTCCGGAACCTCATCTTCCTCGTCCTCTTCCTTTAATCGCAAGCCACAATGAAGCGAGGCGGGCTCTGGAGGGAAGCCCGGTTATCGGGGGTCGCTTACGCGATTTTCTTCCTTCTTGGGCCCAAATTACGTCGGATCAGTGGGTGTTACAGATTATAGAAGAGGGTTATGCGCTGGAGTTTGCCTGCCTGCTTCGGGATTTATTTGTTATGTCTCCCAGCAGGGGGGAGCAAAAGATGCGGGACATCCGCGTGACTCTGAATCGACTCCTCTCTCTAGGGGCGGTAGTTCCCGTCCCTCCTTTGGAAAGAGGCGCCGGTCACTACTCCATCTATTTTGTGGTTCCCAAAAAGGGCGGTTCCCTTCGTCCAATCTTAGATCTCAAAGGCGTGAACCGCACCCTCAAGGTACCGCACTTCCGTATGGAGACCCTGCGGTCCGTCATTGTCGCGGTACGTCAGGGAGAGTTTCTGACGTCCCTCGATCTCTCCGAGGCCTATCTACACATTCCCATCTGGCCGTCCCATCAAAGGTTTCTCCGCTTCGCATTTCCTTGGGGCCACTTCCAATTTCGGGCCATGCCGTTTGGCCTAGCCACGGCTCCCCGCACATTCACAAAGGTGATGGTGGTGGTCGCGGCAGCCTTGCGCAAAGAGGGTATCCTAGTCCACCCGTATCTCGACGACTGGTTGATTCGAGCAAAGTCCAACCACGAGTGTGTACAGGTCACGAACAGGGTGGTTGCCCTGTTGCGATCTCTCGGCTGGGTGGTGAACGAACGCAAGAGCTGCCTGTGTCCGACTCAGGACCTCGAATACCTGGGTGTACGCTTCGACACGGCGCGGGACTTGGTGTGTTTACCGGAGCGCCGTGTTCTGGCTTTGCGGAGTCTCGTCCGCCTCTTCCGGGGGATGCCCGCTCCATCCGCGTGGTGGTACCTTCGGCTCCTCGGCACGATGGCGGCGACCCTGGAGGTGGTGCCTTGGGCGCGGTTCCATATGCGTCCGCTCCAGAGTGCTCTTCTCCGTCGTTGGTCCAGCCAGTTCGACTCCTTGAACATGAGATTGCCTTGCCCGAAGCCGGTTCGTCAGTCGCTCCGGTGGTGGCTCTCCTCCAAGAACCTGAAGCGAGGGATTCCCTTGGAGCCTCCGCTTTGGGTTCCATTCACAATGGATGCCAGCCTATCCGGCTGGGTGCGCACTGCGAAACCCGCTTCACGCAGGGGGAATGGTCTCCCCTGGAGGCCTCTTGGTCGATCAACCGGCTCGAGTTGCGGGCGGTGCTGCTAGCCCTGTTAGCCCTCGAAGCCCTGGTCCTCGGTCGGCCTGTGCGGATTCTCTCGGACAATACGACCACAGTAGCTTACATCAATCGCCAAGGGGGCACCGGCAGCGTAGCCCTGGAATCGGAGGCGACGGCTTTGTTCAATTGGGTGCAGACTCGTCTTCCGGCGATCTCGGCAGCGCATATTGCAGGCACAGACAATGTTCAGGCCGATTTTCTCAGCAGAGTACGGGTAGACCCCGGAGAGTGGGAGCTAAACCCGCAGGTTTACGCGCAAATAGTTCATCGGTGGGGTCAGCCCATCATGGATCTCATGGCGATGTTTCAATCGGCCAAGACGGGGCGCTTCTTCAGCAGGCGACGAGAACGCATGTCCGAGGGGCTCGACGCTCTCATTCAGCCGTGGCCAACGTCCGGTCTTCTTTATGTCTTTCCTCCGTGGGCTCTGATCGGCCGGGTCGTTCAACGCATCGAGGGCCACCGGGGTCGAGTGTTCCTGGTAGCCCCGGATTGGCCCAGGAGACCCTGGTACGCCGACCTGGTCAGGCTGTGGGACGGAGTTCCTTGGCTCTTGCCCGCCTTGCCGGATCTTCTTCTTCAGGGGCCCTTGCGGATGCCCCAAGTGGGTCGATTCTCGCTTACGGTTTGGCCATTGAGAGGGCTCGGCTAAAAAAGAAGGGTTACTCCCCCGCGGTGATTGCCACCCTCCTGCGGGCGCGTAAAACGTCCACCTCTCTTACTTATGTTCGGGTTTGGAGAATCTTTGAAGACTGGTGCTCCCGGCGAGGAGTCCGGGCAGCGACGGTTTCCGTGCCCGTTGTTTTAAGTTTTCTCCAGGATGGTTTTGAGAAGGGTCTTGCTGCTAGCTCCCTCAAAGTCTAGTTGGCAGCTATCGCCTGTTATCGAGGCAAAGTTTTGGGCCGTCCCCTAGGATCTCATCCAGACGTCCGTCGTTTTCTTACGGCGGTTTTTCATTTGCGGCCTTCCCGCAGGATCTTCGTTCCTCCTTGGGACTTGAATCTCGTCCTGCGGGCCCTGGTTCGCGAACCTTTTGAGCCCCTGCGTAGGGCGTCTCTGAAAGATCTCACGCTGAAGACGGTTTTTCTCGTGGCCATCTGCTCGGCGAGGCGTATTTCCGATCTCCAAGCGCTGTCCTGCAGGGAACCTTTTTTGAACTTTTCCCAGGATCGGGTGGTTCTCCGTCCGGTTCCTTCCTTTTTGCCTAAGGTGGTTTCTCCTTTTCATGTGAATCAGGCAGTGTTCCTCCCAGTGCTGCCTTCTGGCTCCGCCAAGCCTGCGGACAAGGGGCTTCACTGTCTAGATGTGACTCGCGTGCTTCGTCGTTATTTGAAGGTTACCGAATCTTTTTGAAAGACCGACCACTTGTTCGTGCTCTTCGGAGGGGCACGGAAGGGGGAGGCGGCGGCTAAAGCCTCCATTGCAAGATGGCTCAAAGACGCAATCGCGTCCGCATATCTGTTGCAGCAGCGGCCGGTTCCGGAAGGGATCCGAGCTCACTCCACAAGGGCTCAAGCAACCTCTTGGGCGGAGTATAGCCTAGTTCCGCCAGCGGACATCTGTAAGGCGGCCACTTGGTCGTCGTTACATGCTTTCAGTAAACACTATCGGTTGGATGTGTTAGCCGCTCGAGATTCCTGTTTTGGTTCGGCGGTGCTGCGCGCCGGGTGGCAAGGTCCCGCCCGGTGTTGACTGCTCTGCTACATCCCGATTGTGGAGGACTAAACTGGAGGACCGATCAGGAAATGAAAATTACACTAACCTGGTAATTGTAGTTCCTGGAGGGTCCAGTTTAGTCCTCCGTCCCGCCCGAGTACCAGGTTGTTTAGTGCGGCGCGCTTTTCCGAACGGGTTGGTCCTAAGGCGATTTCTTCTTTTCCGTTCTGCCTTTTTTGCGGTCACGCTCTGTGTAAGTGCTATTCCTTCTATTTAACTTTCAGCCAGCTCTCTTGGGAGCTTGGTTGTGGACTGTCTTTTTGCTTCCGGGACGTCGCTAGCGGCGCGGTGCAGTGTTCTGGCTTCCTCGTTTGGGGAGGGGGCTCATGTCTTATTGAGGGGAAAGATTTCATTCTTTGCTCTAAATACTTTTCTATTAGTATAATGTGTTGCTTCGTTAAGTTTGCTTTGTTACTAGTTCACTGGGGGCTTCTGGGAGTTCCGTCTGCATATATACTACAGAAGATGTGATTGGTCCAGTCTCCAGGCTGCAGGAGGAGGTGCACTACCCGATTGTGGAGGACTAAACTGGACCCTCCAGGAACTACAATTACCAGGTTAGTGTAATTTTCATATACCTGCAGTATCACTGGTAACATTCTTCTCCTCAGAGTGAGCTCCATTTACCTGTACCCTTTGTTGCCTTCCACTGAGCCAATTTATAACCCAGTCAGTCACTTTAGGGTTCATACCTAGGGTGCTCAATTTATTTATAAGTCGCCTGTGTGGAATGATGTCAAAGGCTTTACTGAAATCTAAGTACCCCACATCTAGGGTTCTCCTAGATGTGGTGTACTTGGATCTCAGTAAAGAGCTGACTTTGCTTAAGTGCTCCATATGTTATTCAAGAAACACATTTATGCCCCAAGGATAAGCCTAGAGTCTCTAATACCAAATTTCCTTATAGATTGCTTCCAACCAGAAAGAGAGAAAATCTGAGAGGGGGTGAATCCTTATTTCTGAAGAGGTTCCACACACGATATTTAAATTCCTGAGGGATGAGAGGGATGTTTTCTCTTTCTTAAAATTCTGTGGATGATCAGAAATATACTTTGGTCAATATATATGCACTTATTACTGGGCAAGCACAGTTTTTTGGGAAAGTGATGGAAGAGCTGGTTCCCTTTGTTGAGGGGATGTGTTTATCTGCAATTTTAATGTGGTTTTGAACCCTGTGATGGACACGCCCTGGGGATAGGCCCAAGGATCCATTGCCAGAAATTGAAAACACTTTTGAAAGTGTTAGCACTGGTAGATATCTGGAAAGAACACAGTGGAAGGAAAATATTATTCCTGTTACTCCTCTGTTCATGATTCCGGTTCCATTATAGATCTTTTGTTGGTGAATAGGAGATTAATGGGGAGGGTAGAGAATTGTGGACTAGGTGAGAGGACTTGGTCGGACCACGCCCCTGTTTGGGGACTTCTAAAAATGCCCATTAAAAAGAGAGGTGTACAATTTTGGAAACATAATGCTTCCTTGTTGAATGACATTGAAATGTGTGAGAAAATAGAGGTGGGGGATTAAGGAATATTTGGAGTTAAACAACAATGGGGAAAGAACACTAGGCACACTTTGGGAATGCCTGAAGGCCATTCTTAGGAGTCAGTTTATTGCCATTGGATCCTCTTAAAAAAAGTGAGGTAGAAAGAGAAAGATGAATTGTGGGTTCTGACTTCTGGTCTGGAGGAGATGCATTCAAAAGGATATTTGTTTGGAAAGGACCGAAAAAATCTGGAGAATGCCAGGAAGCATTTTATGAATTATAATTGAAAGAAATAAATCTTAAATTGGAAAAGCTTAAAAAATTATGAATACAGTAATAAGGCTAGTAAGATGCTGTCCCTTAAGAAACTTTAGGTGCAAATCTATATTTTTAAAATAAGGGATAGTAAAGCGGAGATTTTACATAAGGAGGAGGCTATAAGGAACCAGTTTGTGGGCTTTTCCAGTGACTTTATCAGCCCGAGTGGCAAGTCACAGAGTTGGAGATTCAGGAATATCTCAATGGGCTTGAGCTCTTCTGGTTATCAGTAGAGGAACATGAACGCCTCTTTCAGCCTGTTAGCTGTCATGAGGTATTAGTGGCTATTAGTCCTTCCCCATTAATAAGGCTCCTGGAGTAGATGGGTTCACCAATAGATTTTATAAAGTATTTCGGAATCAGATAATAGAACTTCTTTCACACACTTACAATGCTTTCCTAGATGAGGATATCATGTTCTACTCAATGAGGGTGTCGGGGGTTACAATATTACAGAAAGAGGGTAAAGACGCAGAACTCTGTGGCTCGTGCCACCCTGTATCTTTGTTAGGCACTGATTTAAAGATCTTTACCAGGATTTTGGCTAATAGGCTTCTTCCTCATCTGCCTAAGCTGATCAATGACAACCAGGTTGGTTTTATTGCTGGCTGGCAGACTTTGGATAATATTTGGAGTGTCCTAAACTTGATGTGGAGGGGGCGGGAGGACCAGGAGGCCTTGTTGTTAGCAATTGATGCAGCGAAGGCATTTGACAGGATCTCCTGGCTCTTCCTTTTTCAGGTCATGGAAGAAATGGGCTTGGGCGGAAATTTCCTTAAGTGGGTTTAGATCATCTCCAGGAACAAGCAGGAATGTAGTCTTCACATATGGGGGACGTCGGTACCGACGGATCCCGCGCCGGAACACTCCCCAGCATCCAATAGGGAGTGTCCCACTGCGCCTTCTCACCTTTGGCACTCTCCCTCCTCAGTTCTTCGTTTTCAGAGCTGGCAGGAAGCATTCTCCGGGACCAAGCAGGAAGTCAGTCCTCACATATGGGTGACATCAATGTCAATGGAGCCCCCGTGCGGAGCATTTCCCCAGCTTTCTAAGAAAGCCTTTGGGAATACTGCATTCATGCGCGGTCCCCATCCCGCCTAAAGGTGCCATCTTGCTCAGTCTTTCTTTTTCCATGGAGCCCAAAGGACGTCTGTCCGTGTCACCCGGAAAAGTTGACTTTTTTCTTGCGATTTCTTCGTTGTTTTTCTCCGGTTCGACGCCGGTTCCCCTTCCCACCGGGTTCGGTACACCAGTATCGAGCCTGTCTTCTATTTTTCGGTTTTTGTCCTTCGTGGCAGGCGTTCACGCCCTTTATGTCGTTTCCCTAGAAGGCCGGTCCTTTGACCTCGCTGGGGTTCTTTTTTCCCTGATGGCTTCCAGTGGTTTCAAAAAGTGTGATCGGTGTAAGAAACTGATGTCTCTCACCAACACACATGACTGCTGCCTTCGATGCCTCGGACCGGATCATGATCCTAAGGTCTGTGTCCCGTGTGGCAAAATGTCCACCAAGGCACTCTGAAGCCGCCAGCATCAGAAAGAACGGATTTTTTTCTGACTCTGCCTCCGGCCGGGCCCGGACCTCGTCTGAGGCCTCAACGTCTCGGGAGTCTGACACCGAGCATCGCCGGGGTTCCTTGGACAGGGGGTCCCCCAATCGGGAACGTAAGAGGAAGAAGTGGAGCAGGAGAAGCCATCTAAGATACCTCACGTGGAGCCGGAGTCCGCCGGGCACGTAAGTCCTGTTGTCCTCGAGGACTCTCCTCCGAGGGAGCCGACGTCGGACCCGGTGCTGCCGGGGCCCGAGTCTGTAGCTGCTGAGTCTCCTGAGCTTGGACTCAGGCTGACAGCCTTGGAGTGCGGATTGTCTGCCTTCATGGATCAGCAGCGGGTGCTAATGGCCAGCCTCGCTGGTGCATCTGCCCCGACCACCGGGACATCGACGTCTAAGTCGATCCCGGAGACCGAGCCGATACTCGAGACCATGAAGGTTCAAAGTCGTCCTCGGTAACGGTCACCCTCGACCTCCTGCTCAGGACTGAGGGCGTCGACGCTGGTGCCTTTGGCGTCGGGATGGGTGCCACCGAGACCCGCGCGGTCGGAGCCCCCCGACTCCTCTTCGGATGAGTCCGCGTGGGAGACGGAGGACGAGGAGTCCCCCGATACTTTTCGGACTCGGTGCGTCCCTTCGGACTCACCGCAGTCCGAGCCCCGGAGTAGGTCCCCGCCGGAGGACACCAGGTTCTCGGAGTTTGTCAGGGACATGGCCAAGGCTTTGGCGATTCCCGCGGACCCCAAGGAGGAGCCTCGAGCCGAAGAGCTCGAGGCCTTCCAGTATGACTCTCCTCCAAAGGAGGCCTTTACTGTGCCTGTTCCTCTGATGCTGGAACGGCTCCTCTTCTGAATGTGGGAGGCACTGGCCTCGGCGCCAGTTTTGGGCAAGCGGGTCTATTCCATCTATCGACTCCGTAAGAGCCCTGGATTTCAGAAGGTGCAGCTGCCGCACCATTCCATGGTGGTGGAATTGGCCATGCATCATCTGAAGAGCCAGAAGATGCACTTTGCGGTGCCTCCCGGCAGGGAGGCCCAGAACCTGAATGCGCTCGGCAGAAAGTGCTTCCAGGGCTCGATGCTTGCTTTGCCGTGTCCAGTCCTACCAGCTGTACATGGGCATGTACTTACGAGACCTGGCGAAGGAAATTGCCGGGTTCTCTGCTGCCAGCCAGCATGATCGCCTTTGATTTAATTAGTGGAGGAGGGATAGTAAGGAAATCCACAGTACTACCTTTTAACTTTCAAAAGGGAGACTATGATAAAATGAGGAAAACAGTTAAGAAAAAACTAAAAGGAGCAGGTGCAAAGGTTAAAGACGTACATCAAGCTTGGGTGTTGTTGAAAAATACTATCTTGGAAGCCCAGACCAGCTGTATTCCACGCTTTAAGAAAAGTGGAAGGAAGTCCAAAAAACTGCCAGCATGGTTTAAAGGTGAGGTCAGAGAGGCTGTTGTTGCCAAAAAAGCAACTTTCAGGAAATGGAAAAAAGAGCCAAACGACGAAACCTGGAAACAGCACAAGCACTGGCAAGTCAAATGCAAGGCATTGATAAAGCAGGCAAAGAAAGAATTTGAGAAGAAGCTTGCTGCGGAAGCAAAAACACAAAATAAAGACCTTTTCAAGTACTTTCGTAGCAAAAAACCTGTGAGAGAGTCAGTTGGTCCATTAGATGATAAAGGGGTTAAAGGAGCACTAAGAGGCGACAAGGCGATAGCAGAGAGACTGAATGAATTCTTTGCTTCAGTCTTTACTGAGGAAGATGTAGGGATGTTACCCATGACGGAAGTGGTATTTAAAGGTGTGGAAGAATTCAAGGAAATATCGATACATCGGGAAGATGTCTTACAACTATTAGATAAACTGAAGAGTAGCAAATCACCTGGGCCGGATGGTATACATCCAAGGGTGTTGAAAGAACTGAAATATGAGATTGCAGACCTGCTATCAGTAATCTGTGAACTATCATTAAAATCATCTCTAATACCTGAAGATTGGAGGATCGCCAATGTAACACCAATTTTTAAAAAGGGTTCCAGGGGTGATCCGGGAAACTACAGACCGGTGAGTCTGACGTCAGTACCGGGAAAAATGGTAGAAACCATCATAAAGAATAAAATTACTCAGCATGTAGATAGTCACAACCTAATGGGAGACAGCCAACATGGCTTTAGACAAGGAAGATCTTGTCTTACTAATCTGTTATGTTTTTTTGAAGTAGTGAATAAACAGGTGGACAAAGGTGAGTCGGTTGATATTGTGTATCTGGACTTTCAGAAAGCCTTTGACAAGTTCCCTCATCAGAGACTTTTGGCAAAACTAAAGAGTCATGGGATAGGAGGCAGTGTACTATTGTGGATCAGGAACTGGTTAAAAGATAGAAAGCAGAGGGTAGGGCTAAATGGCCAATTTTCCCAATGGAGAAAGGTGAATAGTGGTGTACCCCAGGGATCTGTGCTGGGTCCGCTGCTTTTTGACATATTCATAAATGACCTGGAAAGTGGAATAACGAGTGAGGTTATCAAATTTGCAGATGACACAAAACTATTTAAAGTTGTTAAAACCGAAGAGGATTGTGAAAAATTGCAAGAGGATCTTGATAAATTGGAAGACTGAGCATCAAAATGGCAGATGAAATTTAATGTGGACAAGTGCAAGGTTATGCACCTAGGGAAGAACAACCCAAACTATGGTTACACGATGCAAGGTTCCACATTAGGAACCACCACCCAGGAAAAAGATTTAGGCGTCATTGTGGATACCATGTTAAAACCCTCGGCCCAGTGTGCAGCGGCGGCCAAGAGAGCAAATAGAATGCTAGGTATGATAAGGAAAGGAATGGAAAATAAAACAAAAGATATTATAATGCCTCTATATCGTTCCATGGTGAGACCGCACCTTGAATATTGTGTGCAATTCTGGTCGCCGTATCTTAAAAAGGATATAGCGATTTTAGAAAAGGTTCAGAGAAGAGCCACCAAAATGGTAAAGGGGATGGAAGGATACTCCTATGAAGAAAGGCTAAAAAGGTTAGGGCTCTTTAAACTGGAAAAGAGACGGCTGAGGGGAGATATGATAGAAGTCTATAAATTAATGAACGGAATGGAACGGGTAAACGTAGATCGATTGTTTACGTTATCAGAATATAGAAAGACTAGGGGACATGCAATGAAGCTACAGGGTAAACTATTTAAGACCAATAAAAGAAAATATTTTTTCACTCAACGTGTAATCAAACTCTGGAATTTGTTACCGGAGGATGTAGTAAAGGCTGTTAGTGTAGCTGGGTTTAAAAAAGGTTTGGACAAGTTCCTGGAGGAAAGGTCCATAAACCATTATTAAGAAGTGACCGAAGATATCAATGCTTGACCTAGTACAAGCATTGTGGAACTTGTGTCTCTTGGGGAAACTGCTAGGTACATATGACCTAGTTTGGCCACTGTTGGAAACAGAATACTGGGCTTGATGGACCTTGGTCTGACCCAGTATGGCATATCTTATGTTCTTATGAACCTTTGCAGAGGTTCAAGACCTTGTCCTCGGGAATCCAGGAATGCTCAACGTTCATGTCCCGAGCGGCTTACGATGGCTTCGAGGCTTCGGCCCGTGTAGCGGCAGCCGGCATCGGGGTCCGACGCCAGGCAAGGCTCCAGTCATCGGACCTCGAGCCCTGGGTGCAGGACAAGTTGGTCGATGTCCCTTGCCGAGGTGAAAACCATTTTGGCAAGTCCATGGCCGAGAAGGCTGCTGAGCTCTAAACCGAGCACCTGACTAGGACAAGGCTGTCCAGAAAAACCTCTGCCCCTTCTCATAAGAAGGGCGGCTCGGGTAAGAAGTCCTTTTACCCGAGGAAGACAGCTGCCTACAAACCTTTCCCTCAGTACAAGGCCTCCCCAGCTCCCCAGCAGGGTCAGCAGGCCAAGGGGCAGGGACATGGGCCCTGTAGGCAGAAGACCCCCAAGCCTCCGGCTCCTGCTTCCTCTCAGGAGGGAGGGGTTTTTTGACTCCCACAGCATAGCCTTTCCACCTCTGCTGTCCCATCCCTGCACATTAGGTCGTCTAGTCCTGTTTGCCCACATGTGGCCACCCATTACAGGAGATGCTTGGGTATTGAGCATAGTCCACAAGGGCTATATGCTCCATTTCCAGCAGTTGCTTCCTCCCTACTTCCCAGGAGAGCCTCCAAGACCTCCTCTGCACACAGACCTCCTCCTTCAAGAACTTTAAGGTCTGCATCTAGACAAGGCGGTGGAGCCTGTACCTCCCCGCCTGCAAGGTCACGGTTTCTACTCCAGGTACTTCCTCGTACCAAAGAGGACCGGTGGCCTCAGGCCTATTCTCGACCTCGGGGATCTCAACAGGTTCTTGGAGAAGGAAAAGTTCAAGATGCTTACTCTTGGAACACTTCTGCCCTACCTCCAGCAGGGAGATTGGCTATGCTCCTTAAATCTAAAGGATGTGTACACTCACATCCTCATTCATGTAAATAAATAAATAAAAATAAATAAATTCATCCAGACCACAGAAAGTACCTCAGGTTCATTGTGGGAGGAAACCATTACCAGTACAGAGTACTGCCCTTTGGCCTAACCTCCGCCCCAAGGGTCTTTACAAAGTGCCTGGCAGTGGTGGCGGCCTACTTGAGGAATCAAGGTGTTTTTGTCTTCCCCTACCTGGATGACTGGCTCATCAGGGGTCAGACTTACCAGGAGGCCAGGCAAGCCACCTTCCGAACTGTCTCCCTCCTTCAACACCTAGGCTTTGTCATAAACTTCGCAAAGTCCACTTTGCTCCCCTCCCAGAACCTGGAGTTCATAGGGTGCACTGCTGGACTCCCTGCAAGCAAAGGCTTACTTGCCAGAAGACAGGGCACAAAGGCTCATAGACTTGGCAAACCAGTTTCTAAGCATGCCACGGGTTTCCGCCAGACTCTGTCTAAAGCTCCTAGGCCACATGGCATCGACAGTGCATGTGACCCCCAATGCCCGCCTCCACATGAGACCTGCACAGTGGTGCCTCAGAACTCAGTGGAAGCAAGCCACAGGAAGCCTCACAGACAAAGTACGGGTGTCCAAACCATTCCTGAACTCCCTACAGTGGTGGCTACATCCCCCCAACTTACTACAGGGGGTGCCTTTTCAGGTGCCTGTTTCTACAGTGGTGTTGACGACCGATGCCTCCTTGCAAGGCTGGGATGCACATTGTTTGTACAGGTGCACCCAGGGCCTGTGGTCTCCATGGGAGGCCACGCAACAGATCAACCTACTGGAACTCTGGGCTATTTGCTTAGCCCTTAAAAACCTTCTCTCACACCTTGGCTCACCAATCTGTTCTGGTACAGATGGACAATCAAGTGGCCATGTTCTATGTGAACAAACAGGGAGGCACTGGGTCCAGGCTCCTGTGTCAGGAGGCACAGTCTCTTTGCTCTTTTGCGCTCAGGCACAACATGTTTCTCAAGGCTGTTTATCTCCCTGGCCAGGAGAACTTCCTGGCAGACAGGTTGAGCAGGGTTCTGCAGCCCCACGAGTGGCAACTGCACCCATTAGTGGTTCAAAAACTTTTCCTGAAATGGGGACTTCCATCCATAGATCTCTTTGCCAGTTCCCTGAACCGGCAGCTACCCAGGTTCTGTTCCAGGCAACCGTATCCCCTGAGGTTAGCAGCGGATGCCTTCCTGATTTCTTGGTCCCAGGGCCTCCTGTATGCGTTTCCTCCCACACCTCTGGCGGCCCGAACCTTGTTCAAGATTCTAAGGGACAAGGCCTCGGTACTTCTGGTAGCCCCCAGGTGTCTGAGGCAAACCTGGTTCCCACTTCTGCTTCAGCTAGCAGTGGAAACCCCACTACCTCTGGGGTTGCAACCCGATCTTCTCTCTCAGGATCAGGGTTTCCTTCTGCACCCCAATCTCAAATCTCTCAATTTGATGGCCTGGAGGCTGCAAGGGTAGTGTTGGCTCCCTGGGGCCTGCCTCAGGAAGTGGAAGAGGTGGTCTTGGCCTCTAGAAAGCCATCCACCAGGAAAACCTATGCCCTGAAGTGGAGAAGGTTCTCCTTGTGGTGTCAGCAACACAAGGAAGATCCTTTCTCCTGCACTGTGCCAGTAGTGCTTCAGTACCTGCTGCACTTGTCTAATCAGAGCCTTACGTCCAATTCTGTTCGGGTCCACCTCTCTGCTCTGGCAGCTCACCACTCACTGGTGGAGGGGCACTCTTTGTCGGTTCACCCCTTGGTGTCCAGGTTTCTCAGAGGTTTGCTCTTGCTCAAGCCTCCTCTCCGTCCACCGTTCCCTGAGTGGGAGTTGAATGTGGTCTTGCAGCAACTGACTCGCCCACCTTTTGAGCCGATGGCTACATGTCCTCTCCGCTTCCTTTCTTGGAAGACTCTATTCCTAGTGGCCCTGACCTCGGCCAGGCGAGTGAGTGAGCTTCAAGCCCTGGTCTGTGACAGGCCATACACTCGCTTCTATAGGAACAGGGTAGTCCTTAGGACTCATCCTAAGTTCCTCCCAAAGGTTGACTCCTCTTTCCATCTCAACCAGGAGGTGGCTCTTCCAGCGTTCTTCCCTAGGCCCCATGCCAGCCGGGCTGAGACAGTCCTGCATACCCTGGACTGTAGAAGGGCCTTATCCTTCTACCTTGAACGTACGCAGGGGCATAGGAGGGCTACTCAGCTCTTCGTATCTTTTGACCCTAATAACTTGGGGTTACCTGTCTCCAAGCGTACCTTGTCCATCTGCGTGGCTGACTGTATTTTATTTATTTGTTTATTTACATTCTCCGTGCATCAGTGCGGTTTACATTGAACGAACTGAAATTACATTGAACAGGGCATTATAACTTGGAGATAACTATTTTACAGGGAACATGGGCTATGGAGGGTTAAGTGGCTTGCCCAAGACCACAAGGAGCACCTGTGGGACTAGAAACCCCAGTCCTTCCGACCCAAGGTTGCAGTCCTCTAGTGGGATTTGAACCCCCGACCTTCTGGCCTGAAGTACCTTGCCCCAATCACTAGGCTTACAGGGCAGCTGACCTTCCCTTGCAGGGGCTGGTCACGGCCCACCATGTCAGGGCAATGGCTGCCTCAGTAGCTCATCTCCACTCTGTACCGTTGGCAGACATCTGTAGGGCTGTAACTTGGTCCTCAAGCCAGACATTTGCAGCCCATTACTGCCTGGAGAGGGAGTCCCGTAGGGACAGTGCTTTCGGTCAGGCAGTGCTCCGGAATCTCTTTGAGATTTCGGCAACTCCTACCCTCCAGCCCTCTGGTTGCGCTACCGTTGGGGGTATGTTCAGTGAAATCCTTTCTCTGATGCTGCGGCTTGAGGGAGCTCATTTTTCAGCTCTGTGTCCCCGGTAGCCTGAAGCTGGGGAGTCCCATATGTGAGGACTGACTTCCTGCTTGGTCCTGGAGAAAGAGTAGTTACTCAACTGTAACAGGTGTTCTCCAGGAGCAGCAGGAATCAGTCCTCACAACTCTCCCTCCTCCCCTGGGAGTTCCAGTTGTACATAGTTAATTTTTACATTTTTTTGTGCTGTCTTTTAGCTATGTCATCAGACTGAGCAAGATGGCACCTTTAGGCGGGAAGGGGACCGCGCATGCGTGCAATATTCCCAAAGGCTTTCTTAGAAAGCTGGGGAAATGCTCCACAAGGGGGCTCCATCGACGTCGATGTCACCCATATATGAGGACTGATTCCTGCTGCTCCTGGAGAACACCTGTTAC
Organism: Ichthyophis bannanicus; assembly: GCA_033557465.1. Lineage (NCBI taxonomy): Eukaryota > Metazoa > Chordata > Amphibia > Gymnophiona > Ichthyophiidae > Ichthyophis > Ichthyophis bannanicus. The sequence continues at coordinate 50,497,749 of CM066036.1, read as the reverse complement.
AGGTGAGTAACTATTCTAATTCGGTCACCGCAGAAAATTCCTATTTTTACATATTTTTGTGGTCGCGTCTCCTTCCCGGCGACTCTGGTAGCAACCCCAGTCAATTCTTGCTTTCTTTCTTTTCTTTTTTCAAAAAAAAAAAAAAAGGAAGAATGGGGGAAATTCCCTTTCTTCAGGCGCATTGACACCATCTTAGGCCCAGGCCTTCCATTCTGTCTCCGACAGCGGTTTTAAAAAATTTTCTAAGTGTGGCAGTACTATCTCTGCCACCGACACCCATGATTGGTGTCTAAAATGCCTAGGTCCTGACCATCAACCCTCAGAATGTCCTCTCTGCAGGAAGATGACAAAGAGAGGCCTACAGAATCGGGCTGCTAAGTTAGTCACCCTCTTTGCCTCAGATACTGTCTCTATAGCATCGACGTCATTGAGAGCATTGTCTTTTTCACATGGATCTCAGGTATCAAAACAGAAGTCTTCATCAAAGACTGGCCGCCCCCCCAAGGGTAGATCTCCTTCTAAGCATCGAGATGCCTTGAGCATTGCCCTGGAGGGGGATACACTGGCCACACAGCCCCGGCGGGAGGAGTCTTCCTCCAAAGCTATAGTGGGGTCCCAGGATGCTCCCGAGGCCTCTACCTCCGGAGAGCTCCTGCTGCTGTGCTCAGGGATTGTGGCCTGCAACTCCAGTACCAATATCCAAGCATCGGCAAGCTCTGTGGATCAGCGCATACTGGCCATCGAGCGGAGCCTTGCAGCATTGCTGGCAGCCTTGGTTCCGGTAAAAACTTTACCATCTGCTCCCCACATGCTGGCACTGTCTTCAAACGTTACCATTTCTTCCGCAGATGCCAGCACCGTCTTCGGTACCGGTCCAAACTGTACTGGCTTGCATGCCGCTCATGCCTGCCCTCAAATCCATTCCTGGTACTGAGGCTTCGGCTCAGCACGTTCCCCATACCAACTTTGATCGGTACCAAGTTATGACAGAAAGCGAACAGCCCACCCATCGGTACTTAGAGTCTTCGGACTCTGATTCATCGGATGACGAATCAGCCTATACTCGAAGCATGCGCAGCCTACCAGAGGATCCGTCCCCATCTCCGCAAAGTTGCATGTCCCCATCAAAGGACATGTCTTTTCAAGAATTTATACATGATGTTGCCAGGGGCCTTTCCATAATTATCACATCGAAGAAAGAACCTAGAGCCGAAGAATTGGAAATTCTCCAAAACCCAACAGCTCCTAAGGAAGCTGCTACACTTCCTATTTACCACATTCTCCATGCTCCGTATGTGGGAGACACACCTTACCATTTCTCCACATACTTTATGACTTGACACCATGTACCAGGTATCGGAATGTCCCGGTTTCCAAAAAACACAATTGCTGCACCATTCAATGGTAGCGGAATCGGCAGTGCGACAAATCAAGAGTTCAAAGACACATTCCTCTAACCCTCCGGGTCAGGAATCAAGAAACCTCGATGCTTTTGGACGACGTTCTTTTCAGGCCTTCATGCTATAAGCCAGAATCAGTTCTTACATATTCTACATGGGTTTGTTCCTTAGGGAGGTAACTAGAGATTTAGAATGTATGGCTCCTCTTCTCCCTGATGACAAGAAAGCAGGCGACCTTGCTCTAGTCGAGCATGCCCAGAACGTTTCAAAATTTGTTAATAGAGGCACTTTTTTTTTTTTAATTTTATATTTATGCATTTTAACAATGAATCAAGCATAATACTTGTACAGTAAAAGACATTGTAGAAAAGGTTAATTAGACATAGTATCAAGAAAAATTATACAATGCTATTGGCAGTCCCCAAAAAAGGGAGAGAGGTCGCAGAATTATTACAGAGGGCCAGGAACACCCCCCCCCCCCCCCCGCAACAGAAACAAAGACAAGTTAAAGGCAATACCAAGGGCACACAGGGAACCAAGCAAAATCACTAATGGTGGGGTATTGCTAGAGAGGGGAAGAAGTTACAATGTGAGCACTGATGAAAGAGGACAAATCCTCGGACTGAAAAAAAACATACTTATGAGACTGAAAATTAACAATACACTTACAAGGATAACGAAGGACAAAAGTAGCACCCAAACGAATAACCCCAGGACGAAGCAACAAAAAGGATTTACGCCTACACTGTTTCTCTAGAAACATCCGGGAACATACCAATTTTTTTACCCAAAAACAAACAATTACGATATTTAAAGTAAAGCCTGAGAAGCCAGTCTCTATCTGATGGAAGTGCCAAGGATACAATCAGAGTAGACACTGCAAGTTCTTCATCCTTAGGCGTCTGAAGAAGCGCTGAAACATCCAATATACTCATCTCTGGAAGACCCGCTGCTTTCTCCCCCGATTTCCGACCAGAAGGCAAAAAATACGCTTTGGTAACAGGAGGAATTAAATCTGATGATACCTTCAGAGATTCTTGCAAATACCTTTTAAAAAGGTCTGTCGGAGAGACCAAAGGCACCATAGGAAAATTGAGAAGACGGATATTTGAGGATCTGGCAGCATTCTCCAAAATTTCTAGCTTGAGCCTTGTTGCCATATTATCCTTAACTAAGGAATCAGTTACAGCGGAATTTTGAGATATTGAGTAAGTATTTGTCGAAACTTGAGTTTTAAGATCAGTAACCTCGGTGACAAGATTAGAAGTTGAAACTTCTAAATTAGAGACCCGGGTCTCGGCCAAATTCAATTGTTGACTCACCATTGCTGCTAAACTAGAAATGGCGTCCCAAATGCTGTCCAGAGACACAACTGAAGGACGAGTCAAAGCGAACATTCGTGGCGTTCCTGGGTCTGATGCTAAAATCCGAGGAGCGCCTCCTTCAGCAGACTCACAGACACCCGGTCCAGCAATATCGCCTTCCAAACCAACCACCGGGAAATTCACTGCTGTAGATGACACCAGCTGCCCTCCGGAGTCCAGTGCACCAGAGCCCCGCTCACTTACCGCTTCACCTACCCCAGAGAACCGAGGGAGAAGCGGCAGCGCTGATTGGTGGAGGACCCGGGAGCCTCGGAGGCGAAGGCAGAGACCGACCACCTGGGGAGAGAGATACATCCGGTACAGAAGACGCCGAAGAATCCTGAGCCGGCGATTCCAAGTCCCCTCTAATCTCCCCAATTTGCTGCTTGGTGAGCTGGACAAATTGGTCCATCGGCCCGGTACTAGCAGACGAGGAGGGTTTTGCAGGAACAGGCTCAGCGGGAAGAGCCCGTTGCTTGCCCTTTCTCTTAGGCATCTCAGCTCAGCAGATCCCTGTCACCATCTTGGAAATCAGACCACTCCAATAGAGGCACTTTTGATTGTTTTGAGTGCACATCGGTGCACGCAGAATTGCATGGCTACAAGCATCGGACTTTGAACAATGGGTTCAAGTTGAGTAATATTCCTTGCACTAGTGAAAACCTTTTTGGCAAGAATTGACAAGACAAAGAGTCTCAATTGGAATCTGAAAACACTACCCTGGCTTTCAAGATCTACTGCCAACCCAGCTAAAAAGAAAGCAGCGAAGAAAGCCTTCTTTACTAAAAAGCAGTACTATTCTTCTTACACCCCTGCTCCTCAATGCCAGCATCATGTACCTCAAAAGGGACAGCAACTTGCAAAAGAGCAGAGAGAGTTGCAGACTCCCAAGTCACAGCCAGCTCCGCAGACTCCATCTGCTCCTGGTTTTTGATGCCTTCCTAGAGAACCTCTGGAAAACCCCATCCCCTCCATATTGCCGGCAGACTGTGTCATTATGCCCACAGATGGCATTTGATCACTTCAGAGCAGTGGACTTTAAAGATAGTAAGGGAGGGATACAAGCTTCATCTTCACAGCCTAACCCCTTCTACCTCAGTAAGAGTATCATTCACAGCTCCCTCTCACTGCTCTGTTACTGCAGGAGGTTTCCTCCCTTCTGTTGCAGGGCGCAATAGAGGAAGTTCCAATGACTCAATGGGGAATGGACTTTTATTCTCCATACTTTCTTATCCCAAAGAAAACAGGAGGATACAGGCCCATCCTGGACCTCAGAAACCTTGAACGGGAGAAGTTCAAAATGATCTCTCTGGGAACCTTCCTCCCTTATCTCCAGAGTCAGGGCTGGCTCGGTTCTCTAGACTTAAAGGAAGCATACACTCATATCCTGATTCACCCAGAACACAGAAAATTCCTACGCTTCATGTTTCAAGGAAGACACTATCAATACAGGGTCCTCCCATTTGGACTGGCCTCTGCCCCAAGAGTCTTCACAAAGTGCTTGGCGGTCATAGCCGCATTTCTAAGAACTTGGGGGATATTTGTCTTCCCTTAGACGACTGGCTCATAAGAAGCTGGCCTCTCTCTCTCTCACACCATGCAGGTGCTCCAACACTTGGGATTTGTCGTCAACCTTCCAAAGTCCCAAATAGTTCCTACTCAGACTCTAGAGTTCATAGGGGCTCTCTTAGACACTCAACAGTCGAAGGTATTTCTGCCTCAACTATGCTGCTCTCGGCTCAATCAGCTAGCTTCTTAGGCACGTGCCAGCACCACCTCATTGACCTGGAAATGCTACAACTTCTGGGTCACATGGCATCAACCGCGCATGTAGTCCCATAAGCCCATCTTCACATGTGCACAGCCCAATGGATTCTGACTTCCCAGTGGACTCAAGCCTCAGGACACCTCGAGGACAAGTATCTCCGCCCTGAAGGTATCTCTCCTGTGGTGGTGTTCCCCAGAAAATCTCCTCGTGGGGTAACCTTTTCAGATGCCTCCACATCAATGTACTCTGACAACGGATGCATCCAAGTTGGGCTGGGGAGCCCACTTAGACATCTCTCCACTTAGGGCCTATGGTCACCACAGGAGTCACAACTCCAGATAAATCTACTGGAGCTTTGAGCCATCTCCAATGCTCTCAGGGTCTTTCAGGACCACCTTTCTTATCACAGAGTACTAGTCCAAACCGACAATCAAGTCACCATGTTCTGTGTGAACAAGCAGGGAGGGACAGGTTCTTGGTTCCTCTGCCTAGAATCTCTACAACTCTGATCCTTCGCTCTTGCTCATCACATACACCTACACGCGGTGTACCTTCCAGGCAAACATAGTAACATAGTCTATGATGGCAGATAAAGACGAGTATGATCCATCTAGTCTGCCCAGCAAGGCAGCAAGAGCAGGTGCACCTGCTGCTCTGTACAGGTCACCCCTTTGCATGCCTTGTTTAGAGTTGTACCAACTGCTCCGTGTAGGTCACCCCTATTTGTTGAAATAGTTATATTTATTTTGATTTTATCCTGTTGCTATAAGGGGATCCACAGTATCTGTCCCATGCCAGTTTGAATTCCGTCACTGTCTTTCCCTCCACCACTTCCATCACGAGGGCATTCCAAGCATCCATCACCCTTTCAGTGAAAAAGTATTTCCTGACATTGCCTCTCAGTTTATCCCCTTGCAGCTTCATGTTATGCCCTCTAGTTTTACAGCATCTCCAGGAACAAGCAGGAATAAGTCCTCACATATGGGTACGTCGGTACCGACGGAGCCCGAGCGGGAAAGCTCCCCAGCTTCCCAGAAGGAAAGCTTTTGGGGCCTCCCACTGCGCATGCGCGCTGCCTTCCCGCCTTCCTGACCAACTCTCCTCAGTTCTTCTTATCTCCAGGAACAAGCAGGAATGAGTCTTCACATATGGGTACGTCGGTACCGACGGAGCCTGCACGGGAATGCTGCCCAGCTTCCAATCAGAAAGCTTTTGGCAGCATCCCTCGCGCCTGCGCAGTGACTTCCCGCCTTCTCCACAGCCTCTCTTCAGTTTTAGTTTTTCCGCGGAGCCGGCAGGACGTCCTCCTGTCACCGCAGAAACTTTTCTTTTTAATTGCTTTAATTACTTTAGTTTTTTGTTTTCTTGTGGTCGCGGCTGTATTTCCTGCTACCACCGGTATCGCCGGTGGATTTTTGGCTAAATTCTGAGAAACTTTTCTTCAGTTTTTTTACCTTAACTTCTTGGGCCTACTAGGCCTTTTTCTTTATGGAGCCTTCTTTTCCTAAGAAGTGCATTCGATGTCGAAACACTTGTTTCTTTTTAGACACCAATAGTTGGTGTCTCAACTGTGTGGGTCCTGACCCTTTTTCCCCTGACTTGTCAGGAGATAATTTTGTGAGGAAACCTTCAGTATTTAGAGTTTCCCTCGATACCGTTTTTTCCTCGGCAGTGAGGGTAGCCGGTTTCTCTACTTCACAGGATCAGGTAACCCAAAAACAGTCTGTTAAGACTAGCCAATGCTTGAGTGGTATGTCCCATGCCCAGCATGGTGACGGCTCCGGCCTTACCCTCAAGAACCCATTGGCATTACCCCTGCGGGAGTCTTCGGGCTCCAAAGCGTTAAAGGGGTTTCAGGATGTTCCTGGGGCTCACCCCTCACAGAACATACCTGAGCCATGCGCGGGGGTGGTATCCGCTTCGAGCGGTACCGAGCCTCCGGCATCGGCACCGGTGTCGAGTATTCCACTCTTCACCAGGGATCGTCATCGGGCATCCTCGGTACCTTCGGGACCGATCGATACGCACCGCATTGACTTCCCTCAATCTCAGCCATGCTCCGGGACGGTACCGGCGTCGATCGGTTCCGATACCCTGGCATCGGCATCGAGGTGGACCACCTTACCCTTTGCAAGAGGTGCTCATCGGGTATCCTCAGTACCGTCGGTATCGATCGATGTAACCCAGTCTGCCTTAGTGGTATCGGCATCGCCGATACTGCCATCGGCGTCGGCACCTTCGCAACATGCATCGATAGTATCGCTTACTTCAATGCCGAGTCTTGAGCCGATATCTAGTCTCGAGGACTGCGTACCGACGCGTCCCGGAACCGACTCCTGTCGTTTCCAGATAGGCAGTTCCAAAGATCATAGCCATAACTCCCTCATGATCTCGGTACCACTGCAGCAGTTCCCGATGGCTACTTCATCTGCTAATCCTGTATCAGTATCGATGCCTATTCTTGCACCGATACCTACTTTGGAACCGATACCTGGCGTTGGTGCAGTACCCTGTACCGCCTCTGGTGCTCAGGCTCTTTCTTTAGCCTTACCAGGGATGGTTCCCATAAGAGATCAGTCTTTTCAGGCTTTTCTCCGGGATATGGCAACCTTTCTTAATATTTCTATCCCTGGTTGTGATCCTACTCATGGCTCACCGGCACAAATAGAAAATATAAAGTTTCCTTTACATCCTGCTCTGCAGGATCTCCTTCTCAGGGTCTGTAAATCGCCCTTACGACTTCCTCTAGTCTCTACAGACATTGAGGTTCGGTACCGGGTGCCACCCTCTCCAGGGTTCCAAAAGCCTCAACTTTCTCATCGTTCCCTTGTAGTGGAATCGGCACTGAGGAAAGTTAAGAGCAAGAAGAAGCATTCTTCTTATCCGCCGGGTTGTTCTTCAAGAACACGCGATGCTTTTGGTCGTCAAGCCTTCCAAAACTCTATGCTGGCCTCCAGAGTTCTTTCATATATTTTTCATATGAGTCTAACACTCCAGGAAGTCACAGAGAAATTGTCTCTTTTGACCCCTTTTTTACCAGAGCCCAAGGCTACGGATTATTCCTTGCTCATCAATCACAGCCGGAATATATCTTGGTTCCTATCTCGTGCTTCTATAGACTCTTTTGAGTCCATTAGCAGATCCTCTGCTATTGCCATTGCAGCACGTTGCAGAGCCTGGCTTGAAGCTTCAGACTTGAGCAGATGGGCACAAACTATACTGGCTCATTCTCCTTGTACAGGAGAAGGTCTCTTCAATAAGGAGGCTTTACGTCAGGTTGCTCAATGCTCCACTGACTCTCCTTCCACTAAAAACCATTCTAAGCCACCTCCTTCTTCAAAGAATAGGAAATGTCCTACCAAACCTTCTTTCCCTACGAAAAGAAAGTTTCATTCATCTCCTGCCCATCATTCGGCTGTTCCTAAACAGGGGACGCCTCAGCCTAGTCTGCAGTCCTCCAGTTCTGGCCAGTCTCAGCATTCCCAGCAACCATAGGGGCCGGGAATTGTAACTTACACTTCACTTCTACATATTAGAAGTTTATTCACTGTGCTTTTCTTTTCAGTGTACTAACCTGACGGGGAAAAATTTTTTTGTTCAGGGACAACACACTTCTCCTCTTCTTACTCTCTAGAAGAGCAGTTGCAACTATCCCCTGATAGTTTCTATCCCAACTGGACATTTTTTCCTTCAGTTGACTTGCCCTATGGGTACGTCACCCTCCAATCACTTGAGGGTTACCATACTGAACAGCTTCTCTGCCAAGCTCGTTCCCCAGACAGGGAGAAGAGATATCTCCTCTCTTTTCTTGTCTGTTTTTCTTTATTCAGCACAGGACAATCTCTCTGCTGTTTCCGTCAGCAGCTCTGACTGCAGGAGTTACAGTAATTGTATTACTGGAACTTTTTCCAAGTTCCAATCCCTTGTTCAAAATTTTGTCTAGCCTCAGTAGTGATTCCAAACTATCTTGGATCCTCCTACTCGTTTAGGCTTTCTCATATTATTCTAACCATCTCCTCTCCTAGGATATGGCAACACACCTGACTTCAGTCAGTTTATCTCATAACTCTCCTGCACAATGCTCTCTGCAGTCTTCAGAGAAGCTTTCTACTATGAGGGCCTTGCTATAGAGCATTGACCTTGTCTCTGAAGTTTCTCTATTAGTAGGGAAAAACTTATAAACCCTTCCTATGCCTGTGAGGGTTCTCCACACCCCCTCTAGCCTGGGGTGTTAACACGAGATATCAGTTATTCTGTGTGAAAATTCAAGGCTTCTGTTTATGCATGCTACCTCTGGGTCCTTCCATAGGTCCCTCTGGTATCTTCCCTGCGTTTTTCCACATCTACCATGTCAGTGTTCTGTGGCACTCCCGCCTTGTTCTTTACAGATTCATATGTTCATCTGTTCTCACACGAACATCACGGTTATCTGCTTAGATTGCCTTTCTGCAATCCATGAAAATAGATTCTCTATTCATATCCCAAGTGGGTTCACCCTCTTGTAGAGCACAGAATCTTTTTCTTTTATATTCCCCATGTACAATTATGGGGCTGGGTGGTAAACGTGTATCTTCAACCTCTTGCCTTGTATGTAGCATCTCCATATATGTCTACATACCTATATCATTGCTCTGGGGGTGCTAAATCAAACCCCACAAATTTACATATCTTCAGGTATATCATATCTATATCTATATATCTTTGATATATTTCACCACCCATATCCTAATATACACATCTGAACATATGTATATATGTATATGTATATATATATATATATATATATATATATATATATATATATAACTATATATAAATATATACATATATTTTCCAGCCACATGTATATATCCCTATATATATATGTGTTTGATAAGGGGCCTCTTAAGGGTTGATCTGTCTTACACACTATCACCCTTACTGTCTACACTACATGTTTTACCTCCTAGAGGTTTTAGACAGTCTGTCGCCCTACGTCCCATGCCATCTTACGATGCAGAAACTCTTAGGCACCAATACCCTCTTTGGTGCTAACATCTCCATTTTTTCTTTAAGTCCATGAAGCATCAAGCTTCAATATTTTTCCTATCTCTCGCCAGCTAGGAAAAACAGTGTACCTCTTTATCTTGAGTACACAACTGTTTTCCGTGGGAATAGGGGATTTTTTCCAGTTCCCCTCTTCCCGCCACGACTGGGCTAGTTGTCCAACTCCGTCAGTCTTCTTCCTTTAGTCCTCAATGTTAATGACCTTATGCCTAAAGGAGTTTTCAGCTTTTCCCATAAAGCTTTCCATTGAAGACCTGACGTCAAATCCTACCCAGTTGACACCTGGATCATCTACTACCTCCAGGTCTGGACCTTCATCCTCACTGCTGAGAGGTCACCTTGAAGATTCTGCTACTGCTTATCCAGTAGACTCCATCATGCTTTCTACTTCCTACAATACAATAGGTAAGCTGCATATTTTAAGTGTACATTAAATGTCTTTTAATGCTACTCATTATGTCTACCAAGGACTCCTGTAGTTTGTACAACCCTCTAGTCCTTGGCTATGCTGTTCTTTCCTCACAGCTCCTTTATTGTCAACTCCTACCCTCCATCCCACATTGGATGCCGGGGATTCCTGGAGTCAAAATGCACCCCTGATCCAGGCACTTGCATTTTTATGGGATCTCCCGCTAGGGAGTCCCCATATGTAAAGACTCATTCCTGCTTGTTCCTGGAGATAGCACAGTTACTTACCTGTAACAGGTGATCTCTGGGAACAGCAGGAATTAGTCTTCACAACCCTCCCACCTCCCCTAGGAGTTGCATCTTTTTTATCTTCTTCCTTTTCTCTCCTCGCCTTTGTCTCAGCTCTGAAACTCAACTGAAGAGAGGCTGTGGAGAAGGCGGGAAGTCACTGCGCAGGCGCGAGGGATGCTGCCAAAAGCTTTCTGATTGGAAGCTGGGCAGCATTCCCGTGCAGGCTCCGTCGGTACCGACGTACCCATATGTGAAGACTAATTCCTGCTGTTCCCAGAGATCACCTGTTACAGGTAAGTAACTGTGCTTTTCCGCGGAGCCAGCAGGTCGTGTTCCTGTCACCGCTGAAGAAGTTGTTATTTTAATTTATTTCTTTGGCCGCGGTCTGCCTTCCCCGATTCCAGACCGGTACCGCCAGTCTTTTTTCCTTTATTTAAAAAAAAAAAAAAAAAAAAATCGTCTTTTTTTTTTTCCTCACTTGGTGTGTTAGTTGTGTGAGGCCTTTAGGCCTTCACTAATTCTCCCTCATGGAGAAACAAGCCTCTGGGTTTAAAAAATGCACCAAGTGCAGCGGTACTATTTCAGTCACAGACACCCATGAATGGTGTCTTAAATGTTTGGGGCCTGACCATTCCATTCCGGATTGCCCATCCTGTTCTTTGATGTCTAAACGTGGCTTACAGAACTGGGCAGCCAAGTTTCACATGCTGTTTTCTACAGATACTCCAGCATCAACATCTTCCAGGTCTTCCTCTCCTGATGGATCTCAGGTAACCAAACATTCCTCTGGCAGGTCCTCAAAGGGCAAATCTCCCTCTAAGTATCGAGATACCCCTGGACTTGACCCTGAGGACCCTGCCCCAGCCAAACAACCCCGGCGGGAAGCTCCGGCTTCCAAAGCTCCTCCTATGGGGTTACAGGTTGACATCGATGGCACGGCCTCGACCGATCACCTGTTAGACTGTTCTGGGGTACCGGCTCAATCATCCAGTACCGACATCCAGACAGTCGTGGCATCCATGGATCATACAGTTCAATCCATGCAGCAGGCCATTCTGGCTTTTATTAAGGCTGCGACGCCCTCGGTACCGCACCCTGCAGTACCGACTCCGGTTCCGGTACCACAACCGATACCGCTACCCATGCCTTCCACATCGACCAGGATACCGATTCCGGTTCCTGGTTCCGGGGTTTTTCCCGATACCGATCCGGTTCCGGGTACCCCCGATGTCGATACCGGTCGATACGCTTATCGATCCCTGGAAGCAAACAGACGATACTTTGAGTCTTCTGATGATCCTGATTCATCAGATGACTCTGCTGAAGTATCCCTTACTCTACCTGAGGAGCCCTCTTCTCCAAAGAGGAGAATGTCTCCTCCAGAGGATTTATCCTTTCAAGACTTCATCATTGAAGTAGCTAAAGGTCTTTCTATTTCTGTATCCTCTGAAAAAGAACCTAGAGCAAAAAAGTTAGACATTTTAGGATACTCTAAGGTTCCCAAAGAGGCAGTCACCCTGCCCATCCATGAAATTCTTCAAGATCACATGATGGACTTATGGGAGACTCCTCTCACCCTATCTCCACATTCTCGTCATCTGGACACCATGTATCGTGTCCCCCCTTCTCCTGGGTTTCAAAAAACTCAGCTCCCGCACCACTCCATTGTGGTGCAGTCAGCTATGAAAAGGATCAACAGTACTAAAAGACACTCTTCTACTCCCCCAGGAAGAGAATGTAGGACTCTGGATGCTTTTGGAAGAAAATTCTTCCAAGCAAGTATGCTTATTGCCAGAATCAACTCATACAGCCTCTATATGGGCATGTTTCTGAAGGAAATTGCATTAAAAATACGCCATTTTCTCCCCTTTATCCCAGAGGATAGAAAGGAGGAGTTCCTTCTTCTGCTTAAGCATACTCAAGATATTTGAAAGTTCTCCAACAGAGCAGCCTTTGACTCCTTTGAAGGTACTAGCAGAGCCTCGGGTATTGCCATAGCGGCTCGCAGAATTGCTTGGCTCCAGGCCTCTAACCTTGAACCCTGGGTCCAGGATGGGTTGGGAAATTTGCCCTGTACGGATGAGAATCTGTTTGGTAAGGAGTGGCAAATCAAAGCCACTCAAATGGATGCGGAAAATGCTGCTTTAGATAGACTTTCTAAGTCTACCTCTACCCCTGTCAAGAAGAAATCTTTCAAAAAGCCTTTCTACAAGAAGGCCAGATTTGCCACAAATACTGGCCAACAATCTTCTGCAGCTCGCTTTGCTCCTAAGCGTCAGCAGCCTAAACAGGCCAGGGCAAAACCTGCAGGGGCTGTTACAGCCCAACAGTCCCAACCCCCTCAGGGTTTTTGACTTAAAACTAGAGAACTTAACCTTTATGGCTCTAAAACATCCAGAACCTCTCACCATTCCAGGAAGGTTAACTCATTTTGCTCCCAGATGGGAGCAAATCACATCAGAGCAATGGACCCTCTCTATCACCAGAGAGGGCTACAAACTACATTTCTCCAACCTTCCTCCCCATACCATGGTGAGAAGTTTCAATTCTCCCCCATCTCTCCTAGACCTGTTGGGTCAGGAGGTGACCACTCTTCTCGCCCAAAAAGCAATAGAAGAGGTTCCTCTTCCTCAACAAGGGTCAGGTTTTTACTCCCCTTATTTTCTCATTCCCAACAAAACAGGGGGGTACAGACCCATTTTGGATCTCAGAGAATTGAACAAATTTCTATACAGGGAGAAATTCAGGATGCTTTCTCTAGGCACGCTCCTTCCATACCTACAGAGTCAGGACTGGCTTTGTTCTCTAGATCTCAAGGATGTGTACACACATATACTCATCCATCCATCCCACAGAAAATTCCTACGGTTTCTGTTCCAGGGAAAACACTCCAATACAGAGTACTTCCCTTCGGTCTAGCCTCTGCTCCAAGGGTATTTACCAAATGCATGGCAATAGTAGCTGCATTCCTACGCACCCTGGGAATTTTTGTCTTCCCATACCTGGACGACTGGCTCATCCGAGCTCCGTCTCAGTCCGAGGCTCATACTTCCCTGGATCGCACCAGGCGAATTCTACAGTATCTGGGACTTGTGATCAATCTGCCAAAGTCCCAACTCATCCCTACTCAATCCCTAGAATTCATAGGGGCCTGGTTGGATACCACCACCGCAAGGGCCTATCTACCTCAGGCCCGTTGCCAACGTCTAGTGCACTTAGCCTCTCAGACTCAGTCCAGAAGCCACTTGACTGCCAGAGAGATGCTACAACTATTAGGCCACATGGCCTCCACAGTGCATGTGGTGCCTTATGCTCGCCTACATATGAGAGCAGCTCAATGGACTTTATCCACCCAGTGGACTCAAGCATCAGGAGCTCTCTCAGACAAAATAGCAAACTCCAATCGTCTCTTTTGGTCTCTCCAATGGTGGATATCCACTCAAAATCTGTTGTTGGGGGCCCCCTTTCAACCATTGTTGCCCCAAGCAACCCTCACAACAGATGCCTCCCAAACAGGTTGGGGGGCTCATCTCCAAGATCTCTCCACTCAGGGCACTTGGTCTCTACAGGAGACCATCCTTCATATCAACCACTTGGAACTTCGAGCAATCTTTCTAGCTCTCAAAGTTTTTCATACCCTCCTCAGCAACATGACAGTCCTTATTCACACGGACAATCAAGTAGCCATGTTTTACATAAACAAACAAGGAGGGACTGGCTCTCTGTCGCTTTGCAACGAAGCTCTAAGATTATGGGCCTTCGCCAGAGAGCATCAAATCCATCTCCTGGCAGTATATCTTCCAGGAATCCAAAACTCTTGGGCAGACAGACTCAGTCGAGTTCTGCTTCCACACGAATGGTCCCTGCACATGGATCAGGTACTCAGAATCTTCCAGAAATGGGGAACCCCGGACATAGACCTCTTTGCAAGTCCGTGGAATGCCAAACTTCCCCGGTTCTGTTCCAGAATTCCGTGTCAGGGAGTTCAGACCAAGGATGCCTTCCTCCTGCATTGGGGTCAGGGTTTCCTGTATGCCTTTCCACCCATTCCTTTGATTCCCAAGACTCAGTTCAAACTTCAAAGGGATCAGGGGTCCATGATCCTCATAGCTCCACGCTGGCCACGCCAAGTGTGGTACCCTCTACTTCTGCATCTCTCCCAAGCCCCCTCCCTGGACTTGGGAGCGGCTCCAGACCTTCTGTCTCAAGAGGAGGGGACTTTGTGGCACCCAAACCCCAAGTCCCTTCACCTCAGAGCTTGGTTACTGAAGGCCTAGACCTTCAACACTTCAATCTTTCGCAGCAAGTGAAGGATATCCTACATGCCTCTAGGAAACCTTCCACTAGGCATTCTTACGCTTTTAAATGGAAATGATTTTCCATTTGGTGTGCTCAAAAGGGTCTTAACCCTCTGGCACTCCCATTGAATTCTCTTTTGGAATATCTCCTGCATCTCTCCAATGCAGGACTCAAAACGAATTCAGTAAGAGTCCATTTGAGTGCTATTGCGGCATCACTTAAGCCCATCAATGGACAACCTGTTTCCTCTCATCCTCTTATTGCAAGATTCATGAGAGGCTTAACTTTAACTAAACCTCCCATTCGACCTCCTCCGGTGGCATGGGACTTAAACTTGGTTCTTGGTCAGCTTATGAAGCCACCTTTTGAACCCTTAGCCACTACCTCCTTGAAATTTCTTTCCTGGAAGGTTATTTTCCTCATTGCAGTCACTTCAGCTTGCCGCATCAGTGAACTGCAGGCCTTAGTGGCTAATCCGCCTTATACAAGGTTCCATCATGATAAGGTAGTCCTTAGGACAAATCCTCACTTTATGCCTAAAGTGGTCTCACCTTTTCATCTTAATCAAGAGGTTTATTTACCTGTCTTTTTTCCAGCTCCTCATGCATCCAATGCAGAGAGGAACCTTCATACTCTGGACTGTAAAAGAGCTCTTGCCTTTTACCTCCACAGGACACAGCAACATCGAAAGTCTTCTCAGCTTTTTGTTGCTTTTGATCCTTCTCATTTAGGACTTCCAGTCTCCAAAAGAACACTCTCCAATTGGATTGCTCAGTGTATCTCTTTTGCTTACCAGAGTAAGAACCTTTCTCTGGAGGGCATGTCACCGCTCACAACGTGAGGGCCATGGCCACCTCTTTGGCTCATCTAAACTCTGTGTCCATTGACCAGATCTGTCGAGCAGCCACCTGGGCCTCGGTTCATACCTTTACATCCCATTACTGTTTGGACAAGGACGCCCGCCGGGATGCCTTGTTTGGTCAGGCTGTCCTCAGACACCTGTTCCATTCTTGAACAACTCCAGCCCACCTTCCCTGAATGGATGCCTGAGATCCATAGGAAGATGAAGAACCTTTCAGGGTCTCATACCCTTTAGGGGATCTCCCGGGCATCTTAGCTAGGGAGTCCCCATATGTGAGGACTTATTCCTGCTTGTTCCTGGAGATAGCACAGTTACTTACCTGTAACAGGTGATCTCTGGGAACAGCAGGAATTAGTCCTCACAACCCATCCACCTCCCCTAGGAGTTGTATCTCTCTCTCTCTTCCTTTCCTCTCTCTATTGTCTCAGCTATAAACTCGAACTGAGGAGAGTTGGTCAGGAAGGCGGGAAGGCAGCGCGCATGCGCAATGGGAGGCCCCAAAAGCTTTCCTTCTGGGAAGCTGGGGAGCTTTCCCGCTCGGGCTCCGTCGGTACCGACGTACCCATATGTGAGGACTAATTCCTGCTGTTCCCAGAGATCACCTGTTACAGGTAAGTAACTGTGCTTTCCCTGTCTTTGGAAGAGGTTTGTTTGTTCATTAATACTCTAAGTATTTAAAGGTCTGAATAATATCTCCTCTGCCCCTCCTCTCCTCCAGAGTGTACATATTTAGATCTTCAAGTCTCTTCTCATACATCTTCTGATGTATGCTCCAAATCATTTTGGTTGCCTTCCTCTATACCGTTTCCAGTCTTTTTATATCCTTTGCGAGATATGGTGTCCAAAACTGAACACAATATTTCAAGTGAGACCTCACCAGTGACTTGTACAGTGGCATTAGTACCTTTTCTTTTCTGCTGGTAATTCCTCTCTGTATGCAACCCAGCATCTTTATGGTTTTTGCCACCGCCTTGTCACACTGTTTCACCACCTTGAGATCGTCAAAAAAATCACTCCGAGATCCTTCTCCTGGTCCGTGCACACCAACCTCTCCCCCCCATCGCATACAGTTCCCTTGGGTTTCTGCTTCCAAAATTCATGACACTGCAGTTTTTCACATTAAATCTTAATGGCCAAGCATTAGGCCATTCTTCCAGCTTTTGTAGATCTTTACTCATGTTATCCACTCTCTTTGGGGAGTCCACTCTGTTGCAGACTTTTGTGTCATCTGCAAAAAGACAGACTTTTCCATTCAGTCCTTCAGCAATATCACTCACAAATACATTGAACTGTACCGGTCCCAGGACTGAATCCTGGGGCACACTGCTAATCACCTTCCTTTTATCCGAGCGAGTTCCGTTTACCATCATCTGTCGTCTGTCAGTCAACGAATTTCTGATCCAGTTCACCACCTTGGGACCCATCCCTAAGCTGTTTAATTTATTGATAAGCCTCCTATGAGGAACAGTATCAAAAGCTTTGCTGAAATCTAGGTATATCACATCCATCGCATATCCCTTGATCTAGTTCTCTGGTTACCCAGTCAAAGAACTCAATCAGATTTGTTTGGCAAGATCATCCTTTGGTTAAACCGTATTGACTCAGATCATGCAACCTGTTTGTTTTGAGAGAGTCCACTATTTGCTCATTCAGGAGCGAATCCATTACTTTTCCTGCCACCGAGGTAAGGCTTACCGGCCTGTAGTTCGTTACTTCTTCCCTACTACCACTTTTGTGAAGAGGTACCACATCAGCCCTTCTTCAGTTCTATGGAACTTCTCCTGTCTCCAAGGATTTATTAAAAGCATTCTTTAACTGTCCTGCAAGAACCTCTGGGAGCTCTCTCGGGATGTATCCAGTCCGGTCCTATAGCCTTGTCCACTTTGTTTTGCAAGCTGTTCTAACACATCTTCTGTGAATGGTGTGGTATCTACTCCATTCCCATTTGTATACTTGTCAATCACAGATGGACCTTCTCCAGGATTTTCTTTAGTAAAAACAGAACAGAAGTATTTGTTTAGCATTTTCGCTTTTTCAGTGTCACTTTCCACAAATCTGTTCCCAACACCTTTGAGTCCTGCAATTCCACCTCTGATTTTCCTCCTCTCCTGAATATACCTCAAAAAGGTTTTGTCACAACACTTCACATCTTTAGCCATCTTTTCTTCTGCCTTTGGTTTTATTTATTTTATTTATTTAACTGTATTTATATCCCGCTTTTCACCGGGTCAAAGCGGCGTTAGATATAAGGGTGGGGAAATCAAGTATTAGGGCGGGGCCTTCACCAGGTAGGTAACATTGATGATTCCGACATAGGATAGACTTTAGACATGGACAGTACAGTGTAGTTGTCACTCAGAGGGACATGGAGAGTTCAGGGGTTGTTGCATTTTTTGGTGGAGATTGTCTTGAAATATTCTTGGAATAGGATGGTTTTCAGCTGTTTTCTGAATGATAGGAGGTCGTTATTGTTTCTGAGGTGGTTTGGTAAAGAGTTCCATAAGGATGGTGCGTAGAGTTCGAAGGCTCGGTTGCATGTCTTTTGAGAGCTTTTGGTTTTTTTGTGAGGGACGTTGAGGTAGTTGTTGGAGGTCTGTCTGGTTGTTCTTCCATGGGTCGGGCGGGTCAGCAGGGTGCGGAGCTGGGTGTTGCGCTTGGTGGATGGCTTTGTGGGTGAGTAGGATGGATCTTGTATTTAGTTCTAGCTTCGAGGGGAAGTATGTGAAGGTTTCTTAGGATTGGGGTGATGTGGTCGCTTTTTTTCGCTCTCTGAATAATTCTTGCTGTGGTGTTCAAGGCAGTTCGGAGGGGGTTAGTCTGTGTAGCTGGGAGTCCATGGTAGATTGTTGCAGTAGTCCAGATGTGGGAGAGTCATAGCTTGCATTACTGTCCTGAAGTCTTGAGGTTCGAGGAGAGGTCTGAGCCGCTGCGCTGTTTTCGCTTTATGGAATATATTTCCTGTGGTTTTGGTGATTTGTTGCTTGAGGGTTAGAGCTTGGTCAATGATAATACCTAGGTATCTTATTTGTGGTTGTATTTGGATGCATGTGGTTCCTATGTTGAGGTGTGTAGGTGGTGTGAAGTCTGGGTCTTTTGTTACTATGAGGGCTTCAGTTTTCTTTATGTTTATGGATAGGTTGTTTTCTTGTAGCCAATGGGACACTTCGGAGAAACATGCTGAGAGGTGTGTATTTGTTGGGTTTGCGGTCATAATTGGGGCGTAGAGCATGATATCGTCAGCATAGATATGAAAGTTGATGTTGTGTGTACGTATAACTGAACAGAGTGGTTGTAGGTAGATGTTGAAGAGCATGGCTGATAGCGTGGATCCTTGGGGTACTCCTTGGTGTTGTTGGAAGGGGGGGCGAGGTTGAGGTGCTGGTACGGATGAGTTGTTGTCTGTTGGTTAGGTATGATTGAAACCATTGGAGTGTGGTGTCTTTGATTCCAATTGACTGCAATCTTCGTATGAGGATGTTGTGGGAGATGGTGTCGAAGGCTGCTGATATGTCAAGGAAGATCATGATATATCCAGAATGCTTTTCTTGGGTTCCTATGATGAGAGTGTTCATCAATGTGGTCATGAGGGTCTCAACTCCATGGAGTGGGCGGAAGCCGTGTTGTTGTGGGTCCAGTATGTTGTTGATGTCTAGGTGTTCTTGAAGCTGTTGCTGGACTATCTTTCTATTATCTTGGCGGTGAATGGTAGGCTTGCTATCGGTCTGTAGGATGCTGGGTCCTGAGGATCAATGTTTTGTTTTTTTAGGGATGGTCGAATGATCGTAGTTTTGAGGATGTCGGGCATGCGACCTTGAGATAGGGATTCATTGACAATATGGGTTAATGGTGTGCTTAGGTGTTCTTTGGATTTCTTTATCCAGTCGGTGGGACAGGGGTCCAGCGGGGAGGTGGTGGTGTTTAGGCGGGAGATGGTGGATGATATTTCTTCTGTGGTGGTTTCTTTGAAGGTAGTCCAGTCACTGTATAAGTTGGGGTGGTGGTTTGTTGTGGTTGCCTCGGCGTTCAGATGTGGGTTTTGTGGTTGTTGGAGCTGTTTGTATTGTCGGGCTAGTATCTCTGGTGGAATCTTCGGTAATTGGTCTGAGTTATTGGGTGCCTTTGTCAATTGTTTGACAATCTGAAAGAGTTCGTGGGGTTTATTTATGGATGTGTTTATGATTTTTGTGTGGTAGGTTTTCTTCGCTTTGTCGGTCTCAGAGTGGTATGCGTTGAGTTCACATAGGTATGTTGTTTTGTCACTGGCATTCTTAGTCTTTCTCCATTTTCTTTCTGTTCTTCTGAGTTTTGTTTTTAGCTTTCGGAGACTGGGGGTGAACCATCTGGCTTTTGTAGAAGTAGGTCTTGGGGCGGTTTTGTTCATCGGTGCCTTAGATGCAATGGAGATCGTGGTATTCCAGTTGTGAATTAGGTCATCGATGTCAGTGGAGTTTGTAGTTTGGGTAGAGTTTGTGCTAGGAAGTCCTCTTTGTTGAATGTTTTAAATCTTATAGTTTGGTGTCCGCCTTCGTTGTTGGTCATAGGTTGGTAGACGTGGGAGATGGTAATGAGGTAGTGGTCTGACCAAGGTACAGGCGAGATCTGCGGGTTCTTGCATGAGGAGGCAGATTGAGAGTTTAGGAACATATGGTCCAGCGTGTTACCTTTTTCGTGGGTGGGTTCTTGTATGATCTGTATCAGGTTCATTGCTGTCATGGCGGTGGTGAAGGTTTCTGTTTGTTCCTCCTGAAGTGAAGGGAGGTTAAAGTCTCCTAGGATGATTTGTTCCTTTGTGGAGTTGGTGCTCTCAGATATGAATTGTAGTATCCTTGGTAGGTCAGTGTTTGTGGTAGGTGGGTGGTAGATGAGACATATTGAGAGGTGTTTATTGGTGAGGGTGAGGAGATCTGCTTCAGAATTGGTTTCGGAGGAGTGGGTCCTGAAGTGGAGATCAGCCTTTGCTATGATGGCTACGCCTCCACCTTTGGAGTGTGATCGGGAGCAGTGATGGAGGTTGTATCCTTTTGGGGTTAGCTGGTTCATTATCACTGTAACGCTGTCTGTTAACCAGGTTTCCGTTAGACAGAGGATGTCAATCTTCTTGGTTGTGATTAGGTCCCGGAGCATGTGATATTTGTTTCTGACCGAGCATGCGTTTACTAGTGAGATGGAATGGTGGTGGTAGTGTGGGGGGTTGGGGGCATGGGTTGATGTATGGGGTGTGTGGGAGTGGTTTTGTTTAGGGTTGCGGGTGTGCGTGGGTTGTGTTGTTGTGATGTTAGGCCAAAGTAGGTTATTGTCTGATTTTGCTATCCTTATTTCTCTTTTAGTCTCTTTTAGCTTTGTCCTGTATTCTTTTCTGTGCTCCTCTGTTTGCGAACTTCTGAATTTTGTGAAAGCTGTGTTTTTTGCCTTTATTTGTGCAGCCACTTCTTTGGAGAACCAAATAAGTTTCCTTTTCCTCTTGTTTTTATTTATTTTCCTTACATATGTATCTGTTGCCCCTTTTATTGCTTCCTTTAGTTTAGCCACTGCAATTCCACTTCCCTTATCCCCTCCCACCCTGCCAATTCCTCCTTCAGGCACTTGGCCATTTTACTGAAGTCAGTGTTTTTGAAGTCTAGGACTTTGAACTTACTGTGATTGGACTCCTCCTTGGCTATTATCTCAAATCACAACGTGTGATGATCGCTGTTACTCACATGGGCACCCACCCGGATATTCGACATGCTATCTCTGTTGGTGAGTACTAAATCCTGCATCAAGCTTTCCCTGGTCGGTTCCATCACCAGTTGTCTATGTAGTGCATCTTGGAAGGCATCCACAATTTTTTTACTTTTTTCCAGATTTTCATAAGGAATACTCCAATCCACATCGGGTAGATTAAAGTCTCCCAATATGATCACTTCCCCCTTCATGGCTATCTTTGCAATATCTATAATCAATTTGCTATCCATTTCTTCAGTTTGTGTTGGAGGCCTGTAGACTACACCAGTATGGATGACAGTGCCATCTCCTCTTTCCAACACAATCCACAGCACTTCTTCTTTTTCCATGTCCACTGCATTTCAGCAGTTTTAATATTGTTTTAACATATAGGGCTACTCCTCCTCCTTTTCTACCATCTCTGTCTCTTCTAAATAGAGTATAACCAGCTATGGCTATATCCCATTCATGTGACTTGTTGAACCATGTTTCTGTAATGGCCACAATGTCCAAGTCCATTTCCACCATTAGGGATTCCAGGTCAGGAACCTTGTTGGCTAGACTTTGAGCATTTGTGTTCATTGCTTTCCAGCATTTGATGACTGGCTTGCTTGTATTTTGCATGGATTTTATTTTACACACCTCTTGGCATTGATGTGTGGGTTAATACTGTGGCTGTTTCCAATGTTGTTATGTTTTTACTGGGAGTGATGTTCTTTTCCATCCGTCACCCCCTTTTCCTAGCTTAAATGCCTGTCCACATAATACCTGAATTTTGCATTTAGTATCCTTTTCCCTGCAGCAGAGAAATGTAGTCCATCAACACAGTATAATCTCTTGTGGTTCCATCTATTTCCCCAGTTGCCTATATATCTAAATCCTTCTTGTTTGGAGCCATGTATTAAAGTTGATTATGTGACACAGCCTTTCTGCCCCAAGAACAGGTAGAACTTCTGTGAATGCTATATATAGGATTAGCAATGGGTTGGAGTTTCTCTCACAAAATCTGGAAGTCCTTCTGAATTGTAGAGGTATGGTTTCTAGCTAGGTCATTTGTACCCAAGTGGATGATAACATCAATTTTGGACCTCTCACTTTCTGACTAACCAGCAATTTGCTTTGTATTCCTGCTGACTGAAGAGCCTGGGAAGCATTTGGCCATATTCTTCCCTTTGAACCATGTTCCCAAGTTGGTGCCTATAATGGAATCACCAAGTAGTAGTAGTTTCCTCTTTTGTGTCAGTTTCTTTATATACAGGGCATTAGCAGTAGATTGGGCATTAACTAAATGAGAGGTTAGATATGATTGGTATCTCAGAGACATGGCGGAAGGAGGACAATCAGTGGGACACTGTGATACCTGGTTTCAAACCATATCGTAATGATACAGCTGATCAAATTGGTGGAGGGGTTGTGCTCTGTTAGAAAGGGCATTGAATCACAAAGGATTAAAGTTTTGCAGGAAACAGAATTTCCTGTAGAATCTCTATGGATTGAAATTCCTTGTAAAAAGGGGAAGGCGATGGCAGTGGGGTATACTATCGACCGCCTGGCCAGAATGAACAAATGGATGATGAAATACTCAAAGAAATCAGGGAAGCTGACAAAAGTTACAGAGCGATAATGGGTGATTTCAATTACCCCGGTTTTGACTGGGTCAGTGTCACGGCAGGACATGTTAGGGAGATAAAGTTTCTAGATGAAATAAATGACTTCTTCTTGCAGCAGCTAGTTCATGAACCGACCAGAGGGGAAGCCATTTTGGACCTAGTCCTTAGTGGATCACCAGATCTGGTGCAAGAAATAAGGGTCTTGGGGCCACTTGACAACAGTGATCATAGCATGATCGCGTTTGATTTAGTTAATGGAGGAGGGATGGTAAGGAAATCCACAGAACTACCTTGTAACTTTCGAAAGGGGGACTATGATAAAATGAGGAAATAGTTAAGAAAAAACTAAAAGGAGCAGTTGCAAAGTTTAAAGACTTACATCAAGCTTGGGTGGTGTTCAAAAATGCTATCTTGGAAGCCCAGACTAGCTGTATTCCATGCTTTAAAAAAAAGTGGAAGGAAGTCCAAAAAATTGCCAGCATGGTTTAAAGGTGAGGTCAGAGAGGCGGCTGTTGCCAAAAAAGCATCTTTCATGAAATGGAAAAAAGAGCCAAATGACAAAAACTGGAAACAGCACAAACACTGGCAAGTTAGATGCAAGGCATTGATAAGGCAGGCAAAGAGAGAATTTGAGAAGAAGCTTGCTGTGGAAGCAAAAACGTGTAATAAAGACTTTTTCAAGTACATTCATAGCAAAAACCTGTGAGAGTCATTTGGACCATTAGATGATAGCGGAGTAAAATGGGCACTAAAAGGGGACAAGGCCATAGCGGAGAGACTGAATGATTTCTTTGCTTTGGTCTTTACTGAGGAAGATGTAGGGATGCTACCCATGACTGTAGTGGTATTTAAAGGTGATACTGTGGAAGAATTGAAAGAAATATCGATACACCGGGAAGATTTATTACAACTATTTGATAAACTGAAGAGTAGCAAATCACCTGGACCGGATGGTATGCATTCAAGGGTATTGAAAGAACTGAAATATGAGATTGCAGACCTGCTATTAGTAATCTGTGAACTATCATTAAAATCATCTGTAATCTCCAGGAACAAGCAGGAATAAGTCCTCACATATGGGTACGTCGGTACCGACGGAGCCTGCGCGGGAAAGCTCCCCAGCTTCCTAGAATGGAAGCTTTTGGGACCTCCCACTGCACATGCGCACTGCCTTCCCGCCTTCCTGAACAGCTCTCCTCAGTTTCTCTTTTTCCGCGGAGCCAGCAGGTCGTGTATCTCCAGGAACAAGCAGGAATAAGTCCTCACATATGGGTACGTCGGTACCGACGGAGCCTGCGCGGGAAAGCTCCCCAGCTTCCTAGAATGGAAGCTTTTGGGACCTCCCACTGCACATGCGCACTGCCTTCCCGCCTTCCTGAACAGCTCTCCTCAGTTTCTCTTTTTCCGCGGAGCCAGCAGGTCGTGTATCCTGTCACCGCTGAAGAAATTGTAGTTTTTTGTTTTGTTTCTTTAGACCGCGTACCTGCCTTCCATACCGATACCGGTATCGCCGGTCTTCCTTTTTCTTTCTTAAAAAAATTATTTTCTTTTATTATTTTTTCAGCACTTGGTCACTTCAGTTAGGCCTTCAGGCCTACTTTAATTCTCCACATGGAGAAGCCAGCCCCTGGATTTAAGAAGTGTACCAAGTGTACTGCTGTAATATCAGTCACAGACACCCATGAATGGTGTCTTAAATGTTTGGGGCCTGACCACTCCATTCCGGACTGCCCTTCCTGCTCCCAAATGTCTAAGCGTGGGCTGCAGAACCGGGCCAACAAATTCCATGTGCTGTTTGCTTCAGAGAATCCAACATCACAGTCATCCAGGTCATCATCCCCGGATGGATCTCAGGTAACCAAACCTTCTGTGGGCAAGTCCTCAAAGAGCAAATCTCCTTCAAAGCATCGAGAGGCTCTTAGTTTTGAGGACCCTGCCCCAGCCAAACAGCCCCGGCGGGAAGCCCTACCTTCCAAAACGCCAATACAGGGGCTACAGGTTGACATCGATGGCACGGCCTCGACAGATCACCTGTTGGACTGCTCTGGGGTACCGGCCCATACCGGTACCGACATCCAGGCAGCCGTGGCGTCTATGGGCAATACTGTCCAATCCATGCAGCAGGCCGTCATGGCTTTCATTAAAGCTGCAACGCCATCGGTACCGCTTCCAGCGGTTCCGGGCCCGGTTCCGGTATCGTCCGCCATGCCGGAACCCAGGCCTTCCTCTTCTAAACGCAAATCGGTACCGTATGGGCTTTCGCTCCATACCGCTTCCATACCCGGTACGCCCGATGTCGATACCGATCGGTATGCGTATCGTGCGTTGGAGGAAACTAGAGAATACACCGATTCCTCTGAGGATTTTGTCTCCTCTGATGAGTCTGCAGAGCTCTCCCTTGACCTTCCTGAGGAACCTTCTTCTCCAAAAAGGAGAATGTCTCCTCCAGAGGATTTGTCCTTTCAGGACTTTATTTTAGAAATGGCTAAAGGCCTTTCTATCACTACCTCCTCTGAAAGGGAACCAAGGTCAAAAAGATTGGATATTTTAGGATACTCTAAGTCTCCTAAAGAAGCAGTTACTCTGCCTATCCATGAAATCCTTCAGGAACAATTGATGGATTTCTGGGAGAACCCTTTAACTCTGTCTCCTTATTCCCGTAGGTTGGACACCATGTATCGGGTCCCTCCTTCTCCTGGTTTTCAGAAAACTCAATTGCCTCACCACTCCATTGTGGTAAAGTCTGCAATGAAGAAGATCAAGAGTACTAAAAGGCACTCTTCTACACCTCCAGGAAGGGAATGTAAGACACTAGACTCTTTTGGTAGGAAAATCTTCCAGGCTAGTATGCTTATAGCCAGGATTAATTCCTACAGCCTCTATATGGGCATGTTCCTAGGGGAACTTGCCAAGAAAGTACGGCATTTTGCCTCCCTTATCCCTGAGGATAAACAGGAGGACTTCCTTTCTGTTGTGAAACAACTTTTAGATGTTTCTAAGTTCTCCAACAGAGCTGCCTTTGATTCCTTCGAAGGAGCCAGCAGAGCTTCTGGCATTGCTATCGCAGCCAGACGTCTGGCCTGGCTCCAGGCTTCTGATCTGGAACCCTGGGTTCTAGATGGCTTACGGAATCTGCCCTGTACAGGTGAGAACTTATTCGGTGCAGAGTGGCAGGTTAAGGCCACTCAAATGGACGCTGAAAATGCCACCTTAGAGAGACTTTCTAAGTCCACTTCTACTCCCACTAAGAAGAAGTCTTTCAAGAGGCCTTATTATAAGAAGGCCAGATATGCTTCCAATACTGGCCAGCAATCTTCTCAACCTCGTTTTGCGGCTAAACGTCAGCAAACGAAACAAGCAAGAGCAAAGCCTGCAGCAGCTACTGCAGCTCAACAGGCTCCACCCCCTCAGGGGTTTTGACTTGCCCCTAGAGAACTTGCCATTCCTGGTTCTGGACCAACCAGAACCTCTCACCATACCTGGAAGGTTAGCTCACTTTGCTCCCAGATGGGAACAGATCACAACAGAGCAATGGACCCTCTCTATCATCCGAGAGGGTTACAAACTTCATTTCTCCAGCCTTCCTCCTCATCACATGGTGAGACCCTTCAATTCTCCATCTCCTCTCCTAGCCCTGTTGGATCAGGAGATCTCTTCTCTGCTTGCCCAAGGGGCCATAGAAGAGGTTCCTCTTCATCAACAGGGGTCAGGTTTCTACTCCCCCTATTTTCTCATTCCAAAGAAGACAGGGGGATTCAGACCAATCCTAGATCTGAGAGAATTGAACAAATTTCTGTACAAGGAGAAATTCAAAATGCTCTCTTTGGGCATTCTCCTTCCATACCTTCAGAGTCAGGACTGGCTTTGTTCTCTAGACCTGCAGGATGCGTATACACATCTACTCATCCATCCCTCCCACAGAAAATATCTTCGCTTTCTGTTCAGGGGAAGTCATTACCAATACAGAGTACTTCCCTTCGGTCTCGCCTCTGCCCCAAGAGTCTTTACCAAATGCATGGCACTCGTAGCCGCATTTCTCAGAAGCATGGGATTTTCGTATTCCCATATCTGGACGACTGGCTCATTCGAGCTCCAACTCAGTCGCAGGCCCAGATTTCCCTAGACCGCACAAGGAACCTTCTGCAGTATCTGGGACTGGTGGTAAACCTTCCCAAGTCTCAACTCAGCCCTACTCAGTCTCTAGAATTCATAGGGGCCCGGTTGGACACCACCACTGCAAGAGCCTACCTTCCACTGGTTCGGGGTCAGCGTCTGCTGAGCTTGGCCTCCCAAGCCCAGTCCAGTACTCACTTGACAGCCAGGGAAATGCTACGCCTCCTGGGCCATATGGCCTCCACAGTACATGTGGTGCCCTATGCTCGTCTTCATATGAGAGCAGCTCAATGGACCCTGGCCACCCAGTGGACTCAGGCGTCGGGAGCACTCTCAGACCAAATACAAACCTCAAACTGTCTGTCTTGGTCCCTCCATTGGTGGATATCCACCAAGAATCTGTTGTTGGGGGCTCCCTTTCAGCCCTTGCTACCCCAAGCAACCCTCACAACAGATGCCTCCCAATTGGGGTGGGGAGCCCATCTGCTAACTCTCTCCACTCAGGGCACTTGGTCTCCACAGGAGGCCACCCTTCATATCAACCTCCTGGAACTGCGAGCAATTTACCTTGCCCTCAAGGTCTTCCATACCCTCCTTGCCAACCTGACTGTCCTGGTTCAGACAGACAATCAGGTGGCCATGTTTTACATAAACAAACAAGGAGGAACGGGCTCTCTGTCGCTTTGCAACGAAGCTCTCAGATTATGGGCCTTCGCCAGAGAGCACCAAATTCATCTGCTAGCAGTGTACCTTCCAGGAGTTCAAAACTCTCGAGCAGACAGGCTCAGTCGAGTTCTGCTGCCACACGAGTGGTCCCTACACGTGGACCAGATAACCAGAATCTTTCAGGAATGGGGGACCCCGGACATAGACCTCTTTGCAAGTCCGTGGAATGCCAAACTTCCCCGGTTCTGTTCCAGGACTCCATGTCAGGAAGCTCAGGCCACGGACGCCTTTCTCCTCCATTGGGGTCAGGCGTTCCTATATGCCTTTCCACCCATTCCACTGATTCCCAAGACTCTGTTCAAACTCCAGAGAGATCACGGCTCTATGATCCTCATAGCTCCACGCTGGCCACGCCAAGTGTGGTTCCCTCTGCTTCTACAGCTCTCCCAGGGATCCTCCCTGGACTTAGGAGCTGCACCAGACCTTCTGTCTCAGGAGGACGGGACTTTGTGGCACCCAAACCCCAAATCCCTACATCTCCGAGCTTGGTTACTGAAGGCTTAAGTCTTCAAGACTTTAATCTTTCTCAACCTGTGAAAGATATCCTTCATGCCTCTAGGAAACCTTCCACGAGGCGGTCTTATGCTTTCAAATGGAAACGTTTTTCCATTTGGTGTGCTCAGCAGGGCCTTGACCCTCTGGCACTTCCTTTGAATTCCCTCTTAGACTATCTCCTGCATCTTTCCAATGCAGGCCTTAAGACGAATTCTGTAAGAGTCCATTTAAGTGCTATTTCAGCATCCCTGAAACCTGTAAATGGACAACCTATCTCCTCTCATCCTCTTGTTGCAAGATTCATGAGAGGCCTGACCCTCACTAAACCTCCCATCAGACCCCCCCCGGTCGCATGGGATTTGAATCTAGTGCTTGGTCAGCTTATGAAGCCACCTTTTGAGCCGTTATTTTCTACCTCCTTGAAATTTCTTTCCTGGAAGGTATTATTCCTAATTGCAGTCACTTCCGCTCGTCGCATCAGCGAACTGCAGGCTCTAGTGGCTAATCCACCTTATACAAGATTTCATCATGACAAGGTGGTCCTTAGGACGAATCCCCACTTTATGCCTAAAGTGGTCTCGCCTTTTCATCTTAATCAAGAGGTATATCTACCTGTATTTTTTCCGGCTCCTCATGCCTCCAGTGCAGAGAGGAACCTTCATACTCTGGATTGTAAAAGAGCCCTAGCCTTTTACCTTAATAGGACTCAGCCACATCGAAAGTCTTCTCAACTTTTCGTGGCTTTCGATCCTTCACATTTGGGACTTCCAGTCTCCAAGCGTACACTTTCCAATTGGATTGCTCAGTGTATTTCCTTTGCTTACCAGAGTAAAAACATTTCTCTGGAAGGCCATGTCACAGCTCACAATGTGAGAGCCATGGCAACTTCTATGGCTCATCTGCACTCTGTTTCCATTGATCAGATCTGTCGAGCCGCTACCTGGGCCTCGGTTCATACCTTCACAGCCCATTACTGTTTGGACAAAGACTCCCGCCGGGATGCCTTGTTTGGCCAGGCTGTCCTCAAACACCTGTTCCATTCTTAGACAACTCCTGCCCACCTTCCCAGGATGGATGCCTGAGATCCATACGAAGATGGCGAACCTTGACAGGGGATCCCACGCATCTAAGCTAGGGAGTCCCCATATGTGAGGACTTATTCCTGCTTGTTCCTGGAGATAGCACAGTTACTTACCTGTAACAGGTGATCTCTGGGAACAGCAGGAATTAGTCCTCACAACCCACCCACCTCCCCTAGGAGTTGTATCTTTTATCTATCTATCTTCCTGTCCTCTCTCTATTGACTCAGCTATAAACTCGAAACTGAGGAGAGCTGTTCAGGAAGGCGGGAAGGCAGTGCGCATGTGCAGTGGGAGGTCCCAAAAGCTTCCATTCTAGGAAGCTGGGGAGCTTTCCCGCGCAGGCTCCGTCGGTACCGACGTACCCATATGTGAGGACTAATTCCTGCTGTTCCCAGAGATCACCTGTTACAGGTAAGTAACTGTGCTATACCTGAAGATTGGATGATGGAATGGAAGAATAGCCTAATGGTTAGAGCACTGGCTTGGGAGCCAAGAGACTAGCGTTCAATTCACACTATCACTCCTTGTGGCCTTGGGCAAGTCACTTAACCCTCCATTGCCTCAGAAAATTCCATGTTATCAATGTCCCTGTTTAATGTACATTACCAAGTTTAAGTTATAGTGTAAACTGCTTTGATTGAAATGTTAAAGCAGTATAAAAGACCTGTTAAATAAAATAAAATAAATAAAGATAAATGGCCAATGTAACAGCCAGTTTTTAAAAAAGGGTTCCAGTGGTTATTCAGGAAACTACAGACTGGTGAGCCTAACGTCAGTACCGGGAAAATGGTAGAAACCATCATAAAGAACAAAATTACTGTACATGTAGATAGTCATGGCTTAATGGGAGACAGCCAACATGGCTTTAGACAAGGAAGATCTTGTCTTACTAATCTGTTATGTTTTTTTGAAGGTGTGAATAAACAGATAGACAAAGGCGAGTCGGTTGATACAGTGTATCTGGACTTTCAGAAAGCCTTTGACAAGGTCCCTCGTCAGAGACTTTTGGCAGAACTAAAAGTCATTGGATAGGAGGCAGTGTACTATTGTGGATCAGGAACTGGTTAAAAGATAGAAAGCAGAGGGTAGGGCTAAATGGCCAATTTTCCCAATGGAGAAAGGTGAATAGTGGAGTACCCCAGGGATCTGTGCTGGGTCCGCTGTTTTTTTACATATTCATAAATTACCTGGAAAAGGGACTAACGAGTGAGGTTAGCAAATTTGCAGATGACACAAAACTATTTATAGTTGTTAAAACCCATGAGGATTGTGGAAAATTGCAAGACTGGACATCCAAATGACAGATGAGATTTAATGTGGACAAGTGCAAAGTTATGCACCTAGGGAAGAACAACCCAAACTATGGTTACACGATGCAAGGTTCCACATTAGGAACCACCATTCAGGAAAAAGATTTAGGCATCATCATGGATAACGTGTTAAAACCCTCTGCCCAGTGTGCAGCAGCTGCCAAGAGAGCAAATAGAATGCTAGGTATCATAAGGAAAGGAATGGAAAATAAAACAAAGGATATTATAATGCCTCTGTATCGTTCCGTGGTGCGACCACAACTTGAATATTGTTTGGAATTCTGGTCGCCGTATCTTGAAAAGGATATAGCTTTAATAGAAAAGGTACATAGAAGAGCCACCCAAATGGTAAAGGGGATGGAAGGATACCCCTGTGAAGAGAGGCTAAAAAGATTAGGGCTCTTCATCCTGGAAAAGAGATGACTGAGAGGGAGATATGATAGAGGTCTATAAATTAATGAATAGAGTGGAAGGAGTAAACGTAGATCGATTGTTTACGTCATTAGAATATAGAAAGAGTAGGGGACATGCAGTAAAACTACAGGGTAAGCTATTTAAGACTAATAAGAGAAAAAAATGTTTCACTCAACGTGTAATCAAACTCTGGGATTTGTTACTAGAGAATATAGCATTTAAAGGTGCAGAAGAATTGAAGGAAATATCGATACATCAGGAAGATGTATTACAACTATTAGATAAACTGAAGAGTAGCAAATCACCTGGGCCGGATGGATACATCCAAGGGTGTTGAAAGAACTGAAATATGAGATTGCAGACCTGCTATTAGTAATCTGTGAACTATCATTAAAATCATCTCTAATACCTGAAGATTGGAGGATCGCCAATGTAACACCAATTTTTAA
Source organism: Ichthyophis bannanicus (assembly GCA_033557465.1). Taxonomy (NCBI): domain Eukaryota; kingdom Metazoa; phylum Chordata; class Amphibia; order Gymnophiona; family Ichthyophiidae; genus Ichthyophis; species Ichthyophis bannanicus. The sequence goes on along the minus strand of CM066036.1, from coordinate 50,466,409 downwards.
AAAGGGTTCCAGGGGTGATCCGGGAAACTACAGACAGGTGAGCCTGACATCAGTACCGGGAAAAATGGTAGAAACCATCATAAAGAATAAAATTACTCAGCATGTAGATAGTCATGGCCTAATGGGAGACAGCCAACATGGCTTTAGACAAGGAAGATTTTGTCTTACTAATCTGTTATATTTTTTTGAAGGTGTGAATAAACAGGTGGACAAAGGTGAGTCGGTTGATATAGTGTATCTAGACTTTCAGAAAGCCTTTGACAGGGTCCCTCATCAGAGACTTTTGGCAAAACTAAAGAGTCATGGAATAGGAGGCAGTGTACTACTGTGGATCAGGAACTGGTTAAAAGATAGAAAGATAAATGGCCAATTTTCCCAATGAAGAAAGGTGAATAGTGGTGTACCCCAGGGATCTGTGCTGGGTCTGCTGCTTTTTGACATATTCATAAATGACTTGGAAAGTGGAACAACGAGTGAGGTTATCAAATTTGCAGATGACACAAAACTATTTAAAGTTGGTAAAACCCAAGAGGATTGTGGAAAATTGCAAGAGGATCTTGATGAATTGGAAGAGTGGACATCAAAATGGCAGATGAAATTTAACGTGGACAAGTGCAAAGTTATGCATCTAGGGAAGAACAACCCAAACTATGGTCACACGATGCAAAGTTCCACATTAGGAACCACCACCCAGGAAAAAGATTTAGGCGTCATTGTGGATAACATGTTAAAACCCTCCGGCCAGTGTTCAGCGGCAGCCAAGAGAGCAAATAGAATACTAGGTATCAAAAGGAAAGGAATTGAAAATAAAACAAAGGATATTATAATGCCTCTGTATCGTTCCATTAAGCAACCATACCTTGAATATTGCGTGCAGTTCTGGTCACCGTATCTTAAAAAGGATATGGCGTTATTAGAAAAGGTACAGAGAAGAGCCACCAAAATGGATGAAGGATATCTCTATGAGGAAAGGCTTAAAAGGTTAGGGCTTTTTTAACTTGGAAAAGAGACGGCTGGGGGGAGATATGATAGAGGTCTATAAATTAATGAATGGAGTGGAACGGGTAATCGCAAATTGATTGTTTACATCGTCAGACTAGGGGACATGCAATGAAGCTGCAAGGTAACCTATTTAAGTCTAATAAGAGAAAATATTTTTTCACTCGACGTTTAATCAAATTCTGAAATTTGTTACCAGAAGATGTAGTAAAAGCTGTTCTCCAGGACCAAGCAGGAAGTCAGTCCTCACATATGGGTGACATCGACGTCGATGGAGCCCTTGAGGAGCATTTCCCCAGCTTTCTATGAAAGCCTTTGGGAATGCAGGCACGCATGCGCGGTCCCCTTCCCGCCTAAAGGTGCCACCTTGCTCAGTCTCTCTTTTTCTGTGAAGCCCGTCGAACGTGTGTCCTAGTCCTCCCGGAAAATAGTTGGATTTTTTCGCCATTCCTTCGCTATTTTTTCTCCGGTTCGACGCCGGTTCCCCTCCCGCCGGGTTCGGTACACCAGTATCGAGCCCGATCTTATTTTTTCGGTTTTTGCCCTTTGTGGCTGGCGTTTGCGCCCTTTTTTTCTTTTTCCCTGGAAGGCCGGTCCTTTGACCTCGCGGGGACTCTTTTTTTCCCCAATGGCTTCCAGTGGTTTCAAGAAGTGTGATCGGTGCAAGAAACTAATGTCTCTCACCGACACACACAACTGCTGCCTTCGGTGCCTGGGTCCTGACCACGATCCTAAGATCTGTGGACCATGTGGAAAGATGTCCTCCAAGGCGCTTCGAAGTCGTCAGCACCAAAAGGAAAGGCTTTTCTCCGACTCGGCCTCCGGCCGGGCCCGGACCTCATCTGAGGCCTCGACATCTCGGGAATCTGATCCCAAGCACCGTCGGGGCTCCTCGGACAGGGGGTCCCCCGACCGGGAACGAAAGAGGAAGAAGTGGCTCGCGAGGGCGTCGGAGGAGGAGGTCCCTGGCTCCTCGAGAGCTAGGTTTCAGACCCCCGACCGCCGCCCCGGGCCCATGGAACAGGAGAAGCCTCCAAAAGTAACTCGTGTGGAGCCGGAGTCTGCTGGACACAAGTCCTGTAGTCCTCGTGGACTCTCCTACCAGAGAGCCGACATCGGGCCCGGCGCCACTGGGGCCCAAGTCAGTCGGTGGCTGCGGAGTCTCCTGATCTGGGTTTCAGGCTGACAGCCTTGGAGTGCAGATTGTCTGCCTTCATGGAACAGCAGCGGGCGCTGATGGCCAGCCTGTCTGGCGAATCTGCCCCGGCCACCGGGACATCGAAGTCGACCCCAGAGACCGAGCCGATATTCGAGACCATGAAGGCCCGAGGTTGACCTCGGTCGCGGTCTCCCTTGACCTCCCGCTCTGGACCGAGGACGTCGACGCCGGTGCCTTCGGCATCGGGGTGGGTGCTCACAGGCCCCGCGCGGTCAGAGCCCGATTCCTCATCGGACGAGTCTGCCTGGGAGACGGAGGACGAGGAGTCCCGACACCTTCCGGACTCGGTGCGTCCCGTTGGACTCACCGCAGTCTGAGCCCCGGAGTAGATCCCTTCCGGAGGATACCCGGTTCTCGGAGTTCGTCCGGGATATGGTCACCTGCGGACCCCGAGGAGGAGCCTCGAGGCCCTACAGTATGACTCTCCTCCGAAGGAGGCCTTTACTGTTCCGGTTCTTCCGATGCTGGAACGGCTCTTCTTCCGGATGTGTGAGGCACCGGCCTTGGCGCCGCTTCTAAGCAAGCGGGTCGATTCCATCTATCAAATCCAGAAGAGCCCTGGCTTTCAGAAAGCGCAGCTACCACACCATTCCATGGTGGTGGAATCGACCATGCATCGCCTGAAAAGTCAGAATATGCACTCCGCAGGGAGGCCCGGAACCTGGATGGTTTTGGTAAAAGCTGCTTCCAGGGCTCGATGCTTGCTTGCCGTGTCCAGTCTTACCAGCTGTACATGGGCATATACTTGCGGGACCTGGCCGGGTTCTCTGCTGGTCTCTCTGGGGAACCCTTGCAGAGGTTCAAGTCCTTGTCCTCGGGGATAGGGGAATGCTCCAAGTTTATGTCCCGCGCTGCCTACGATGGCTTCGAGGCTTCGGCCCGTGTTGCGGCAGCCAGCATCGTGGCTCGACGCCAGGCATGGCTGCAGTCATTGGACCTTGAGCCATGGGTTCAGGACAAGTTGGTCGATGTCCATTGCCGAGGTGAGAACCTTTTTGGCAAGCCCTTGACCGAGAAGGCCGCACAGCTCGAAACCGAGCACCTCACGAGGACAAGGCTGTCTAGAAAGACTTCTGCCCCTTCTCACAAAAAGAAGGGCTCGGGTAAAAAACCCTTTTACCCGAGGAAGGGCACTGCCTACAAAAAGTACCCACAGTACCAGGCCTCCCAAGCTCCCCCTCAGGGTCAGCAGGCCAAGGGGCAGGGTAATGGGCCCCGTAGGCAGAGGACTCCCAAGCCTCCGGCCCCTGCTCCCACTCAGCAGGGTGGGGTTTTTTGACTCCTTAGGCATAGCCTCTCCGTCCCTGCTCTCCCAACCCTGCACAGGTGGTCGACTTACCCTGTTTGCCCACAGGTGGCCACTCATCACTGGAGACAGTTGGGTGCTAAGCATCATCCATAAGGGCTATATGCTACGCTTCCAACAGCTGCCTCCTCCTCCATACTTCCCAGGGGAGCCTCCAAGGCCTCCCCTGCACACAGATCTTCTCTTTCAGGAGCTCCAAGGTCTGTTGCGAGACAAGGCAGTGGAGCCTGTGCTTCCCCACCTCCAAGGTCCGGAGTTCTACTCCAGGTACTTTCTCGTACCCAAAAGAACCGGTGGCCTCCGGCCTATTCTCGACCTCAGAAATCTCAACAAGTTCCTAGAGAAAGAGAAATTCAAGATGCTTACTCTTGGAACACTGCTGCCCTACCTCCAGCAGGGAGATTGGCTATGCTCCTTAGATTTAAAGGATGCGTACACTCACATCCTCATTCATCCAGACCGGTTCATTGTGGGAGGAAACCATTATCAGTACAGAGTACTGCCTTTTGGCCTCACCTCCGCTCCCAGGGTCTTTACCAAATGCCTGGCAGTGGTGGCGGCCTACCTGAGAAATCAGGGTATCTTTGTCTTCCCCTATCCGGACGACTGGCTCATCAGGGGTCAGACATGCCAGGAGGCCAGACAAGCCACCCTCCGAACTATTGCTCTTCTTCAAAACCTGGGGTTTGTCATAAACTTCACAAAGTCCACTTTGCTCCCCTTCCAGAACTTGGAGTTCATAGGGGCAAGGTTGGACTCTCTGCTGGCAAAGGCATTCTTGCCAGAAGACAGAGCCCAAAGACTGATATACTTGGCAAACCAGTTTCTCAGCAGCTCACTGGTCTCCACCAGACTCTGCCTGAGGCTTCTTGGCCACATGGCTTCGACAGTACATGTGACCCCCAATGCCCGGCTCCATATGAGGCCTGCACAGTGGTGCCTTCGAACTCAGTGGACACAGGCCACAGGCAGCCTCAGAGACAGAGTAAGGGTGTCCAGACAATTTCTGAACTCCCTCCGCTGGTGGCTGCACCCACCCAATCTACTGCAAGGGGTGCCTTTTCAGATTCCTGGGTTCACAGTGGTGTTGACCACGGATGCCTCCCTGCAAGGCTGGGGGGCTCATTGTCTAGGCAAGTGCACCCAGGGCCTGTGGTCTCCCTGGGAGGCCACACAGCAGATCAATCTACTGGAACTCAGGGCTATTCGTTTAGTCCTCAAGACTTTCTCTCAAACACTGGCTCATCAGTCTGTCCTAGTTCAAACAGACAACCAAGTAGCCATGTTTTATGTGAACAAGCAGGGCAGAACTGGGTTCAGGCTCTTTGTCAGGAGGCACAGGACCTTTGCTTGTTTGCTCTCAGGCACAACATGCTCCTCAAGGCAGTGTATCTACCTGGCCAGGACAACTACCTGACAGACAGGTTGAGCAGGATTCTGCAGCCCCACGAATGGCAGCTCCATCCCTTAGTGGTTCAGAAGATTTTCCTGAAATGGGGACTTCCAACCATAGATCTGTTTGCCAGTCCATCGAACAAACAACTGACAAGGTTCTGCTCCAGGCAACCGCATCCTCTGCGGCTGGCAGCAGATGCTTTTCTGATTTCCTGGTCCCAGACCCTATGCGTTTCCTCCCACGCCCCTGGTGGCCCGAACCCTGTTCAAAATTCTTCAGGACAAGGCCTCGGTCCTGCAGGTGGCTCCCAGATGGCCGAGACAGCCTTGGTTTCCACTTCTGCTTCAGCTGGCAGTGGATCCTCCTCTGCCTCTGGGGTGGCAACCCTACCTTCTCTCTCAAGATCAGGGTTCCCTTCTGCACCCAAATCTCAGATTTCTCAATTTGATGGCATGGAGGCTGCAAGGGTAGTTTTGGCTCCCTGGGGCCTACCTCAGGAAGTTGAGGAGGTTGTCCTAGCCTCTAGAAAGCAGTCCACTAGGAAAACCTATGCCCTGAAATGGAAAAGGTTTTCTGTGTGGTGTCAGCTACGTACAGAAGATCCTTTCTCCTGTGCTGTACCAGTAGTGCTTCAGTACCTGCTGCACTTATCAAATCAGGGACTTAAGTCCAATTCTGTTCGGGTCCACCTCTCAGCTCTAGCAGCTCACCACTCACTGGTGGAAGGACATTCTCTGTCGGTTCACCCCTTGGTGTCCCGGTTTCTCAGAGGCTTGCTCTTGCTCAAGCCTCCAATCCGTCCTCCTGCTGCTGAGTGGGAGTTGAATGTGGTCTTGCAGCAACTGACTCGCCCACCTTTTGAGCCGATGGCTATTTGTCCTCTCCGCTTCCTGTCCTGGAAGACACTCTTCTTGGTAGCCCTAACCTCGGCCAGGCGAGTGAGTGAGCTTCAGGCCCTGGTCTGTGACAGGCCTTATACCCGCTTCTATAGGAACAGGGTAGTCCTTAGGACTCATCCAAAGTTCCTCCCTAAAGTTGTCTCCTCCTTCCCCCTTAACCAAGAGGTGGTTCTTCCAACATTCTTCCCTAGGCCTCATGCAAGCCAGGCTGAAGCAGTTCTGTATACCCTGGACTGTAGGAAGGCCTTATCCTTCTACCTTGACCGTACGCAGGGACATAGAAGGGCTACTCAGCTCTTCATATCTTTTGACCCTAATAATTTGGGGTTAGCTGTGTCCACCAAGTGTACCTTGTCCTCCTGGGTGGCTGACTGTATTACCTGGGCTTACAGGGCGGCTGACCTTCCTTTGCAGGGTCGGGTCACAGCCCATCGTGTCAGGGCAATGGCTGCCTCAGTGGCTCACCTCCGCTCTGTACCGTTGGTAGACATCTGCAGGGCTGCAACTTGGTCCTCAAGCCAGACATTTGCGGCCCATTACTGTCTGGAGAGGGAGTCCCGTAGGGACAGTGCTTTTGGCCAGGCAGTACTCCAGAATCTCTTTGAGGTTTAGGCAACTCCTGCCCTCCAGCCCTCAGTTGGGCTACCGGTGGAGGTTCTTTCAGTGAAAAGCCTTTCTTTGATGCTGGGACTAGAGGGAGTTCTCTTGTTCAGCCTGGGTTCCCTGGTAGCTCAGAGCTAGGGAGTCACCCATATGTGAGGACTGACTTCCTGCTTGGTCCTGGAGAAAGAGTAGTTACTCACCTGTAACAGGTGTTCTCCAGGAGCAGCAGGAATCAGTCCTCACAACCCTCCCTCCTCCCCTGGGAGTTGCAGTTGTACATAGTTTATTTTTACATTTTTGTGTGCTGTTTTTAGCTATGTCATTTGACTGAGCAAGATGGCACCTTTAGGCGGGAAGGGGACCGCGCATGCGTGTCTGCATGCCCAAAGGCTTTCATAGAAAGCTGGGGAAATGCTCCGCAAGGGCTCCATCGACGTTGATGTCACCCATATGTGAGGACTGATTCCTGCTGCTCCTGGAGAACACCTGTTACAGGTGAGTAACTTCTCTTTAGTGTAGCTGGGTTTAAAAAGGGTTTGGACAAGTTCCTGGAAGAAAGGTCATAAAACATTATTAAAAGGGACCCGGGATATCACTACTTGACCCAAGCATTATGAAACCTGTTTCTTTTGGGGAGACCTCTAGGTAGTTATGACCTAGATTGGCCACTGGGCTTGATAGGCCTTAGGCTGACCCAGTATGGCATATCTTATGTTCTTTTGTAACTTTCTCGTTGAAGGGCACTTCATTTTCCACTAATTGTGCTTTTTGAATTTCCCAAGATAGAGAAGGCGTTATGCGGGGATATCTCTTGATGGCAAGGATGTCTCATTTTCTCTCCATTTAAAAAAACTTTTACATTTTTTTAAAAACGTTAGTCATTCATATATTTTGAATTAATGTGGCTGTTCAGGCAGACTGATGAAGTTGCTCAGTGTTTAGGAGTTTTAGGTTTGACCTTTATAATTTACTTTAGTCGACTGTTAGAGCTATAATTTGTGTATGCCCAAATCTAACCCATTTGGAGAAACTGCCCCCAGCAGACTCTGTTCCTATGCCCACTGGTGACACCTCATAACTTCAGAACAGTGGACTCACAGCATCGTCCAAAGGGGGTATCTGCTTCACTTCAATACCTTATCCCCCACCAGCTTCAGAGGGAACTACCTCACCCATATCCTTCAAAGCACTCTTTCAAGAGAAGAGGTGTCCACCCTGTTATCCCAGGGCACCATAGAAAGAGTTCCTCTTCCTCAATAAGTGATGGACTTCTACTCTTAATATTTTCTCATGGCAAAGAAAACAGGAGGATTCAGGCCCATCTTGAATTTCAGAGACATAAACAAGTTCCTGGTCCAAGAAAAATTCAAAATGATTTCCCTGGGAAGTCTTCTCCCATACCTCCAGAGGCATGATTGGCTATGTTCTCTATTCCTGAAGGAGGCATACTGTACATGCACTTACTGATCCATCCTCAGCACAGACAGTATTTGTGCCTCATTTTTCAGGGGAACCACTATCAATACCAGGTGCTGCCCTTAGCTCCCGGCTTAGCCTCTGCACCGCGAGTATTCACAAAATGCATGGCAGTAGTCGCTGCCTATCTCCACACTTTGCAGGTCTTCATTTTCCCTTACTTATCTGCTTGACTAATCAGAGGAGACTCTCCTGAGGAGCTAAAACTCTCCCTTCAGTGTACCATCATGATGCTCCAACATCTGGAATTTCTCCTAAACTTCCCAAAGTCTCACCTCACTCCAACTCAAAGTCAGGAGTTCATTGGAGCGTTCGTAGACACTCAACAGGCTGAGCTTTTCTTCCTCAAGATCGCTGTGCCCATCTCATCAAGCTGGTGAAAGACATGCATCAGCAGAGCCATATAAGAGCTCAAGAGATGTTACATCTGTTGTGACAGATGGCCTCTGCGGTCCATGTTGTCCCTTATGCTCAACTACAAATGCGACAAGCTCAATGGACTGTCTTCTCAGTGGATGTACGCAAAGGGGCTTCTCCAGGACCAAGCAGGAAATCAGTCCTCACATATGGGTGACGTTGGCGCCGACGGAGCCCCCGTGCGGAGCATTTCTCCAGCTTTCAAGGAAAGCCTTTGGGAATGCAGCGTGCATGCACGGTCCCCTTCCCGCCCAAGGGTGCCATCTTGCTCAGTCTTTCTTTTTCCGCAGAGCCCGACGGACGTGTGTTCGTGTCACCCTGGAAAAGTTGATTTTTTTTCTGCAATTTTCACGTTGTCTTATCCGTTTCGACGCCAGTTCCCCTTCCCGTCTGGGCTCGGTACACCAGTATCGAGTCCGGAGTTTTGATTTTTTTTTTTTTGTCCTTTGTGACTAGCGTTCATGCTCTTTTTGTGTTTCACTGGCAGCCCGGTCTTTTGACCTTGCAGGGGCCCTTTTTCCCCTGATGGCTGCCAGCGTGTTCAAAAAGTGTGATCGGTGCAAGAAACATATGTCTCTCACTGACACACATGACTGCTGCCTCCGATGCCTCGGGCCCGACCATGACCTGCTGGCCTGTGGCCCGTGCGGCAAAATGTCGTCGAAGGTGCTTCGGAGCCATCAGCATCAACGTGAGAGAATTTTCTCTGACTCCGCATCCTGCCGGGCCTGGACTTCGTCAGAGGCCTCGACATCTCGGGAGTTCGACCCCGAGCGCCGTCGGGGTTCCTCTGAAAGGGTGTCTCCCACCTGGGAGCATAGAAGGAAGAAAAAGCTCGCGAGGGCGGCATCGGTGGAGGCTCCTGGTTCCTCGAGGGCCAGGTCGCGTAGCCCTGACCACCGCCCCGGAATCTCGGAGTCGGAGAGGCCTTCCAAGCTACCTTGTGTGGAGCCGGAGTCCCCGAGTCACGTAAGTGCAGTTGTTCTTGTGGACACTCCTCCGGGGGAGCCGACGTCAGGCCCGATGCCATCAGGGCCCGAGAGTTGGGGGCTGCTGAGTCTCCTGAACTTGGACTCAGGTTGACGGCCTTGGAGAGCAGCTTGGCTGCCTTCATGGAACAGCAGCGGGTGCTGATCGCCGGTCTGACTGGTGCATCTGCCCCAACCACCGGGACCTCGACATCTAAGTCGACACCGGAGACCGAGCCAATCCTCGAGTCGATGAAGTCTCGAGTCGATCCTCCCCCTCGACCTCCTGTGCGGGGCCGAGGTCGTCGACGCCGATACCCTCGGGGTGGGTGGCTCCGAGGCCCACATGGCTAGAGCCGCTCGATTCCTCCTCGGAGGAGTCAGAGTGGGAGACAGAGGACGAGGAGTCCCTGGACAACTTCCGGACCCGGTGCGTCCCTTCAGACTCACCGGAGTCCGAGCCTCGGAGAGGGTCCCCCTCGGAGGATACCCGGTTCTCGGACTTCGTGAGGGACATGGCCAAACCCTTGACCTTCCCTGTGGACGCCGAGGAGGAGCCTCGAGCCGAGGAGCTCGATGCCCTCCAGTATGATTTTCCTCTGAAGGAAGCCTTTACTGTACCCGTTCCTCCGATGCTGGAACAACTGCTCTTCCGTATGTGGGAGGCACCGGCCTTGACGCCGGTTCTTAGCAAATGGGTCGATTCCATTTATCGAGTCTGTAAGAGCCCTGGGTTCCAAAAGGCACAGCTACCGCACCACTCCATGGTTGTGGAATCGGCCATGCATCGTCTGAAGAGTCAGAAGATGCACTCCTTGGTGCCCCCCGGCCGGGAGGCCCGGAACCTGGATGCCCTCGGTAGAAAGTGTTTCCAGGGCTCTATGCTATCTTGCCGTGTCCAGATCTACCAGCTGTACATGGGCATGTACCTATGAGACCTGGCAAAGTAGATTGCTGGGTTCTCAACTGGCCTCTCTGAGGAACCTTTGCAGAGGTTCAAGGCTTTGTCAACAGGGATTCGAGAGTGCTCAAAGTTTATCTCTCGAGCAGCCTATGATGACTTCGAGGCTTCGGCCCGGGTAGCCGTGGCCGGCATCGGTGCACGCCGTCAGGCCTGGCTACAGTCATCAGACCTGGAGCCATGGGTGCAGGACAAGTTGGTCGATGTCCCTTGCCGAGGTGAAAACCTTTTCAGTAAGCCCATGACTGAGAAGGCTGCGGAAATCGAGACTGAGACTCTCACCAGGACAAGGCTGTCCAGGAAGACTGCTGCCCCTTCTCAGAAAAGAAGGGCTCGGGAAAGAAGCCCTTTTTCCCGAGGAAGGGTGCTGTCTACAAATCCTACCCTCAATACCAGGCCTCTCCAGCTCCCCAACAGGGCCAGCAGGCCAAGGAGCAGGGGTATGGACCCCGTAGACAGAAGACCCCCAAGCCGCCAGCTCCGGCTCCTGCACAGCAGTGAGTGGGATTTTGACTCCCACAGCATAGCTGCTTCTCCACAGCTGGCTCCACTCAGCACAGGAGATCGGCTTACCCTGTACGCCTGCAGGTGGCCAACCAGCACAGGGGATACCTGGGTACTGAGCATAGTCCAGAAGGGCTACTTGCTCGACTTCCACCAGCTACCCCCCTCCTACTATCCAAGGGGGGCCCCCAAGAATCCCTCTACACAGGAACCTCCTCCTTCAGGAGTTGGCAAGTCTTCTAAATGAACAGGGAGTGGAACCGGTGCCTCACCTACTCCAGGTACTTCCTGGTACCAAAAAGGACAGGAGGTCTCCGGCCATCCTAGACTTGTGAAACTTAAACAAGTTTCTGGAGAGGGAAAAGTTCAAGATGCTTACCCTTGGGATACTGCTGCCCTATCTCCAGCAGGGAGATTGGCTATGCTCCTTAGATCTAAAGGATGCTTATACTTACATCCTCATCCATCCAGACCACAGACAGTATCTCAGATTTGTGGTGGGAGGAAACCATTTTCAGTACAGAGTACTTCCCTTTGGCCTAACTTCCGCCCCCAGGGTTTTCACCAAATGCCTGGCGGTGGTGGCGAACTATCTCAGGAATCAGGGAATTTTCGTCTTCCCATACCTGGACGACTGGCTCATCAGGGGCCAGTCTCTCCAGGAGGCCAGACAAGCCACTCTTCGCACCGTCTCTCTTCTTCAGCATCTGGGCTTTGTCATAAACTACGCAAAGTTCACTTTGCTCCCCTCACAAAACCTAGAGTTTATAGGGGCAAGATTAGACACCCTGCAGTCAAGAGCTTACTTGCCCGAGGACAGGGCCCACAGACTGAGGGACTTGGCCAACCAGTTCCAAAGCAATTTTCAGATCTCCGCCAGGCACTTCCTGCGGCTCCTGGGCCACATGGCATCCACGGTACATGTGACTCCGAATGCCCGTCTGCACATGCGTGCTGCTCAGTGGTGCCTCAGAGCTCAGTGGGCGCAGGCCACAGGCGACCTCTGAGACAGAGTAAAGGTGTCCAAACCACTTTTGGACTCCTTGCAGTGGTGGCTACATCTCCCAAACCTTCTCAGGGGGGTACCTTTTCAGGCCCCAGCACACACAAGGGTGCTGACGACCGATGCTTCCTTAAAGGGATGGGGTGCACATTGCCAGGGCACGTGCACTCAAGGCCTCTGGTCTCCTCGGGAGGCCACGCAGCAGATCAATCTGTTGGAGCTGCGAGCAATCTGCTTGGCTCTCCAGACTCTCATGCCCGCTCTCACCAGTTTGTCTTAGTTTAGACAGACAATCAGGTAGCAATGTTCTGTGTGAACAAGCAAGGGGGCACAGGGTCCAGACTCCTATGTCAGGAGGCGCAGGCCCTTTGCTCCTTTGCAGTCAAACATGGCATGTTTCTCAAAGCAGTTTATTTACCTGGTCAGGAGAACTTCTTGGCAGACAAACTAAGCAGGATTCTCCAGCCTTACGAATGGTAGTTGAATCCACTGGTGGTCCAGCAGATCTTTCTACGATGGGGAATTCCATCAATCGATCTCTTTGCAAGTCCATTGAACCGTCAGCTGCCCAGGTTTTGCTCCAGACATCCGCATCCCATGAGAATGTCAGCAGATGCGTTTCTGATCTCTTGGTCTACGGGCCTCCTGTATGTGTTTCCTCCCACGCCCCTGGTGGCCCAAGCTCTGTTCAAGATTCTATGGGACAAGGCCTCGGTGATTCTGGTAGCCCCCAGATGGCCGAGGCAACCGTGGTTTCCACTTCTTCTGCAGTTGACGGTGGAAACTCCATTCCATCTGGGGTTGCAACCCGATCTCCTGTCTCAGGATGAGGGTTCCCTTCTGCACCCCAATCTCAGATCCCTCAATCTGATGGCCTGGCTGCTGAAAGGATAGTGCTAGCTCCCTTACTTCTACCTAGGGAAGCTGAGGAGGTGGTCTTGGCCTCTAGGAGGCAGTCCACCAGAAAGTCCTATGCCCTCAAGTGGCGTAGGTTCTCAATATGGTGTGCTCAGCGCAATGAAGATCCTTTCTCCTGCCTTGTGCCAGTAGTACTACAATACTACTGGCACAAGGCAGTAGTATTGTAGCATGGTTCTCCTCTTATCTAGATAATAGGACACAAAATGTACGAATAGGTAATCAAACTTCTGATTCATACAAACTGGAAACCGGTTTACCTCAAGGATCAGCGTTATCAGCACTCCTATTTAACATATACATAAAACCTGTTTGCAATATCTTAAAAAAATTTGGTGTACTCTATCATCTATACGCAGATGATATCATGATGTACATTCCGTTCACGATTCCCAACTTACCGATGCAAACTCTGTCAGATTGCTTCAATGAAGTCACATCCTGGCTAAATACCCACAATCTCCAAATAAATCACTCCAAAACTGAAGTGCTAATCGTCACCAAAAACCAATCCTATACTCCACCTACACACATAACACTTCAAAACCAAGAAATTAAAATAAAAAATGAAGTAAGATATCTAGGTGTTATTCTAGATAAACACCTTACATTAGACACCCACATTAGAAACACCACAAAGAAAATCTATTTCAAACTCAAAATCCTTAAACAACTAAGACCCCTTGTATACATACATGATTTCATCAGCATAATTCAAGCCATCATAACCCCCCACTTTGACTTCGCTAACCTAATTTTATTGGGTATAACAAAACAAAACATTAAAAGAATTCAACTTGCCCAGAATGCAGCAGCTCGGATAATAACGAAAGTACACGCACATCAACATATAACACCAATACTAGAATCCCTTCACTGGCTGCCTATACAAAGTAGGATAGTATACAAAACATTGATAACCACATTTAAAACTCTAAACGACATGGCCCCAGTCACCCTAAGTAACCTAATCAGCAAAGAGCACTCAAAATCTACTCAAAGAAAAGGACAAACAAATAGACTAAAAACTCCCAAAGACTTCATAAAAGCAAATAAACTCACAAACAATAGAGCTTTTTCTCATGCAGCTCCAACAATCTGGAATTCCCTCCCAGATGATCTAAGATTGCTAACTGAGATCATCGAATTCCGCAAAAAAGTGAAAACCTCTCTCTTTTCTAAACATTACAACAACTCAGATCATCCCTCAATAGACTTAGATAATGGCTAACCAGTTTTTATCTAACAAATCCCAAATGACCTACACATACAATTCTTCATAGCTGATACTGTACTTTGAATAACGCTTAAGCCCCACATAATGTGTATTTGTACATAATGTATATAGTTTACACTGTTCTATACTGTTCTGTATTAACACTAGTTGTTTATCTTATTGTTATTTGGTCATATGATGTTTTATGTAAAACAAACTCCGATTTGTTAACTGTTGTTTATTGTGAACCGCAACTGAACTATGGAAGATGCGGTATATAAATCATTGTTAAATAAATAAATAAATAAATACCTACTTCACCTGTCAGACCTAGGCCATATGTCCACCTCAGTGCTCTATCAGCACACCACTCACCGGTGGAGAGTCAGTCTCTGTCGGTTCACCCCTTGGTGTCCCGCTTCCTCAGAGGCCTGCTTCTGCTTAAGCCTCCAATTCGTCCACCAGCCACTGAGTGGGATTTGAACGTGGTCTTGCAGCAACTTACTCGCCCACCGTTTGAGCCGATGGTTACTTGCCATTTACGCTTCCTTTCTTGGAAGGCGCTCTTCCTGGTAGCTCTTACCTCGGCCAGACGTGTGAGTGAGCTACAAGCTCTGGTTTCTGATAGACCGTACACACGGTTTTATAGGAACAGGGTGGTCCTACGGACCCATCCGAAGTTCCTTCCAAACGTTGTCTCCTCCTTCCTCCTCAACCAAGAGGTGGTTCTTCCGACATTCTTTCCCAGGCCGCATACCAGCCAGGCTGAAACAGTCTTGCATACCCTGGACTGTAAGAGGGCATTGTCCTTTTACATAGAACGTACGCAGGGGCACCGAAGGGCTACTCAGCTCTTTGTCTCCTTTGACCCTAATAAGATGGGGTTACCTGTCTCCAAGCATATACCTTGTCCACTTGGGTAGCAGATTGTATCGCCTGGGTGTACAAGGCAGCCGGTCTCTCCTTGCAGGGTCGAGTGACGGCCCACCATGTCAGGGTGAAAGCCGCGTCAGTAGCTCATCTCCGCTCTGTTCTGTTGGCAGACATCTGCCGGGCCACTACTTGGTCTTCAAGCCAGACTTTTGCGGCCCACTACTGCCTCGAGAGAGAGTCCCGAAGGGACAGTGCTTTCAGCCAGGCGGTACTCCGTAATCTCTTTGAGGTTTAGGCAACTCCTACCCTCCGGCCCTTGTGTTGGGCTACCGTACGGGGGCATTCTCAGAGGATATTCTTATCACGGATGCTGAGGCTATGTAGAGGGGGTCATTTTTCAGCTTTGGGTTCCTGGTAGCCTAGAGCTGGGGAGTCCCATATGTGAGGACTGACTTCCTGCTTGGTCCTGGAGAAAGAGTAGTTACTCACCTGTAACAGGTGTTCTCCAGGAGTAGCAGGAATCAGTCCTCACGACCCTCCCTACTTCCCTGAAGTTGCAGTCATATACTTTATTTTGTTTTTTTGCTATCTTTTAGCTATGTCATCAGACTGAGCAAGATGGCACCCTTGGTCAGGAAGGGGACCGAGCATGTCCCCTGCATTCCCAAAGGCTTTCCTTGAAAGCTGGGGAAATGCTCCGCACAGGGGCTCCGTCGGCGCCAACGTCACCCATATGTGAGGACTGATTCCTGCTGCTCCTGGAGAACACCTGTTACAGGTGAGTAACTATCTCAGAGACAAGATCCACATCACCCCTCAACTGACCAAGTCTCTCATCAGTGGTGGTGTTCTCCTACTCGGCGGTTCACCTTTTCAGATGCTTCCATCTTGATGCACCCTGATAACGGATGCCTCCAAACATCAAGCCCAGTATCCTGTTTCCAACAGTGGCCAATCTTGGTCATACATACCTAGCAGTTTCCCCAAAAGACACAGATTCCAGAATGCTTGTATTGGGTCAAGCAGTGATATCCCAGGTCCCTTTTAATAATGGTTTATGGACTTTTCCGAAGGGATCAGATACACAAGGAGCAAACTCCTGCAGATAGTCCAAGCAAACACAAGAGGCAGGAGACGTTGGATGAGCTGAAGGGTCTTTATTGCTGAAGGAGGAACCCCAACGCGTTTTGGCAACGCCTTCCTCAGGGGGAATATCACTTTAATTGACAACAGGAATATAATAAATAAGGTTAAAAAATAATTAATTAAAAACAATTGAAAGCACCGGCATGACATAAAACCATATAAAAACATAATAATATGATTATAAAGTAGATTAGTGGAGGAAACCTACGCAGGGCTGAGAGACCAACACAATATACAGAACAACATAGAACAACAATATTGGGACTAACTCTTAAATTGTAAACCATAAAAATGGTATGAATAAATAATGAATCATAAATATACCATGAAATAAATATAAATATAAATAGATATGAATATAAATATAAATAAGTGTAAATATAAATATAATGTCGACCATACAGAGAAAGCAACGAATAGTAAAAGACAATGTATAAAAGTATAAAAATATATATGTATAAACATAAGAGAAGACACAACAACAGTACTCCTAATACTAATTTGATCAAAATGCTAATACACTCTAACGAAATGCAAGATTATAAACATGAAAAACCATGCAATAAATACTTATAAGGATTTCTAACATAAAATTGTTTTAAAAATTATTAATCTAAGATTCTCTTAGTGGAAAATTATTTAACACGAAATTTACATATAAAAAATATATTTTTATATGTACAAATTTTTGATAAAAATCCTTAAATTAATTGTTTTAAAAGAAAAATTCTTTGAAGAGTTTTTTGGTTAAAATAAACATAAACATAAACATAACTAATATGGTGTACCAAGGACCAAAAAAGGTGTTAAAAAAGAAGAACAATGCTGGGGGGATGTGCTTGTATTAAGATGAATTAATTGTAACTTAATCATAAAAGTGGGAAACCTAATTAGAAGATAAAATCATGAAAAAACATTGGATCTTCTCATATACTATAGGTTTAATGACTGAAGACGCTGAGATGTGGCAACATCAAGTACATACCAATTTGTTGAAACAAAGGGCGCTAAGAGATGTTCTGTGACCATAAATTGTTACTACGAGGAAAGCGTTGTGAAGGCATAATGGGGGTGTAGCAATTAATTGATAAAACTAATAAAATATGCCATGTAAATTTAAAAATAAAGATAAAAGAAACAAATCAAACCCGTGTGTACCAGATTGATGTTGCAGTATGCACAGAAAAAGAGAATAGAGGTACATCTACATAAAATAGGAAGCAAAAAAAATGTGAACGGCAGGGAAAGGTGGATAAAATAGAGTATCTGTAATGACAAATGCTCTGAAAAACCTAAACACGGGAGCAACTAAGAACACAAGTACAATTAATGCAAAAAACTCAACACTTTTACATATGTCTCACATCATGAGTTATTACAAAAGACAATGTTGTATTGATCACGTAATACATAAATGAATGACAGCGTTAAAAGTTTCGCAAAGAGCAAAGGGTCAGATTAATAAAGGGGCATGTTGTTGGTACTGAAGCAACATAAAAACAAAGGAGACCTAAAGTATGTTTGTATAAAAACATGGAGTAGCGTGGAGGGCAGGCCATCTTTGCAAAAGTGAAAGTGCAGTGCCGCCAATTGTTTGAATATGCTGACGAACAGCGCGGATGGTTGAAAACATGGATATAACCACGCACTATTGTGATTATAGTAATGTTGTCAAAGAATAAAATGATAAAAGGAGTAAAAGGATACTAGTGATGTATGTACATCGTGGAGCAAATGTTGAGATACAACATACAGTGTTTAGTATTTCTCTTGTGAACACATTGAATACATCATGAAAATTGAGGCACTCACCCAGGTGCACGTTTCAGACACGTTGGTTTGAAAAGCTTCTTGCGTGTGAACTAGTCACATTATCACTAAGAACAAAGGAACATTATTGTAATGTGAATCAAGTAGAACAGAGATAAAAAACAATATGAACCACAGAATGAAAAGAAGGGGTATAACTCACAAGCCAGTTTGAATGAGCAAATGTAGAAACAAACCGTATAAAGTCAGATCCGTTGGAGACTGTATCACAATGATCGCATTTGGAGCAAATGAGAGAGGTAGTTTTTACTGAGCAGATATATAAAAGCCGATTTTCGCGCCAAAATCTATGTAACCCGATACTGGGGGAGGAGTTAACAACAGAGCCAATGACTAGCCATGCTGCCGACAAACCTGAAAGTAAGCCTTGAAAGTGAATGGTAAAAAGAGGGGACGCTGAAAAAACGCATTGCACATGTATATACAGGTGTAACTAAGTGTTTAGAATGAAGAAAAATGACCAAGAAGGAACTATTGTAATTCCATCACGATCCCGACCATGTAGTTTTAATTCAGATGCTACAACCAACTGTAATACAGATACCTTACCCAAGGAAAAGCTCAAAGATTAAAAATTAAAACATGCCGAATTAAATGAAATCACAAAAAACTATCCCAGGAAGACCGTTAAATCTGCTTCTTGGTTTAAACCGTATGGTTCCAAAGTGTTCAATTCATAAATGAAGCGTTGTTCAAACTTAAGTAGGGTTTTGTCCACATCGCCTCCTCTCCAATGCGGAACAACTGTTTTGATCACTGCAAATTTAATATCATTGATGCCATGGTTCTTCTCCAACCAATGGGAAACCAATGGTTTATCCGATTGTTTCCTTTGAATATTGCTTCTGTGCTCAATTATGCGGGTACGGACTTGTCTCAAAGTCTTGCCTATGTATAATTTTTCAAACAAAAAATATATTGTGGGTCTTACTGGAGCAAAAAATATGATAAACAAACAATACTCCTCTTCTCACTTACACAGAAATACTGATCTTTGGGAACAGGTCTCAGACTATAGTGGGGCGGGACCCAGGAGGTGAACCTCTGCTGTGGTCACCCAAACCCGTTTCTTGCATCAAGGACCCAAGCGTTCCCAAGACATTCAAAAAAAGCCTCTCTGGGCCACTAAACGTTACTGAACTTGGAGATAGACAAGTGTTGACCATTCAATTATAAAGTCCAAAGCAATCTGCTACTTTTTTAATTGTAGAAAAGCAAAAGGTCACTCAAACTTATCATGAGGTGTATAGTTAGACTTATCTTCGATCCCGACGTCAATCCCGCGCGCTGATACGTTTCACCGCACATCAGCGGTTTCTTCGGGGGATCCACTTCTCACATTAATTCAGTAGTGTATATAACCCTATGGCTATAATCATCCTCTTTTCATTCGGCCAACTCGGCTCTTAAACACAGTCGGCTTTCACCTCCACGTTTTCACCCGTGAAAACGTGGCATGCGCGGTGTTTTTTCACGGTTGAAAACGTGGAGGTGAAAGCTGACTGTGTTTAAGAGCCGAGTTGGCCGAATGAAAAGAGGATGATTATAGCCATAGGGTTATATACACTACTGAATTAATGTGAGAAGTGGATCCCCCGAAGAAACAAGACACCATTCACGTGAACAAATCAATCCATCTGCTTCCTTATTTTCAACTGAGCGTCGTCCATCGAGAGAGAATAATTATATTAAAAAACAGGATTTTCAGATGGACAAGTTATGGGAAAAAGAAATCTGTCCACAAGATCACCACAACGTCGGCCATACAAACCCAGGCATTCACCAAACAGACAATATCCACAACGGATGAGAACATACAGCCAGGGACTAATGGCCAAGAGACATCTCGATTGGGACCTTTGAATGTAGTTATCAATCTTTCCAAATACCAACTATCAGAAGCAGAATGAGAAGTTCTCAATAAAGGCCTTTCCATTGTACCTACTAAGTCTCATGATAAGTTTGCCATACATATCGAGGAGTTCAAATTTTTTCGCAAATTAAAAATTGTGGACTATTTTGACCAACATAAAACTGAAACAGTTGATCCCTCGGTTGTAAAGAAACCTTCCACATGGATCCCACCGTCCAAGCCTAATGTTATGATCTCTGCGTATGAGAATGTTGTTCTGAACAAAATTGATAGTTTATACAAAACAAACAACAAGAACCCTTATTATAATCTTACAGGTTCTCAAAAAGCGGCTCTTCAAAGCTTAAAGTCCAATCAAAATATTATTATCAAACCAGCCAATAAGGGCGGAGCTATAGTCATACAGGACAAGGATGCCTATGTGACAGAGGTCCTGCGTCAATTGAACGATACAGAATATTATTTAAAAATCTTTGATGATCCTATTGATGATTTGCGGCAAAAAGTGGACACTTTGTTGTATATTGGCAAGGAAGCGGGTTACCTCACTCCCAAAGAGATCACGTTCCTTACATGCTTCCCAAAATTCATAAATCCCTACAGAACCCCCCGGAGCGACCCATAGTGTCGGCAATTGGATCACTCTTTGAACCTCTATCTAAACTTCTTGATATATATTTGAGACCCTTTGTCGTACAGGCACCATCATACGTAAGAGACTCCACTCATATTATACAAATTTTACAAGACTTCTAAGGTCCTTATGATCAAGTGATTTTGGCCACATTTGACATCAGGTCACTATATACCAATATTCCTCAACCTGCCGCGTTGGAGGTGCTAGCCAACACCTTAATTAGAAGACCGAAACCAATACGCACACCGACTTTTTTTCTTACACAGTTGGCAGAATTGGTCATGACTGAAAATTATTTTTGTTTCAGAGGTATTTTCTACAGGCAAATCAAAGGGGTGGCCATGGGGTCTCCCATGGCACCTGATGTGGCAAATTTGTATGTCACTGATTTTGAGACTAAATTTCTGACATGTCATCCGTATCAATCGAATGTGCTCCTTTGGAAACGTTATATCAATGACGTTTTACTGATATGGAATGGGACAGTCACATTGTTACAAACCTTCCACACATGGCTCAATACATTGGACTCAAATTTACAATTTGAGGGAAACTATAGTATGGAAGAGATCTCATATTTGGACATCTTAATCAGAAAATCCAGTACAGGCTTTTCAACTACTCTATATCGCAAACCCACGGACCGTAACACATTACTTAAATATGATAGCTGCCATAATCCATCTTTCAAAAACAATCTACCAGTCAGTCAATTCCTAAGAATTAAAAGATTATGCACCGACAACACTGATTTTGAACAACATGCCAAGGATATGATAAACAGGTTTTCACAACGTGGGTATCCCCGAACATGCATTAAAAAAGCTTACCAGAGAGCACGTGCTACCGACCATGCTACTCTCCTAGGTAAGACGACACGCACACATACAGACAAAATTGTCTGTGCTTTGACTTTCTCGGGGTTCTCCAAAGCCATTGTTAACATTTTGAAACAAGAGTGGCATCTTCTTACCACCTTACCTTCTTTTGCCACTAAACGGCTGATGATCGCTTACAAGCGCACTTCAAATTTGTCTGACCTACTTGTCCCATCTGCTCTCACCATTCTCAGACCGTCCCCTACAGTTAAGGGCTACTATAGTTGTGGTAACTGTTCGGTTTGCACACATGTTATTACAGTTAAAAATAATTTTACACATGCAACTACTGGCCGTAAACTTTTTTTAAAGCAATATTCTAATTGTAAAACCACCAATGTCGTTTACCTTATTCAATGCCCTTGTCAAAAATTATACATAGGCAAGACTTTGAGACAAGTCCGTACCCGCATAATTGAGCACAGAAGCAATATTCAAAGGAAACAATAGGATAAACCACTGGTTTCCCATTGGTTGGAGAAGAACCATGGCATCAATGATATTAAATTTGCAGTGATCAAAACAGTTGTTCCGCATTGGAGAGGAGGCGATGTGGACAAAACCCTACTTAAGTTTGAACAACGCTTCATTTATGAATTGAACACTTTGGAACCATACGGTTTAAACCAAGAAGCAGATTTAACGGTCTTCCTGGGATAGTTTTTTGTGATTTCATTTAATTCGGCATGTTTTAATTTTTAATCTTTGAGCTTTTCCTTGGGTAAGGTATCTGTATTACAGTTGGTTGTAGCATCTGAATTAAAACTACATGGTCGGGATCGTGATGGAATTACAATAGTTCCTTCTTGGTCATTTTTCTTCATTCTAAACACTTAGTTACACCTGTATATACATGTGCAATGCGTTTTTTCAGCGTCCCCTCTTTTTACCATTCACTTTCAAGGCTTACTTTCAGGTTTGTCGGCAGCATGGCTAGTCATCGGCTCTGTTGTTAACTCCTCCCCCAGTATCGGGTTACTTAGATTTTGGTGCGAAAATCGGCTTTTATATATCTGCTCAGTAAAAACTACCTCTCTCATTTGCTCCAAATGCGATCATTGTGATACAGTCTCCAACGGATCTGACTTTATACGGTTTGTTTCTACATTTGCTCATTCAAACTGGCTTGTGAGTTATACCCCTTCTTTTCATTCTGTGGTTCATATTGTTTTTTATCTCTGTTCTACTTGATTCACATTACAATAATGTTCCTTTGTTCTTAGTGATAATGTGACTAGTTCACATGCAAGAAGCTTTTCAAACCAACGTGTCTGAAACGTGCACCTGGGTGAGTGCCTCAATTTTCATGATGTATTCAATGTGTTCACAAGAGAAATACTAAACACTGTATGTTGTATCTCAACATTTGCTCCACGATGTACATACATCACTAGTATCCTTTTACTCCTTTTATCATTTTATTCTTTGACAACATTACTATACGCACAATAGTGCGTGGTTATATCCATGTTTTCAACCATCCGCGCTGTTCGTCAGCATATTCAAACAATTGGCGGCACTGCACTTTCACTTTTGCAAAGATGGCCTGCCCTACACGCTACTCCATGTTTTTATACAAACATACTTTAGGTCTCCTTTGTTTTTATGTTGCTTCAGTACCAACAACATGCCCCTTTATTAATCTGACCCTTTGCTCTTTGCGAAACCTTTAACGCTGTCATTCATTTATGTATTACGTGATCAATACAACATTGTCTTTTGTAATAACTCATGATGTGAGACATATGTAAAAGTGTTGAGTTTTTTGCATTAATTGTACTTGTGTTCTTAGTTGCTCCCGTGTTTAGGTTTTTCAGAGCATTTGTCATTACAGATACTCTATTTTATCCACCTTTCCCTGCCGTTCACATTTTTTTTGCTTCCTATTTTATGTAGATGTACCTCTATTCTCTTTTTCTGTGCATACTGCAACATCAATCTGGTACACACGGGTTTGATTTGTTTCTTTTATCTTTATTTTTAAATTTACATGGCATATTTTATTAGTTTTATCAATTAATTGCTACACCCCCATTATGCCTTCACAATGCTTTCCTCGTAGTAACAATTTATGGTCACAGAACATCTCTTAGCGCCCTTTGTTTCAACAAATTGGTATGTACTTGATGTTGCCACATCTCAGCGTCTTCAGTCATTAGACCTATAGTATATGAGAAGATCCAATGTTTTTTCATGATTTTATCTTCTAATTAGGTTTCCCACTTTTATGATTAAGTTACAATTAATTCATCTTAATACAAGCACATCCCCCCAGCATTGTTCTTCTTTTTTAACACCTTTTTTGGTCCTTGGTACACCATATTAGTTAACCAAAAAACTCTTCAAAGAATTTTTCTTTTAAAACAATTAATTTAAGGATTTTTATCAAAAATTTGTACATATAAAAATATATTTTTTATATGTAAATTTCGTGTTAAATAATTTTCCACTAAGAGAATCTTAGATTAATAATTTTTAAAACAATTTTATGTTAGAAATCCTTAAGTATTTATTGCATGGTTTTTCATGTTGTTTATAATCTTGCATTTCGTTAGAGTGTATTAGCATTTTGATCAAATTAGTATTAGGAGTACTGTTGTGGTGTCTTCTCTTATGTTTATACATATATATTTTTATACTTTTATACATTGTCTTTTACTATTCGTTGCTTTCTCTGTATGGTCGACGTTATATTTATATTTACACTTATTTATATTTATATTCATATCTATTTATATTTATATTTATTTCATGGTATATTTATGATTCATTATTTATTCATACCATTTTTATGGTTTACAATTTAAGAGTTAGTCCCAATATTGTTGTTCTATGTTGTTCTGTATATTGTGTTGGTCTCTCAGCCCTGCGTAGGTTTCCTCCACTAATCTACTTTATAATCATATTATTATGTTTTTATATGGTTTTATGTCATGCCGGTGCTTTCAATTGTTTTTAATTGTTTTTAATTAATTATTTTTTAACCTTATTTATTATATTCCTGTTGTCAATTAAAGTGATATTCCCCCTGAGGAAGGCGTTGCCGAAACGCATTGGGGTTCCTCCTTCAGCAATAAAGACCCTTCAGCTCATCCAACGTCTCCTGCCTCTTGTGTTTGCTTTTTTATGGACTTTTCCACCAGGAACTTGTCCAAACCTTTTTTAAACCCAGCTACACTAACAGCTTTTACTACATCCTCCGGTAACAAATTCCAGAGTTTGATTACACGTTGAGAACACCACAGCAAGAATAATTCCAAGGAAATTCTCGTTAAACGCACATCACCCCGTACTATTAGAATGCCACTGGCTCCCCATTGCAGCAAGAATAAAATACAAGACCCTCACCACAGCATTCAAGGTCATACAGATTGCCTCCATCCCCTACTCTCACAACCTATAGACTTTGCAGACACACCTCCATTAATCTCCTATCTATTCCTACTAAGAAAGCCAAGATAAATTAAAGTACTTGCAAGTGTGCATTCTCCCTCTTTGCCCCACCCATATGGAATTCCTTACCATCTGTGGTTGCAACCATCTACGAGGTTGGACAGACAGAATTCCGGAAGAAACTGAAAACGTATGTGTTTCAAGATTACTATAATGCCCCCTCAGTATCTGCAGTCCAAACTAATGTACCCTAACCCACCCAATGATCTGAACCTCAAGATCACATAACCCATACCCTCTACAATGTGAATTCTATCATTTGTTAATACTTCAATGCATATAGCTTTTTCAAATGTTAAAAACAAATTAATTTATATGTTCCATATATTGTCAAACAGTTTACAGTTTATTGTAAAACAGTGTGCACCCTGCCCTGTTAATGTTTTACATTATTTATAAACCGCTTTGAATAGCAGAAGGGAGATATAAAAGTAGTTTTAAATAAAGAAATAAATCTGAACAACCTAACCACATAGGGACTGTGGACAAAACAGGAATTTGCTTTACAGATCAACCTGCTAGAACTACGGGCACTAACAAATGCCCTTAGGGGTTTTCAACCCTAACATTCGGGGCAACAGGTATTAGTCAGGACAGACAACCAGGTTACCATGTTTTTTGTGAACAAACAGGGAGGGACAGGATCTTATCCCCTATGCGAGGAAGCGCTTTGCCTGTGGTTCTTTGCCCTCGCACACCGCATTCACCTCAGCGTTGTACCTACCGGGTGTGCTCAGTGTCCTTGCAGACAGGCTAAGCCATATCCTACATCCTCACAAGTGGACCTTACATCGGCAGATGGCTGCTTGGATCTTCCAAACGTGGGGAACCCCACTCATAGATCTTTTTGCCACTCCGCAGAACACACAGCTTCCACTCTTCTGCTCCAGGGTTTCGTCCCTGCAGCGACAGGCCCTGGATGCCTTCCTTCTCCACTGGGGACAGGGTCTGCTCAATGCATTTCCTCCCATCCCCTTGATACTCAAAATGCTTTTTAAGCTACAGGCTGACAAGGGCTCCATGATCCTTATAGCCCCTTTTTGGCCCCGTCATCTTGCGCAGACTCAACCTCTCAGACTCAGATGTGTGCCCGAGCTCCTCTCTCAGGACCAAGGGATGCTTCTCTATCTCAATCTTCATTCCCTTTGCCTCACAGCATGGCTGCAGAAGGGATAGTGCTAGATGGCCTTGACATGCCACAGGAGGTCAAAGATATCTTTCTTTCATCAGGCAAGGAGTCCACTAGGCGATCTTATGCCTTCAAATGGCAAAAGTTTGCCCTCTGGTACTCTCCAAAGGGCATTGACCTCTTTGCCTGCCCAGTGGAGACCCTTCTACAATATCTCCTCCACTTGTTCTTGGCAGATCTTAAGACTAACTCAGTGAGAGTTCTTCTTAGTGCCATTGCGGCCTCTCACAAACCACTGGGTGGACAGCGTATCTTCTCACACTCCTTAGTAGCACTCTTCATGCGTGGTCTCCTACTGTCCAAGTCACCCATTAAGCCGCCTTCGATGGCCTGGGACTTCAACGTGGTTCTAGCTCAACTTCTAAATCCTTCTTTTGAGCCTTTAGCCACCACTTCATTGAAGTTACTGTCTTGGAAGGTAATCTTTCTCATCGCCGTCACATCAGCGTGCCGTATCAGCGAACTGCAGGCTCTGGTGCTGGTTCCACCATATACCTGGTTCCACCATGACAAAGTGGTTCTCCGTACTCATCCGCATTTCCTTCTGAAGGTAGTCTTTTCCTGCCATCTAAACCAATCGTAATCCTCCTGATTTTCTATCTGAGACCACATGCATCTCAAGCTGAAGCAGCGCTACATACCTGACTGCAAACGAGCACTGGCTTACTACTTGGCTAGAACTAAGGTTCACAGAAAGTCCTCTCAGTTATTCATTTCCTTGATCCCAGTCACCTTGGACTACCGATGACAAAACAAACTCTATCCAGGATGGCAGATTGCATTTCTTTTGCTTATGCACAAGCAGGACTCTCCCTGGAGGGTCATGTTATGGCTCATAATGTGCAGGCAATGACAACCTCCATAGCCAACCTCCGTTCAGTGTCCATTGAAGAGATTTGTTGGTCAAATACCTGGCCCTCCATTCATATTTTTGCTGCACATTACTATCTGGACAGGGACTCCTGTCGGGATGCCGTCTGTGGCAAAGCTGTACTCCAGCACCTCTTTGGAACTTAAACACAACTCCTACCCTCCATCCTGGACTTCTACAAGAGACCAGACTATCATTAGAAGTAGTATAGCCGCCTGGAATTGATCCCAATGGGCTACATCGTGTCCACACTTTTCAGCTCTAACCTTTAGTCTATCCCCCTTATGCCAGTCTGGTACCTGGGAGCTAGTGAGTCCCATATGTGAAGACTGCATTCCTGCTTGTTCCTGGAGATAGTGTAGTTGCTCACTTGTAACAGGTGATCTCCAGGAACAGCAGGAATCAGTCTTCACAACCCACCCTCCTCCCCTAGGAGTTTTGCGGTTGGTTTATTTTTTTCTCTTCCTCTCGGCTACAAACTCAACAGAGGAGATGAGTTGGGAAGGCGGGAAAGCGGGAAGGCAGGAACGGTGGAGTGCTCCCAAAGGCTTTCCTATTGGATGCTGGGGAGGATTCTTGTGCAGGCTCCATTGGTACCGACGACAACCATATGTGAAGACTGATTCTCCAGGAACAAGCAGGAAGTCAGTCCTCACATATGGTGTGATGTCGACAGAGCCCCCATGCGGAGCAAATCCCCCAGCTTTCAAAGAAGGTGTTATCCTAGATACTCATCTGACGATGAACACTCACATCAGAAACACCATAAAGAAAATATACTTTAAACTTAAAATCCTTAAACAATTACGCCCGTTAGTACACCAACTAGACTTCATTAATATAATCCAAGCTACAATAACACCGCACTTTGATTTTGCCAACCTAATTCTTTTAGGTATAACGAAACAAAACATAAAAAGAATCCAATTAGCACAAAACGCAGCAGCCAGAATTATAACGAAAGCACACTCAATCCAGCACATAACACCAATACTAGCTTCCCTACACTGGTTGCCAATTCAAAGTAGGATAATATATAAAACCACAATAACTACATATAAAGCTTTAAACAACATGGCCCCAATCCCATTAAACAAACTAATTAGCATGGAATCTCAAAAAACCACGCACAGAAAAGGATACTCAAATAAACTAAATACTCCTAATGATTTCATAAAAGCAAATAAATTAACTAACAAAAGAGCTTTTTCTCATGCTGCCCCATCTATTTGGAATTCCCTTCCGGAGAACCTACGAACTATAACATGTATTTGTATATAGTTTATTGTACATAGTTTACAAGCCAGTTTTGCTATTATGCATAAGTTCATGCTGTTAACCATTACTTTTATTGTTACAAAATGTTCGATGTAAAACTAAGCTTTTGCTTTGTGGATTGTTGTTTTATTGTGAACCGCAACTGAACTCTGGAAGTTGCGGGTTATAAATATATGCTAAATAAATAAAAAAATAAAAATAAAAAGCCTGCCTCAGGATTTAAAAAGTGCACAAAATGTGGCAGTACTATTTCCGTCACCGACACCCATGACTGGTGTCTAAAATGTTTAGGTCCTGACCATTCCATAACAGATTGTGTGTCCTGTTCCATGATGTCTAAAAGAGGTCGGCAGAACTGAGCTGCCAAGCTCAGTACCCTGTTTCCCTCTGATGCGGCTTCGGTGGCATCGACGTCTTCCAGGGCTGCTTCTTCCTCACATGGATCTCAGGTAACTAAACATAAATCCAGCCGGTCCTCGAAGGGTAGATCTCCTTCTAAGCATCGAGATGCCTCTGGTCTTGCCCTCGAGGATTCTGCACCGGAAAAATTACCCCGGCGGGAGGCTTCGGCCTCTAAAGCATCATCATCGGGGTTCCAGGATGATCTCGATGGCGTGGCCTCGACAGATCTCCTGGTGCCATGCTCTGGGGTACCGGTGGCTTCCACCGGTACCAATTTCCAGGCATTGGTGGCGTCGATGGATCAGAGGATTCTGTCCATAGAACGCAGTCTGGCGGCTTTCCTTGTGCCATCGACGCCCGTGGTACCGCAACAGACTACTCTGCCGGTACTGGCTCTAGCATCGCCATCGGTATCGATTCCAGTACCGGTGGCATCGACATCGGCATCGATGTCCGCTATGCTGGTACTCTGTCCTCTGAAGCCCTCCGGTACCGATACCCCGGTACCAGTTATTCTCCAGGACCAAGCAGGAAGTCAGTCCTCACTTATGGGTGACGTCGGCGCCGACGGAGCCCTCGCGGAGCAATTTTCCCCAGCTTTCAAAGAAAGCCTTTGGGAATTGCAGCGCGCATGCGCGGTCCTCTTCCCGCCCAAGGGTGCCATCTTAGCCAGTCTTCTTTTTTCCGCGGAGCCCTACAGACGTCCCCGTCTTGTCCCCGCGAAAAAGTCGATATTTCTTCATTATTTTATTCTTTTTCCTTCGGTTCGACGCCGGTCTTTTTCCCGCCCGGACTCGCGACGCCGGTCACGAGTCCTCTTCCTTTTTCGGTTTTTCTGACTTAGTCAGCTTTCGTTTTCGATTTTTCCCTGGCAGCCCGGTCCTTTGACCTCGCAGGGGCCCTTTTTCCCCCGATGGCTGCCAGTGGTTTTAAGCGGTGTGGTCAGTGTGACCGAAATATGTCACTAACTGACACACACGACTTTTGCCTCCGCTGCCTGGGCCCGGATCATGAGGAACTGATCTGTGGGCCCTGCGGCAAAATGTCCTCCAAAGCGTTGAGAAGTCGGCGGCATCAGCGTGATAGGATCTTCGCTGACCCCAGCCGTACCCGGACCTCGTCGGAGGCCTCCGCGTCCAAAGGCTCCAGCTCGGACCGTCGCCGGAGTTCCTCCGACCGGGGTTCTCCCTCCGGGGACCATCGTCGGAAGGTGAAACCCGCGAGGGCGGCGTCGGTGGACGCTCCTGGTTCCGCGAGGGCCAGGTCGCATAGCCCCGACAGCCGCCCCGGGTCCTTGGAGAAGGAACACCTCACGAAGCGACCTCGCCTGGAGTCGGAGATGCCTGCTCGGGTAAGTCCTGTGGTCCTTCTGGACTCGCCTCCGCGACAGCCGACGTCGGGCCCGACGCCGTCGGGGCCCGAGTCGGGGGCTGCTGGGTCACCTGAGCTCGGACTCAGGTTGACGGCCTTGGAGAGCAGACTGTCTGCCTTCATGGACCAGCAGCGGGCACTGCTCGCTGGCCTCGCTGGCGCCGCTGCCCCGATCGCCGGGACGTCGACGTCCAAGTCGACCCCGGAGACCGAGCCGATCCTCGAGTCGATGCGAACTCGAGTCGATCCTCGGTAGAGGTCACCCTCGGCCTCCCGTTCGGGACCGAGGTCGCCGACGGCAACTCCCTCGGCGTCGGGGCGGCAGGCGCCGTGCCCTGCCCGGGCCGACCCCACCGAGTCCTCGTCGGAGTCGGTCTGGGAGTCTGAAGAGGAAGAGTCGCCTGATTCTTTCCGGACTCAGTGTGTCCCCTCGGACTCACCGGAGTCCGAGCCTCGGAAGCCATCCCCCCTGGAGGATGCCCGGTTCTCGGACTTCGTCAGGGATATGGCCAAGGCTTTGGCCTTCCCTGCGGACCCCGAGGAGGAGCCTCGAGCCGAAGAGCTCGACGCCCTCCAGTATGACTCTCCCGCAAGGGAACACTTTACTGTACCGGTTCCTCCTATGCTGGAACGACTACTCTTCCGCATGTGGGAGAGTCCGGCCTCCTCGCCGGTCCTGAGCAAGCGGGTCGATTCTATCTATCGAGTCCGCAAGAGCCCTGGCTTTCAAAAGGCACAGCTACCACACCATTCCATGGTAGTGGAATCGGCCATGCATCGTCTTAAGAGCCAGAAGATGCACTCCTCGGTGCCTCCTGGCAGGGAGGCCCGTAACCTGGATGGCCTTGGTACGAAGTGTTTCCAGGGCTCTATGCTCGCATATCGTGTCCAGACTTACCAGCTATACATGGGCATGTATCTCCGAGATCTGGCTAAAGAGCTAGCCGGATTCTCCGCTGGTTTGTCCGAGGAACCCTTGCGGAGGTTCCTGGCCTTGTCCACTGGCATTCGGGAATGCTCAAAGTTCATGTCCCGAGCAGCCTATGATGGCTTTGAAGCATCGGCTCGAGTGGCCGCAGCCGGCATCGGTGCCCGCCGACAGGCTTGGCTTCAGTCGTCAGACCTTGAGCCCTGGGTGCAGGACAAGTTGGTCGATGTCCCCTGCCGAGGCGAAAACCTCTTTGGCAAGCCCATGGCTGAAAAGGCTGCACAAATTGAGACTGAGACTCTCACCAGGACCAGGCTTTCTAGGAAGACCTCTGCCCCTTCCCAGAAAAAGAAGGGCTCGGGGAAAAAGTCCTTTTACCCGAGGAAGGCGGCTGCCTACAAACAATACCCCCATTATCAGGCCCCTGCAGCTCCCCCACAGGGCCAGCAGGCCAAGGGACGGGGTAACGGGTCCCGTAGGCAGCAAGCCCCCAAGCCTGCACCACCAGCCCCTGCTCAGCAGGGTGGGGGTTTTTGACTCACTAAGCATAGCCTCTCCCCCCCCGCTGGTTCCTCCCAGCACCGGAGGCCGGCTGGTTCACTTCGCCCACAGGTGGTCCAGCATCACCGCAGATGCCTGGGTGCTTCAAGTCGTGCGAGAAGGCTATCTTCTCCACTTCCACCAGGTCCCTCCCTCCTATTTTCCGGGAGAACCTCCACGACCCCCTCTGCACAGGGAATTACTCCTTCAGGAGTTAGCAGGTCTTCTGCAGGAACAGGCGGTGGAACCGGTGCCACACCACCTGAGAGGTCAAGGCTTTTATTCCAGGTATTTTCTAATACCAAAGAGAACAGGAGGCCTCAGACCCATCCTGGACTTGCGCAACCTCAACAAGTTCCTTGTGCGGGAGAAGTTCAAAATGCTTACCCTTGGAATCCTTCTGCCCTACCTCCAGCAGGGAGATTGGCTATGCTCCTTGGATCTAAAGGATGCCTACACGCACATCCTCATCCACCCAAGCCACCGCCAATACCTAAGGTTTGTGGTGGCAGGAAATCATTACCAGTACAGAGTACTGCCCTTTGGCCTGTCCTCCGCACCGCGAGTCTTCACAAAATGTCTCGCGGTGGTGGCGGCCCATCTCCGGCTTCACGGCCTCTATGTCTTTCCGTACCTCGACGACTGGCTCATCAGAGCGGCGTCCGCTCCGGAGGTCACCAGCGCCACACGCCGCACGGTGACTCTTCTGCAGTACTTGGGCTTTGTTATAAATTTCGCAAAGTCCACTTTGCTCCCCTCACAGGATCTCGAGTTCATCGGCGCAAGGCTCCACACTCCTCAGGCACGAGCGTACCTACCGCTCGACAGGGCTCAACGGCTCATGGACCTAGCCGACCGTTTTCGCAGCCAGCCCCTGGTCTCCGCCAGGCGCTTCCTGAGACTGCTCGGCCATATGGCTTCCACCGTCCATGTGACCCCCAATGCCCGCCTGAATATGCGGCCTGCTCAATGGTGTCTCCGCCAGCAGTGGCGACAAGCCACAGGCGGCCTAGCAGACCTAGTGCGCGTCTCCGAGCCGCTGATCTCGTCTCTCCGGTGGTGGCTTCGGCAGCCGAACCTGATATTCGGGATGCCTTTCCAGTCACCTCAGCCGACCCGGGTGCTGACCACGGATGCATCCCTCCTGGGCTGGGGAGCACATTGCCAAGGGGCACGTACTCAGGGCCTCTGGACCACGTGGGAGTCTGCTCAGCAGATCAACTTCCTGGAGCTCAGGGCGATCCGCCTGGCTCTCAAGGCTTTCTCCCACCTGACTTCCCACCAGTCCGTCCTTGTCCAGACGGACAATCAAGTTGCCATGTTCTACGTGAACAAGCAGGGGGGCACGGGCTCCTTCCTCCTCTGCCGGGAGGCACAGAAGCTCTGCTCTTGGGCCGTCAGTCACGGCATTCTCCTCAGGGCAGTTTATCTCCCGGGCCAAGAGAATTGCCTGGCGGACAAACTCAGCAGGATCCTCCAGCCGCACGAGTGGCGTCTGGATCCCTTGGTGGTTCAGAAGCTCTTCCTACAGTGGGGCCTCCCCACGGTGGATCTCTTTGCCAGTCCTCACAACCGGCAGCTTCCTCGCTTCTGCTCTCGTCAGCCACACCCCCTTCGGGTTGCGTCGGACGCTTTTCTAATTTCATGGTCGGGGAGCCTTCTGTACGCTTTCCCTCCCATTCCGCTAGTCTCTCGGACTCTTTTCAAGGTTCTCCGAGACAAGGCCTTCATGATCCTGGTGGCCCCTCGCTGGCCCAGACAGCCGTGGTTTCCGCTCCTACTGCAATTAGCGGTGGAGGATCCATTCCCTCTGGGGGTACAACCGGATCTCCTCACTCAGGATCAGGGGTCTCTACTACACCCCAACCTCAGGTCTCTCAACCTCATGGCCTGGCTGCTGAGAGGGTAGTCCTTGCTCCCCTTCTCCTGCCGGCAGAGGTGGAGGAGGTCGTCTTAGCTTCGCGACGGCCTTCTACCCGCAAATGCTACGCCCTTAAATGGCGTCGCTTTGC
This sequence comes from Ichthyophis bannanicus, assembly GCA_033557465.1. NCBI lineage: Eukaryota > Metazoa > Chordata > Amphibia > Gymnophiona > Ichthyophiidae > Ichthyophis > Ichthyophis bannanicus. The sequence goes on along the minus strand of CM066036.1, from coordinate 50,433,243 downwards.
CGTCTGGTGTACCCAACAGTCTCAGGATCCCTTCTCCTGCCCGGTGTCAGTGATCTTGCAGTACTTGCTACACCTCTCTAATCTGGGACTTAAGTCCAACTCCGTCAAAGTTCACCTCAGTGCTCTTTCGGCACATCATGTGCCGGTGGACGGTAGACCTCTCTCCAGCGACCCTCTCGTAGCGAGGTTTCTCCGAGGTCTCCTTCTACTTAAACCACCTCTGCGCCCGCCAGCGCCTGACTGGGACCTGAATGTGGTTTTGCAGCGGATCACCTGTCCGCCTTTTGAACCTATGGCTACCTGTTCTCTCCGTTTTCTGTCTTGGAAAACACTGTTCTTGATAGCCCTCACTTCCGCTAGACGCGTAAGTGAATTGCAGGCCCTCGTGTCTGATCCCCCTTACACTCGGTTCTACAAAAATAGGGTAGTCCTACGGACTCACCCAAAATTTCTTCCAAAAGTGGTCTCCCCTTTTCACATCAATCAGGAGGTGGTACTTCCAACCTTCTTTCCCAGGCCACACTCCAGCCGAGCTGAAACGGTCCTCCATACCCTGGACTGTAGAAGGGCTTTGAACTTCTACCTTGACCGTACGCGGGAGCACCGTAAAGCTGCTCAGCTTTTTGTGTCTTTTGACCCCAATAAATTGGGGCTCCCGGTCTCCAAGCGTACTCTGTCCATCTGGGTTGCGGACTGTATCTCTTGGGCTTATGGGGCAGCCGGACTCTCCTTAGAAAGTCGAGTCACGGCTCATTGCGTTCGGGCAAAGGCTACGTCAGTGGCTTACCTCCGCTCTGTTCCGCTGGCAGACATCTGCCGGGCCGCTACTTGGTCGTCGAGCCAGACTTTTGCGGTCCATTACTGTCTCGAGAGGGAGTCCCGCAGGGACAGTGCTTTCGGACAGGCAGTCCTCCGTAATCTCTTTGAGGTCTGAGCAACTCCTACCCTCCATCCCGGATGTGGGCTACCGGTGGGTGATAATTCAGCGAAGATTCTTTCCTTCTGTGCTGCTGAGCTAGAGGGAGCTCATTTTTGTGCTTAGGGTCTCCGGTAGCCTTGAGCTTGGGAGTCCCATAAGTGAGGACTGACTTCCTGCTTGGTCCTGGAGAAAGCGTAGTTACTCACCTGTAACAGGTGTTCTCCAGGAGCAGCAGGAATCAGTCCTCACTACCCTCCCTCCTCCCCTTGGAGTTGCAATCGTCTGCTTATGTTCTTTTGCAAATTTTTTATGCTGTCTTTTTAGCTATGTCATCTGACTGGCTAAGATGGCACCCTTGGGCGGGAAGAGGACCGCGCATGCGCGCTGCAATTCCCAAAGGCTTTCTTTGAAAGCTGGGGAAAATTTCTCCGCGAGGGCTCCGTCGGCGCCGACGTCACCCATAAGTGAGGACTGATTCCTGCTGCTCCTGGAGAACACCTGTTACAGGTGAGTAACTACGCTTTCCCGATACCGATCCCGGTCGGTACGGGTATCGGGCTTTGCAAGAGCATCCGGACAGACGATACTTCGATTCCTCTGAGGACTCTGAGGATTCTGAAGAGTCGGTCGATGCAGTGATGCTTCTTCGACAGGAGGAGTCCTCTCCTAAACGAAGGATGTCTCCTCCAGAGGATTTGTCTTTTCAAGACTTTATCAGAGAGGTGGCTCGGGGTCTCTCTATTACAGTGGCACCTGAGACAGAGCTCAGAGCCAAGGAGTTAGATATTTTACAATATCCCAAGACTCCTAAGGAGGCAGCTACCTTACCTATTCATGAGATTCTGTATGATCTCATGTTGAGGATGTGGGAAGCACCTCTAACCACCTCTCCTCATTCTCGCAGGTTGGATACCATGTATCGTGTCCCTCCTTGTCCTGGTTTCCATAAAACTCAGCTTCCTCACCACTCTATTGTGGTTGAGTCTGCAATGAGAAAGATTAGAAGTGCCAAAAGACATGCCTCTAATCCTCTAGGACATGAATGTAGAACCCTGGATGCTTTTGGAAGTAGAGTCTTCCAAGCTTCCATGCTTGCTGCGAGAATTAATTCTTATAGTCTCTACATGGGAATGTTCTTAAAAGAAGTCACTGACCATTTGCAGATTTTAAGTCCTTTTATGTCTGAAGATAAAAGACAAGAATTTCTCACTGGGCTCAAACATGCCCAGGATATCTCCAAATTCTCCAACCGTGCAGCTTTCGACTCCTTTGAATGCGTAAGCAGAGCTTCAGCTATTGCCATAGGTGCACGTAGGATTACTTGGCTTCAAGCATCTGATTTGGAGATCTGGGTTCAAGATGAATTGGGAAATATCCCTTGTACAGGTGAGAACCTGTTTGGGAAGGATTGGCAAGCAAAAGCCAATCAGATGGATGCTGAAAATTCTGCTTTGGATAGACGGTTGTTCAAGAAAACACCTTTTTCTAAAAAGGGAAGATTCTATTCTGCTTATGGTCAGCGGGCATCTTCTGCAGCTCAGTTCCCTTCCAAACGTCAGCAATCCTCCAAACAGAGCAAAGCAAAGGCTGCGAGGCCTGCTCCAGCCCAGCAACCTCAGCCCCCTCAGGGCCTTTGACTTTCTGCTTGAGAACGTAGCCTTCCTGGCTCTAGAAGGACCAGAGCCCTCCACCATTCCAGATGCGTATACGCACATCTTGATTCATCCAGTGAGAGGAAACCATTTTCAGTGCAAAGTGCTTTCCTTTGGCCTAGTCTCGGCACCCAGGGTATTCACAAAGTGCCTTGCGGTGGTGGCGGCCTTTCTAAGGACTCAAGGGGTATTTGTCTTTCCCTACTTAGACGACTGGCTCATCAGAGCCCAGGCAGCTCTAGAAGCCCAACAGGCCATGTTCCGCACTATCCAGTTGCTCCAGCACCTGGGCTTTGTGATCAACTACACAAAGTCCACTCTGGTTCCCTCTCAGGGACTGGAGTTCATAGGGGCAAGGTTAGACACCCTTCAGGCAAGGGCTTATCTACCAGAGGAGAGGACACAAAGACTGGTAGCCCTAGTGCAGCAAGTGAGTCGCAGATCACGCATCTCAGCAAGACACTTTCTGCGCCTTCTTGGTCACATGGCCTCCACAGTGCATGTGACACCCAATGCTCAACTACACATGAGAACAGCTCAGTGGTGCCTCAGGGACCAGTGGACACAAGCCACAGGCAGACTCAGAGACAACATCAAGGTGTCCCATTGCCTGATACAGTCTTTGAAATGGTGGCTTCAACCTCACAACCTTCTGGAGGGAGTGCCTTTTCAGACTCCCATGCACTCGAGGGTGCTGACTACAGATGCATCCCTGCTGGGATGGGGTGCATATTGCCAGCAGGTCTGCACTAAAGGTGTGTGGTCTCCTTGGGAGAGCACACAACAAAACAATCTCCTAGAGCTCTGAGCGATTCGCCTAGCTTTTCGGACCTTCTGCCAAACCCTGGCTCAATCTGTCTTGATTCAGACAGACAACCAAGTAGCGATGTTCTATGTGAACAAACAAGGGTGCACAGGCTCTCGCATCCTGTATCAGGAAACCCTGGACCTATGCTCCTTCGCAGTCAGCCAGGGTATGTTCCTCAAGGCGGTTTACATACCAAGTCAGGAGAACTTCCTAGCAGACAAGCTAAGCAGAATTCTCCAGCCACATGAGTGGCAACTGAATCCCAACATAGCCCAGCAACTCTTCCAGTGTTGGGGGCGACCATCCATAGATTTGTTTGCGAGCCCTCAAAATCACCAGTTGCCCCGCTTCTGTTCCAGACAGCCGTACCCACACAGGGTAGCTGCAGATGCTTTCCTAATATGGTCTGTGGGCCTCCTATATGTGTTTCCTCCCAGGCCACTGGTAGCTTGGACCTTATTCAAGATCCTTCAGGACAAGGCCTCGGTCATCCTGGTGGCCCCCAGGTGGCCGAGACAGCCTTGGTTTCCACTCCTCCTGCAGCTGGCGGAGTAGGCTCCAATTCCTCTGGGATTTCCGCCCAATCTCCTGTCGCAGGACGGGGGCTCACTTCTGCATCCCAGCCTCAGGTCCCTCAACCTGATGGCATGGCTGCTGAAAGGGTAGTCCTTGCACCACTTCCCTCCCTAAAAAGATAGAGGATGTGCTGCTAGCCTCTAGAAGGCAATTGACTAGGAAAACCTACGCATTTAAGTGGCGTAGGTTTGAGGTATGGTGTACTCAGCAGAGTGAGAACCGATTCTCCTGCCAGGTGGCGGTGGTGCTGCAGTACCTGCTTCACCTTTCAGATTTAGGCCTCAAGTCAAACTTGGTCCAAGTTCACCTTAGTGCTTTATCAGCACACCACTCTCCAGTGGACGGGCAACCTCTCTCTGTACACCCCTTGGTGTCCAGGTTTCTGAGAGGTCTGCTTCTGTTGAAACCCCCAGTTCGCCCCCCCGGCGACTGAATGGGATCTGAATGTGGTCTTGCAGCAGCTTACTTGCCCACCCTTTGAGCCGATGGCTACCTGCCATCTCTGCTTCCTTTCTTGGAAGACGCTTTTCTTGGTGGCACTCACATCAGCTAGACGAGTGAGTGAGCTGCAAGCTCTGGTGTCCGATAGACCGTTCATATGGTTCTATAGGAACAGGGTGGTGCTTCACACGCACCCCAAGTTCTTGCCGAAAGTGGTCTCCTCTTTCCACCTCAACCAGGAGGTGGTGCTTCCGACCTTCTTTCCCAGGCCCCATGCCAGCCGGGCAGAAGCAGTTCTGCATACCCTGGACTGTAAGAGGGCGTTGGCCTTCTACATGGAGCGTATGCGGGGAAATCGAAGAGCTCCTCAGCTCTTTGTCTTTTATGACCCCAGTAAGCTGGGTATGCCGGTCTCCAAGCATATGTTGTCCACCTGGGTGGTGGATTGCATTGCCTGGGCATACAGGGCGGCCGATCTCCCGTTGCAGGGTCGAGTCACAGCCCACCGGGTCAGGGCTAAGGCCGCATCAGTGGCTCACTTCCGCTCTGTTCCATTGGCAGACATCTGCCAGGCCGCAACCTGGTCTTCAAGCCAAACTTTTGCATCCCATTACTGCCTGGATAGGGAGCCCCAACGGGACAGTGCTTTCGGCCAGGCTGTACTCCGTAATCTGTTCGAGGTTTAGGCAACTCCTACCTTCCGACCCTTTGATGTCAGGCTACCGGAGTGTTATGTTCTCAGTTGAACTCCTATCATGGCTGCTGCGGCTCTTCTAGAGGGAGCCTATTTTTCAGTTATGGGTTCTCGGTAGCCTATAGCTAGGGAGTCCCATATGTGAGGACTGACTTCGTGCTTGTTCCTGGAGAAAGCGTAGTTACTCACCTGTAACTGGTGTTCTCCAGGGACAGCAGGAATCAGTCCTCACGACCCTCCCTCCTCCCCTGGATTTGCAGTCCTTTGATTAATTTTTATCCTTTTGCCATCTTTTTAGCTATGTCATTTGACTGAGCAAGATGGCACCCTTGGGCGGGAAGGGGACCGCGCATGCATGATGCAGTCCCAAAGGCTTTCTTCAAAAGCTGGGGATTTGCTCCGCATGGGGGCTCCGTCGATGTTGACGTCACCCCATATGTGAGGACGTTGACGTCACCCCATATGTGAGAAGAGCTTTTACAGGTGAGTAGCTATGCTTTCTCTGGACCTGAAGGATACCCATACCATAAACTGACACATCCCAGTCACTAGACATATCTGCAATACATTGTAGGGAAACATTACTTCTAGTATTGTATACTCCTTTGGCCTTGCGTCTGCTTCTTGCATGTTCACAAAATGCCTTTGCTGGTTGCAGCTAGTCTTTGCAGACTGGGCATGCATGAGTTCTCCAACTTGGATGATTGGCTGGCCAAGAGTACCATGCAAGGAGGAGTTCAAAAATCCATATGCATCACCACACAGGTGCTGCAGCTACTATGGTTCGTCATCAGTTACCCCAAGTCAAACTTAAGCCTGTCACACCAATTGGAATTCATTGGAGCTCTGAAAGACATGATGCAGGCAAAAGCCTTCCTTAAGAATATAACATAAGAATATAAGAAATGCCATGCTGGGTCAGACCAAGGTCCATCAAGTCCAGTATCCTGTTTCCAATAGTGGCCAATCCAGGACACAAGTACCTGGAAATTTCCCAAAAAGACACACAGGTTTCATAATGCTTGTATTGGGGCAAGCAGTGCATTTCCCAGGTCCTCTTTAATAATGGTTTATGGACCTTTCCTCCAAACCTTTTTTAAACCCAGCTAGACAAACAACTTTTACTGCATCCTCTGGTAACGAATTCCAGAGTTTGGTTACGCATTGAGTGAAAAATATTTTCTCTTATTAGTCTTAAACGGGTTACACTGTAGCTTCATTGCATGTCCCCTAGTCTTTCTACTTTTTGATGGCATAAACAATCGATCTAAGTTTATCCGTTCCATTCCATGCATTCATTTATAGACTTCTATAGGTTCGTGAGAAACTAGCTCAATTTAAAGTAGACAAAGCGATGGGACCGGATGGGATACACCCTAGCATACTAAGGGAACTTGGGGACGTTCTAGCAGCTCCACTGACTGACCTTTTCAATGCCTCATTGGAGTCGGGAGTGGTGCCAAAGGACTGGAGAGAGGCTCATATGGTCCCTTTACACAAAAGCAGAAGTAAGGATGTGGTTGAAAACTACAGGCCGGTGAGTTTAACTTCGGTGGTGAGTAAATTATTGGAAACGCTGCTGAAAGAGAAAATAGTGAGGTTTCTGGAGTCCAGCGGATTACAGGATCTGAGGCAGCATGGATTCACCAGAGGCAGATGTTGTCAGACAAATCTGATTGATTTCTTTGACTCGGTGACCAGGGATTTGGATAGAGGGAGAGCCCTAGATGTGGTGTATTTAGATTTCAGCAAAGCCTTTGACACTGTTCCTCACAGGCCACTTATAAACAAACTGAGCACCCTAGGGATGGACCCTAAAGTTACTGCTTGGGTTAGAAATTGGTTGGGTGGGAGGCGACAAAGAGTACAGGTAAATGGAGCTCACTCTGAGGAGAAGGATGTTACTAGTGGTGTGCCCCAGGGATCTGTCCTTGGTCTGATTCTTTTTAACATCTTTGTTAGTGATATAGCGAAAGGGCTGTTGGGTAAGGTTTGTCTCTTTGCAGATGATACCAAATTCTGCAATAGAGTAGACACCCAGGAAGGTGTAGATAATATGAGGAGGGATCTAGCTAAGCTTGAAGAATGGTCTAGAATTTGGCAGCTGGGAATTAATGTTAAAAAATGTAAGGTCATGGATTTGGGCTGCAGCAATCCAAGGGAGCAACATAGTATAGGGGGTGAAGTACTTTTGTCCACTAAAGAAGAGCGGTACCTAGGCGTGGCTGTGTCTGATAATCTTAAAGTAGCTAAACAGGTAGAAAAGGCAACGGCAAAAGCTAGAAGGATGCTTGGGTGCATATGGTGAGGAATGGCTAGCAGAAAAAAAGAGGTGATAGTGCCCCTGTATAAGTTTTTGGTGCAACCTCATTTGGAGTATAGTGTGCAATTCTGGAGACCGCACCTTCAAAATGATGTGAACAGGATGGAGTCGGTGCAGAGGGTGGCTACTAAAATAGTTAGTGGTCTTCATTATAAAGCATATGAGGACAGACTTAAGGATCTTAATATGTACACCTTAAAGGAAAGGCGGGATAGAGGTGATACGATTGAGATGTTTAAATACCTCCATGGCATAAATGTTCAGGGGGAGAACCTCTTTCATTTGAAAGCAAGTTCTGCTACGAGTGGACATGGGATGAGGGTGAAGGGGGATAGATTCAGGAGTGATATGCAGAAATATTTCTTTACAGAAAAGAGTGGTGGATCCGTGGAATAGTCTCCCAGTGGAAGTGGTAGAGATGAGGACAGTAACGGAATTCAAAAAAGCATGGGACAAACACAGAGGATCTCTAAGGAAAAAAGGGGACTGTTGTAGTTGTTGATATGGAAGGACAGACTAGATAGGCCATTTGGTCTTTTTCTTTTGTCATATTTCTATGTTTCTATCATATCTCTCCTCAGCCATCTCTTTTCCAGGTTGAAGAGCCCTAATCTTTTAAGCCTCTCCTCATAGAGATATCCTTCCATCCCCTTTACCATTTCAGTGGCTCTTCTCTGTACCTTTTCTACTAACGCTATATCCTTTTTAAGATATGGCGACCAGAATTGCACGTAATATTCAAAGTGTGGTTGAACGATACAGAGACATTAATATATCCTTTGTTTTATTCTCCATTCCTTTCCTTTCCTTTCCTTATTTATTTATTTATTTATTCGCATTGCTTGATATACCGCCCTTGCTGAAGCGTCAGGGCGGTGTACAATAACATACAAATGGGCTACTAGAAAGAGGCAGAAAATGAAAAGAGCGCCATTGTAATTAAAGGAAAGCGACAGGAGAGAGCAGAAGAAGAGAAAAGCAGGAAGAAAGACGTACAAGGACATTATAGCACCATTCAGTCGAGGACGGTAGGAATGGACAGGGGAGGGAGTGTTGCTGGCCTGATGGACGGATGTAAGTTTATGGAGCTCTGGTGGAGGAGGAGACAGGGTGATCCCAGGAGAGTGGGCGATCAAAGGCCTGACTGAATAGATAACGTCTTGAGGTGGGCTTTAAACCGAGTGAAGGACAGTTCAATACGAAGGTGGTGTGGGAGTGAATTCCATAGGGCAGGGCTTAGGAAAAAGAAAGCAGATTGATATGTCTGCTCCAGGTGGGCATTGGCTGGAGAGGGGAGGAAAAGACGATTATCATGTGCCGAGCGAAAAAGACAGGGGGCGGTCTGGAGATGGATAAGATTGGCGAAATACTGGGGTGTGTCAGTGTGGAGGGCCCTTTGGGTGATAATGAGTAATTTATAGATAAAACTGAATTTGATAGGAAGCCAGTGCAGGTTAAGAAGAAGAGGGGTGACATGATCAGAAGGCGAGGAATGAATGATGAGATGGGCAGCGGTATTTTGTATCAATTGGATGTGCTGCAACTTTTACTGTGGGAGGTCAGCGAGGGCGGAATTGCAGTAGTCCAGTCGGCTGACAACAAGTGACAGAACCAGGGAAGTGATGGAAGAGAGAGGGAGAAATGGCCGAATGGCCCGAATCTTGCGCAGATGAAAAAAAGAAGTGCGAACTAGCAATGAAATGTGTTGGTGAAAGGAAAGGGAGGGATCCAAGGTAACACCAAGGTAGCGGAGAGTAGGAACAAGAGGGATGGGAAGGGCCGACATGATGGGGGAAGGGAGGGAGGAGAAGCACCAAAGGAGAACCAGATAGCGGCAGACTTAGAAGGGTTAACATAGAGGTAGTTATCAACAAACCAAGTGGTGATTCGAGCAAGGCAGGAGTTGAGAGTGGAGAGATCAGGAGCCAGGGGGTTGGTGTGGTAGAGAAGAAGAATATCATCTGCGTAGTGTCGCCCCCGCCTGGCCAGGTAGATAACTGATACCAGGTGAGGTCGCCTTTTTGGCTTTAAAATAAGTTTCCCTCAAAATGGCTGCCAGGAGGGCTGCTGGGAATTGTAGTCCTATCTTAAAGCAAAGGAGTTGTGATCCGAGGGTTAGGCATAAGACAGAGAAAATTTATTTAATGTAATCAGGGGTTCCTTCATACACAGGACACAAGTGGAAAAATCAAATATAGGATTTTTAATCCCACGCTACAGCTTCAAAAGAAATAGGAACAACTTTGCTTGTATTTCAAAAATGCAAAGAAACAGGCACAACTTTGCTTGTAAATCAAAACGCCACTTATTCCAAAACTTTTAAATTCTTAAATGTTTCTCTTCTTTACAGGAACAAAACTCTTGCAGCAAAACAACTCTTTAAATGTCCCTTGAACATTAGTATCAGCTTTCAACCTTATCAGTTGAGCTTAGCACTCAGCTGTTTTCTTCGGTTGTGACGTCTTCACAATTCAGGCTGCTTCCTAAGCAGGCATACATTCAATGGCTTTCTGGCTCAGCTCTCTTCTACGTCAGAGGCTTGACATACAGCACATTGCATTTCAAAGGAACTGTCTTCCATATCTGTTATCTCCATATCTTCAACGCTATCCTTCTCACACACATCCAAAGACATCTGAGGGGAGAGCTTGCTATTCTCTTTCCTAATCAATTCACTCAATTTCTTAAGCAGGGCTTGTTTCTGCACTAGCTCGTCTGTTATATGAGCTACTTGATACTTAGATAAACAGTCTCTCTTTATCCTGGGGTTTGGCTTATTGCTGGAATCAGCTTTTAACTCTAAAGCTAATTCTCCCAAACTTTTACTGGTTAAGAACTGAGAAGGACACACTTGCCTGGTTTCAGAGGTATTCAGAATCTCTCTCTGCCCTGCAAGCCAGTCATACTGTCTTCCGTTTGCAGCCACTTCGTTTGCTTGCACCAGCCTCTCTTTCCTTGCTCTCTCAGCTGTGCTTGGCGATCTCTCATCAGTTCTCTCTCTTCGGCTTCCAGTGTTTCCTTCACACTGTCTTTCATGCTCTGCAAGCACTCTCTCACTTGCTCTCCCGCTTCTGCCTCTGCTACTTTCTCTATCTGTGTTTCTGAAAGTCAGCTTTTTAAACTTTCCTTCTTCCTGAGCCACACCTTGCTCCCAGCACATGTGATTAGGGTCAAGCTTCTCCCTGACGTGCTGCTGTGGGCGGGGCTTAGGGATGACTAGGTTCTGAGTCAGAGACTCTTGGTTACTAGGGAAACCCTTGATACTTTCTGAATTAAAGTGATAGGACTCATTTCCCTGTGTATCTCTATGTTCAGCAGTGCTTTCCTCACCACAGTAGTAATATGCAGAAAGTCCAGCTTGTTGAATCAGCAAAGCCAATGGTGTAATAAATACGTTGAAGAGGAGGGGAGCGAGGACAGAGCCTTGGGGAACACTGCAGTGCAGAGAGTGAGAGGGTGTGAGACAATGGAACCAGACTGAACAGCAAAGGTGCGAGAAGACAGGTAAGACTGGAACCACTGGAAGACAGTGCCGCAGATCCCAAGGTCCGATAAACGGGTGAGGAGAGTGCGGTGATCAACAACATCAAAAGCAGATGAAAGATCAAGGGAGACAGCAATAGAGAGGTCACAACGATCGTGAGCGGAGTGAATTTCACTGAGGAGTGCCAAAAGAGTAGTCTCAGTGCTGTGGCCAGCCCAGAAACCAGATTGACGGGGATGTAATGAGAGTGTAGAATGTGCAGTCAGTTGGGTGCAAGCAAGTTTCTCTAGTACTTTGTAGAGGAAGGGGAGTTTGGAAATTGGGCGCCAATTGGCAGAGACAGTGGGATCTAGGGCTGATTTTTTAAGGAGCGGACAAGCATGCTTCCAAGCAGTGGGAAAGTATCCAGAGGTAAGACTAGTGTTAACCATAAGAAGGATGTAAGGGAGAAGTCTGAGTGAGGGGTCCAGTAGCCAAGCGGAGGGAAGGGGATCAAGAGGACATGTGGTTTTATTGGATGTGGCAATGGCCTTGGTGAGCTCAACGGAAGTAACAGGTTGAAATGAATGCCATGTGTGGGAAAAGGTGTGGGACGGTGGAGGGGAATGCAAAGGTGAGGAGGAGGGGAGAGGGGAGGGGGACAAGAGCCAAAGGAAGAACGGAGAGATTGGATTTTATCAGAAAAAAAGGAAGCAAGATGGGAAGGGGAGGGGGCTTCGGGAGGAAGGGTTGATGATACTGAGGATGTGGAAGAGGAGAAGAGGGAATTCAGGACCTGGTGAAGATGTCGGGAGGAATTAGAGGATGAAGTGATAAGGTTGGAGTAGTAGGATTTCTTGGCCGTGGTTATCATGGAACGATAAAGGTGATGTGAGTTGCGAAAAGCAGCAAGGGAATCAGGGGAGGGATGTTTACGCCACGGCACGGCAGAGATGAGAACGCTGAAGATATAGACCGGAGTGGTACCAGGAGTGGTGGGAGGAAGAGCGAGAGGGGACAAGACGGAGTGGAGCTAAAGTGTCAAGAGTGGAAGCGAGGGTGGACGTCCAAGCATCAACCTGTTGCTCAACTGGGAAACTGGAAAATTCTGCCGGAAGTAGAGAATCGGCCAGAGGGAAGTGCTGAAGCGTGAGTGGAGTGATGTGACGTTTGAAGACTTTGGGAGAGGAACCAGAAGGGGAAGTCTTGGAGACATGTGGAGTGGGGAGAGAAAAGGACAACAGAAGACAGTAATAGTCAGACCACCAAAGGGGAAACGACGAGATACCAGATGGAAGATAGGGGGAGCGGGAAGAGGTAAAAATAAGGTCAAGAGTGCGACCGGAGGAATGAGTTACGCAGTTAATATGCTGTGTGAAGGAAAAGTCATCAAATAGGGACATAAGGATTCTATCACGGGGCCTAGTGGGGTAATCAAGGTGTATGTTAAAGTCTCCTAAGACAGTAACATGTGGGGACAGAAGGACAGTCTCAGAGAGAGAAAGGAGGAGGGAATCCAGGAGATCAGGGCCTAAGGAAGGTGACGCATACAGGAGAAGAAAGTAAACTGGGTTATGGGACCCAAAACGTAGTAAAAGAGATTCAGGGTATCGGGGTGAAGGAGAGAGAGAAGTGAAAGAGGAATGGATGTCCTGTGGATAACTGCTACGCCCCCACCTGTCCAATTAAGCCGGGGGGGGGGAGGGTATGGAAAGCAGAATAGCCAGTAGGGAGACAACGGTGGAGGAGACCGTCCTCCCCCTCACGGAGCCCGGTCTTATGATTCCTAGTATTCTCTTTACCTTCTTGGCCGCCGCTGCACACTGGATGGAGGGCTTCAATGTGTTATCCACGATGACGCCTAAATCTTTTTCCAGGGTGGTGGTTCCTAATGTGTATCATGTAACTGTAGCTTGGGTGGTTGTTTCCTAGGTGCATAATGTTGCACTTGTCCACATTAAATTTCATCTGCCATTTGAAATGTCCAGTCTTCCAATTTATCAAGGTCCTCTTGCAATTTTTCACAATCCTCGTGGGTTTTAACAACTTTGAATAATTTTGTGTCATCTGCAAATTTGATTACCTCACTCGTTATTCTCATTTTCAGGTCATTTACAAATATTTTAAAATGTAGTGGACCCAGCACAGATCCCTGAGGTACTCCACTATTCATCTTTCTCTATTGGAAAAATTGGCCATTTAGCCCTATCCTCTGCTTTCTATCTTTTAACCAGTTCTTGTTCTATAATAGTACACTGCCTCCTATTCCAAGACTTTAATTTTACCAAGAGTCTCTCACGAGGGACCTTGTCAAAGGCTTTCTGAAAATCCAGATACACTGTATCGACCGGCTCACCTTTGTCTTCTGTTTATTCACTCCTTCAAAAAAAATATGACGGATTAGTAAGACAAGACCTTTCTTGGCCAAAGCCATATTGACTTTCTCACATTAAACCATGACTATCTACATGTTCGATAATTTTGTTCTTTATAATGATTTCTATCATTTTGCCCGGTATTGATGTCCGGCTCAGTGGTCTGTAGTTTCCCGGATCACCCCTGGAACTCTTTTTAAAAATTGGCGTCAGATTGGCCATTAGCCAATCTTCAGGTATTACAGATGATTTTAATGATAGTTTACAGATTAGGAGATCTGCAATCTCATATTTCAATTCTTTTAACACCCTTGGATGTGTACGGGGTGGTTCTTCCATTAGGCCACCTGAGGTGATCGCCTCAGGCAGCAGTCCGTTGGGGGGGGGGGCACTCCGACGCCGGCAATCCAGATCTGTTTTAATTTTAGATTTTGCAGCCTCTGGCCTGCCTCTGCCTTCCCGCCACATTTTTCTCCTCAAGAATGCTGCAAAATCTAAAATTAAAACGGAGTGCCACCGGCATTGGACAAATCAGCCTGCAAGCGATCAGGCTGATTTGTGCGGTGGCGGCGGCGGCAGCAGCATTCCAGTTGTTTTTATTTTAGATTTTGCTCCCCCTGGCCTGCCTCTGCCTTCCCACCGCTTTTTTTTTCTTTTGCTGTAAGCATTCTTGAGGAGAAAAACGCGGCAGGAAGGCAGAGGCAGGCCAGAGGCAGCAAAATCTAAAATAAAAACATCCCGAGTGCCCCCGCCGTCGCTGGGTGAGAGGTGCAGGTGGAGGGAGTGGAGACAGAAGTAGGACAAGGAGAGACAAAAGTGAGAGACGGGGGAGATAGGACATGCTGGACAAAAGGGGATATAGGGGACATGCTGAACAAAGGGGGAGAGGGGGAAAATTCTGGACAAAGGGAGGAGACAAAGGGACAAGTACTAGACAAAGGGGAGAGACAGGGGGACATACTGGACAGACGGGATAAATGCTGGACAAAGGGGAGAGATAGTGCGGGTTAGGATTATAATGGGCTGAGGGGGACTAGCACTGGAAATGAGCTGATTATGGGAGGCTAGTGGGCTGATGGAAGGGTAGGACTGGTAATGGGCTGATGGGGGGCTAGCATTGGAAATGAGCTGATCGGGGAGCTAGGACTGGAAATGGGCTGATTAGTGAAGGCTAGGACTGGTAATGGGCTGATGGGGGTTAGGACTGGTAATGGGCTGATTAGGGGAGGCTAGCACTGGTAATGGGGTTGAGGGGGGACTAGCACTGGAAGTAAGCTGATTGGGGGGCTTCGACTGGGAACGGGCTAATGTGGGGAGGGGAGGATAGAGCTGGAAGAAAACTGGGGGCTAGGGCTACAAATGAGCTGATACGAGGGGATGGGAGAATGGGACTGGAAGGGAGTGGATGCTAAGAGGGGCTGCCATGGTATTTGGACTAGAAGGGGCTGGTCAGTAGGGAAGGAGGGGGATTGGAAGGGAATGGACACCAGTGGCAGTCATGGGAATGCAAGTTGACATTGGAAGGTACTAGGCAGGAGGACTGGAATGGGGCTGATACTGGGAAGGGTTACTGGGACTGGAAATAGGCTGATGGAAAGAAGTGAAGAAAACAAAAGAAGAGATAAGAAATAGCAGATGGACCATAGACCACAGAAAGAGAGCTAAGAGAAGACAGGAAAGCAGAAGCCTCAGATCGGGACCAGCATGATCAGAGAATAAAATGGTCAGACAACAAAGGTAGAAAAACTAATTTTATTTCATTTTAGTGATTGGACTTTGTGCTATCTTTATATTTTACACAGTATGGGGGAACTGCATTTCTTATTTATCTGATGTTGCACTGCATGCAGACTCTGGCTTCTTGGGGTTTCAGTTTAAATTTTGTCTACATATTTTTATTTTTACTTTAGATTGTAAGTCACTTATTCTGTACTAGATGAGTGTCTGTGTTCCGAGTGTGCGACTGAGGCCAGGTTTTCTGTTAACATGGAGTTTGTGTTCCCTGTAAAATAGTTATCTCCAAGTTATAATGCCCTGTTCAATGTAATTTCAGTTCCTTATCGTTCCTCCAGTTCAGTCCTCTACCTCTGGGTTGTGCATCTCCTCGTGCAGCTTGGAGACTGGGCATGTCAAAGTCGTGACATCACTGGATATAGCCTGCTGGTATCTCCCATCAGCCCCCTGTGTGTCCAGTTTCCATGCAGCAGGAGGACGTGTGAGCCCGCCTTCTGGGCTCACTTGGGAATCAGTTAGGGATCAGTTAGAGTCAGGAGCTAGTCTTTCTTTTAATTTGGTTTAAATTTGGTTTTACTTTTGACCTAGCTTATCTTGAAATTCTGAGTATTAGTTTTAAGGGGTTTTCTTTGCGCTAGTCGCTTTGAAGTTAAAAGTCACCCTTGTACTTTAATACTTTAATACTTTTTTGTTTAATACCTTTTAGAGGTTAATAATAGTTTTTTCCTTTAGTAACCTTAGCTTCTTTGAGAGTGCGCGGTTAACAAGGGCATTTCCCGCCTGCTCCTGTGACCGTTAGAGGGTACATCTTTAGCTGCCATCAACTTTGGTCAATTAATGTTGCTATTAACCCCAGACATCGTCCATTTATGTGCGTCGGCTCTCCCCTCCCGGACGATACGGAGGGGAGCCCGGCAGAAGACGAGAGAAGCGCCGCTCATGCTGCCCCAAAGTGCTCGGGGCAGCGGGAGGAGCTGAAAGAGCGCCATGCTCGGTCCCTCCGGCGCACGCTGCTCACACTGAGATCGAGCAGTGTAGCGCTTACTGTTCTGCGGTGCAGTCGCTCATTTGGGCTGACTTTGAGGCCACTAACCGCTGCGCTTGTGATCTCTCCCCCTGGACTGTACAGGGGAGAGCTCCACGGGCCGCACCGGCACCCTCAAGTTTGATCGGGGTGCGAGCGGCAGCAGTATCTGTTCTGGCACCGGATAGGACGGCACCAGCCGTGGGAGCAGGCCGTTCCAGATTGGCTACTCTCAGCTCTGCCGGGCAGCATGGCGGTTCGAGGATTGCTCTGTACACGGAGCAAGCACCGTTACTGCAGAGTTGAGACACCGCAGGTAAGGCCTTTGAGCGCAGGGAGTATACTTAGTAGTTTCCCGCCAAATCCGGTCTGACAAGAAGACCGAGACCGCGCTTGGGGGGGGGCAGCCACGGGAAAAAGATTTAACTTGTTTTAATTAATTCCTTATTTATTTTGTTTCCAAGTACCTTCAAGTGCTCGGGTGTTTCTGGACCTCGGTTGGTTCTTTCAATTTCAGGTTTATGTGGTACGTGTAGTTCACTTTTCCCCAGGGCTTAGCGAACACTTGGACAGGTCTCGCAGCAAGCTGACTCAGGGCAAGTTCTTCCTATCTTGAATTTGCTGGCAAGCCAGATGGGGGGAAATTCTGAGTAGAAAGGTTTTTTTTTCTGATTTAAGGAGGTTATTCTCTGCTGATCAGCCAATCTGAGAGCCTGGAACCGCCATTTTAAAACAAAAGTGTGTCTGGAGCGGCAAATGTAATTTGGGTGCCAAATTAGAGCCAGCCAGAGCCTTTCCTATGCTCCGCGGGCTACTGACAGCAGTGCTACTCCGAAGCAGGCTCTCAGGGTGGTCTTAACTGACAGCAGGCAGTGGTTACCACTAGCGCTCCACTTTCTTGCCTTTATTTCTTTGTGTAGGCAGCTGTTGTTGCGGTCAGCACATTATTAGTTACAGGTCGGCAGTAATACAATGTGATAATTCTGAAGTTTGTGGTACGGTGTTTGTTTCCCCTGTTTCATAGATTATATCCCGTTGCGTTTGGCATCAGTGGGATGCCTTGATAGGACTGGATTACCACCACAAGTCTGTGCAGCAATAGGGGCTCCTAGAGCATGTGGGCGGTCGCAGAGCTATGCCCTTTCCCCCCTCACACCCAAATGTGGGGCTGTGGGTATGACGTTTAAAAAAAAAAAAAAAAAGGCAACAGGGGTTGGTTTGGCTAAGCCTATGTGGACAAGCTAGCTAACGTCAGCCATTCAAGGGGCGCAGAAGTCATGTTGGTTTTCAGTGCTCAGCACCAGGAACTGGTTTACTTTTTACTTCTATTAGGAGCAGAAGGCCAGGCTGTGGTGATATAGCATTATGATCCGCTGAAAACATTATATTCAAGGCACAGGAATTATGGGGATAACTCTCTTGGTCAGTTGTAACAGGTGCTTGGGTGTGCGCCATGGCCAGTCCACTGTTGTGGAATGCTTTGCCATAAGCATTATGTCATGAAAAGGATTTTATTTTGTAATGCCTTAATTTTACCTATATGTGGTTTAATTTTTCATATGGGAAAGGCGGCAGCTCAGCGGAGAGAGGTTGCAAAATGGAACTCTGGCCTTTGAAGCTATCTATGCTCCCATTCCATTTATCAGAGGTCTCCAGTATGGAGAATTTCTGCTAGTGTTCAGTGAATGCCTTAATGGGGGTTTGAAGCACGCAGCCAGGCTAGTCCTCTAGCAGCGATAGCAGCAGCTCAGGTTCTAGTAGGCATACTTCATATGCTGGGCTTACAAGATGGCTTCCACGTTGATCGGCTTCAGTCAATATGGCTGCCGGTTTCGACGGTGAATGTGGAGGCAGCCTGCATGGAGGACCTTGCGTTCTAAGTAAAATGCCCTGCATACACTGAATCATTATAATTCGGTCAGCTGCTGGCAGGACGCAATGCACTCTCACCTGCCTTTTTGCTTCAGTGGCCTAAACTTGGAGTCTTTACCAGGTGGTATAATGAGGGCTTGTCTGCAGTTTTTCGGCTGCTTCATTGCTGACTCAATGGCCACGGCGGAAGGAGAACGCTGAATTTTCCTAACTCTAGGAATTCGTTGAACTTAAAATATGAGGTTCATTTTTGTGCAGTCCGGCGGAATGGGGCGTTACTCTAGCAGGAAGGCCGTGGGTTAGTATGCCTCTGATTGGGAGTTCTTTCTACTTCATGTTGTTGGCACGGAAAGAGCTTCTTCTGACATATGCGGAAGGAATTTTGGTTAAGAGATATTGTGGTAAAAAAAAAAAAAAGGCAGGTGTTCTGGAAAGAGGAACTAATGGCTCTTCTTGCGTAATCCCTTCGGACACGCAGTCTCGTTACCGCACAGTCGTCGGAAGGCGAAGTGGGGGAAGTCCCTGTGCTTCAAGCGGTGAGACAGGTGCAGGTATTTATTTTTATTTATTTATTTAGACAGTTTTTGTATACCGCCTTATCCTTCACACTCCGATCAGTGTTGCCTTGGTACCGGATGCTAGATCCGGAGAGCCAGGAGGAGTGCGTTCTGCCAGGGACAGGCCGGTGGAACGTTAGGACTGCGGACGGACTATGTCCTTGGCCGAACAAAAACAAGGAGAGATTACGCTAACCGCAGTTGGATGCGGAAGGGTCGGCGGTCACAAAGGAAACCACTCTTCCAGGGGAAAGGTAGCGCGGCTTGGGAAGGTGGAAGTATTCGGCTGTCCTGAATTCGCGTGTTCTTGATTGACATTTTGAGGCTAAGCTGGGGCAGGCCTGGGTACTCCTTGGGTGGGTGCACACCTGATAATACCAGGGGGTGTGGACTCACTGTATGGAGGAGAGCCCTAGCAATCTTCTTTAGCACAGGATAGGACAGTGCATGGTTTACTGAAGTGATAGTTGGGGGCAATGCTCTGTCCTTACAAGCTTCCATTTGTGGAGCCTGGGGGGGCAAGAGCATGCTTCCAGTGGTTGCAGTGTTTACGGCAGTCTACTTGCCTGGAACAGGAAAGGATCAGGGAGTTGAATCGACTAGAGCCTGTTTTGCGTTATGGCGCAATTGTGTGTTATGGTTTAATTCGAACGCTAGCTTGTTGGCTTCCTTGGGGGTTTCCCTGAGGTTCCTCTGGTGGAGGACTAGGGCGGACAATGGTTCGTCCAAGTCAAGGCTCTCTAAGCTACCAGTTAAAGGTCTTGGTCTTATCCCCTCCGCGTGAGCTCTCATAGGGCGAGTGGTTAGCGTATCAAGGCTTTTGGGGTAGGTACTATTGGTACCACCCGGTTGGACGAGACGGCCGTACTACGCTGTTCTCAGTCGCCTACTCGACGGGCATTCCTAGCAGTTGCCGGTAGCGCAGGTTCTGCTGCAGCTAGGGCCGCAACGAATGTCTCAGGTGGTTCGGTGTCCGCCTGCAGTTTGGCCCTTGAGTGTGCGGGGCTGAAGTAGTCTTATTCTGCGGCAGTCTTCGCCACCTTGCTGGGGGCAGGGAGACAGGCTGTGTCTGGTACATAGGTCGGTACTTAGCACTTTTGTGGAGGCTGCTGTTCATGACGTCAAGTCCGGACGACAAAGGTGTCTGTATCCTTGTTTTCCGTTCTCTGCAGGTCATTTTCAGAGGGAACTAGCGGGCCAGTCCCTTAAAGGGGCCAGCTGGCCACTGCTTCTGCCTATAGAGGTTCTGTGCAGGGCATTGCGCTAGGTGCTCGGATCGATGTGTGGCGTTTCCTTAAGTTGGGACCCGGCTGCGCTCCTCAGGGAGAGTTCGGGTGCCACCGTGGGATCACGATGGGGCCTTAGAGGCGTTAGATAAGAGCTCTTTGATTCTTTACTCCAAACGTCCGGAAAGGATTTCCTGTTATGGACAGTGTCTGGGTTCGGTGCGATGAGTTTTGGAGTTTCAGGCGTGGTCATGTAATGAGCCTTTTTCACCCTTTCTGGGGAGAGGGTGGGGTGTGAGACTGGTCCCGTCATCCTTACAAAAGGTGGTATCTGATTTTTTCTCCTGGCCTATTGGTTTCTCTTCCAGTTCTCGGGTTTCTGGAAGGGTAGGTTTTTCTTCGTAGCTTACGCCAATAGGAAACATGAGATGCGGGGTGCGGTGTTCGTTTTCTTTGTTTTTGTGTGTTGGTTGGAGGTGCCCGCGAAGGGAAAGCAGCGGCGGAGGCTGCCAGTTCGCACTGGGTTAAGGCGGTGGTTGCCTCAGCATTCTGGTGGTGAGGTCATACGCTTCAGGGGGGCTTTCTGACTCCTGCTACCAGGACGCAAGCAGTTTTATGAGTGGATCACTGGGTTCTTCCTCCAGGGGGGATTGGTAGAACAACTTCCAGGTCGTCTCTTCATTTCTTTAGTTACCACTACTGCCTAAATGTGCTGGCAGTAAAGGATGCCTGTTCCAGGTCGACGGTGTGGTGCGTTGGCTGAATATGTCCCTCCCAATACTTACTGCTCTGTTACATCACAGAGGTAGAGGACTAAACTGGAGGAACGATAAGGAAATGGAAATTACACTTACCTGGTAATTGTAGTTCCTTGAGTGATGACAGTGTAGTCCTCATTCCCGCCCAGGGGTGTGATTTCTTCAGGGTTTATTTTCAGGCAGAGTGGATCGTCATTCTCAAGGCCTTGAAAGATCCTTTCAGATTCTAGATCACAGTGAGTACCTCTCTCTGTTCTGTTTCTTCCTTCTTTCTTATTTAAACGAGGGGATGGTACAGGAAATGGGTTTGCATAGGGGGGACGTGAACGTAAATTAAAAAAAAAAAAAAAAAAAATTATACAAGTCTGATGAGGTTCAAAAGGTTCCTCAGGTTGAGGAATGGAGAGTTATGTAAAGTTATGATATTGTTACTGTTTTTTTGTTTCTTTTGAGTTTGCTTTGTCAATAGTACATTGGGGGCTGATGGGAGATACCAGCAGGCTATATCCAGTGATGTCACGACTTTGACATGCCCAGTCTCCAAGCTGCAGGAGGAGGTGCACAACCCAGAGGTAGAGGACTAAACTGTCATCACTCAAGGAACTACAATTACCAGGTAAGTATAATTTCCATTTTGTTCAATGTAAACCGCACTGATGCAGAATAGCACGGTATATAAGAGAATGTAAATAAATAAAAATAAAATAAATAAATAAAGATCTATACTGTAATTTGATTTGCTCAGCTTTTCAGATAGGATGGATGTTCCAGGGCCCACTGTAGTATTTACAGTGACACATTTTTTGGATGAGCTCCTTATGTGAGTTTTGAAAGTTGGTACTGATATGGTATGGTATGGTAGATTTGCTCTATAGATACTCAGTGACTTTGTTCTAGGGTTTTGTATTAGTTAACAATATGCCTGGTACTGGAGAATGTTTGTTGTTGTTAGTGAGATGATCAGAATCAGTTTTTGGTTTTTTTAAGATATTGAGTTCTGTGGGTGAATGTCCTGGTTCTGCTCTGCACCCACTGTTGAAGGGAGTTATGTGGATGCAAAATATATGTTGAAAAAGAAAAAGCAAGAACCATAACACAGTTTATAGCAACAAAATAAAAGAGTTATAATTTAGTTTTATAAACTTTGCTGTGGTTCTCGCTCTCTTTTAGTTCCTTAGTGTGCAAACATCTTGCATTTCCTCCATATAATCTAATCAGCTTTTTGGTTCGGTTCAGTCCCTGACTGGAGTTTTGAAAAAGCCTCGCCCCCTCTATCGGGATGGGGCATCTCATCCCCTGCCTCAGGTAGCAGATTGCCTTGAGCCACCCCTGGATGCATACCATCCGGTCCAGGTGATTTTCTACTCTTTAGTTTATCAAATAGTTGTAATTCATCTTCCCAGTTTATCAATATTTCTCTAGGAAGAAGCAGGAAGTCAGCAGGTGATTTTCTACTCTTTAGTTTATCAAATAGTTGTAATTCATCTTCCCAGTTTATCAATATTTCTCTAGGAAGAAGCAGGAAGTCAGCACTCACACATGGGTGATGTCAGTGCCGATGGAGCCCATGTGGAGCATTTCCCCAGCTTTCAAAGAAAGCCTTTGGGACATGCTACCATGCAAACTTGGTCCCCTTTCCGCCCAAGGGTGCCATCTTGCTCAGTCTCCTTTTTTCCACAGAGCCCAATGGACGCACGTCCTGTTTCCCTGGAAAAATCCTCTAAAATTATCCTCAAAATTTGTTTTTCTTTTCCCAGTTTGCATACCGGTTCCTCTTCCCTCTTTAAACCGGCGCCGTCCCCAACACCGTCCTCGGTTCTCCCTTCTTTTTTGACAAGACTTGCCTTGACCGGCGTTCGCACCCTTTTTCACCCAGGGGTCGTCGACCCCAGCCGGGTGCTTCCCACCATGTCCCCCGGTGGGTTCAAAAAGTGCGGCGGCTGCGGTAAGACCATGTCTGTTACAAACACTCATGACTGTTGCTTGCACTGTCTCAGTCCGGACCACGACAGTGACACCTGCGACCTGTGCCAGGCCATGACACCAAGAACCAAAAGGAAATGATCAGAGTTGCAGGAGAAGTTGTTCCCATGGTCCAGTTCAGCACTGGATTCCCCGACTCTGAATCCCAAGCCAAGCATATCCTATGAGCCCCGGGCTTCAGAGTCCCGCAGCGGCAGCGCTTCTGTAAAGACGCCAGACCCTGTAAAGAAAAAAGAAAAAATCCTTGAAGCCAGTCGAGGTTCCACCAGTGAAAGGTCTCGCAGAGGGACTTGGGCGACTCCAAGCAGCACCCCCTAAAGGTCTCTAAGAAGGAGTCTTTGACCGGCTGTGACCATGCGAGGCTCCCCGAGGCCATGGTCCTCTTTGAGGACGCACTTGCGAGAATGTTGGCATTGAAACCAAAACCCTTGGTGCCCACGCCGAAAGCTGCATAGCCACCTGGTATCGAGACCAGGATTGCCGCCCTGGAGCAGAAAATCTCTGCCATCCTGGCCTTGCAGCAGGCAATGATGTCAGGTTCGTCCGCATCATCTGCCACAACAACCAGGCCCCTGACTGTGGGGGAGTCTGTGGGCGTCGAGACAGGTCCCGAGCACCACCGGCCTCGGTGAGCCCTCGGCACCGATCGAGATTCCGGTCCTGATCTTCGGGTGTCTGGTCCTCCCCGGCCAGTCTCCGGGATTCTGACCCGAGGTCCACCAGGGGACCCTGGATCCTCGGGGCCTGCCTTGAGACATGGGAGCCCCGAGCCTTGGAATCCTCAACGCCCTCAGGCTCCAACTGGGTGACCACCATCAAGGCCTCGCCGGAGAACTCTCGACACCAGGGCATTCCCTCAGAGCCATCTCCTCCAGAACCCCGGCGACACTCCCTGTCCGAGGACGTGGCCTTCCACGACTTCGTGTGGGACATGGCCCGGGCTCTCTCGGTTCAGAACGAGTCAGAGGAGAACCCAAGCACCGAAGAACTGGAGATCCTCCAGTAAGTCCCTGCCAAAGGAAACTCTAATGTTGCCAGTGCAGACCATCCTCCTGCAGATGTGGAACACCCTGGCCTCAGTGCCGATGGTCAGTCGATGCCTCGTCGCAATCTACTGCATCAAGAAGGGCCCGGGCTTCCAGAAGTCCCAGCTTCAACACAACTCCATGGTAGTGGAGTCATCAATGCAGAAGCTCAAAAGCCAGAAGAATTACTCTTCTGTCCCACCGGGCAGGGAGGCCAGAGCCCTTGACACCTTCGGGCGCCCATGCTTACAGGGATCCATGCTAGGCCACCAGATACAGGCCTATGAGCTGTACATCGGGATGTACCTCAAAGGCCTCATCCAGGAGCTGGAAGGTTTCTCTGTGGACCTCGCCGGGGAACCCCTTCAGAGGTTCCAAGTCATGATTGCCAGGATCCGGGACTGCTCAAAGTTCCTCTTCTGCACCACCTACCATGGCTTCAAGTCTACAGACAGGGTAGCAGCAGCGGGCATCGGTGCTTGGCACCAGGCCTGGTTGCAAACCTCCGACCTCGAGCAGTGGGTGCAAGAAAAATTGCTGGATGGTCCCCTGCACTGGGGAGAACTTGTTTGGCAAGCCCATGGCCGACAAGGCGGCCGAAATAGAGGCCGAGGTTGTGACCAGGCAAAGGCTCTCGAGGAAAAACTCGACCCTTCCCTGGAAGAAGCCATCAGAGTAAAGACCACCCTTCCCCAGAAAGAAGGGGGTCTTTCCACCAGGGCCACTACCAGCCCTTCTTGGCATAACAGCAGCAGAGCCTTCAGCCCAAGAACCAGGGACTTGGCCCGAGGAAGCCTAAGGCTCACAAGCCTCAGACCCAAGCTCCCACCGAACCTAGGGGGAGCTTTTGACTCTCCGGGCAGGGCCTCCTCTCCCTCAGGAGACCCTCCTCAGCTCACAGGGGGCCTACAAGTGGTAAAGGAGGGCTACCTCCTCAAGTTCCATCAGTCCTCTCCGGGGCTCTTCCCAGGGGAGCCAGTGCTGCCTCTTCTTCACCAGACCTTGTGTGATTGCTCAGGGACAAGGCAGTAGAGCCTGTACCCAGACAAGTGTGGGGAAAAGGTTTCTATGCAAGGTATTTCCTTGTCCCCAAAACAATTGGAGGCCTCAGGCCCATACTAGATCTGTGAAACATGAACAAGTTTCTGGTGAGGGAGAAGTTCAAGATGCTTTCCCTTGGAACCCTGCTGCCTTACCTCCACCAGGGAGATAGGCTGAGCTCCTTAGACCTAAAGGATGCATATACCCACATCCTGGTCCACCCCTCCAACAGACGATACCTAAGGTTTGTGGTGGGGGGAGAGCACTATCAGTACAGGGTGCTTTCATTCAGCCAAGACCTCCTTGCCAAAGGTCTTTACAAAGTGCCTGGCAGTTGTGGCCGTCCACATGCGCTTTCAAGGGGCCTTCGTCTTCCTCTACCTGGGCGACTGGCTCATCAGAGGCAGCAGGGCAGTCGAGGCTGGCCAAGCTGCAGAGCAAACAATCTATCTCCTGCAGCACCTAGGGCTCATCATCAACTACCCCAAATCCCACCTTTGTCCAGCCCAAACCTGGAGTTCATAGGTGCCCAGCTGGACACGCTACTGATCAAGGCCTTTCTCCCAAAGGAAAGGGCCCATTGCCTCATGCACATGGTAGAGGAGGTGCAGACAAGCCGGTCAGTACCAGCTTGCCGCCTCCTCAGGTTACTGGGCCACATGGTCTCAACAGTTTGAGGCCATGCGGCCCATTAACTTTATAATGTATATAGTTCCATATTAATAAAACTCTGTTTCACCAATGTTAATGTATATAGTTAAAACGTTCTATGTAATGGAATATGCAGATGTTTTGTACTTTCCAAATTGTTGTTATATGTAAACCGCTTTTGATCGCCTGGAAAAACGCGGTATAAAAATGTTAAATAAATAAAATAAATAAAAAAAACGTCCATGTCACGCCCCTAGCCCAGTTACACATGCGGGTGGGCCTGTGGTGTCTCCGCTCCCAGTGGACCCAAGCCACAGGCAGGTTACACAACAGGGTCAGGATGACCCACCAATTGGTGAACTCCCTCGGCTGGTGGCAGTCCCTATGCCACCTCCAGGAGTGGATGCCATTCCAGGCACCTGCACCTCAGATGGTCCTAACCACGGTTGCCTCCCTTCTTGGGTGCGATGCAGACTACAGAGATCTCCGCACTCAAGGCAGCTGGTCGCAAGAGGAGTCGCCTCTGCAGATCATCCTCCTGGAACTCTGGGCCATTTTCCTAGCCCTGCGAACGTTCCGCCACTTCCTGTGCAGCCAACCTGTGCTGATCTAGACAGTCAACCAGGTTGCCATGTTCTGTGTGTTCAAGCAAGGGCGCATGGACTCGTACTCCCTCTGCCAGGAAGCGGTGGCCCTCCTCTCCTTTGCGGTACACCATGGAATGCTCCTACAAGTGGTGTACTTTCCAGGCCAGGACAATTGCCTGGCAGACAAGCTCAGCCGAATCCTCCGCCCACACGAATGGTGTCTGCACCCCAGGGTGGCAAAAAAGACTCCTCCGCCTCTGGGGCAGGCCCAAGATGGACCTGTTCACTTCCCCGGACAACACGCAGCTGCCCCACTTCTGCTTACACCAGCCACACCCTGGGTGAGTAGCAGCATATGCCTTCCTAATTCCATGGTCAGAAGGCTTCCACTATGCCTTCCCACCGACTCCTCTGATGGCGAAGACCCTTTTCAAGGTCTAAAGCGAGCAGGCATCAATGATCCTGATTGCCCCCAGACGGGCACAACAACCTTGGTTCCCTCTGTTACTCTCCCTGTCGGTGGCGCTCCTGGTCCCGCTGGGTCGGAACCCAGAACTTCTGTCCCAGGAGGAAGGCTTCCTCCTGCACCCCAACCTGGGGCCGCTAGCGTTGACGGTGTGGCTGCTGAAAAGGTAGCCCTGGCTCCTTTCAATCTCCCAGGGGAAGTCGAGGAGATCCTGCTGGCCGCCCGTAAGCCCTCCACCAGACGAGCATACGCCTTCAAATGGAGAAGATTCTCCGTCTGGTGTACGGAGAGAAGGGAGAACCCCTTCTCCTGCTGCGTGCAAATTGTGCTACAATACTTATTGCACCTCTCACATGCTGGCCTAAAATCTAATTCAGTGAGGGTACACCTGAGTGCCATAACCACTCACCATCATCTGGTGGAGGGGAAATCCCTCTCAAACCAGCCCCTGGTCTCCCGGTCCCTCCGGGTCCTCTTGCTGTCAAAGCTCCCTCTCCACCCTCTGGTGGCGGAATGGGACCTTAATGTTTTGCTCTCCCAACTCACCAAGCTACCGTTCGAGCCCCTGGCCACATGCCATCACCTCTCCTGGAAAGTGGTTTTCCTGATGGCCATCACGTCCGCTCGAAGAGTGAGTGAACTCCAGGCCTTGGTGGCGGATCCGCCATATACAAGGTTCTATAAGAAAAGGGTAGTGCTCCGCACACACCCTAAATTCTTCCCCAAGATGGTATCTCCTTTCAACCTCAATCAGGAGGTTGTCCTCCCCACCTTTTTCCCACAGCCCCATGTCGGCAGGGAGGAACTCGTCTTGCATACACTAGATTGCAAGCTGGACCTGTCTTTCTATCTACAAAGGACCTAGGCCCATCGCGAAGCTCCTCAGTTCTTTGTATCATATGACCCCAGCAGACTGGGGCTCCTGGTAATGAAGCGGACTCTGTCCATTTGGGTGGCGGACTGTATTAAGAATATAAGATGAAATAAACGTGTTGAAGAATTTACAACAGACATGATATTGAATCTAAGGTGGTAGTTTTGAGGAACGTTTGTATTTTAAACAAGGAATTGTCTCCTCTTTAAAAGAAAATAGACCTAAAATATTACGTGTTACTCACCTATGAGTGAGCAGGCCTCTGCCTTGAGCACCAGATCACTGCACATCGCATGCAGGTTATGGCTATGTCGATAGCCAACCTCTGCTCTGTGCCGGTGACGGAAATCTGCAGGGCTGCCGATGGTCTTTGATCCATACATTTCTAGCTCATTACTGCCTGGAGAGCGAGTCTCGCAGGGACAGTGCCTTTGGGCAGACTGTAATATTTTCGATGTGTATGCAACTTCTGCCCTCTGACCCTTTTGTGTTTATGGTACCGGAGTGATAGTGTCGCTGGATGCTAGGGTCATGCAGAATCTCTCAGTGGGGACTCGTCTTGTGCAACTCACTGCTACCCGATGGGTCGCCGGTGGTACTGTCATGGTTCGATCCTCGATTGTCACGGGACTTTCAAAAGATCAAGAACACTACATTTGAATTAACAATATAATAATATATATATATATATAAAAATCTGTTTAAAAAAAGGAAAAAACCATAGAGTTGACAACAGAGTAAGGTCGTTGATGCCAATAAGGCATTTCATTCCAGCAAGTCTGGGTTGAACAAAAGCCTGATAATAGTCTGAGACCTTGTTGCAACCAATGAGTTTTTTCCATAGCAAGATCGATAAATACTGAACTCATAGTTAAGTATTGAGCTGAAAAATATATAGTTATTACAAATGGTTCGATCCTCAGCAACCTGGAACTAGGGAGTCCCATATGTGAGGACTGACTTCTTGCTTGTTCCTGGAGAAAGCGTAGTTACTCACCTGTAACAGGTGTTCTCCAGGGACAGCAGGAATCAATTCTCACAGCCCTCCCTTCTCTCTTTGGAGTTGCCTCCCTACATTGTTTAAGTCCTTTTTTGCTATGTCATCTGATTGAGCAAGATGGCACCCTTGGGCGGGAATGGGACAACGCATGTGTGGTAGCATGTCCCAAAGGCTTTCTTTGAAAGTTACATAAGAACATAAGATATGCCATTCTGGGTCAGACCAAGGTCCATCAAGCCCAGTATCCTGTTTCCAACAGTAGCCAATCTAGGTCATACGTACCTAGCAGTTTCCCCAAAAGACACAGGTTCCACAATGCTTGTATTGGGTCAAGCATTGATATCCTGGGTCCCTTTTTAATAATGGCTTATGGACCTTTCCTCCAGGAACTTGTCCAAACCTTTTTTAAACCCAGCTACACTAACAGCTTTTACTACATCCTCCGGTAACAAATTCCAGAGTTTGATTACACGTTGAGTGAAAAAATATTTTCTCTTATTTGTCTTAAATAGTTTACCCTGTAGCTTCATTGCATATCCCCTAGTCTTTCTATATTCTGATAACGTAAACAATCGATCTACGTTTACCTGTTCCACTCCATTCATTAATTTATAGACCTCTATCATATCTCCCCTCAGCCATATCTTTTCCAGGTTGAAGAGCCCTAACCTTTGTAGCCTCTCCTCATAGTTGGGGAAATGCTCTGCGCGGGCTCTGTTGGCGCAAACGTCACCCATATGTGAGGACTGATTCCTGCTATCCCTGGAGAACACTTGTTACAGGTGAGTAACTACGCTTTCTTTCAATTCTTCCGATGCATCATCTTTAAATGCCATTTCAGTCATGAGTAACTTCCCTACATCTTCTTCAGTAAAGACTGAAGCAAAGAATTCATTCAGTCTCTCCGCTATGGCCTTGTTCCCTCTTAGTGCCCCTTTTACTCCTCTATCAACCAATGGTCCAACTGACTCTCACAGGTTTGTTTTTTTTGCTATGAATGTACTTGAAACATATTTTATTTTATTTATTTATTTATTTACTGCACATTTATATACCGCTACTTCCAGCGATCAGCAGCGGTTTGATTCATGTTCGGGGATTGTCAATCAAGACTGGGGGGGGGGGGGTGGTATGTACAAAGAACTGGGGTCACAGCACACATGGTTAGCGTCTTAGGGGGTGACTTATACATTCTTACATCTATATATACATATTTACATAATTATACATATGTTTTTTGTTCCACAGCAAGCTTATTTTCCAATTTTCTCTTTGCCTACCTTATCAGTGCCTTGCATCTAACTTGACAGTGCTTGTGTTTCCAGTTTTCATCATTTGGCATCTCCAGGAACAAGCAGGAATGTAGTCTTCACATATGGGTATCGTCGGTACCGACGGAGCCTGCGCAGGAACGCTCCCCAGTGTCCAACAGGAACGCTTTTGGGAGCATCCCTCAGCACATGCGCGCTGCCTTCCCGCCTTTCTTCAGTTCTTCGTTTTCCGAGGAGCCGACAGGACACATACCCTGTCACTGCAGAAAATTTCTTCTTTAAACTTGTTTTCTTGTGGTCGCGCCTGCCTCCGCACGACACCTACCGGTACCGCCGGTTCTTTTTTCTTCTTTTAAAAAAAAATATATATTTTTGAACTGTTAATCTTCAGAAACTTTTTCTTTTGGTGCTAGGCGCCATTTTGGGCATTAGGCCCCATTTTTCCCAAAAGATGGAAAAACTAGCTAGTGGTTTTAAAAAATGTACTAAATGTGGCGGTACTATCTCCGTCACCGACACCCATGACTGGTGTCTAAAATGTTTAGGCCCTGACCATTCTCCATCTGAGTGTTTCTCCTGTATGGGGATGACTAAAAGAGGAAGACAGAACCGAGCTGCAAAGCTCGGTACCCTCTTTTCTTCGGATACCAGGTCCATTGCATCGACATCTTCAAGAGCCTCATCTTCCTCCCATGGATCTCAGGTAACTAAACATAAGAGCCGGTCCTCAAAGGGTAGCTCTCCTTCAAAGCATCGAGAGGCCATTGGCATTGCCCTTGAGGAAACTACACCGGCAAAACAGACCTGGCAGGAGGTTTCGGCCTCCAAAGCATCAGCCCGTTTCCAGGATGTTCTTGAGGCTTCGACCTCGGCAGAACTACTGGTGCCATACCCAGGCATCGGCAGCGTCCATACACCAGAGATTCCTTGCTATCGAACGCAGTCTTGCAGCTCTCCTTATAGCTGTGGTACCGTTGACACCAGTGGTTCAACGGGCACCGGTACCGACACTGGTACCGATGCCGGTACAGATACCAGTACCAGCACCAACAGTACCGGCCCCTGTGGGAATCCTTCCCATGCAGACTTTTTCTGGCATCGACAGATCAGTACCAGACCAATTCGGTACCGACTTCGACCGATACCGAGACTGTGCTTTGCATGAACATTGGGATCAGAGATACTAAGAATCCTCCGATTCCAATGACTGATAATTCTGCAGGTACCAGAGTGTTTCTCCCGGAAGACTTCTCTTCTCCCCAACGCAGAATGTCTCCTCCGGAAGACATGTCTTTTCAGGATTTTATTTGAGATGTGGCCTGAGGCCTTTCAATCACGGTAGCTCCTGAAAAAGAACCTAGAGCAAAGGAAATGGAAATTCTCCAATACCCTAAGGCTCCCAAGGAAGCAGCCACTCTGCCCATTCATGAAATTCTTCATGATTTGATACTCAGAATGTGGGAGACACCTTTGACCACATCTCCTCATTCTAGGAGACTCAATACCATTTATCGAGTTCCACCATGTCCTGGTATTCAAAAGACTCAGCTGCCACACCATTCAATGGTAGTGGAGTCAGCCATGCGTAGGATGAAAAGTGCAATGACATGCATCTAATCCTCCAGGTCGTGAATGCAGGACTCTTGATGCTTTTGGGCGTCAAATTTTTCAGGCTTCCATGTTTTCATCTAGGATCAGCTCATATATTTTATATATGGGAATGTTCCTCAAAGAGGACACAGGAGATTTGGAGCTTATGAACCCCCTTCTCCCTGAGGACAAACGACAGGACTTTCTCACTCTGGTCAAGCATGCTCAAGATGTCTCCAAATTTGTAAACTGTGCAGCCTTTGACTGCTTGGAATGCATCAGCAGAACCTCTGCTATTGCCATTGGTGCACGTCGGATTGCCTGGCTTCAGGCATCAGACTTGGAGATTTGGGTACAGGATACCGGTAAATTGGAAAACATCCCTTGCACAGGAGAAAACCTCTTTGGCAAGAATTGGCAGGAGTAGGCTAATGAGATAGATACTGACAATCTCACTTTAGACAGACTGTCAAAATCTACAGTCACCCCAGGCAAAAAGAAGCCCTATAAAAAACCCTTTTTCAGCTAAAAGAGGAAGTTTTATCCATCCTTTACCCAGCAAGGGCAAGCTCAGGGTCAAGTTGCCCAGAAGGGTCAACAACAACAATCCAGACAAAAGAAGCCAAAAGGCCTTAGAGCTCAACCAGCTCCACAGGCCCAGCCCCCTCAAGGGCTTTGACTCCTTCATAGAGAACTTAGCCTTCCTGCCTCTGAAGGGGCCAGAACCACTAAACATTCCAGGCAGGTTGTGTCGTTTTGCCAACAGATCGCACCAAATAACAACAGAAAACTGTCCATTGTCGGAGAGGGGTACAAGCTTCATTTTCACAGTATTCCCCCTCCTACAATCCTAAGACAGTTCAATTCTCCAGGACCAAGCAGGAAGTCAGTCCTCACATATGGGTGACGTCGGCGCCGACGGAGCCCTCGCGGAGCAATTTTCCCCAGCTTTCAAAGAAAGCCTTTGGGAATTGCAGCGCGCATGCGTGGTCCTTTTCCCACCCAAGGGTGCCATCTTGCTCAGTCTTCTTTTTTCCGCGGAGCCCTACAGATGTTGTTTGTAATTCCCCGCTAGAAAAGTTGATTTTATTTGTCTTTTTTCTCGGATTCGACGCCGGTTCTTTTCCCGCCCGGACCCGCGACGCCGGTTGCGAGTCCGTTCTTTATTTTTCGGTTTTTTGTCCTTCGTGACAGATTTCGCGCTTTTTTTTTTTTTTTCTTTTTCACTGGCAGCCCTGTCTTTTGACCTCACAGGGGCCCTTTTTCCCCCGATGGCTGCCAGCGGGTTTAAGAAGTGTGATCGGTGTAAGAAGCTCATGTCTCTTACCGACACACACGACTACTGCCTCCGCTGCCTCGGACCCGATCATGACCCTATGATCTGTGGTCCATGTGGCAAAATGTCCTCAAAAGCGTTGAGGAGTCGGCAGCATCAGCGGGAACGTATCTTCTCTGACTCCGGCCGGGCCCGGACCTCGTCAGAGGCTTCGACGTCTCGGGACTCTGGTCCTGAGCATCGTCGAAGTTCCTCTGAACGGGGGTCTCCTACCCGGGAACATCATCGGAAGAAGAAACCCGCGAGGGCGGGATCGGTGGACGCTCCTGGTTCCTCGAGGGCCAGGTCGCATAGCCCCGATAGCCATCCCGGGTCCTCGGAGATGGAGAGGCCTTCCAAACATCCTCGTCTCGAGATGGACTCGCCCGCTCACGTGAGTACTGTTGTCCTCGTGGACTTGCCTCCGAAGGAGCCGCCGTCGGGGCCCGAGTCGGGGGCTGCTGGGTCTCCTGAGCTCGGACTCAGGTTGACGGCCTTGGAGAGCAGTCTGACTGCCTTCATGGACCAGCAGCGGGCATTGATCGCTGGCCTCGCCAGTGCTTCTGCCCTGACCACCGGGACGTCGATGTCCAAGTCGACCCCGGAGACCGAGCCGATCCTCAAGTCCATGAGGGCTCGAGTCGATCCTCGGTCGCGGTCTCCTTCGGCCTCCCGTTCGGGACCGAGGTCGTCGACGCCGACTCCCTCGGCGTCGGGGCGAACGGCATCGATGCCCGCCCGACTCCTCCTCCGAGGAGTCAGCCTGGGAATCCGAGGACGAAGAGTCACCTGGTTCTTTTCGGACTCGGTGTGTCCCATCGGACTCCCCCGAGTCCGAACCTCGGAGACGGTCCCCCCCGGAGGATACCCGGTTCTCGGACTTCGTGCGGGATATGGCCAAGGCCTTGGCCTTCCCCGCGGATCCCGAGGAGGAGCCTCGAGTCGAAGAGCTCGATGCCCTCCAATATGACTCTCCCCCAAAGGAGGCCTTTATTGTACCGGTTCCTCCAATGCTGGAATGACTTCTCTTCCGCATGTGGGAGAGCCCGGCGTCGTCGCCGGTGTTAAGCAAGCGGGTCGATTCCATTTATCGAGTCCGCAAGAGCCCCGGGTTCCAAAAGGCACAACTACCGCACCATTCCATGGTGGTGGAATCGGCCATGCATAGACTTAAGAGTCAAAAAATGCACTCCTCGGTGCCTCCCGGTCGGGAGGCTCGAAGCCTGGATGCCCTAGGTAGGAAGTGTTTCCAGGGCTCTATGCTTGCTTGTCGAGTCCAGACCTACCAGCTCTATATGGGCATGTATCTCCGAGACCTGGCTAAAGAAATAGTCGGGTTCTCTGCTGGTCTCTCCGAAGAACCTTTGCAGAGGTTCCAAGCCTTGTCAACTGGTATTCGGGAGTGCTCAAAGTTTCTCTCTCGAGCAGCCTATGATGGCTTTGAAGCATCGGCTCGAGTAGCCGCAGCCGGCATCGGTGGCCGCCGACAGGCTTGGCTTCAGTCATCCAACCTCGAGCCATGGGTGCAGGACAAGTTGGTTGATGTCCCCTGCAGAGGTGAAAACCTCTTTGGCAAGCCCATGGATGAGAAGGCTGCACAGATCGAGACCGAAACTCTCACCAGGACTCGTCTCTCAAGGAAGACCTCTGCCCCTTCTCAGAAGAAGAAGGGCTCGGGGAAAAAGCCCTTTTACCCGAGGAAGGCGGCTGCCTATCACCACTACCCTCATTATCAGGCCTCAGCAGCTCCCCAACAGGGGTAAGCAAGCCAAGGGACGGGGTAATGGGTCCCGTAGGCAGCAAGCCCCCAAGCCTGCACCACCGGCCCCTGCTCAGCTGGGTGGGTTTTTTTTACTTCATCAGCATAGCCTCTCCCCCTCAGCTGATTTCTCCCAGCACAGGAGGCCGGCTGGTCCACTTTGCCCACAGGTGGTCCCACATCACTACAGATACCTGGGTGCTTCACATAGTCCAAGAGGGCTATCTTCTGCACTTCTACCAGGTACCTCCCTCCTACTTTCCAGGGGAGCCTCTCAGACTCCCTCTGCACAGTGACCTACTCCTTCAGGAGTTAGCAAGTCTTCTTCAGGAACAGGCTGTGGAACCGGTGCCCCACCACCTGAGAGGTCAAGGTTTTTACTCCAGGTACTTTCTGATACCAAAAAGAACAGGAGGCCTCAGACCCATCCTGGACTTGCGGAACCTCAACAAGTTCCTCGCAAAGGAAAAGTTCAAGATGCTTACCCTTGGAATCCTGCTGCCCTACCTCCAGCAGGGAGACTGGCTATGCTCCTTAGATCTAAAGGATGCCTACACTCACATCCTCATCCACAGACAATATCTCAGGTTTGTTGTGGGGGGCAATCATTACCAGTACAGAGTACTACCCTTTGGCCTATCCTCCGCACCAAGGGTGTTCACCAAATGTCTAGCAGTGGTGGCGGCTTATCTTTCAAGGCCTCTTTGTATTTCCATACCTGGACGACTGGCTCATCAGAGCACAGTCTTCCCAAGAGGCCATTCACGCCACGCACCGCACTGTGGCTCTGCTCCAGTACTTGGGCTTTGTCATAAACTTCGCAAAGTCTACTTTGCTCCCCTCTCAGGATCTCGAGTTCATCGGCGCAAGATTAAACACGCTTCAGGCGCGAGCTTTTCTGCCTCTCGACAGGGCAAACAGGCTCATGGATCTTGCCAGCCACTTTCACAGCAATTCCCTGGTCTCTGCCAGGCAATTTCTGAGACTGCTCGGCCATATGGCTTCCACAGTCCATGTGACCCCCAATGCCCACCTGAACATGCGGCCTGCTCAATGGTGCCTTCGCACACAATGGCGTCAGGCCACTGGGAGCCTAGCGGACTCCGTACAGATCTCCGACCCGCTGGTCTCTTCTCTGCAATGGTGGCTTCATCTGCCAAACCTAGTGCTAGGAATGGCTTTTCAGCCTCCTCCGCCTTCTCAGGTCCTAACGACCGATGCTTCTCTCCTGGGTTGGGGAGCACATTGCCAAGGGACATGTACTCAAGGCCTCTGGACTCCTTGGGAGTCTGCTCAGCAGATAAACTTCCTGGAGCTCAGAGCCATCCGCCTAGCTCTCAGAGCCTTCTCCCACCTCACTTCTCACCAGTCTGTGCTGGTCCAGACGGACAATCAAGTTGCAATGTTCTACGTGAACAAACAAGGCGGAACAGGCTCCTTCCTTCTCTGTCAGGAGGCACAAAAACTGTGCTCTTGGGCTGTCCACCACGGCATCCTCCTCAAAGCTGTCTATCTCCCAGGTCAGGAAAATTACCTGGCAGACAAGCTAAGCAGGATCCTCCAACCACACGAGTGGAGATTGGATCCATTGGTGGTTCAGCGGATCTTTCTCAAGTGGGGCCTCCCCACCATGGATCTGTTTGCCAGTCCTCTGAACCGGCAACTTCCCAGATTCTGCTCTCGACAACCGCATCCTCTCAGAGTAGCGGCGGATGCTTTTCTGATTCCATGGTCCACAGGCCTCTTGTATGCCTTTCCTCCCATGCCGCTGGTGTCTCGGACACTCTTCAAAGTTCTCAGAGACAAAGCCTCGATGATCCTAGTGGCTCCCCGGTGGCCGAGACAACCTTGGTTCCCGCTTCTGATGCAGCTGGCAGTGGACACTCCTCTTCCTCTGGGGTTTCAACCCGATCTCCTGTCACAGGATCAGGGGACTCTCCTGCACCCCAACCTCCGGTCCCTTCATCTGATGGCCTGGCTGCTGAGAGGGCAGTCCTTGCTCCCCTCCTGCTGCCTCCAGATGTGGAGGAAGTCGTCTTGGCCTCCAGGCGACCCTCCACCCGGAAGTCCTACGCTCTTAAGTGGCGACGGTTCTCCGTCTGGTGTGCTCAGCAGTCTCAAGATCCCTTCTCCTGTTCGGTATCAGTGGTCTTGCAGTACTTGCTTTGCCTCTCCGATCTTGGACTTAAGTCCAACTCGGTCAGGGTCCACCTCAGTGCTCTTTCTGCGCATCACATGCCGGTGGATGGCAGACCTCTTTCCAGCCACCCTCTTGTGGCTCATTTTCTCAGAGGCCTCCTTCTCCTTAAACCACCTTTGCGCCCACCAGCCCCTGACTGGGATCTGAATGTGGTTTTGCAGCGGATTACCTGTCCGCCACGACCTATGGCTACCTGTCATCTTTGTTTTCTTTCTTGGAAAACCTTATTCTTGGTAGCCCTCACTTCTGCTAGACGCGTTAGTGAGCTACAGGCCCTAGTATCTGATCCTCCTTACACTAGGTTCTACAAGAATAGGGTAGTCCTACGGACTCACCCTAAGTTTCTTCCTAAAGTGGTTTCCCCTTTTCACATCAACCAGGAGGTGGTACTTCCGACCTTCTTTCCCAGGCCACACTCCAGCCGAGCTGAAATGGTCCTGCATACCCTGGACTGTAGGAGGGCGTTAACCTTCTACCTTGACCGTACGAAGGAGCACCGAAGGGCTGTTCAGCTCTTCGTGTCTTATGACCCCAATAAGTTGGGGCTCCCTGTCTCCAAGCGTACTCTGTCCATCTGGATTGCTCACTGTATCGCTTGGGCTTATGGGGCAGCCGGCCTCTCGTTGGAAAGTCGAGTCACGGCTCATCGTGTTAGGGCAAAGGCTGCGTCAGTGGCTTACCTCTGCTCTGTTCCATTGGCAGACATCTGCCGGGCCGCTACTTGGTCTTCAAGCCAGACTTTTGCAGCCCATTACTGCCTGGAGAGGGAGTCCCGCAGGGACAGTGCTTTCGGACAGGCAGTCCTCCGTAATCTTTTTGAGGTATAGGCAACTCCTGCCCTCCGTCCCGGATGTTGGGCTACCAGTTGGGGGCATACTCAGAGAAGATTCCTTCCTTCTGTGCTACTGAGCTTGAGGGAGCTCCTTTTTTGTGCTTGGGGTCTCCGGTAGCCTTAAGCTTGGGAGTCCCATATGTGAGGACTGACTTCCTGCTTGGTCCTGGAGAAAGAGTAGTTACTCACCTGTAACAGGTGTTCTCCAGGAACAGCAGGAATCAGTCCTCACAACCCTCCCTCCTCCCCTTGGAGTTGCAGTTCTATGCTTTCGTTTTTGCGAATTTTTTGCTGTCTTTTAGCTATGTCATCAGACTGAGCAAGATGGCACCCTTGGGCGGGAAGAGGACCGCGCATGCGCGCTGCAATTCCCAAAGGCTTTCTTTGAAAGCTGGGGAAAATTGCTCTGCGAGGGCTCCGTCGGCGCCAACGTCACCCATATGTGAGGACTGATTCCTGCTGCTCTTGGAGAACACCTGTTACAGGTGAGTAACTACTCTTTCCCAAACCTCTACAGGCAATCTACTGGATCAAGAGGTCTCAACACTCCTTGCTCAAGGAGCAATAGAGGAAGTGCCCATTCTTCAGCAGGGTGCAGAGTTCTACTCCCCCTATTTTCTTATTCCAAAGAAAACAGGAGGACACAGACCCATTCTAGACCTCAGAGAAATGAACAAATATCTTTTCCGAGAAAAGTTCAAAATGATTTCTCTGGGAACTCTTCTGCCATACCTTCAAAGTCAGGATTGGCTTTGTTCTAAAGGATGCATATACTCACACTCTGATCCATCCAGATCACAGGAAATTCTTACGATTCCTTTTCAAGGGAAAACATTTCCCATACAGGGTTCTTCCCTTTGGTCTTGCTTCGGCACCAAGAGTATTCACGAAATGCATGGCAGTAGTAGCTGCATTTCTGCGAACCCTGGGGATATTCGTCTTCCCTTACTTGGACGACTGGCTCATTCGAGCCCCCATGGTTCCAGAAGCCAGATCTGCACTGTTTCGCACAATGCGAATCCTTCAATACTTGGGATTGATCATAAACCTCCCAAAATCCCATCTTGCTCCATCTCAGTCCCTTGAGTTCATAGGAGCCCGTCTAGATACCAGACGGTCAAGGGCTTTTCTCCCACAAACCCACTGTCTTTGTATAATGCAGCTAGCTTCTCAAGCAGCGGTGAAGTCCTCCCTAACTGCTCGAGAACTACTACAACTGTTGGGACATATGACATTCACTGTTCATGTGGTTCCCTACGCTCGCCTTCATATGCAAGCAGCCCAGTGGACCCTATCCACACAGTGGACACAGGCCACAGGACGTCTGTCGGACAAGATATCAAGCTCACAACGACTGATCTTGTCCCTACAATAGTGGCAATCACTGGAAAATCTTCTAGTGGGGTCTCCTTTCCAGCAACCCCTATTCCAGGCCACCCTAACAACAGATGCATCACAGGTGGGATGGGGAGCACACCTGCATCATCTCTCTACCCAGGGTACCTGGACTCCACAGGAGGCTTGTCTTCACATAAACCTCCTGGAACTCAGAGCAATCTAGCTCTTCGAGTATTCCATGCCCAGCTCAACTACAGGACAGTCCTAGTCCAAACGGACAATCAAGTAGCTATGTTCTACGTGAATAAGCAGGGCGGAACAGGCTCTCTGTCATTATGCAACGAAGCTTTACGACTATGGGCCCTTGCCAGAGAACATCAGGTAAAGGATATCCTTCATGCTTCTAGAAAAACTTCCACAAGACGCTCTTGAAACGTTTTACTATATGATGTTCACAGAAGGGGTTAAATCACCTTATGATACCTTTGGAATCAATACTAGAGTATAGCATAGTTACTCACCTGTAACAGGTGATCTCAGGGAACAGCAGGAATTTAGTCCTCACATATGGGTATCGTCTGTACCGACGGAGCCTGCGCGGGAATGCTCCCCAGCGTCCAATAGGAACGCTTTTGGGAGCATCCCTCAGCACATGCGCGCTGCCTTCCCGCCTTTCCAACTGTCCCTCTTCAGTTAAGTTTGTAGCTGAGTGAAAGGATAGAGGTAGAGAGGAAAGAGACAAAGAGATAGAGAGACAACTCCTAGGGGAGGTGGGTGGGTTGTGAGGACTAAATTCCTGCTGTTCCCGGAGATCACCTGTTACAGGTGAGTAACTATGCTATGTCCAGGAACAAGCAGGAATGTAGTCCTCGCATATGGGGACTCCCTAGCTGAAGATGCCAGGGAGATAGCCCCAGGAAGGTGCCACCCTAGAAGATGGGAATCCTTCCTCCCATGGATCTCTGGCATCCCACCAGGGTTGGTGGGTAGGAGTTGGTTTATGTTTGAAAGAGATTTTGAAGAACAACTTGGCCAAAGAAGGCATCCCGACGGGAGGCTCTATCCAGGCAGTAGTGGGCTGTGAAAGTGTGTACCGAAGCCCAGGTGGCTGCTTGACAAATGTCATCGATAGACACAGAGTGGAGATTAGCCATGGCTCTCACATTATGAGCTGTGACATGGTCTTGAAGAGGAAGACCCTTACTCTCATAAGCAAAGGATATGCATTGAGTAATCTATTTAGATAAAGTCCTTTTGGAGACTGGAAGTCCCAAATGACTAAGGTCAAAAGCTATAAAAAGTTGCGAGGACTTTCTATGTTGCTGTGTTCTTTGTATGTAAAAGGCTAAGGCCCTTTTACAATCCAAAGTATGAAGGTTTCTTTCTGCATTAGAGGCGTGAGGCCTCGGGAAAAAATACAGGAAGATAAATTGATTTAAATGAAAAGGCGAAACCACCTTTGGCATAAAGTGTGGGTGAGTTCTAAGAACAACCTTATCATGATGAAACCTAGTATAAGGAGGATCAGCCACTAAAGCTTGCAATTCACTAATGCAACAGGCAGAGGTGATTGCAATTAGGAAGATGACCTTCCAGGTCAAAAACCTAAGGGCTGTAGTGGCCAAAGGTTCAAAACGGGCTTCATGAACTGCCCGAGAACTAGATTTAGATCCCATGCCACCGGTGGTGGCTTGATGGGAGGTTTAGTTAATAAAAGGCCTCTCATAAATCTTGATATGAGTGGATAAGAGGAAATTGGTTGTCCATTTAGAGGCTTATAAGAAGCTGCAATTGCACTAAGATTTATTTATTTATTTAACTGTATTTATATACCGCCTTATCATGCAATCAAGGCGGTGTAAGAAACAAAACAGACAAAACTTAATGAGAGTGAAAGATATACATGGAATGAGTTAATTGAATTGTAAGAAAAATAAAATCATTAAAACATATAATCATTAAAACATTGCACATTAATCATTACAACATGACATGTGCCAAACTACAAGGTAA
Source organism: Ichthyophis bannanicus (assembly GCA_033557465.1). Classification (NCBI taxonomy): domain Eukaryota; kingdom Metazoa; phylum Chordata; class Amphibia; order Gymnophiona; family Ichthyophiidae; genus Ichthyophis; species Ichthyophis bannanicus. The sequence goes on along the minus strand of CM066036.1, from coordinate 50,392,876 downwards.
TATAAAATAAAAAATATCATATGACAATATAAACTACTTAAAGAGCTTTGAAGTGGTGGGTAGGTATATCAGACGATTACGTGATAGGTCCATAATGCTCAATGAAAAGCAATGTTTTTAACAGCTTACGGAAGTCTTTAAGTTCCGTTGCTGATCTCAATTCATCTGGGAGTGAATTCCAGATTATTGGGGCAGCCATGGAAAATGCTCTCTCTGTAGTATCCTTTCGCAAAGTTCTGAAATTAATAGAAGAGCTTACTCTGTGAGAAGTTCCCTTTCTTGGTCGGGAGCTGGGGTCGGGAAGAATGAGGGAGTGGAGACTGTTAGCTGAGATATGATGTTTTATTTTGAATATGTTAATTATTGTTTTATATTTTATGCGTAAACGGATTGGGAGCCAATGAAGATCCTTCATAACTGGAGTAATGTGGTCATGAATAGATGTTCCAGATATAATACGGGCTGCGGTATTCTGTGCTAATTGAAGAGGTTTGAGAGCTTGCAACGCTAGACCAAGGAAGATGGGATTGCAAAAATCCAGTAAAGGAGTGATTAGCGCTTGACATACAGTACGAAAAAGATCAGAGGCAAGAAGTGGTTTTAGTCTTCTTAAAATTCTCATCCTAAAATACACATTCTTGATTGTTTTATTAATGTGAGCTTTAAGATTTAATTCACTGTCCAGAGTAACACCAAGGTATTTAACTTCTGTTTTAATTGGAATGGTTGTGCCAGCAACTCTGATGTTCGGTGGATGTAAGAAATCAGAGTTACGAGTGATTATAAGGGCCTCAGTTTTTCTATAATTGATTGAAAAATTATTTTCCTTACACCATCTTGTCATTTCAGTTAAGCAGACTGAGATATTGGAATATACAGGGTTGTCAATAGAAAAAGGTGTAAAAATCAAAATGTCGTCTGCATAAATAGTGTATTGGATGTTATGAGCTTTCATGATATCACAAATTGGTTGTATGTAAATATTAAAAAGAAGAGATGAGAGGGCGGACCCTTGAGGGACTCCTTGCAGTACATTAAATGATTGGGAAGTATTATACCCTACTTTTACTCTAATCTGCCTGTCAGAAAGGTAATATTGAAACCATTTGAGAGTATTACCATGAATACCAATCTTCTGTAATCTTTCCAGGAGAATTCGGTGGTCAACTGTGTCAAAAGCTGAGGAAATGTCTACAAAGATCATTAGAATCCCTTTTTTGTTGTTGTCTATAATACGGAGGATATTGTCAAAGAGATATATCAAAAGAGTTTCAACTCCATGATTAGGACGAAAACCATGTTGGTTATCATCTAGGGGGGCATGATTGTCAATGTGCTCCTGTAATTGCTGTTGGACTGATTTTTCTATGATTTTTGCTAGAAATGATATACTAGAAATTGGTCTGTATGCAGCAGGATTACTTTTGTCGAGAGTTGTTTTCTTTGGTATTGGTCTAACTGTAGCTTGCTTTAGTTGTATTGGCATAATACCTTGGGAAAGTGAATTAAGCACAATCTTGTTTATATAAGGTATCAAGCTAGATTTGGTAGCTTTAATCCATGAAACTGGGCAAGGGTCCGTAGGAGCGGTGCTTGTATTGATTGCTGAGATGATATGAGAAAGTTGTTCATTTGAGGGAGAGCAAAACTTATCCCATGTTTTGGGCTGAGAGACTTGTGAGCTTATAAAGCTGTGCATAGTTGTCCTTGTGGAGTGAAATTTTTCCTTGATGTAGTCAGCAAATTTTTGTGGATCAATTTGGACAATCTCATCTGTACTTTTCTCTTTTGTGAGTATCTTAACTATATCGAATAATTCTCTTGGCTTGTTTAAGGATGTGTTTATAAAATTTGTATGGAATTCCTTTTTGGCATGATTGATAAGATCCATGTACTGTTTTTGCATTTCTATATATAACTTATGTATATTTGTTGCCTAATATTTCCGCCATTTCCGTTCTGTCTTTCTGAGGTTTCTTTTTAACTTCCGTAGGTAAGCAGAGAACCAAGGTTTGTTTTGTCTCTTTTTGTAATGGAAATTCTTTGGGCTGCTAGGTGGTGCTGAGGCAGCATTAGATAATGTGTTGTTCCAGTTGAGAATTTGAGCCTCAAGATTGTTCGACTCAGTATTTAGATGTTGTATAGTATCCAGTAAGAAGGTGTCTCTGTCAAATTTCTTGAAGCGCCTTTGTGCGAGAGCGTTAACAGAATGCATGTTGAACATATTTTTCTGTAAAAGTAGCCTTATCTTAATTAAGTAGTGGTCTGACCAAGGTACTGGTATAACTGTAGGAGTTGATAAAGAGCCATTAGAAATTAGGTCGCTGTTTGCAAAGATAAGATCAGGTGTAGAGCCGTGAATGTGCGTTGGGACATCAATGATTTGGGTGAAATTGAGAGAGGACATTGCTTGGAGGAAGGCTTCTGCATCTTTAAGGTTAGTGGACTTAAGGTTAAAGTCACCTAACAGAAGTGTGGGTTTATTTAGAGCAGAAATGTCACAAACAGTTTCAAGCGTTGAAGCTAGTTCCTCAGGCGGGGCTCTTGGCGCTCTTTAAGTCAGGCAAAGTGACATATATTTGTTCACGATGCTAATTGCGTTGCCATGAGGAGTGTCTGAGATGCTATGCATTTTGAAGTTTAGACACTTCTTTGCAATTATCAAAACTCCTCCTCCACACTTATGAGATCGTGGGCAGTTGTAAGCTATGTAGCTGTCTGAAACGAGTTGATTAATTTGCACATTATCAGTTGCATGGAGCCAAGATTCTGTGATGCAAAGAATATCTGAATGATGGTCTTCTATGAGATCAACTATTGTGTGAATCTTGTTACAAACAGATCTTGCATTAATAAGTTCAATAGTTACATGCTCAAAAGGCATTGATGTAATGTGTGAATTCTTTAAATGATGTGTGCGGGATTGAAATTTGTGAGTGTTGTTTTTTCTTGAATTATAAATGTTGTGAGAGGAAGAATGAGAGCATTGTGGTTGTAAAAAATAATAGGTTGGAGGTATCCAAGGTGGGAAAACGTAAGGGAAGGGGAAGTGAGGGTTTATAGGAAAGAAGTAAATGAGTAGGAGGCCGTACGGAATAACCAATGTTAAGAACATATTGGCTTGTTGAAAGGGTTTTGTATAACAGACAAAATTACCTTATTTTCTGATAAGATGGACTCTTACCGAATTGGTCTTTAAACCAGAATTCGATAAGTGAAGGAGATACTCTAGTATCGATTCTAAGGGTATGACCAGGGGGTTTAATCCCTTCATGGAGCACCATATAGTAAAACGTTTCCACTTGAAGGTATAAGATCTTCTGTAGTGGAAGGTTTCCTAGAAGCCTGAAGGATATCTTTTACGTGCTGGGACAGGTTGAAATCTTGGAGCTCTAAGCCTTCAGCAAACAGGCCGTGAGGTGTAGGGACTGGGGATTCGGGTGCCATAGCGTCCCGTTCTCCTGGGAAAGGAGATCTGGAGCATGCCCTAACTCCAGAGGTACCGCTTGAGAGAGATGTAGAAGCAGGGAATACCACATTTGGCGTGGCCATCGTGGTGCTATGAGAATCATGCGACCCCTGTCTCTCTGAAACTTGAAGAGTGTTTTGGGGATGAGGGAAATAGGTGGGAAGGCATAGAGGAAGTCCTGACCTCAGTGAAAGAGGAAGGCATCCCTTGCCTGACAATTGTGAGCCGGAATGCTGGAACAGAACCGGGGAAGTTTGGCATTCAGTGGAGTTGCAAAGAGGTCTATGTCTTGAGTGCCCCAGAGATGAAATATCTTTGCCACCTGGTCTAGGTGGAGGGACCACTCGTGGGACAGCAGTACTCGACTGAGTTTGTCTGCCCAAAGGTTTTGAATGCCTGGAAGATATACCACTAGAAGGTGAATTTGATGCTCTCTGGCGAGGGCCCACAATATTGGTCAATATTGGTCATTGGATTAATATCTACAGCAACCTTTTTCAGCTAAGTAATTTCGCCAAACAGATTACAATTAACACAGTGTCCTAAATTATAGGGTTCTTTAATAAAATGGATGGGCCGCAGTGGTGTGGGGTGAAGTCCTCTACACTGTGACGGCTTTTCCAACAAAAAAAGTAGTTTCATTTTAAGGTGGTTTTTGTTTAATCTACCAGGCTCTTTTATTGTTGCATTGGCTTTTAGACCTGGTTGGGTATTTTGTATTATTGCTGCTCTGAATTCTAGGCATTGGGAAGGAACTAGTTGAGATTTTGGGAAGTTTATTACCAATCCCAAGTATTGGAGGATTTGCATTGTATGGGCCAGTGCAGTGCTGGCCTCTGCAACTGTAGGGGATCGAATGAGCCAGTCGTCTAAGTAGGGGAAGACGAAAATCCCCAGGGTTCGTAGGAATGCAGCTACTACTGCCGTGCATTTCGTGAATACTTTTGGTGCTGAAGCCAGACCAAAGGGAAGAACCCTGTACTGGAAATGTTTTCCCCTCAAAAGGAAACGTAAGAATTTCCTGTGATCTGGATGGATGAGAATGTGAGTGTATGCATCCTTTAAGTCTAGAGAGCAAAGCCAATCCTGGCTTTGAAGGTATGGCAGAAGAGTTCCTAGAGAAGTCATTTTGAACTTCTCTCAAAACAGATATTTGTTCAATTCTCTGAGGTCTAGAATGGGTCTGTGTCCTCCTGTTTTCTTTGGAATAAGAAAATAGGGGGAGTAGAACCCTGCACCCCGTTGAAGAATGGGTACTTCCTCTATTGCCCTTTGGGCAAGAAGTGTGGAGACCTCGTGATCTAGCAGATTGTCTGCAGAGGTTTGTGAATTGAATTGCTTTAGAATTGTAGGAGGGGGCATGCTTTGAAAATGAAGCTTGTACCCCTCTCCTACAATGGACAAAGTCCAATCTACTGCTGTTATCTGATGCCATCTATTGACAAAGTGGCATGACCTGCCTGGAATATTGGGGGGTTGGGGGCCCCTCAGAGGCAGGGAGGCAAAGCTCTCTAGGAAGGAGTCAAAGCCCTTGAGGGGGCTGAACCTGGAGAGCTGGTTGGCCTCTTTGGCCTTTTGGCTTCTTTTGCTGTCTAGTTTGTCCCTTTTGGGCAACCTGACCTGGAGTTTGACTCTGTTGGCTATAGGAAGGATAAAACTTCCTCTTTTTGCTAAAAGAGGTTTTTTTATAAGGCTTCCTTTTGGCTGGAGTGGCTATAGACTTTGACAATCTATCTAAGGTAGAATTGTCCGCATCTAACTCGTTAACCTTTTCCTGCCAGTTCTTGCTGAAGAGATTCTCACCCGTGCAAGGAATGTTGCCTAACTTGTCCTGTACCTAAGTCTCCAAGTCTGAAGCCTGTAGCCAGGCAATCCGTCGTGCGCCAATTGCAATAGCAGAGGTTCTGCTGATGCATTCGAAGCAGTCAAAGGCTGCACGATTTACAAACTTGGAGACATCTTGAGCATGCTAGCTAGAGCAAGAAAATCTTGTCTCTTGTCATCTGGGAGAAATGGGCTCATAAGTTCCAAATCTCCTGTGACTTCCTTGAGGAACATTCCCATATATAGGATATATGAACTGATCCTAGCTGAAAGCATGGAAGCTTGAAAAGTTCTGTGCCCAAAAGCATCCAGAGTCCTGCATTCACGACCTGGAGGATTGGATGCATGCCTCTTTGCACTTTTCATCCTATGCATAGCTGATTCTCCAGGACCAAGCAGGAAGTCAGTTCTCACATATGAGTGACATCGGCGCCGACGGAGCCCTCGTGCAGAGCATTTCCCCAGCTTTCAAAGAAAGCCTTTGGGAATTGCAGCGCGCATGCGCAGTCCTATTCCCGCCCAAGGGTGCCATCTTGCTCAGTTTTCTTTTTTCCGCGGAGCCCAATGGACGTAATTCGTTTTTCCCCCAAGGAAAAAGTTGATTTCCCTATTTTTTTCTCTTTTTTCTTCGGTTCAACGCCGGATCCTTTTCCCGCCTTGGACCGATACGCCGGTATCGAGTCCACTCTCTCCTTTTTGGTTTCAGTCCTTTGTGACTAGCGTTCGCGTCATTTTTCTTTTTTCCCTGGCAGCCCGGTCTTTTGACCTCGCAGGGGCCCTTTTTCCCCCGATGGCTACCAGCGGGTTTAAAAAGTGTGATTGGTGTAAGAAACTTATGTCTCTTACCGACACACATGAATGCTGCCTCTGCTGCCTCGGACCCGATCATGACCCGATGATCTGTGGTCCGTGTGGCAAAATGTCCTCGAAGGTGTTGAGGAATCGGCAGCACCAGAAGGATAGGATCTTTTCTGACTCCGCGTCCGGACGGGCCCGGACCTCGTCAGAGGCCTCGACGTCTCGGGACTCCGGCCCCGAGCAGCATCGGGGTTCCTCTGAGTGAGGGTCTCCATCGCGGGAACATCGCAGGAAGAAGAAACCTGCGAGGGCGGTGTCGGTGGACGCTTCTGGTTCCTCGAGGGCCAGGTCGCATAGCCCCGATAGCCGTCCCGGGTCTTCGGGGTCGGAGAGGCCTGCCAAACATCCTCGTATCGAGATGGAGTCTCCTGGACACGTAAGTGCTGTAGTCCTCGTGGACTCTCCTCCAGGGGAGCCGCTGTCGGGGCCCGAGTCGGGGGCTGCTGGGTCTCCTGAGCTCGGACTCAGGTTGACGGCCTTGGAGAGCAGCATCGCTCCCTTCATGGAACAGCAGCAGGCATTGATCGCCGGTCTCGCCAGTGCATCTGCCCCGACCACTGGGACCTCGACGTCCAAGTCGACCCTGGAGGTCGAGCCGATCTTCGAGTCCATGCGGGCTCGAGTCGATCCTCGGCCACAGTCTCCCTCGGCCTCCAGTTCGGGACCGAGGTCGTCGACGCTGGTACCCTCGGTGTCGGGGCGGATGGCATTGGTGCCCGCCCGACCGGAGCTGCTCGATTCCTCCTCCGAGGAGTCGGGCTGGGAGACGGAGGACGAAGAGTCACCCGGTACTTATCGGACTCCGTATGTCCCATCGGACTCGCCGGAGTCCGAACCTCGGAGACGATCCCCACCGGAGGATACCCGGTTCTCGGACTTCGTGCGGGATATGGCCAAGGCCTTGGCCTTCCCCGCGGATCCCGAGGAGGAGCCTCGAGCCGAGAAGCTCGAGGCCCTCCAGTATGACTCTCCCCCGAAGGAGGCCTTTACTGTTCCGGTTCCTCCGATGCTGGAGCGGCTGCTCTTCCGCATGTGGGAGACCCCGGCTTCGACGCCGGTGTTAAGCAAGCGGGTCAATTCCATCTATCGAGTCCACAAGAGCCCCGGGTTACAAAAGACACAATTACCGCACCACTCCATGGTTGTGGAATCGGCCATGCATCGACTGAAAAGTCAGAAGATGCACTCCTTGGTTCCTCCCGGCCGGGAGGCCCGGAACCTGGATGCCCTCGGTAAAAAGTGCTTCCAGGGCTCTATGCTTGCTTGCCGTGTCCAGACCTACCAGCTGTACATGGCCATATACCTCCGAGACCTGGCAAAGAAGATTGCCGGGTTCTCTGCTGGTCTCTCCAAGGAACCTTTGCAGAGGTTCCAGGCCTTGTCCACTGGTATTCGAGAGTGCTCGAAGTTTATCTCTCGAGCAGCCTACGATGGCTTCGAGGCTTCAGCCCGAGTAGCCGGGGCCGGCATTGGTGCCCGCCGACAGGCTTGGCTGCAGTCATCCGACCTCGAGCTATGGGTGCAGGACAAGTTGGTCGATGTCCCCTGCCGAGGTGAAAACCTCTTTGGCAAGCCCATGGCTGAAAAGGCTGCAGAACACGAGACCGAGACTCTGACCAGGACTAGGCTGTCCAGAAAAACCTCTGCCCCGTCTCAGAAGAAGAAGGGCTCGGGGAAAAAGGCCTTATACCCGAGGAAGTCATCTGCCTATAAACCATACCCTCATTATCAGGCCTCTGCAGCTCCCCAACAGGGTCAGCAGGCCAAGGGGCAGGGTCATGGGCCCCGTAGGCAGAAGGCCCCCAAGCCACCAACACCGGCCCCTGCTCAGCAGGGTGGGGGTTTTTGACTCAGCCAGCATAGCCTCTTCTCCTCACCTGGCTCACATCAGCACAGGAGGCCGGCTGGCCCACTTTGCCCACAGGTGGTCAGCCGTCACATCAGATACCTGTGTACTCCATATAGTCCAAAAGAGCTATCTTCTCCATTTTCACCAGGTACCTCCCTCCTATTTTCCAGGGGAGCCTCCAAGACCCTCTCTGCACAGGGACCTACTCCTTCAGGAGTTAGAAAGTCTGCTAAAGGACCAGGCTGTGGAACCGGTGCCCCACCACCTGAGAGGTCACGGCTTTTATTCCAGGTACTTTCTGGTAACAAAAAGAACAGGAGGCCTCAGACCCATCCTAGACTTGCGCAACCTCAACAAGTTCCTGAAGAGGGAAAAGTTCAAGATGCTTACCCTTGGAATCCTGCTGCCCTACCTCCAGCAGGGAGATTGGCTATGCTCCTTAGATCTAAAGGATGCTTATTCTCACATCCTTATTCATCCAGACCACAGACAGTATCTCAGATTTGTTGTGGGTGGAAACCACTACCAGTACAGAGTACTTCCCTTTGGCCTAGCCTCCGCTCCCAGGGTGTTCACCAAGTGCCTGGCGGTGGTGTCGGCCTACCTGAGGCTTCAAGGTCTTTTTGTGTTTCCATACCTGGACGACTGGCTCATAAGAGGCCAGTCTTCCCAGGAGGTCAGTCAGGCCTCCCTTCGCACTGTGGCTCTGCTTCAGCATTTGGGGTTTGTCATAAACTTCGCAAAGTCCACTTTGCTCCCATCCCAGAACTTGGAATTCATAGGAGCAAGGCTAGACACTCTTCAGGCGAGGGCTTTTCTGCCAGTGGACAGGGCCCTCCAGTTGATGGATGTAGCCAGGCAGTTTCACAGCAATTCCCTGGTCTCCGCCAGGCAATTCCTGAGACTTCTCGTCCATATGGCTTCCACGGTTCATGTCACCCCCAATGCCCGCCTGCACATGCGACCTGCTCAGTGGAGCCTTCGAACTCAGTGGCATCAGGCCACAGGGAGCCTTGCAGACTCGGTGAGTGTATCCACCCTGCTCATCTCCTCTCTACAGTGGTGGCTTCATCTTCCGAATCTGGTACTCGGAGTGGATTTTCAACCCCCTCCACATTCTCGAGTGCTGACGACAGATGCTTCTCTTCTAGGTTGGGGAGCACATTGCCAAAGGACTGTACTCAGGGTCTCTGGACTCCTTGGGAGACTGCTCAGCAGATAAACTTCCTAGAGCTACGGGCGATACGCCTAGCTCTGTGAGCCTTCTCCCACCTCACGTCGCACCAGTCTGTACTGGTCCAGACGGACAATCAAGTTGCCATGTTCTACGTGAACAAACAGGGAGGCACAGGCTCCTTCCTTCTCTGTCAGGAGGCACAACGGCTCTGCTCTTGGGCCGTCAATCACGGAATCCTCCTCAAGACTGTCTACCTTCCCGGTCAGGAAAATTGCCTGGCGGACAGGCTGAGCAGGATCCTGCAACCACACGAATGGAGATTGAATCCCTTCGTGGCTCAGCGGATCTTTCTCAAGTGGGGTCTCCCCACCATGGATCTCTTCGCCGGTCCTCTGAACCGGCAACTCCCGAGATTCTGTTCCAGACAACCGCATCCTCTCAGAGTAGCAGCGGATGCCTTTCTGATTCCATGGTCCCAAGGCCTGCTATATGCGTTTCCTCCCACGCCACTGGTGTCTCGGACACTGTTCAAGGTCCTCAAGGATAGAGCCTCAATGATTCTCATAGCCCCCAGGTGGCCGAGGCAGCCGTGGTTCTCACTCCTGTTGCAACTGGCGGTGGACACTCCCCTGCCTCTGGGGCTTCAACACGATCTCCTGTCTCAGGACCAGGGGTCTCTCTAGCACCCCAACCTCCAGTTCCTTCATCTGATGGCTTGGCTGCTGAAAGGGTAGTCCTGGCTCCCCTACTCCTGCCTAGAGAGGTGGAAGACGTTGTCTTAGCCTCTAGGCGGCAATCCACCAGGAAATCCTACGCTCTTAAGTGGCGTAGATTCTCCACATGGTGTGCTCAACAAAGCGAGAATCCCTTCTCATGCTTGGTAGCGGTAGTATTGCAATATTTTCTTTACCTCTCCAATCTAGGCCTTAAGTCCAACTCTGTCAGGGTTCACCTCAGTGCCCTCTCAGCGCACCACTCGCCGGTGGATGGGAGGCCTCTTTCCAGCCACCCTTTGGTGGCTCGTTTTCTCAGAGGCCTCCTCCTGCTTAAGCCTCCTTTGCGTCCACCAGCCCCTGAGTGGGATCTGAATGTGGTTTTACAGCGGCTTACTTGTCCGCCATTTGAACCTATGGCTACCTGCCCTCTCCGTTTTCTCTCCTGGAAAACCTTGTTTCTGGTAGCTCTTACCTCTGCTCGGTGAGTGAGTGAGCTTCAGGCCCTAGTGTCTGATCCCCCTTACACTAGGTTCTACAAGAATAGGGTAGTCTTACGGACTCACCCGAAGTTTCTTCCTAAGGTTGTCTCCCCTTTTCACCTTAATCAGGAGGTGGTTCTTCTGACCTTCATTCCCAGGCCGCATGCCAACCGGGCTGAGATGGTTCTGCATACCCTGGACTGTAGGAGGGCGTTGTCCTTCTACCTTGACCGTACGCGGGAGCATCGAAGGGCTGTTCAGCTCTTCGTTTCTTTTGACCCCAATAAGTTGGGGCTCCCTGTCTCCAAGCGTACTTTGTCCATATGGGTCGCTGACTGTATCGCCTGGGCTTATGGGGCAGCCGGCCTCTCGTTGGAGGGTCGAGTCACGGCTCATTGTGTCAGGGCGAAGGCTGCGTCAGTGGCTCATCTCCACTCTGTTCCGTTGGCAGACATCTGCCGGGCCGCTACTTGGTCTTCAAGCCAGACTTTTGTGGCCCATTACTACCTTGAGAGGGAGTCCCGCAGGGACAGTGCTTTCGGACAGGCAGTACTCCATAATCTCTTTGGGGTTTAGGCAACTCCTACCCTCTGGCCCTGGTGTTGGGCTACCGGTCGGGGGCGTTCTCAGAGAAGATTCCTTCCTTAGTGCTGACGAGCTAGAGGGAGCTAATTTTTTCGGCTTGAGGTCTCCGGTAGCCTTAAGCTTGGGAGTCCCATATGTGAGGACTGACTTCCTGCTTGGTCCTGGAGAAAGAGTAGTTACTCACCTGTAACAGGTGTCCTCCAGGAGCAGCAGGAATCAGTCCTCACAACCCTCCCTCCTCCCCTTGGAGTTGCAGTCATATGATTTATTTTGCTAATTTTTTTGCTGTCTTTTAGCTATGTCATCAGACTGAGCAAGATGGCACCCTTGGGCGGGAAGGGGACCGCGCATGCGCGCTGCAATTCCCAAAGGCTTTCTTTGAAAGCTGGGGAAATGCTCCGCACAAGGGCTCCGTCGGCGCCGACGTCACCCATATGTGAGGACTTATTCCTGCTGCTCCTGGAGAACACCTGTTACAGGTGAGTAACTACTCTTTACACTACCATTGAATGGTGTGGCAGCTGAGTTTTCTGAAATCCAGGACTTGGCAGAAGACGATACATAGTATCCAGTTTCCTAGAGTGAGGAGAAGTAGTCAGAGGTGTTTCCCACATTCTGAGCATCAAACTAGGCAGAATTTCATGGATAGGCAGAGTGGCTGCCTCCTTAGGAGCTTTAGGATATTGGAGAATTTCCAATTCCTTTGCTCTGGGTTCCTCCTCAGGAGCTTCTGTGATTGAAAGACCTTTGGCCATATCACGGATGAAATCCTGAAATGAGATGTCCTCTGGAGGTGACATTCTGCGTTGGGGAGAAGAGGGATCTTCTAGGAGAAACCCTCTAGTGCCAGCAGAATTGTCAGAGTCTTCGGAATCGGAGGAATTGAAGTACTCCTGACCCTGATGCTCCTGCAAAGCACTATCCCGGTACCGATCGAAGTCAGTACCGAGTTGACCCGGTACCGCTTTAACAATTCCAGCCAGAGATGGCATGGGAAGAGTTCCCACCAGGGCCGCTACCATTGGTACCGGTATCGTCGGTGTCGGTACCAGTGTCTGTACTGCTGTCAGTACCGGCATCGGTGTCGATGTCGGTACCAGTGCCCGTGGGACCACCGGTACTGCAGCTGAAAAAAGAGCTGCGATGCTGCGCTCGATAGCGATGAACCTCTGGTCTATCGATGCTGCTGATGCTTGGGTGTCGTTACCGGTAAGAACGGCCGGAACCCCTGAGCATGGCACAGGTAGTTCTTGTGAGGTTGAGGCCTCGAGAAAATCCTGAAGCCCCATCGATGCTTTGGAAGCCGAAGCCTCCCGCCGGGGCTGTTTTTCCGGTATGGTTCTCTCAAGGGCAATGCCAATGGCCTCTCGATGCTTAGCAGGAGAGCTACCCTTTGAGGACTGGCTTTTATGTTTAGTTACCTGAGATCCATGGGAGGAAGAAGAGGCCCTTGACGATATCGATGCAATGGATCTGGCATCTGAAGAAAAGAGGGTACTGAGCTTTGCAGCCTGGTTCTGTCTTCCTCTTTTAGTCATCCCTATACAGGAGAGACATTCAGTTGGAGAATGTTCAGGTCCTAAACATGTCAGACACCAATCATGGATGTCAATGACGGAAATGGTACCGCCACACTTAGTACATTTTTTAAAACCACTAGTTGGCTTTTCCATGTTTTAGGAATATGGGGCCTAGTGCCCAAAATGGCGCCTAGCACCAAAGAGAAAAGTTTCTGAAAAGAAACAATCTAAAGCCTAAGTTTTTTTTGAAAAGAAAGAAAAAAAAAGAACCGGCGGTACCTGTAAGCGTCGTGCGGTAGGCAAACGCGACCACAAGAAAAGAAATTTAAAGACGGAATTTTCTGCGGTGACAAGGAATGGATCCTGTTGACTCCGCGGAAAACGAAGAACTGAAGAGGGACAGTTGGAAAGGCGGGAAGGCTGCGCGCATGTGCTGAGGGATACTCCCAAAAGCGTTCCTATTGAACGCTGGAGAGCGTTCCCACGCAGACTCCGTCGGTACCGACGATACCCATATGTGAGTACTACATTCCTGCTTGTTCCTGGAGATCTACTTCATCTATCAAATTCTGGTCTAAAGACCAATTCAGTAAGAATCCATCTTAGTGCAATTGCAGCATCCTATAAGCCTCTAAATGGACAACCAATTTCCTCTCATCCACTCATAACAAGATTTACGAGAGGTCTTCTATTAACAAAGCCTCCCATCAGGCCACCACGGTGGCATGGGATTTAAACCTAGTTCTCGTGCAGCTCATGAAACCGCCTTTTGAATCTTGTCCTGGAAGGTAATCTTCCTAATTGCAATCACCTCTGCACGTCGCATTAGTGAATTGCAAGCTTTAGTGGCTGATTCTCCTTATATATACTAGGTATCACCATGATAGGTTGTTCTTAGAACTCATCCACACTTTATGCCAAAGGTGGTTTCGCCTTTTCATTTAAATCAATCAATTTATCTTCCTGTATTCCTTCCGAGGCCTCATGCCTCTAATGCAGAAAGGAACCTTCATACTTTGGATTGTAAAAGAGCCTTGGCTTTTTACCTACAAAGAACACAGCAACATAGAAAGTCTTCTCAACTTTTTATTGCTTTTGATTCTAGTCATTTGGGACTTCCAGTCTCTAAGAGAACTCTGTCCAAATGGATTGCACAATGCATATCCTTTGCTTATGAGAGTAAGTGTCTTTCTCTTCAAGGCCATGTCACAGCTCATAATGTGAGAGCCATGGCAGCCTCTACGGCTAACTTTCACTCTGTGTCTATTGATGACATTTGTCGAGCAGCCACCTGGGCTTCGGTACACACCTTTACAGCCCACTACTGCCTAGATAAAGCCTCCCATTGGGATGCCTTCTTTGGCCAAGCTGTTCTTCAAAATCTCTTCCAGACCTAATTCAACTCCTACCCACCAACCCTGGTGGGATGCCAGAGATCTATGGGAGGAAGCATGGCCCACCTTAATTGGGTGGCAGCTTCCTGGGGCTGTCTCCCTGCATCTTCAGCTAGGGAGTCCCCATATGTGAAGACTACATTCCTGCTTGTTCCTGGAGATAGCGTAGTTACTCACCTGTAACAGGTGATCTCCTGGAACAGCAGGAATTTAGTCTTCACAACCCACCCACCTCCCCTAGGAGTTGTCTCTCTATCTCTCTGTCTCTTTCCTCTCTCCCTCTATCCTTTCATTCAGCTACAAACTTTACTGAAGAGGGACAGTTGGAAAGGCGGGAAGGCAGCGCGCATGTGCTGAGGGATGCTCCCAAAAGCATTCCTATTGGACGCTGGGGAGCGTTTCCGCGCAGGCTCCGTCGGTATCGACAATACCCATATGTGAAGACTAAATTCCTGCTTTTCCCGGAGATCACCTGTTACAGGTGAGTAACTACACTTTAGCTTCTAGGAAGCCTTCCACCAGGCGCTCCTACGCCTTCAAGTGGCATAGATTTTCTCTCTGGTGTTCGCAGAGGGTGCTTAACCCCTTCTCAGCTCTGGTGGATGCATTACTTGAGCATCTTCTCCGCCTGTCTTCTTTTGCTCTCAAAAGCAATTCCATACGCTGTATATAATAATTCCTTCAAGGAGTCTCTGCAATTCTGGCTTCAAAACATCCTGCATGTTCTCGAATTCTTCGCTTCAGTGAGCGTTCTTGGTTCCTCTAAAAATGGCCGCAGTGTTTTTTTACTTACTTCACATACAACACTCCCCCTATACCATCCATTCAAATGAGAGTTTACCATTCTATCTGACTATTAAGACCTGCTGGTTTAACAGCATTTAACTTGTAAATCCAATATTGCTCCAGATAATTTAACTGCTTTTGGTGATCTCCTCCTCTCCAAAATACAGGAACATGATCTATAATCATCCACTGAAGATCTGTAAAATCATGTGATTTCTTTAAACAGTGGTCTACCATAGGTGCCCCTTCTTTTTTATTTCTTAACCTCAATTTATGCTCCCTTAATCTATTAACTATAGTCCTTTTAGTCTGACCAACATACACTTTCTGACAAGGACATTCAATGATGCAAACCACATATATTGTTTGAGAAATTGTCAATGAGCACTATTTAATGGGGTTGATAGAAAAACCAGGGGTCCAGCTTTCCCCAACTATGTCAGACCTGCAGAACTCACACTGCTCACATAAAGAGTGACCAACTCGTTTCTATTTCTGTTATCACTTCTTGCCAAATCTAAAGAGCTTTTCAGTTTTTAATGCTTAATAATAAAATGGACAGATTGATGGCAGCTGAGTGATAGCAACCCTCTTGATAAATAAAAGTCTGACAAATAAATAGTAGCAGTTTCATAGTGGAAGTGTGTCACTGGAGTGTGATATAGATATATCCTGAAGAAGATCTAAAAGTAGGTTATAATAATCATATCCTGGCAATGTCCCAATTTTTATACTTTTTCCTGCTATTTTTAATTGGTCTTGTTTTATTTGATTCTTTTATATGTCAAATATGTGTGCATATAGGGCCTGATATTCAAAAGGCATTTACATGATTTACAACCCTGTAAACGCCTTAAATGGGACTATTCAATGACACCTACACGATTAGTGCCATTGAATATCCCCGATAGCATCAGGGTGTGTCGGGGGGCATTCTAGGATGGAGTGAAGACGGGGAGTACCACTAACCAGGTAGCTGTGATATTGCACCACTACCCGGTTAGCGATCCACAGCTAAAACTAGGTGAGCTTTTGGCTCGCCTAGTTTTAGCGCAGATGCTAACTGGGTAGCGGTGCAATATTGTCGTACCCCAGTTAGTCTCGGCAACTTCGTGCTTCTGTGGCAATCCCGTATATTCATAGCTCGCTCAAATGAATATCGGGCCCATATAGTCCAAAGCCATTTCACTGGCCACTTTTTTTTTTAAAACATTGAACAACCCTTTCAGACCGTATGTCCACTTTAATGGACGTCATGTTACTCATTGAATTTCATGTATATATATTTATTTATTTATTATTTATTACAAATTCTTATATACCGCGCTATTTAGTATCAGTGCAGTTTACATAACAACAACATTTTGCATTAGAAACAAGATCTTTTGCTTACATTGTAACAGGGATTGTAACTTGGAAGTAACAGGGTAACTATATACAGTTCAAACAAAGGAGCTTATAAATTATTTAAGTTACATTAAGTATTACAGTCGTAATGTAATCATGCTCATTGTGAATGTGCCTAATGGTGAGTTTCTTTTGTAAATCACTGGGAATTATGTTGGTACGTCAGATGCTGTGTGGGTGAGATGAGGTGTTGGATGTGAATGTGTTAGGTTAGGGTGGGTAAAATAAAGGCAGAATAAGTGATGTTTAAGAGCTTTTCTGAATTGTGAGAGGTCAGTGATTGATCGTATATGAGGTGGGAGATTGTTCCAGCACTTAGGAGCATATAATGTAAATGCTCTGTTCCTAGGTGTTTGGGTACATTTAGTGGACTCAGGTGGTATAGATAGCGTATTGCTAGTTGTTGACCTTCTTAGCCTGTTAGTAGGGGTACTGGTCAGGAGTGAAGAGAGGGATGTGGAAGATATCCAGTTAATTGCTTTAAATGATAGGATTAACGCCTTGTAGGTGATTCTGCATTGTAATGGTAGCCAGTGTAGATCCATAAGTATGGGAGTTATGTGGTCTTTTCTGGAGATGCCGCAGAGAATGCGGGCTGCTGTGTTCATCGCCATCTGAAGAGGCTTGAGAGTGCTCTTGGGGAGTCCATGTAGGATGATGTTGGCATAATCAAAGTGTGGCATTACGAGTGTCTGGAATATTGTTCTGAAGTCGTCTGGGGCTAGTAGAGGTCTTAGATGTCGTAGTGTCCGTATTTTGTTGTAAATGGATTTGGTGGTATTTTTTATATGCTCTTTGAAGTTGAGCTGCTGGTCTATTGTAACCCCTAGATATCGTATTACAGACTTGCATGGGAGCTCGGCGTCACAAACTTTCAATGAGGCAGGAGGAGAGAAGATTTTGTTCCTGGTTATGAAAAGGACTTCAGTTTTCTTAAAGTTTATGCGAAGATTTTGGGACAGGAGCCAATCAGTAATTGCATTGAAGCATTCAATAAGTGGAACAAGGTTTGGGTGCTTGATTTTAATTGGAGCGAAGATCAGTACATCAACCGCATTGATCAGACTGGAGATGTTAAAAGAACGTATGATATCACAAATGGGTTGCATATAAATGTTAAAGAGTAGAGCCGAAAGGGATGATCCTTGGGGTACTCCTTGTTGCTGATGGAATGGTTCCGATGTTGAGGAACCTATCCGTACTTGTTGCCAGCGGTTCATGAGATAGGATTTGCACCATTCCCAAGCAAGGCCATGAATTCCCTTTTCCTGGAGGCGGGAGAGGAGTTGTACATGGTTAACAGAATCAAATGCAGCCGCTATATCAAGAAATATGAGTACAAACCCATTCTCAATTTTGTCAATACCTCTGGACAATGTATTGATGAGTATAGTGAGTAGGGTCTCTACACCATGGGACTCACGGAATCCATGCTGACAAGGATCAAGAGGGGCTGATATGTCAATGTGTTGTTATAGTTGCATTTGAACCACCTTCTCTATAAGTTTGGCTAGATAGGGTATACTTGAAATCAGGCTGTATGAGTCTGTCTTTGTTGGGTCAAGTTTGTTGTTTTTCAGGAGAGGGCATATGGAAGTTTGTTTCAGGGTTTCTGGGAATGTTCCAGTTGTGAAGGAGAGCTCCATGATGTAGGCTAGAGTTGAGCTGAGTTCTACACACATCGATCTGATCCAATGGGCAGGACAAGGATCATTCGGCGCCGTAGTAGTGTTGATGGTGGCAATAAGGTCAGCAATGTACTTCTCTGTCGGAGAGGTGAATTTTGTCAATGGTTGCTGTATCTGGGGGAAGAAGCAGGGTGTGGAGCTTTGTGTAAAATTTGTTTTTATGATTTTAGATTGTAGGTACTCGGCGAAGGACTGGGGTTGGATAGAAACTGTTTGATTGGAGGAAGGTGTCTTGGTTAAAGCTTTAGCAATGCTAAAGAGGTCACGTGGTTTATTTAACGATCGAAGGAGGGTATCCGTGTGGTGCTCTCTTATTTTTTTGTATATTTTCTCACGATGTTGCTTTAGAGTGTTCTCATAAGTTGATTTGTCAGATGTAGATCGAGATTTGTGCCATTTTCTTTCTTGCCTTCTTAGAAGCTGAAGCGATGCACGTAATTCAGCAGAGAACCAAGGGGCTGGTTTTCTGTTTCGTGGTAGTTTGTTGGATGCTGGTGATTTTTTAGATGAAGGTAGCTGTGAGTAAGAGATATGAGTGGAGTTCCATCTATGGATCATGTCGTCGAGGTTCTGCGCTGGTTGACGGAGTGCTGGAAGAGTGCTGCTGAGGAAGTCATCTCTGTCTAGGGATTTGAAGCGAGTTTTTGATCCTGAAGAGGCTGAATTTGATTGGTTGGTCGGAGTTTGGGTATGTTGGTATGGGATTTGGAAGGAGATTACATTGTGGTCTGACCATGGGACCGGAGTGTATGATAGGCTGATATTCTTGGTTGATTCTGACTGAGGGGCAAAGACGAGGTCAAGGGCGTTTCCCTTGAGGTGTGTTGGAGAGTTCACCAACTGGGTATAACTAAGGTCCTTCATAGTAGAGTAGGTAGGTTGCAATGAAGTGAGGTTAAAATCTCCAATCAGCCAATTAGGTTTACTTGGGCTTCCAGGGTTACAGGCAAGGTCTATAATGTTGGATAGATCTTCTGGAGGTGAAGAGGAAGCTCTGTAAATGAGATTTATGTTGATATATTTGTTAGCAATAGATAATGTGTCCATGTGCAGGATACTCATTGAGGATAGCGATTGGAGCTGGAGATTACTTTTTGATAGGATGAGGACTCCTCCTCCTTTCCGGTTGCTTCTATGACAAGCGTGCATCACATAGCCATGGGGGATGAGTTGATTTATTATGACGGTATCTGTGTCTGATAGCCAGGTTTCTGTGACCATGAGGATATCAAGGTTCTGACTGGTGATAAGGTCTGTGATGGCTGGCCATTTTTTTCGAATTGAACGTGAGTTGATGAGAGCACATTTTAGGTTGCTCTGTAAGAGAATGTTTTTAGGCTCTGGACTATAGGAGTTATTAATGGAAATATATAGTAAATGTGAATGCCTGATATGATGTGCATGTGGTTGTGTGTGGTGGGAACTACTGTTATTTCTCCTTCCCAAACTATGTAGGATAGGGATATAGTTATGGATGGGTGATAAAGCTGATGTATTTTGAATGGTGTCGGCTAGGAGGTAAAAGCTAAATATAGCAAATAAGGAGATGGCCATGTTAGGGTAACAGTATAGTGACAACAGTATAGTAATTCAAATAGCAATGGTAATTTATTGGCAACGGTACAATGGTGACTAGCAATGATAAGACTACTGGCAACAGTATAGTGATATAAATAGCAATAGTAAGTTACTGGCAACAGTACAATGGTGACTAGCAATGGTAATACTACTGGCAACAGTATAGTGATTAAATAGCAATGGTAAGCAGTGAGAATTTTTGGAGGGGGGGGGAGGGGGTGATTTGTGGTAAGTAGCGTTGACTCACTTTGTTCAGTTGATGTGTATTGGCCAGAGAGGTGGTATTGGCTGTGCGAATGCAGATGTATCCTTTTAGGGCAGCGTGGATGTCAGGGGCTTCTGGGAGGTGTCTTGGGCGATTCATTGTGGGCCACTGCCTAAGGGCCACACCCAAGGGCCCTCAGGCACAGGCCTGGCAGGCGCGGGCCTGCCTCGTGGCGGCTTGAATTAGTAGTGCTGCTGCACTCCTCCCACAGCCCCGATTGGGCTGGAGTGTCCGGGTTGGAAGGCGGCTCGGGTGCTCGACCCCTCTCAGGGGAGATTGCAGATATATATGGTATCTGTGAAAAAATTCAGGTCTGAAAGGGTTAAGGGGTTAAACTGCAAGGGGTGCCAATAATGTTTACCACAACTGCATCTTAGCCCTTGAAGCAGAATTGAGTTATATCCATTTGAAACACAACAGTCGTAGTTGGCAGCAGTTGTTACTCCTTTGCATATGGTTTAAGAGTTATTTACGAACCGGTTTTTGTTTAAAAAAATAGAAAATATCACTTCCTTATCGTTCCTCCAGCTTAGTCCTCCACCTATGGGTAGTGCACCTCCTCCTGCAGCTTGGAGACTGGACCAATCAAAACTTGGCATCACTGTAAGTAGTGTGCTGGCATTCCCTTTCAGCTCCAGTGTGTCCAGTCTCCATGCAGCAGGAGGACGTAGTGAGCCTAGGTGCTGGGCTCACCAGAGAAACAGATAAGGAGCAAGATAGTTTTCTGATTTTCTTTACCTTAATTTCCCTTTGTTTGGCTCATTGGATTTAGTTAGTCCCTTGTCTGGGGCTGCTTCTTTAAAAAAAAAAAAAAAAGCAAAGCCATCCAGTCTTAAGAGACAAGAGACGGATTCGGGGCTTGGGGGATGTCCTTTGGGTTCCCCCTCCTGCCAAGCCACTGCTTCTTACAGCCCGGACACTTTCATTGAGGATCTCTGTCCCTGGACTGCTCGGGGCAGAGCTCCTGGGGCGGTACACCAGCGGCCTGGTCTCTGCTACTCGGCAGTCCGCGGCTTCAGTAACGGCTTCCATTTCTGCCTAGGGGGCTGGGCTGGTGACCGGAACGGGCAAGTATGGCTCCTTGCAGTCTCCCTCGGTACCCTTTTCCAGGAGGGCTGTATCGGAGCATGGTCCTCCACGGCGGCCTGTGCAGCGGCTTGCTAGTAGCTGGGGGACCGCAGGAAGAGCGCGCCAAAAGGTTCTGTGGGGAACCGCGGCCATTTTGAGCACGCGGCTCCCGCGGTCTCTGTGCCTTCAGCGTGGCAGCGTGCAGCTCCAGTGCTCTCCCTTCATCTGCGCTGCCGTTTTGACAGCTTCAATAAGGTATTTAGTTGAGTTCTGGACCTCATTGCAGTTTCTGTTGTTTATTTGCCCTCGGGGTTTTCTTTCTTTCTTTTATTTTACCGTGTTTTAGAAACGGCTGACTCATTTGCAGTTCGGTTCTCAGAGGGAGTTAGTTTTTCCTAGTAGTCTTATCGGACAGCCTCCTTTGTTTTTTCTTTGGAGTCCAGCAAAAAAAAAAAAAAAGCCTAAAAACAATAAGGCAGAAAGTAAAGGCTCATAATATTCAACTGCTAAATTTCTTGTGTCTAGGCGGCAAGTGAAGGAGCAGTAGGCTCTTTAGAAGGCAGGGGCGACTTCTTTCCTAGGGACTGGTGGTTACCGGAGACCGGGGGTCCTAGGGTCCATTAAAGTTTTGAGCCCATGCCCTCTAGCTCACAGTGTGTTATCTGTGGCACCCGTAGGGGGGCCAGCGCGGAAACGGGCATCTGTCATCGCTGTGCCTCAGTTTTTCTCACTATGGAACAGCAGTTGGAAAATTCCATGGCCCCTTCTGGTCAGGGTGCGCTTGCGGGGGCAGAGGGGGAAGCGGTAGTAGCGGGTCCCTCTGCTTCGCCTCCTTCAACCATGCCCGGGGTAGCCGGCGGGCAGTTGGATCTGGGGGGCTCTTCACCAATGCACGACTTCTCTCCGGACTTTGTCTTACTGATGCATCAGGCCTTTTGTCGCAGACAGCAGGGGCAGATGAGTGGTGCATTGCCCATCGCTTCCTCGGGGGCGCGGTTGGCGTTGGTGGACTGTGAGTCTTTGGGAGTGAAAGCACCCAAGCAGTCGCGCCTGGCTGATCCTTCCCTTGCTGAAGTGGATTGGCAGGAATCGGAGGAGGTTAAGTTTGATATGGACGTTGACATGGATGAGTTAGAAGAGGGTGAGATTACTGAACCCGAAGACCAGGCGTGGATCATTCGGGTGTTTCGAAAGGAGGCGTTGCCGGCCCTGATTTCAGAAGCCCTGAAGACGCTCTGGTTGGCGACGGAGCAACCGGTTGAGGAGGAGGATGGTGCGGATCCCATTATTCAAGCAGTGCGTCAGACTCAGGTGGTTTTCCCTATTCATAAGGTTATAGATCAGATGATTCAGACGGAGTGGGATACTCCCGAGTCCGGTCTTAAGGGGGTTCGGATCATGAATAAGCTGTATCCCCTAGCGGACAAGGACAAGGAACACTTCCGTTCCCCGAAAATTGATGCGGTGGTGTCAGCGGTCACTAAGAAGACCACGATCCCGGTGGAAGGCAGTGCGGCCTTGAAGGAAGCACAAGATAGAAAGATGGATGGTTTGCTGAAGCAATCCTTTGAGGCGGACGCAGTGGCTTTGCAGGCTTCCATTTGTGGGGCTTGGATTGCCAGAGTTTGCCTTCTCTGGGTTCAACACCTGAGGCAGTCGGCGTCCTTAGAGTTTGACGAAGTGCGGGAGCTTCAGCGCTTGGAATCTGGTTCGGCGTATCTAGCGGATGTGCACTACGACCTCAGAGCCTTGTCAAACAGTATGGGTTCTTTGGTAGCGGTGCGTAGGGCTCTCTGGCTGAAGAATTGGGCTGCTGATGGCTCTTCTAAGGCGCGTCTAGGCAAGCTTCTGTTTAAGGGGAAGCTTCTGTTTGGTGAAGATCTGGAGAAGTTGGTTAAGGATTTGGGAGAGTCTAAGGGCGGTCGTCTGCCGGAAGATAAGCCCAGGCGGGGTAAGTCGGCTTCGGCCTTTCGGGGGCAGTTTAGAGACTTTCGGAGGTTTCGTTCACCCCATTTTGCAGGGTCTCCGAGAGGATGGTTTGCGTCTAGGATCCAGGGCTTTCGAGGATTTCGAGGGGCCAGTAGAGGATTTGCTGCTGCGTCCTCCGCAGTCGCTCGAAAGCCGCAATGAAGGGTGGCGGGTCCCGGCAGAGATTCAACCGATCGGGGGTCGCCTACGGGGTTTTCTTTCTGCCTGGGCCCACATTACGTCCGACCAGTGGGTTTTGGAGATCATCCGCGATGGTTATGCCTTAGACCTCACGACGCCGGTGTTGGACTCGTTCGTACTGTCTCCCTGCCGGAGCCCTCAGAAAGCGTTCCAGGTGCGCAAACGGTAGACCGTCTTCTTCAGTTGGGAGTGATCGTCCCCGTTCCGCCAGCAGAATACGGCATGGGCCGTTATTCTATCTATTTCGTGGTGCCAAAGAAGTACGGCTCCCTGTGTCCCATTCTAGATCTCAAGGGCGTAAATCGCTGTCTCCGAGTGCCGCATTTTCATATGGAGACGCTACGATCAGTTATCGTTGCAGTTCGGCAAGGAGAGTTTCTGACATCCCTCGATCTCGCCGAAGCTTATCTTCACATTCCCATCAGAGGTTTCTGCGTTTCGCTCTTCCTTGGGGGCATTACCAGTTTCAGGCTCTTCCCTTTGGGTTGGCTACGGCACCCCGCATGTTCACCAAAGTAATGGTGGTGGTGGCAGCGGCCTTACGAAAGGAAGGGGTCTTAGTCCATCCGGACCTAGACGATTGGTTGATTCGAGCGAAGTCCCGGGCCGAGAGCCTGGTGGTCACGGAAAAGGTGGTAGCCTTCCTGGAGTCTCTCGGATGGGTAGTCAATCCATTCAAAAGTCGCCTGGTGCCCACACAGGTTCTCGAGTACCTGGGGGTACAGTTCGATATTCAGAAGGGCTCGGTGTTCCTGACAGAATGAAGAGCTCTGGCTCTACAGGGCCTGGTGCGGGACTTCTGCAAGCTAGCAGCGCCCTCGGCGTGGAAATACCTTCAGGTGCTGGGGACGATGGCGGCGACGTTGGAGGTGGTTCCTTGGGCCAGGTTTCATATGAGATCGTTGCAGCGAGCCCTTCTTCGCCGCTGGTCCAATCAGTCCGACCCATTGAGCAAACGGCTTCCTTGTCCGCCGCAGGTCCGGAGGGAGCTGCAGTGGTGGCTACAACTGTCTGCTTTGCGGGCGGGAATGCCCTTAGAGCAGCCGGAGTGGCTTCCGCTGTTGACGGATGCAAGTTTAGCGGGCTGGGGAGCCCATTGCGGAGTGGATTTTGCGCAGGGTCTCTGGTCGCCGGAGGAGAGCAATTGGTCGATCAACCGTTTAGAGCTGAGGGAGGTGTTTCGGGCGCTGCAGCGCTTCGAGGCTCAGGTAACGGGGCGAGTGGTGCGGGTGCTGTCCGACAATGCTGCAACCGTAGCATACATAAATCGGCAGGGTGGCACCAGAAGCACGGCCATGGAGGAAGAATCCCAGAGTCTGTTTGCGTGGATAGAACCGTGATTGCAAGCGATATTAGCGGCGCACATAGCCAGAAAAGACAACGTGATGGTGGATTTTCTCAGCAGGGTGCAAGTGGATGCAGGGGAGTGGGAGCTGCATCCCACCGTATTCGCGCAGTTGGTGCAACGATGGGAAATGCCAGTCATGGACCTCATGGCTACCTTCCAGTCAGCAAAAGTAAGTCGGTTCTTCAGCAGAAGACGGGAACCCATGTCCGAAGGCATCGACGCCCTCATGCGGCCGTGGCCCTCGATGGGTCTTCTCTATGTGTTTCCTCCGTGGGCGCTTCTCGGTCGGGTGATCCAACGCATCGAGGCGCATCATGGAAGAGTGCTGTTGATAGTACCAGATTGGCCCAGACGTCCTTGGTATGCCGACCTGGTGAGATTGCTAGACGGAGCTCCGTGGCGTCTCCCATTGTCTCAGGAGCTGTTGATTCAGGGTCCGCTCCTGATGCCACGTGTGGAGAGATTCTCGCTTACGGCTTGGCCATTGAAAGGGCGCGGCTAAAGAAAGAAGGTTATTCCAAGTCCGTGGTTGCGACCTTGCTTCAGGCGCGTAAACGTTGAACTTCGCTCGCGTATGTGCGCGTCTGGTGCATTTTCGAGGACTGGTGTTCACGGCGTCAGATCCATGCTGCCACAGCATCGGTACCGGTGGTGTTGGATTTCTTACAGGATGGCTTCGATAAGGGTCTGGCCGCTAGCTCCTTAAGAGTGCAACTGGCGGCCCTAGCCTGCTACAGAGGCAAAGTGCATGGCATAGCTCTAGGGACGCACGTCGATGTGGGACGTTTTCTTAAGGCAGTGTCCAGGTTGCATCCGGCTCGTCGGATTGCGGTCCCTCCGTGGGATCTCAACTTGGTGTTGCGAGCGCTGAGTAAGGCTCCGTTTGAACCTTTATCGCATGTCTCAGTAAAAGATTTGACTCTGAAAGTTGTGGTTTTGGTGGCCGTTTGTTCAGCTAGGCATATTTCGGAGCTTCAAGCGCTTTCGTGTAGGGAACCCTTTCTCTCTTTTTCCTCTCAAAAGATGGTTCTCAGGCCGGTGTCTTTCTTCCTTCCTTCCTTCCTAAGGTGGCTTCTTCCTTTCATGTGAATCAGGTGGTTTCCCTTCCCGTCTTGCGGGCAGCTGGGGAGCAGGCTTCGGATCGGGGCCTTAGTTGCTTGGACATCAAGAAAGTATTGCGCCGTTATTTGGCAGTCACCGAGTCCTTCCGCAAGTCGGATCGGTTGTTTGTCTTGTTTGGGGGCCCCAGGAAAGGAGAAGCTGCGGCGAAAGCTTCTATTTCCAGGTGGATTAAGGAGGCGATTGTTTCATTGTATTTGCTGCAGGGTCGCTCTGCTCCGATGGGTTTGAGGGCTCATTCGACTAGAGCGCAGGCGGCGTCCTGGGCGTAGTACAGTTTGGTGCCGCCGCTGGAAATCTGTAAGGCGGCAACGTGGTCGTCCTTGCATACATTCAGTAAGCACTATCGGCTTGATGTTCTGGCAGCAAGGGATGCCTGTTTTGGTTTGGCGGTGTTGCGTGCCGGCTGGCAGGGTCCCTCCCGTTAGTGCTGCTCTGCTACATCCCATAGGTGGAGGACTAAGCTGGAGGAACGATAAGGAAATAGTAATTACACTTACCTGGTAATTGTAGTTCCTTGAGTGACGACAGCTTAGTCCTCAATCCCGCCCTCAAGATTCTAAATTGTCACGGCACGCGTTCGATCTGGAGAGCTGCTTGTACAGGTGAGTATTTCCGGTTTGTAACCAGCTCTTAAGTTCCGTCTAACTAAGTTGTCTGTTCCTTTCTCTCGCTGGCTGTCTCTGGCTCGGCAGGCAGGGGGCAGGGGGCGGACCTCCCTTCAGGATGATTCTGTTTGTTTTTTTGCGAAATTTTCAATTTCAAATTTGTTCAAAGTTTGATAGTTTTATGTGGTTAGCTACTTGTTTGTTGCTCTTTTGAGTCTGCTTTGTCAGTAGTTCACTGGAGCTGAAAGGGAATGCCAGCACACTACTTACAGTGATGCCAAGTTTTGATTGGTCCAGTCTCCAAGCTGCAGGAGGTGGTGCACTACCCATAGTTGGAGGACTAAGCTGTCGTCACTCAAGGAACTACAATTACCAGGTAAGTGTAATTACTATTTTTGATTTATTTTGGACATGTGATCGCTTTAAAAAGATAAAAGGGACTTATATGCTAAAAGCGGCTAATATGTAGCAACTTTGAATGAAAGAGCCTGACATATTGTATAGTAAATGAGCATTGATTTTATGCGGAGTTGGTGATTGTCATTTTTGTGGAATAAGTACATTCACTCTGCAGCTCCTCACTACCTTTCCTCTTATCTCTCCCCACATTTCTTATGTTTTTCAAAGTGCTGTGTGTAACTGTTTTGTGTAATTCATTTGCCTATTCTCCTCTCTCTTTCTCTCTCTCTTTAGTTTACTGGGCTCCATGTTCCCCATGCCTCGTGTGATTTATGCTATGGCTGAGGATGGACTTCTTTTCAGATTTCTTTCAAAAGTGAACCTGAAGACAAAAACACCCCTGGTTGCCACCATTGTCTCTGGCATTATAGCTGGTGAGAGTAGGGCATTTGTTGTTCAGATATATCTTGGGCCATTTATGTGTCACTCTTGCTTTGTGTGAACAAGCAATCGTGGGAACAAAGGGAGGCATGTGACATTTAAAATAAGGATATTTTTACCCACAGTGCATCATGGGTTTCCCTTCCTTTCTTAAAAGAAAGATTAGTTAAATAGAAGATAGGTATAATTAAAACTATTAGGCAGATAGTGATGCAAGCTGTCTTCAGCCTTTCTTCTCCTTGACCTTCCTTCACAGATACATGTATACATTGGGCCTCCAACCTTGTTTTTTTGTTGAACTTCCATCTCTCTTCCCTCCTTGACTTATCCTAGAAAATACATGCTACATATATGCAGGTTTGGGTGTACTTATTAATGTTTACTCTATTTTAGCTCTGATGTCATTCTTGTTTGAACTGAAACACCTGGTAGATCTTATGTCCATTGGTACTCTGTTGGCATATTCTCTAGTGGCTGTGTGCGTGCTCATTCTCAGGTAAGTGATGCACCAATTTTTTTTTTATAAGTTGTATTTTTTTCTCCATTTTCCCACCCAAAACACCAAACTGCCATAAAGAAAAGCACTCCAAAATCTTACCACAGCTGAAATAACCGGATCTCCAGGAACAAGCAGGAATGTAGTCTTCACATATGGGTGATGTCGGCACCGACGGAGCCCAAGCAGGAACGCTCCCCAGCGTCCTATAGGAAAGCTTTTGGGAGCATCCCACTGCACCTGCATAGCTGCCTTCCCGCCTTTCCAACTCTCCCTAATCAGTTTTTCGTTTTCCGCGGAGCCAACAGGGAGCAATTCCTGTCACCGCAGAAAATGTACTACTTTTTGTGGTCGCGTCTGCCTTTCCATCGACGCTAGCACCACCATTGTCGGTGTTCCTTCTGTTTCAAATTTCTCTCTTTTAAAAAAAAATTTTTTTTTTCCCTGAGGGAATTGTTACCTTCCAGGTGCTTAGGTGCCAATTTAGGCTTAGGCCCCCTTTTTCCTTTTAAGATGGATAAACCAGCTAGTGGTTTCAAAAAGTGTTCCAAATGTAGCAGTACCATTTCTGCTACCCAACACCCATGACTGGTGTCTCAAATGTTTGGGACCAGACAATCAGCCGTCGGAATGCCTTCTCTGCAGGAAGATGACAGAGGGGCCTGCAGAATAGAGCTGCAAAACTCTGCACCCTCTTTGCCACTGATGCGTTAGTGGTTGCATCAACGTCGTCGAGAGCTTCATCTTCCTCGCATGGATCTCAGGTATCGAAACCCAGGTCTTCCTCGAAGGCTGGTGCCGGTCTTCCAAAGGTAGATCTCCTTCTAAGCATCGAGTTGCCTTAGCTATTGCCCTGGAAGGGAATACACCGGCCAAACAACCCTGGTGGGAGGTCCTTGCCTCCAAAGCATTAATGGGGTCCCAGGATGCTCCCGAGGCCTCCACCTCCAGAGAGCTCTTGGTGCCATACTCAGGAGTCGTGGCCCACTGTTTGGGTACCGATACCCAGGCATCGGCTGGCTCCATGGATCAACGTATCCTGGTCATTGAGCGGAGTTTAACTGCCTTGCTATCAACTTCAGTACCGCTAAAGCCCCAATTGAAAATAGCTATCCAGATTGTAAATAGTCCAGAGCGTGTCGTATTCCCTTAAACACACCGGGGATACAACAGCTCAGTTGTATATAGTTACCCCAGTTTGTAACCCAAGTTGCAGTACCTGTTTTCTGTAATGTACATTGCATGTTCCGCCACTTTGTACAAATTGATGTTATCTGTAAACTGTGCTGATTTTAAAGAGCGCGGTATAGAAATGATTTAAATAAATAAACCCTTTGCAATTGGTTCCACAGCCATCGGTACCGACACCGATACCGAATGTGTCTGCATAGACCTTTGCGCTGCTCTCCACGCAACCACCCATGTCGGCCCTAGAAACAGTGTCTGGCATCGAGGGTCCGGTACCGAAGCATTCCGATGCCGATTTTGATTGGTACCATAGAAGTGCTGAACGTGAGCACCCTGCCCGCCGGTACTTCGAGTCCTCTGATTCAGAACTGTCTGAATGGACCGGTACCCGGGAGATGAGAGCTCTCCCGGAAGATCCTTCTCCTTCCCTGCAATGCCATATGTCTCCTCTGGAGGACATGTCTTTTCAAGGCTTTATACGGGACGTGGCTTGGGGCCTCTCCATTGCGGTGACCTCGGAGAAGGAACCAAGAGCTGAAGAGCTTGAAATTCTTCAGAATCCAGCAGCCCTAAAAGAGGCTGCTACCCGCCCTAATCACCGGATACCGCATGACCTCATGCTTAGAATGTGGGAGACACCCTTAACTATCTCTCCATATTCCAGGAGGCTCGATACTATGTACCGGGTACTGCAGTGTCCCGGTTTCCAGAAGACGCAGTTATCACACCACTCCATGGTGGTGGAATCGGCAATGCGTCGAATCAAAAGTGCCAAGACTCATTACTCAAATTCTCCAGGCCGGGAAGCAAGAACTCTTGATGCCTTTGGTCATCGATGTTTTCAGGTCTCCATGTTAATCGGCCAGAATAAGTTATTACATACTCTACATAAGCATGTTCCTTCGAGAGGTTGCTAAGGATTTAGAACTAATGGCTCCTCTTCTCCCTGATGACAAGAGGACTGATTACCTGACACTTGTAAAGCATGCCCAGAATGTTTCCAAATTTATGAAGGCAACTTTTGACTGCTTTTAGTGTATCAGCAGAACTTCTGCTGTTTGTATCGATGCACGTCGGATTGCTTAGTTACAAGCATCCGATCTTGAACAGCGGGTGCAAGATAAGCTGGGGAACATTCCTTGCACAGGGGAAAACCTCTTTGGCAAGGTTTGGCAGGACAAGGCTTCTCAGCTAGAATCTGAGAATAGCACTCTCGATAGGCTTTCTAGAACCACTGCCAACCCAGCTAAGAAAAAGGCTATAAAGAGGCCTTTTTTCAACAAGAAAAAGTAGTATGACCCTTCTTATACCCACACTGTGCACAGTCCAGTCCATACTTCCCAGAAGGGACAGCAGCAACCAAAGTAACAAAGGAAGGCTCAGACTCCCAGGGCTCAGCCAACTCAACAGACCCAGCCTCCTCAAGGTCTTTGATTTCTTTCTAGAGGACTTAGCTGCCTGTCACTTTGCCCAAAGGTGGCACCA
The DNA here is from genome assembly GCA_033557465.1 of Ichthyophis bannanicus. Classification (NCBI taxonomy): domain Eukaryota; kingdom Metazoa; phylum Chordata; class Amphibia; order Gymnophiona; family Ichthyophiidae; genus Ichthyophis; species Ichthyophis bannanicus. The sequence goes on along the minus strand of CM066036.1, from coordinate 50,362,960 downwards.
GATATCAGAACATTGGACTCTCTCAATAGTAGTAGAGGGGTACAAACTTCACTTCCAAAGTATGCCCCCTCAATCTACTACAAGAGAGTTCAGCTCTTGGCTTCCTCTCAGCACTCTCTTATTTCAAGAGATTACCACCCTTCTCGCTCAGGGTGCGATAAAGGAAATACCACTCTCTCAACAGGGCCTGGGCTTCTACTTCCCTTACTTCCTTATCCCAAAGAAGACAGGAGGATACAGGTTTATCCTGGACCTCAGAGAATTGAACAAGTTTCTGCTCTGAGAGAAATTCAAGATGATCTCTCTCGGAACTCTTCTCCCTTATCTCCAGAGTCAGGACTGGCTTTGTTCTCTAGATCTAAAGGATGCATATACCCATATCCTTATTCACGCAGGATGTTTCTACAATTCCTCTTTCAGGGAAGACATTACCAATACAGGGTTCTATCCTTTGACCTGGCCTCTGCCCCAAGAGTCTTTACAAAATGCATGGCAGTAGTGGCTGCATTCCTAAGATCTCTAGGGATATTTATCTTGCCTTACTTAGACGCCTGGCTCATCTAAGCAACAACAGCTCTAGAGGTCAGGTCTCCTCTCTCCCGCACAATGCAGGTTCTTCCAAAATCCCAACTCACCCCTTCTCAAATCTTAGAGTTCATAGGGGCTCTCCTAGACATGCAGCAGTCAAGGGCTTTTCTACCACAGGCCTGCTGTGCTTGAATCATTCAGCTAGCTTCTCAGGCATGTACAAAATCTTTCCTAACTGCTCGAGAAATGCTTCAACTGCTGGGCCATATGGCATTCACTGTACATGTGGTTCCCTATGCTCGTCTGCATATGCGGGCAGCTCAATGGACCCTGGCTTCTCAGTGGACTCAAGCATCCGATCGTCTGGGGGACAGAATCATGATCTCTACATGTCTCATTTTGTCTCTCCAATAGTGGCAATCACCAGAAAACCTTCTTGTAGTGTCACCTTACCACCACACCAATCTACCCTGATAACGGATGCATCCAAATTGGATTGGGGAGCTCATCTAGACAATTTCTCCACTCAAGGTGTTTGGACTCATCAAGCGGCATGACTTCACATAAATCTATTGGAACTCAGAGCCATCCACAATGCTCTCAGGGTGTTCCAAGACCACCTTCGCTCCCACACAGTTCTAGTCCAGACGGACAATCAGGTAGCCATGTTCTATGTGAACAAGCAAGATGGAACAGGTTCTCAAGCGTTGTGCAACGAAGCCCCACATCTCTGGTCTTTTGCCATATGCTATCAGATTCACCTACTAGCAGTGTATCTCCCCAGCAAACGAAATCTCCTGGCAGACAAACTCAGTCGAGTACTACTGCCTCACGAGTGTTCTCTCCATGCGGACCAGATCGCTCAAACTTTTCAAATCTGGGGAACCCCAGATATAGACCTGTTTGCAAGTCCTCAGAATGCCAAACTTTCCCTCTTCTGTTCCAGAATCCCTGCTCAGAACTGTCAGGCAGTGGATACTTCACCTCCACTGGGGTCAGGACTTCCTATATGCCTACCCTCCCATTCCCCTTATCCCCAAGACTCTTTTCAAATTCCAGAGAGACAGGGGCCACATGAACCTCATAGCCCCATGTTGGCCACGACAAACGTGGTATCCTCTGCTTCTACGTCTCTCTCAAGCTAGACCTCTAGAGTTGGGATGTGCTCTGGATCTCCTGTCACAGGAGAACGGGATGCTGCTGCATCCAAACCCACAGTCCTTACATCTGACAGCATGGCTGCTGAGATCATCGCATTCCAAGACATCAACCTCTCTCAACAGGTTAGAGATATCCTATTGGCTTCAAGGAAACCTTCCACAGGTGTTCTTACGCCTTCAAGTGGTGAAGGTTTTCAATCTGGTCCTCAAAAAGGGATCTTAATCCTTTTTCGGTTCTGGTGGAAGCGTTACTTGAGTATCTCCTCCACCTTTCATCCTCTGGACTCAAAACCAATTCGTTAAGGGTCCACCTAAGTGCCATTGCGGCATTTCACATACCCTTAGATGGACAATTGTTTCCTCTCAGCCACTTGTAGCGTGCTTCATGAGGGGCCTACTCTTAACAAAGCCTCCCTTTAGGCCACCACCAGTGTCATGGGACCTCAGTGTTGTCCTCGGACAGCTTATGAAGCCACTCTTCGAACCCCTAACCACTACATCTCTGAAGTTTCTTTCTTGGAAGGTCACCTTCCTAATTGCCCTCACTTCTGCAAGACGCATCAGTGAGCTCCAAGCTTGTAAAAGGGGGTGCTTGTTATGAAGGTACCACCATCTTGGCAAGTATGCAAATTAACTGTCTTGCAAAGTATTGTGGTTATTGAAGTCCATTCACACAAAGCTTGCCTTTTTAGAATAATGAAAACTCTTGTAGTTGGTCGAGTGTAGACAAAATTAGAGTTTATTTATGGGGTGATTATCCCCACACAGATATGCTTGGTAACACCTTCCAGATAACTTCTCCAGGGTTTTATTCAACACAAAATAAGGCAACTGAAATATCTTATGCAAATAAGAATCAGAGTCCTTTATAGAACAGAAAGGCTTCTTTCAGCCACTGCTAATAAACTCATTAGCAGTGCTGGGGAAAAACAAATCAAAGAGTTTTATAATGTTTATAGTTTACTGTATATAGTTATATAGTTGATATAGTTTACCTGTACTCCCAAGTTCCTTAAATTCCTGTTACTTGTAAAATGCACTACAGTTGTTCTGTATGTATATGTTTGGTTCCATGTAAACCGCGCTGATGACAATAGTGCGGTATATAAGAGATGTTAAATAAATAAATAAATAAAGAGGAAAACTTCTTTATACTAAAACATAGCTCACTTTCTCCATACAGAAAAGAACTTTTTAATCCTACGTGTGCACGGCTTGTGCTGGGCTCTCCTCCACCAACAGGTGACAATTAACTGCAATCAGTAGCTTGATTTCAGCACACATGCAAAACTTTCCCAAAAACCTTTTCTTTTCAACAAAACTTTATGGGAAGCTAATATTTAGAATGTTTCCTTTTGATGTTTGCTCTGATATTTAGGATTTTCCTAAAATAACAACTTACTCAAAGAACAGTCCATATAATTATTCTCTGTATCAGATATTGAACCTTGCTCTTGAAATTGCATAGATTCTGTTTCTCCGTCTGACTCAGAGGGCTTTAGGAACTGACCTCTACACGGAGAGAAACTGTTTCCCTGCTGTTTGCCCTGCTCAAAGCTAGAGAAACGTTCACAGTTCCTACCTGAATCCAGGCAAGCGTCAGGCTGCTGCTTCTGGTATTCTGGCCAGTATGCAATAGAGCTTCTGTGTCCTGTCCTCCAGTTGGTATCTCTGGACCTTAGGATCTTTTCTCCAGACGTCCTCCAAGAGGTATTTGGACTCCTTTCCTCCTTAGCTGCAACAGACCTCTTCCTAGGTGTTGCTTGAGGGTCCCTGGCTGTGGATCTACAGACCTCTGGCTTTTTCCAGTCCTCTGAACCTTTCCCCCAGGTATCTCTCCAGGCATAGGTACTTTTCTGAGCTCCTCTCTTGGACCGTCTGCTTCCTTGTCCTTGTTCCTTCAGGTTCCGGTTGTTCTTCCTTCTGTTCTCTTTCTCCTTCTGATTCCCCTTCTCCTTCTGTCTTCCTGAAGATTCCCCTCTAACTTTAAAGGGCTTATATTGCAACTCCACCCTTGCATTCTTCAGGTGTTGTGGATTAAGCATTCTTCTAGGGGCTGTTTGATTAGGGATGATATAATGCTTTCTCTGATTAGACACATGCTTTTCCACTCTAGCTCCCCTAGGGACTTTCTGCATACTAGTGCATTCTGGAACATGTAGTCTTTTGGGGAAACAAGCTGTCTTATTTCTATAACCTGCCAGCACAGGTCCCTTGATCAGAATAAATTCTCCTCTTTTGTCATTATTCCCTGAGCTATGATAAGCTTCCTTATCACAAGCTTTAGTGGCTGACCCTCCTTGTACATGGTTTCACCATGATAAAGTAGTCCTTAGGACTCATCCTCACTTTATGCCAAAGGTGGTTTCGCCTTTTCATTTAAACCAGCCGGTTTACCTTCCTGTTTTCTTCCCTAGACCTCATTCCTCTAGAGCAGAAAAAAGCCTTCATACTCTGGATTGCAAACGTACCTTGGCTTTTTATCTCCAGAGAACTAGTCAGCACAGGAAAGCTTCACAGTTTTTTGTTGCTTTTGATTCCAGTCATCTAGGTCTACCAGTTTCCAAAAGAACACTCTCCAAATGGATTGGAGACTGTACATTTTTTGCATATGAGGGTGCAGGACTTTCCCTTGAAGGTCATGTCACAGCGCACAATGTGCGAGCAATGGCTGCCTCCATGGCAAATCTAAGCTCAGTGGAGATTGATGAAATATGCAAAGAAGCAACCTGGTCCTCTGTCCATACCTTTGCGGCCCATTATTGCTTAGACAAGGACTCCCGCTGGGATGCCTCATTTGGCCAGGCTGTTCTCCAGCATCTCTTTCAGACTTAGATTAACTCCTCCCCCCCTCCCCCCCGTCCCAGGTTTTGATACCAGATCCTTGGAGGATACATGACCTACTTAGGTCTGTGTTTCACAGCTCACTCTGTGGTCCTGGCATCTCCAAGCTAGGGAGTCCCATATGTGAAGACTGCATTCCTGCTTGTTCCAGGAGATAGCGTAGTTACTCACCTGTAACAGGTGATCTCCGGGATTAGCAGGAATTGCGTCTTCACAACCTACCTTCCTCCCCTAGGAGTTGTATTTCTCTCTCTCTCTCTCTCTCTCTCTCTCTCTTTCTCTCCTTTTATCTCAGCTACAAACTCAACTGAGGAGGGAAAGGCAGGAAGGCAGCTACGCATGCGCAGTGGGATGCTCCCAAAAGATTTCCTATAGGACGCTGGGGAGCGTTCCTGCACGGGCTCCATTGGTGCCGATGTCACCCATATGTGAAGACTCAATTCCTGGTGTTCCCGGAGATTACCTGTTACAGGTGAGTAACTATGCTTTATTGTTATGATTGTATTTAAGAAGTTTCTATGATGTATTTATCTATGTTATGTTCTTTGACTCTTTTTGTGATTGAAAAGTTTGTCATATTATTTTATGCATATTTTTTGTAGCTTGCCTCGAATCTTGGTGAATCATCAATTTATCGAATAAATAATAGACATCATTAACTTTGCATATATATAGTCCCCTAAAATAAACTCACAATTTACTGTACATAGAGCCATGCACCAATCCAATTTTGTATCCAACCCCGGCTGACAGTATTACCCCCCTACACCCCCTCTTTTTTTATCCTTGAAGAGAGAGAAGAGACAGGCATGCCTATTTTCCAAGCTCATCTTTGGATGCTGGCATATTCATTTCCCCATTGCTGCAGGTACCAACCAGGCCAGTTGAGCTCTCCCTCTAAGGATACAGAGATGACAACATTGAATGCTACTGAGGAGAAGACTGCCATGAACCCTGATACCTATTTTACAGCACTACATTCCAGTAGCAGTGAGACATTCTCCGTAAAACGCTGCTTCTACCCCCACAGCAGCCACCCCAGTCCATTGTCAGGGCGTATTGTTTATATTTGTGTCACCATCATTGGTAAGTGTATGCTCAGAATCCGATATGTTATTTCATGAAACCTTTTACTGCCCTTCATTGATTGCAGAATGCCTGCTCCTTTGGGCTTATACTGAGCAATATTGGCCGGCATGCAGAGTACCGACCAGCAGGATTGGACATCTTGGGTGGACATCCAACCCCCTGTAGCCGCCGGGATCTGATTCCAGGTCCAAAGCTCCCCACATGTTCAGGGCCGCTGTGTGGGGAGCTTTGGATGGGGGTGGGAGGGGGCGGCAACAGGGAGGAGAGTGGGCGGTGTGGAGGCAGCCCTATGACTGGGACAAACAGGCCTGATTCCGGTCGTGGCCCTCTATGTCCGGTGGTGCATAAATGGCCGTCAGACTTATTCCTTGGAGGTGGAATAAGTCCGATGAATATAGGGGACACAGGGCGGCTGAAGACACAGGACAGCTGGAGGTAGATCCCCGCCACCTGATCCCAGCCCCAGTGTCCCCTGCCGAGGTTCAAGCAGCGGGGAACGAAGAGCAGGATGGCAGCGACCCTACCTGAGCTTGTGCATGGTGCCCTGGTGTCATGGCGACAGGACGCCATGGCACCAGAGCTCCTGCAGGAGGATGGGGAAGGCTAGCCTGGGGAGGAGGATGGACGTCCAGGCCCTTGGGATTGGGGCATGACCGGTCTGTCTAGCTCCCGATTCTGCACCCACAAGACTGTATGGCTTTCGGTTACAGAATCGGGGTCTAATTTGGACTGCCAGATTTTGGATGTACAGACGGTCTGGACGTACGCCTTTTAGCATCAGGCTTCATGTGCCTACACAGCTGGAAACTTATTCAGACTTCAGCCAGATCAAATGATCTGATCTCTGGAAGAGGCGGTATAGAAAAATGTATAAATAAAAAAATAAAATAAATAAATAAAATAAATGAACTATATCTTTTCAATTATATCTCTAAGCATAAAATTTAACCTGGAATGGTGTCTGTGAGAATCTTACAACTTTCACTTCATAAGAACAGAAGAAAAGTTCTATATCCCTGACCATCAGTCTGCATAGTTTGCTGAACACCTGTTAGAACAACAAATAGATTTCTCACTTTCCAAAGATAAGTTTTGTTGGCTTATCTGGGATCATTTCTTTAGTTGGGAATCATTACAAGATCACATTTACCACATTCTTGCCTATCTTATTGTAAATAAGTATAAGGAACAGGATTCTGGTTAGCCTTGGTTTTCGTAAACTCTGACAACAGGCAAAATCAATAAGTTCATTGTTGATGAAGAAGAAATTGAAACTGTGAACAACTTTTAACCTGCTTCAAGAAATCCAATGATGCATTGCTCTTTGCAGAACAGCTATGAATGACCTAGACAAGATTCTCAAGAGCAGAGATATCTCTCTCCATACAGAGATTTGACTTGTCCAAGCCATGGTATTTTCAATAACAATCGGTGTGATTGTTTCTGATGATCTCATGGTGGCGAAACAGTGTGGCAAGGCAGTGGCAAAAGCAAGAAGGATGCTGGGTTGTATACAGAGAGGAATTACCAGCAGAAAGAAAGAGGGTACTAATGTCACTGTACAAGTTGCTGGTGAGGCCTCACTTGGAATATTGTGTTCAGTTTTGGAGACCGTATCTTGCAAAGGATATAGAAACATAGAAATATGATGACAGAAAAAGACCACATGACCTATGCAGTCTGTCCTTCCATAACAACAACTACAACAGTCCCCTTTTTTCCTTTAGAGATCCTCTGTGTTTGTCCCATGTTTTTTTTAATTCAGTTACTGTCTTCTTCTCTACCACCTCCACTGGGAGACTATTCCACGGATCCACCACTCTTTCCGTAAAGAAATATTTCTGCAAATCACTCCTGAATCTATCCCCCTTCACCCTCATCCCATGTCCCCTCGTAGCAGAACTTGCGTTTAATTGAAAGAGGCTCTCCCCCTGAACATTTATGCCACGGAGGTATTTAAACATCTCAATCATATCATCTCTATCTCGCCTTTCCTCTAAAGTGTACATATTAAGATCCTTAAGTCTGTCCTCATATGTTTTATAATGAGGACCACTAACCATTTTAGTAGCCACCCTCTGCACCAACTCCATCCTGTTTACATCCTTTTGAAGGTGCGGTCTCCAGAATTGCACACTATACTCCAAATGAGGTCGCACCAAAGACTTATACAGAGGCACTATCATCTCCTTTTTTCTGCTAGCTATTCCTCTCCGTATGCACCCAAGCATCCTTCTAGCTTTTGCCGTCGCCTTTTCTACCTGTTTAGCTACTTTAAGATCATCAGACACAACCATGCCTAGGTCCCGCTCTTCTTTAGTGGACAAAAGTACTTCACCCCCTATACCAGCGATGGCGAACCTATGGCACGCGTGCCAGCTGTGGCACGCGAAGGCCTTGCAGCTGGCACGCGGGCCATAGGTCCGCAAAAAAAAGAAAAAAGCTGTCTCTGACTGCTGCCGCGGACGCGGCAAGGGCAGAGTCCCGCGGGGCCCCCTCCGCCCGCTAAGCCCCTCTGCAAGAGCTTTCAGATTCGCGAGGGAGAGCGTCTCCCTCGCGTCTCTGTTAAGCCCGCAGGGGCTAATGGGAAATTTCCCATCAGCCCCTTTAGACGCGAGGGACTGATGGGAAATTTCCCATTAGCCCATGCGGGCTTAACAGAGACGCGAGGGAGGCGCTCTCCCTCGCGAATCGGACAGCCCGGGCAGCGGGGCTGAGGGGGCGGTGGGGGGCCGGCGGGGCCTGGGAGTCTGCCGCGGCAGCAGCCAGGGCCTGCTTTTTTTTTTTTAAATTTGCCTGGGGGGGAGGGGGTTAGGACTGCTAATGGGCAGGAGGAGGGGGGGTTAGGACTGCTAATGGGCAGGAGGAGGGAGAGGGAGAGGGAGAGGAGAGGGAGAGGGAGAGGGAGGGGGAGGGGGGGAGGGGTTAGGACTGCTAATGGGCAGGAGGGGGGGTGTTAGGACTGCTAATGGGCAGGAGGGGGTGTTAGGACTGCTAATGGGCAGGGGGGGTTAGGACTGCTAATGGGCAGGAGGGGGGGGTGTTAGGACTGCTAATGGGCAGGAGGGGGGGTGTTAGGACTGCTAATGGGCAGGAGGGGGGTGTTGGGACTGCTAATGGGCAGGAGGGGGGTTAGGACTGCTAATGGGCAGGGGGGGGGGAGGGTTAGGACTGCTAATGGGCAGGGGGGGGAGGGTTAGGACTGCTAATGGGCAGGAGGGGGGTTAGGACTGCTAATGGGCAGGAGGGGGGGGTTAGGACTGCTAATGGGCCGGAGGGGGGGGGGTGTTAGGCATGCTAATGGGCAGGAGGGGGGGTGTTAGGACTGCTAATGGGCGGGGCGGGGCCCGGCGGGGTTTAGGACTGCTAATGGGCTGGGGGGGGTTAGGACCGCTAATGGGCAGGCGGGCGGGCGGGGGGTTAGGACTGCTAATGGGCAGGAGGGGGGGGGGGTTAGGACTGCTAATGGGCAGGAGGGGGGGCGTTAGGACTGCTAATGGGCAGGAGGGGGGGGGTTAGGACTGCTAATGGGCAGGAGGGGGGGTTAGGACTGCTAATGGGCAGGAGGGGGGGGTGTTAGGACTGCTAATGGGCAGGAGGGGGGGTGTTAGGACTGCTAATGGGCTGGGGGGGTTAGGACTGCTAATGGGCGGGCGGGCGGGGGGGTAGGACTGCTAATGGGCTGGGGGGGTAGGACTGCTAATGGGCTGATGGGGGCTGTCTGGAAATGGGGTGATGGGGGTTTAGGGCTGGAAGTGAGTTGATGGGGGGGGGCTAGGACTGGTATTGGGTTGGGGGGTTGCTAGGACTGGAAATGGGCTGATGCAGGGACTAGAAGGGAATGGATGCTGGGTGAGGCTGGAACTAGAAGGGAGCTGATGTTGGGGGAGGATTAGAATGGGATGGGGCTGGGAGAGTAAAATGGAGAGGGGAAAAATATTTTGTGTGGGAGGGATAAAAAATCTACAATTGGCCGGGTATTGGGAGAGTAAGTGGGGATTGAGGATGGAGGGGTAAAATTTGAGTGGATGAAATAGGAATGAGGAAAGAGCAAAAGGAGAAAGATTAGTATGTTAAAGCGGATGTAGAGAGAGAGAATGGAAAAAAAAAACTAGAAGAGAGAAGAAAGGACAAATGGACAGCAGATGATGGAGAGTTAGCAGAAAACATGAAGAAACCAGAAGAAAGTGGCTGGAGCAATTGCAACTGAGCTGAGGTATTCTGTTTATGTAATTCCTTTTTGACATTGCCACTTGTTCTCTTTCCCCAGTAGGTCATGTATTGTTATTGTCTGAAATGTATTGGTTTAATATTTGCAGTGTTGCCTTTTGATAGGTATGGTGTGGTGCTTTGTGAGTCCTGGTAGTGCTGTTAGGATACGGCGGGTTTGCTATTGGTTCTAAATGGGCAGTGTTTGTAGTAGTTCCTAATGTGCCTGGCGGTTGGCACTGGATTATAGTAATGTAGAAATCTTTTAGTCTGTCTTTATCCATACACTCATTAAGAGACATGTTTACTAAAAGTTAGTGTATGTTAGCATTATGCAAATATTTATGCAAATTGACGTGCTGGCACTTTGAGGAAATTCTTTGGTTTTGTGCGGCAGTTTGGGCACTCGGGCTCAAAAAGGTTAGCCATCACTGCCCTATACTATACTGCTCCCTTGGATTGCTGCAGCCCAAATGCATGACCTTACATTTTTTAACATTAAATCCCAGCTGCCAAACTCTAGACCATTCTTCAAGCTTAGCTAGATCCCGCCTCATGTTATCTACACCTTCCTGGGTGTCTACTCTATTGCAGATTTTGGTGTCCTCCGCAAAGAGGCAAACCTTACCCGACAGCCCTTCCGCTATATCACTAACAAAGATGTTAAACAGAATTGGACCAAGGACAGATCCCTGGGGCACACCACTGGTAACATCTTTCTCCTCAGAGTGAACTCCATTTACCTGTACTCTTTGTCGCCTCCCACCCAACCAATTTCTAACCCAAGCAGTAACTTTAGGGTCCATCCTTAGGGTGCTCAGTTTGTTTATAAGTCGCCTGTGAGGAACAGTGTCAGGCTTTATTGAAATCTAAATATACCACATCTAGGGCTCTCCCTCGGTCCAACTCCCTGGTCACCTAGTCAAAGAAATCAATCAGATTTGTCTGACCAGACCTGCCTCTGGTGAATCCATGCTGCCTCGGATCCTGTAATCTGCTTGGCTCCAGAAACCTCACTATTTTCTCTTTCAGCAGCATTTCCAATAATTTACTCACCACCGAAGTTAAACTAACCAGCCTGTAGTTTTCACCCATACCCTTATTTCTGCTTTTGTGTAAAGGCACCACATGAGCCTCTCTCCAGTCCTTTGGCACCACTCCCAACTCCAACGAGGTATTTAAGAGGTCAGTCAGTTGAGCTGCTAGAACGTCCCCAAGTTCCCTCCGTATTCTAGGTTGTATCCCATCTGGTCCCATTGCTTTGTCTACTTTAAGCTGAGCTAGTTTCTCACAAGCACAGTCTTCTGAAAATTGTTCAAGATGTCCCTCGCTTCTGTTCCTGTTTGTTGGTGTTTTCGGAGGTCCTGCTCCTTCATCTGTGAACACAGAACAGAAATATTTGTTAAGCAATTCCGCTTTATCCTCATCAGCTTCTACATATTCCTCCCCTTCACCCTTGAGTCTGACAATACCACTTTTCCCCTTCCTCTTCTCACATATCTGAAAAATGTCTTATCCCCCCATTTTAATGCATTGGCTATTTCCTCCTCTTTTTGAATCTTTGCTTTCCTGACTACTTTGCTAGCTTCTCTAAGTTTTTCCAAATATAGATGCCTGTCTTCCTCTCTCTGTGATCTCTTGTATTTCATGAAGGCCTCCCTCTTTTTCTTCACCTTTTCAGCTACTTCTTTCAAAAGCCATAGCGGTCTCCTTTTCCTTTTACCTTTATTTACCATTTTAACAACAAGGTTGGTTGCCCTTGAAATATCCCCTTTCAGTTTTGCCCAGTTTTTCTACATCCCCCAGCTGTTCCCATCCCGTTAACGATTCCCTGAGGTATTGGCACATCTTGGCAAAGTTAGTCTTCCTAAAGTCTAAGACCCTCACCTTTGAATGGATTCTAACAGTTCTAGTCCTAATACTGAACCACACCATCTGGTGTTCACTGGATGCAAAATGATCTCCCACTATAACATCAGAAACACTTTCACCATTGGTAAGCGCCAAGATCAATATGGCTCCTTCACGTGTGGGGTCTGTTACCAATTGCCTGAATAGTTCTCCCTGTAGAGAATCCCGAATCTCTTCTAGATGATACTGCAGCAGGAATGTGCCAATCAACATCTGGCATATTGAAATCCCCTATCAGTAGCACTTCCCCTTTCCTAGCAATGCTGCGTATGTCTTCAATTAACACTCTGTCCACCTCTTCCTCTTGTGAGGGAGGTCTGTATATCACACCAATGCAAATAGATTTCTCTTCCCCTCTTTCTAGTTTAACTCACAATGCCTCCTCTCTCCCTTTTAAGCTCTGTAATTCCAAAGCTTTAATAGTATTTTTTACATATAGTGCCACTCCTCCTCCCCTTCTTCCTGCCCTGTCCTTTCTGAATAAAGTATAGCCAGGTATAGTTACATCCCAGTCATGGTTTTCTGTGAACCATGTTTCTGTAACTGCCACTAAATCCAAGTCAGCCACTCCCACCAAAGCTTCAACATCAGGGATCTTATTTCCCTTGCTACAGGCATTTATACACACTGCTTTCCATATGTTACCCCTGTTACCCATTTCCATAAAGGTATTTAATGTATCACTTACCTGGGGGCTTTCTTCACCAATCCCCAACGAATCTAGTTTAAAGCCCTCTTCAGTAGATTAGCCAGTCTACTACTGAAGACGCGTCAACCTTTCTTGGACAGATGGATGCCATCTCTGCTCTGCAACCCTTGGAACAGCATCCCATGGTCTAGGAAACCAAAACGCTCTCAGTGACACCATCCACGCAGCCATGCATTCATCTCCAGGATGCGAGCCTCTCTGCCTTGGTCTTTACCCTCAACAGGGAGGATTGACGAGAACACCACCTGTGCACCTAACTGCTTCACCCTCTGTCCCAGAAGCCATGAAATCACTTTTGATACGCTCAGAGGGATACCTGGCAGTATCATTTGTTCCAACATGGATTAGCAACATTGGGTAATAGTCAGTGGGCTTGATGAGTCTCTGCAAACTCTTGGTAACATCTTGGATTTTGGCACCAGGCAGACCGCATACCTCTCTGGACATCAAGTCTTGTCAGCAGATGGATGCCTCAGTACCCCTCAGAAGAGAGTCACCAACTACCACTACCCTTCGCTTCCTTGTGGTCACTGATTCTGCAACTTTGGGAAACTTGAGCTCTGGTTCTTCCCTTTCCAGGGATGCTTTCACCTCCTCCACTTCCAGGGCTGCATAATGGTTCTTCAAGGGCTGGAGAAGTTGGATTGGTGATGCTGCAGGCCCTGGTGACTTGTGTCCAACCTTCGTCATTCTGTTGGCACCCATCTTCTCCTCTGGTGGAGAGCTTGGTTGCCGTAAGAAGCATCTCATCAATGTACTTCTCACTGTCTTGAATGCTCCTCAGCCTCACCACCTCCTCTCTGAGTTCCTTCACCTGTTTCCTAGGAGCTTCAGCATGCAGGCACCCTGCACATGGAACCAGTCTTTCAACTGGCATTGGGACCTCTGTCTGGACAGAGGCAGACGTTGTAACAGGGACAACAGCTTTAAGCATAAAAAGACTGGAAGTGGTTCAGAGGAAGGTGACCAAAATGATTTGGAGCTTGCATCAGAAGACCTATGAGAAGAGACTTGAAGACTAAATATTGTACGGGGCAAAGGGTCAGCTGGACTGTTGGCCAGACAGTTCCCAAGCAGACACCTTCCTCCGTCCAGAAGGGAAACCAATCAAGGAGGACATATTACTTCCCAATAAAAGAAACATCACAGATAGGACTTACACTTCCCAATAAAATCTCACCTTATGCAGAACAAAATCTCACCTTATGCAGGACAAAATCTCACCTTATGCAGAACAACACACTTGTACATGGTAAAAACTATCTCACAGATTTTTCTTCCCAAAGGATCCTTTTAATCTCCAAGAACAAGCAGGAATGTAGTCCTCACATATGGGTATCGTCGGTACCGACAGAGCCTGCGCGGGAACGCTCCCCAGCGTCCAATAGGAACACTTTTGGGAGCACCCCTCAGCACATGCGCGCTGCCTTCCCGCCTTTCCAACTGTCCCTCTTCAGTTCTTTGTTTTCCGCAGAGCCAACAGGACCTATGCCCTGTCACCGCAGAAAATTCAGTCTTTAAAATTCTTTTTTGTGGTCGCGTTTGCCTACAGCACGACGCCTACTGGTACCGCCGGTTCTTTTCTTTTCCTAAAAAACAAACAAACCCTAGACTTAGACTGTTTTCTTTCAGAAACTTTCCTGTTTTGGCGCTAGGCACCATTTTGGGCATTAGGCCCCATTTTTCCAAAATCATGGAAAAACCAACTAGTGGTTTTAAAAAATGTACTAAGTGTGGCGGTACCATTTCCGTCACTGACACCCATGATTGGTGTCTAAAATGTTTAGGACCTGATCATTCTCCAACTGAATGTCTCTCCTGCATGGGGATGACCAAAAGAGGAAGACAGAACCGGGCCACAAAGCTCGGTACCCTCTTTTCTTCAGATGCCAGATCCATTGCATCGACATCATCAAGGGCTTCGTCTTCCTCCCATGGATCTCAGGTAACTAAACACAAAAGCAGGTCCTCAAAGGGTAGCTCTCCTGCTAAGCATCGAGAGGCCATTGGCATTGCCCTTGAGGGAACCACACTGGCAAAACAGCCCCGGCGGGAGGCTTCAGCTTCTGAAGCATCGATGGGGCTTCAGGATGTTCTTGAGGCCTCAACCTCGCAAGAACTACCTGTGCCATGCTCAAGGGTTCTGGCCGTTCTTACCGGTACCGACACCCAGGCATTGGCAGCGTTGATAGGCCAGAGATTTCTTGCTGTCGAATGCAGTATCACAGCTCTTCTCTCAGCTGCGGTACCGGTGGTCCCAAAGGCACCGGTACCGACATTGACACCGATGCCGGTACCGACACCGGTACAGATGCCGGTACCGATGCCGATGATGCCGGTACCGACGGTACCGGCCCCAATGGTAACTCTTCCCATTCCACCTCCGGCTGGAGTGGATAAAGTGGTACCGGGTCAGCTCGGTACCGACTTCGATCGGTACCGGGATCATGTTTTGCAGGAGCATTGGAATCAGGAATACTTAGATTCCTCCGATTCCGAAGACTCTGACAATTCTGCTGGCACTAGAGGGTTTCTCCTAGAAGATCCCTCTTCTCCCCAACACATAATGTCACCTCCAGAGGACATGTCATTTCAGGATTTCATCCGTGATATGGCTAAAGGTCTTTCAATCACAGTAGCTCCTGATGAGGAACCCAGAGCAAAGGAATTGGAAATCCTCCAATCTCCTAAAGCTCCTAAGGAGGCAGCTACTCTGCCTGTACATGAAATTCTGCATAGCTTGATGCTCAGAATGTGGGAAACACCTCTGACTACTTCTCCTCACTCTAGGAGACTTGATACTATGTATCGAGTTCCACCATGTCCTGGATTTCAGAAAACTCAACTGCCACACCATTCAATGGTAGTGGAGTCAGCCATGCGTAGGATGAAAAGTGCAAAAAGACATGCATCCAATCCTCCAGGACGTAAATGGATGCTTTTGGACGCAGAACTTTTCAAGCTTCCATGCTTTCAGCTAGGATCAGCTCATATATCCTATATATGGGAATGTTCCTCAAAGAAAATCACAGGAGACTTGGAACTTATGAGCCCATTTATCCCAGATGATAAGAGACAAGACTTTCTTACTCTGTTTAAGCATGCTCAGGATGTATCAAAGTTTGTCAATCGTGCAGCCTTTGACTGCTTTGAATGCATCAGCAGAACTTTGCCATTGGCGCACAACGGATTGCCTGGCTACAGGCATCAGACTTGGAGACTTGGGTACAGGACAAGTTAGGCAACATTCCTTGCACGGGAGAGAATCTCTTCGGCAAGAACTGGCAGGAGAAGGTTAACGAGTTAGATGCTGACAATTCTACCTTAGATAGATTGTCAAAATCTACAGCCACTCCAGCCAAAAGGAAGCCTTATAAAAAGCCCTCTTTTAGCAAAAAGAGGAAGTTTTATACTCCCTATACCCACCAGACTCAGACTCCAGGTCAGGTTGCCCAAAAGGGACAAACTAGACAACAAAAGAAACCAAAAGGCCCGAGAGCTCAACCAGCTCTCCAGGTTCAGCCCCCTCAAGGGTTTTGACTCCTTCCAAGAGAGTTTTGCCTTCCTGCCTCTGAGGGGTCCTCAAACCCCCAATATTCCCGGCAGGTTATGCCACTTTGTCAACAGATGGCATCAAATAACAGCAGAAGATTGGACTTTGTCCATTGTAGGGGAGGGGTACAAACTTCATTTTCACAGCTTACCACCTCCTACAGTTCTAAAGCAGTTCAATTCACAAACCTCTGCAGACAATCTGCTAGATCACGAGGTCTCCACACTTCTTGCCCAAGGGACAATAGAGGAAGTACCCATTCTTCAACAGGGTGCAGGGTTCTACTCCCCCTATTTTCTTATTTCAAAGAAAACAGGAGGACACAGATCCATTCTAGACCTCAGAGAACTGAACAAATATCTGTTTCGAGAGAAATTCAAAATGATTTCTCTGGAACTCTTCTGCCATACCTTCAAAGCCAGGACTGGCTTTGCTCTCTAGACTTAAAGGATGCATACTCTCACATTCTTATCCATCCAGATCACAGGAAATTTTTACGTTTCCTTTTCAGGGGAAAACATTTCCAGTACAGGGTTCTTCCTTTTGGTCTGGCTTCAGCACCAAGGGTATTCACGAAATGCATGGCAGTAATAGCTGCATTTCTACAAACCCTGGGTATTTTTGTCTTCCCTTACTTAGACGACTGGCTCATCCGAGCCTCCACAGTGACAGAGGCCAGCGCTGCACTGTCTCGTACAATGTGAATCCTCCAATACTTGGGATTGGTACTAAACTTCCCGAAATCTCAACTAGTTCCTTCCCAATGCCTAGAATTCATAGGAGCCTGTCTGGATACCAGACAGGCAAGGGCTTTCCTTCCACAAGCCCAGTGTCTTCGCATAATGCAGTTAGCTTCCCAAGCAGCAGGCAAATCCTCCCTCACTGCTCGGGAGCTACTGCAGTTACTGGCACACATGGCATCCACAGTTCATGTAGTCCCATATGCTCACCTCCACATGCGAGCGGCTCAGTGGACCCTCTCCACACAGTGGACCCAGGCCACAGGGCATTTGTCGGACAAAATAATCTCTCAATGACTAATTTTGTCCCTCCAATGGCGGCAATCATTAGAAAACCTGACAGTAGGGTCTCCTTTCCATCAACCCCTCTTTCAGGCCACCCTAACAACAGATGCATCACAGGTGGGTTGGGGAGCACACCTGAATCATCTCTCTACCCAGGGCACCTGGACTCCACAGGAGGTTGGTTTACACATAAACCTCCTGGAGTTAAGAGCAATTTATTTAGCTCTTCGAGTGTTCCACGCCCAGCTCAGCTACAAGACAGTCCTAGTCCAGACGGACAATCAGGTAGCCATGTTCTGTGTGAACAAGCAGGGCGGGACAGGCACTCTGTTGTTATGCAACGAAGCTTTATGACTATGAGCCCTCGCCAGAGAGCATCAAATTCACCTTCTAGTGGTATATCTTATTTATTTATTTATCTATTTTTTTTCTATACCGCCCTTTCCAGAGATCAAGGGCGGTTTACATGGAACAGTTAACAATTTTGTATACTTCTGTATACTTTTACATAGAACGTTAATTCTAACTATGTACAGGTAATAATGCATGCAACTGTGTCAAAACTATTTACATTGGCTGTTTACAAAAGACTATAAACAATGTGTTACCGGGTACAATAGACATTGAGCATGTGTAGTTTTTGGAATTTATTTCCTTTTCATCGTAAGTCAAGTGTGTGTGTGGCAGGGGTCTGTCTGGGTTAGTCAATTGTGAATTCAGGGGTTTTGTGGGAGTGTGTCTGTGGTTGCTGGGGGGTAGGTCTTGGGGGGTAGGAGATTTCAAAATGCTCAGAGAATAGGTAAGTTTTGAGTTCTTTCCTGAATTGATGAAGGTCTTTTATCATGCGAAGGGTTATTGGGAGATCATTCCAGAACGTGGGAGCAACAAATGAGAAAGCTCTGGAGCTTGTGGTTTTCTTTGTCTTCCTGAAGGTTTTTTGTATGTTGAGGGAGTGGGTTGCGTTTTGTCTGCGTGTTCTTGATTCAGATGGAACGTGAAGTAGTGTGGACAGGTGTGAGGGGGCAATGTCGTTTAGGAGTTTGAAAGTTGTTAGAAGAATTTTATATCTTATTCGGCTATTTATAGGAAGCCAGTGTAATTCTAGCAGTTTTGGGGTTACATGGTCTGTTAGGCGTGCTTTAGCAATTACCTTGGCACAGATGTTCTGGGCTCTTTGTAACAGATATGTGTTTTTTTGTGGGAAGCCAATTAGGAGACTATTACAATAGTCGAAGTGGGGGGTGATGAGTGTACTGACTACAGATCTAAAATCATGTGTGTCAAGGAGAGGTCTTAGGTGTTGTATAGTTTTAAGTTTATAGAATATGGTTCTTACTGTCTGTTTTATGTGAGGTAACATGGTGAGTGTGTAGTCTATTATTACTCCTAGGTACTTTACTTCCTTTCTAACAGGTATAGTTGTTTTGTTGATTGTGATTGTTGTTGGGTAAGTGTCGTCAGTAACAGGTTTTTTTTTTACAAACATTGCTTCCGTCTTTTTAAGGTTGATGCTGAGGTAGTTGGTTTCCATCCAAGAGATGGCCTCAGTCATGCATATCTTCCAGGCATTCAAAACCTTTGGGCAGACAAACTCAGTCGAGTCCTGCTACCTCACGAGTGGTCACTCCACCTAGACCAGGTGGCAAATATATTTCATCTCTGGGGCACTCCAGACATAGACCTCTTTGCAAGTCCACTGAATGCCAAACTTCCCCGGTTCTGTTCCAGAATTCCGGCGCACAACTGTCAGGCAAGGGATGCCTTCCTCCTTCACTGGGGTCAGGACTTCCTTTATGCCTTTCCACCCATTCCCCTCATCCCCAAGACACTCTTCAAGCTTCAGAGAGACAGGGGTCGCATGATTCTCATAGCACCACGATGGCCACGCCAAATGTGGTATTCCCTGCTTCTGCATCTCTCTCAAGCAGCACCTCTGCAGTTAGGGCATGCTCCAGATCTCCTTTCCCAGGAGAATGGGACGCTATGGCACCCGAATCCCCAGTCCCTGCATCTCACGCCGTGGTTGTTGAAGGCTTAGACCTCCAGGATTTCATCCTGTAAAGGATATCCTTCAGGCTTCTAGGAAACTTTCCACAAGAAGATCTTATGCCTTCAAGTGGAAACGTTTTACTATATGGTGCTCCAAGAAGGGATTAAACCCCCTGGTCATACCCTTAGAATCCATACTAGAGTATCTCCTTCACTTATCGAATTCTGGGTTAAAGACCAATTCGGTAAGAGTCCATCTTAGTGCAATTGCAGCTTCTTATAAGCCTCTAAATGAACAACCAATTTCCTCTCATCCACTCCTATCAAGATTTATGAGGGCGTTTTATTAACTAAACCTCCCATCAAGCCACCACCGGTAGCATGGGATCTAAATCTTGTTCTAGGGCAGCTCATGAAGCCGCCTTTTGAACCTTTAGCCACTACAGCCCTTAAGATTTTGACTTGGAAGGTCATCTTCCTGATTGCAATCACCTCTGCCCATCACATTAGTGAATTGCAAGCTTTAGTGGCTGATCCTCCTTATGCTAGATTTCATCATGATAAGGTTGTTCTTTGAACTCACCCACACTTTATGCCAAAGGTGATTTTGCCTTTTCATTTAAACCAATCAGTTTATCTTCCTGTATTTTTTCCGAGGCCTCACACCTCTAATGCAGAAAGAAACCTTTATAGTTTGGATTGTAAAAGGGCCTTAGCCTTTTACATTCAAAGAACACAGCAGCATAGAAAGTCCTCTCAACCTTTTGTAGCTTTTGACCCTAGTCATTTGGGACTTCCAGTTTCCAAAAGGACTTTATCTAAATGGATTGCCCAATGCATATCCTTTACTTATGAGAGTAAGGGTCTTCCTCTTCAGGACCATGTCACAGCTCACAATGTGAGAGCCATGGCAGCTTCTATGGCTAATCTCCACTCTGTATCTATCAATGACATTTGTCGAGCAGCCACCTGGGCTTTGGTACACACCTTCACAGCCCACTACTGCCTAGATAAAGCCTCCCGTTGGGATGCCTTCTTTGGCCAAGCTGTTCTTCAAAATCTCTTTCAAACCTAATCCAACTCCTACCCACCATCCCTGGTGGGATGCCAGAGATCCATGGGAGGAAGGATTCTCACCTTCGGTGTCACCTTCCTGGGGCTATCTCCCTGGCATCTTCAGCTGGGGAGTCCCCATATGTGAGGACTACATTCCTGCTTGTTCCTGGAGATAGCATAGTTACTCATCTGTAACAGGTGATCTCCAGGAACAGCAGGAATTTAGTCCTCACAACCCACCTCCCCTAGGAGTTGTCTCTCTCTCTATTTGTCTCTTTCCTTTCTCCCTCTATCCTTTCACTCAGCTACAAACTTAACTAAAGAGGGACAGTTGGAAAGACGGGAAGGCAGCACGCATGTGCTGAGGGATGCTCCCAAAAGCATTCCTTTTGGATGCTGGGGAGCGTTCTCGCGCAGGCTCCGTCGGTTTCGACGTTACCCATATGTGAGGACTAAATTCCTGCTGTTCCCGGAGATCACCTGTTACAGGTGAGTAACTACGCTTTATTCTCTATCTTACAGAAACAGAAAGCTAAGAACAAAGGAAAACAGTCCAAAGGAATTACAGATCTTGCCACCTCTCAGCAGGCAAACAGGGTCATTCTGTCTTATCTCTGATGCAGATTTCTAAACAATTACAAGTCAGAATGTCTGGTCCTGCCTGCATGATTCTATCTTACTTCCTGACTCAACAGCGAGTGAGAGAATGTATGACAGGCCTTCCTGGACACAAGAGATCAGTGTAACAGACAATGCACAAGACAAAACAACATGCACACAAAACTCTGACATGACAACACTCTGCTTTCTTTTTCCTTGGTCCCTGGTTGTGGAATACTTTACCTTCGTCCCTTCGTCTTGAAAACTCCTATTCTCAATTTAAAGCCTCCCTTAAAACTTACCTCTTCCAAAAAGCATTTGACCTTCCCTTGGACCCCCCCCCCCCCCCCTGACGTAGTAGTTTCATTGTTTTTATTGTTGTCTTGTCTCAGCTAGATTTTGGTCCTGTTTTCCCCCTGTCTGTCGTTGTTTTAGTTGAGTCAGTCTGTGTTTTGGTTGCGATTATTGTTTGTTGTTTTGCTTTGCACTGTCCTTTCTTTTGCTTTCCTGTTATATTTTGGCGTTCCTTTTTCTATAGTTTGCAGTGTTGACCTTTTATTTTTTGTACACCGCTTTTATGTTTCGGCCTAAGCGGTTTATCAAATTTTAAATAAAGATAAAAAGATAAAGATAGAGAACCCAGGAAATCCATACTTCCCCACAGCCGCCACTGCGAAGCAGACGGATTCATCGTGTATCTGGTCCTGTCACATTATATACCCTTGCTCAGGACCATTCTTACTATTCAGACATTCTTCTCTTATTATCTCATTCTTCTTCCAGCTGTCTGGGGCCCCACTTGTGTGATGTTATTCTACTCATATCTGTACCCCTCTCCGTTGACCTTTCTTGGGCCCATGTCTGCAATTATCAGTCTGGGCCTTGTCAGATTTATATTGTTATCTGACCTCTGCCCCCCTCACTCATTTCTTTACCTGGTTCTCTTGCTTGGTTCTCTCCCACCCCTCAGTTCCCAAGAAATATATCTCTTCAACTCCCTGTGTTCTGACAACTATACTGGGGCCATATGTTGTTCTTCATGCTAAGCTGGCATGTTTATATCTCATGATTCTGAACAACATACAAAAATGCCCCAATACTTAACTGAGAAAATGCAATATTTGTAGGTGATAAGGTCTCAGACTAGAGCGGGGCTATGTGTCAGGTCTTAACATGCCTGATCACCGTGCAACCCTGTTGCATCAAGGACCTTGAATTCACCAAAACCTTATTTTTCTTTCTTATCTTGCCTTTTTCAAGATAAGCACGGACCGGTGTCTCTTTCAAGATAAGCATATGTTGCCAGAATTTTATTAGAATGGATGCTTCTATTAAGAGAAACATTTTGCTACATTTCAGATGACCGCCCTTTATAAACACTAGTTGTTTTGAAAAAGAACATATTTTGAAAAAATAGAAAAAAAAGAAAGAAAAATAAGGTTTTGGTGAATTCATGGTCCTTGATGCAACAGGGTGCACGGTGATCAGGCATGTTAAGACCTGACACATAGCCCCGCTCTAGTCTGAGACCTTATCACCTACAAATATTGCATTTTCTCAGTTAAGTATTGGGGCATTTTTGTGTGTTGTTTAGAGTTTAGGTGCTCTGATAAGGGACTGCATTAATAGGTTTTGTCCTGTATATCTCATGATTGCCTTTCTACCCTTTCTGTCCACCATTTACTGATAAGTGTGTTTTAACATCTTTTCCATATGATGTCATATAACTCTGAAAGCTCACGTACACACCTCAGTACAATTCCAGCATTCAGACATTTCAATGATTTTTCTTGTGTTACTGTGTTAACTCTTTCTCCTCTGGCTCTCAAAATATGTACACTCTGGAGAAGAGGAGGGACGGGGTGATATGATTCAGACCTTTAAATAGAGTATTAATGGACAAACAAACCTCTTCCAAAGACGGGGAAGTTTTAAAATTAGAGGGCATAACATGAAGCTGCAAGGGGGTAAACTGAAAAGCAATGTCAGGAAATATTTTTTCACTGAAAGGGTGATGAATGCTTGGAATGCCCTCCCAATGGAAGTGGTGGGGGCAAACACAGTGACAGAATACAAAATGGCATGGGAGAGACATAGTGGATCCCTTTATAGCAATAGGATAAAATCAAAATAAGCATAACTATTTCTTATATCTGAACAAATAGGGGTGACCTACAAGAACCGGCAAGTGCACCTACTCTTGCCGCCTTGCTGGGCAGACTAGATGGACCATACTGATCTTTACTGTATCTGCCGTCATATATTATGTTACTATGGATGTGAAAGTTGGACAATGTAAAAGATGGGAAGAAAATAGATGCCTTTGAATTATGGTGCTGGTGAAGAATTCTGTTTATTTCTCCAGGACCAAGCAGGAAGTCAGTCCTCACATATGGGTGTCATCGACGCCGATGAAGCCCCAGCGGAGCATTTCCACAGCTTTATAAGCCTTTGGGAATGCAGGCACGCATGCGCGGTTCCCTTCCCGCCTAAAGGTGCCATCTTACCTCAGTCTCTTTTTTTCCGTGAAGCCCACCGGACGTGTGTCCTGTCCTCCCGGTTAAAAGTAGATTTTTTTCGGCGATTATCGCTATTTTTTCTTCCGGTTCGATGCCGGTTCCCCTCCCGCCGGGTTCGGTACGCCGGTATCGAGCCCGATTCTTCCTTTTCGGTTTTTGCCCTTTTGTGGCTGGCGTTCGCGCCCTTTTTTCACTTTTTCCCTGGAAGGCCGGTCTTTTGACCTCGCGGGGACTCTTTTTTCCCCAATGGCTTCCAGTGGTTTTAAAAATTGTGATCGGTGTAAGAAATTAATGTCTCTCACCGACACACACGACTGCTGCCTTCGGTGCCTCGGCCCAGATCACGACCCTAAGTCGTGCGGGCCCTGTGGGAAGATGTCTTCCAAGGCACTCCGAAGTCGACAGCAACAAAAAGAAAGGCTTTTCTCGGACTCAGCCTCCGGCCGGGCCCGGACCTCATCTGAGGCCTCGACATCTCAGGATTCCGATCCCGAGCGCCGTCAAAGCTCCTCGGACAGGGGGTCCCCCGACCGGGAATGCAAGAGGAAGAAGCGGCTCACGAGGGCGTCGGAGGAGGAGGTCCCTGGCTCCTCGAGGGCCAGGTCTAAGACCCCCGACCGTCGCCCCGGGCCCGTGGAACACGAGAAGCCTGCAAAGGTTCCTCGTGTGGAATCGGAGTCTGCTGGACACATAAGCCCCGTAGTCCGAGGACTCTCCTCCCAGGGAGCCGACGTCGGGCCCGGCGCCGCCAGGGCCCGAGTCGGTGGCTGCTGCGTCTCCCGAGCTGAGTCTCAGGATGACAGCCTTGGAGAGCAGACTGTCTGCCTTCATGGAGCAGCAGCGGGCACTGATGGCCAGCCTGTCTGGCGCATCTGCCCCGACCACTGGGACATCGACCTCGAAGTCGACCCCGGAGACCGAGCCAATACTCGAGTCCATCGTGGCTCGGAGTCGACCTCGGTCGCGGTCTCCCTCGACCTCCCGTTTGGGACCGAGGGCGTCAACGCCAGTGCCTCCGGCGTCGGGGCGGGTGCTCCAGGGCCCCGCGGGGTCGGACCCTGACTCCTCCTCGGACGAGTCAGCTTGGGAGACGGAGGACGAGGAGTCTACTGATACCTTCAAGACTCGGTGCATCCCGTCAGACTCACCGCAGTCTGAGCCCCGGAGTAGATCCCCCCCCGGAGGATACTTGGTTCGCGGAGTTCATCCAGGATATGACCACCGCCTTGGCTATTCCGGCGGATCCCGAGGAGGAGCCTCGAGCTGAAGAGCTTGAGGCTCTACAATATGATTCTCCAGGACCAAGCAGGAAGTCAGTCCTCACTTATGGGTGACGTCGGCGCCGACGGAGCCCTCGCGGAGCAATTTTCCCCAGCTTTCAAAGAAAGCCTTTGGGAATTGCAGCGCGCATGCGCGGTCCCCTTCCCGCCCAAGGGTGCCATCTTAGCCAGTCTTCTTTTTTCCGCGGAGCCCTACAGACGTACCCGTCGTGTCCCCGCGAAAAAGTTGATTTTTCTTCATAAATTACTCTTTTTTCCTTCGGTTCGACGCCGGTCTTTTTCCCGCCCGGACTCGCGACGCCGGTCACGAGTCCTCTTCTTCTTTTTCGGTTTTTCTGACTTAGTCAGTTTCGTTTTCGGTTTTTCCCTGGCAGCCCGGTCCTTTGACCTCGCCGGGGCCCTTTTCCCCCGATGGCTGCCAGTGGTTTCAAGCGGTGTGGTCAGTGTGACCGAAATATGTCACTAACTGACACACACGACCATTGCCTCCGCTGCCTGGGCCCGGATCATGAAGAAATGATCTGTGGGCCTTGTGGCAAACTGTCCTCCAAAGCGTTGAGAAGTCGGCAGCATCAGCGGGATAGAATCTTCGCTGACCCCAGCCGTACCCGGACCTCGTCGGAGGCCTCCGCGTCCAGGGGCTCCAGCTCGGACCGTCGCCGGAGTTCCTCCAACAGGGGTTCTCCCTCCGGGGACCATCGTCGGAAGGTGAAACCCGCGAGGGCGGCGTCGGTGGACGCTCCTGGCTCCGCGAGGGCCAGGTCGCATAGCCCCGACAGCCGCCCCGGGTCCTTGGAGAAGGAGCACCTCACGAAGCGACCTCGCCTGGAGTTGGAGCTGCCTGCTCGGGTAAGTCCTGTGGTCCTTCTGGACTCGCCTCCGCGACAGCCGACGTCGGGCCCGACGCTGTCGGGGCCCGAGTCGGGGGCTGCTGGGTCACCTGAGCTCGGACTCAGGTTGACGGCCTTGGAGAGCAGACTGTCTGCCTTCATGGACCAGCAGCGGGCACTGCTCGCTGGCTTCGCTGTCGCCGCTGCCCCGACTGCCGGGACGTCGACGTCTAAGTCGACCCCGGAGACCGAGCCGATCCTCGAGTCGATGCGAACTCGAGTCGATCCTCGGTCGAGGTCACCCTCGGCCTCCCGTTCGGGACCGAGGTCGCCGACGCCGACGCCCTCGGCGTCGGGGCGGCAGGCGCCGCGCCCTGCCCGGGCCGACCCCACCGAGTCCTCGTCGGAGTCGGTCTGGGAGTCTGAAGAGGAAGAGTCGCCTGATTCTTTTCGGACTCGGTGTGTCCCCTCGGACTCACCTGAGTCCGAACCTCGGAAGCAGTCCCCCCCGGAGGATGCCCGGTTCTCCGACTTCGTCAGGGATATGGCCAAGGCTCTGGCCTTCCCAGCGGACCCCGAGGAGGAGCCTCGAGCCGAAGAGCTCGACGCCCTCCAGTATGACTCTCCCGCCAGGGAACACTTTACTGTACCGGTTCCTCCCATGCTGGAACGACTACTCTTCCGCATGTGGGAGAGTCCGGCCACCTCGCCGGTCCTGAGCAAGCGGGTCGATTCTATCTATCGAGTCCGCAAGAGCCCTGGCTTCCAAAAAGCACAGCTACCACACCATTCCATGGTAGTGGAATCGGCCATGCATCGTCTTAAGAGCCAGAAGATGCACTCCTCGGTGCCTCCTGGCAGGGAGGCCCGTAACCTGGATGGCCTTGATAAGAAGTGTTTCCAGGGCTCTATGCTTGCGTGTCGTGTCCAGACCTACCAGCTATACATGGGCATGTATCTCCGAGACCTGGCTAAAGAGCTAGCCGGATTCTCCGCTGGTTTGTCCGAGGAACCCTTGCGGAGGTTCCTGGCCTTGTCCACTGGCATTCGGGAATGCTCAAAATTCATGTCCCGAGCAGCCTATGATGGCTTTGAAGCCTCGGCTCGAGTGGCCGCAGCCGGCATCGGTGCCCGCCGACAGGCTTGGCTTCAGTCGTCTGACCTTGAGCCCTGGGTGCAGGACAAGTTGGTCGATGTCCCCTGCCGAGGCGAAAACCTCTTTGGCAAGCCCATGGCTGAAAAGGCTGCACAAATTGAGACGGAGACTCTCACCAGGACTAGGCTTTCTAGGAAGACCTCCGCCCCTTCCCAGAAAAAGAAGGGCTCGGGAAAGAAGTCCTTTTACCCGAGGAAGGCGGCTGCCTACAAACAATACCCCCAATATCAGGCCCCTGCAGCTCCCCAACAGGGCCAGCAGGCCAAGGGACGGGGTAACGGGTCCCGTAGGCAGCAAGCCCCCAAGCCTGCACCACCAGCCCCTGCTCCGCAGGGTGGGGGTTTTTGACTCCTTAAGCATAGCCTCTCCCCCCCCGCTGGTTCCTCCCAGCACCGGAGGCCGGCTGGTTCACTTCGCCCACAGGTGGTCCAGCATCACCTCGGATGCCTGGGTGCTTCAAGTCGTACGAGAAGGCTATCTTCTCCACTTCCACCAGGTCCCTCCCTCCTATTTTCCGGGAGAACCTCCACGACCCCCTCTGCACAGGGAATTACTCCTTCAGGAGTTAGCAGGTCTTCTACAGGAACAGGCGGTGGAACCGGTGCCCCACCACCTGAGAGGTCAAGGCTTTTATTCCAGGTATTTTCTAGTACCAAAAAGGACAGGAGGCCTCAGACCCATCCTGGACTTGCGCAACCTCAACAAATTCCTCGTGCGGGAAAAGTTCAAGATGCTTACCCTTGGAATCCTTCTGCCCTACCTCCAGCAGGGAGATTGGCTATGCTCCTTGGATCTAAAGGATGCCTACACGCACATCCTTATCCACCCAGACCACTGCCAGTACCTAAGGTTTGTGGTGGCCGGAAATCATTACCAGTACAGAGTACTGCCCTTTGGCCTATCCTCCGCACCGCGAGTCTTCACAAAATGTCTCGCGGTTGTGGCGGCCCATCTCCGGCTTCACGGCCTCTATGTCTTTCCGTACCTCGACGACTGGCTCATCAGAGCAGCGTCCGCTCCGGAGGTCACCAACGCCACATGCCGCACGGTGACTCTTCTGCAGTACTTGGGCTTTGTTATAAACTTCGCAAAGTCCACTTTGCTCCCCTCACAGGATCTCGAGTTCATCGGCGCAAGGCTGCACACTCCTCAGGCACGAGCGTTCCTACCGCTCGACAGAGCTCAACGGCTCATGGACCTAGCCGACCGTTTTCGCAGCCAGCCCCTGGTCTCCGCCAGGCGCTTCCTGAGACTACTCGGCCATATGGCTTCCACCGTCCATGTGACCCCCAATGCCCGCCTGAATATGCGGCCTGCTCAATGGTGTCTCCGCCAGCAGTGGCAACAAGCCACAGGCGGCATAGCAGACCTAGTGCGCGTCTCCGAGCCGCTGATCTCGTCTCTCCGGTGGTGGCTTCATCGGCTGAACCTGATACTCGGCATGCCTTTCCAGTCACCTCAGCCGGCCCGGGTGCTGACAACAGATGCATCCCTCCTGGGCTGGGGAGCACATTGCCAAGGGGCACGTACTCAGGGCCTCTGGACCACGTGGGAGTCTGCTCAGCAGATCAACTTCCTGGAGCTCAGAGCGATCCGCCTGGCTCTCAAGGCGTTCTCCCACCTGACCTCTCACCAGTCCGTCCTTGTCCAGACGGACAATCAAGTTGCCATGTTCTACGTGAACAAGCAGGGGGGCACGGGCTCCTTCCTTCTCTGCCGGGAAGCACAGAAGCTCTGCTCTTGGGCCGTCAGTCACGGCGTTCTCCTCAAGGCAGTTTATCTCCCAGGCCAAGAGAATTGCCTGGCGGACAAACTCAGCAGGATCCTCCAGCCGCACGAGTGGCACCTGGATCCCTTGGTAGCTCAGAAGCTCTTTCTAAAGTGGGGCCTCCCCACGGTGGATCTCTTTGCCAGTCCTCACAACCGGCAACTTCCTCGCTTCTGCTCTCGTCAGCCACACCCCCTTCGGGTTGCGGCGGACGCTTTTCTACTCTCATGGTCGGGGAGCCTTTTGTACGCTTTGCCTCCCATCCCGCTAGTCTCTCGGACTCTTTTCAAGGTTCTCCGAGACAAAGCCTTCATGATCCTGGTGGCCCCTCGCTGGCCCAGACAGCCGTGGTTTCCGCTCCTGCTGCAGTTAGCGGTGGAGGATCCATTCCCTCTGGGGTTACAACCGGATCTCCTCACTCAGGATCAGGGGTCTCTGCTACACCCCAACCTCAGGTCTCTCAACCTAATGGCCTGGCTGCTGAGAGGGTAGTCCTTGCTCCCCTTCTCCTGCCGGCAGAGGTGGAGGAGGTCGTCTTAGCTTTGCGACGACCTTCTACCCGCAAATGCTACGCCCTTAAATGGCGTCGTTTTTCCGTTTCGTGTACCCAACAGTCTCAGGATCCCTTCTCCTGCCCGGTGTCGGTGATCTTGCAGTACTTGCTATACCTCTCTAATCTGGGACTTAAGTCCAACTCCGTCAAAGTTCACCTCAGTGCTCTTTCAGCACATCATGTGCCGGTGGACGGCAGACCTCTCTCCAACGACCCTCTCGTAGCGAGATTTCTCCGAGGTCTCCTTCTGCTTAAACCACCTCTGCGCCTGCCAGCGCCTGACTGGGACCTGAATGTGGTTTTACAGCGGATCACCTGTCCGCCTTTTGAACCTATGGCTACCTGTTCTCTCCGTTTTCTTTCTTGGAAAACTCTGTTCTTGATAGCCCTCACTTCCGCTAGACGCGTAAGTGAATTGCAGGCCCTCGTGTCTGATCCCCCTTACACTCGGTTCTACAAAAATAGGGTAGTCCTACGGACTCACCCAAAATTTCTTCCAAAAGTGGTCTCCCCTTTTCACATCAATCAGGAGGTGGTACTTCCGACCTTCTTTCCCAGACCACACTCCAGCCGAGCTGAAACGGTCCTCCATACCCTGGACTGTAGAAGGGCATTGAACTTCTACCTTGACCGTACGCGGGAGCACCGTAAAGCTGCTCAGCTTTTTGTGTCTTTTGACCCCAATAAATTGGGGCTCCCGGTCTCCAAGCGTACTCTGTCCATCTGGGTTGCGGACTGTATCTCTTGGGCTTATGGGGCAGCCGGACTCTCCTTGGAAGGTCGGGTCACGGCTCATTGCGTTCGGGCAAAGGCTACGTCAGTGGCTTACCTCCGCTCTGTTCCGCTGGCAGACATCTGCCGGGCCGCTACTTGGTCTTCGAGCCAGACTTTTGCGGTCCATTACTGTCTCGAGAGGGAGTCCCGCAGGGACAGTGCTTTCGGACAGGCAGTCCTCCGTAATCTCTTTGAGGTCTGAGCAACTCCTACCCTCCATCCCGGATGTGGACTACCGGTGGGTGATAATTCAGCGAAGATTCTTTCCTGCTATGCTGCTGAGCTAGAGGGAGCTCATTTTTGTGCTTAGGGTCTCCGGTAGCCTTGAGCTTGGGAGTCCCATAAGTGAGGACTGACTTCCTGCTTGGTCCTGGAGAAAGCGTAGTTACTCACCTGTAACAGGTGTTCTCCAGGAGCAGCAGGAATCAGTCCTCACAACCCTCCCTCCTCCCCGTGGAGTTGCAATCACCTGCTTTAGTTCTTTTGCAAATTTTTATGCTGTCTTTTTTAGCTATGTCATCTGACTGGCTAAGATGGCACCCTTGGGCGGGAAGGGGACCGCGCATGCGCGCTGCAATTCCCAAAGGCTTTCTTTGAAAGCTGGGGAGAATTGCTCCGCGAGGGCTCCGTCGGCGCCGACGTCACCCATAAGTGAGGACTGATTCCTGCTGCTCCTGGAGAACACCTGTTACAGGTGAGTAACTACGCTCTCTCCTCCGAAGGAGGCCTTTATTGTCCCGGTTCCTCCGATGCTGGAACGGCTCCTCTTCCGTATGTGGGAGGCACCGGCCTCGGCACCGGTTCTCAGCAAGCGAGTCGACTCGATCTATCGACTCAGAAAGAGCCCTGGCTTTCAAAAGGCACAGCTACCACACCATTTTATGGTTGTGGAATTGGCCATGCATTGTCTGAAGAGCCAGAAGATGCACTCCGCGGTGCCCCCTGGCAGGGAGGCCCGAAACCTTGATGGCATCGGTAGAAAGTGCTTCCAGGGCTCGATGCTTGCTTGCCGTGTCCAATCGTACCAGCTGTACATGGGCATGTACTTGCGGGATCTGGCCAAGGAATTGGCCGGGTTCTCTGCTGGATTCTCCAGGGAACCCTTGCAGAGATTTAAGTCCTTGTCCTCGGGGATTCGGGACTGCTCGAAGTTCATATCCCGCACCGCCTATGATGGCTTCGAGGCTTCGGTCCGAGTTGCGGCAGCCGGCATCGCGGCTTGACGCCAGGCATGGCTGCAGTCATCGGACCTCGAGCCATGGGTTCAGGACAAGTTGGTCGATATCCCTTGCCGAGGTGAAAACCTTTTTTGGCAAGCCCATGACCGAGAAGGCCGCTCAGCTCGAAACTGAGCACCTCACACGGACAAGGCTGTCTAGGAAGACCTCTGCCCCTTCTCATAAAAAGAAGGGCTTGGGTAAAAAGCCCCATTACCCGAGGAAGGGCACTGCCTACAAACAGTACCCACAATATCAGGCTGCCCAAGCTGCCCCCCAGGGTCAGCAAGCCAAGGGGCACGGTAATGGGCCCCGTAGGCAGAGGACCCACAAGCCTCCGGCCCCTGCTACCACTCCGCAGGGTGAGGGTTTTTGACTCCTTGAGCGTAGCCTCTCCTCCACTGCTCTCCCAACCCTGCACAGGAGGTCGCCTCGCCCTCTTTGCCCACCAGTGGCCCCTTATCACCTGGGACAGTTGGGTGTTGGACATAGTCCACAAGGGCTATGCCCTGCATTTTCACCAACTGCCTCCACCATATTTTCCAGGGGAGCCTCCAAGGCCTCCCCTGCACACAGACCTTCTCCTGCAAGAGCTTCATGGTCTGTTGGTGCACAGGGCGGTGGAGCCTGTGCCTCCCCACTTACAAAGTCACGGTTTCTACTCCAGGTATTTCCTGGTGCCCAAAAGAACTGGTGGCCTTCGACCCATTCTGGACCTCAGGAACCTCAACAAGTTCCTAGTGAAGGAAAAGTTCAAGATGCTTACTCTTGGGACTCTTCTGCCCTACCTCCAGCAGGGAGATTGGCTATGCTCCTTAGAACTAAAGGATGCGTACACTCACATCCTCATTCATCCAGACCACAGCAAGTACCTCAGGTTCATTGTGGGAGGAAACCATTATCAGTACAGAGTGCTGCCTTTCGGCCTCACCTCCGCCCCCAGAGTCTTTACAAAGTGCCTAGCAGTGGTGGCGGCCTACCTGAGAAATCAGGGAATCTTTGTCTTCCCCTATCTGGGTGACTGGCTCATCAGGGGCCAGATGTGCCAGGAGTCCAGACAAGCCACCCTCAGAACTATTGCTCTGCTTCAAAACCTGGGGTTTGTCATAAACTTCGCAAAGTCCACTTTGCTCCCCTCCCAGAACTTAGCGTTCATAGGAGCAAGGCTTGACTCTCTGCTGGCAAAGGCTTTCTTGCCAGCAGACAGGCCCAAAGGTTGATGGCCTTGGCAAATCAGTTTCTCAGCAGGTCCCTGGTCTCCGCCAGACTCTGCCTGAGGCTTCTAGGCCACATGGCTTCGACAGTACATGTGACCCTCAATCCCAGGCTCCATATTTATTTATTTATTTATTTATTAACAATTCTTATATACCGCACTATTAGACATCAGCGCGGTTTACATTGAACAAAAAACATCCGACAATTTACATATGTCTGGTCAATTACATTTAACAGGAGATATAAACTTGGGAAATAGGGGAAACTATATACAAAGGTGTGTTATCAGTGGTGCCTCCGGGCTCAGTTGTCACAGGCCACAGGCAGCCTCAGAGACAGGATAAGGGTGTCCAGACCATTTCTGCAATCACTCAACTGGTGGCTGCACCCACCCAATCTACTAAAAGGGGTGCCTTTTCAGATTCCAGGGTAAACAGTAGTGATGACAACAGATGCCTCCCTGCAAGGCTGGGGAGCTCATTGTCTGGGCAAGTGCACCCAGGGCCTCTGGTCTCCCTGGGAAGCCGCACAGCAGATCAATCTCCTCGAACTCAGAGCTATTCGATTAGCACTCAAAGCTTTCACTCCTACCCTGGCTCACCAGTCTGTCCTGATTCAGTCAGACAACCAAGTTGCCATGTTTTATGTGAACAAACAGGGCGGAACTGGGTCCAGGACCAGCTGTATTCCACGCTTTAAGAAAAGTGGAAGGAAGTCCAAAAAACTGCCAGCATGGTTTAAAGGTGAGGTCAGAGAGGCTGTTGTTGCCAAAAAAGCATCTTTCAGGAAATGGAAAAAAGAGCCAAACGACGAAACCTGGAAACAGCACAAGCACTGGCAAGTCAAATGCAAGGCATTGATAAGGCAGGCAAAGGGAGAATTTGAGAAGAAGCTTGCTGCGGAAGCAAAAACGCGAAGTAAAGTCCTTTTCAAGTACATTCGTAGCAAAAAACCTGTGAGAGAGTCAGTTGGTCCATTAGATGATAAAGGGGTTAAAGGAGCACTAAGAGGCGACAAGGCGATAGCGGAGAGATTGAATGAATTCTTTGCTTCGGTCTTTACTGAGGAAGATGTAGGGATGTTACCCATGACTGAAGTGGTATTTAAAGGTGCGGAAGAATTGAAGGAAATATCGATGCATCGGGAAGATGTATTACAACTATTAGATAAACTGAAGAGTAGCAAATCACCTGGGCCGGAAGGTATACATCCAAGGGTGTTGAAAGAACTGAAATACGAGATTGCAGACCTGCTATTAGTAATCTGTGAACTATCATTAAAATCATCTCTAATACCTGAAGATTGGAGGATCGCCAATGTAACACCAATTTTTAAAAAGGGTTCCAGGGGTGATCCGGGAAACTACAGACCGGTGAGCCTGACGTCAGTACCGGGAAAAATGGTAGAAACCATCATAAAGAATAAAATTACTCAGCATGTAGATAGTCATGAACTAATGGGAGACAGCCAACATGGCTTTAGACAAGGAAGATCTTGTCTTACTAATCTGTTATGTTTCTTTGAAGGAGTGAATAATCAGGTGGACAAAGGTGAGTCGGTTGATATTGTGTATCTGGACTTTCAGAAAGCCTTTGACAAGGTCCCTCATCAGAGACTTTTGGCAAAACTAGAGAGTCATGGGATAGGAGGCAGTGTACTATTGTGGATCAGGAACTGGTTAAAAGGTAGAAAGCAGAGGGTAGGGCTAAATGGCCAATTTTCCCAATGGAGAAAGGTGAATAGTGGTGTACCCCAGGGATCTGTGCTGGGTCCGCTGCTTTTTGACATATTCATAAATGACCTGGAAAGTGGAATAACGAGTGAGGTTATCAAATTTGCAGATGACACAAAACTATTTAAAGTTGTTAAAACTCAAGAGGATTGTGGAAAATTGCAAGAGGATCTTGATAAATTGGAAGACTGGGCATCAAAATGGCAGATGAAATTTAATGTGGACAAGTGCAAGGTTATGCACCTAGGGAAGAACAACCCAAACTATGGTTACACGATGCAACGTTCCACATTAGGAACCACCACCCAGGAAAAAGATTTAGGCGTCATTGTGGATACCATGTTAAAACCCTCGGCCCTGTGTGCAGCAGCAGCCAAGAGAGCAAATAGAATGCTAGGTATGATAAGGAAAGGAATGGAAAATAAAACAAAAGATATTATAATGCCTCTATATCGTTCCATGGTGAGACCGCACCTTGAATATTGTGTGCAATTCTGGTCGCCGTATCTTAAAAAGGATATAGCGATTTTAGAAAAGGTTCAGAGAAGAGCCACCAAAATGGTAAAGGGGATGGAAGGATACTCCTATGAAGAAAGGCTAAAAAGGTTGGGGCTCTTTAACCTGGAAAAGAGACGGCTGAGGGGAGATATGATAGAAGTCTATAAATTAATGAACGGAGTGGAACGGGTAAACGTAGATCGATTGTTTACCTTATCAGAATATAGAAAGACTAGGGGACATGCAATGAAGCTACAGGGTAAACTATTTAAAACTAATAAAAGAAAATATTTTTTCACTCAACGTGTAATCAAACTCTGGAATTTGTTACCGGAGGATGTAGTAAAGGCTGTTAGTGTAGCTGGGTTTAAAAAAGGTTTGGACAAGTTCCTGGAGGAAAGGTCCATAAACCATTATTAAGAAGGGACCCAGGATATCAATGCTTGAACCAATACAAGCATTGTGGAACCTGTGTCCCTTGGGGAAACTGCTAGGTATGTATGACCTAGATTGGCCACTGTTGGAAACAGAATACTGGGCTTGATGGACTTGGTCTGACCCATTATGGCATATCTTATGTTCTTATGTAGATCTCTTTGCCAGCCCAACGAACAAGCAACTGCCAAAGTTCTGCTCCAGGCAACCGCATCCTCTGCGGATAGCAGCGGATGCTTTTCTGATATCCTGGTCTCACGGCCTCCTCTATACGTTTCCTCCCACTCCCTTGGTGGCCCAAACTCTCTTCAAGATTCTTCAGGACAAGACCTCGGTCCTGCTGGTGGCTCCCAGGTGGCCGAGACAGCCTTGGTTTCCTCTTCTGATTCAACTGGCGGTGGATCCTCCACTACCTCTGGGGTTGCAACCCAACCTTCTCTCACAGGAGCAGGGTTCCCTTCTGCACCCCAATCTCAAAGCTCTCAATTTGATGGCCTGGAGGCTGCAAGGGTAGTCTTGGCTCTCTGGGGCCTGCCTCAGGAGGTTGAGGATGTTGTCCTAGCCTCTAGGAAACAGTCCACTAGGAAAACCTATGCTCTCAAATGGAAGAGGTTTTCTGTGTGGTGTCAGCTACGTACAGATGTTCCTTTCTCCTGTACTGTGCCAGTAGTCCTTCAGTACTTACTGCACTTGTCAAATCAAAGTCTTAAATCCAATTCTGTTCGGGTCCACCTCTCAGCTCTAGCAGCTCACCACTCTCTGGTGGAGGGACATTCTCTGTCTGGTCACCCCTTGGTGTCTCGCTTTCTTAGGGGCTTGCTTTTGCTCAAGCCTCCTATCCGTCCTCCTGCCCCTGAGTGGGAGCTGAATGTGGTCTTGCAGCAACTGACTCGCCCACCTTTTGAGCCGATGGCTACTTGTCCACTACGCTTCCTGTCCTGGAAGACACTCTTCCTGATAGCCCTTACCTCGGCTAAGCGAATAAGTGAGCTTCAGGCCCTGGTCTGTGATAGGCCTTACACCAGGATTTATAGGAACAGGGTAGTCCTTAGGACTCATCCAAAGTTCTTCCTTAAGGTTGTCTCCTCTTTCCATCTCAACCAGGAGGTGGTTCTTCCAACATTCTTCCCTAGGCCTCATGCAAGCCAGGCTGAAGCAGTCCTGCATACCCTGGACTGTAGGAGGGCCTTATCCTTCTACCTTGACCGTACGCAGGGGCATAGAAGGGCTACCCAGCTCTTAGTCTCCTTTGACCCCAATAAGTTGGGGTTGCCTGTGTCCAAGCCTACCTTGTCCATCTGGGTAGCTGACTTTCTCCAGGACCAAGCAGGAAGTCAGTCCTCACTTATGGGTGACGTCGGCGCCGACGGAGCCCTCGCGGAGCAATTTTCCCCAGCTTTCAAAGAAAGCCTTTGGGAATTGCAGCGCGCATGCGCGGTCGTCTTCCCGCCCGAGGGTGCCATCTTAGCCAGTCTTCTTTTTTCCGCGGAGCCCTGCAGACGTCCCCGTCTTGTCCCCGCGAAAAAGTTGATTTTCCTCTTTATTTTATACTTTTTTCTTTCGGTTCGACGCCGATCGTTTTCCCGCCCGGACTCGCGACGCCGGTCTCGAGTCCTCTAGCGTTTTTTCGGTTTTTCTGACTTAGTCAGCTTTCATTTTCGTTTTCCCTGGCAGCCCGGTCCTTTGACCTCGCAGGGGCCCTTTTTCCCCCGATGGCTGCCAGTGGCTTTAAGCGGTGTGGTCGGTGTGACCGAAATATGTCACTAACCGACACACACGACTTTTGCCTCCGCTGCTTGGGCCCCGATCATGAGGAACTGATCTGTGGGCCCTGCAGCAAACTGTCCTCGAAGGCGTTGAGAAGTCGGCGGCATCAGCGCGAGAGAATCTTCGCTGACCCCAGCCGTACCCGGACCTCGTCGGAGGCCTCCGTGTCAAAGGGCTCCAGCTCGGACCGTCGCCGGAGCTCCTCCGACCGGGGTTCTCCCTCCGGGGACCATCGTCGGAAGGAAAAACCCGCGAGGGCGGCGTCGGTGGACGCTCCTGGCTCCGCGAGGGCCAGGTCGCATAGCCCCGACAGCCGCCCCGGGTCCTTGGAGAAGGAACATCTCCCGAAGCGACCTCGCCTGGAGTCGGAGATGCCTGCCCGGGTAAGTCCTGTAGTCCTTCTGGACTCGCCTCCGCGACAGCCGCCGCCGTCGGGGCCCGAGTCGGGGGCTGCTGGGTCACCTGAGCTCGGACTCAGGTTGACGGCCTTGGAGAGCAGACTGTCTGCCTTCATGGACCAGCAGCGGGCACTGCTCGCTGGCCTCGCTGGCGCCGCTGCCCCGACCGCCGGGACGTCGACGTCCAAGTCGACCCCGGAGACCGAGCCGATCCTCGAGTCAATGAGAACTCGAGTCGATCCTCGGTCGAGGTCACCCTCGGCCTCCCGTTCGGGACCGAGGTCGCCGACGCCGACTCCCTCGACGTCGGGGCGGCTGGCGCCGCATCCTGCCCGGGCCGACCCCACCGAGTCCTCGTCGGAGTCGGTCTGGGAGTCTGAGGAGGAAGAGTCACCTGATTCTTTCCGGACTCGGTGTGTCCCATCGGACTCACCGGGGTCCGAGCCTCGGAAGCAGTCCCCCCCGGAGGATGCCCGGTTCTCGGACTTCGTTAGGGATATGGCCAAGGCTTTGGCCTTCCCTGCGGATCCCGAGGAGGAGCCTCGAGCCGAAGAGCTCGACGCCTTCCAGTATGACTCTCCCGCGAGGGAGCACTTTACTGTGCCGGTTCCTCCTATGCTGGAACGACTACTCTTCCGCATGTGGGAGAGTCCGGCCTCCTCGCCGGTCCTGAGCAAGCGGGTCGATTCTATCTATCGGGTCCGCAAGAGCCCTGGCTTTCAGAAGGCACAGCTGCCACACCATTCCATGGTAGTGGAATCGGCCATGCATCGTCTTAAGAGCCAGAAGATGCACTCCTCGGTGCCTCCTGGAAGGGAGGCCCGTAACCTGGATGGCCTTGGCAAGAAGTGCTTCCAGGGCTCTATGCTCGCATGTCGTGTCCAGACTTACCAGCTCTACATGGGCATGTATCTCCGGGATCTGGCTAAAGAGCTAGCCGGATTCTCCGCTGGTCTCTCCGAGGAGCCCTTGCGGAGGTTCCTAGCCTTGTCCACGGGCATTCGGGAATGCTCAAAGTTCATGTCCCGAGCAGCCTATGATGGCTTTGAGGCCTCGGCTAGAGTGGCCGCAGCCGGCATCGGTGCCCGCCGACAGGCTTGGCTTCAGTCGTCGGATCTTGAGCCCTGGGTACAGGACAAGTTGGTCGATGTCCCCTGCCGAGGCGAAAACCTCTTTGGCAAGCCCATGGCGGAAAAGGCTGCACAAATTGAGACTGAGACTCTCACCAGGACCAGGCTTTCTAGGAAGACCTCCGCCCCTTCCCAGAAAAAGAAGGGCTCGGGAAAAAAGTCCTTTTACCCGAGGAAGGCGGCTGCCTACAAACAGTACCCCCATTATCAGGCCCCTGCAGCTCCCCAACAGGGCCAGCAGGCCAAGGGACGGGGTAACGGGTCCCGTAGGCAGCAAGCCCCCAAGCCTGCACCACCAGCCCCTGCTCAGCAGGGTGGGGGTTTTTGACTCGCTCAGCATAGCCTCTCCCCCCCCGCTGGTTCCTCCCAGCACCGGCGGCCGGCTGGTTCACTTCGGCCACAGGTGGTCCAGCATCACCGCAGATGCCTGGGTACTTCAGGTCGTGCGAGAAGGCTACCTTCTCCACTTCCATCAGGTCCCTCCCTCCTATTTTCCGGGAGAACCTTCGCGCCCCCCTCTGCACAGGGAGTTGCTCCTTCAGGAGTTAGCAGGTCTTCTGCAGGAACAGGCGGTGGAACCGGTGCCCCACCACCTGAGAGGTCAAGGCTTTTACTCAAGGTATTTTCTGATACCAAAGAGAACAGGGGGCCTCAGACCCATCCTGGACTTGCGCAACCTCAACAAGTTCCTTGTGCGGGAGAAGTTCAAAATGCTTACCCTTGGAATCCTTCTGCCCTACCTCCAGCAGGGAGATTGGCTATGCTCCTTGGATCTAAAGGATGCCTACACGCACATCCTCATCCACCCAAGCCACCGCCAATACCTAAGGTTTGTGGTGGCAGGAAATCATTACCAGTACAGAGTACTGCCCTTTGGCCTATCCTCCGCACCGCGAGTCTTCACAAAATGTCTCGCGGTCGTGGCGGCCCATCTCCGGCTTCACGGCCTCTATGTCTTTCCGTACCTCGACGACTGGCTCATCAGAGCAGCGTCCGCTCAGGAGGTCACCAACGCCACGTGCCGCACGGTGACTCTGCTGCAGCACTTGGGCTTTGTCATGAACTTCGCAAAGTCCACTTTGCTCCCCTCACAGGATCTCGAGTTCATCGGCGCAAGGCTGCACACTCCTCGGGCACGAGCGTACCTACCGCTCGACAGGGCTCAACGGCTCATGGACCTAGCCGACCGCTTTCGCAGCCAGCCCCTGGTCTCCGCCAGGCGCTTCCTGAGACTGCTCGGCCATATGGCTTCCACTGTCCATGTGACCCCCAATGCCCGCCTGAACATGCGGTCTGCTCAATGGTGTCTCCGCCAGCAGTGGCGACAAGCCACAGGCGGCCTGGCAGACCTAGTGCGCGTCTCCGAGCCGCTGCTCTCGTCTCTCCGGTGGTGGCTCCGGCAGCCGAACCTGATATTCGGAATGCCTTTCCAGTCACCTCAGCCGACCCGGGTGCTGACCACCGATGCATCCCTCCTGGGCTGGGGAGCACATTGCCAAGAGGCACGTACTCAGGGCCTCTGGACCACGTGGGAGTCTGCTCAGCAGATCAACTTCCTGGAGCTCAGGGCGATCCGCCTCGCTCTCAAGGCCTTCTCCCACCTGACTTCCCAACAGTCCGTCCTTGTCCAGACGGACAATCAGGTTGCCATGTTCTACGTGAACAAGCAGGGGGGCACGGGCTCCTTCCTCCTCTGCCGGGAGGCACAGAAGCTCTGCTCTTGGGCCGTCAGTCACGGCATTCTCCTCAAGGCAGTTTATCTCCCGGGCCAAGAAAATTGCCTTGCAGACAAACTCAGCAGGGTCCTCCAGCCGCACGTGTGGCGTCTGGATCCCTTGGTAGTTCAGAAGCTCTTCCTCAAGTGGGGTCTCCCCACGGTGGATCTCTTTGCCAGTCCTCACAACCGGCAACTTCCTCGCTTCTGCTCTCGTCAGCCACACCCCCTTCGGGTTGCGGCGGACGCCTTTCTGATCTCGTGGTCGGGGAGCCTTCTGTACG
Source organism: Ichthyophis bannanicus (assembly GCA_033557465.1). NCBI lineage: Eukaryota > Metazoa > Chordata > Amphibia > Gymnophiona > Ichthyophiidae > Ichthyophis > Ichthyophis bannanicus. Next base: position 50,323,014 of record CM066036.1, on the reverse strand, counting down.
CTTTCCCTCCCATCCCGCTGGTCTCTCGGACTCTTTTCAAGGTTCTCCGAGACAAAGCCTTCATGATCCTGGTGGCCCCTCGCTGGCCCAGGCAGCCGTGGTTTCCACTCCTGCTGCAACTGGCGGTGGAGGGCCCAATCCCTCTGGGGATACAACCGGATCTCCTCACTCAGGATCAGGGGTCCCTTCTGCACCCCAACCTCAGGTCTCTCAACCTTATGGCCTGGCTGCTGAGAGGGTAGTCCTTGCTCCCCTTCTCCTGCCGGCGGAGGTGGAGGAGGTCGTCTTAGCTTCGCGACGGCCTTCTACCCGCAAATGCTACGCCCTTAAATGGCGTCGCTTTGCAGTCTGGTGTACCCAGCAGTCTCAGGATCCCTTCTCCTGCCCGGTGTCGGTGATCTTGCAGTACTTGCTGCACCTCTCTAATCTGGGACTTAAGTCCAACTCCGTCAAAGTTCACCTCAGTGCTCTTTCAGCACATCATGTGCCAGTGGACGGCAGACCTCTCTCCAATGACCCTCTCGTAGCGAGGTTTCTCCGAGGTCTCCTTCTACTTAAACCACCTCTGCGCCCGCCAGCGCCTGACTGGGACCTGAATGTGGTTTTGCAGCGGATCACCTGTCCGCCTTTTGAACCTATGGCTACCTGTTCTCTACGTTTTCTGTCTTGGAAAACACTGTTCTTGATAGCCCTCACTTCCGCTAGGCGCGTAAGTGAATTGCAGGCCCTCGTGTCTGATCCCCCTTACACTAGGTTCTACAAGAATAGGGTAGTCCTACGGACTCACCCAAAATTTCTGCCTAAAGTGGTCTCCCCTTTTCACATCAATCAGGAGGTGGTACTTCCAACCTTCTTTCCCAGACCACACTCCAGCCGAGCTGAAACGGTCCTGCATACCCTGGACTGTAGAAGGGCATTGAACTTCTACCTTGACCGTACGCGGGAGCACCGTAAAGCTGCTCAGCTTTTTGTGTCTTTTGACCCCAATAAATTGGGGCTCCCGGTCTCCAAGCGTACTCTGTCCATCTGGGTTGCGGACTGTATCTCTTGGGCTTATGGGGCAGCCGGACTCTCCTTAGAAAGTCGAGTCACGGCTCATTGCGTTCGGGCAAAGGCCACGTCAGTGGCTTACCTCCGCTCTGTTCCGCTGGCAGACATCTGCCGGGCCGCTACTTGGTCTTCGAGCCAGACTTTTGCGGTCCATTACTGTCTCGAGAGGGAGTCCCGTAGGGACAGTGCTTTCGGACAGGCAGTCCTCCGTAATCTCTTTGAGGTCTGAGCAACTCCTACCCTCCATCCCGGATGTGGGCTACCGGTGGGTGATAATTCAGCGAAGATTCTATCCTTCTGTGCTGCTGAGCTAGAGGGAGCTCATTTTTGTGCTTAGGGTCTCCGGTAGCCTTGAGCTTGGGAGTCCCATAAGTGAGGACTGACTTCCTGCTTGGTCCTGGAGAAAGCGTAGTTACTCACCTGTAACAGGTGTTCTCCAGGAGCAGCAGGAATCAGTCCTCACTACCCTCCCTCCTCCCCTTGGAGTTGCAATCGTCTGCTTATGTTCTTTTTGCAAATTTTTATGCTGTCTTTTTTAGCTATGTCATCTGACTGGCTAAGATGGCACCCTCGGGCGGGAAGACGACCGCGCATGCGCGCTGCAATTCCCAAAGGCTTTCTTTGAAAGCTGGGGAAAATTGCTCCGCGAGGGCTCCGTCGGCGCCGACGTCACCCATAAGTGAGGACTGATTCCTGCTGCTCCTGGAGAACACCTGTTACAGGTGAGTAACTACGCTGTATCACCTGGGCTTATAAGGCGGCTGACCTTCCTTTGCAGAGTTGGGTTACGGCCCACCGAGTCAGGGCAATGGCTGCCTCAGTGGCTCATTTCCGCTCTGTGCCCTTGGTAGACATCTGCAGGGCTGCAACTTGGTCTTCAAGCCAGACTTTTGCGGCCCATTACTGCCTGGAGAGGGAGTCCCGTAGGGACAGTGCTTTTGGCCAAGCAGTACTCCGGAATCTCTTTGAGCTTTAGGCAACTCCTGCCCTCTGTTGGGCTACCTGTGGAGGTTGTGTCCTTGAAAAGCCTTTCTTTGCTGCTGAGACTAGAGGGAGTTCTCTTGTTCAGCCTGGGTTCCTCGGTAGCCCAGAGCTGGGGAGTCACCCATATGTGAGGACTGACTTCCTGCTTGGTCCTGGAGAAAGAGTAGTTACTCACCTGTAACAGGTGTTCTCCAGGAGCAGCAGGAATCAGTCCTCACAACCCTCCCTCCTCCCCTTGGAGTTGCAGTTGTACATAGTTTATTTTTCATTTTTGTGTGCTGTTCTTAGCTATGTCATTTGACTGAGGTAAGATGGCACCTTTAGGCGGGAAGGGAACTGCGCATGCGTGCCTGCATTCCCAAAGGCTTTCATAGAAAGCTGGGGAAATGCTCCGCTGGGGCTTCATCGGCGCCGATGACACCCATATGTGAGGACCGATTCCTGCTGCTCCTGGAGAACACCTGTTACAGGTGAGTAACTACTCTTTATTAACTTGTATTTTATTCTACTCTGGACCGGTAACCAGTGTAGTGCGTAAAGTATGGGTGTTATATGTTCTGTTTGGCATGAATTATAGATGATGTGTGCAGTCATATGTTGGGCCATTTGAAGGCTATGAAGTGTTTGCTTGGGTAGCCCATGTAGTAGACTGTTAAAATAATCAATATGTGGGACTATCATGGCAGTAATGGTTTTATGTGCTGTAGTAATCAGATTTTGTTGTATATGGCTGTGGTTGTGTGTTTTATATGTGTTTTGAAACTAAGGTGTCTGTCGATTGTGACGCCTAGATATTTCACTTCTTCTCCAGGACCAAGCAGGAAGTCAGTCCTCACATATGGGTGACGTCGGCGCCGACGGAGCCCTCGCGGAGCAATTTTCCCCAGCTTTCACAGAAAGCCTTTGGGAATTGCAGCGCGCATGCGCGGTCGCCTTCCCGCCCAAGGGTGCCATCTTAGCCAGTCTTCTTTTTTCCGCGGAGCCCTACAGACGTACCCATCGTGTCCCCGCTAAAAAAGTTGATTTTCGTGAGTTTTTACTCGTTTTTCAATTCGGTTCGACGCCGGTCGTTTTCCTGCCCGGACTCGCGACGCTGTTGCGAGTCCTTCCCTTATTTTTCGGTTTTTCTGATTTTAGTCAGTTTCGTTTTCGATTTTTCCCTGGCAGCCCGGTCCTTTGACCTTGCAGGGGCCCTTTTTCCCCCGATGGCTGCCAGTGGTTTCAAGCGGTGTGGTCAGTGTGACAGAAATATGTCACTCACTGACACACACGATAATTGCCTCCGCTGCCTGGGCCCGGATCATGAAGAAATGATCTGTGGAGCCTGTGGCAAAATGTCCTCCAAAGCATTGAGGAGTCGGCGGCATCAGCGGGATAGAATCTTCGCTGACCCCAGCCGTACCCGGACCTCGTCGGAGGCCTCGGCATCCAGAGGCTCCAGCTCTGAACATCGCCAAAGCTCCTCCGACAGGGGTTCTCCCTCCGGAGACCATCGACGGAAGACAAAACCCGCGAGGGCGGCGTCGGTGGACGCTCCTGGCTCCGCGAGGGCCAGGTCGCATAGCCCCGACGGCCGTCCCGGGTCCTTGGAGAAGGAGCACCTCCCGAAGCGACCTCGCCTGGAGTCGGAGTTGCCTGCTCGGGTAAGTCCTGTGGTCCTTCTGGACTCGCTTCCGAGAGGTCCGACGTCGGGCCCGACGCCGTCGGGGCCCGAGTCGGCGACTGCTGGGTCACCTGAGGTCGGACTCAGGTTGACGGCCTTGGAGAGCGGACTATCTGCCTTCATGGACCAGCAGCGGGCACTGATCGCTAGCCTCGCTGGCGCCGCTGCCCCGACCGCCGGGACGTCGACGTCTAAGTCGACCCCGGGGACCGAGCCGATCCTCGAGTCCATGCAAACTCGAGTCGATCCTCGGTCGAGGTCACCCTCGGCCTCCCGTTCGGGACCGAGGTCGTCGCCGCCGACTCCCTTGGCGTCGGGGCGGCCGACGCCTCCGCCTGCCCGAGCCGACCCCACTGATTCCTCCTCGGAGTCGGTCTGGGAGTCTGAAGAGGAGGAGTCACCTGATTCCTTTCGGACTCGCTGTGTCCCCTCGGACTCACCTGAGTCCGAACCTCGGAAACAGTCCCCTCCGGAGGATGCCCGGTTCTCGGACTTCGTCAGGGATATGGCCAAGGCTTTGGCCTTCCCGGCGGATCCCGAGGAGGAGCCTCGAGCCGAAGAGCTCGACGCCCTTCAGTACGACTCTCCTGCCCGGGAGCACTTTACTGTACCGGTACCCTCCCATGCTGGAACGACTACTCTTCCGCATGTGGGAGAGTCCGGCCTCGTCGCCGGTATTGAGCAAGCGGGTCGATTCCATCTATCGAGTCCGCAAGAGTCCTGGCTTCCAAAAAGCACAGCTACCACACCATTCCATGGTAGTGGAATCGGCCATGCATCGGCTGAAGAGCCAGAAAATGCACTCCTCGGTGCCCCCTGGCAGGGAGGCCCGTAACCTGGATGGCCTTGGTAAGAAGTGTTTCCAGGGCTCTATGCTGGCTTGTCGTGTCCAGACCTACCAGCTATACATGGGCATGTATCTCCGAGACCTGGCTAAAGAGCTAGCCGGATTCTCTGCTGGACTGTCCGAGGAACCTTTGCGGAGGTTCCTGGCCTTAACATCTGGTATTCGGGAATGCTCCAAATTCATGTCCCGAGCAGCCTATGATGGCTTTGAAGCATCGGCTCGTGTGGCCGCAGCCGGCATCGGTGCCCGCCGACAGGCTTGGCTTCAGTCGTCTGACCTTGAGCCTTGGGTGCAGGACAAGTTGGTCGATGTCCCCTGCAGAGGTGAGAACCTCTTTGGCAAGCCCATGGCTGAAAAGGCTGCACAAATCGAGACGGATACTCTCACCAGGACCAGGCTTTCTAGGAAGACCTCCGCCCTTTCCTAGAAAAAGAAGGGCTCGGGAAAAAAGTCCTTTTACCCGAGAAAGGCGGCTGCCTACAAACACTACCCCCAATATCAGGCCCCTCCAGCTCCCCAACAGGGTCAGCAGGCCAAGGGACGGGGTAACGGGTCCCGTAGGCAGCAAGCCCCCAAGCCTGCACCACCAGCCCCTGCTCAGCAGGGTGGGGGTTTTTGACTTCCTCAGCATAGCCTCTCCCTCTCAGCTGGTCCCTCCCAGCACCGGAGGGCGGCTGGTTCACTTCGCCCACAGGTGGTCCAACATCACTTCAGATGCCTGGGTGCTTCAAGTCGTGCGAGAAGGCTATCTTCTCCACTTCCATCAGGTCCCTCCCTCTTATTTTCCGGAGGAACCTCCGCGACTCCCTCTGCACAGGGACTTACTCCTTCAGGAGTTAGCAAGTCTTCTTCAGGACCAGGCTGTGGAACCGGTGCCCCACCACCTGAGGGGTCAAGGCTTTTATTCCAGGTATTTCCTAATACCAAAAAGGACAGGAGGCCTAAGACCCATCCTGGACTTGCGCAACCTCAACAAGTTCCTTGTGCGGGAAAAGTTCAAGATGCTTACCCTTGGAATCCTTCTGCCCTACCTCCAGCAGGGAGATTGGCTATGCTCCTTGGATCTAAAGGATGCCTACACGCACATCCTCATCCACCCAAGCCACCGCCAATACCTAAGGTTTGTGGTGGCCGGAAATCACTACCAGTACAGAGTACTGCCCTTTGGCCTGTCCTCCGCACCGCGAGTCTTCACAAAATGTCTCGCGGTGGTGGCGGCCTATCTCAGGCTTCACGGCCTCTATGTTTTTCCGTACCTCGACGACTGGCTCATCAGAGCGTCGTCCCCTCCGGCAGTCACCAATGCCACACACCGCACGGTGACTCTTCTGCAGTACTTGGGCTTTGTCATAAACTTCGCAAAGTCCACTTTGCTCCCCTCACAGGATCTCGAGTTCATCGGCGCTAGACTGCACACTCCTCAGGCTCGAGCTTTCCTGCCTCTCGACAGGGCTCAACGGCTCATGGACCTAGCCGGCCGTTTTTGCAGCCAGTCCCTGGTCTCCGCCAGGCGCTTCCTGAGATTACTCGGCCACATGGCTTCCACCGTCCACGTGACCCCCAATGCTCGCCTGAATATGCGGCCGGCTCAATGGTGCCTTCGCAAACAGTGGCAACAAGCCACCGGCGGCCTAGCCGACTTAGTGCGCCTCTCCAATCCGCTGGCCTCTTCCCTACAGTGGTGGCTTCATCGGCCGAACCTGGTGCTCGAAATGCCTTTTCAGTCGCCTCAGCCGACTCAAGTGCTGACGACCGATGCTTCCCTCCTGGGCTGGGGAGCTCACTGCCAGGGGGCATGTACTCAAGGTCTCTGGACCGCGTGGGAATCTGCTCAACAGATCAACTTCCTGGAGCTCAGAGCTATTCGTCTGGCGCTCAAGGCTTTCTCCCACCTGACTTCTCACCAATCCGTCCTTGTCCAGACGGACAATCAAGTTGCCATGTTCTACGTGAACAAACAGGGCGGCACGGGCTCCTTCCTTCTCTGCCGAGAAGCTCAAAAGCTCTGCTTTTGGGCCGTCAGTCACGGCATTCTTCTCAAAGCGGTTTATCTCCCAGGCCAGGAGAATTGCCTGGCGGACAAACTCAGCAGGATACTCCAGCCGCACGAGTGGCGTCTGGATCCCTTGGTAGTCCAGAAACTCTTTCTGAAGTGGGGCCTCCCCACGATGGATCTCTTTGCCAGTCCTCTCAACCGGCAACTTCCTCGCTTCTGCTCGCGTCAGCCACATCCCCTTCGGGTAGCGGCAGATGCATTCCTGCTCTCATGGTCGGAACACCTTCTCTATGCTTTTCCTCCCATCCCGCTGGTCTCCCGAACTCTGTTCAAGGTTCTCCAGGACAAAGCGTCCATGATCCTGGTGGCTCCTCGCTGGCCCAGACAGCCGTGGTTTCCACTCCTGTTGCAATTAGCGGTAGAGGATCCGTTCCCTCTGGGGTTTCATCCGGATCTCCTAACACAGGATCAGGGGTCTCTGCTACACCCCAACATCAGATCTCTCAATCTAATGGCCTGGCGGCTGAAAGGGTAGTCCTTGCTCCCCTTCTCCTGCCGGCAGAGGTGGAAGAGGTCGTCCTAGCTTCTCGGCGACCTTCTACCCGCAAATGCTACGCCCTTAAATGGCGTCGCTTTTCCGTTTGGTGTGTACAGCAGTCTCAGGATCCCTTCTCCTGCTCGGTGTCGGTGATCTTGCAGTACCTGCTCTACCTCTCTAATCTGGGACTTAAGTCCAACTCAGTCAAGGTCCACCTCAGTGCTCTGTCAGCACACCATGTGCCGGTGGACGGCAGACCTCTTTCCAGCGACCCTCTTGTAGCACGGTTTCTCCGAGGTCTCCTTCTACTAAAACCACCTCTGCGCCCGCCAGCACCTGACTGGGATCTGAATGTGGTTTTACAGCGGATCACCTGTCCGCCTTTTGAGCCGATGGCTACCTGTTCTCTGCGTTTTCTTTCGTGGAAAACCTTATTCCTGATAGCCCTCACTTCCGCTAGACGCGTCAGTGAATTGCAGGCCCTCGTGTCTGATCCTCCCTTCACTCGGTTCTACAAAAATAGGGTAGTCCTACGGACTCACCCAAAATTTCTTCCAAAAGTTGTCTCCCCTTTTCACATCAATCAGGAGGTGGTACTTCCAACCTTCTTTCCCAGGCCTCACTCCAGCCGAGCTGAACGAGTCCTGCATACCCTGGACTGTAGAAGGGCATTGAACTTCTACCTTGACCGTACGCGGGAGCACCGTAAAGCTGCTCAGCTTTTTGTGTCTTTTGACCCCAATAAATTGGGGCTCCCGGTCTCCAAGCGTACTCTGTCCATCTGGGTTGCTGACTGTATCGCTTGGGCTTATGGGGCAGCCGGACTCTCCTTAGATAGTCGAGTCACGGCTCATTGTGTTCGGGCGAAGGCTACGTCAGTGGCTTACCTCCGCTCTGTTCCGCTGGCAGAAATCTGCCGGGCCGCTACTTGGTCTTCGAGCCAGACTTTTGCGGTCCATTACTGTCTCGAGAGGGAGTCCCGCAGGGACAGTGCTTTCGGACAGGCAGTCCTCCGAAATCTCTTCGAGGTTTGAGCAACTCCTACCCTCCATCCTGGATGGGGGCTACCGGTGGGTAATAAGTCAGCGAAGATTCCATCCTTCTGTACTGCCGAGCTCGAGGGAGCTCATTTTTGTGCTTAGGGTCTCCGGTAGCCTTAAGCTTGGGAGTCCCATATGTGAGGACTGACTTCCTGCTTGGTCCTGGAGAAAGCGTAGTTACTCACCTGTAACAGGTGTTCTCCAGGAGCAGCAGGAATCAGTCCTCACAACCCTCCCTCCTCCCCGTGGAGTTGCAATCATCTGCTTAAGTTTTTTTGCAAATTTTTATGCTGTCTTTTAGCTATGTCATCAGACTGGCTAAGATGGCACCCTTGGGCGGGAAGGCGACCGCGCATGCGCGCTGCAATTCCCAAAGGCTTTCTGTGAAAGCTGGGGAAAATTGCTCCGCGAGGGCTCCGTCGGCGCCGACGTCACCCATATGTGAGGACTGATTCCTGCTGCTCCTGGAGAACACCTGTTACAGGTGAGTAACTACGCTTTCTTTAACTTCAAGAGTGGCTTCATTGATATCAATGGTGCTAGGTGGTGTGAAGTTTTGGTTTTTAGTAATAAGTACCTCTGTTTTGTTTAGTCCTTGCATTTTGAGCCAAATAGAAATTTCATTGAAACATGATATAATGGGCTCCAGTATAGGTCCGGTTACACTGAAAGGCATAATATAGCATTATTTCATCTGCTTAGACTGCATATTCAACTTTGAATTTTTTTATTATTTGGCATAGTGGCTGAATGTAAATATTAAACAGGAGAGCTGATAGGACTGAGCCTTGTGGAAGACCTGTTGTTTGGTGATGATAGGAGTTATAACATTGTTGGCCTATTCTGACCTGTTGTGATCTGTTTAGATATGATATAAACCATTTTAGGGTAGTTCCATATAAGCCAATTTGTTGAAGCCTTAATATTAGTAAGGCATGGATAACTGAATCAAAAGCTGCAGCAAGATCAAGGAATATTAAAGTGAAAGCTTGGTTGTGGTTGTCTATTTCTTTTACTATATTGTTGAATAATACCAGCATTAATGTTTCGACATGGTGGAAAGTCCTAAATCCGTATTGATTGTCGTCCTGAGCTGCATGTTGTTCATTGTGGTCTTGGAGTTGAATGTGGACATTTTTCTCAATTATTTTAGCAAGGAATGGTAGACTAGATATTGGTCTTTAGAAAGTAGGGCACTTTATGTTGAGTGATTTATTTTTTAGAATGGGGCGGATGATTGCTTTCTTGAGGTCTCTAGGCATTTGGCCTTGTGTCAGGGAGTGGTTGACTATTGTTAGGATGATGGGTGCTAGCTCATCATGGGCCACTTTAATCCAGGCTATTTGACAGGGATCAGCGTTGGATGTTGTTGTGTTCATGTTTGAGATGATCTTTTTAAGGGGATCTAGGTATGTAAGATGAAATTTTTCCCATATTTCTACTTGCGGAGTTATATTAGTGGCTTGCAGAGTTATATTAGTGGCGGGCTTCAAGGAGGGGTTGTTCAGAAGGCTTAGTTTCGACATAGTAGTCCGCTAGTGCTTGTGGAGAAATAGCGTGTTGCTCAGTGGAGTCTTTTGGTTGGTTTGTGAGGGATTTTGACAGAGAATAGATCCTTTGGTTTATTTATAGATTTCATTAGGAGTTTAGTGTGATATTTTTTTAACGTTGTTAATGTGTTGATGGTATTTGGTTAGCATTTTTCTCTATTTTCCATTGGTTTTCTCAGCTTTCTTTTTAATAATCTTATGTCATGTGAATACTATTATTGTTTTGATGTGTTCTTACTGGTGGGGAGTAGTGTATGGGGTCTGGATGCATTCCTAGAGATACTATTGCTCCAATTGTTTATAAGCTCATCAGTATCTTTTGTGCTTGTGTTGATAGCATCAAGAAGTTCTTTAATAAAGGCTTATTTTGGGTGACGACATCGGGGCAAATGGCGGCATAGGACTTGGCTCTGCCGCCTAAGCCTGATAAAAGGGGGAGTTTGTACCCCTAAAGGCATGGAGTAAGGTGGCGAATGAGAGAGAGCAGAAGGAGAAGAGCCCCAGGCCGCGGTTCAAAAGCGGCGAAACAACCAGCCCCCGCCGGAGCGTTGGAGAGCGCGGATCAGCAGACCGTGTGGTAGGCCGGAGCGGCGGCTGCCGGAATAGAGAAGCAGAGGCCTACCTTGAGCTGTGGGGGCGGAAGGGGCTTGGCACGCTGAAGAACCGGAGCTCCGGTGAGCAGTGGCGTCCCCTGTGAGACCGTGTGCAGCTGGCTGAGGAGAGCCGACAGATCTGAGCGGTGGAAGATCGGGCGGCCAAACGGAGGAACCCTGAGAGGCAGTGCATCTTACAGAGTGCGGTGCTGTGGGGGCGCCGCATTCCGGCAGCAGGAGGCAGCCAGTGGCGGTCGGAGAGCCGCGGAGAGGCATGAGGACAAGGAAACCGGTGAGGAGGCGGGAAGGCACCGAGGCTGGGATCAGAGCACCACGAAGGGGAGATAGCGTCAGCGGTGCCCCCCGGGTGGATCCGGCACAGTTCAGCTCAACTCATAGAGCTGAGAAGCCCCGGTAAGGGGGAAGTGAGCAGAGCAAAGTGCAGCCCCATAGCAGACAGTGGGGCTCCATAAGCAGCTTTGGCAACCAGCTGAGTAGTAGAGGAAGAGGCATTCAGGGGATGCAGCCTACGAAACTAGGGAACCCAGCGTTGAATAACAAAAGAATGGAAAAAAAATAAAGGATCCCTGGCGGCACACAAGAAACTGGCTGATTTTCGCTCCCCCTACGTGGCAGTCAAAGGTGGCAGAGAGGGGGAGAAAGAGTATCGAATGCAGGAGGGAGAGCCCAAAGACCTGGGAGAGGAGCTGGAACATGGAGTTAGCCCAGGGGATATCTCTCACCTGAAAACCTGGCTTACTGAAATGAAGGATGAGCTTAAAGCAGAAATTAGTGGGGTGAAGCCTGAACTTAAAGAGTCCATACAGTCACTGAGGCAAGATATTGTGGACATTGGAAATAGAGTTGAGGAGATGGAGACCCAGATGGAACAACAAGGGGAGGAAATGGTAGATTTACAAAAGCGCTGGGGGGCACTACAGCAGGCTCAAGTGGAGCAGCAGATGAAATTGGAGGATCTGGAAGATAGGTCCAGGAGATGTAACCTATGGATCCGGGGGCTTCCAGAGGAACCTCAGTACCGCAACTGCGAAGAAGTTCTGCTAAAAATTTTCAAATCCTTGCTGTTAGCTGCAGACTTGCATAAGGAGATGTTGATAGACTCATCGCACATTGAGCGAGCACACCGGGGCCTGGGCCCAATACGTGATAACAAACCCAGAGATATAGTTGTGTGCTTTAGCTCTTTCAAGATTAAGGAAGGACTGCTTCGAGCGGCGAGGAAAGTGCGACAGATAACTTGGGAGGAATACCAACTGGAGTTATTTCAAGATATCTCTGCAGGAACTTTACAACGCAGACGACACCTCAAGGAGGTGACCGCGTATTTGCGAAGAGAGGATGTACGATACAAGTGGCTGTTTCCATTTGGGCTACTGATCACCTACAAGGGGAAGTCAAGGCGGGTGCAGAGCAGAGAGGAGGCATGGACTGTACTTAGAGACTTTGGCTTACCTAACATACCAGAAGGGGGAAGTCCTCTGACAGGAGCGCTGGCCGACACTGCAAAGTCCTCCAGTTCACAGAGGAAGGTACAGAGATGGCACCGAGTACCACTGTCGGGGAGCAGAACGGCGTGATTGAACAGAGAGAGCCCAGGAATATCAGCAGCGGAGAAAGGCGACGGCTGAATGTGTGGACTTTGAGTTACAAAAGATGTATCAGGATGTTTTTCTTTGAAGAAGCAGAACTGTGTTGAAGAGGGGGGGGATGAAGTTATTAATTGCTGGAGGGGGGAAGGAGGGGTTAGACTGTAGGAGAGGGGGTGGGAAGGAGGGCGGAGGGGTGGATAGAGGTAGAGGTTCGGAAGGGGAGGCGAGGGGGGCTTTGGGTGTTGTGCTGATATAGGGGGGAGGGAGGAGGGGAAGGGGGAAGGGAAGATAGAGTCAGGCAAGGCCCGATAACTGGTCACTTTTATGGAAGTCGATTCTCTCTTAAGGAGAGGGGAGAGGGTAGGGGGGTCGGGGGGAGAGAGTGGGGAGGGGGGTTGGGGGTTTTAGGAGAGGGGGAGGGAAGGGGGGGAGTGGAAGAATGGGTGAGCTTAAACTAGTCACATTAAATGTGAAGGGGCTCCACTCACCATTTAAGCGACAAAAATTGTACACAGAGATAGCCCGCCAGAAAGCGGCAATAGTCATGCTTCAAGAAACGCACTTGACACGGGCAACAGAATATCTGGTCAAGCCTAAAGGCTATGGGGTGTGTATCCATGCTTCAAATATCGTGGAAAGGAAGAAGGGAGGGGTTGCTATACTCTTTGCATCTCAATTAAAGATGCAGGTGCAGTCGGTGGTAAGGGATAAGGAGGGGAGGTATGTGTTGGTGCGGGTGAAGGTGGGGAATGTATGGTACTGTGTATTGAATGTGTATGCCCCAACCGGGGGACAGCATGAATTCTGGACAAAACTGAATGAGGAGGTAGGGAAACAGGGGGACGGTATCCTTATATGTGGGGGGGATTTTAACCTAACGTGGAACCCAACCTGGGACGCCACAGGGAAACGTGAGGGAAAGAGGGGAGATAGAAAGCGATACCGAAACTTCGTGATACAGCACTGTCTAGTAGACGCGTGGCGTTTGCAGCACCCAGGGAGGAGACAGTTTTCTTACTATTCGCCAGTACATGGATCTTATTCATGTATTGATGCTATTTGGGTTTCAAAGGAGGTGGGGGGAAAGATTACAGGGGCGGAAATGGAGTCCATTACCTGGTCAGATCAAGCCCCGGTGGTGGTGAGCCTGCAGGTGACAGAAGAAGGGATGGGGAATAGGTTTTGGAGGCTCAACGAGTCACTGTTGGAGGATGTGAGGGTCCAAGAGGAGGTGGAGAGGGGAACCCGGGAATACTTTAGGTTTAATGACAATGGAGAGGTCGCATGGGGGGGAATTTGGGATGGATACAAGGCAGTGATACGGGGCGTATTGCTTAAATGGGGGGCGCGGAAAAAGAAGGAACGGGAGGATAGAGAGCGGCTTTTGAGGGAACAACTGCTGAAATTGGAAGAATTGGATGGGCAAGGGAGGGGAGGAACTTATAGGGGACGGGTGTTACTAGCGAGAGCGCAACTCAATGAATTGCAGGCGGAAAAGATACACTATCAGATGCAGCTTCTGAGGCAGGAAGTATTTGAGGGGGGGAACAAGGCCGGGAGGTACCTAGCACGGAAGTTGAAGCAGCAGAAACTTTGATCTCATATAATAGGGGTTCGAAGGAAGGGCGGAGAATTGGTTACTAAAGATGGGGAGATTAGGGAGGCCTTTAAGGAATATTACCAGGAGTTGTACAAAGCCAGAGATCCGCCACAAGCTGGGAGGGTGGAACGCTATCTCGCCTCCATCCACTTGCCTAAGTTGGGAGAGTGTGAACAGGAGGAAATTAATAGACTCATCCGAGCAGACGAAGTAGGGAGGGCAATTAAACAGTTAAAATTAGAGAAAGCTCCAGGGTTGGATGGCCTATCTGCCAGATTCTATCGGAAGTTCGGAGACCTGTTAATTGGGCCCCTGGTGCAATTGTTTAACCAACCACGGGAGGGTGGGAAATTAGCGGATAGAATGGGGTGGGCGGGTATAACAGTTATTCATAAGGAGGGGAAGGACCCGCAAGAGTGTGCCTCTTATAGGCCTATTTCCCTGCTTAACCTGGATGCTAAGCTCTTAGCTAAGATACTCACCATGAGGCTCAATAAAGTTATTGGAAAACTGATGCACCAAGACCAGGCGGGTTTTATTCCTGGTCGACAGGTAGCGGATAATATCAGAAAGATCTTGAATATTATCTGGGATAGCGAGCGGAGCGACGCAGAGGCGCTCTTACTTTCGTTGGATGCGGAGAAGGCCTTTGATCAGGTGGACTGACCTTTTCTTTTCCAGGTGCTGGAGAAGGTGGGGTTGGGGAGAGAGTTTCTTGCTTGGGTGAAGGCGCTATATGTACATCCAAAACATGTGTGAGGGTGAACGGGGCCCATTCGCATTTTTTTGATCAAGGGAGGGGGACGAGGCAGGGATGCCCTTTATCTCCGCTATTGTTTGTGTTAGCAATAGAGCCCTTTGCGCAGCAGATAAAAGAACGGGCGGATATATCTGGAATAAAAGTGGGGCGGAGTGATTATAAAATTTCGCTGTTCGCGGACGATATAATTCTAAGTATGGCAAGACTCCGGGTCGGCCTACCCATAGCTATGTGGGAGTTGGAAGAATATGGTAAAGTATCGGGGTTTACTATCAACTGGACGAAATCAGAAATTTTTAATCTAGCAGTTTCCAGCGAGGTAGCTACTATACTGGCAAAGAAATATCCCTTCAGATGGGCGGGAGAAGGTATCAGGTACCTTGGCATTCGGATAAGCAACAAAATAGATGAGTTATATAACTTGAACTATCGGAGAGTTCTGGGGAAGATAGAGGGTTGGTTGGACGGGTGGGGAAGGGGATACCTGTCGTGGTTTGGGTGCATTGCGACGGTTAAAATGATGCTTGTGCCCAGACTGCTGTTTTTGTTTCAGACGCTCCTGATATGGGTTCCGCCGAATAGTTTGAGGAGGATACAATGGTTAGTTAATAGGTTCATATGGGTGCAGAAGCGCCCAAGGGTAGCAATGCGGGTATTGCAAAGGACAAAAGGAGAGGGGGGGCTGGGGGTACCTAATATACGCAAATATTATGAGGCAGCGCAATTAAAAACAATTTATGAGTGGCACAGAGAAACATTGAAATCATGGGTTCAAATGGAGCATGAGTTGGTGGGGGGATGGAACTTGAAAGGGTGATTTGGAGGGGGACTAAAGGTCTCGACATACAGGCAATTAACCCCATGGTGGCGAATAGCTTGAAAATCTGGAAACGCAATAAGCCTCAGCTTGTTCAAGATAAAGGCTATATACAAGGGATGCCTATTGCGGCCTGTTTCGAGCGGGGACAGGGACCCGGTGAACCACTCTTACGCAGATGGGCACAAAATGGGCTGGAGTACATACATCAAGTTATACACCCTCAGGGAATTCATCCGTTTGATGGCATTAAGGATCTCTATCAGCTGAAAGAGAGCGATCATTTTGCCTATACACAATTAAGCTACTTCGTGAGGCAACCGAAGATATGGAAAGACCTCTGGGAAAATAGAGGTTGGTTTGAGGCTCTATGCTTAGGCCAGATGGGCCAAAAGGGGGTTTTGTCCAGAATTTACAAAGGCCTAATGGGGACTGGTGACTGCAAGTTACGGTATATGTTGCAATGGGAGGAGGATCTGGGGGTGTGTTGGACGGTAGAGGCTTGGGAGAAGTTACTCCAGACGATTGCTACTGTGTCCATAGCCACGCAAATTAAAGAAAATGCATACAAAGTATTATACAGATGGTATTGGACACCAGTGCGGCGGTATCGAGCGGGGAGGGGACGGGATGACCTATGTTGGCGGGGGTGTGCTGAAAGAGGGGACTGGATGCACATGTGGTGGAAGTGCGATAAGATACAGGTCTACTGGGGGCAGGTAACTGAAGTGATTTATGGCATGACTGGGCATAGTTTGTATGGGAGACCGGAGGCATGCTTGCTGCATCAACTTGATGATGACCTTTCGAGACGGGAGGAGGGGGTACTGCATCATTGTATCACTGCAGCTCGTTGCGAGATAGCTCAGCACTGGGGGGGGACAGAGCATACCACAATTGGCGGGATTTGTGCGAAGAGTGGCTGAGGTGAGTCTGATGTATAAAATAACAGAGTTGCGACGGGGGAAAGGAGGGAAAAGTGTGTTATATTGGCAGGGGGTCTGGAGATGGTTGGAGACATGGAGAGAGGGGGGGTGGGTAGGCGGAGGACAGTGAGTGTAGAGGTATGGCCGCGATGCTAGGTGAGTGTGTAGTGGAAAGATGAACATAGGAGGTGTAGAAGGAGAGCTGGGGGGGGAGAACAGAGGGGGAGAGATAGCTTACAATACAGAGGGGGGAGGCGGGGGGAAGAGGGGGACTGCTGGGAGTGGGGAAGGGGAGGGGAGGGGGGAGTCTTAGTATAGCATATATGCATTGTTACATGTGTTAATCAGGAATAATAACCAGGTTGAGGTTTGCCTTATGATTCTAATGTATGAACGCTGTTTCTCAAATGGTTTGTATTTCTACTATATAATATCAATAAAAATTTGAAATGGAAAAAAATAAAGGCTTATTTTTCAAAATGTTTAAATTTTGGGTATTGTTTTGTTGAGTGTTCGGCAGGATGATCATGAGAATGTTCCGCCTTTATGGTGAATTCAATGAGATGGTGGTCTGACCATGGGACTGGAGTTATTTGTGGGCTTTTATTTTGATGTGCATAGATATCTTGTGGAAAGAATATAAGGTCCAGTATATTCCCTTTGTTAAGGGTAAGGCCTTTTATAATTTGTTTAAAGTGTAAGTCTTCCATAGCATTAAGAAATGACGTGGCTTGTGAATTTTATAGTGAAGTAAGTTTGAAGTCTCTTAATATTTATTTATTTGTTTGTTTGTTTTCATATACCACCTTGTCATAGAAATCAGAGTGGTTTACATGGGACTTTAGAACTCCTGCACAATTCAGTTTACATGGAACAAGAAATGTTTACAAATAATTGTAATAAACAATAACAATAAATAATGTAACTATTTACATGAGCTGTATTCTTGTTGCTATACAATAAATGATGTACCTATTTAAATGAGCTGTATTCTTGTTGCTATACTAGGGAGTGAGTGGTAGTGCAAAAAATGGTGCGAGTCATTATAATGTAGGCTGGAGGAGAATATGAACTTTATTGCTCATAATTATAGTATTCGGTGAAGATGAATGTCTTGCAATGTTTCTAAATTGGGTGAGATCTTTGGTTTCTCTTAGGGTATTGGGTATGTTATTCCAAAGGACAGGTGCATAGAAGGAGAAAGCTCTGTTGTTGGTGGTTGATTGATTTGCTTTTCTTGCATTTTTTGGGATGGATAGTGTTTTTCAGGTTATCTCTTGATGTCCTTGTGTACTTCTGCATGTTTTTAGTGTGCTGAGGTATGTTGGTGCAATGTTGTATATTATTTTATAAATGTTTGTAAGGGCTTTGAATTTGATTCTTTGAAGAATCGGGAGCCAGTGGAAGTGTAATAGAATTGGTATTATGTAGTTGGATCTTTTGGCATGCATAATTGTACATGCAACCATATTTTGAGCAAGTTGTAATGGTTTTAGTGTTTTCTTGGGGAGTCCATGAAGTATGCTGTTGCTGTAGTCAAAGTGTGGGCAAATCAGTGCTTGGGCTACAGTGCGGAAGTCGGAGTGGGAGAGCAGTGGTCTCGGGTGCTGTACCATTTTGGTTTTATGGTAAATTGCATGGGTGGTCATGTGGATGTGTCTGGTCAAGTCAAGCTGTTGATCTAGGTAGATTCCAAGGTATTTTATTTCTTTTTTTTATTTCCAGTGTTGCGTTGTTTTTATGGAGTGAGCAGGGAGGGTTGAATGCTTTGTTCCTAGTAATGATTAGTGCTTCGGTTTTCTTCAGGTTCACTGCGAAGTTGACAGAGTTGAGCCATGTAGTGACGTCATTGAAGCAATTGGTGATCTTCTTATAGGAGGGGTCTGAGGTGCCGAAGGTTGTGAATAACATTATATCATCTGCATAAATTCTGTAGTCGATATCTTGAAATTGTATGATTTTGCAGATAGGTTGGAGGTATATATTGAAAAGTAATGCAGATCCTTGGGGCACTCCCTGAGGTTGGATGAATAGGTTGGATAGTTTAAGTGTACTTGTTGGGAACGGTTGGACAGGTAATTTTGGAACCATTGTAGAGTGGTGCCACCTATGCCAAGGTGCCTTGTTGTTGTTAAGTGCCGTTGAGTCGGAGTCGACTCATGGCGACCCTCTGGATAGCTATCCTAAATTGTGTTCGGTCTTCAGTCAGGCGGCTCATTGTTGACAAACTGGTACCCGTAGCTGCTGTTATTGTATCGATCCATCTCATTGCTGGCCTTCCTCTTTTGCGTTGACCTTCTATCTTGCCAAGCATGATGTCTTTCTCTAATGATCTCTCTCTTCGCATGATGGGTCCAAAGTATGAAAGTCGAAGTCTTGTCATCTGAGCTTCTAAAGAAAGCTTAGGTTTGATCTCCTCTAGTACCGACTGGTTTGTTCTTCGGGCAGTCCATGGTATACACAGTATTCGCCGCCAGCACCATAATTCAAAGGCATCAGTTTTCTTCCTGTCTGTCTTTTTTTTTTTTTTTTTTTTTTCAATATTTTATTTTGAACCATCAAACAGAACATCAAATACAGAGCATAAGACAATCGCTCCCTGGGGTGGGCTCTGATCCCCAAGGTGCAGGATACATAGATGGTTACATAGTTTTTAAGATAATACCCCTATTTCCCCCCCTCCCCCCCCCGCCCTCCCCCCCCCACCACCCAGACGCAAAACCCACCCGGACCAGCATATATATATCAGTACCGAACCTCTGTAAGTCTCTACATACATCCAGGGCTATCAACAGCCTAATTGCAGGGTTACATTACGTGTCCGAGGACTCAACTTTTGAATATAGGGCTCCCACAGTAACCAGAAAGCAGACCATCGCTTCACATGACCTCGTGCAGCCCGACATTCCAGGAGCATAAGTTGATGGAAGGAGTTCCGCCACTCCCAAAAAGAGGGAGGGTGGCCGTCCCTCCACCCACGTAGAATGGGGCCTTTACCCACCAGACATGCCTTCCGCACCAGCCAACGACTCCATTTCCCCTTTGGAGAGGTGAGACCCAGGAGATCCAAGACGATCAAGGCCGCATCCCAGTATACAGGTTGTCCAAGGAGGTCGGCCATATAGAGGGCAATTCTATGCCAATAGGGGCGTATGCGCCGGCAGCCCCACCACATATGGTACAAGGTCGCCAGGGGCTCCGCACAGCGGGGACAGCTACCATCTGCGGTTAAATGGCAGCGAAGGGCTCGCCGCGGGGAGAAATGAACCCTAGTTAAACACTTAATTTGAATTTCTCGCCAGCGAGCACCATCCGCCAGGCTCGCCACCCTCCGGAGAGCCACCAAAATAGTACCATGGGGGATCTCTCGACCCAACTCCACCCCCCAGGCTCTTTCCACACCGCTGTAATCCGGCTGTGGTCGAAACTGCTCCAACCGAAGATGGAAGGTCCGAATAGACGGCCGCTCAGCGTCGCCAAACCCGAAAAACGCTATTATCTGGGCCGAGCGGTCGCCACAGAGTTCCGACCGTGGAAGGGAAGCCACGTAATGGGCCACTTGCATGTATGCAAAGAAGTGTAGCGGCCCCAATTTATATTCGCGAGAGAGCATGGGAAAGGGCTTAGGTTTACCCGCCAGGTCCACCACATGGCCCAGCGCCCGCACTCCGCTCTCCCCCCACTGACGAAACGCTGCCGTTTCAGTCCCCGGGGTAAAATTGGCGTTACCCCAAATAGGTAGCCAGCTCGACACCTGCCACCGGCGGCCCCAATAGACATTCAATTTCCGCCAGGTTTTATACACCGGGGCCAATAACACGCTGTCCGCTAAATGCGTAGGCCACCTACTCACCTCCAAATGCAAAAGGGCCCGTAGAGAATGGGGTGCCACGTACGCCTCCTCAAACGCTCTAGGGGTATAAAGATCATTATCCCCGAGCCAGTCCCCCAAATGGCGGGCTTGACAGGCCAGCACATAAGCACCAAGATCTGGAAGCCCCCATCCCCCCCCACGGATCCTCCCCATGAGTCTACGGTACGAGACCCGAGCTCTCGACCCCCGCCATAGAAAGCCCCGAATTTCCGCCTCAAAGCACCTGATATCCCGACGAAGGATCCACACAGGGAGGGTCTGTAGCCAGTATAAGATCCGCGGCAGGAGGACCAATTTGATCGCCGCAATCCTCCCCATAAGGGATAGGGGGAGGGACTGCCACGCCTGCAGCTGAGTCCTCACCTTGGTCAGCATCCGTCGCAGGTTAGTCCTATATAGGCGACCCGGCTGACAGGACAGTACAATTCCCAAGTATATGAACTGGCGCTCAGCCCATCGGAGGGGAAAGTCGCCCACCCAGCTACCCCGAAGTCGGCCAGAAACATCAAGGGCTTCAGACTTATCCCTATTGATACTAAACCCCGCAATCTGCCCAAAAACGCGGAACTCCTGCAACAGAGGGGGTAGGGAATCCCCGGGAGAAAGCAAGTGCACCAACAGGTCATCGGCAAAGGCCGAAATCTTAAAGACCTGAGGGCCAATACTTACGCCCCGGATTGTCCGCATACCCGCCACTCGGCGTAGAAGAGGGTCCAAGGAAAGAACAAAAAGGAGAGGAGAGAGGGGGCAGCCCTGACGGGTCCCCCTCTGCAAAGAAAAAGGCTCGGAGATGACTCCATTACAGAGTATCGCTGCGGTAGGGTTGGCATATAAACTGTCGACCATGTTACAAAACAACGGCCCCAAACCATACTGAGGGAGGATGAAGCGCAGATATTGCCAGTCCACCCTGTCAAAGGCTTTTTCTGCGTCAAAGCTAATCAAGAGGGAGGACAGGTGTCTATACTGAACCCATTCTAAAGACGCTATGATCTTACGTAAGTTGCGGACCGCGTATCGCCCCTTAACAAAACCGACCTGGGACTCATGGACCAACTGCCCCAAAAACTCCGCCAGGCGGTCTGCCAAGATCTTGGCCATTAATTTAAGGTCGAAGTTGAGCAAGGAGATCGGACGATACGAGGCTGCAGAAAGAGGGTCTTTGGCCGGTTTGGGGATAAGAACAATATGAGCATGATTAACCCCCCACCGAAAAGAGCCCTGCTGCGCGCGCCGATTATGTACCGCAGTCAGCGTTGGGGAAATCTGTTCCTTGAGGATTTTGTAGAATTCGGCACCTAGACCATCGGATCCTGGGGATTTGTAGCAGCTGGCCTTGGAGATGGCCCCGTGCAGCTCGGCCACCGTAATTGGCTGATCCAACTGAGCTCTTTGCTCATTGGAAAGGCAGGGCAAGTCTAGTCCCCTCACATAATCCGCCATCTTCGCAGGAGATGTCGCCTCCGCAGTGTAAAGTTTCTGAAAGAAAGAGCGAAAGACCCGCGCTATCGCCGGGCTGTCTCTTTGCAAAATCCCAAGATCATCTCGCAAGGCGGGCACCAATTTAGAGCCCCTGGGTCCACGCAGGCACCGAGCCAATAACTTTCCCGGCTTGTCCCCATAACGGTACAATTGATAGCGATAATACAAGACTGACTTCTTTGCTCTCTGGTGTAACAGTTCGTTTAATTCCATTTGAGAATCCCATAGCTGCTTTTTTAAGCCCGCAGTGGGAGTATGGGCCCAGCGTCGTCGCAAGTTCGTCACCAATCGCTCTAAGACCATAATACGTTCGGCCCTTAATCGTCGTTTTCTAGCAAGAAACCCAATTATGTCCCCCCTCAGTACGACTTTCGCCGTTTCCCAGAGCAATTCGGGGTCATCTTGATGACCCCTATGGTCGGCCTCGAACTCCTGCCACCGCCGCTGTATAAATGCGCGAAATTGGGCGTCTCTGTATAATTCCAATGGGAAACGCCATTGAAAGGCCCGTGACGTACTCCCACTCCAGAAGACTTCCATCCAGACAAATGCATGATCAGATATCTCTACAGGCCCTATCTGGGCGTCCCCCACCTTGGCAAACAGCTCAGCGGATAACAACAAATAGTCTATACGTGCACTTGTGCCGTGGGCCCGGGATTGATGTGTGTAATCCCGCTCGCCCGGATGTAGTAATCGCCAGGGGTCCACTAGCCCCAGCCTGGAACAGAAACGTCGCAGTGCCTGCACCGTCGCCCGTCTTTCCCTTTGCTCCCCCACTTTAGAGGTATCGAGATCAATGTCCATGACCCCGTTGAAATCTCCCCCCAAAATAACGGGGTGCTCCGGCAGCGTCTCAAGTGTGGAGGCAAGGCGCGCATACAGGGACAAATCAAGTACATTGGGACAATACACGCTACCAAGAACTACTGGCCTCCCCTCAAGGACGCCCTGCACCAGTACATATCGGCCCGTCGGATCAACGAGTTCCTTCACCACCTCCATCCTTACCCGTTTGTGAATCAAAAGCACTACCCCACCCTTCTTACCAGATGCTGGGGCCCCCCAGACCTGTCCCACCCACTCTCGGCAAAGTTTACGGTGTTCGTCGGCAGTCTGGTGGGTTTCCTGAAGCATAGCGATGTCTGCTCCCTGCCTAGCCAAGGCCTGCAAAATTTTTGCCCGTTTAATCGGACTACCCAGGCCACAAACATTCCAAGAGATTATCTTAAGTGGCATACATCATTAAACTGGGCACACAAATGTCTGCTAAGTACCATACAAAATATAGGGAAGACACCCCCCCAGCCCGGGGTCCCCCCCCACAGCCCTTCAAAGACCGTCCTCGGCCCGTCACTACCTCAACTGGTCCCCAAAAATACAATGTTCCGACTCCCCCCCTCCCCCTACCCCTCTTCCCCCCTTCCCCCCCTTCCCCCCCTTAGCTTCTACCTCTCCCTCTCCACCCCTCCCCCTCCCTCCCACCACCCCCCTTCGATTCCTTGATTCTACTACCATCCTCCGCTCCTCTTCAGTGAATTCCTAGATGCGTGCGGTACCCCCCACTCCTCCAACGCCCCCATTCCACTACAAACCACCCCTCCCCCCCCGGCCCCCCCCAAAGACACAGCCACCACCCGGACTACTCCCCACCCATCCCCCACACCCAGAGGAAACCAACATTTCTACTGAAAGCAGTCAAGACAATCCCAGCAGCCCTCCACCCCCACAACAATTACCATCACCATCACTTTACAGTCCAAAGCAAGTAACTCTTAGCTTGTTCATCAGGGCATTAATCTTCTCCTCCGATCCTCAGGACTCGGCTGCCACTGCGGCCCTCCGCCGTATCTCCTCCACGTAGGGCGTTGCTGCTAATGCGGAGTCAAAAGTCCGACGGATCCCGTCGTGGGTGAAGACCAATCGGGCGGGATATTGCACCATGAACTTAATATTATTGTCTATCAGGGTCTGGCACAGTGGTCCGTAATCACGTCGCCGCTGTCTGTCCTAGGGCTGCTGAGTAATCCTGAACAATACGTAGCCGGGCATTGTCCTTCTGAATGGTCCCTGTCTTACGCGCTGCACGCAAGACCGCTTCTTTCTGTGGAAATCTCAGGAACCGTGCTATTGTCACCCTGGGTCGGGTATCGTTAGTCCTCCGGGGTCCAACCCGGTGCGCTCTCTCTATTTGTACTGAGGCACCTTCGGGTTCATTCGCCAGTAGTTGTTTCACCAGATCTTCTAAGTATGGGCGCAGGTCCCGATCCTCGACGGTGTCTGGGATCCCAAGAAATCTCAGGTTGTTACGGCGGGATCTATTTTCTAAGTCATCTAGTTTTGCTTCCTGCCCCTGAAGCAGTTTTTTCACTCGAACCATCTCCCGCTGTAGCTCCAGCACGTGCTCCTCGGACTGCTCTATCCGGTGCTCTGCCTCCTGTAGGCGGCCGCCCAAGGCCTCCACTGAGGTCTGGACAAGGTCCATACGGCCCCGTAGGTCCTCGAACTGAGCAGACAGCGCTCCCGCTACAGCTATGGAAATTTCGTCCACCATCGCTGCTGTGGTCTTGGCCTCCCCCCGCAGCGGTGAGGATTGCTCCCCCCCCCCCGGGGCGGCAGGGGAGTCTTCTCCTTCTCCACCCGACGACCTCCCTTTGCCGCCATCACCAAGGCCTCTGTTGGAACCCACGCAGGGGGAGGGGGGGGGTCCGCTCCACACGCCTGGCGATGAGGGCCTCCTTCGTCGACCTCCCTGGTGCGCAACACAGTCCCAGATCCGAGCCTCAGGTGTCGCCGGGGCTACTCAGGCCTCTGTACACAGGAGATATAGTATAAGTTCAGGGCTCTGAGGCACTAAATGAAAGGCAAGGATCCCAGTCGGCGGCGCTCTGGAGGGAAGGCCTGGGCCACGGGTACTGACGCCCCGTAGTTAGGTACAGTTCTGAGGCCCCTAGGTGTCAAAGGTGGGGCAGTGCGCTGAAGAAGGAACACCAGTCCCGGGCCCCTACACTCAGCGAGGTATAAGCTTCAGTCTCGGGCGCCTAGACACCGGAGGCCAGGTGCAGGACGCAGGTTACTGACTCCTCAATGGTGAGAGCAGGGCTCCGGTCAGAGACTCCAGGATGCCAGAGGCAGGGGGGGCAGGATGCAGTCCAGTATATCCCAGTGCAAAAGGACAAATCTCAGGATCCCAGCTGGCAGAAAGAGGCAGGGGTCAGTGGCTCCGATGGAGGAGAGAGGAGGGCTCAGGTCATAGCCACTCGGCCCCTTGCAGGCCCTCTGGGGTGGGGGTGGAAGCAGGCAACACAAAGGGCATTTCACAGCCGGGCCCCATAAGGGATCTTAGCCTCCCCCGATCCCTCCCGCGTCAGGCAACCACACGGGGCACAGGCTGGAGACAAACTGGAGGCAAAAACAGGGGGGGGGAGGAGCACCAACCGTAAGGCCGCGGCCGCCGCAGGGATCTCCCTGCAATCCCGGGCAGGTTGTCGTGGTCGCCGACTGCCTACTCACCCCACCACGTGGCTCTCAGCGCGGCGCCTGCAACATGGGCCGCGCTGGTCCAGGCCGCCTCCGGAATCTTTAAGCGCAGGTGAGAGGGGAGCGCCGGATCATCTCTCCCTGCTGCGGCTGGTGTAAGGGAGCTCCGGGGGGTGTGTGGAAACCCCGATTTCAGCCCCGAACGGGCATTTGGCGGCGCCGGAGGAGCAAGGGGCCCAGAGCTCGAGCGGCGTGCGTCCGCTCGGGTTCACCGCATCACCGGAAGTCCCTGTCTGTCTTTTTCACTGTCCAGCTTTCACATCCATATGATATTATTGAAAATACCATGGCCTGAACAAGTCGAATCTTTGTATGGAGACATCTCTGCTCTTGAGAATCTTATCTAGGTCTTTCATAGACATTCTGCCAAGAGCAATGCGTCGTCTGATTTCTTGACTGCTTGTTGCTTCTTTATTGATAGTTGATCCAAGTAGGTTAAAGTTGTTCACAATTTCAATTTCTTCTCCTTCAACGATGAACCTGTTGATTATGCCAGTTGTCATGATCTTTGTCTTCTTTACATTAAAGTGCAGGCCCATTTTGAGACTATGTTCTTTGATTGTGAGAAGCAAATGTTTCAGATCATCTTCACTTTCAGCCAATAATGTAGTATCATCAGCATAGCGAAGGTTGTTGATGAGTCTTCCACCAATCTTCACACCTCTGTTGTCTTCATACAATCCTGCTTCTCTGATGATTTGTTCTGCATATAAATTAAACCGGTAGGGGGAAAGTATGCAGCCTTGTCTTACACCTTTGCTTATTTTAAACCATTCTGTTTCTCCTTGTTCCGTTCGAACTGTTGCTTCTTGATCAATGTACAGATTGCGCAAGAGAACGATCAGGTGTTCTGGTATACCCATGCTTCTTAATGTAGCCCAGAGTTTCTCATGGTTTACACAGTCAAAAGCCTTGCTATAGTCGATAAAGCACAAATAGATATCCTTTTGGTATTCTTTAGTCTTTTCAAGGATCCATCTCACATCCGCAATGATGTCTCTCGTTCCTCGCCCTTTCCTGAACCCTGCTTGCACTTCAGGTAGTTCTTGTTCCAAGTATGGTTGTAGTCTCTTTTGAATAATCTTCAGTAGAATCTTGCTGGCATGTGGGATCAGAGCGATTGTGCGATAATTTCCACAGTCAGTTGGATCACCTTTCTTTAGTATTGGTATAAACACAGATCTTTTCCAGTCAGTTGGCCATGATGTTGTCTTCCATATTTTTTGGCAGAGCCTTGTAAGTACGGTAACAGCTGCATCAGATTGCTGCAATACTTCTATGGGAATGCTATCAATGCCTGGTGCTTTGTTCTTTGATAAGGCTTTCAATGCTGCTTCAACTTCTTCTTTCATCACCAATGGTTCCCGATCATAAGGTACAGGTTGAAACGGCTGTTGGTCCACTTGATCTTTATCATATAAAAACTCTGCATATTCCCTTCCACCTTTTCTTGATCTTCTCAGCATCATTCAACATAGAACCTTGAGCATCTTGTAACATTCCAATTCGAGGCTGGAACTTTTTCTTTAACTCTCGTAGCTTTAGGAAAGCCAATCTTGTTCTTCCTCTAATAGTTTCTGCTTCTATTTCCTTGCAAGTGTCATTGTAGTACTTTTCCTTGTCCTGTCTTGCTGCACATTGGAAATCTCTGTTGAGTTCTGCAATTGTCTTTCTTTCTCCTCTGGCTTTAGCTTCTCTGCGTTTCTGGTCAATTTTCAGAGTTTCTTCCGTCATCCATTTTGGCCGTTTTTGCTTTTTCACCTTTTGTAGAGACTTCTCGCTTTCTTCCAACACAACCTTCTTGATGTCATTCCATAACTCTTCCGGAGCTCTGTCATTTGTATCTAAAACAGCAAATCGATTTTGCAGGCAGTCTTTAAATTCCAGTGGTATATTCTCAAGGTCATATTTTGCTGCATTCATGAGTGGTTTGCTCTTTTTCAACTTTAGCTTGAGTTTGCATACTAGTAGTTGATGATCTGTACCACAGTCAGCTCCAGGTTTTGTCTTTGTTGATGTTACAGAGCTTTTCCATCATTGACTTCCACAGATGTAGTCAATTTGATTTTTATACAATCCATTGGGTGAAGTCCATGTGTACAGTCGCCGCTTGTGTTGCTGGAAGAAGGTGTTTGAGATGAATAGATCATTGGTCTTGCAGAATTCTATCAGTCTTTCTCCAGCTTCATTTCTGTTGCCAAGTCCATATTTTCCAACTACTTTGCCTTCTTTGTTGCCAACTTTTGCGTTCCAGTCACCCATGACTATCAGGATATCCTGTTTTCATGTTCTGTCAATTTCAGCTTGTACTTGTTCATAGAACTCTTCAATTTCATTCTCTTCTGCAGCTGTTGTTGGGGCATATACTTGAATTATAGTTGTGTTGATAGGCAATCCTCGTAGACGAATAGAGATTAAGCGTTCGCTGACTGCATTGTATTTCATAACAGTTCTTGCAAGTTGTTTCTTTATTATAAATGCAACACCATTTCTTCTTTGTCTTTCATTTCCAGCATAGTAGACCATGTGATCATCTGATGCAAAGTGTCCGATGCCAGTCCATTTCAGTTCGCTGACACCCAACAGATCAAGTTGTACACGTTCCATTTCATTCTTGACCACCTCCAACTTCTCTTGGTTCATGCTTCGTACGTTCCATGTTCCAATGTGTAAGACATCTTTACAGCTTCTGACTCAAATTTCATGCACAGCTACATCAGCAGTCAGACTTCCCGAGGGCTTTGATCCAACCACATCATAAATGCTGGCTTTACTCTGAAAAGTCTTCAGCTCATCCCCAGTAGCTAGTTGAGTGCCTTCCGACCTGGGGGTCTCATCTTCCAGCACCATAGCACAATTTGTTTTGTTGTAACTATCCATTGGGTTTTCATGGCAAGATACAGAAGTAGATTGCCGGGCCTTTCTTCCGCGCAGTTTAAGTTTGGTGGTGTTGCCGTTGTCACAAAAATGTGATCCTCCGCCATCAACACTATCCCATTCTGCTGCTGCCCAGATGGGTGGTTTGTCTTGGTCTGGCACCTCAGCTGAGACCTGTCCATCTTGGGAGACCCTGCCAGTAGTTAAACTACCGATAATTTAGCTCTCAGCATCACTGATGCACGCAAGCCCTCACAGCAAGACAAGCTGCAAACCAAGTGCGAGATCTTTGGCGGTTGATTAGGATATTGTGATTTACAGTATCAAATGCTGAGGATATATCAAGGAAAATGAGGATGAATACATGTCTCATGTTGTCAATTCCTGTATGATTGTGTCAAGTAGAGATGTTAGAGTTTCGACACCATGATGTGCTCTAAATCCATATTGATGGGGGTCAAGTGGGGCACTTGAGTCGATGAAGTCTTGGAGTTGCAGTAGGACTGATTTTTCGATTATTTTGGATAGGATTGGTAGGCTAGATATTATTCTGTAAGATGTGGGGCAGAATTTATTTAAGGCGTTTTGTTTTAATATTGGGCGTTTGGAAGCTCTTTTTAGGTTATTTGGTAGTTGACCTTGGGATAGAGAGAGGTTGACTATTCTTTATATATATGGTGTGAGTTCTGATTTTGTTTTTGATCC
Source organism: Ichthyophis bannanicus (assembly GCA_033557465.1). NCBI lineage: Eukaryota > Metazoa > Chordata > Amphibia > Gymnophiona > Ichthyophiidae > Ichthyophis > Ichthyophis bannanicus. Next base: position 50,294,562 of record CM066036.1, on the reverse strand, counting down.
AGCTGACAGGTCAAGGATCTATTATTTGATGCAATGATCTATCTGATCTTTGCTTGTTGGTGAGAATGAGATCCAGGTAGGAGGGCTGGTTGGTTCTGGGTCATAGAAGGTTGTGTTGCAGATCAACTTGATGTTTGATTTTTCTATGTAGTGATCTGTGAATTGTTGAGCACTTAAGTTATTCATTGCTGTGTTTTCGTTACTTGTTATTTTAATTAGGTTTTGGATAATGAACAATTCCCTTGGCTGGTTAAGGGATTTAGATAGGGGTTTTGAGATGTATTCTTCTTTTGTATCTAGGGAGGTTCTGATGGTAAGTTTTTAATTTGTTCATGTACTTGTCTATCTTCATCGGACTTGGTGAATCTCTTTATTTTCGTTCAGCTTTTCTTAAGTCTTTTTTCATGTGTTTCAAGGATTAGGTGTACCAAGGTTGGTAATTTCTGATTTTTTTGTTAAGTCTGTTGTTTTGTTGATTTACTAATGCTGCACTTAGAGTTCTGTTCCATGTTAAAATGAGGGTGTTGATATCATTACTAGTGGTTGAGAGATCAGGAATTATATTTCTGATGAATTCATCTTTGTCCAATTTTTTTAATCTGTTGTATGAGGAAAATTCCTTGGTATTTTTGGTTGGAGAGGTGTCTAGTTTAGTACTGAAATGTATGAAGTAGTGATCCGACCATGGGACTGGTTGAATATTTATAATGGATATGTCTCCGTTCTGAGACCAGGTTTTATGGTAGAAGATAAGGTCAAGGGTATTGCCTTTTGTGTGTGTTGCAGTATGGATTTTTTGTTCGTATCCAATGTCTTCCATTGCTTGAAGGAAGGATGTACATTGTACATTATTTAGTGATGCAAGGTTGAAGTCACCTAAGATGATGTGTACTTTTCCTGGTGGTGCTGCAGAGCATGCAGTTTCGATTATGTTGTCCAGTGCATTAGTATTGGAGGAAGGAGGCCTATATATGAGGATTATTGACAGTTTTCTTATTTATTTATTTATTTAATACTTTTTATATACCGACTTTCTACAAATCAAGACGGTTTACATAGAACAATTTGTGACAGTATGTTTCAACTGTTTATGTGGAACTAAGTAACAGGGATACATAGGTAAACAGTATGAACTATTGTGCTGATGGTTAGCATGTCTGAGGCCTCGTTACTTGAGGAGGATATTTGTTGTGTTACTAGTGATGTTTTGCATAGGATAATTACTCCTCCACCCTTTTTGTTAGGTCTTGCACAGTGGTAAATATTGTATTCTGGTGTTTTCAGTTGGTTGAGGATTATCGTGTCCATGTCGTAGAGCCATGTTTCGGTTAGGCATATGAAGTCTGGTTTGGAGTCGTTCAGAAGGTCAGGTATGATGGTGATTTTCTTCTTAAGTGATCTTGCATTTATTAGAAACCACTTTAATGGTTCAGTGTGTTCTTTCTGGTGTGGTTTGGAGTTGTATTGGGCTGGTTGTGTTTTTATGGGTATGAGCCGAGATGGTCTTCGGTATTGGAGGAAGGGAGAGGGATGTACTGTACCTATTTCTCTTTGTTTAAAATAATAGTGCATTATTGGTATGCACTGTTTGTTTATTTATTTATTTATTTATTTAACAGTTTTTATATACCGTCTTTCTGCTATTCAAGATGGTTTACATAGAACAAAATAGGCAGTATATTTCAACTGTTTACATTGGAACAACATAATAAGGGTACAAAAGCATAAATGAAACTTTATACAGTAATCAACTATTTACAAAGGGTATAATTTACAGCAAGGTTGTAGAAGCAAGTTTGGAGTGTAGGGGAGAAAAGAAGAGAGGGCTGGGACTAAGGGGGTAGGGAGAAATGTTCAAGGAAGAGGTGCGTTTTTAGTTTCTTCTGGAAATCAGAGTGGTCAGAGCAGATTCCTAAATCATAAGGTAGGGCATTCCATAAAGATGGGGCATAGAGGGAGAAGGTCCGGTTACAGGTCGCTTGATTGCAATATTTTTTATTTGTTGGGATGGTAAGGAGGTTTTTGGTGATAGAGCGGCGCGATCTATTGTTGTGGATGATAGATAAGAGTGAAGAGAGGCACGGGGCTGAGTCATTAAAGATCATTTTATGTGTGAAGGTAAGTACTTTGAATTTGACCCTGGATTGAATGGGAAGCCAGTGGAGGTCATAGAGGATTGGGGTGATGTGAGATCGTCTAGGGTTCTTAGATATGAGACGAGCTATTGTGTTCTGGGCCATTTGGATAGGGTGTATACTGTTCTTGGGAAGGCCATGGTAAATAAGGTTACAGTAGTCAAGAGAAGGGATTGTAAGGGCCTGGCAGACAGTGCGGAAGGAGTTAGGGTTTAAGAGGGGTTGGAGGTTTCGAAGGGTACATAATTTTGCGTATATGGTATTAGCTGTTCTCTTAATCTGATCAGAGAAGGAGAGGTTCTGATCGAGGATAATACCAAGGTATTTCACTTGTTTTTTTATGGTTAGTGAGAGATCACCAATGGTAAGTGTTGGAGGAGGGGTATATGAGGTATTGGAAAAGACTTGAAGAGCTTCAGCTTTAGATTGGTTGATTATGAGGTTGTGCTGTAAGAGCCATGATTTTACAGCTGAGAGACATTCACTCAGCTTAGCGAAGTTAGGGTTTGCAAGGTTGAATGGGGTAAAACACATAATGTCGTCTGCATATAAGTGGTATTGGATACCGTAAGTTTGGAAAATGTTGCAAACAGGTTGGAGGAAGATGTTAAATAGCAGTGCGGATAAACTAGATCCTTGGGGGACTCCCTGTTTCAGTATAAATGGAAGGGAAGTATCATTTACAATACGGACCTGTTGTGTTCTATTCGTTAGGTAGGATTGGAACCAAGTTAGGGTTGTGTCTCTCAGTCCTATTTCATGGAGTCTGCTTATTAGTTGATGGTGGGGAAGGGAGTCGAAAGCAGAGGATAAGTCAAGGAATATGAGTAGGCATCCTTGGGTAGTATTCTGGGTGTAAAGGTGTAAAGAATCTAGGAGGGAGGCAAGGAGAGTTTCCACTCCATGATTCTTTTTGAAGCCATGTTGGAATAAATCAAGGGGGTAGTGTTTATTGATGTAGTCCTGGAGTTGAGTTTGGACTAGTTTCTCAGTTATTTTTGCAAGGAAGGGGATACTAGAGATGGGTCTGTAGGAGGTAGGGGAGGTGGGGTCAAGTTTTGTTCCTTTAATGATTGGTCGGCTGGTGGTGCACTTTAGCGGCGCTGGTACGGAACCAGTTTGGAGGGAGGATTGTACAATTCGGAGTATGTAGGGGCTAATGGAGCTTCTTGTGGATTTGAGCCATGTGACAGGGCAAGGGTCAAGGGCAGAAGTTGAGGTATTTAGGTCTTTGATAACATTGGATACATTGTCTAAGGAGAGGGGTTCAAATTCATTCCAGATGTTTGAGGGGGTTAGCTCGTGCAGTTGCGTGCTGTAGTCAACTATAATTTGGGGGTTGATAGTTGAGGGGGGTGGGAGGAATTTAGAGATAAGGTGGTTAACTATAGTTTGGGCAGTTATTTTTGGAGGCTGGTCCTGATGTGAGGGTTCACTTGTTAAAGATTTGGCGATGGAGAATAGTTCTCTAGGTTTATTGAGGGAACATTGGATAATATTTTCATTATATTCTCTTTTGTGGCAGAGGGTTTCAGAGCAGTATATACGGAGTTTATTTGTGTAGATTGTATGTGTGGTTGGATCACGAGAACGCCTCCATTTACATTCAAGACGTCTAAGTTCTCTTTTGAGGTTTCTTAGTTTTGTAGAGAACCAGGGGGCTCTTCTACGATTGTTTTGGGAGAGTTGTTTGGGAGGAAGTAGAGCAGCTGTTGAGAGGATTTCATTCCATTTGGAGATGTGTGACTCTTGGTTCAGACTTTTACTGTTGAGTAGATCAAGAGGTGGTATTATTTGCTCCAGGAAGTTGGCTACGTTAAACTGCTTAAATTTACGGGTGTGTTGGGGAGGGGTGATTTGTTGTTTTGTATGAGGGGAGTAGGGGATTGAGAAGGGTATAAGTGAGTGATCTGACCAGGGTATGGGTTGAATAGAGTGGGAAATCTGTTCAGATGATAAAGAATGCTGTGGAATAAATATAAGGTCGAGGATGTTGCCTTTAGAGTGTGTAGGTTGTTCAAGTATTTGGGTGAAGTGAAGGACATTCATTGCTTGTAGAAATGTGGATGATTGTTTTGATGTAGTAGAGTGTAGGTTTAAGTCCCCTAGGATTATGAGTGGGTGTGAGATAGGCTGGGGGGAGCAGGCTGTGTCAAGTATCGTGGAGAGGTCAGTTGAATCAGATTGGGTTGCTCTGTATAGGAGGTGTAGTGAGAGGGTAGAATTAGAGACTCTGTTTTATGTTTTATATTTTATTAAAATTTGATATACCACCCATACCACAATAGGCATCTGGGTGGTTCACAATTGATTAAAATTACAGGCTGCAAGGATTTAAGAAAGGAATGCCATTATATAAAAAGAAAAGAGGAATTTTACAAACCAAGTGAAACAAGACATGACAGAAGAGGTAGGTCAGGGAAGGGAAGTAAAAGGAAAACCAACATAAGGGTGAGGTTTATGGGGGGAGATTGAATGCTACAGTGAACAGATGTGTCTTGAGCTTTGCTTTGAAGTGAGGGAAGGATGTTTCAGTGCGGAGGGAAAGGGGAAGAGAGTTCCAAAGATGCGGACCCAGGAAAAAGAAGGCAGAGGACCGAGTGGATTCCAGATGTGCATGTGAAGGGGGGGGGGGGAAGAAACATACGGTTGAGATGAATAGAACGAAGGGAACGGTGGGGAGTGTGAAAACGAACCTGATCAGCGAGGTAAAGGGGGGTACCTGTAAAGAGAGCCCTGTGGACAAAGATAAGAATCTTATAGTGAATACGGAAGGGGATAGGTAACCAGTGCTGTTGCAAAAGAAGGGGAGTGACGTGATCGTACCGGGAGGCGTGAGTGAGAAGACGAACTGCGGTATTTTGAATACGTTGAAGTCTGGTGATTTGAGATTTTGGGAGACCCGCCAGGACGACATTGCAATAGTCGAGCCTGGATATTACAAGGGAAATCAGAAGAGTGGCTAATGCAGAGGAAGAGAGAAGGGGGCGAACAGCGCGGAGTTGTCTAAGAGAAAGGAAAGATCGTTGCACAACAGAGGAAATGTGTTCCCGAAAGGAAAGAGCAGAATCGAGAACCACACCAAGGTAACAAAAGGAAGGGACTAAGGGAATAGGCTGAGAGGAAAAAATCGGAGAACATGTGGGTGGGGGAGTGCTCCCTAGGGTAAACCAAGTGGCAAATGATTTTGCAGAATTAACATGTAGATAGTTAGAAGAGAACCACGAAGCGACAGCAGAAAGGCAACTATTTAGAGGAGTGATATCCGGAGTGAGAGAATCAGTATGGAGAAGAAAAAGAATATCATCCGCGTAATAATACGCGGAGATACCAAATTGTTGAACAGCAAGTGCAAGGGGAGCCAGGAAAACATTGAAGAGGAGTGGGGCAAGAACAGAACCTTGGGGCACACCACAGGAAAGAGGGGTTGGAGCCGAAGAGGAAGATCCAGAAACAACAGTGAAGGAGCGGTTAAAAAGAAAAGAATGAAACCACCGGAGAACAGTACCTGAGACACCAGCTTCGTGAAGGCGAATGAGAAGAGTACGGTGATCTACCAAGTCGAAAGCTGCAGAAAGATCAAGTGAGACAACAAGAGAAATAAGGCCGTGATCATGTGCATAGTGAAGTTCATTTAGAAGGGAAAGGAGGATAGATTCAGTGCTGTGACCAGAGCGAAAACCTGATTGCCGAGGGTGGAGAGTGAGAGAAGATTCTAAGTGAGAGGAAAGTTGATGAAAGACAAGTTTCTCGAGAAGTTTTGAGAGAAAGCAAAGGTTAGAAATAGGACGCCAGTTTGAAAGGGTAGCTGGGTCCGAGGTGTGTGATTTCTGTATGGGACGAACGACAGCGTGCTTCCAGGGTGTGGGGAAAAGACCAGAGGATAGACTAGTGTTGAATAAGGCAAGTATGATGGGAGACAGAAGCAGTGACGGTTCCAGTAACCAACGTGAGGGAATGGGGTCGGCGGAGCAAGTTGTTTTACGAATAGAGAGAAAAGTCTTGTATAGAGTCGCTGAAGTGATAGGCTCAAAGGAAGACCAGGAATGTGACAGAGGAGGGGAGGAAGAGAAAGGGAGAGGGGTAGGAGTGGGGGGAGATTTAGGAGGGGGGGAAAGAGGTAAGGGACAGGCGGAGAAGGTTTGACGTAAGTTGTCAACCTTGGAAACAAAAAAGGAGGCAAGTGCAGAGGGATTGGGGGGAACAGAGGAGGAGGAAGAGGGTGAGGAATCAGATGAATGTGTAGCAGTAAGGGTGCGGAGAACAGCATACAGTTGACGAGAGGAGTTGGAGGAGGAAGAGATAAGGTTAGAATAGTAAGTGCGTTTAGCAGACTGGAGGAGAAAGCGGTAATGTCGATGACACTCGCGAAAAGACTGTAAAGAAGACGGAGATGGGTGGGCCCGCCAGTGATGCTCGGCCCGTCGGAGATATTTTCTATGTAATAAGAGACCGGGGTGGTACCAGGGATGATGTGGACGGCTTCGGTGGGGCATACGTGGATGAAAGGGAGCGATAGAGTCCAGTGCTGAGGTGAGAGAGGAATGCCAGAGATGTGCCTGGGAGTCGAGAGGAAGAGATCCAAAGTCTGCTGGAAATAGAGAGGTAGAGGGGGGGAATTGGGATAAGGTGTCAGAAGAAATTGTACGGGTAAGTAGTGGTTGGGCTGAAGAGCTACCAGGAGAGCGGGAGGGAGAGGTTAGTGAAAGGGAAAGGGAAAGAAGAGGAAGAGAGAAAAGAAGGCAGAAATGGTCGGACCAGGGGAGAGGGAGGGAGGAGAGAGAAAGGGGAAAGACAGGGGAAGAGACAGGAGCAATAATGAGGTCAAGGGAGTGTCCAGCGGTATGAGTCGGAAAAGAAACAAATTGTCGAAGAGACAGGTCGGATAAGAAGGAGAGAAAGGAGAGGTCCCTAGTTGAGGAAGGGGAATCCACATGTATATTGAAGTCACCCAATATCAGTAGTGAGGGATACTGCAGTGAAACTTCTAGGATGGTGGCTAGAAGAGAGTCCCAGACGGGTGCAGTAAGAGATGGTGGGGCATAGAGGAGGAGAAAGTAACTCGGAGGAGAAAGGGAGTCTAACCGGAGAAGTAAGGATTCGGAGTAAGCTAGAGAAAAGGAAATGGGAGGCTCAGAGAGAGGAAGGGAGGAGCGGTATCCATGCCTGGGGTAGAGATTGATTCCACTGTGGATAGATGTAAATAAGATCTTGATATAACAGCAACACCACCTCCTCTATTTGTTCTATTGCATAAGTGGATAGTATATGTATTAGGGCATAGTTGGTTTATTAGAACAGAGTCAGAATCTTGAAACCAGGTTTCAGTGAGGCAAAGTATGTCAAGGTCGTAATCAGATATAAGGTCAGTGATTAGGGGGATCTTCTTTCTGGCTGAGCGGACATTGAGTAGAGCACATTTGAGGGGAGGGTGGGGGGGGGTCTAAGGGTAAATTGGAGTTGGGATTAGAGTTTAAATTGATAAGTTTGAGTTTACATGTGCGAGGGTGGGGGTTGTTATGAGAGGGAAAAAGATGTGGTGGGGAGTTTAAGTGTCTAATGCAGTGGATTATTGGGATGGGGCCCTCTGGTTTAATAATAGCACATGTGATAAGATGAGTGAGGTGAGGTATAGTATGACGAGACTGGATAGTAGAGACAATAGGTGAGATTTGTGAGAAACCATTTTGGGATGGGTTGGATATTAGCTTGGCAGTATAAGCTATAGGGTAATGGTATAGTGTGTTTATTTTCTTTATTTATTTATTTATTATACATTTGTATACTGCTACTTCCAGTGATCAGCAGCGGTTTTGATTACAGATTGGAAATTGTCAAATCATGACAGGAAATTTTTGAGGTATAAACACATTGATTAGACAGGAAAGCACAGCACACAGAGAACTATTTTACAGGGAACATGGGCTATGGAGGGTTAAGTGGCTTGCCCAAGACCACAAGGAGCACCTGTGGGACTAGAAACCCCAGTCCTTCCGGCCCAAGGTTGCTGTCCTCTAGTGGGATTTGAACCCCCGACCTTCCGGCCCGAAGTACCTTGCCCCAACCACTAGGCCACTCCTCCACTCCACACCACACCTGTTGAATGAATAGATGGTGGAATAAATGATGCAACGTCTGGTTCAGAAAGGTTATGCAAGGAGTATTAAGTATCACAGTGATTAGATACAATGGTAGCAGGAAGTATAATAGAGGTCAGTTATATGGCAACAAAAGTATCGTACAACCAATCCTGGCAACAAATGTATCAGAGATTTTCAGTTGGAAACAGCAGATACTGTGGTGGTATGTGGTATGACCGTGCTCAAATGGGTTAGCAACAAAGGTATTGCAATTTACTATTAGATACAAGAAGATACATTATGTATGACAAAAAGGTGTACATATAAATTAAAGTTGCTTACATTCGGAGCAGATGAGGTGTTCTGAGATAGGATTAGTCAGAGTGGCTAGACTTCATGCAGGAGGATCAGAGAGTGAGCTCGCAGTTCAAGTTTAAGGTCTGGGGATGTTTGGAGTGTCCTTTTGGTGAGGAGGGGAGAGGAGAAGTTCCTTCGGTTGATTAGCAGTGGAGTTGTAGGCTATTTGCGGCAGGATCCTTGGTTATTTGTTCTTAGCGGTCTGTGCCTAAGGGCCACGCCAAAGGGCCCTCTAGCGAGGCCCTCAGGCGTGGGCCTGCCTGCTGGCGCGCTCCTTTTAAATGCACCACAAAGCCCCGGCTGGTAATAAGAAAGGGAGTTTGGTTGGAGTTTGGTTGAAGGAGTTGCAGATTAGAATGGAGAGAAGGAAGGCTGCTAAGATTGTTGACATTATTATAGTTGTGCTTGTTACAATGTGTTTTGAGTATCTGAGGGATACAATGTAATACAATGTGGAACAGTGTTTGCAAGTAATACAATGTATAAAGAAGTACCCAATCTAAGAAGTACTAGAGATACAAAATGATACAATGTAGTGCTAAGTGTGTTGCAGCAGTCAGCTCGCATACAGAACAGCAGGGAACTTACATGTGTCCTTTGGAGAGTATCTTGGGGCGCTTCAGATTTACCTTTTTCTTACATGACATGGTACAGACTGTTTCAAGGATATTGTAAGGCCATTGGGATCTGCAGTTGGTGGTCTATAGATTACAATGCCATGTATCTAGTCTCGATGATCAGCAGATTTATATCCGATACTATGCTAGAGTTATGTATTTAATGGGTTTAATGTCTTTTTTTTATGATAAGTACTCCGCCTCCACGTTTGTTTTGGTTGTGTGATATATTTCATAATTAGTGACCCTCAGTTGGTTCAGTAAGACATAGTCTACTTCACTGAGCCATGTCTCAGTTAAAAAATTATATCCAGGTTTGTATCATGTATGTGATCAATTATGATTGGGATTTTCTTTTTATTGATCTTGCATTTATGTATGAGCATTTTAGTCAGGGCCGGCCCGTCCATTGAGCAAGAATGTTTTTTGCACAGGGCCCCGCGTTTCAGGGGACCCCGCGCAAACAACATCTTGCATCAGCCCAACTAGGTTAAAAAAACACAAACCGGCTGCTGCTGCCGCTGCTGCCGTGGCAGCAGCAGAATCGAGCATCCCGCGGGGCCCCCCTGCCCTGCAGAGTCCTCCATGCGGCCTGTCAGATGGCTGCCTGGGTGAGAATCTTCACACTCTTGGCAAGTGCATATTTCTATATGATTTGCAAGGTATTGTGGGCAATGTAGTTCATTCACACCAGACACAGCTGCTGACAATAATTTAGTTGTGCTCTTGGGTAAAGCCAATAAGATATTTATTTATGGGGTTATTTCTCCCAACACAGATATGCTTGGTAGCACATAAATTAGGTTACTTGTTTTCAGTGTTAACTTGGAAAAACAAAGTCAAAATCAGGAAAACAACAAATGAAAAGCCACAAAGCAAGAAACAAACTGTTCTTTTCAGGTTAACTTCTGATTACTTCCCACATAGATACAGAAGTGATTCTCTCCTAGCTCACAAGCAATTAGGTAAAGCTTAATTGCTAGCAGTTACCAGCTGAAACCCCTTAGCTGGCTTGCCTTCCACTGTGTGGGTCAAATCCTGCTTCAGGAGCTTTTCTGAGTAGATTAAAGAACAAATTTGTATTTCTTTGTGATGGTTGCTGTACTTTATAACAGAAAGTTACCAACGGAGTTTAGATAAAGAGCAGTCCATATAAACAGGATCCTCATCTGCTATTATTCCCCCTTGTTCAACAAGCATGGGTTCAATATCATGGATTGGCACAGATGAATCTCTCAATGGAGCATTTTCAGGAGAATACTTGTTTCCCTGCTGTCTTTCAAGGTTATAGCTAGGGCATAGACCAGTGTTCATACCTGAGCTTCCATTGCTGCTAGAGTTCCTCTCTATATAGCCTGGCCAGTATGTAGTCCAGTTCTTATGTCCAGCCTTCCAATCCAGATCCCTGGACACTGGATCTCTCTTCACATACCTTCTGGCACAGGTCTTAGGGTCCCTTCCACGTGCAGCCGTCTCCCTCACAGGTAGCCTCTGGTGATTCCTAGCTCTGCAGCACCATTCCTCTGGCTTTTCCCAGTCCAATGGTGTATGCTGGCCCTTGGAATACCTCCCAGTATACGTACTGCTTTGGACTCTTCTAGACCTCTCAAAGGCTTTTCTCTTCCTTCTTCCAAAGGGTCTCTTTCCCTCTCTGTCCATCCGGTTTGGCTTCTGCTTCTGATGATCCTTCAGATGAAACTGATGATCAAACTCAAACTGATTCTCAGGATACTGAGGACAATTCTCTGGATATCCAAGGTGATCATGAAGATGGTCATCTGTAGAATAAACTCTACTCTTATTCTGCTTAGATGAGTGCTCCTCCCTAACACAGCGCAGCTGTGTTGAATCAGGCCTTGCCCTTTGAGATGAGTGTTCCATCCTAGCACAGCGCAGCTGTGCTGAATCAAGCCCTGCCCTTTGCAATGAGTGCTTGGGGATTACCTCATAGCCCTTTTGATTGAACACACGTTTTCTCACTTCAGCTCCTCTCATGGCTGTTGGAAACCTGGTGCATTCTGGGACTGGTAGTCTTTTATGGCAAAATTCTGTTTTCTCATTTCTACCAGCACTGACAGGTTGCTTGTTCAGAGACACTTCACCTTTTCTATAGCCCCTTCCTGAGCTATGATAAGCTTCCTTATCACAGGCCTCAGCGTCGGCTGTCAGAGCCATGCGAAGAGAGAGAGCTTCTCCTCTCGCAGCTCTGTTAATCCCGCCACGGGGCTGATGGGATTTCCCATCAGCCCCGTGGCGGGATTAACAGAGCCGCGAGAAAGGGAAACTCTCCCTTCGCGTGGCTCTGAAAAGCCCGCGCTGAGGCCACATGGAATACTCTGAAGGGCAGGGGGGCCCCGCGGGATCCTCGATTCTGCCGCTGCTACAGCAGCAGCAGCAGCCGGTTTGTGTTTTTTTAACCTAGCAGGGCGGATGGGGGGGGAGGGGGTTAGGACTGGTAATGGGCTATGGGGGGTTAGGACTGTTAATGGGCTGTGGAGGGGTTAGGACAGGTAATAGGCTATGGGGGGGGTTAGGGCTGTTAATGGGCTATGGGGGGGTTAGGACTGGTAATGGGCTATGGGGGGTTAGGACTGGAAATGGGCTGATGGGGTTTAGGACTGGTAATGGGCTATGGGGGGGGCTAAGACTGGAAGTGGGCTGATGGGGGGCTTAGGACTGGTAATGGGCTATGGGGGGGCTAGGACTGGAAATGGGCTGATGGGGGGTTAGGACGAAGTGGGCTGATGGGGGGTTAGGACTGGTAATGGTGGACGGGGGCTGACTGGAAATGGGCTGTTGGGGAGCGTTAGGACTGGTAATGGGCTGATGGGGGGTTAGGACTGGTAATGGACTGTGTGGGAGGGGGTAAGACTGAAAATGGGGTGATGGGGAGTTAGGACTGGTAAGACTGAAAATGGGCTGATGGGGGAGTTAGGAATGGTAATGGGCTATGGGGGGGCTAGGACTGGTAATGGGATGGGGGGTTGCTAGGACTGGAAATGGGCTGAGTGGAAGGGGGGCTTGAACTGCAAATAGCTGATGGGGAAAGGGGCTTGGAATGGAAATGGGCTGAGTGGAAGGGGGGCTTGAACTGCAAATAGCTGATGGGGAAGGGGGCTTGGAATGGAAATGGAAATGGACTGTGAGGGGAGGGAGCTAGGACTGGAAATGGGCTGAGTGGGGGGGGGCTAGGACAGGAAATGGGCTGATGGAGGGCCTAGGATAGGACTGGAAATGGGCTGTTGGGGGGTGCTATGGTTGGAAATGGGCTGTGGTGGGGGCTTGAATTGAAATGGACTCATGGAGGGGCTAGAACTGGAAGTAGGCTCATGGGGGGTTTGGATTGGAAATGGGCTGAGTGGAGGGGAGCTAGGATTTGACATGGGCTGATGGTGGGGCTAGGAAAGGACTAGAAATGAGCTGATGGGAGGCTGGGATTGGAAATGAGCTGATGGAGGGACTCGGATAGGACTGTAAATGGATGGGGGAGCTAGGATTGGAAATGGGCTGCTGGGGGGCTAGAACTGGAAATGGGCTGATGCAGGGACTAGAAGGGAGCAGATGCTGGGTGGGGCTGGAACTAGAAGGGAGCTGATGTTGGGGGGAGGATTAGAATGGGATGGAGCTGGGAGAGTGAAATGGAGAGGGAAAAATATTTTGTGTGGGAGGGAAGACAAATCTACAATTGGCTGGATATTGGGAGAGTAAGTGGGGATTGAGGATGGAGGGGTAAAATCTGAGTGGATGAAATAGGAATGAGGAAAGAGCAAAAGGAGAAAGATTAGTATGTTAAAGCAGATGTAAAGAGAGAATGGAAAAAAACTAGAAGAGAGAAGAAAGGACAAATGGACAGCAGATGGAGAGTTAGCAGAAGACACGAAAACTAGAAGAAAGTGGCTGGAACAATTGTAACTGAAAAAAAATGCACAAAAGGTAGAAAAATATCTCTTTATTTTGAATTTATTAACTGGAATATGTCAGCTCTGGGAAATGTGCATCATTAACATCTGCGCTTTGTTTAGTACAAGAGGAAATTAATTTATAGTTTTATTTCTACAGTGTTGTACATTCCAAGTTTGGCTTTTGGGGTTCCCAGTTTAATTATTGTCTTCCTGTTTCTAAATTGTGATTCCTTGTTTGGTGATGGTTTATGTTCTGCATGTGTAATTGAGCTGAGGTATTCTGTTTATGTAATTCCTATTTGACATTGCCACTTGTTCTCTTTCCTCAGTAGGTCATGTATTGTTATTCTCTTAAATGTATTGGTTTAATATTTGCAGTGTTGCCTTTTGATAGGTAGGGTCTGGTGCTTTGTGAGTCCTGGTAGTGCTGTTAGGATACGGCGGGTTTGCTATGGGTTCTAAATGGGCAGTGTTTGTAGTAGTTCCTAATGTGCCTGGCGGTTGGTACTGGATTATAGTAATGTAGAAATCTTTTAGTCTTTCTTTAACCATATACTCATTAAGAGGCATGTTTACTAAAAGTTAGTGTATGGTAACATTATGGAAATATTTATGCAAATGAGGTACCTTATGCAAATGAGGCCCCGCACCCCCCTTGGGCCGCCCCTGATTTTAGTGTTGTATATTTATAAACATTCTTCTGTGATTTAGGTTTGGTGATATCAATAGTGTTGATGTGGATTAATCTTTGGTTGTTAGTGTTGTTTTGGGCTCTATAATTTGTTTTGTGTGGTGTAGGTGCTTTGAGATCTCCATAATACATGTGTAATATTGGTATAGGTTGGTTCTGCAAGTGGGCAGATAATTGGGCATTTAACTTTAGGGTTAGGCAGGAGAGTAAAGTGTGCCGAAGATGATGCTTACTATTAATTGAGTGTACATCTTTACTGCGATCTGACAAAGTTAATACTGTATGATTGAGTTTTCTATGTAGTTACAGAGCAAAACGACTGTGGGGTTTAGCTTAAGTCAGCATGTTGAATAGGCAATAATGTATCAAATCTTGGCTTTGCTTAAGATATAGTGTATTGTTAGAAGTACAGGCAACAAAGTATCAAAACCTGGCTTTGCCCAGAATACAATGAAAGTTTAGATGTATAGATTAGTATTACATGCTGTGTTCAGTTATAATGAAGAGAGTGGCAGTTTGCCGTATCTTGCTAATAAGAGGAGGTGTAACAGCGGATCCTGGATATTTTTTAAGAGGAATTCATTACTTCTGTTATTGTATCATTAGTACAGCCCAGACATAATGTGCCTTACTTGATTCCAATGGAGCTTTCGATGGATACCTAATTACCACACCAAAGGGCCCTCTGGCGAGGCCCTCAGGCACGGGCGTGCCTGTGCACACTGGATTTTAAAGTCTGCTGGTGGGGTGCAGTCCTTGGCCTGATTGGCCATGCCGGGGTGGAACAGGAGGGGCTTAGCCGCCCGTTCCCCTCTGGTGCTGCCGATCGGGTGGAGGGAGAGAAAGGCCCGGCTCCTGTGCATACTGGATTTTAAAGTCTGCTGGTAGGGTGCAGTTCTTGGCCCGATTGGCTGTGTCGGGGTGGAGTGGCTGGGGCTTAGCCGCCCATTCCCCTTTGGTGCCAAAGGGCCGAGCCAAAGGGCCCTCTGGCAAGGTCCTCAGGTGTGGGCGTGCCGGAACACTGTTTCAATATTTTTATAATTTAAATTTTTATTTGATACTGCACAACTTTTTTACATCACTTTTTTCTCATCATTCACAATCGGTAATATTGCATACATCTGACTGCCATCAACAGTCAAAAATATCTAACATCCATAATTGACATTCACCTTTATATCAATAGTATCTTCTGATTCACATATTCCAACTTTTACCCAAATTACTATTTTTCCTTGCCCAACATAGTATTAATTCCCGTTCTCGTACCTATACATTTTTTACCCATTACTCCCCTCCCCCCTCCACTGAATCCTGTAATATACATGCCCATATTTGATATCTCATTCCCTAGACATTATTA
Organism: Ichthyophis bannanicus; assembly: GCA_033557465.1. NCBI lineage: Eukaryota > Metazoa > Chordata > Amphibia > Gymnophiona > Ichthyophiidae > Ichthyophis > Ichthyophis bannanicus. The sequence continues at coordinate 50,279,417 of CM066036.1, read as the reverse complement.
GACTATGACACCGCCCGCCCCTTAACCTTGAGGGTTAAGGAGGGGTTGCCTTATGATGCCCTTGAGGCAGTTAGTTGTAGTTGTGTTATGCTTCGAGCAGTAAGGCTGGCAAGAGTTATTTACTTACATGAGGTTTATTTTTTCATGTGGCTCATATTGCCATTGTGCAGTTCAAAAGAAGATTACAGACGGTGCAGAAGTTTAAACCAAATAAAACAGGATTAACTGAAACTTTGCCTGACTGGCTTTAAATGCTATATTTCTTCACATTCCTTTCATGTGCTTTTAACATACAGGCTGATAACAGAAAAGACCTTCACTAATGATGCTCAGGTTCTGTCAATCACTAATAGTGCTCTAATTCAGTTTCCCTCCACAAGCTTTCTTGTGTCGGTCAAAGTTACGTCACTGTTATATTACTTCATATACCAGCACAATCCTCTCTCTGCTTAATTGCCTCTATCAATTAAACAGGTAGAACAGTCCATCATCATCTCATCATCAGCAGCAGGGGAAAACACAGAATTATGAACAGAGTTTTCTTCCTTACAGCCAGTAACTGGAACACTGTGGTTAAAACTCTTCTTCTGTTCTAAATAATCCTGGAACTCTTTAAGAAGTGATTCAGCATGAAACTTTTCTTCATTGAGCTGTCTTCCTGTCCCCTCGGTGAATAGGTATTGACTGAGCCTATCTATCTCGGGCTGCTTATCAGGTTTGTTTGCGTTTGGAAAACAAACATGTGCTGGGCTCTCGTTAGCTCCCCACCTTTCCCTACACGTGGGTGCTGTACATTCAAACTTAGCAGTGCTAGGAGAATATTTAAAAGCATGTATATCAGCCCTGTCCTGGCTAGGTGACTCAGCTAGTTTAAAAGAATAATTATTGTCATTCAAAGCTTCTCTTTTCTGACCCCAGCTGCCACCATCTTGACTGGCTTTGCTTTTAAAAGCAGAACATAGACTTTCTGGCTTTAGAGCATAAACTCCTCTTTCTCTGGGTACCTTATACAGGATCTTCTCCCTGGGAGGATTCTTTATCCTTCTGCCTTTGTTCCCCAGCTCTGCCTGGTCCTGTAGCCTTGGGTTTCTCAGCGTTCTAAAGGAGCTCTGCCTCCAGCAGTTTCCTTCCTCATCTGAATGCTGCTCCAAGCTATCTTCCAGCTGCAGACTGTTAGGGAAATTATCACAGCAAGGAAACCTCCGTTGCTCTCTTGGCTTCTCTCTCTGGATCTCTCCTTGGATCTCTGTCTCCCCGTGGATCTGCATCTGCATCTGCTTCTCTCTTTCACTTCCTGGTTCCTGTGTATTTAACCAGGTGCTTCTAGCCTGCACTGCCCGCCTCCCCTTGGGGCATGCCCAATCACAAACCTTCCTACTCTCCTCCCTCGAGGTGAGCTGTTTTGCCTGATTGAAACTGTGTTTTTTTCTTTCTGCAGAGAAATCCCTGCTTTCTCCTGCAGTACCGGCTTCTACCACCGGCTGCTCACTTGTATCCATCTGTTCCTGAGGAGCTACTGTGTCACAAGACTCATCCCATTAATTCATTTCCTGCTTCTGCAACTATTCCCTATATCTTTCCCATCTTCTTTGGAAGACCTCTATCCTGTGTGTTTTATGTGCAGTAATTTCGCTCATTCTGTAGATGTATGCCAGTTGCTTAAAATTCTATCAGGGGCTGGTTCTCACACTGATCTCCACCCCTTCGCAATTTCCATCCATACTCCAATTGTTAACATCTTCAACATATACACCAGTTCACTCTTCATATCTCCCCCCCCCCATTCATTCAATAACACTCCTGCAGGCGTAATAGTCATGGCTTAATGGGAGACGGCCAACATGGCTTTAGACAAGGAAGATCTTGTCTTACTAATCTGTTGTGTTTTTTTGAAGGTGTGAATAAACAGGTAGACAAAGGTGAGTTGGTTGATTTAGTGTATCTGGACTTTCCGAAAGCCTTTGACAAGGTCCCTCATGAGAGACTTTTGGCAAAATTAAAAAGTCATGGAATAGGAGGCAGTGTGTACTTTTGTGGATCAGGAGCTGGTTAAAAGATAGAAAGCAGAGGGTAGGGCTAAATGACCAATTTTCCCAATGGAGAAGGGTGAATAATGGAGTACCCCAGGGATCTGTGCTGGGTCCGCTGCTTTTTGACATATTCATAAGTGACGTGGAAAAGAGAATAACGAGTGAGGTTATCAAATTTGCAGATGACACAAAACTATTTAAAGTTGTTAAAACCCATGAGGATTGTGGAAAATTGCAAGAGGATCTTGATAAATTGGAAGACTGGGCATCCAAATGGCAGATGAAATTTAATGTGGACAAGTGCAAAGTTATGAACCTAGGAAAGAACAATCCAAACTATGGTTACACAATGCAAGGTTCCACATTAGGAACCACCACCCAGGAAAAAGATTTAGGTGTCATCGTGGATAACATATTAAAACCCTCTGCCCAGTGTGCAGCGGTGGCCAAGAGAGCAAATAGAATGCTAGGTATCATAAGGAAAGGAATGGAAAATAAAAGAAAGGATATTATAATGCCTCTGTATCGTTCCATGGTGCGACCACACCTTGAGTATTGTGTGCAATTCTGGTCGCTGTATCTCAAAAAGATATAGCGTTAGAACAGGTAAAGAGAAGAGCCACCAAAATGGTAAAGGGGATGGAAGGATACCCCTTTGAAGAGAGGCTAAAAAGGTTAGGGCACTTCAACCTGGAAAAGAGATGGCTGAGGGGAGAGATGATAGAGGTCTATAAATTAATGAATGGAGTGGAACAGGTAAACGTAGATCGATTGTTTATGTCATCAGAATATAGAAAGACTAGGGGATGTGCAATGATGCTATAGGGTAAATATTTTAAGACTAATAAGAGAAAATATTTTTTCACTCAACATGTAATCAAACTCTGGAATTTGTTACCGAAGGATGTAGTAAAAGCTGTTAGTGTAGCTGGTTTTAAAAAAGGTTTGGACAAGTTCCTAGAGGAAAGGTCCATAATCCATTATTAAAAGGGACCCGGAATATCACTGCTTGACCCAATACAAGCATTGTGGAATCTGTGTCTTTGGGGGAAACTGCTAGGTACTTATGACCTAGATTGGCCACTGTTGGAAACAGGATACTGGGCCTGATGGACCTTGGTCTGACCCAGTATGGCATATCTTATGTTCTTAATAGGGTCTACCCAGCCCACTATGTCTCAAGCCAAACCAGTCAACCATTGCTATGTACTCTTTAGAACTAGGCATGCCCACCACATATGCATTTAATCTCCTCTTTCTCCACATCCTCTCCAGCACTCCGAGTTCTTGTATTTCCCCATTCTACTCATGCGCACTGGTGTTAAGTACATTTGATACAACATCTTATAAATGTGCTTTCTGAACACACTACTAAAACGCTTATCCACTCCTTAATCACCTCCCGTCTTGACTACTGTAACCTACTCCTTGCTGGTCTCCCTTTGAATCATCTCTCTCCCCTTCAATCTGTTCAACCCTCTGCTGCACGGCTAATCTTCCACCAGCCTCGTCATGCCCATGTTACTTCTCTTATCAAGTCACTTCACTGGCTCCCTATCCGTTTCCGCATCCAGTTCAAACTTCTCCTGCTGACCTATAAATGCATTCAATCTGCAGCTCCTCAGTACCTTTCTTCTCTTATCTCTCCTTACAACCCCCCTCGGGAACTCCGCTCTTCTAGCCAACTGCTTCTATCTCCAGACTTCACTCCTTTCACCTTGCTGCACCTTACGCCTGGAACAAACTACCTCTGTCTGTACACCAGGCACTTTCTCTAACCCTCTTCAAATCCAGGTTGAAAGCTCACCTCTTCGCTTCTGCTTTTGGATCTTGACTCATCTGATCTCCTTTTCCTTCCCCTTGTTTTACCCCGGCTTACACCTTCTGTGTTTTGTCTTGACTAGATTGTAAGCTCTGATGAGCAGGGATTGTCTCTTACATGTCTGTGCAGCGCTGCGTATGACTGGTAGCGCTATACAAATGCTCAGTAATAGTAGTAGTAGTAGTGCTCTTGGATTGCCATTGAGACCACTGGGATTTTTACCCCTTCATATATTTTTCCCATCTCTGATAGTCCCAATAACCTCCCAAGTCTTCCTCCCATGCCTGCATATGTGTTCCATGGTCCATTGGGCCACTTAGTGCTTTATGCAATCTAGAGATCGAACCTCTAGAGACATCTCCCGTCCGAAACATCTTTTCAAATTGCATCTCCTTATTATCCAAGCAAGCCTTTATTTGTTCCCCCCCCCCTCTCAATTGGCCCGCAGCTGTTAATACCTGTCCCATATATTGTAGCCCCTTCTCATACCATTTTTGAAATATCTCAGAGGCTCCTCGTATCTTGAAGCCCTCACATTGTACAATCCGTTGTGCTCTTATGTCTCCCCCCAATTGTGTCAATACCTTATGTTTCTTATCCCATATTCCGAGTGTACATGCTATGTATGGGTTTTTCTCCTGGCCCCTTCCTCTCACCCCCCTTCCTTGCCACTTTACGTCAGTGAGGCAGTTTGGTCTTACCGCCTCCTGTTCTAGTTTACTCCACTGGGGCCCATTTTTCTCTAGCCTCCATCCTATTAGCGCTCTCAACTTCGCCACCTCATAGTACCTTACTACATCAGGCACTGCTAGGTCTCCTTCCTTTTTCTCCCTATACAGTATCTTCCTTTGTACCCTTGGAGGTCTGCGTCTCCAAATAAAGGAGAAAATTCTTCTCTGCACCACGTTTAACATTGTAGTGGGAATTTCTATGGGCAAAGTCATAAATAGAAACAGCAATCGAGGTAGAATATTCATCTTCACTATGGCAATTCTTCCCATCCATGAAAAAATAGGTTTATCCCATCGCATTAAATCCGTCCACTTTTTTTATTGATGGGTCATAACTCAACTTATACAGCTCAGACCCCTCTACACTAATCTGGATACCCAGATATCTCACACTTCTATTAGCCCACTTAAACGGGAAAGTGGTTCGCACCTTAGCTTCTTCCTGTGGGTCCAAATGAATTTTTAAAACTTCTGTTTTCTCAATATTCATTTTCTAACCAGATACCTTACTGTATTTCTGTATTTCTTGTACTAATGCGGGTATAGATTTCATGGGCTGCCCTAACGTATACATAACATCATCCGCAAATAATGAGATTTTGTATTCTTTTCCCATCTTTATACCATTCTGTCTAACACTTTCAGCTAGTGGTTCTATCACCATTGCAAACAGCAAAGGGAAGATGGGGCAGCCTTGTCTTGTACCTCTTCCCAATATAAATAATTCTGAATATACTTCATTTACTCTTATACACGCCTTAGATTCTCTATACAGAGCTTCTATCCATTTCTGGAAGTTATCCCCTAGCCCCATTTTCCGCATAACAGCAAACATAAAAGCCCATTCTACTCTATCAAATGCTTTTTAAGCATCAACAGACATCATTATAGATGATGTCTGATCTTTATTCACCTGCCATATTAAGTTTAACAACTTGCGTACATTATCACCAGCTTATCTACCCGGAATAAAGCCTGCTTGATCCTCCTGTATCAATGGCTAAATAAATTGTGGGATGGATTTCTGCAACTGGGATGCTAGTATTTTGGCTAATATCTTTGCATCCAAATTGATGAGAGATATGGGCCTATATGATTCACACTTCCCATGATCCTTTCCAGGTTTGGGTATTACTATTACACCCGCTGCCTCCATGGAGCTTGGTAACTTTTCTCCTTTTAATACTTCATTAAAGACATCTGTCAATATTGGACTTACTTCCTCACTGAATTTTTTATAGAACCTAACTATAAAGCCATCCAAACCTGGAGCCTTACCTTCTTTCAAGCTCTTTATAGCCTATACTACTTTGCTTCCTTTAATCTCTCTATTCATCCACTGCTGTTGCTCTGTGTCTAATTGCTTCAGGGTAATCTCTGCCATATATCATTCCTGTTCGGTAATCCAGTTTAGTCCTCCACAATCGGGTAGTGCCCCTCCTCCTGCAGCCGGGAGACTGGACCAATCAAATCTTCTGTAGTATATATGCAGACGGAGCTCCCAGAAGCCCCCAGTGTGTCCAGTCTCCTTGCAGCTGGAGGACTTCTGTGCCCTTCTGGGCACGCTAAGTGACACTTGGAGGAGCAACACTAGTTAGTTAGTTCTTTTGGGGTTTTATTTCTGGTCTTTTATTTACCATTTCTTTGCTAGGTAGCTGTGTCTTTAAAAAAGAAAAAAAGTAAAGAGCATTGCCACAGGGGACATCCTGGAGGAAGCCAGCCCTGCTTGGGTCCCTGCCTTCCTGCCTGGGAATCTCTGAAGCCTGGGTTGAGCTCTCCCCAAGGCTGTACGGGGAAGAGCCATACCTGCTACAGCATTGCCTGTCACTTGGAGAAGTTGGCTGTGTTCCTTGCTGTTCCCTGAGCTGGTAGGAATTTTCCTTGCTTTAACCTTTCGGCTCTCTGTTGTTTGCATGGTCAGAGGCTCTGTCGGCTCCCCTGGCTTCCTAATTGCACTTTTTCCTGATTTTTTTCGCTAGCCCTGTATTAGAGGGTCGTTTTCTTTATTTTCCATATTATTTGGTTACCTTTGTATTTTCGCGCCGTTTTTTACCGCGGGTGAAAAAGTGCGGCGGCCATTTTGAATTTCTAAAGTGTGCTTTTTAAGGGCACTTTTTAACACTTGTGCACGGGTTCCCCTGGCGTTTTTGGGGTTTCTTTTGCTGGCAATTTTGCTCAGGGCACCCCTAGGATTCTGGGGAGTGTTTTGTTTTCTGTAAAAAAAAAAAAAAAAAAAAAGTTTTAAATTTAAAGCTGTACTGTTTTGAATAAGGTTAGTCCCTTTGGTGTGGGCTTCCCTGTTCCTGTTTCCTTCTTTTCCCCTGGGAGCAGGTTGCCTTGGCATGGCTGCCAAACCTCACTGTGTGATTTGTGGGTCCCGCAGAGGTGCCATGACTGACTCTGGCATCTGCAAGAGCTGTGCTGCAGTTTCTTCAGACCTGGAGCGTCCTATTGCAGTTAAGGAACAGCAGGTGCCCAGGGAACCTTCTCTTTCGGGGGACAGTGTCCCTTCACCGAGCGTCCTTCCTTCTGGATCGGGCTCGCCGTCTAATGCGTCGGTCCCTGAGCTCCGGCAGGCGGCTATAGTAGCGTCGCCTATGGACTTTTCCCCAGCTTTCGTTCTTCTCATGCATCAGGCCTTCCGCTTAAGCCGGTCCGGTCAGTTGCCGGAGGCTTGGCCCGCCTCTCTCCCCCCAGGATCCGCAGGGGGGGTTCAGCGGTCTGCCCAACCCGCTGTCAAGCGGCCCAGGTTGGTGGACCAGGATCAGGACACCCTTTGTCTTCCGGATTCCGAAGCGGAGGGGGATCCTGAGACTGAGGCGGAGGAGTTGGAAGACGGGGAGATTCCGGAGCCGGAAGATCAGGCTCGAATCCTTCGGGTGTTTCGAAAGGACGAGCTGGTCCCTTTGGTCACGGAGTCTCTTCGAGTGCTTAACCTCTCTACGGTACGGCCGCTGGAGGAGGTGGGTCTCGAGGATCCTCTCCTTCAGGCGGTCAGGGATGCCCAGGTAGTTTTTCCTGTGCACCGCGTGGTTGAGCAGATGATCCATGCGGAGTGGGAGCAACCGGAACCCGGTTTGAAAGGGATTCGAACCATGAATCGTCTTTACCCCCTTGCCGACAAGGACAGGGACTTGTTTAAGTCTCCACGGGTGGATGCTGCCATTTCGGCAGTGTCCAAGAAAACCACCATCCCGGTTGAAAGGGCTGCGGCCCTGAAGGATGTTCCAGACAAAAAGGTGGATAATTTGTTGAAGCAAGCTTTCGGGTCCAACGCCTTGTCTTTGCAAGCCTCTGTATGTGGGGCGTGGGTAGCTCGGGCTTGTTTGCGGGGTCACAGCACCTGCGCTCGGGGTCCGGTATGGACCAACAAGGTCTGTGGACGTTACCCGCGTGGAGTCGGGATCAGCCTACTTGGCGGATCTGTTTTATGATTTATTCCGCTCCCTAGCTAATAGTATGGTCTCCATGGTAGCGGCACGCCGGTCCATCTGGTTGCGCAACTGGGCGGCCGACGGTTCTTCCAAGTCTCGTCTCAGTAAACTGCCCTTTGAGGGCAGATGGTTATTTGGTGAGGCTCTGGATAAGTTGGTGAAGGATCGGTGAGTCTAAGGGTGGGCGGCTCCCGGAGGATAAGCCTAAGCTTAATAGGTCGTCCACCTCGGCGCGCGGCCAGTTTCGGGATGTTCGCATGTTTCGTTCTTCCCGACTGTGGACATCGCAGCGCGGTCGTTTTGGAACCCGTCATTATGGGTTTCGTGGCTTCAGAGGAGCGGGAAGAGGCTTCTCCGGAGCCGCCTCTTCCTCGGCCTCTTCCTTTAATCGCAAGCCGCAATGAGACGAGGCGGGCTCTAGAGGGAGGCCCGGTCTTCGGGGGTCGTTTGCGCGACTTTCTTCCTTCTTGGACCCAAATTCTGTCAGCTCGGTGGGTGCTGCAGATTATAGAAGAAGGTTATGCCCTGGAGTTTGCGCACCCACTTCCGGATTCGTTTGTTCTGTCTCCCAGCAAGGGAGCTCAAAGGACGTGGGACATCCGCGTGACCCTGGATCGGCTACTCTCACTGGGGGCCGTGGGTCCGGTCCCGCCTTTGGAAAGAGGCGCAGGTCGCTACTCCATCTATTTTGTGGTTCCCAAAAAGGGCGGTTCTCTTCGTCCGATATTGGATCTCAAAGGCGTGAATTGCGCTCTCAGGGTGCCGCACTTCCGTATGGAGACCCTGCGGTCAGTCATCGTAGCGGTGCATCAGGGGGAATTTTTGACGTCCCTCGATCTTACCGAGACCTATTTACACATTCCCATCTGGCCCTCCCATCAACGGTTTCTCCGATTCGCGCTTCCGTGGGGCCACTTCCAATTCCGGGCCATGCCGTTCGGACTCGCCACGGCCCTCCGCACCTTCACAAAGGTGATGGTTGTTGTCGCGGCGGCCTTGCGCAAGGAGGGCATCCTCATCCGTATCTCGACGACTGGTTGATTCGAGCAAGTCCAGTCGGGAGTGTGTGCAAGTCCCGAGCAGGCTGGTGGATCTCCTGCGGTCCCTCGGATGGGTGGTGAACGAATGCAGGAGTTGTCTGTCTCAGACACTGGATCTCGAGTATCTGGGAGTTCGCTTCAACACAGCACGGGGTTTGGTGTGACTTCCGGAGCGCCGCCTGCTGGCATTGCGGGCTCTTGTCCGACTATTCCGGGGGATGCCAGCTCCGTCGGCATGGTGGTACCTGCGGTTCCTCGGAACGATGGCAGCGACATTGGAGGTGGTGCCTTGGGCACGCTTCCACAGGCGTCCGCTGCAGAGTGCTCTTCTACGCCGTTGGTCCAACCAGTTCGACTCGTTGAACAAGAGATTGCCTTGCCCAAAGGCGGTTCGCCGATCCCTCCGGTGGTGGCTCTCCGCCGAGATCCTGACGCGGGGAATTCCCTTGGAGCCTCCACTTTGGGTTCCGTTCACAACGGATGCGAGCTTAACCGGCTGGGGGGCTCACTGCGAGACCCACTTTGCTCAAGTGGAATGGTCTCCCCGGGAGGCCTCTGGGTCGATCAACCGTCTCGAATTGCAGGCAGTACGGCTAGCCCTGGTGGCCCCGGAGACCCTGGTTCTCGGCCAACCGGTGCGAGTCCTGTCGGACCATGCATCCACCGTAGCTTACATCAATCGCCAAGGGGGTACCGGCAGCGTGACCCTGGAGGCAGAAGCAGCGGCCTTGTTCATTTGGGTGCAAACTCGCCTTCCGGCGATCTCGGCGGCACACATTGCAGGCACAGACAATGTCCAGGCCGATTTTCTCAGCAGAGTGCGGGTGGACCCCGGAGAGTGGGAGCTAAACCCACAGGTTTACGCGTAAATCGTCCGGTGGTGGAGTCCACCCATCATGGATAGCTGGGCGACCTTTCAATCAGCCAAGACAGGGCGCTTCTTCAGCAGACGAAGGGAGCGCATGTCCGAGGGGCTCGACGCTCTCATTCAGCCGTGGCCAACGTCCGGTCTTCTTTATGTCTTCCTCCGTGGGCTCTGATCGGCCGGGTCGTGCAACGTATCGAGAGCCTTCGGGGTCGAGTGTTACTGGTGGCCCCGGATTGGCCCCGGAGGCCCTGGTATGCCGATCTGGTCCGGCTGCGCGGCGGCGTTCCTTGGCTCCTGCCCGCGCTGACGGATCTTCTTCTTCAGGGTCCCTTGCGGATGCCCCAAGTGGAGCGATTCTCGCTTACGGTTTGGCCATTGAGAGGTCTCGGCTGAAAAAGGAGGGCTTCTCCCCCGCGGGGATTTCTACCCTTCTGCGGGCGAGGAAAACGTCCATTTCTCTTACTTACGTTCGGATTTGGAGGATCTTTGAAGTCTGGTGCTCCTGGCGGGGAGTCCGGGCGGCGAAGGTTTCCATGCCCGTCGTTTTAAGTTTTCTTCAGGATGGTTTCGATAAGGGCCTTGCGGCTAGTTCCCTGAAAGTACAGTTGGCGGCTATCTCGTGTTGTCGAGGCAAAGTTTTAGGTCGTCTTCTCGGGGCTCTTCCGGATGTACGTCGTTTTTCTTACGGCTGTTTTTCATTTGCGGCCCTCCCGCAGAGTTTTCGTGCCTCCTTGGGACTTGAATTTAGTACTGAGGGCCCTGGTTCGTGAACCTTTTGAGCTCCTGCGTAGGGCGTCCCTGACAGATCTCACGCTGAAGGCGGTTTTTCTTGTAGCCATCTGTTCGGCACGGCGCATTTCGGATCTGCATGCGTTGTCCTGCCGAGAACATTTCTTGTCTTTTTTCCGCGGATCGGATCGTTCTCCGTCCGGTTCCTTCCGTTCTGCCAAAGGTAGTGTCTCCCTTTCACATGAGTCAGGCAGTGTTTCTTCCAGTGCTTTCTTCGCAATCTGTCGGGTCAACGGACAAAGGTCTTCTCCGGCTCGATGTGGGTCGCACGCTCCGTCGTTATTTAACGGTTACCGAGTCCTTTCGGAAATCTGACCGGCTTTTCGTGCTCTTCGGGGGTGCGCGTCAGAAGAAGCAACGGCTAAAGCTTCCATGGCTAGATGGCTCAAGGAGGCGATCGCGTCCGCGTATCTGTTGCAGCAGCGGTCTATTCCGGAGGGACTGCGGGCTCGTTCCACTAGGGCTCGGGCGACCTCTTGGGCGGAGTATAGCCTGGTTCCGCCGGCAGATATCTGTAGGGCGGCCACTCGGTCGTCTCTGCATGCTTTCAGTAGACACTATCGCTTAGATGTGTCAGCGGCTCGGGATTCCTGTTTTGGTTCGGCGGTTCTGCGCGCCGGATGGCAAGGTCCCGCCCGGTCTTAACTGCTGTTACATCCCGATTGTGGAGGACTAAACTGGATTACCGAACAGGAAATGGAAATTACACTAACCTGGTAATTGTAGTTCCTGGAGGGTCCAGTTTAGTCCTCCTTCCCTCCCGACTATCTGATATGATAATGCGATGCGCCTTCCGAACGGTTGCTCATAAGACGGTTCCTCTTGCCGTTCAGTCCCTTTTTTGCAGCCGCGTTTTTGGCTATGGCTCTTCCTTTTCTCAGGTGTTCAGTCAGCTCCTGAGATTTCTGGTGGGGAGCGGTGTTTTGATTTCTGGGGCGTCGGTACCGGCGCAATGCAGTGTTCTAACTTCCTTGTTTGGGGAGGGGGTTGGATATTTCTTGGGGGGAACAAATTGTTCTTTAATTATGTCATTTTGTATATTAATCTAATGTGTTGCTTCGTTAAGTATGCTTTGTTACTAGTACACTGGGGGCTTCTGGGAGCTCCGTCTGCATATATACTACAGAAGATTTGATTGGTCCAGTCTCCCGGCTGCAGGAGGAGGGGCACTACCCGATTGTGGAGGACTAAACTGGACCCTCCAGGAACTACAATTACCAGGTTAGTGTAATTTCCATTTCTATGTCCTCTCCCTCCCCTTGTTGTTCCAATTTATAAAGCTTATGATAATATTCCTGAAATACTTGTTGTATTTGTTCATTAATATTAACCTATCTGCCCTGCTCATCTTTTAGTTGTATTATCTGCTGTTGCATTCTTCTTTCCCTAAGTTTCTGCGCCAGGTATCTGCCTGGCTTATTTCCCTGCACATAGAATTCATATCTGAGCTGATTTAGCTTGAATGCCTCTGCCTCATTATTTAATCTACCTAATTCTTCCCTTAAGTTTCTAATACACTGCAGTCTCCTCCTTCCACCTTTCCATTTGTGCATTGTCTCTTCTTGCCTCAACTGGGATATTAGCTCACGCTCCTTTTGTTCTTTTTGCCTCTTCCGCCTAGCTGCCATTGCTATACAGTGCCCCCTTACCTCCCCCCCCTCCCCGCTTTCAGCCCATCCCACACCACTGCTGGTCCCACCTCTCCACCGCTATTATGCTGCATATATTCATTTATAATATTTTTAATACGACATAGCCCCTCTTCCTCTTCTATGAGGGATTCATTCAACCTCCAGAAATGCAGGCCTCCCCACTTTATTTATATATTCAATCAAACCTCCACTGGTGCGTGATCTGTCCAGCTAATAGGTCCTACCTGTTCTACTATCCTTCCATCAACCTATACCATATCTAATCTGCTGTAGGTTTTGTGTGGATGTGAGTAGCGTGTATATTCTGAGACTAGTACGACGCCTCAAGCCCCTCCTCACTCAGGAACACTTCCGCACAGTTTGTCAAGCACTAATAACCCCAAACCTAGACTTCTGCAACCCAATCTATCTAGGTCTAACGAAACAGACACTAAGACCATTGCAACTGGCACAAAACACTGCAGCACGCATAATTGCTGGCACCACAAGACAAGAACACATCACACCCACCCTAAAAGAGCTCCACTGGCTGCCTTTTGGTGCCCGCATTAGATACAAGACAATCATAAACATTTTCAAAATCAAACATCAATCATCAGCTTTCAGCCTACACCCACTCATACAACCAGACAACAGCACAAGACCGAGAAGAAGAGGCACATCCAACCGTGTCAACACACCTGAAGATATCAACAGGGTACGCAAGGACACCGAAAAACGAGCCTTATCAAAGGCGGCACCAACAATCTGGAACACCCTCCCCGACGAATTGCGTTCAACAACAGACCTTAAGGAGTTCAGGAAGCTACTGAAGACAACCCTCTTCATAGAACACTACGGTGACATTACTTAAACCATGCAACAGATACCTCAATTCCCCCCACATGTCACTATAATTGTAATTAAGCAAGGAACTGATACCCATAGCATTGTAAATAGCGCATGCTGTAAATAGCACCACAAGAATCAACGTCCAGACACACTCACACGCATACACTACTCACTGCATGTACACACTATACCCTGTATCTTATTGATTGTTTGCTGTTCAGACCACCTCGATTGCAGGATAAGGTGGTATAGAAATATGTTTAAATAAATAAATAAATATTCTCTCTTATTGCCATGCACATCTACTGTGCCCAGTTTATATAGTAATTTATTTAGCTGTATTTATATCCCGCTTTTCACCGGGTCAAAGCGGCGTTACATTAAGGGGTGGGGGAATCAAGGATACGGGTGGGGCCATCACCGAGGAGGCAACATTGATGATTTCGACATAGGACAGACTTTGGACGTGGGACAGACTTTGGACATGGACAGGTTAGTATAGCTTTGAATCAGTGGTTCATGGTGGGCGAGATCAGGGGTATGTGCGCTTTTCGGTGGGAGTTGTGTTGAAGTATTCCTGGAAAAGGATGGTTTTTAGCTGTTTTCTGAAAGATAGTAGATCGGCATTGTTTCTGAGACAGCTCGGTAGAGAGTTCCATAAGGATGGAGCATAAAGTTCAAAGGCTCGATTGCATTTCCGTTGCGAGCATTTGGTTCTTTTGTGGGGGACGGTGAGGGAATTGCTGGAGGCTTGTCTGGTGGTTCTGCCGTGGGCTGGACGAGACAGAAGGGTGCGAAGCTGGGTGTTCTGTGTTTGATGGATGGCTTTGTGGGTGAGTAGGATGGCTTTGTATTTAGTCCTTGCTTCGAGGGGAAGTATGTTTAGGTCTTTCAGAATAGGGGTGATGTGGTCGGTTTTCTTTGCTCTTTGGATGATTCTTGCTGTAGTGTTCAATGCTGTTCTGAGGGGGTTGGTCTGTGTGGCTGGAAGTCCATGGTAGATTATGTTGCAGTAGTCCAGATGTGGGAGTGTCGTGGCTTGCATTACTGTTCGGAAGTCTTGATGTTCAAGAAGGGGTCTGAGTCGTTGCACTGTTCTGGCCTTGTGGAATACAGTTCCGGAGGTTTTAGTGATTTGTTGCTTTAAGGTGAGGGCTTGGTCAATAATAATGCCCAGGTATCTTATTTGTGGTTGTATTTGAATGCTTGTGGTTCCTATGTTGAGGTGCGTGGGTGGTGTGAAGTCTGGGTCTTTTGTCGCTATGAGGTCTTCAGTTTTCTTTATGTTGATGGATAGGTTGTTTGCTTGTAACCAGTCGGATACCACGGAGAAGCATGCTGATAGATGGGTGTTTGTTGGGTTTGTGGTTGTATTGGGGGCGTAGAGCATGATATCGTCAGCATATATGTGGAAGCTGACGTTGTGAGTGCGTATGACTGAGCAGAGTGGTTGAAGGTAGATGTTGAAGAGCATGACTGACAGTGTGGATCCTTGGGGTACTCCTTGGTGTTGCTGGAATGGGGGGGAGGTCAAGGTGCTGGTACGGATTAGTAATTTCCCTAGCTTCTTAGCCACACCCTTAGTGCTTTGCCTATTACCCTCTGTGGTATCTATTCTGGGGTTTAGGGTAGCATTAAAATCTCCCCCTAATATCACTGGGTTTTGTATATGCGCTTCCACCACTTCATATAGTTTCACATAGAAACCCCCTTGCTGTGTATTCGGTGCATATACACTTCCTACCACTATGGGCCTACCTGCTATTTTACCCTTCCACAGAATGAAGCCCCTCCCCCCCTCATGTTCCTTATAACCTGTTCTTTCAGGATCAGTCCTTTCGCAAAAAGTAATCCAAACCCCTCCCCCCCTCGTCTTAGGTGATTCCCGATTATGTGCCAGATATACTTTATCATAACCTTTACTTACCAACCACCTTTCTTGGGTGTTTTTTATGAAAAGTCATTTTTATTGTCATTATTCAAAACATTACACATCTACAGAGTAACAGAAAAGTAATAGATCTTCCAACTGCGCTATACATCCGTTCTTCTAACAGACTCATAAACCTACCCAACAAGCCTTACTTCTATCCCTCCCATCCCACTGATCCCCCCCCTCCCCTCAAGTCTCTTGCAACCCAGAACACCCATCAAATTACCCTGTACACACCTCCTGCATCCATTGGCTTCTGAAAAACATTAACATATTCATCAAACATCCAAACAGTGGAACAGCAGAACATCACAAGTACATCTTCTTATCAATACAGCATGTATAACATTGTTTATAACTCTGAGGCCCTCCAAATCAAACTCCCACTGCCAACCCCCCCCCCCAATTCCCCCACCCCCAACCCTCTCCCCAAATCCCCCTCCCTGCTTACTTCCCCCCTCCCTACCCTTCCTTCCTCCCTCCCCCCTCCCCCGGATCCCTCCAAGATCTAGGGATATTCAAGATGCCTTTCCCTATCGGTACAGATTCCACTACGGTCCCACTAATGGTTACTCCCATATGTATGTCACTCCCCCACCCTGTCTCCCCCCGGCCTACCTTGCCCATCAATCCAGGCCAATCAAAGTAGAAGCTTCTTGAGACTATAAACTATTTGCTAATCCCCAAACCCATTTGCCCCTTTCCACTGCCTCCCCCCCTAGAATCCTCGCTGTACGATCCTCCATCTCTCTCAAATCCATCATTGCTCGCTCCCATTCTCCTACTCCCGGAGCCTTGTCCTCCAGCCAATGTCTCAATATACACTTCTTTGCCACCAAAAACCCTTTCTCACAGAGTTTACGCTCCCCAATTGCTATAGGCGCCGCTCCCTCATAGAGTCCCAAGAGTCCCCACTGAGGGGAGATCCGCATCAGCCGACCAACCCAGCTGCTTAGTTTAATTTCCACCTCCTTCCAGAATTTTTCAATGTGTGTACAATGCCAGAAACGGTGAGCTAGAGAACCAACTTCGATCTCGCACAGAGTACACTTATCTGTCTCGGCTAGGCCTACCTTCGCCGCCCAAACATTATGTCCGTATGCTCTCCACAGGAACTTGTATTGCACTTCCTGTATCTGTACCGACTCTGAGAGCCTCCTAATTGCCGCAAAAGCTTTTTCCAACCGCTCTGCGTTCACTATTGGCATGTTATCCCTCTGCCACCTCTCTGCCAAGCCTTCCAATGCCCTTTGCTCTTCTCCAGATCTACCCCCAGGGAGCAGCTCCCTTCGCAGCAATTTTACAGTGATTTTCCCCTCCAAGGCACGAAAGAGATCCATCATGCCTCTTTTCTTCAGCAGTAGGCTGGTTTAGTTTTACAAGTCTCGTACATAGTGTCTAGCTTGCAGGTAGAAATAGAAATCGTGCTGCCTCAACTAATACCTAACCCATAGCGAAGTGAAGGACTCTATCTCCTCCTCCCCTATGATTTTCAAATGCCCTATGTACTGTATGCCTTTCAGGGCCCACTCTCCCGCCACTCGCCCCTCAATCCCCGGGCCAAAATCTATGTTACCCGTCAGCGGGATGCAATCTGTCCACCTCCATAGTACCCCCCTGTGCTGACAGAGAATTTTTCATGCCTGCCGTACTCCTCGCAGACACCTAGACTCTCGCCACTCTGTCGACAATTCTCTCTGTATACAGTGCAACATCTTGACTCTATGGTGTTTGCCAGACATATCAGCTAGTAAGTCCAGCGGCATAATTTCCCCCGTGTCTTCTATCATATCTCTTAAGGCTCTAGTTAAGTACAGCAAATTATAGGCCCACAAAGAAGCCAAGCCCGCACCCCCTATCTCTACCGGTTTCAACAATGTGGCAAAGGCAATGCGGGGCCTGCGCCCCCTCCACAGAAATTTGGTTAGGTGTCTCTGTAGCTCCTGCAAATCCCTCCTCAATACCCACACTGGGATATGCCGGAATACATACAGCCACCGGGGGACTTCTATCATATTGAAAAGTGCTATGCGTCCCTTCAACGAGAGAGGCAATTCCCGCCACTTTTTTAACCTCTTTATTGAGCTTACCATCATAGGCTTGATGTTAACTTGGTATAAATGTGTCGTTGAGGCTGGGATTTGAATGCCCAAATACCGAAGCTGACCTCTGCCCAAACCAATGAGATGTCACCCCTCCACTGACTCCTCACCTTCCCCCCGACATCTAACGCCAGAGACTTAGTGTTATTTATCTTTAACCCCAATCTGTTGCAGGGCGCCCTTGAGCAAGCGTTGGGGGTTCGTTAAGCACAACATCATATCATCCGCAAACGCGCTGACCCGTATTCCTCCATTCCTCCATTGAATGCCTTGTATTTCCTCTGATTGCAACAAGGCTAACAGCAACGGTTCAAGCTGTAACACAAACAGCAAGGGCGAGAGTGGGCATCCCTGCCTAGTTCCTCTCTTTAGCACGAAGGATTCTGACTTATCCCCTCCTACTGCAATGTATGCTAGAGGTTCTGTATACAAGGCTCTGACCCATCCGGTAAATGCTCCCTCAAGTCCAAATCTATGCATTACTTCAAACATATAGTCCCATGAGACCCTGTCAAAAGCCTTCTCAGTGTCGAGACTAGCTAGGAGCAGAGGTTGTCCCGCCTGTGCACTCCTCTCCATTCCCGGTAGTATGCTATTTATATTCTTAGACGCTTCTCTGCCTCTCACAAACCCTGCTTGGTGCCGGCCCACTAAATTCGGTAGCAGAGCTTGCAGCCTCTCCGCCATCACCGAGGCTAAGATTTTCATATCGTAATTTATCAAGGAGATTGGCCGATAGGCAGCCGGGTCCGTCGGGTTTTTGCCCTCCTTATATACGAGCGATATGGAAGCAGTCCGCATATCCCTGGGAAAGCCCCCAATTTCCAAGACCTCAGCATACAGAGCCGCTAGGGTCGGAGTTACTTGAGCTTCCAGCATTTTGTAGAACTCAGATCCATACCCATCGGGTCCCGGTGTCTTATGAGGCTTCCCTGACCTGATGACTTTCTGAATCTCTCCCCCTCCGATAGGTTTATTTAAGTCTAATAAGTCTTGCTGAGAAACCTGAGGCAACTGAGAAACCTCGAACCCCCCACCTAACT
The DNA here is from genome assembly GCA_033557465.1 of Ichthyophis bannanicus. Taxonomy (NCBI): domain Eukaryota; kingdom Metazoa; phylum Chordata; class Amphibia; order Gymnophiona; family Ichthyophiidae; genus Ichthyophis; species Ichthyophis bannanicus. The sequence goes on along the minus strand of CM066036.1, from coordinate 50,261,142 downwards.
CCACCCACTGAACATCCCCCCACCGATAATGGTTAACCAGCTCTCCCCTCTCCCCATTCTGACCCATGTGTACTAGTATTCGTACAGACCCCTTACATACCTTCCGTGATTAATCGTTACTGTAACATGTACATAATCTATATATAGTTTCCCTCAGTTTCTTCCAAGTTTTTGAATATCCTGTTCTATGTAAGCTCAATGTACTATTTCATTGTAGTAAAGTTGTTCCTACTGTAAACCGCACTGATTATAATAGCGCGGTATATAAGAAACATAAATAAATAAATAATAAGCTTAACTTTATCCAAAAACAACCTCTCTTCTTTACGGTCCTCCACATCCGGGGTATATAAGGTCTCATAAAATTGCCTAAAAACCTCTGCTACCTTCTTTGAGTCACTCTGTTTCCATCCTTCTTTATCACAGATAACTGTTATGGCCCTAGAAACCCCTCCCCCCCTTCACTAAGCGCGCTAGGAGTTTACCTGATCTATTCCCATAGCGGAACAACTGGTGCCGATAATATTTCATTGAATAGACCGCTCTGTCCTGAAGCAGGTTATTCAACTGCTTTTGTCCCTCCAGGTACGCCTGTAACCTCTCCCCCTTCAAACCCCCCACTTCCTTCCTCTTCAGGTGCTCCAACTCATGGGTTAACCGCGCAATGGCACTATTGATCTTCCTTTTCTCTCTAGACATGTAGGCGATGATATGCCCTCTCATTACCGCTTTACCAGCCTCCCAGATTATGGCCATTGAATTACTACTTCTTTCATTGAACTCAAGGTACTCTTCCCACTTTTGCTGCAAGAATTCCTGAAATTCTTTGTCACGCCACTTCTGCCTGGGGAAGGACCACCTATAGCTCCCCGTGCCGGTCCCTTTCCAATCTATCCACACCATTGCGTGGTCCGAAATCACAATGGTTCTCAGCTCCGCTTTCAGCACACTCCAAAAGTCTCTTTCCGAGACTAATATGTAATCAATTCGCGACCAGGTCCCATGCACACGAGACAGATGTGTATAGTCTCTCTCCCCCTCATGCAGTACTCTCCAAACATCTAACAGGCCTCCCATTTGACAGAGGTAGCTAACCCCTCTTCTAACCCAGTCTCTCCCCTGTTTTGGACTAGACTTGTCAAATTCTGGGTCATGTGGGCAGTTAGTCTCCTGCTATAATTATCGGGGCCTTCGGGGCTGCCTCTATTTTCCTCAAGATGCGCCTAAAAAACTCATGTTCATCTACATTTGGGGCATATATATTACCTATAAACAGCTCTGTGCCATTCAGTCGCACATGTAGAAATATAAATCTGCCCTGTGGGTCCACCTCCTCCCCCATCACTTCTACTTGAATCCCTTTTCTTATTAAAATTGCCACTCCTTTCTTCCCCCCCCCCCCCCCACTGACGCGGCACACACATGACCCACCCAATCCTTCCGCAGCTTAGCATGTTCGGCAGCATTTAAATGCGTCTCCTGCAAAAGTGCTACTTGGGCCTTTTCTTTTTTCAGGGCCTGAAGAACCTTCGTCCTCTTGACCGGGGTATTTATGCCTCCCACATTCCAGGAAACTATACGCATATCAGGTCCCATCCACATCTTGTATGTTGATGTTCTCCACATTGATGCTATATCCTCTATACCATACTACCAGGGGCCGCCCAGCCTCAGTCCCCGGTATGTTCCCCTCTTGTTCCCATTGCTGCACCAATCCCCCCCCTGTAAGCATGCTTTGATCGCTCCCTTGTCCCTCAGCCTCCCGCGTCCCCCCGCCCTCCCCTCCCCCCCACCCCCCCACCTGTCCTCCCCCCTCTCCCTCCCGCTCCTCCCCCCTCTCCGCCCCCCTCTCCTGTCATTCCCCTTCCCCCGTCCTTCCCAAACCCCTTAAAATTATTACAGCCTAGTCCTCGGCCCGTACCCGCCAAGGTCGAGTCCCTGCTGATGCTGCAGGAATGCCTCGAAATCAAGACTCCCCTCACCCCGTATCATGTCTCCAGCACAGTTTAGGCATCATAGAATATCCTACCACCAGCAATCTATTCGTACCTCTCGGCACCCATATCATAACAGTCTCATATGTCCAAAGCGCTATCGCCTTTCCCTTTTCAGAGTCCGAATTGGCTCCGGTCACATAATCAGAACACACACTTCTCTCTCTGGCCAAAGTCTGTACATGAGCTGTAAACTCCACTGCTTCTTCTCTTCTCGCCTGCTACACATACTCAAGCCGACCCCAGCTCCGCACCTTTCAGGCTCTCCAGCTTCTCCACGAATCGCTTCGCCGCCTCTGCCGTTTCAAAAACATGATTTTTCCCTTGGCTGAGGACTCTCAAATTGGCCGGGTAGGCCAAAGTGAAGCGCAGCTTTCGCTTGAACAATACCGAGCAGACGGTGGAGAACTCCCTTCGCTTTGCAGCCACTGACACTGAGTAATCCTGGAACAGAAGGAGCCGTTGGTTGTCTAAGTGTAGCTCTCCTTTTTTGCGGTATGCTTGCAATATCTGCATTTTGTGTTGAAAGTTGAAAATGCGTAGAATCACCACTCGCGGTCGATGCTGCTCTTCCCATCGGGGCCCAATGCGGTGTGCTCGCTCTATCTTGAAGTGGCCCACGAGCACTCCCAGGCCTAGCTCCTCCAGCAGCCATTTTTCCAGTAGGGGAAGCAACATGTGCTCCGTCGTCACTTCTGAGATCCCCACAATCCGCAGGTTGTTTCTTCTTGATCTGTTTTCCAGATCGTCTATTTTAACTTGTAAAGATTCAATTTGTTTGTTCTGTTCCAAGCGTGCTCTTTCCTGGCTTCCTTCACTGTCCTCTAAGCACGCCACACGCTGCTCCAGCTCCTCTACCCTCCTCCCGAACTCTGTCATCGTTTCACTCACTCCCTCCAGCTTCTTCATAATTAGATCAAATTTGGGATCTAGCAATTTAACAACTTCTTTCGCTAGCTCCTCTGGTGCAGAGTCCGTACTCTTACCCCCTGGTGAGGCCGGATGCAACGTTGCCGAAGGCCTGGGCCCCGCTCTGCCAGCCCTCTCTCGGTCTTTTTTTGTGGCCAACGGCATAGTTATTGTCCGCCGCCAACTTCCTCCGATCTGTTGTTATCTCCTCTGTATTTACCGGCTCACTCAGATACTTTATGTGCAAAGGGGTGATAAATGTTCAGCTTAATACTCGAGGCATCCCCGGAGCAAGTAAGGAAGCGTCCTCACTCACTCACGCATCATGTGGACTCCCCCTTGGGTGTTTTTTAAATGTGCTTCTTGTATGAGCAATATATCAGCTCGAAGTCTGTTACCCTCTTTTAACAGGGCTTGTCCTTTGTGCCAGGAATTGAGGCTTTTGGCATTAATGGTTACTACTTACATTCTTCAGGTTTCTTTTGTTTACCCACCATGGCTCTAAATCTCAGTACCTCCTCTTTTTACATTTACAGGATCCAGTTGCCCTCCTCCACCCATCCTTCCCTCCCTCCTCCCTCCCTCTCAACCCCTCCCCTTGACTTCCCCTTCTATCCTCCCCACCTTCAAGCTACATATTAGTAGCTTCCCCTTCCTCAGTGACATCAACTTCCCCCCTCCTACTCATGACTCAAATTACTGAACATTATTTCTCTTCTCTTAATCTCCCCCTCCCCTACATCTTTACCAACTTAATTCTACCTCTTACTCCCCCTTCAATTTGTTTACTCAGTCTTTCTTTGCGGCTTCTTTTTCTTGCTGTTGCCTTCTCTTTTTCATTTACAACTTGTGCTTCTTTCCCATTTTCCCTTTTTAACTCTGGGTTCCTTTCCATTTCCTGGTATCATGTCTCTGCTCATTTACACAGTTCCAATTCCTTTTTCTTTTGCATTCCTTGTTTACTTTTCCTTTCTTTACTCTCCACTTTCTGCAAGCCAGTTGTCTTTCCATTTCCCGGTTTCCTCATTTCTCCCACCTCCGGTACACGTGCTACTCCTGCTTCCTTCATCGCAACCACCGACTGTCACTGTTGTCTCCTGTCTTGTAATGCCATTGCTGGTAAACACAATACTTGCTGGGTACAGCTATTTATATTTAATGCTGTCTTCCCGAAGTCTCATTGTAAATCCTCTCCATTCTCTTCTGCGTTGTAGCATGGCCATGGCTAAGTCTGCAAAAATTGCCAGCTTATTTCCCTTCCATTCAATTTGTCCTGCTCTTCTCACCTTGTTAATTATTCTTTCTTTAACTTTATAGTCCTGTAGGCATATAATTATATCCCGTGGGGCTTCCCCTCTTCTTGGGCCTAGCGTGAGATGCGCCCTATCAATTTTAATTTCCTGAGCCGTCGCTCCTTCCTTGGGGTCTTCCAGCACAGCCTTACATATATCTCATGCCATTTGTTCACAGTCTCTGTACTCCACTTTCCGGTACCCCCTTTATTCTTAAGTTGTGCCTTCTCGCCCAACTCTCCAAATCTTTGATTTTAAGCTTGATTTTCTCCTTCAACATTTCCAGATTGTTTACTGCCTTATTTATTTCACTCACAGTGCTTCCGCCTCTTCCACTCTTTTACCCAGTTCTTGTACTTCAGCGCAGAATTCTGTTATGGCCACCTCCATATCCGCCCTGAATCCCACCATTTCTGAGCACAACTCGCCAAACCAGGAGCGCAGCTCTTCTTTCAAGATTTGTACAACAGTGCTGTTACTCTGCACCCCCTTCAAGACACTGAGAAATTCTTCGGTCTCGGCCTCCAGATTCACCTCGCCTCTCACTTTTTCTCCTTTCTGTTCACCACGCAACGCCGCAAACGCATATTCTCTTATGTCCGCTGTTTTTTTCTGTGCTGCCGTCCTATCCTCTGCCTCTGGTTCTAGTGCTTAATCTTGTCCACTCTGGGGTATTTGCTTTACTCTTTCAGGGGGGATTTTTAACGCTTTTGTGAGATTTTATCGGCAGAGCTGCTCTTCAGCCGTCCATGCGGGTCGGTGAGGTCACCGGAAGTCCCGAGCGCTGTTTCAGTTTTAAAAGCCGGCCTTGGTGGTGTCCTTTGGCCCTAATTGGCCTTTGCTGCAGGGGGCAGGGTATTACTCTGTCCCGCTCCCCTGTGGCTGAACGCCAATCGGGGCTTGTTGCCGGGCTGGAGTCGGTGTGCCATTTGGCTCCTTTTTCCATTTCCTGAAAGATGATTTTTTTGGCTACAATAGCCTCTATGACATCACCTTTAAACCATGCTGGCAGTTTTTTGGACTACTTTCCACTTTTCTTGAAGCATGGAATACAGCTGTTCTGAGCTTCCAAGATAGTATTTTTAAACAACACCTATGTTGATGTGAATCTTTAATATTTGCAGCTTCTCCTTTTAGTTTTTTTCTTAACTATTTTCCTCATTTTATCATAGTCACCCTTTTGAAAGTTAAAAGGTAGTACTGTGGATTTCCTTGCCATCTTTCGTCCATTTATTAAATCGAATGTGGTCATGCTATGATCACTATCGCAAAGTGGCCCCAACACCCTTTTCTCTTGCACTAGATCTTGTGTCCCACTAAGGACTAGGCCCAAAATGACTTCTCCTCTTGTTGGTTCATGAACCTGCTGCTCCAAGCAGCAGTCATTTCTCCGTGAACAAGCAGTAAGTCAGCCCTCACATTTGGGTGACATCAGCACCGATGGAGCCCTCACGGAAGCATCCCCCCAGCTTTCAAAAAAACATTTGGGAGATGTCCCCACGCATACGTGGTCCCCTTCCCACCCAAGGGTGCCATCTTGCTCAGTCTCCTTAATTCCGTGGAGCCCTTCAGACGTTCGTCTGGCTTGTCCCTGGAAAAAGTTGATTTTTTTCTCTTCAAGTTTCATACTCTCCTCTGGTATTGCACTGGTACTCTTCCCGCCACCCGACCTCGCTGCCTCGGCATCAAGTTTGGGTCTATTTTTGTAGTTTTTCGTTCTTTCATTCTCTGGCATCTTTACGCCTTTTTTCCTTCTGGCAGCCTGGCAAGTCTTCGACCTTGCAGGGGTACTTTTTTCCCCCATGGCTACCAGTGGCTTTAAGAAGTGTGATTGGTGTTCAAAAATTGTCTTTGACCAACATACATGTTTGCTGTCTCCGCTGCCTTGGGCCAGACCACGACCAAGCAGCCTGAGGTCTCTGCAAAAGGATATCCAGTAAGGCCCTCAAGAGCCGCCAGCAGCACAGTAAGTTTTTCGCTGTGTCTCCAAAGGCCAAGGCCTCATCTGAAGCCTCGATGCCTTGGGCGAAACATTCCAAGCCTGAGCCCTGTCATGGGTTCTCAAAAAGGGGTCTCCCTCGAGGGAACCCAGGAAGAAGAAACCCTCGAAGGCGGCATCCTTGGACGGTTCCGACTGGCCGGGTGTAGCTAGGTCCAGCAGTCCGAGACATCGAGGCTTTGGAGGAGTGGCTTGTAAAGGTCCCCCGAAAGGACTCTACCTCGGACTGGCCTAGAGGTCCCCAGACACCATCCTCATTGAGGATTCCCCTTCAGGGAGCTGCGGAGCCTTCTGGCCTGGAGTCCAGAATGGTGGCCCTGCAGCGCAATTTGTCTACCTTCATGGACCAGCAGCGGGCGCTGTTGTCTGACATGACCGGTTCATCTGCCATGACCACTGGGCCCTCAACGTCTAAGAAGTCCCTGGAGGCCAAGCCAATCCTCTGCTGAGGTCACAATCCAATTCCCACTCGATGGGACTGCGATTATCCCCGGCAAGTCTGCCGGGTACCGGCCGCAGAGCTTTGTGAGCCCCAAGACCCACAGAACAGCCCTCCTACGAGTCCTCGATGGACTACTCTGAGTGGGAGACTGACGATGAGGAGTCCCCCGACACTTGTTGCCACTGCGATGTTCCATCTGACTCTCCCATCTCGGAGCCTCGACGGTGGTCCCTGCCGGAAGATATGGGCTTCCTTGATTTTGTCAAGGATATGTGAAAGGCCCTGGCATTCCCTACAGAGTCAGAGGAGGACCCTTTGGTGAATGAGTTGGAAATCCTCTAGTATGAGGCTCCTCCGAGGGAATCACTCACAGTTCCCATTCCTCCCATCCTGGAATGGCTGATGCTTCGGATGTGGGAGACACTGGCGTCAGTACCGGTGGTGAGCAAATGGCTCGACTTGATGTATCTAGTCCGCCGGAGCCTGGGTTTCCAAAAATCACAGCTGCCGCATAACTCCATGGTGGTGGAGTCAGCCATGCATCAGATGAAAAGCCAGAAGACACACTCCTCGGTGTCCCCTGGCAGGGAGGCCTGTACCCTGGACGCCCTCAGCAGAAAGTGTTACCAGGGCTCAATGCTCATTGGCCGCATCCAGGCCTACCAGCTGTACATGGGCATGTACCTGAGAGTCCTGGCGAAGGAACTCGCCAGGTTCTCAGCTGGTCTCTCCAAGGAACCTTGCAGTGGTTCAAGAACCTGGCCAAGGCAGTCCGTGTGTGCTCCAAATTCATGTCTCAAGCGGCCTATGATGGGTTAAAGTCTGCAGCCCAAGTAGCGGCGGCTGGCATCTGTGCATGGCGCCAAACTTGGCTACAATCGTCCAACCTCGAGCAATGGGTTCAGGACACATTGATCGATGTCCAGTGCCAAGGAGAGAACCTCTGTGGTAAACCCATGACCAACATGGCTGCCGAGCTGGAGACAGAATTCATGACGAGGACCAGGCTCTTAAAAAAGACCACTGCCCCACCTCGACGGAAGGGCTCGGGTAAAAAGTCCTTCTACCTGAGGAAAGGGGCTGCTTACAGAAACTACCCACCTATTCAGGTCTCCCCAGCTCCCCAACAGGGTCAGCAGGCCAAGGGACATGGGCATGGCCCTCATAAGCAGAAGGCTCCAAAACCCCAGGCATCAGCTCCAGCCCAGCCAGGGGGAGTTTTTGACTCCTTGAGCATAGCCTATGTACCCTAAGGAGATCAGCAGCTCACAGGGGGATGTCTGGCCCACTATGCCCAGAGGTGGTTGTCCATCATCACTGACTCATGGGCATTTTGGGTGTTCAGGAAGGTTTACCTCCTCCACCTGACCCAGACACCTCCCTCTCATTTCTTGGGAGAGCCCCTCAGCTCTCCCCTCCACTGGGACCTTCTACTGAAGGAGTTAGCAGGTCTTTTTGAGGACAAAGCAGTGGAACCGGTGCCCCACTATCTCAAGGGAAGGGGCTCTACCCCATGTTCTTCCTTGTGCCAAAAAGAACAGGGGGCCGAAGGTCCATCCTCAATCTGTGCAGCCTCAACAAATTCCTGGTGAGGGAGAAGTTCCCTTGGAACATTGCTGCCCTGCCTCCAGCAGGGAGATTGGCTATGTTCCTTAGACCTCATCCTCATCCACCCAAACCACATGCAGTACCTGCGGCTCATAGTGGGGGTCAGGCACTTTCAGTACAGGGTGCTCCCTTTTGGCTTGGCCTCTGCCACAAGGGTCTTCACAAAATGCCTGGCAGTCCTGGCCGCCTTCCTCCGTCTCCAGGGGGTCTTTGTCTTCTCCTACATCTGGCTAATAAAGGAAGGCACGGCCTCAGAAGTGCAGCAGGCCACTGCACGCACCATCCAGGTTCTGCAGCACTTGGGTTTCCTCATAAACTATCCCAGGTCTCACCTCCTCCCAACACAGTGTCTGGAGTTCATCATAGCAAAGCTCGACACTCTCCAGTCAAAGGCCGCCTTGCCCAGGGACCGAACCGACCATCTCAGGGCTCTGGCACGGGACATATAGTAATGTCCCTCTGTGCCCACTTGGCTTCTTCTGTGCCTCCTCGGGCACATGGCCTCCACGGTCCACGTCACCCCAAATGCTCACCTCCACATAAGAGTGGCGCAGTGGTGTCTCCAGAACCAGTGGTCTCAGGCCACAGGATGCCTCGAGAAATAGTCACAGTAACCCACCGACTGGCAGACTCCCTGGACTGGTGGCAGTCTCTCCAGCATCTCGAGGCGGGCATGCCTTTTCAGGTCCCGAGCCTCAGGCCATATGCATAAGCCCTGTGAGCTTTCTGCCACCATCTGCATCACTAGCTGGTGCTGGTTCAGAAGGACAACCAGGTGGTAGTGTTCTATGTGAACAAACAAGGGGGCACAGGGTCCCATGCCCTCTGTCAGGAGGCAGTGCTCCTCTGCTTGTATGCAATCCAACAGGGTATCCTCCTGTGGGCAGTGTACCTACCAGACCAGAACAGCCTTCTGACCAACAGGCTGAGCAGAGTCCTCCAGCCGCACGAATGGCAGCTGGACCCCAGGATAGCCAATCGGCTTTTACAGATCTGGGAGGAACCCTTGATGGACCTGTTGGCCAGCCCGGACAACTTCCATGTAGACACATTTCTGTTCCCAGCAGGCCCACCCCTCCAGGATGGCAGCGGATGCATTCCTAGTCTCATGGTCGGAGGGTCTCATGTACGCCTTCCCTCCCACACCGCTGATTGCCAAAACCTTGTTCAAGACCCTCCGCGACAGGGTCTCACTCATCCTGATAGCCCCTCGGTCGCTCAGGCAACCTTGGTTCCCGTTGCTCCTCCAGTTAACGATGGAGACTCCCATCCCCTTGGGGACCTCTCTGGGACTCCTGTCTCAGGAGGGGTGCTCTCTTCTGCACCCCAACCTGGGGTCCCTGTCACTGACATCATGGCTACTGAGAGGGTGACTCTAGCCTCTCAGTTGAGGTGGAAGAGGTTCTGCTGGCCTCTCGCAAGGCCTCTACTAGGAAGGCTTATGCCCTGAAATGGTGCAGGTTTTTGGTTTGGTGCACCGAGCACAAGGCTGACCCGTTCTCCTGTCCAGTGGGACTGATGTTACAGTACCTTCTCCACCTCTCACAATCCGGCTCAAGTCTAACTCTGTCCGGGTGCAACTTAGTGCCCTGGCGGCGCACCACCACCTGGTGGATGGCAAGGCCTTCTTGGTCCAGACTTTGGTGACCCGCTTTCTTAGGGGCCTACTCTTATCGAAGCCCCCGGTTAAGAACATAAGATATGCCATACTGGGTCAGACCAAGGTCCATCAAGCCCAGTACCCTGTTTCCTACAGTGGCCAATCTAGGTCATACGTACCTAGCAGTATCCCCAAAAGACACAGGTTCCACAATGCTTGTATTGGGTCAAGCATTGATATCCTGGGTCCCTTTTTAATAATGGTTTATGGACCCTTTAATGGACCTTTTAATAATGGTTTATGGTTCACCCTCCAGCAACCGAATGGGACCTCAACGTAGTGTTGGGGCAGCTCACTCGCCCACCCTTCGATCCTCTAGCTACCTGCCACCTTCGCTACCTCTCTTGGAAGGTGGCGTTCCTGGTTGCGCTCACTTCCACTTGTGAAGTTAGATCCAGGCCCCTAGTAGTGGAGGCGCCTTATACCAGGTTCTACAAGGATACAGTAGTGTTCCGCACACACCCCAAATCCTTCCGAAGGTAGTATCGTCCTTCCATCTCAGCAGGAAGTAGTACTCCCTATATTCTTTTCAAGACCTCACTCCAGTCGGGCGAAGACGGTCCTTCACACCTTGGACTGTAAGAGGGCTTTGTCCTTCTCTATTCAATGCATTCAGGGCCACTGCAAAACGTCTCAGCTTCTTGTCTCCTACGACCCCAGTAGGCTGGGGGAGGTGGTGACCAAGCGTACGCTGTCCACCTGGGTGGCAGTCTGTATCGCCCTCGCTTATGAGCAGGCAGGGCTCCGGTTAGAAGGCCATGTCATGGCACACCATGTCAGGGCCATGGCGGCCTCGGTGGCAAACTTGTGCTCTGTCTCGATGGTTGACATCTGCCGGGCTGCCACCTGGTCTTCAGTCCATACCTTTGCAGCCTATTACTGCCTGTAAAGAGAGTCCCGATTGGACAGTGCCTTCAGCTAGGCTGTGCTCTGTAACCTTTTCGGCAACTCCTATGCTCCGACCCTTCTGTGTTCATGCTACAGGAGTGCTGGTTTCATTGGACATAGTGGTCCTACTGTGGTCTGTGGATACAGACTCAATTGCTGCTGCTTATGGCTCCCCGTAAGGGAGCCCCTGTTTTTGCTATGGGCTTTCGGTAGCCTGTAACTGGGGAGTCCCATATGTGAGGACTGACTTCCTGCTTGTTCCTGGAGAAAACGTAGTTACTCACTTGTAACAGGTGTTTTCCAGGACAGCAGGAGTGAGTCCTCACAACCCTCCCTCCTCCCCTTGGAGTTGCTTCTTTACCATCTTTTATTTTTGCCGTCTTTAGCTATGTTAACTGACTGAGCAAGATGGCACCTTGGGCGGGAAGGGGACCAGGCATGCGTGGTGGCATCTCCCAAAGGCTTTCTTTGAAAGCTGGGGAGATGCTTCCATGAGGGCTCCGTCAGTGCCGACGTAACCCATACGTGAGGACTGATTCCTGCTGTCCCCAGAGAACATCTGTTACAGGTGAGTAACATGCTTTATTTCATCTAGAAACTTTATCTGCCTTGTATGTACTGCCATGACACTGACCCAATAGATACCAGGGTAATTGAAATCATCCATTATTATTACTGTGTTGTAACTTGTGTTAGCTTCCCTGATTTCTTTGAGCATTTCATCATCCATTTGTTCATTCTGGCCAGGCGGTCGATAGTACACACCCACTGCCTTCGCCTTCCCCTTTTTACATGGAATTTTAATCCATAGAAATTCTACAGTGTATTTTTTTCCTGCAAAACTTTAATCCTGTGTGACTCAATGCCCTCTTTAACATAGAGTACAACTCCTCCACCAATTTGATCTGCTCTATCATTTCAATATAATTTATACCCAGGTATCACAGCGTCCTTCCACCAGGTCTCTGAAATGCCAATCATATCTAGCCTCTCATTTAGTGCTATATATTCTAACTCTCCCATCTTATTTTTTATACTTCTAGCACTTGCATACAAACATTTTAGAGGTTGTATTTTATTCATATTAATCAAGTTATCGGTCGGCAGAGGTCATTTGGAATCTCTTAAGCTCTATCTGCTCTGTATTTAAGGGCATTTGGGTTACATTTGGCTTTAGTGGAACCACTCTGTCAATGTGCCCTAACTTCGCATTTCCCCTGACCTCACAACCTTCCATAAGTCCTTCAAAACCTTCATGTTTAAAGAACACTTTGCAGATATAACTTGACCTAAACCTCCTATCACCTTCCTTCAAATGCCCCTTTCTAGCTGGCCAAAATCCCATCCCTCTACTTCTCTTTCCAGCAACCCCCTATTCTCCCCCCCCCCCCCCCCCAGCTCATTTTACCTCCCTCCTCCCTACCCCCAACAAGCTAAAGTTATATTACAGCTATTTATTGCTCCTTGTATGTAGCTTTAATTTAAGATGTTCTATGTCATATTTAAGCTCATAATTGTTCCATGTAATCCAAGTTCTATGTAATGTTGAGTTTAGTTCCATGTAAACCGCCTTGACTTTTGGAAATGCGGTATATGAAACCTGCTAAATAAAATTAATTAAGAAACTTCACTGTTTTGCTGGTATCTTTAAAGGATACATCGTTCCGCACCATGCACTCTTGGGTGACTGTCGGCTATCCCCTATTATCTAGTTTAAAAGCTGCTCTGTTTCCTTTTTAAAAGTTAATGCCAGCAGCCTGGTTCCATCCTGGTTAAGGTAGAGCCCATCCTTAAGGAAAAGCCCCATCTTTCTCCAGAATGTTGCCAAGTTCCTAACAAATCCAAAACCCTCTTCCTTGCACCATTGGGTCCTGCGTGTGGAACGGGAAGCATTTTGGAGAATACTATCATGGAAATGCTGAATTTCAACTTCCTATCTAAAATCCTAAATTTGGCCTCCAGAACCTCCCTACCACACTTTCCTATATCATTGGTGCCAGCATGTACCAAGACAGCAGACTCCTCCCCAGCACTATCTAAAAGCTTGTCTAGGTGGCGCGTAAGGTCTACTACCTTTGCACCAGGCAGGCATGTTACCAGGCGATACTCACGTCCACCAGCTACCCAGCTATCCACATCCTAATGATCAAATCACCAACTACAACAGCTGTCCTAACCCTTCCCTCATGGGCACATGGCCCTGGAGAAACCTCCTCTGTGTGAGAGGGTTTTACGTCACCTGGAGGACAGGTCCTAACTATAGGATCATTTCCTGCCATACCAGGGTGATGTTGTCCTGTCATGTGACCTCTCTTCGATGGTAACAGGGAGGCTGCCAGACTGGAGGTGGGACTTAAGTACTACATCCCGTCTATATACCTTTCTGTCTTCCTTATATCCACCAAGTCTGCTACTCTAGGACTTGTTCCCTGAGAGCAAAGAGCTCCTTGCACATAGTGGGAGAATATCGTACATGTGACACTCAGTGCAAAAGACTGGAAAGCCCCCATCTCGCTGCTGGACTGCTGTCTGCATCTTAGTTTTAAGGTTTTATTTAGGTATTTAAATTGTTTACTTACTTAGGTTTGCTGGGGATACTCATACTAGTACTACTATACCTAATGAGGCCAATTCCAATAATGTACGTCCAGTCCCCTGTATGGCTTTGCAATATCGGGAGTGCAAAGTTAGACCTAATTCTGATCCCACAGCCCCCATGGGATCAGAATCATGTCTAGTGCCAGGGCGTGCAGACCAGGACCCTATTGTGTCCGGTTGTATGTCCCACAGACTACCCAGCTAACTCAGCTGGTCCCATGAATGGAGTCACAGTGCCATGATGTCCCATCACCATGGCATTATGGCTCCATTCACTAGCCGCGATCCTGGCCCGCTAAACCTGGATGTCTGTTCCCCGCAACGCGACCCAAATCCAGCCTTCCAAGGTCTGGGTTGGGCTGCTGGGAACCCCCCTGCACCCCCTCACCTGTTTCTCCAGGTCCCCCATCTAGATTCGAGGCCTCGGATGTAGAGGGCCGACCTCTGAATCTACCCTGTATGTCCGGGGTCCTGACCTGCCCATGCCCTGCCCTTGCTCTGCCTCCGGAACACACTCTCCCACCCCCATCTAGGCTTACCTGTAGAAATCCATTGTACGTATGGGGGGGGTATTGACAGGGCCAGCAGGGGGATGAATAGTGGCAAAAACACTGGATTCTAAAATGCACAGATTTATTAGCTTTAAACTAAAGAATTCCCCTTTTCCCCAAGATTTAGAGTATATTCCAGAAGATAAATACTTACAAATGCATATCTATTTCCATCTGTAGTAGTCCCTTTTGGTAGTCTTTCAAGACTGAGATGACAAGAGTTGCAAAATTTGATACAGCTCTGGAAATGCAGGATGAAGTTAACCAACCTGGACATATTATTCCTAATCCTCAAGCTGGTCTTGAACAGTGGCCATGTATTCAGAGCTACAGAGAGGCCTATCATTGCAATCTCCAGGAACAAGCAGGAATGTAGTCCTCACATATGGGCTATCGTCGGTACCAACGGAGCCTGCGTGGGAACGCTTCCCAGCGTCCAAAAGGAACGCTTTTGGGAGCATCCCTCAGCACATGCACGCTGCCTTTCCGCCTTTCCCTCTTCAGTTCTTCGTTTTCCGTGGAGCCAACAGGACCTATTCCCTGTCACCGCAGAAAATTCCGTCTTTAAAATTCTTTTTTGTGGTTGCGTTTGCCTACCGCACGACGCCTACTGGTACCGCCGGTTCTTTAATTTTCTTTTACAAAAAAAACCCTTTAGACTGTTTTCTTTCAGAAACTTTCCTGTTTTGGTGCTAGGCGCCATTTTGGGCATTAGGCCCCATTTTTCCAAAATCATGTAAAAGTCAACTAGTGGTTTTAAAAAATGCACTAAGTGTGGCGGTACCATTTCCGTCATTGACACCCATGATTGGTGTCTAAAATGTTTAGGACCTGATCATTCTCCAACTGAATGTCTCTCCTGCATGGGGATGACCAAAAGAGGAAGATGGAACCGGGCCGCAAAGCTCGGTACCCTCTTTTCTTCAGATGCCAGATCCATTGCATCGACATCGTCAAGGGCCTCGTCTTCCTCCCATGGATCTCAGGTAACTAAACACAAAAGCCGGTCCTCAAAGGGTAACTCTCCTGCTAAGCATCGAGAGTCCATTGGCATTGCCCTTGAGGGAACCACACCGGCAAAACAGCCCTGGCGGGTGGCTTCGGCTTTCAAAACATCGATGGGGCTTCAGGATGTTCTTGAGGCCTCAACCTCGCAAGAACTACCTGTGCCATGCTCAGGGGTTCTGGCCGTTCTTACCGGTACCGACACCCAGGCATCGGCAGCATCGATAGAGCAGAGATTTCTTGCTATCGAACGCAGTATCGCAGCTCTTCTCTCAGCTGCGGTACCGGTGATCCTAAGGGCGCCGGTACCGACATCGACACCGATGCCGGTACTGACACCAGTACCGATGGTACCGGCCCTGATGGTAACTCTTCCCAGTCCACCTCTGGCTGTATTGGATAAAGTGGTACCGGGTCACCTCGGTACCGACTTCGATCGGTACCGGGATCGTTCTTTGCAGGAGCATCGGGGTCAGGAATACTTCGATTCCGAAGACTCTGACAATTCTGCTGGCACTAGAGGGTTTCTCCTAGAAGATCCCTCTTCTCCGCAACGCAGAGTGTCACCTCCAGAGGACATGTCATTTCAGGATTTCATCCGTGATATGGCTAAAGGTCTTTCAATCACAGTAGCTCCTGAGGAGGAACCCAGAGCAAAGGAATTGGAAATCCTCCTATATCCTAAAGCTCCTAAGGAGGCAGCTACTCTGTCTATCCATGAAATTCTGCATAGCTTGATGCTCAGAATGTGGGAAACACCTCTGACTAGGAGACTTGATAGTATGTATCGAGTCCCACCATGTCCTGGATTTCAGAAAACTCAGCTGCCACACCATTCAATGGTAGTGGAGTCAGCCATGCGTAGGATGAAAAGTACAAAAAGACATGCATCCAATCCTCCAGGTCGTGAATGTAGGACTCTGGATGCTTTTGGACACACAACTTTTCAAGCTTCCATGCTTTCAGCTAGGATCAGCTCATATATCCTATATATGGCAATGTTCCTCAAAGAAATCACAGGAGACTTCGAACTTATGAGCCCATCTCTCCCAGATGATAAGAGACAAGACTTTCTTACTCTGGTTAAGCATGCTCAGGATGTCTCCAAGTTTGCAATCGTGCAGCCTTTGACTGCTTCAAATGCATCAGCAGAATCTCTGCTATTGCCATTGGCGCACAACGGATTGCCTGGATACAGGCATCAGACTTGCAGACTTGGGTACAGGACAAGTTAGGCAACATTCCTTGCATGGGAGAGAATCTCTTCGGCAAGAACTGGCAGGAGAAGGCTAACGAGTTAGATGCTGACAATTCTACCTTAGATAGATTGTCAAAATCTACAGCCACTCCAGCCAAAAGGAAGCCTTATAAAAAAAACCCTCTTTTAGCAAAAAGAGGAAGTTTTATCCTTCCTATACCCACCAGACTCAGACTCCAGGTCAGGTTGCCCAAAAGGGACAAACTAGACAACAAAAGAAACCAAAAGGCCTGAGAGCTCAACCAGCTCTCCAGGTTCAGCCCCCTCAAGGACTTTGACTCCTTCCTAGAGAGCTTTGCCTTCCTGCCTCTGAGGGGTACTCAACCCCCCAATATTCCCGGCAGGTTATGCCACTTTGTCAACAGATGGCATCAAATAACAGCAGAAGATTGGACTTTGTCCATTGTAGGGGAGGGGTACAAACTTCATTTTCACAGCTTACCCCTCCTACAATTCTAAAGCAGTTCAATTCACAAACCTCTGCAGACAATCTGCTAGATCACGAGGTCTCCACACTTCTTGCCCAAGGGGCAATAGAGGAAGTACCCATTCTTCAACAGGGTGCAGGGTTCTACTCCCCCTATTTTCTTATTTCAAAGAAAACAGGAGGACACAGACCCATTCTAGACCTCAGAGAACTGAACAAATATCTGTTTCAAGAGAAATTCAAAATGATTTCTCTGGGAACTCTTCTGCCATACCTTCAAAGCCAGGACTGGCTTTGCTCTCTAGACTTAAAGGATGCATACACTCACATTCTTATCCATCCAGATCACAGGAAATTTTTACGTTTCCTTTTCAGGGGAAGACATTTCCAGTACAGGGTTCTTCCTTTTGGTCTGGCTTCAGCACAAGGGTATTCATGAAATGCATGGCAGTAGTAGCTGCATTTCTACAAACCCTGGGGATTTTTATCTTCCCTTACTTAGACGACTTGGTCTTCTGAGCCTCCACAGTGACAGAGGCCAGCACTGCACTGTCTCGTACAATGCGAATCCTCCAGTACTTGGGATTGGTAATAAACTTCCCGAAATCTCAACTAGTTCCTTCCCAATGCCTAGAATTCATAGGAGCCTGTCTGGATACCAGACAGGCAAGGGCTTTCCTTCCACAAGCCCGATGTCTTCACATAATGCAGTTAGCTTCCCAAGCAGCAGGCAAATCCTCCCTCGCTGCTCGGGAGCTACTGCAGTTACTGGGACACATGGCATCCACAGTTCATGTAGTCCCATATGCTCGCCTCCACATGCGAGCGGCTCAGTGGATCCTCTCCACACAGTGGACACAGGCCACGGGTCATTTGTCGGACAAAATAACAATCTCTCAATGACTAATTTTGTCCCTCCAATGGTGGCAATCATTAGAAAATCTGACAGTGGGGTCTCCTTTCCATCAACCCCTCTTTCAGACCACCTTAACAACAGATGCATCACAGGTGGGTTGGGGAGCACACCTGAATCCTCTCTCCTCTCTCTACCCTGGGCACCTGTACTCCACAGGAGGTTGGTTTACACATAAACCTCCTGGAGTTAAGAGCAATTTATTTAGCTCTTCGAGTGTTCCATGCCCAGCTCAGCTACAAGACTGTCCGTCTGGACTAGGACTATCAGGTAGCCATGTTCTATGTGAACAAGCAGGGCGGGACAGGCTCTCTGTCGTTATGCAACAAAGCTTTACGACTATGGGCCCTCGCCAGAGAGCATCAAATTCACCTTCTAGTGGTGTATCTTCCAGGCATTTAAAACCTTTGGGCAGACAAACTCAGTCAAGTCCTGCTACCTCATGAGTGGTCACTCCACCTAGACCAGTTGGCAAATATATTTCATCTCTGGGGCACTCCAGACATAGACCTCTTTGCAAGTCCACTGAATGCCAAACTTCCCCTGTTCTCTTCCAAAATTCCGGCGCACAACTGTCAGGCAAGGGATGCCTTCCTCCTTCACTGGCGTCAGGACTTCCTTTATGCCTTCCCACCCATTCCCCTCATCCCCAAGACGCTCTTCAAACTTCAGAGAGACAGGGGTCGCATGATTCTCATAGCACCACGATGGCCACGCCACACGTGGTATTCCCTACTTCTGCATCTCTCTCAAGCGGCACCTCTGGAGTTAGAGCATGCTCCAGATCTCCTTTCCCAGGAGAACGGGATGCTATGGCACCCGAATCCCCAGTCCCTGCACCTCATGGCCTGGTTGTTGAAGGCTTAGACCTCCAGGATTTCAGCCTATCCCAGCAGGTAAAGGATATCCTTCAGGCTTCTAGGAAACTTTCCACAAGAAGATCTTATGCCTTCAAGTGGAAACGTTTTACTATATGGTGCTCCAAGAAGGGATTAAACCCCCTGATCATACCCTTAGAATCGATACTAGAGTATCTCCTTCACTTATCGAATTCTGGGTTAAAGACCAATTCGGTAAGAGTCCATCTTAGTGCGATTGCAGCTTCTTATAAGCCTCTAAATGGATAACCAATTTCCTCTCATCCATTCCTATCAAGATTTATGAGAGGCCTTTTATTAACTAAACCTCCCATCAAGCCACCACCGGTAGCATGAGATCTAAATCTAGTTCTAGGGCAGCTCATGAAGCCGCCTTTTGAACCTTTAGACTACAACCCTTAAGATTTTGACTTGGAAGGTCAGCTTCCTGATTGCAATCACCTCTGCCCGTCGCATTAGTGAATTGCAAGCTTTAGTGGCTGATCCTTCTTATACTAGATTTCATCATGATAAGGTTGTTCTTCGAACTCATCCACACTTTATGCCAAAGGTGGTTTCGCCTTTTCATTTAAACCAATCAATTTATCTTCCTGTATTTTTTCCGATGCCTCACGCCTCTAATGCAGAAAGAAACCTTCATACTTTGGATTGTAAAAGGGCCTTAGTCTTTTACATTCAAAGAACACAGCAACATAGAAAGTCCTCGCAACTTTTTGTAGCTTTTGACCCTAGTCATTTGGGACTTCCAGTCTCCAAAACGACTTTATCTAAATGGATTGCCCAATGCATATCCTTTACTTATGAGAGTAGGGGTCTTTCTCTTCAGGACCATGTCACAGCTCACAATGTGAGAGCCATGGCAGCTTCTATGGATAATCTCCACTGTCTATCGATGATCTTAATATGTACACCTTAGAGGAAAGGCGGGATAGAGGTGATATGATTGAGATGTTTAAATACCTCCGTGGCATAAATGTTCAGGGAGAGAGCCTCTTTCAGTTGAAAGCAAGTTCTGCTACGAGGGGACATGGGATGAGGGTGAAGGGAGATAGATTCAGGAGTGATATACGGAAATATTTCTTTACAGAAAGAGTAGTGGATCCGTGGAATAGTCTCCCAGTGGAGATGGTAGAGATGAGGACAGTAACTGAATTCAAAAAAGCATGGGACCAACACAGAGGATCTCTAAAAGTAAAAAGTGGACTGTTGTAGTTGTTGTTATGGAAGGACAGACTAGATAGGCCATGTGGTCTTTTTCTGTCATCATGTTTCTATGTTTCTATGTTTCTATGACATTTGTCGAGCGGCCACCTGGGCTTCGGTACACACCTTCACAGCCCACTACTGCCTAGATAAAGCCTCCCGTCGGGATGCCTTCTTTGACCAAGCTGTTCTTCAAAATCTCTTTCAAACCTAAACCAACTCCTACCCACCAACCCTGGTGGGATGCCAGAGATCCATGGGAGGAAGTATTCTAGTTACTCGCCTATAACAGGTGATCTCTGGGAACAGCAGGAATTTAGTCCTCACAACCCACCCACCTCCCCTAGGAGTTGTCTCTCTCTCTTTTTGTCTCTTTCCTCTCTCCCTCTATCCTTTCACTCAGTTACAAACTTAACTGAAGAGGGACAGTTGGAAAGGCGGGAAGGCAGCGCGCATGTGCTAAGGGATGCTCCCAAAAGCATTCCTTTTGGACACTGGGGAGCGTTCCTGCGTAGGCTCTGTCGGTACCGACGATACCCCATATGTGAGGACTAAATTTCTGCTGTTCCCGGAGATCACCTGTTACAGGTGAGTAACTACGCTTTATATGATTTGTACCCAGGTATCACAGTGTCCCACAGGATCAGACTAAGGTCTAGCAAGCCCAGTATCTTTTTTCCAACAGTGGTCAATCCAGCTCAGAAGTACCTGGGAGGTGATGACCAGGGCCTACGCATAAACTGGTGACCCTTTCATGAGTAAGTATACTCTTATGTGCTACATCCTGCTGAGCCACAAAAGAGAGTGTGCATTCTTATCTCCACAATTGACTTATTGGGGCTAAATCTCAGTCAGCACTATGTCAGTCCGATGCAGTATCTTTAGCATCGACGTCATCGAGAGCTTCATCTTCCTCCCAAGGATCTCAGGTATCGAAACCTAAGACTTATTTTATTTATTTATTTTATTTATTTATAGTTCTTTTATACCGCACTCTTTTTCATCAGCGCGGTTTACATTAAACAGGAATACTCATTGCAATCAACAGACTGTGGTGAGTTTACATATAACAGGAGAATACAACTGGGATTTTAACTTAGGGAAACTTTGTACATATTTGTAACATGTAAAGAACCTATATACACAGGATAGAATTTCTTATTATCATATTGAGTAAATAAGGCATTTACACTTTTACTGTAAGTGTTAGAGGGTTGATGATGTGCTTTGGAAATGTAGAATGAAGAGGTGGTGCTTTATGGCTTTTCTGAATTGTTTGAGGTCAGTAATCGCTCTAATGTTGGGAGGTAGGTTGTTCCAACATCTGGGTGCATAGTATGCGAAAGCCCTGTCTGTTGTTGAACGTTTGTATTTTGTGGCCTCAGGTGGTGTAACTAGGGTATTTGCCGCTGCTGACCTCCTAGATCTGATGTTGGGAGTGTGATGGAGGAGTTTTGAAATTGATGAAGGAGCTATAGTATTTATCGCTTTAAAGGTCAAGAGAAGGGCTTTATATGCTATTCTGCAGTATATAGGGAGCCAGTGAAGCTCCATTAGGATGGGTGTTATATGTTCGTTCTTTGAAGCACCGTATAGTACCCGGGCTGCGGCATTCATGGCTAGTTGCAATGTATTTAGGGAGTTTTTTGGGAGACCATGGAGTATTATATTCGCATAGTCGAAGTGGGGTGTGACTATGGCTTGGAATATAGTTCTGAAGCTGTCTGGGTCAAGCATATTTTTCAGATGGCGTAGGTTTCTTATCTTGAAATAAATAGTTTTCACGGTGCGGTTGATATGTTCTTTAAAGTCTAGTCGATGGTCCAGTATTACTCCAAGGTATCTTATGGAGGGCTTGATTGGGAGGTCTGCGTCTCGTACTCTTAGGGTCTCCGGGGGTGAGAATTCTCTGTTTTTCGTGACGATCAGTACCTCAGTTGTTTTGTAGTTTATTCACATATTCTGCGTAAGGAGCCAGTCTGCTATTGCGTTAAAGCAATCTACTAATGTTGTGTAATCTGGGAGCTTGACATTGAATGGTGTGAATATTAGCACATCGTCTGCATAGATCAGCGAGGATATGCCAAAGGAGCGAGTGATATCGCATAGAGGCTGCATGTAAATGTTAAATAGTAGCGCAGATAGGGATGAGCCCTGTGGTACTCCTTGTTTTAACTGGAAAGGTTCTGAGGTACCTGTAAATTCATTGAAGAGTGGCTGGCCCTCCAAGAGTAGATCTCCTTCTAAGCATCGAGATGCCTCGGGTGTTGCCCTGGAGGGGGACACACCGGCCAAACAACCCTGGCGGGAGGACCTAAATCTCAGTCAGCACCATCTCAGTGTCAACACCATGCTTCTCAGAAGGGCAGCAGCCATCAAAGCAGCAAAAAAAAGGCTCAGACTCATAAGTCACAGCCACCTCAGCAGACCCAGCCTCCTCAGGGTCTTTTACTCCTTTCTAGAGAACATAGCCGTTCTGCCTCTGAAGATTCCAGATCCTGTCCACATCCACAGCAGACTCTGTCACTTTGCCCACAGGTGGCATCTTATCACATCAGAGCAGTGGACACTGTCATAAGAACATAAGATATGCCATACTGGGTCAGACCAAGGTCCATCAAGCCCAGTATCCTGTTTCCAACAGTGGCCAATCTAGGTCATACGTACCTAGCAGTTTCCCCAAAAGAAACAGGTTCCACAATGCTTGTATTGGGTCAAGCATTGATATCCTGGGTCCCTTTTTAATAATGGTTTATGGACCTTTCCTCCAGGAACTTGTCCAAACCTTTTTTAAACCCAGCTA
Source organism: Ichthyophis bannanicus (assembly GCA_033557465.1). Taxonomy (NCBI): domain Eukaryota; kingdom Metazoa; phylum Chordata; class Amphibia; order Gymnophiona; family Ichthyophiidae; genus Ichthyophis; species Ichthyophis bannanicus. The sequence goes on along the minus strand of CM066036.1, from coordinate 50,238,714 downwards.
CACTAACAGCCTTTACTACATCCTCCGATAACAAATTCCAGAGTTTGATTACATGTTGTGTGAAAAAATATTTTCTCTTATTTGTCTTAAATAGTTTACCCTGTAGTTTCATTGCATGTCCCCTAGTCTTTCTATATTCTGATAATGTAAACAATCGATCTACGTTTGCCCTTTCCACTCCGTTCATTAATTTATAGACTTCTATCATATCTCCCCTCAGCCATCTCTTTTCCAGGTTAAAGAGCCCTAACCTTTTTAGCTTTTCTTCATAGGGGTATCCTTCCATCCCCTTTACCATTTTGGTGGCTCTTCTCTGAACCTTTTCTAATAACGCTATATCCTTTTTAAGATATGGCGACCAGAATTGCACACAATATTCAAGGTGCGGTCACACCATGGAACGATACAGAGGCATTATAATGTCCTTTGTTTTATTTTCCATTCCTTTCCTTATGATACTTAGCATTCTATTTGCTCCCTTGGTTGCCGCTGCACACTGGGTGGAGGGTTTTAACATGTTATCCACAATGATGCCTAAATCTTTTTCCTGGGTGGTGGTTTCTAATGTGTAACCTTGCATTGTGTAACCATAGTTTGGGTTGTTCTTCCCTAGGTGCATAACTTTGCACTTGTCCGCATTAAATTTCATCTGCCATTTTGATGCTCAGTCTTCCAGTTTATCAAGATCCTCTTACAATTTTCCACAATCCTCATGGATTTTAACAACTTTAAATAGTTTTGTGTCATCTGCAAATTTGATAACCTCACTTGTTGTTCCCTTTTCCAGGTCATTTATGAATATGTCAAAAAGCAGCGGACCCAGCACAGATCCCTGGGGTACACCACTATTCACCTTTCTCCATTGGGAAAATGGGCCATTTAGCCCTACCCTCTGCTTTCTATCTTTTAACCAGTTCCTCATCCACAATAGTACACTGCCTCCTATCCCATGACTCTTTAGTTTTGCCAAAAGTCTCTGATGAGGGACCTTGTCAAAGGCTTTCTGAAAGTCCAAGTACACTATATCAACTGACTCACCTTTGTCTACCTGTTTATTCACACCTTCAAAAAAACATAACAGATTAGTAAGACAAGATCTTGCTTGTCTAAAGCCATGTTGGCTGTCTCCCATTAAGCCATGATTATCTACATGTTCAATAATGTTGTTCTTTATGATGGTTTCTACCACTTTTCCCGGTACTGACGTCAGGCTCACCGGTCTGTAGTTTCCTCGATCACCCCTGGAACCCATTTTAAAAATTGGCGTTACGTTGGCCATCCTCCAGTCTTCAGGTATTACAGATTATTTTAATGATAGTTCACAGATTACTAATAGCAGGTCTGCAAACTCATATTTCAGTTCTTTCAACACCCTTGGATGTATATCATCCGGTCCAAGTGATTTGCTACTCTTCACTTTATCAAATAGTTGTAATACATCTTCCCGATGTATCGATATTTCTTTCAATTCTTCCGCACCTTTAAATTCCACATCAGTCATGGGTAACATCCCTACATCTTCCTCAGTAAAGACCGAAGCAAAGAATTCATTCAGTCTCTCTGCTATCGCCTTGTCACCTCTTACTGCACCTTTAACCCCTCTAACCCTTTAACCATAGGGGTACAAGCTTCATCTATGAAGTCTACCCCCCCAGACGACTCCAGGAGAGTTTTGCTCTGAGCCCCCTCTCACTGCTCTCTTGCTGCAAAAGGTCATCTCCCTTCTCTCACAGGTCGCAATAGAGGAGGTTCCATCATCTAGCTGAACAAGTACCTATTACGGGAGAAGTTCAAAATGATCTCCCTATGGGCCCTTCTCCCCTATCTCCACAGTCAGGACTGGCTTTGTTCTCTAGATCTAAAGGAGGCATATATTCACATACTTATTCACTCACAGTACAGAAAGTTCCTGTGCTTCATGTTCCAAGGAAGACATTATCAATACAAAGTTCTGTCTTTCGGCCTCGCCTCTGCCCCAAGAGTCTTCACAAAATGCATGGTGGTAGTAGCCACATTCCTAAGGATTCTCGGGATATTTGTCTTCCCTTACTTAGACAACTGGCTCATTCAAGCAAACACCTCTGTACAGCCCAGCCTTTCCCTCTGGCGCACCATGCAGGTGCTGCAACACTTGGGATTTGTAATAAATCTTGCAAAGTCCCAACTCATCCCCTCTCAAACTCTACAGGGGCTCTCCTACACTCAGCAATCAAAGGCATTTCTGCCCCAACTGCGCTGTGCTCGACTCAGTCAGTTAGCATCTGAGGCATGCCTCAAGAACTTTCTCACTGCTCGAGAAATGCTATAACTTCTGGGTCTTCTGGCATCAACGGTGCATGTTCCATATGTTCATCTACATATGCGCGCAGCTTAATGGACACTGGCTTCCCAGTGGTCTCAGGCATCAAGTCGCCTGGGAGACAAAATAGTGGCCTTTACCCATCTAATCTCGTCTCTCCAGTGGTGGCAATCCCCCGGAAACCTCCTGGTAGGGTCACCTTTTCAGATGCCAGTACATCAATGTACCCTGACAACGGATGAGTCCAGATTGGGCTGGGGAGCTTATCTGGACAATCTCTCCACTCAGGGCCTTCTTTGGTCTCATCAGGGCTCACAATTCAACATAAATCTGCTGGAGCTCAGAGCCATTCACAGAGCTCTCAGTGTTCCAGGACTATCTTTGTTTCCGCACAGTCCTAATCCAGATGGACAATCAAGTAGCCATGTTCTTCTTGAACAAGCAGGGCAGAACAGGCTCTTGGACCCTCTGCAGAGAGGCCCTGCATCTGTGGTCTTTTGCCATACAGCATCACATTCACCTGCATGCGGTGTATCTTCTGGGCAAACACAATGTCTTGGTGGACAAACTGAGTCGAGTCCTTCTATCCCACTCGTCCTTCTACCCCACGAGTGGTCTCTCCATGCAGACAAAGTCTCTCATATTTTTCAGTTCTCCAGGACCAAGCAGGAAGTCAGTCCTCACATATGGGTGACGTCGGCGCCGACGGAGCCCTCGTGCGGAGCATTTCCCCAGCTTTCAAAGAAAGCCTTTGGGAATTGCAGCACGCATGCGCGGTTCCCTTCCCGCCCAAGGGTGCCATCTTGCTCAGTCTTCTTTTTTCCACGGAGCCCGGATCCTTTTCCTGCCTGGGCCCGATACGCCGGTATCGAGTCCACTCTCTCTTTTTCGTTTTTTGTCCTTTGTGACTAGCGTTCGCGCCATTTTTCTTTTTTCACTGGCAGCCCTGTCTTTTGACCTCGCAGGGGCCCTTTTTCCCCCGATGGCTGCCAGCGGGTTTAAAAAGTGGGATCGGTGTAAGAAACTTATTTCTCTTACCGACACATATGACTGCTGCCTCCGCTGCCTCGGACCCGATCATGACCCGATGATCTGTGGTCCGTGTGGCAAAATGTCCTCGAAGGCGTTGAGGAGTCGGCAGCACCAGAAGGATAGGATCTTCTCTGACTCAGCGTTCGGACGGGCCCGGACCTCGTCAAAGGCCTCGACGTCTCGGGACTCCGGCCCCGAGCAGCGTCGGGGTTCCTCTGAGCGGGGGTCTCCTTCGCGGGAACAGCGCAGGAAGAAGAAACCCATGGGGGCGGCATCTGTGGACGCTCCTGGTTCCTCGAGGGCCAGGTCACATAGACCCGATAGCCGTCCCGGGTCTTCGGAGTCGGAGAGGCCTGCCAAGCAACCTCGCCTCGAGATGGAGTCTCCTGGACACGTGAGTGCTGTAGTCCTCGTGGACTCTCCTCCACGGGAGCCGCCGTCGGGGCCCGAGTCGGGGGCTGCTGGGTCTCCTGAGCTCGGACTCAGGTTGACGGCCTTGGAGAGCAGCCTCGCTGCCTTCATGGAACAGCAGTGGGCATTGATCGCTGGTCTCATTGGTGTATCTGCCCCGACCACCGGGACTTCGACGTCCAAGTCGACCCCGGAGGCCGAGCCGATCCTCGAGTCCATGCGGGCTCGAGTCGATCCTCGGCCACGGTCTCCCTCAGCCTCCCGTTCGGGACCGAGGTCGTCGACGCCGGTACCCTCGGCATCGGTGCCCGCCCGCCTGACCGGAGCCGCTCGATTCCTCCTCCGAGGAGTCAGGCTGGGAGACGGAGGACGAAGAGTCAACCGACACCTATCGGACTCGGTGTGTCCCATCGGACTCGCCGGAGTCCGAACCTCGGAGGCGATCCCCACCGGAGGATACCCGGTTCTTGGATTTCGTGCGGGATATGGCCAAGGCCTTGGCATTCCCCGCGGATCCCGAGGAGGAGCCTCGAGCCGAGGAGCTCGAGGCCCTCCAGTATGACTCTCCCCCGAAGGAGGCCTTTTCTGTAACGGTTCCTCCGATGCTGGAGCGGCTGCTCTTCCGCATGTGGGAGACCCCGGCCTCAACGCCGGTGTTAAGCAAGCGGGTCGATTCCATCTATCGAGTCCGCAAGAGCCCCGGGTTCCAAAAGGCACAATTACCGCACCACTCCATGGTTGTGGAATCGGCCATGCATCGACTGAAAAGTCAGAAGATGCACTCCTCGGTGCCTCCTGGTCGGGAGGCCCGGAGCCTGGATGCCCTCGGTAAGAAGTGCTTCCAGGGCTCTATGCTTGCTTGCCGTGTCCAGACATACCAGCTCTACATGGGCATGTATCTCCAAGACCTGGCAAAGGAGATTGCCGGGTTCTCTGCTGGTCTCTCCGAGGAACCTTTGCCAGAGGTTCCAGGCCTTGTCCACTGGTATTCGAGAGTGCTCGAAGTTTATTTCTCGGGCAGCCTATGATGGCTTTGAGGCTTCGGCCCGAGTAGCCGGGGCCGGCATCGGTGCCCGCCGACAGGCTTGGCTACAGTCATCCGACCTCGAGCCATGGGTATAGGACAAGTTGGTCGATGTCCCCTGCCGGGGTGAAAACCTGTTTGGCAAGCCCATGGCTGAAAAGGCTGCAGAACCCGAGACCGAGACTCTGACCCGGACTAGGCTGTCCAGAAAAACCTCTGCCCCTTCTCAGAAAAAGAAGGGCTCGGGGAAAAAGACCTTTTACCCGAGGAAGTCATCTGCCTATAAACAATACCCTCATTATCAGGCCTCTGCAGCTCCCCAACAGGGTCAGCAGGCCAAGGGGCAGGGTCATGGGCCCCGTAGGCAGAAGGCCCCCAAGCCACCAACACCGGCCCCTGCTCAGGAGGGTGGGGTTTTTTGACTCAGAAGGCATAGCCTCTTCCCCTCACCTGGCTCACATCAGCACAGGAGGCCGGCTGGCCCACTTTGCCCACAGGTGGTCAGCCGTCACATCAGATACCTGGGTGCTCCATATAGTCCAAAAGGGCTATCTTCTCCATTTTCACCAGGTACCTCCCTCCTATTTTCCAGGGGAGCCTCCAGGACCCCCTCTGCACAGGGACCTACTCCTTCAGGAGTTAGCAAGTCTGCTAAAGGAACAGGCTGTGGAACCGGTGCTCCACCACCTGAGAGGTCACAGCTTTTATTCCAGGTACTTTCTGGTACCAAAAAGAACAGGAGGCCTCAGACCCATCCTAGACTTGCGCAACCTCAACAAGTTCCTGGAGAGGGAAAAGTTCAGGATGCTTACCCTTGGAATCCTGCTGCCCTACCTCCAGCAGGGAGATTGGCTCTGCTCCTTAGATCTAAAGGATGCTTATACTCACATCCTTATTCATCCAGACCACAGACAATATCTCAGATTTGTTGTGGGGGGAAACCACTACCAGTACAGAGTACTACCCTTTGGCCTAACCTCCGCTCCCAGGGTGTTCACCAAGTGCCTGGCGGTGGTGGCGGCCTACCTGAGGCTTCAAGGTCTTTTTGTGTTTTCATACCTAGACGACTGGCTCATAAGGGGCCAGTCTTCCCAGGAGGCCAGTCAAGCCACCCTTTGTACTGTGGCTCTGCTTCAGCACTTGGGGTTTGTCATAAGCTTCGCAAAGTCCACTTTGCACCCGTCCCAGAACTTAGAATTCATAGGAGCAAGGCTGGACACTCTTCAGGCGAAGGCTTTTCTGCCAGTGGACAGAGCCCACAGGTTGATGGAACTAGCCAGGCAGTTTCACAGCAATTCCCTGGTCTCCGCCAGGCAATTCCTGAGACTTCTCGGCCATATGGCTTCCACGGTTCATGTAACCCCCAATGCCAGCCTGCACATGCGGCCTGCTCAATGGAGCCTTCAAACTCAGTGGCATCAAGCCACAGGGAGCCTTGCAGACTCAGTAAGAGTATCCACCCTGCTCGTCTCCTCTCTGCAATGGTGGCTTCATCTTCCGAATCTGGTACTCTGAGTGGTTTTTCAATCCCCTCCGCATTCTCAAGTGCTGACGACAGATGCTTCTCTTCTAGGTTGGGGAGCACATTGCCAAGGGGCATGTACTCAGGGTCTCTGGACCCCTTGGGAGGCTGCTCAGCAGATAAACTTCCTGGAGCTACGGGCGATACGCCTAGCTCTGAGAGCCTTCTCCCACCTCACATCTCACCAGTCTGTACTGGTCCAGACGGACAATCAAGTTGCCATGTTCTACGTGAACAAACAAGGAGGCACAGGCTCCTTCCTTCTCTGTCAGGAGGCGCAACGGCTATGTTCTTGGGCCGTCAATCACGGCATCCTCCTCAGGGCTGTCTACCTCCCAGGTCAAGAAAATTACCTGGCGGACAGACTGAGCAGGATCCTGCAACCACACGAATGGAGATTGAATCCGTTGGTGGTTCAGCAGATCTTTCTCAGGTGGGGCCTCCCCACCATGGATCTTTTCGCCAGTCCTCTGAACCGGCAACTCCCGAGATTCTGTTCCAGACAACCACATCCTCTCAGAGTAGCAGCGGATGCGTTTCTGATTCCGTGGTCCCAAGGCCTACTGTATGCGTTTCCTCCCAGGCCACTAGTGTCCCGCACACTGTTCAAAGTCCTCAAAGACGGGGCCTCGATGATTCTGATAGCCCCCAGGTGGCCGAGGCAACCGTGGTTCCCACTTCTGCTGCAACTGGCGGTGGACACTCCTCTTCCTCTGGGGATTCAACACGATCTCCTGTCTCAGGAGCAGGGAACTCTCTTGCACCCCAACCTCCAGTCCCTTCATCTGATGGCCTGGCTGCTGAAAGGGTAGTCCTGGCTCCCCTACTACTGCCTAGAGAGGTGGAAGACATAGTCTTAGCCTCTAGACGGCAATCCACCAGGAAATCCTACGCTCTTAAGTGGCGTAGATTCTCCACATGGTGTGCTCAGCACAGCGAGAATCCCTTCTTGTGCTTGGTAGCGGTAGTATTGCAATATTTGCTTTACCTCTCCAATCTTGGCCTTAAGTCCAACTCTGTCAGGGTTCACCTCAGTGCTCTCTCAGCGCACCACTTGCTGGTGGATTGCAGACCTCTTTCCAACCACCCTTTGGTGGCTCGTTTTCTCAGAGGCCTCCTCCTACTTAAGCCTTCTTTACGTCTCCCAGCCCCTGAGTGGGATCTGAATGTGGTCTTACAGCGGATTACTTGTCCGCCATTTGAACCTATGGCTACCTGCCCTCTCCGTTTTCTCTCCTGGAAAACCTTGTTTCTGGTAGCTCTTACCTCTGCTAGGCGAGTAAGTGAACTTCAGGCACTAGTGTCTGATCCCCCTTACACTAGATTCTACAGGAATAGGGTAGTCTTACGGACTCACCCGAAGTTTCTCCCTAAGGTTGTCTCCCCTTTTCACCTCAATCAGGAGGTGGTTCTTCCGACCTTCTTTCCCAGGCTGCATGCCAACCGGGCTGAGATGGTCCTACATACCCTGGACTGTAGGAGGGCATTATCCTTCTACCTTGACCGTACACGGGAGCATCGGAGGGCTGTTCAGCTCTTTGTTTCTTTTGACCCCAATAAGTTGGGGCTACCTGTCTCCAAGCGTACTTTGTCCATATGGGTCGCTGACTGTATCGCCTGGGCTTATGGGGCAGCCGGCCTCTCGTTGTAGGGTCGAGTCACGGCTCATCGTGTCAGGGTGAAGGCTGCGTCAGTGGCTCATCTCCGCTCTGTTCCGTTGGCAGACATCTGCCGGGCCGCTACTTGGTCTTCAAGCCAGACTTTTGCGGCCCATTACTGCCTTGAGAGTGAGTCCCGCAGGGACAGTGCTTTTGGACAGGCAGTACTCCATAATCTCTTTGGGGTTTAGGCAATTCCTACCCTCCAGCCCTGCTGTTGGGCTACCGGTCGGGGGCGTTCTCAGAGAAGATTCCTTCCTTACGAACTGACGAGCTAGAGGGAGCTCATTTTTTCGGCTTGAGGTCTCCGGTAGCCTTAAGCTGGGGAGTCCCATATGTGAGGACTGGCTTCCTGCTTGGTCCTGGAGAAAGAGTAGTTACTCACCTGTAACAGGTGTTCTCCAGGAGCAGCAGGAATCAGTCCTCACAACCCTCCCTCCTCCCCTTGGAGTTGCAGTCATATGATTTATTTTGCTAATTTTTTTGCTGTCTTTTAGCTATGTCATCAGACTGAGCAAGATGACACCCTTGGGTGGGAAGGGGACCGCGCATGCGCGCTGCAATTCCCAAAGGCTTTCTTTGAAAGCTGGGGAAATGCTCCGCACGAGGGCTCCGTCGGCACCCATATGTGAGGACTGATTCCTGCTGCTCCTGGAGAACACCTGTTACAGGTGAGTAACTACTCTATCTGATGAACCCCAGAGATAGACCTATTCACAAATCCTTAGAATGCCAGGCTTCCTTGCTTTTGCTCCAGGACTCCTGTACCGGACAGCCAGCAGGTGGATGCTTTTCACCTTCATTGGGGTCAAGGCTTCCTATATTCCCTCCCTCCCATTTTCCTCATTCCCAAGACTATATTCAAATTCCAGAGAGACAGGGGCTACATGATACTCACAGCCCCATGCTGGCCATGACAACCGTTGTATCCTCTCCTTCTACGTCTGTCTTGGGCTGAACCCATAGATCTAGGGTCTGCTCCAGATTTCCTTATCTCAGAAAGAGGGGACGTTACTCCATCCCAATCTGCAGTCCCTCCATCTCACCGCATGACTGCTGTGGGCTTAGCCGTCTAGGATGTTAACCTTTCCCAGGAGGTTAAGGACATACTCTTGGCTTCTAGGAAGCCATCCACCAGGCGCTCCTATGCCTTCAAGTGGCGTAGATTCACTCTCTGGTGTTCTGAGAGGGATCTTAACCCCTTCTCAACTCTGGTGAAAGCATTACTTGAGTATTTCCTCCACCTATCTTCTTCTGGACTCAAAACCAATTCAGTAAGAGTACACCTCAGTGCAATTGTGGCCTCTCACATGCCCTTAGATGTCCATCTCAGCCGCTTGTAGCTCGCTTCATGAGGGGTCTTCTATTAACCAAAACTCCCATTAAGCCCCCTCCAGTGGCATGGGATCTTAATGTTGTTTTAGGACAGCTTCTTAAGCCGCCCTTTGAACCTCTAGCCACTATCTCACTGAAGTTTCTCACGTGGAAGGTCACCTTCCTTATTTTCCTCACTTCAGCAAGACGCATTAGTGAGCTCCAGGCTTTGGTGACTGACCCTCCTTATACACGATTCCACTATGATAAGATAGTCCTTAGGACTCATCCTCACTTTATGCCGAAGGTGGTTTCACCCTTCCATTTAAACCAGTCAGTCTACCTTCTTGTCATTTTCCCTAGACCTCATTCCTCTAGGGCAGAGGCAACTCTTCACACTCTGGATTGCAAACATGCCTTGACTTTTTCTCTCCAGAGAACTCGAGAGCACAGAAAAGCTTCCCAGCTTTTCATCTCCTTTGACTTGAGTCATCTGGGGTTGCCAGTATCCAAACGTACTCTTTCCAGGTGGATAGCAGACTGCATCTCCTTTGCTTATGAAAAGGCAGGACTCTCTCTCGAGGGTCACGTCACTGCATATAATGTTTGAGCCATGGCTGCCTCTATGGCAAATCTACGCTCTGTAGCGATTAATGAGATATGCAAAGCAGCTACTTGGTCTTCTGTCCACACTTTTGCTGCTCACTATTGCCTGGACAAGGACTCCCATCGGGATGCCATGTTTGGCCAAGCTGTTCTCCAGCATCTCTTTCAGACTTAGATCAACTCCTACCCTCCGTCCTGGGTTTCGATACCAGACATACTTGGAGGATACATGACCTCCTTAGTTATACCTGTGATTGTACAGCCGATTCTGAGGTCATCTCTCTGGCATCTCCGAGCTAGGGAGTCCCATATGTGAAGACTACATTCCTTCTTCTTCTTGGAGATAGCGTAGTTACTGACCTGTACTGGGTGATCTCCAGGAACAGCAGGAATTTAGTCTTCACAACCCACCCTCCTCCCCTAGGAGTTGTAGGTCTTCTTTTTGTCCTTCTCTCCTTTTATCTCAGCTACAAACCCAACTGAGGAGAGAGAGTTGGAAGGGCAGGAAGGCAGCTACACAGGTGCAGTGGGATGCTCCCAAAAGCTTTCCTATTGGATGCTGGGGAGCGTCCCCACGCAGGCTCCATCAGTACCGATGACACCCATATGTGAAGACTAAATTCTGATGTTCCCGGAGATCTCCTGTTACAGGTGAGTAACTACGCTTTTTCAGATGACCCAAAATTATTCAAAGTTGTTAAAACACAAGAGGTTTGTGAAAAATTACAAGAGGACCTTAAAAAATTGGGAGACTAAGCATCCAAATGTGAACAAATAAAAAGTTATGCACTTGGTGAAGAACAACCCAAACTACGGTTACACGATGCAAGGTACCACATTAGAAATCACCAACCAAGAAAAGGATCTGGGCATCATTGTGGATAATACATTGAAACCCTCTGCCCAGTGTGCATCCATGGCCAAGAAAGCAAATAGAATGCTAGGAATCATAAGGAAAATAATGAGGAACAAAACCAAGGATGATACAACAGCTCTGTATCGCTCCATATTGCAACCGCACCTTGAGTATTTTATGCAATTCTGGTCACCATATCTTAAAATAGATCTAGCAGAATTGGAACAGGTACAGAGAAGAGCAACCAACATGGTAAAGAGTATGGAAATATATCCCTATGAGGAAAGGCTTAAAGGGTTAGGGATCTTCAAGCCGGAAAAGAGACAGCTGAGGGGCGATATAATAGAGGTCTATAAAATATTGAATGGAATGGAACAGGTAAACGTAGATCAGCTGTTTACACCTTCATACAGTAGAAAGACCAGAGGGCATGCAATGAAGCTACAGATGTAGCACATTTAAGATAAATAGCAAATATTTTTTCATGCATTGTGTAATCAAATTCTGGAATTTATTCCGAGAGGATGTAATAAAAGCTGTTAATGTAGCAGGATGTAAAAGAGATTTCTCCAGGACCAAGCAGGAAATCAGTCCTAACATATGGGTGTTATCGGCGCCGATGAAGCCCCAGCGGAGCATTTCCCCAGCTTTCTATAAAAGCCTTTGGGAATGCAGGCACGCATGCGCAGTTCCCTTCCCACCTAAAGGTGCCATCTTACCTCGGTCTCTTTTTTTTTTTCCGTGAAGCCCACCGGACGTGTGTCCTGTTCTCCCGGTTAAAATTAGATTTTTTCGGCGATTTTCGCTATTTTTTCTCCCGGTTCGACGCCGGTTCCCCTCCCGCCGGGTTCGGTACACCGGTATCAAGCCCGATTCTTCTTTTTCGGTTTTTGCCCTTCGTGGCTGGCGTTCGCGCCCTTTTTTCCATTTTTCCCTGGAAGGCCGGTCCTTTGACCTCGCAGGGACTCCTTTTTCCCCGATGGCTTCCAGCGGTTTTAAAAAGTGTGATCGGTGTAAGAAACTGATGTCTCTCACCGACACACACGACTGCTGCCTTCGGTGCTTCGGCCCCGACCACGACCCTAAGTCGTGCGGGTCATGTGGAAAATGGTAAAGGGGATGGAAGGATACTCCTATGAAGAAAGGCTAAAAAGGTTAGGGCTCTTTAACCTGGAAAAGAGACGGCTGAGGGGAGATATGATAGAAGTCTATAAATTAATGAACGGAGTGGAACGGGTAAACGTAGATCAATTGTTTACCTTATCAGAATATAGAAAGACTAGGGGACATGCAATGAAGCTACAGGGTAAACTATTTAAGACTAATAAAAGAAAATATTTTTTCACTCAACGTGTAATCAAACTCTGGAATTTGTTACCGGAGGCGGTAGTAAAGGCTGTTAGTGTAGCTGGGTTTTAAAAAAGGTTTGGACAAGTTCCTGGAGGAAAGGTCCATAAACCGTTATTAAGAAGGGACCCAGGATATCAATGCTTGAACCAATACAAGCATTGTGGAACCTGTGTCCCTTGGGGAAACTGCTAGGTACATATGACCTAGATTGGCCACTGTTGGAAACAGAATACTGGGCTTGATGGACCTTGGTCTGACCCACTATGGCATATCTTATGTTCTTATGTCTTCCAAGGCACTCCGAAGTCGCCAGCAGCAAAAAGAAAGGCTTTTCTAGGACTCAGCCTCCGGCCGGGCCCGGACCTCGTTTGAGGCCTCGACATCTCGGGATTCCGATCCCAAGCGCCGTCGAAGCTCCTCGGACAGGGGGTCCCCCAACCGGGAACGCAAGAGGAAGAAGCGGTTCGCGAGGGCGTCGTCGGAGGAGGTCCCTGGCTCCTCGAGGGCCAGGTCTAAGACCCCCGACCGTCGCCCCGGGCCCGTGGAACTCGAGAAGCCTGCAAAAGTTCCTCGCGTGGAGCCGGAGTCTGCTGGACACGTAAGCCCCGTCGTCCTCGAGGACTCTCCTCCCAGGGAGCCGACGTCAGGCCCGGAGCCGCAGGGGCCCGAGTCGGTGGCTGCTGCGTCTCCCGAGCTGAGTCTCAGGATGACAGCCTTGGAGAGCAGATTGTCTGCCTTCATGGAGCAGCAGCGGGCACTGATGGCCAGCCTGTCTGGCGCATCTGCCCCGACCACTGGGACATTGACTTCGAAGTCGACCCCGGAGACCGAGCCGATACTCGAGTCCATCGTGGCTCGGAGTCGACCTCGATCGCGGTCTCCCTCGACCTCCCATTCGGGACTGAGGGCGTCGACGCCGGTGCCTCCGGCGTCAGGGCGGGTGCTCCAGGGCCCCGCGGGGTCGGACCCTGACTCCTCCTCGGACAAGTCAGCTTGGGAGACGGAGGACGAGGAGTCTCCTGATACCTTCAAGACTCGGTGCGTCCCTTCGGACTCACCGCAGTCTGAGCTCCAGAGTAGGTCCCCCCCGGAGGATACTCGGTTCTCGGAGTTCGTCCGGGATATGGCCGCTGCCGTGCCTATCCCGGCAGACCCCGAGGAGGAGCCTCGAGCTGAAGAGCTCGAGGCCCTACAGTATGACTCTCCTCCGAAGGAGGGCTTTACTGTTCCGGTTCCTCCGATGCTGGAACGGCTCCTCTTCTGTATGTGGGAGGCACCGGCCTCGGCGCCGGTTCTCAGCAAGCAAGCGAGTCGATTCGATCTATCGACTCCGGAAGAGCCCTGGCTTTCAAAAGGCACAGCTACCACACCATTCTATGGTTGTGGAATCGGCCATGCTTCCTCTGAAGAGCCAGAAGATGCACTCCGCGGTGCCCCCTGGCAGTGAGGCCCGGAACCTCGATGGCGTCGGTAGAAAGCGCTTCCAGGGCTCGATGCTTGCTTGCCGTGTTCAGTCCTACCAGCTGTACATGGGCATGTACTTGCGGGATCTGGCCAAGGAATTGGCCGGGTTCTCTGCTGGTCTCTCCGGGGAACCCTTGCAGAGATTTAAGTCCTTGTCCTCGGGGATTCGGGACTGCTCAAAGTTCATGTCCCACACCGCCTACGATGGCTTTGAGGCTTCGGCCCGAGTTGCGGCAGCCGGCATCGCAGCTCGATGCCAGGCATGGCTGCAGTCATCGGACCTCGAGCCATGGGTTCAGGACAAGTTGGTCGATGTCCCTTGCCGAGGTGAAAACCTTTTTGGCAAGCCCATGACCGAAAAGGCCGCTCAGCTCGAAACTGAGCACCTCACCCGGACAAGGCTGTCGAGGAAGACCTCTGCCCCTTCTCATAAAAAGGGCTCGGGTAAAAATCCCTTTTACCCGAGGAAGGGCACTGCCTACAAACAGCACCTGCAATATCAGGCTGCCCATGCTGCCCCCCAGGGTCAGCAAGCCAAGGGGCAGGGTAATGGGCCCTGTAGGCAGAGGACCCCCAAGCCTCAGGCCCCTGCTACCACTCAGCAGGGTGGGGGTTTTTGACTCATTGAGCATAGCCTCTCCTCCACTGCTTTTCCAACCCTGCACAGGAGGTCGCCTCGCCCTCTTTGCCCACCAGTGGCCCCTTGTCACCGGGGACAGTTGGGTGCTGGAGATAGTCCACAAGGGCTATGCCCTGCATTTTCACCAACTGCCTCCACCATATTTTCCAGGGGAGCTCCAAGGCCTCCCCTGCACACAGACCTTCTTCTACAAGAGCTTCATGGTCTGTTGGTGGACAGGGCGGTGGAGCCTGTGCCTCCCCACTTACAAGGTCACGGTTTCTACTCCAGGTATTTCCTGGTGCCCAAGAGAACCGGTGGCCTTCGACCCATTCTGGACCTCAGGAAACTCAACATCCTCATTCATCCAGACCACAGAAAGTACCTCAGGTTCATTATGGGAGGAAACCATTATCAGTACAGAGTGCTGCCTTTCGGCCTCACTTCCGCCCCCAGAGTCTTCACAAAGTGCCTAGCAGTGGTGGCGGCCTACCTGAGAAATCAGGGAATCTTTGTCGTCCCCTATCTAGATGACTGGCTCATCAGGGGTCAGACGTGCCAAGAGGCCAATCAAGCCACCCTCAGGACTATTGCTCTTCTACAAAGCCTGGGGTTTGTCATAAACTTCGCAAAGTCCACTTTGCTCCCTTCCCAGAACTCAGAGTTCATAGGAGCAAGGTTGGACTCTCTGCTGGCAAAGGCTTTCTTGCCAGCAGACAGGGCCCAAAGGTTGATGGCCTTGGCAAATCAGTTTCTCAGCAGGTCCCTGGTCTCCGCCAGACTCTGCCTGAGGCTTCTAGGCCACATGGCTTCGACAGTACATGTGACCCCCAATGCCAGGCTCCATATTAGGCCTGCACAGTGGTGCCTTCGGGCTCAGTGGTCACAGGCCACAGGCAGCCTCAGAGACAGGATAAGGGTGTCCAGACCATTTCTGCACTCCCTCAACTGGTGGCTGCACCCACCCAATCTACTGAAAGGGGTGCCTTTTCAGATTCCAGGGTACACAGTAGTGATGACAACAGATGCCTCCCTGCAGGGCTGGGGAACTCATTGTCTGGGCAAGTGCACCCAGGGCCTCTGGTCTCCCTGGGAAACTGCACAGCAGATCAATCTCCTCGAACTCAGAGCTATTCGATTAGCACTCAAAGCTTTCACTCCTACCCTGGCTCACCAGTCTGTCCTGATTCAGACAGACAACCAAGTTGCCATGTTTTATGTGAACAAACAGGGCAGAACTGGGTCCAGGATCCTTTGTCGGGAGGCTCAGGACCTTTGTTCTTTTGCCCTCAAGCACAACATGCTCCTCAAAGCTGTGTACCTTCCAGGCCAGGACAACTACCTTAATTGTGTTCACACAAAACTTGATTTGGCCTCTGAACGATACAGATGCTAGTATTTCCAAAAATTATCGTTCAATTTTCACATGAGGGGGAACCGTCCACTTTTAAACCAGCTAAACAGGTCTCAGTTAAAAAATAATGCCTTCAGGATTGGGCTTACACCCGATGCTTAGTATTGGCGTTGTGTCACATCAATGACCCGCTGGTAGTAAAGTGCAGGCTGATCCGGTTTAGAAGCTGAGTATATATATACCTAAGAATTAAAGTTCAGATATAAGCTTCTAAAGAATTCATTATTTAGCAAGTGCACTTTACTACCAGCGGGTCATTGATGTGACACAACGCCAATACTAAGCATCGGGTGTAAGCCCAATCCTGAAGGCATTATTTTTAACTGAGACCTGTTTAGCTGGTTTAAAAGTGGACGGTTCCCCCTCATGTGAAAATTGAACGATAATTTTTGGAAATACCAGGACAACTACCTGGCAGACGGATTAAGCAGAATACTGCAGCCCCACGAGTGGCAGCTGCATCCTTCAGTAGTTCAGAAGATCTTCCTGAAATGGGGTCTCCCTTTGATAGATCTCTTTGCCAGCCCAACGAACAAGCAACTGCCAAAGTTCTGCTCCAGGCAACCGCATCCTCTGCGGATAGCAGCAGATGCTTTTCTGATATCCTGGTCTCAGGGCCTCCTCTATGCGTTTCCTCCCACGCCCTTGGTGGCCCGAACTCTCTTCAAGATTCTTCAGGACAAGGCCTCGGTCCTGCTGGTGGCTCCCAGGTGGCCGAGACAGCCTTGGTTTCCTCTTCTGCTTCAACTGGTGGTGGATCCTCCACTACCTCTGGGGTTGCAACCCGATCTTCTCTCACAGGAGCAGGGTTCCCTTCTGCACCTCAATCTCAAAGCTCTCAATTTGATGGCCTGGAGGCTGCAAGGGTAGTTTTGGCTCCCTGGGGCCTGCCTCAGGAGGTTGAGGAGGTTGTCCTAGTCTCTAGGAAACAGTCCACTAGGAAAACCTATGCTCTCAAATGGAAGAGGTTTTCTGTGTGGTGTCAGCTGCGTACAGAAAATCCTTTCTCCTGTACTGTGCCAGTAGTCCTTCAGTACTTACTGCACTTGTCAAATCAAGGTCTTAAATGCAATTCTGTTTGGGTCCACCTCTCAGCTCTAGCAGCTCACCACTCTCTGGTGGAGGAACATTCTCTGTCTGGTCACCCCTTGGTGTCTCGCTTTCTTAGGGGCTTGCTTTTGCTCAAGCCCTCCTATCCATCCTCCTGCCCCTGAGTGGGAGCTGAATGTGGTCTTGCAGCAACTGACTCGCCCACCTTTTGAGCCGATGGCTACTTGTCCACTACGCTTCCTATCCTGGAAGACCCTCTTCCTGATAGCCCTTACCTCGGCTAGGCGAGTGAGTGAGCTTCAGGCCTGGTCTGTGATAGGCCTTACACCAGGATTTATAGGAACAGGGTAGTCCTTAGGACTCATCCAAAGTTCCTCCCTAAGGTTGTCTCCTCTTTCCACCTCAACCAGGAAGTGGTTCTTCCAACATTCTTCCCTAGGCCTCATGCAAGCCAGGCTGAAGCAGTCCTGCATACCCTGGACTGTAGGAGGGCCTTATCCTTCTACCTTGACCGTACGCAGGGGCATAGAAGGGCTACTCAGCTCTTCGTCTCCTTTGACCCCAATAAGTTGGGGTTGGCTGTGTCCAAGCGTACCTTGTCCATCTGGGTAGCTGACTGTATCACCTGGGCTTATAAGGCGGCTGACCTTCCTTTGCAGGGTCGGGTTACAGCCCACCGAGTCAGGGCAATGGCTGCCTCAGTGGCTCATCTCCGCTCTGTGCCCTTGGTAGACATCTGCAGGGCTGCAACTTGGTCTTCAAGCCAGACTTTTGCGGCCCATTACTGCCTGGAGAGGGAGTCCCGTAGGGACTGCTTTTGGCCAAGCAGTACTCCGGAATCTCTTTGAGGTTTAGGCAACTCCTGCCCTCTGTTGGGCTACCGGTGGAGGTTGTGTCCTTGAAAAGCCTTTCTTTGCTGCTGAGACTAGAGGGAGTTCTCTTGTTCAGCCTGGGTTCCTCGGTAGCCCAGAGCTGGGGAGTCACCCATATGCGAGGACTGACTTCCTGCTTGGTCCTGGAGAAAGAGTAGTTACTCACCTGTAACAGGTGTTCTCCAGGAGCAGCAGGAATCAGTCCTCACAAGCCTCCCTCCTCCCCTTGGAGTTGCAGTTGTACATAGTTTATTTTTCATTTTTGTGTGCTGTTCTTAGCTATGCCATTTGATTGAGGTAAGATGGCACCTTTAGGCGGGAGGGGAACCGTGCATGCGTGCCTGCATTCCCAAAGGCTTTCATAGAAAGCTGGGGAAATGCTCCGCTGGGGCTTCATCGGCGCCGATGACACCCATATGTGAGGACTGATTCCTGCTGCTCCTGGAGAACCCCTGTTACAGGTGAGTAACTACTCTTTCTCTGGGACCAAGTGGGAATGAAGTCCTCACATATGGGTGATGTCTCCGATGGAGCCTGTGCGGGAAAGCTTTGGGAGGCTCACCACGCTTGCATGCCTGTCTTCCCACCAGAAGGAGCCATCTTACCTCAGTCTTCTTTTTTCTGCAGAGCCCTTCAGACATCCTTCTGTCTCCAGAAAATTGTGACTTAACCCTTGTGGTTATTTTTTTCTGTTTCACGAGTTTTCCATATTGTTAGTCGGTCTTCGTCTTCCTGCCTGTTCTGGGAGCATCAGTGCCTTGGCACAGTGTATTTTTCTGGTACTTCTTTGTTTTCTTTTCCTCTTGGTTTTTTCAGTATGCGGGTTTTTTCTTGTGCACCTCCCTGTTCGACTGGGATGTTCGCGTCCTTTGACTTAGCGGAAACTGTCTTCCCCAATATATCAAAGCCAGCCAGTGGCTTTAAAAAATGCATCCAGTGTGCCTGCACCATTTTGGTGATAGACTGCCATAACCGGTGCTTACAGTGTCTCGGGGCCGACCACAAGCCAGCCACCTACACATTATTTCTGCAGATGACACACAAGAATCAAGAGAGAGAGCGTGAATCTCTGTTCAAGTCATCAGTCTGTGGCATTGGCGCCGGCATCAATATTGGCATCGACGTCCTTGAGAGCCTCCACCAAGACTTTGGCTCAGTGCAGCGCTCAAGCTCACTTGGAGCCCAAAGGGCCATGGTAACATAGTCCGGAGGCTGTCCTTCGAGGAAGCCGGCCCCCAAAAGGATCTGTCTTCCGCCCCATTGATGTTGAGGGTTGATGCCAAGAGCAGGGGGAAAACCCATGGCCACTGGCAGTCAATGAGACTGAGGACAACGGCCAGGAACGGCCTTCTAAGCAACCCTGATGTGAAGAGTTGCCTCCCAAATCCCTGGAGGGCCGTTGGCAGTGTTCCAATATGGTGATCATCATGGAATTCCCGATGAAGGAGCTGGCAAGGGAAGCCATTGCTGCCTTTTTTCACTCTATTTTTGTTAGGATTATTCTGTGTAGAGTGGTGGTTATTTTGTTAGTTATGGCTGCTGCCCCGGCACTGGCTGTATTGGAGACGGTGCTCTTGTGTGAGTACAAACCTTGGAGAGAAGCCTGGCTGTATTCCTGACTTTGCAGGTTGTGAGGGCCCCAATATCATCAGGTGCCTTGATGTCACTGCTGGTCCCACCGACCACGGTAGCCCAACCGATGGTGGTGCAGCCTATTCTTGAGACCTACACCCTCCCCAGTGGAGGAGAGGACTCACTGTTGGCGCCGATGGGCATCTCCCCTGCAAGTGCCTCTGGATCTGAGGGCCCTCAGTAGAGATATAGAGAGCCCGGGACTCCGTCCACCCCTCCAGAGTGCTGCTGGCATTGGGAGGAGACGCGTCGGTACTTTGACTTTCTTACCGACTCTGAGTCCAAGGGATGGGAGACTGAGGAGGAGGAGTCCCCAGTCTCAGACTGATAAAGGGACATCCCATCCAGTCCCTTGCCACCCTACGAGCACCATAAGTCTTCATCCAAGTACATCTCATTTTATGAGTATGTCCGGGACATGGCAAAAGCCCTCCCCTTCACTCTCAAGGCCGAGGAGGAACCGAGAGTGGAGGAATTGGCAATATTGCAGTACCCTTTGCCACCGAAGGAGATAGCACCATACCAGTATACCATATTCTTCAGTGGCTCCTCCTCAGGATCTGGGGAAATCCACTTATGGTCCCCCAGTTGGACGCCATGTACCAGGTCCAAATGAGCCCTGGGTTAGAGAAATCTCAACTCCCCTACAACTCGATAGTGGTGGAGTCTGCTATGAGATGTATCTAATGTTTCAAGACCCATTTTTTGGTTCCCCCAGGGTGGGAGGCTCGTACCCTAGATGAGGTCGGATGTAGATGTAACTAGGGCTCAACATTGGTAGGCCTTATACTTTCCTACTAGCTCAATATTGCAATGCAACTGAAAGATATCTTGGGGGACCTTGCCAAGTTCTCTGCCATGCTTTCTGGAGAACAGCTGGAGCTGTTCTGCAGCCTCTTAACCAAGGGGAAGGACTGCTCCAAATATATAAGTAATGCGGGCTATGAAGCCTTTGAGTCTGTGGCCATTGTGGGCATTGGGGCCCATCATCTGGCTTGGTTGCAATCCTCCGATCTCGAGCAATGCATGCAGGATAAACTTGCTGATGTTCCCTGCAGAGTCAAAAACCTCTTTGGGAAAGCCATGGAGGAGAAGGCTGGTGAACTGGAGATGGAGCAGTTGCCTCTCCAGGAAGACTGCAGACTCTGTCAAGAAAAAGGCAGTGGTGAAAAAGGCCCATTATCCACACAAGAGGTGGTACTATACAGGTTATTCCTCCTACCAGGCCTAACAAAGCCCTATGCAGGGGCAGCAGAAGAACCAGGACCAGCGCCGCCAGAAACCCCAGATGCCCTAACCTGCACCCCAGCCAGGTGGAGAGTTTTGACTCCTTCCTGAGGAGCAAGGCTCGTCTTCCTGTCTCAAGTGCCATATCTCTATAATGGGGGGAGGGGGCATCCCAGGTGGCCTGTCGTAACAGACTCCTGGCCACTGGAAATCATCCAGGATTGGGTACCTGTTGCACTTTGACCAGTTACCCCCTCCATTCTTCCCAGGGGAATATCCTCTTGATCCCCTCCACCAGGATCTCCTTGCAGGAGGTTCAGATTCTCCTGGTCGATCTTGCCATCAAGCTGCTCCCACCAGCTCAGGCCAGAAATGGATTCTACTTCCTTTGTTTTCTAGTTTCCAAGAAAACAGGCGTCTTCAGGCTCATTCTAGATCTTCGGAACCTCAGCTGATTCCTGGTGAAGGAAAAGTTCAAAATAGTTTCCCTGGGAATGTTATTACTTTACCTCCAACAGGAAGACTGGCTGTGCTCCTTGGACCTCAAGGACGTTTGCACCCACATCCCCATCCATCCCTGTTATTGGTAGTAACTTTGCTTCCTGCTCAGCAGACACTATCAGTATCGGGTGCTGCCTTTCAGCCTAGCCTCTACCCCAAGGATCTTTACAAAATGCTTGGCAGTCATTGTCGCCTTCCTTCAAACCCTGAGGGTGTTTGCCTTCCCCTACCTGAACGATTGGCTCATAAAGAGCGCGGCACTGGAAGAGGTTCGGTGCTCTGCGGGGCTCACCATTCAAGTCCTGGAACATCTAAGCTTTGTGATCAACTACCCAAAGTCTCACCTGCAGCCCTCTCAATGTCTCGAGTTCATTGGGGTTCTCCTAGATACTTCCCTAGTGTGAGCCTTCTTGCCCACGGATTGGGCCCAGTGACTTATCACAGTGGTCTAAGAAGTCCAGCACAGTCCGTGCATGACGGTGTGTCAGATTTATTTATTTATTTATTTATTTAACATTTTTTATATACCGTCTTTCTACGAATCAAGACGGTTTACATATAACAATAAAGGCAGTATATTTTAACTGTTTACAAGGAACGAATAACTGGATACAGAGTAAGCAACATGAAGAACTAAATTATAATATCCAGTTAATCGCAGTGAACAGTGATCAACTATTTACATATATACATATGTATGTGGACAGCTACGGATGGGAGCACTGTAAGGTTAATGGAATAAGGGCAGGGAGGTAAAAGTAAGGAGTTTGGTATTAGGGTGGGAGAGAGAAATGCTCAAGGAAAAGATGGGTCTTTAACTTTTTCCGGAATTCAATGTGGCTCACACAGTTGCGCAGCTCATGCGGAAGGGTGTTCCAAAGGGATGGAGCATAGAGGGAAAAGGTCCTGTCACAAGTGGATTGTTTACAGTGTTTTTTAGTTGAGGGTATAGACAATAAATTATTAGTGATAGAGCGGTGCTTTCTAGTAGTGTTGGAGAAGGTAAGGAGAGGGGAGAGACATGGAGCTGACTCATTAGAAATAGTTTTGTTTATTAGAGTAAGTACCTTGAATTTCACTCGGTGATGAATTGGGAGCCAGTGGAGATCATAGAGAATTGGTGTAATATGAACTCGTCTGGGGCTGTTTGTTATGAGACGCGCTAATGTATTCTGGGCAAGTTGGAGGGGTTGAATAGAGTTCTTGGGGAGGCCCTGATATATTAGGTTGCAATAGTCAAGTGATGGGGTTGTGAGGGCCTGACAGACAGTGCGAAAGGAGTCAGGGCTTAAGAGAGGTTTGAGGTTCCTGAGAGTGCGCAGCTTAGCGTATACTGTGTTAGTGGTTTTCTTTATTTGTTCGGAGAAAGATAAGTTTTGATCAATTATGATTCCAAGATATTTCACCTGGTTTTTTCGTCTGCTCGGCCTCCATGGTCATGTTACTCCCCTGGCTCGATTTGTGGATATGGCAAGCACAGTGGACCTTTGGTGCAGCCAGTGGCATCAGGTCACGGGCTGTCTGAGGAACAGGGTGGTGGTTACGCCGCCACTCAAGGGCTCTCTATCTTGGTGGTACAGCTGCAGAACATGCTCAGGGGCTTCACCTTCCAGCCCCCTCCGCACCACTGGACACTGCCCACAGATGCCTCCAAGCTGGGTGGGGGTGCCTGTCTCAATGGCCTATGCACTCAGGGTCTCTGGACACACAGGAGCCTGCTCCAGATCAACTTTCTGAAACTATGAGCCATTGTGAACACACTTCAAGCATTCTGTTTGCAGTTGGCCAACCAAATAGTCCTTACCCAAATGGTCAACCAGGTAGTGATGTTCTACATCAACAAGCAGGACGGTATGGGCTTGTATCTCCAGTACTGGGAAGCCATGCATCTCTGGAAGTTCGCCATCTCCCAGGGCATGGTCCTCAGAGCCATATACCTGCCTGGGGAGCTCAATGTCCTGGTAGACTGCCTCAGCTGGAGCCTTCAGCCACGAGAATGGACCCTCAACAGGGAGGTTGCAAGCCACATTTTTCGCATGTGGGGTACTCCATGCATTGACCTCTTTGTGATGCCAGACAGTGCCCAGGTAGAGCAGTTCTGCTCCAGGATTGCGGGAAACCACTGGATGGCCCCCGATGCCTTCCTACTAGACTGGAGGGTGCGCCTCCACCGCTTCCACTTGTGGCTAAAACCCTGTTCAAGCGCCAGGTGGACAGGGGCTGCATGATTCTCATTGCACCAGATAGACATATTTTCCCTTCTTGCTCAGGCTCTTGCAGCAGCAGACTGGGCTCCGTCCCCGATCTGATCTCTCAGGACAGCAGGACCCTCTTTCCTCCCAATGCCCACTTGCTGGCCCTCGCCGTGTGGATGCTGAGTGGGTAGTTCTCGCCAAACTTCACCTACCTGTGGATATGGACAATATCCTCCTAGCTTCTCGAAAGGACTCCCACATTGCTCCTACACATTCAAATGGCACAAATTTTCCATCTGATGGGCAGGGAAGGCGATTGACTGCTTCTCCTGTTCTGTAGAGGCTTTGCTGATGTATCTCCTCTACTGCTCCAACTCGGGTCTCAAATCTGATTCTGTTATGGTTCATTTAAGCGTGGTGGCAGTGTATCACTACAGTGCGGATGGGAAACCCATCTCTGGACATCCTCCCATTGGCCAGTTTATGAGAGGTTTCTTACTGTCATGGCTCCCTATCAAGCCTCCGCTTATGGTGTGGGACCTTAATGTAGTGCTAGGGCAGCTCCAGGACTCTGCCCCCTTTGAGCCGCTTAGCTCCTGCCTAGTTGTGTTTTTGGTAGCAGTCACCTCTGACGCGCAGAGTTAGCAAATTGCAGGTACTGGTGGCACACCTGCCTTACACCAGATTTCATCAGAATAGGGTGGTCCTAGGGACTCATCCTAAGTTCCTTCCTAAGATGGTCTTTTCCTTTCATCTGAACCAGTCTGTGATGCTTCCCACCTTTTTTCCCAGACCTCATGCTAGCAGGACTGAGGCTTCACTGCATACACTGGATTGTAAGAGAGCACTGGCTTTCTACCTGGAGTGGATGAAAACCCATCGCCGTTCCACCCAGCTCTTTGTTTCCTTTTCCCTAGTAGGCTGGGCATGGCTTTCTCCAAATGCACCCTGTCAGTTTGGGTTGCAGACTGCATCTACTTTGCTGGAACGTCATGTCATGGCTCATAATGTCTGAGCAATGGGTGCTTCTGTGGCAAATGTGCGCCCTGTCTCCACTGTGGAGATCTGCAGGGCTGCTATGTGGTCGTCTGTCCACACCTTTATAGCCTATTACTGTCTGGATGAAGATTCCAGGCACGACAGCAACTTAGACCAAGCCGTACTCTGGCGTCTGTTTGGGAATTAGATGCAACTCCTCCCACCTGTCCTGTCTGTCCAGGCTACCATAGCATCATCCTGGTGTTGATGTCCGTGCTTGACACTGACTCTCTGAGCCCTAACAGTGATTTCTCATACTATTTCTCTCTGCTCATTTTCTAGTTGCCCCGTTGGACATGTTTTACAGGTTTTTCGGTAGCCTGTAGCTGTCGAGTGCCATATGTAAGGACTTCATTCTGCTTGGTCCCGGAGAAAGTGTAGTTACTCACCTGTAGCAGGTGTTCTCCAGGAACAGCAGGAATAAGTCCTCACAACCCTCCCACCTCCCCATAGAGTTTGTTTATTTATTTGTTACATTTCTATACTGCCCCTTCCAGAGTTCAGGAGCGGTTTACAAGGAACCAAAAACATGTTACATAGAACAGAAGTGAACTTTTTATATAAAACAGAAATAAATCTTTTTACATAAAACTTGGATTGAAGGTAGGGATAGTGATTTGGGAATTTAGGAATGTATTAGGTAGGGTTTAACTTTATACAGGCAGTCTTATATATGTGTGGACAGGTTTTTCTTAGCTCTTGTCCTGGTTGTATTAGTTGATGGTCTGTCTTGGTGGGGTGTGTGTGTTTGGGTGTGGGGCATTTGCTCCATAGTGCAGGGTGAAAAGGTGGGTTTTGAGTTCTTTTCTAAATTCTTTGAGGTCTTTGATTGCACGGATGTGTAGTGTGAGGGAGTTCCAGGTGCTGGGAGCAGAGTATGTGAACACTCTGGAACTGGTGGTGTATTTTGTTTTGCGGATGGAGGATGGGATAGTTAAGGAGTGGAGCATTTTTCCTATGGGATCTGGTGCTTTCAGGGGCGAGGAGGAGGGTTGAGAGGAAGGATGGGGTAATCTTATTGATAAGTTTGAAGGTTGTTACGTGGAGCTTATACCTTATCCGACTTTCTATTGGGAGCCAATGTAAGCCATATAGTAGGGGTGTAATGTGATCAGTTAGTTTGGCTTTGCAGGTTACTCTAGCGGTGATGTTTTGCATTCGTTGGAGTATGTGAAGGCTCTTTGCCGGGAGACCCTGCAATAGGCTGTTGCAGTAGTCGAAGTGGGGGGTAATGATGGATTGAATGACTGCTCTGAAGTCATTATCTTCTAGGATGGGCCTTAAATGCTGTATGGACTTCAATTTGAATAGATTGTTCTGACTGTTCGTTTCAAGTGGGGTATCATGCTGAGGGATGTATCCAGAATTATACCGAGGTACTTAACTTCTTGTTTGATGGGAATTGTGGAGTTGTTGAGGATGATAGTTTTGGGTAGGCTTGTGTCTTGGCTCTTTGTGATGAGCAGCGCTTCAGTTTTTTGGTAATTCAGGTTGAGGTTGTTGGATGTTAGCCAAGAGTCGGTTTCATTAATGCAGTCAGGTTCTTGTAGGTGGGATTGCTTATTTCTCCAGGACCAAGCAGGAAGTCAGTCCTCACATATGGGTGACATCGACGTCGATGGAGCCCCCATGCGGAGCATTTCCCCAGCTTTCTAAGAAAGCCTTTGGGAATACACCCACGCATGGGCGGTCCCCTTCCCGCCCAAAGGTGCCATCTTGCTCAGTCTTTCTTTTTCCGTGGAGCCCAACGGACGTCTGTCCCTGTCACCCGGAAAAGTTGGATTTTTCTGCGATTCTTCGCTCTCTTTTTCACTGGTTCAACGCCGGTTCCCCTTCCCGCCTGGGTTTGGTACGCCGGTATCGACCCGATCATTATTTTTCGTTTTTTTGCCCTTTGTGGCACGCGTTCGCGTCCTTTTTTCTTTTCCCTGGAGGACCGGTCTTTTGACCTCGTGGGGGCCCTTTTTTCCCCGATGGCCTCCAGTGGTTTTAAAAAGTGTGATCGTTGTAAGAAGCTCATGTCTCTTACCGACACACACGACTGCTACCTGCGTTGCCTCGGACCGGACCATGATCCCAAGGTCTGTGTCCCATGTGGCAAGATGTCCACTAGAGCACTCAGAAGCCGGCAGCATCAGAAGGAGAGGATTTTTTCTGACTCGGCCTCCGGACGAGCCCGGACCTTGTCAGAGGCCTCGACGTCTCGGGAGTCTGACCCCGAGCTTTGTCGGGGTTCCTCTGAAAGGGGGTCCCCCAGTCGGGAGCATAAGAGGAAGAGAAAGCTCATGAGGGCGGCATCGGAGGAAGCCTCTGGTTCCTTGAAGGCCAGATCTCAGACCCCTGACCGCCGCCCCGGGCCTTTGGAGCTGGAGAAGCCACCTAAGGTATCCCGGGTAGAACCGGAGTCCCTCGAGCACGTAAGTCCTGTTGTCCTCGAGGACTCTCCTCCCAGGGAGCCGACGTCGGGCCCGGCGCCACCGGGGCCCAACTCAGTGGCTGTGAGTCTCCTGAGCTTGGACTCAGGCTGACAGCCTTGGAGTGCAGACTGTCTGCCTTCATGGATCAGCAGCGGGTGCTGATGGCCAGCCTGACTGGTGCATCTGCCCCGACCAGCGGGATGTCGACGTCTAAGTCTAAGTCGACCCCGGAGACAGAGCCGGTTCTCGAAGCCATGAAGGCCCGAGTCCGGTCTCGGTCACGGTCTCCCTCGACCTCCCGTTCGGGACCGAGAGCATCAACGCTGATGGCCCCGGCGTCGGGGCGGGTGTTGCCAGACCCCGCGCGGTCGGAGCCCCTCGACTCTTCTTCGGATGAGTCTGCATGGGAGATGGAGGACGAGGAGTCCCCCGATACTTTTCCGACTTGGTGTGTCCCTTCGGACTCGTCACAGTCTGAGCCCCGGAGTAGGTCCCCACCGGAGGACACCCAGTTCTCGGAGTTTGTAAGGGACATGGCCAAGGCCTTGAATGTTCCTGCGGATCCCGAGGAGGAGCCTCGAGCCGAGGAGCTCGATGCCCTCCAGTATGACTCTCCCCCAAGGGAGGCCTTTACTGTGACGGTTCCTCCGATGCTGGAACGGCTCCTCTTCCGAATGTGGGAGGCACCGGCCTCAGCGCCGGTTTTGAGCAAGTGGATCGATTCCATGTATCGAGTCCGTAAGAGCCCTGGATTCCAAAAGGCGCAGCTGCTGCACCATTCTATGGTTGTGGAATCGGCCATGCATTGCCTGAAGAGCCAGAAAATGCACTCTGCGGTGCCCCCCGGCCGGGAGGCCCAAAACCTAGATGCCATCGGCAGAAAGTGCTTCCAGGGCTCGATGCTTGCTTGCCGTGTCCAGGCCTACCAGCTGTACATGGGCATGTACTTGCGGGACCTGGCTAAGGAGATAGCCGGGTTTTCGGCTGGAATCTTCTCCGGGGAACCTTTGCAGAGGTTCCAGTCCTTGTCCTCAGGGTTCCGGGAATGCTCCAAATTCATCTCCCGGGCGGCCTACGATGGCTTCGAGGCTTCGGTCCGCGTGGCGGCTGCCGGCATCGGTGCTTGACGCCAGGCGTGGCTACAGTCATTGGACCTCGAGCCATGGGTACAGGACAAGTTGGTCGATGTCCCCTGCCGGGGAGAAAACCTCTTCAGCAAGCCCATGGCCGAAAAGGCCGCAGAGCTCGAGACGGAGACTGACAAGGACGAGATTGTCCAGGAAAACCTCTGCCCCTTCTCATAATTTATTTATTTATTTATTTATTTATTTATTTTATACACATTTATATACCGCATCTTCCACAGATCAGTTGCGGTTTACAGAGAACAAAACTTAACACTTGGCAACGCAAGTTGTTTTACAAGGAACGTCAATGTTAGTATAATTAACCGAATGTAAATTTACAAGGAACGTCATAATATAATTCTAACAATGTGAACAGAACATAACAGAATAAACTATTTACAGATATATATATATATATATAGATGTGTGTACACACATAAAAATATATATACATATACACACATACATACATATATATATACATGTATATATATATATACATACATATACATATACACACATGCCTACATATACACATACATACACCTATGGGAGTAAAAGGGCATAAGATATGGGGTCATCATAAGAAGAAGGGCTTGGGGAAAAAGACCTTTTACCTGAGGAAGGCATCTGCCTACAAACCTTTCCCTCATTACCAGGCCTCCCCAGCTCCCCAGCAGGGTCAGCAGGCCAAGGGGCAGGGACATGGGCCCCGTAGGCAGAAAGCCTCCAGCTCCTGCTCCTACTCAGCAGGGAGGGGGTTTTTGACTCCCACTGCATAGCCTCTCTGCCTCTGCTGGCCCACCTCAGCACGGGGGGTCAGTTGGCCCTGTTTGCCCACCAGTGGCCACCCATCACACAAGATGCTTGAGTGTTGAGCATAGTCCAGAAGGGCTATCTGCTCCATTTCACTCAGGTACCCCCCTCCTACTTCCCGGGGGAGCCTCCAAGGCCTCCTCTGCATCAGGAACTCCTTCTCCAGAAACTGCAAAGTCTGCTTCAAGACAGAGCGGTAGAGCCTGTACCTCCCCACCTCCTGGGGCAGGGCTTCTACTCCAGGTACTTTCTTATGCCAAAGTGGACTGGAGGCCTCAGGCCCATTCTGGACTTGAGAAATCTCAACAAGTTCTTGGAAAAGGAAAAGTTCAAGATGCTTACTCTTGGAACACTGCTGCCCTACCTCCAGCAGGGAGATTGGCTATGCTCCTTAGATCTGAAGGATGCGTACACTCAAATCCTCATTCATCCAGACCACAGAAAATACCTAAGGTTCGTGGTGGGAGGAAACCACTTTCAGTACAGGGTACTGCCCTTTGGCCTGACTTCCGCCCCATGGGTCTTCACAAAGTGCCTGGCGGTGGTGGCGGCCTACTTGAGAAACCAGGGTATTTTTGTCTTCCCCTACCTGGACGACTGGCTCATCAGGGGTCAGACTCTCCAGGAGGCCAGGCATGCCACCCTCCATACTGTCTCTCTCCTTCAGCAACTAGGCTTTGTCATAAACTTCGCAAAGTCCACTTTGCTCCCCTCCCAGAACCTAGAGTTCATAGGAGCACGGTTAGACTCCCTGCAAGCAAAGGCTTACTTGCCAGCAGACAGAGCGGGAAGGCTGATGGACTTAGCCAGCCAGTTCCTAAACAACCCACTGGTTTCCGCCAGACTCTGTCTAAGGCTCCTGGGCCAAATGGCATCGACAGTACATGTGACTCCCAATGCTCGCCTGAATATGAGGCCTGCACGGTGGTGTCTCAGAACTCAGTGGAGGCTGGCTACAGGAAGCCTAAGAGACAAAGTAAGGGTGTCCAAACCCTTCCTGAACTCCCTGCAGTGGTGGCTACACCCCCCCAACCTTCTACAGGGAATTCCTTTTCAGGTACCTGTTTCCACTGTGGTACTCACAACCGATGCATCCTTGCAGGGCTGGGGTGCACATTGTCTGGACAAGTGCACACAGGGCCTGTGGTCTCCATGGGAGGCCACGCAACAAATCAATCTCCTGGAACTCAGGGCGATACGCTTAGCCCTCAAGGCCTTCTCTCACACCCTGGCACACCAATCCGTCTTGGTGCAGACAGACAACCAGGTGGCGATGTTCTATGTGAACAAACAAGGGGGCACGGGGTCCAGACTCCTGTGTCAGGAGGCACAGACTCTCTGCTCTTTTGCACTTTGACACAATATGCTCCTCAGGGCAGTCTATCTTCCTGGCTACGAAAATTTCCTGGCAGACAGATTGAGCAGGGTTCTACTGCCTCACGAATGGCAACTGCACCCTTTGGTGGTTCAGAACATTTTCCTGAAATGGGGACTTCCATCCATAGACCTCTTTGCCAGTCCCCTGAACCGGCAGCTGCCTCGGTTCTGCTCCAGGCAGCCGCATCCCATGAGATTGGCAGCAGATGCCTTCCTAATATCATGGTCCAAAGGGCCTCCTGTATGCGTTTCCCCTCACGCCCCTGGTGGCCCGCACCTTGTTCAAGATTCAAAGAGACAGGGCCTCGGTCATATTGGTAGCCCCCAGATGGCCGAGGCAGCCCTGGTTCCCGCTTCTGTTACAGCTGGCGGTGGACACTCCACTCCCTCTGGGGTTGCAACCCGACCTTCTTTCTCAGGATCAGGGTTCCCTTCTGCACCCCAATCTCAAAACTCTCAATTTGATGGCCTGGAGGCTGCAAGGGTAGTGCTGGCTCCCTGGGGCCTGCCTCAGGAAGTTGAAGAGGTGGTCTTGGCCTCTAGGAAGCAATCGACCAGAAAGACTTATGCCCTGAAGTGGAAGCGGTTCTCCTTGTGGTGTGCACAACGCCAGGAGAACCCTTTCTCCTGTCCTGTGCCAGTTGTGCTTCAGTACCTGCTGCACTTATCTAATCAGGGTCTTAAGTTCAATTCTGTTAGGGTACACCTTTCTGCTCTAGCAGCCCACCACTCACTGGTGGAAGGGCACTCTTTAATCGGTTCACCCCTTGGTGTCCCACTTCCTCAGATGCTTGCTCTTGCTAAAGCCTCCTCTCCGTCTCCAGCCCCTGAGTGGGAGTTGAATGTGGTCTTGCAGCGACTTACTAGCCCTCCCTTTGAGCCGATGGCTACGTGTCCTCTTCGCTTCCTTTCTTGGAAGGCTCTTTTCCTAGTGGCACTGACCTCGGCCAGGCGAGTGAGTGAACTTCAAGCCCTGGTCTGTGACAGGCCCTACACTCGTTTCTATAGGAACAGGGTAGTTCTTCGGACTCATCCTAAGTTCCTCCCGAAGGTAGTCTCCTCTTTCCACCTCAGTCAGGAGGTGGTTCTTCCAGCATTCTTCCCTTGGCCCCATACCAGCCGGGCTGAGGAAGTCCTGCATACCCTGGACTGTAGAAGGGCCTTGTCTTTCTACCTTGAGCGTACTAAGGGTCATAGAAGGGCTACTCAGCTCTTCATCTCCTTTGACCTAAACAATTTGGGGTAGCCTTTCTCCAAGCGTACCTTGTCCATATGGGTAGCGGACTGTATCACCTGGACTTACAGGGCAGCGGACCTTCCCTTGCAGGGTCGCGTCACAGCCCACCGTGTCCGGGCAATGGCTGCATCAGTAGCTCATCTCCGTTCTGTACCGTTGGCAGACATCTGTAGGGCTGCAACTTGGTCCTCAAGCCAGACTTTTGCAGCCCATTACTGCCTGGAGAGGGAGTCCCGTAGGGACAGTGCTTTTGGTCAGGCAGTACTCCGGAATCTCTTTGAGGTTTAGGCAACTCCTGCCCTCCAGCCCTCTTGTTGGGCTACCGGTGGGTTCTCTTCTCAGTAAAATTCTTTCCCTGTTGCTGAGGCTTCACAGAGGGAGCTCTATTTTTCAGCCTGGGTTCCTGGTAGCCCAGAGCTAGGGAGTCACCCATCTATGAGTACTGACTTCCTGCTTAGTCCTGGAGAAAGAGTAGTTACTCACCTGTAACAGATGATCTCCAGGAACAAGCAGGAATGAGTCTTCACATATGCGTACGTCGGTACCGATTGAGCCTGCGCAGGAACGCTCCCCAGCATCCAATCAGAAAGCCTTTGGGAGCATCCCACAGCGCCTGCGTGCTGCCTTTCCCAACTGTCTCTCCTCAGTTCTTCTTTTTCCATGGAGCCAGCAGGTCGTGTTCCTGTCACCGCAGAAGAATTTCCTTATTTTTTCTTTATTTCTTTTGTGTCGCGTCTGCCTTCTTCAACGCTGTACCGGTACCGCCGGTCTTTGTTCTTTTCTTCTTGTAAAAAAAAAAACAAAAACCTTTTTTCTGTTCTTTTTCTTCAGGTGCACTTGAGTTTTGGGCCTTAGGCCCAAAACCTTTTTTCCTTAAATATGGAAAAGCCTGCCTCAGGATTTAAAAAGTGCACAAAATGTGGTGGTACTATTT
Source organism: Ichthyophis bannanicus (assembly GCA_033557465.1). NCBI lineage: Eukaryota > Metazoa > Chordata > Amphibia > Gymnophiona > Ichthyophiidae > Ichthyophis > Ichthyophis bannanicus. The sequence goes on along the minus strand of CM066036.1, from coordinate 50,206,722 downwards.
CTGTCACCTACACCCATGACTGGTGTCTAAAATGTTTAGGTCCTGACCATTCCATAACAGATTGTGTGTCCTGTTCCATGATGTCTAAAAGAGGTTGACAGAACCGAGCTGCCAAGCTCAGTACCCTGTTTCCCTCTGATGCGGCTTCGGTGCTGCTTCTTCCTCACATGGATCTCAGGTAACTAAACATAAATCCAGCCGGTCCTCAAAGGGTAGATCTCCTTCTAAGCATCAAGATGCCTCTGGCCTTGCCCTCGAGGATTCTGCACCGGCAAAATTACCCCAGTGGGAGGCTTCGGCCTCTAAAGCATCATCATCGGGGTTCCAGGATGATCTCGATGGCGTGGCCTCGACAGATCTCCTGGGGTACCGATTTCCAGCCATTGGCGGCGTCGATGGATCAGAGGATTCTGTCCATAGAACGCAGTCTGACAGCTTTCCTTGTGGCATCGAAGCCCGTGGTACCGCAACAGACTACTCCACCGGTACCGGCTCTAGCATCGCTATCGGTACCGATTCCGGTACCGGTGGCATCGGTGTCTGCTATGCTGGTACTCTGTCCTCTGAAGCCCTCCGGTACCGATACCCCGGTACCGGTTATTCCCGATACCGATCCCGGTCGGTACGGGTATCGGGCTTTGCAAGAGCATCCGGACAGACGATACTTCGATTCCTCTGAGGATTCTGAAGAGTCGGTCGATACAGTGATGCTTCTTACACAGGAGGAGTCCTCTCCTAAACGAAGGATGTCTCCTCCAGAGGATTTGTCTTTTCAAGACTTTATCAGAGAGGTGGCTCGGGGTCTCTCTATTACAGTGGCACCTGAGACAGAGCCCAGAGCCAAGGAGTTAGATATTTTACCATATCCTAAGACTCCTAAGGAGGCAGCTACCTTACCTATTCATGAGATTCTGTATGATCTCATGTTGAGGATGTGGGAAGCACCTCTAACCACCTCTCCTCATTCTCGCAGGTTGGATACCATGTATCGTGTCCCTCCTTGTCCTGGTTTCCATAAAACTCAGCTTCCTCACCACTCTATTGTGGTTGAGTCTGCAATGAGAAAGATTAGAAGTGCCAAAAGACATGCCTCTAATCCTCCAGGACGTGAATGTAGAACCCTGGATGCTTTTGGAAGAAGAGTCTTCCAAGCTTCCATACTTGCTGCGAGAATTAATTCTTATAGTCTCTACATGGGAATTTCTTAAAAGAAGTCACTGACCATTTGCAGACTTTAAGTCCTTTTATGTCTGAAGATAAAAGGCAAGAATTTCTCACTGGGCTCAAACATGCCCAGGATATCTCCAAATTCTCCAACCGTGCAGCTTTCGACTCCTTTGAAAGCGTAAGCAGAGCCTCAGCTATTGCCATAGGTGCACGTAGGATTGCTTGGCTTCAAGCATCTGATTTGGAGATCTGGGTTCAAGATGAATTGGGAAATATCCCTTGTACAGGTGAGAGCCTGTTTGGTAAGGATTGTCAAGCAAAAGCCAATCAGATGGATGCTGAAAATTCTGCTTTGAATAGACTATCCAAATCCACAGCTGCTCCTGCTAAGAAAAGGTTGTTCAAGAAAACACCTTTTTCTAAAAAGGGAAGATTCTATCCTGCTTATGGTCAGCGGGCATCTTCTGCAGCTCAGTTCCTTTCCAAACGTCAGCAATCCTCCAAACAGAGTAAAGCAAAGGCTGCGAGGCCTGCTCCAGCCCAGCAACCTCAGCCCCCTCAGGGCCTTTGACTTTCTGCTAGAGAACTTAGCCTTCCTGGCTCTAGAAGGACCAGAGCCCTCCACCATTCCAGGAAGGTTATGTCACTTTGCTCCCAGGTGGGAGCAAATTACAGCAGAGCATTGGACACACTCCATCATAAGAGAGGGGTACAACTTCATTTTTCAAGCTTGCCCCCTCTCACAAGAGTGCACCAGTTCAATTCTCCAACCTCCCTCATCAGCCTGTTGGAGCAGGAGGCTGCCACTCTTCTCGCCCAGGGGGCAATAGAGGAAGTGCTTTTTCAACAGCAGGGCACAGGGTTCTACTCCCCCTATTTTCTTATTCCAAAGAAAACAGGGGGCTTCAGACCCATCTTAGATCTCAGAGAGTTGAACAGATTCCTAGTAAAAGAAAAATTCAAGATGGTTTCTCTAGGAACTCTGCTGCCATACCTTCAGAGTCAGGATTGGCTTTGTTCTCTAGATCTCAAGGATGCATACACTCATGTTCTCATCCATCCAACTCACAGAAGGTTCCTTCGGTTCCTTTTTCAGGAAAAGCACTGTCAATACAGAGTGCTCCCTTTTGGTCTGGCCTCTGCACCAAGGGTGTTCACGAAATGCATGGCAGTGGTTGCTGCTTTTCTGCGCACCCTGGGAATATTCGTCTTCCCTTACCTGGATGACTGGCTCATTCGAGCTCCCACTCAATCAGAGGCCAAGCCTTCTCTAACCTGCACAATGCATATCCTTCAGTATTTAGGGCTGGTAATAAACATCCCAATATCCAATTTGATCCCGACTCAGTCCCTGGAGTTTATAGGGGCATTGCTGGATACCACAAGGGCAAGGGCCTATCTTCCCCAGGTACGTTGCCTTCGCTTGATGCAGTTAGCTTCTCAAGCAGAGTTGAAGCCCCTACTAACTGCTCGAGAGATGTTACAGTTGCTAGGCCACATGGCATCCACCGTACATGTGGTACCATATGCTCACCTTCACATGAGAGCAGCTCAGTGGACTTTATCCACCCAATGGACCCAGGCATTAGGCTGCCTGTCAGACAAAATAGCAAACACAAGTCGCCTCATTTTGTCCCTCCAGTGGTGGAAGTCCCCTCAAAACCTGTTGCTGGGGTCCCCCTTTCAACAGCCTCTACCCCAAGCAACTCTTACAACAGATGCTTCTCCAATGGGCTGGGGAGCTCATCTTCAGGACCTCTCCACCCAGGGCATCTGGTCCCCACAGGAGACTTGTCTACATATCAATCTCTTGGAACTCAGAGCAATCTTCCTTGCTCTGCAAGTTTTCCACACCCTGCTCAGCCACAAGACAGTCCTTATCCACACGGACAATCAGGTAGCCATGTTCTATGTAAACAAGCAGGGAGGAACTGGCTCTCTGTCGCTTTGCAACGAAGCTCTGCGACTGTGGGCCCTCGCCAGAGAGCATCACATTCATCTTCTGGCAGTTTATCTTCCAGGTGTTCAAACCTCTTGGGCGGACAGACTCAGTCGAGTTCTGCTTCCACATGAGTGGTCCCTACATATGGACCAGGTATCCAAGATTTTTCGAATTTGGGGAACCCCGGATATAGATCTCTTTGCAAGTCCGTGGAATGCCAAACTTCCCCGGTTCTGTTCCAGAACTCCGGCTCAGGGGGCTCAGGCAAGGGATACTTTCCTCCTTTACTGGGGTCAAGACTTCCTGTATGCCTTTCCACCCATTCCCCTAATTCCCAAAACCCTGTTCAAGCTTCAGAGAGACAGAAGCCACATGATTCTCATAGCTCCACATTAGCCACGGCAAGTGTGGTACCCTCTGCTTCTACATCTCTCTCAAGCTCCCTCCCTAGAGTTAGGATCTGCTCCAGACCTCCTCTCTCAAGAGGACGGAAGGTTATGACATCCCAATCCCCAGTCTCTGCATCTCAGGGCTTGGTTGCTGAAGGCCTAGATCTCCAGGATCTTCATCTTTCTCAACAAGTGAAAGATGTTCTTTATGCTTCCAGAAAACCTTCCACTAGATGCTTTCAAGTGGAAGAGGTTTACCATCTGGTGTTCTGAGAAGGGTCTTAACCCCCATGCCATACCTCTGGAATCGTTGCTGGAGTATCTCCTTCATCTGTCTAATGCAGGCCTTAAGACAAATTCAGTAAGGGTCCATTTGAGTGCTATTGCAGCTTCCCTTAAGCCTTTAAATGGACAACCTATTTCCTCTCATCCTTTTGTAGCAAGATTCATGAGAGGCCTCCTTTTAACAAAGCCTCCCATCAGACCACCCCCGGTGGCATGGGACTTAAATTTGGTTCTTGGTCAGCTTATGAAGCCGCCTTTTGAACCTTTAGCTACCACCTCCTTGAAATACCTTTCTTGGAAGGTTATCTTTCTCATTGCAATCACATCAGCACGCCGCATTAGTGAATTGCAAGCACTCGTAGCTAATCCGCCTTATACAAGGTTCCATCATGACAAGGTGGTCCTTAGGACTAATCCACTTTTTATGCCTAAGGTGGTCTCGCCTTTTCACCTCAACCAGGAGGTCTACCTACCTGTCTTTTTTCCAGGGCCTCATGCATTAAGTGCAGAGAGGAATCTTCATACCCTGGACTGTAAAAGAGCTCTGGCTTTTTACTTACAAAGGACACAGCAACATAGAAAGTCTTCCCAACTCTTTGTTGCCTTTGATCCTTCTCATCTCGGACAACCAGTCTCCAAGAGAACACTTTCTAACTGGATTGCACTTTCTAACTGCATTTCTTTCGCCTATCAGAGCAAGAACCTTTCTCCAGGACCAAGCAGGAAGTCAGTCCTCACATATGGGTGTCATCGGCGCCGATGAAGCCCCAGCAGAGCATTTCCCCAGCTTTCTATGAAAGCCTTTGGGAATGCAGGCACGCATGCGCGGTTCCCTTCCTGCCTAAAGGTGCCATCTTACCTCAGTCTCTCTTTTTCCGAGAAGCCCACCGGACGTGCGTCCTGTCATCCCAGATAAAAGTTTGATTTTTTCGGCGATTCTCGCTATTTTTTCTTCCCGGTTCGACGCTGTTTCCCCTCCCGCCGGGTTCAGTACACCAGTATCGAGCCCGATTCGTCTTTTTTCGGTTTTTGCCCTTCGTGGCTGGCGTTCGCGCCCTTTTTTGCTTTTTCCCTGGAAGGCCGGTCCTTTGAACTCGCGGGGACTCTTTTTTCCCTGATGGCTTCCAGCGGTTTCAAGAAGTGTGATTGGTGTAAGAAGTTGATGTCTCTCACCGACACACATGACTGCTGCCTTCGGTGCCTCGGTCCTGATCACGACCCTAAGACGTGTGGACCATGTGGGAAGATGTCTTCCAAGGCACTGCGAAGTCGTCAGCAGCAGAAGGAAAGGCTTTTCTTGGACTCAGCCTCCGGCCGGACCCGTACCTCGTCTGAGGCCTCGACATCTCGGGATTCGGATCCCGAGCGCTGTCGAAGCTCCTCGGACAGGGGGTCCCCCGACCGGGAACGCAAGAGGAAGAAGCGGCTCGTGAGGGCGTCGGAGGAGGACGTCCCTGGCTCCTCGAGGGCCAGGTCTAAGACCCCCGACCATCGCCCCAGGCCCGTGGAACAAGAGAAGCCTGCCAAAGTTCCTCGCGTGGAGCCGGAGTCTGCTGGACACGTAAGCCCTGTGCTCCTCGAGGACTCTCCTCCCAGAGTGCCAACTTCGGGCCCGGCCCCGCCGGGGCCCGAGTCGGTGGCTGCTGCGTCTCCCGAGCTGAGTCTCAGGATGACAGCCTTGGAGAGCAGACTGTCTGCCTTCATGGAGCAGCAGTGGGCACTGATGTCCAGCCTGCCTGGTGCATCTGCCCCGACCACCGGGACATCGAAGTCGATCCCAGAGACCGAGCCGATACTCGTGTCCATCATGGCTCGAAGTCAACCTCGGTCGCAGTCTCCCTCGACCTCCCGTTCGGGACAGAATGTGTCGACGCCGGTGCCTCCGGCGTCGGGGTGGGTGCTCCAGGGCCCCGCGGGGTCGGACCCTGACTCCTTGTCGGACGAGTCTGCCTGGGAGACGGAGGATGAGGAGTCCCCCCGACACATTCAGGACTCGGTGCGTCCCCTCGGACTCACTGCATTCTGAGCCCCGGAGTAGATCCCCTCCGGAGGACACCCAGTTCTCGGAGTTTGTCCGGGATATGGCCACCACGTTGGCTATTCCGGCGGACCCCGAGGAAGAGCCTCGAGCTGAAGAGCTCGAATCCCTACAGTACGACTCTCCTCCGAAGGAGGCCTGTACTGTCCCGGTTCCTCCGATGCTGGAACGGCTCCTCTTCCGGATGTGGGATGCACCGGCCTCGGCGCCGGTTCTAAGCAAGCGAGTTGATTCGATTTATCGACTCCGGAAGAGCCCTGGCTTTCAGAAGGCGCAGCTACCACACCATTCCATGGTGGTGGAATCGGCCATGCATCGTCTGAAAAGCCAGAACATGCACTTCGTGGTGCCCCCCGGCAGGGAGGCCCAGAACCTCAATGGTGTGGGTAGAAAGTGCTTCCAGGGCTTGATGCTTGCTTGCCGTGTCCAGTCTTACCAGCTGTACATGGGCATGTACTTGCGAGACCTGGCCAAGGAGTTGGCCGGGTTCTCTGCTGGTCTCTCCGGGGAACCCTTGCAGAGATTTAAGTCCTTGTCTTCGGGGATTCGGGACTGCTCGAAGTTTATGTCCCGCGCTATCTATGATGGCTTTGAGGCTTCGGCCCGAGTTGCGGTAGCCGGAATCGCGGCTCGACGCCAGGCATGGCTGCAGTCATCGGACCTCGAGCCATGGTTCAGGACAAGTTGGTCGATGTCCCTTGCTGAGGTGAAAACCTTTTTGGCAAGCCCATGGCCGAGAAGGCTGCACAGCTCAAGACTGAGCACCTTACAAGGACAAGGCTGTCTAGGAAGACCTCTGCCCCTTCTCACAAGAAGAAGGCCTCGGGTAAAAAGCCCTTTTACCCGATGAAGGGCACTGCCTACAAACAGTACCCTCAGTATCAGGCTGCCCAAGCTGCACCCCAGGGTCAGCAAGCCAAGGGGTAGGGTAATGGGCCCCGTAGGCAGAGGACCCCCAAGCCTCCAGCCCCTGCTCCCACTCAGCAGGGTGGGGGTTTTTGACTCCTTGAGCGTAGCTTCTCTGTCTCTGCTATCCCAGCCCTGCACAGGAGGTCGCCTCGCCCTCTTTTCCCACCAGTGGCCCCTCATCACCGGGGACATTTGGGTGTTGGACATAGTCCACAGGGGCTATGCACTGCATTTTCACCAACTGCCGCCTCCATACTTTCCAGGGGAGCCTCCAAGGCCTCCCCTGCACACAGACCTTCTCCTTCAAGAGCTTCAAGGTCTGTTGGTGGACAGGGCGGTGGAGCCTGTGCCTCCCCACTTGCAAGGTCACGGATTCTACTCCAGGTATTTCCTGGTGCCCAAAAGAACCGGTGGTCTTCGACCCATTCTGGACCTCAGGAACCTCAACAAGTTCCTAGAGAAAGAAAAGTTCAAGATGCTTACTCTTGGAACACTTCTGACCTACCTCCAGCAGGGAGATTGGCTATGCTCCTTAGATCTAAAGGATGCGTATACCCACATCCTCATTCATCCAGACCACAGAAAGTACCTCAGGTTCATTGTGGGAGGAAACCATTATCAGTACAGAGTACTGCCTTTTGGCCTCACCTCCGCTCCCAGGGTCTTTACCAAATGCCTGGCAGTGGTGGTGGCTTACCTGAGAAATCAGGGAATCTTTGTCTTCCCCTATCTGGACGACTGGCTCATCAGGGGTCAGACGTGCCAGGAGGCCAGACAAGCCACCCTCAGAACTATTGCTCTTCTTCAAAGCCTGGGGTTTGTAATAAACTTTGCAAAGTCCACTTTGCTCCCCTCCCAGAACTTGGAGTTCATAGGAGCAAGGCTGGACTCCCTGCTGGCAAAGGCTTTCTTGCCAGCAGACAGAGCCCAAAGACTGATAAACTTAGCAAACCAGTTTCTCAGCAGGTCACTGGTCTCCGCCAGACTCTGCCTGAGGCTGCTTGGCCACATGGCTTCGACAGTGCATGTGACCCCCAATGCCAGGCTCCATATGAGGCCTGCACAGTGGTGCCTTCGGACTCAGTGGTCACAGGCCACAGGCAGTCTCAGGGACAGGATAAGGGTGTCCAGACAATTTCTGAACTCCCTCAACTGGTGGCTGCACCCACCCAATCTTCTAAAGGGGGTGCCTTTTCAGATTCCTGAGTACACGGTGGTACTGACCACAGACGCCTACCTGCAGGGCTGGGGAGCTCATTGTCTAGGCAAGTGCACCCAGGGCCTGTGGTCTCCTTGGGAAGCTGCACAGCAGATCGATCTCCTCGAACTCAGAGCTATTCAATTATTTATTTTATTTATTTTATTTACAGTCTCTTATATACCGCACTATTCAGCATCAGCGCGGTTCACATGGAACAAAATGCTCAGTACATTTAACACGTATGAGTTTACAGGTAACAGGGTATAAATAACTTGGATAACCGGGGTAACTATTTACAAAACATACTACATGGAATCATATATACAGAAGATACATAGGGAAACCAGCCCACTATGGGAATGAATATCACACTTGGTGAGTTGTTGATATACCCTAGATTTATCTGGGACTGGTATCAGTGGGTGTTATTGGGCTCTAGGTGACGCCATTGGGTTCTATAAGGTATTTGTTGAAGAGGTGGCATTTGAGGGCTTTCCTAAACTGTGTCAGGCTCCTAATAGCCCGAATATCAGGGGGTAGTGCATTCCAGCATATTGGGGCACTGAGACTGAATGCTCTGTTGGCTGTCGATTTAGTGCAAGTAGTAAGTTCCCTCGGGATTTTGAGGGAGTTTATAGCCATGGATCTCCTTGCTCTATTTGGAGATGTGCTATGGATAAGTGAGGATAAGGATGCCGATGTGAGATTATTGACAGCTTTAAAAGTAATTACCAAGGTCTTGAACACTATTCTAGCTTGAATAGGAAGCCAATGCAACTGTATCAGCAGGGGCGTAATGTGGTCGTACCTGGAGGCTCCATGGATGACTCTTGCTGCCGCGTTCATGGCTAGCTGAAGCGGGTTTAATGTAGATTGGGGAAGACCTTGTAATATGACGTTGGCATAGTCGAAATGGGGTATAACCAACGCCTGGAAGATTGTCCGGAAATCAGTTGGATCAAGCATGGAACGTAGGTGTCTAAGTGAGCGTATCTTGAAGTAAACTGATCTGACTATGTTTCCTATGTGGGCTTTCATGTCTAGGCGTTGATCCAGTGTGACTCCCAAATATCGAATTGAGGATTTAGATTGCAACTCCGCTTCTTTTACTTTAAGATATTTTGGGGGGGTAAAATTGGGATTCCTTGTTATGAAGAGTACTTCAGTTTTCTTATGTTGTATTCTGAGGTTTTGAGACAGGAGCCAGTCAGATATTGCGTTGAAGCAACTCGTTAGTGGGGAGAGGTCGAGATGCTCGGTAGAGAAGGGAATGTAAAGCAGGACATCGTCTGCATATAACATGCAGTCAACATTGAAAGACCGGATGATATTACAAATTGGCTGCATGTAAATATTGAAAAGGAGCGCAGAAAGGGAGGATCCTTGAGGTACTCCTTGGCTTTGGTGGAAAGGTTCAGACTTTATCCCTCCAGAACGGACATGCTGCCATCTCTCGGCCAGGTAGGATCTGCACCATTCAAGCGCTTTTCCATTAATGCCTTTGTCAATCAGACGTCCTAGTAGAAGCTCATGATTTACTGAGTCGAAAGCTGCAGCGATGTCCAGAAAGATGAGTGCAAATCCTTGACGGATGTCGTCAATGCCAGTGATTATTTTGCAGAAGAGGGTGGTAAGGAGGGTTTCCACTCCATGGAATTCCCTAAAACCATGTTGGCAGGGGTCTAATGGTGCAGCGGAGTCAATGTGATCCTGCAGTTGCTTTTGGGCCTCCTTTTCAATGATCTTCGCGAGTAGTGGAATGCTAGATATGGGTCTGTAGGATTCCACCTGTTGGGGGTCAAGCTTGCAGTTTTTTAACAGAGGTCTGATAGAGGTGTGTTTAAGGGCTGAAGGGAAGGAGCCAGTTGAGAAGGAGAGATTCGTTATTTTGGCCAGTACTGAGCTGAAGTGACTGCGAAGCTCCTTGATCCAGAAGGCTGGGCATGGATCAGTCTGAGCAGTACTGGTGTTAAGGGCTGCAATTGTGTCTCAAAGCTTTCTCTCCTACCCTGGCTCATCAATCTGTCCTGGTTCAGACAGACAACCAAGTAGCCATGTTTTATGTGAACAAACAGGGCGGGACTGGGTCCAGAATCCTTTGTCGGGAGGCTCAGGACCTTTGTTCATTTGCCCTCAAGCACAACATGCTCCTCAAGGCTGTGTACCTTCCAGGGCAGGACAACTACCTGGCCGACAGATTAAGCAGAATTCTGCAGCCCCACGAGTGGCAGCTGCATCCTTCAGTAGTTCAGAAGATCTTCCTAAAGTGGGGTCTCCCTTTGGTAGATCTCTTTGCCAGCCCAATGAACAAGTAACTGTCAAAGTTCTGCTCCAGGCAAACGCATCCTCTGAGAATAGCAGCAGATGCTTTTCTGATTCCATGGTCTCAGGGCCTCCTCTATGCGTTTCCTCCCACGCCCTTGGTGGCCCGAACTCTGTTCAAAATTCTTCAGGACAAGGCCTCGGTCCTGCTGGTGGCTCCCAGGTGGCCGAGATAGCCTTGTTTTCCACTTCTACTTCAACTGGCGGTGGCTCCCCCACTGCCTCTGGGGTTGCAACCCGACCTTCTCTCACAGGAGCAGGGTTCCCTTCTGCACCCCAATCTCAAAGCTCTCAATTTGATGGCCTGGAGGCTGCAAGGGTAGTTTTGGCTCCCTGGAGCCTACCTCAGGAAGTTGAGGAGGTTGTCCTAGCCTCTAGGAAACAGTCCACTAGGAAAACCTATGCTCTCAAATGGAAAAGGTTTTCTGTGTGGTGTCAGCTACGTACAGAGGATCCTTTCTCCTGTACTGTGCCAGTAGTGCTTCAGTACTTACTGCACTTATCAAATCAGGGACTTAAGTCCAATTCTGTTCGGGTCCACCTCTCAGTTCTAGCAGCTCACCACTCACTGGTGGAGGGACATTCTCTGTCGGGTCACCCCTTCGTGTCCCGCTTTCTCAGGGGCTTGCTTTTGCTCAAGCCTCCAATCCGTCCTCCTGCCCCTGAGTGGGAGTTGAATGTGGTCTTGCAGCAACTGACTCGCCTACCTTTTGAGCCGATGGCTACTTGTCCACTACGCTTCCTATCCTGGAAGACCCTCTTCCTGATAGCCCTTACCTCGGCTAGGCGAGTGAGTGAGCTTCAGGCCTGGTCTGTGATAGGCCTTACACCAGGATTTATAGGAACAGGGTAGTCCTCAGGACTCATCCAAAGTTCCTCCCAAAGGTTGTCTCCTCTTTCCACCTCAATCAGGAGGTGGTTTCTTCCAACATTCTTCCCTAGGCCTCATGCAAGCCAGGCTGAAGCAGTCCTGCATACCCTGGACTGTAGGAGGGCCTTATCCTTCTACCTTGACCGTACGCAAGGGCATAGGAGGGCTACTCAGCTCTTCGTATCCTTTGACCCTAATAAGTTGGGGTTGGCTGTGTTTAAGCGTACCTTGTTCATCTGGGTGGCGGACTGTATCACCTGGGCTTACAAGGCGGCTGACCTTCCTTTGCAGGGTCGGGTCACGGCCCATCTTGTCAGGGCAATGGCTGCCTCAGTGGCTCATCTCCGCTCTGTGCCCTTGGTAGACATCTGCAGGGCTGCAACTTGGTCTTCAAGCCAGACTTTTGCGGCCCATTACTGTCTGGAGAGGGAGTCCCGTAGGGACAGTGCTTTTGGCCAGGCAGTACTCCGGAATCTCTTTGAGGTTTAGGCAACTCCTGCCCTCCTGCCCTCTGTTGGGCTACCGGTGGAGGTTGTGTCCTTGAAAAGCCTTTGTTTGCTGCTGAGACTAGAGGGAGTACTCTTGTTCAGCCTGGGTTCCTCGGTAGCCTAGGGCTAGGGAGTCACCCATATGTGAGGACTGACTTCCTGCTTGGTCCTGGAGAAACAGTAGTTATTCACCTGTAACAGGTGTTCTCCAGGAGCAGCAGGAATCAGTCCTCACAACCCTCCCTCCTCCCCTGGGAGTTGCAGTTGCAGTTGTACATAGTTTAATTTTTTCATTTTTGTGTGCTGTTCTTAGCTATGTCATTTGACTGAGGTAAGATGGCACCTTTAGGCGGGAAGGGAACCGCGCATGCGTGCCTGCATTCCCAAAGGCTTTCATAGAAAGCTGGGGAAATGCTCCGCTGGGTCTTCATCGGCGTCGATGACACCCATATGTGAGGACTGATTCCTGCTGCTCCTGGAGAACACCTGTTACACGTGAGTAACTACTCTTTCTCTGGAGGGCCATGTCACAGCTCACAATGTGAGAGCCATGGCAGCCTCAATGGCTCATCTGAACTCTGTGTCTATCGACGACATCTGTCGAGCAGCCACTTGGGCCTCGGTTCATAGCTTCACAGCCCATTACTGCTTGGACAAGGACTCCCGCCAGGATGCCTTGTTTGGTCAGGCTGTTCTTAAACACCTGTTCAGTACTTAATCAACTCCTACCCACCATCCCTCTTGGGATGCCAGAGATCCATGTGGGGAAGTGCAGCCCTGTTCCAGGGACACACAACTTCTGGGATCTCTCCCTGGCATCTAAAGCTAGGGAGTCCCCATCTGTGAAGACTCATTCCTGCTTCTTCCTGGAGATAGCACAGTTACTTACCTGTAACAGGTGATCTCTGGGAACAGCAGGAATAAGTCTTCACAACTCACCCACCTCCCCTAGGAGTTGTATCTCTCTATCTATCTTTCCTTTCCCTCTCTCTCTCTCTGTCTCAGCTTAAAACTCAACTGAGAAGAGACAGTTGGGAAAGGCGGGAAGGCAGCACGCAGGCGCTGTGGGATGCTCCCAAAGGCTTTCTGATTGGACGCTGGGGAGCGTTCCCGCGCAGGCTCCGTCGGTTTCGACGTACCCATATGTGAAGACTTATTCCTGCTGTTCCCAGAGATCACCTGTTACAGGTAAGTAACTGTGCTTTCTCCAGGAGCAGTAGGAATCAGTCCTCACAACCCTCCCTCCTCCCCTGGGAGTTGCAGTTGTACATAGTTCATTTTGTTTTTTTGTGCTGTCTTTTAGCTATGTCATCTGACTGAGCAAGATGGCACCTTTGGGCGGGAAGGGGACCGCACATGTGTGGGTGTATTCCCAAAGGCTTTCTTAGAAAGCTGGGGAAATGCTCCGCATGGGGGCTCCATCGACGTCGATGTCACCCATATGTGAGGACTGATTCCTGCTGCTCCTGGAGAACACCTGTTACAGGTGAGTAACTACTCTGTCTATTGGGAGTGACAACATGATGTCGTCTGCATATATGTAGTACTGGATGTTGTGTTTTCTGAATATGTGTGTGATGGGTTGGAGCTAGAGGTTAAATAGGAGGGCGGATCCTTGTGGTATGCCTTGTTCTTATGGGAAGGTGTTTGGGGGTTCTTCTCCTATTTGGATGCGGAGCTTGTGGCCTGTGATGTAGGATTTAAACCAGAGTAGGACTAAGCCTCCGAGTCTGAGATATTCCAATCTTGATTAAGCTATTTCATCCTACTGAGGTAAGATGGCTCCTTAGGGCAAGAAGACAGCACACGTGTGGTGAGCCTCCTGAAAGCTTTCTATGGAAGCTGGGGAGCGTTCCCGCATGGGCTGCATTGGTGATGTTACCCATATGTGAGGACTTATTCCTGCTGTTCCTGGAGAACACCTGCTACAGGTGAATAACTATACTTTGGGCAAGTTCCTGGAGGAAACGTCCATAAACCATTATTCAAGTGTACCGGGGAAATCCACTGCTTACCCCCTAGGACAAGCAGCATGGAATCTGTCTACCTTTTGGGAACCTGACAGGTACTTGTGACCTGGATTGGCCACTGTTTGAAACAGGATACTGGGCTTGATAGACCCTTGGTCTGACCCAGCATGTCATATGTTATGTTCTTATGTTGGCTGTCTTGCTTGCTAAACATCAAAATCAGGCTCCTGCTTCTGCCATTTATAGTGTCCAACCTGCTATGGCGGGGTCTCAGCCCACCATTCTGCACAAGAGCATACCCCTGGACTATCCTCAGTGGCTCACCTTGATGTCTGATTTCAGCCTGTTCAGCTGGGGGGCTCATTGCAAGGGGCAGTTGGCTCAGAGATACTGGACCAGTCATAAGTTGGCATGTTCCATCAATCACTTCAAAGCATGATCCTTTCGCTTGGTGCTTTTTCCACCTGGTGAGGAGCTGATTGGTCTAGGTCTTCTCGGACAGTGCCATGGGCAGAATGGAATCTTCTCATGCTCTCAGCACAGCACATTGCAGGTGTAGACAGTATAGTAGTGGATTGTCTATCACCACACCCTCGATCCTCGGGACCTAGCTCTTTCAGCGTTCCAGCAGATCCTGGACCAGTGGGTCCTTTCCTGGATGGATTTGATTGTGTCCCAATCCATTGCTAAGGTGGAAAGATTCTTCAGTTGCTGCAAGGTTAACGGCTTCAAGAGTGTCGATGCTCTGGTTCAGCCTTCATCTCAGAAACCTCTTCTGTACATGTTTCCACTGTGGCCTCTTAAAGGACGGATGATTCCTCAGATGGAGCATCACCTGGGCCTAGTGATTCTGGTGGCCTGGATTGGCCATGGAGATTCTGGTTTACAGCTTTTTTGTGACTCCTGGAAGGGCCACCCCTGTGCCTCTCGCAAGTCTGGGGTATGTTATACTAGGGGCCAATTCTCATGGATGACCAGGCTCCTTTCTCGCTTATGGCTTGGCCCTTGAGGGGCAGCACTTAATACAGAAAGGCTATTTGTCGGCCTTGGTTTCAATTCTCTTGAAGATGAGGTGTGGTTCCACTTGCCTTTTCTCTGTTCAGGTGTGGGGTTTCTTTGAGGCCTAGTGTCGTGAGCGTTACTTGCGCCCCCCCCTCACCCCGAAAGCGGAATTGTCATCCTTGCTCGCCTTCCTGCAGGACAGGTTTGATAGGAGTCTATCTCTGTTACTTGAGGGTTCAAGTTTGCATCCTTAATGTTTATTTGATGGCCAATAAAGATGTCCATGATCAGCTTCCTTTGGAGTGCGGGGGGAGGGGGAATGGCAGTTGCATCCTCTACAGACAGTTGTTCTGCTGTGGGATTTGGCAGTTGTTTTTCAGATCTTAATGTCTGCTCCCTTCAATCCACTGAAATGGGCTACACTTAAGGATCTGTCCCTTCAGGCTGTCCTTTTTGGTTGCCACATGTTTGGCATGTCACATTTCAGAGTTGCAGACTGTCTCCTGTCCATTGTGCCTACAATGGTGTCCGCTTTTCATGTGTGTAAAGAGAGGACAAGGACCTACGCTTGGTTGATATCAGCAGAATGCTTCTCAGATACTTGAAGATCACTCTACCCCTCACCTCACCCACCCTAGGGTTGCATTGCCTATAGTCATCATATACATTAGCATCTGTCCTTTAGGTACTGATATTCCCCCCCTCCCCCTGCACTCTGAAGGAAGCTGATAATGGACATCGTTATTGGCCATCAAATAAACATTAAGGATGCAACGTTGAACCCTCAAGTAATAGAGACAGACTCTTATCAAACCTGTCCTGCTAGGTATTTGTGACCTGGATTGGCCACTTTTGGAAACAGGATACTGGGCTTGATGGACCTTTGTCTGACCCAGTATGGCATATCTTATGTACACCCACTTTTTCTCCTTTTCTCCTCCTAGGACAGCTGAATCAGAATGTCGTAAATTCAATTCAATAACTGTTGTGCTTTCATTCTGAGAAGAATCATTTGGAACCTAAGAGGTTGCCCTATATGCCTCAAGTTAGCTACTATGCATAAAGAATTGACTCTATTAAGGGAAGAATTAGCTGCAATTAAACACACCTCTTCTAGGGTATAAATTGAACAAAATCTACCACCTCTCCCTCAAAGAATCAAACAGCCCAGGAACAAATGAATCACAGTGTCTCTGGTAGGTTATGACCTGTAACACAGAGACACCCTATACATCAAGAGATATCCCTGCATAATGCCTTCTCTGCCTTGGATAATGAGGGTGCCCAATCCATTGAAAGTGAAGTGCCCTTAAATGAAAGACTTAATGTCAAATTTTCTGATAGTGTACCAAATAAGAAGAAAAAAAATCACATAACAGAAAACTACTATTACTTGGAGATTCCATCATCAGAGGCACCAACTTGGGAACTCAGCTCATAGGAGAGAGGATAGTCAAATGCCTCCCAAGCTCTTCAGCCAGCAGGAATACAAACCAAATTGTTGATATAGTTAGTGCAGAAAGTGAGCACTCCAAAACTGATATTGTCATCCATTTGGTTACAAATGACCATAATCTACCCGATGTGGATTGGAGTGTTTCTTCTGCAAATCTGGAAAGAAAAAAATTGTGGATGCCTTCCAAGATGCATTACTTAAACAAATGGTAATGGAACCGACCAGGGAGAGCTCGGTGCTGCATTTAGTGCTCACCAAAGGATATATAACATGTTGAATATCCAGGTGGGTGCCTATGTGAGCAGCAGTGATCATCACAAGGTGTGGTTTGAGATAAAAACCAAGGTAGAATCCAATCACAGCAAGCTCAAAGTCCTAGACTTCAAAAACATTGACTTCAGTAATATGGCCAAGTACCTGAAGAAGGAGTTGGCAGGGTGGGCGGGGATTAGGGAAGTGGAATTGCAATGGGCTAAACTAAAGGAGGCAATAAAAAGTACAATAGATATATACGTAAGGAAAGTAAATAAAAACAAGAGGAAAAGGAAATCTATTTGGTTCTCCAAAGAAGTGGCTGCACAATAAAAGGCAAAAACCACAGCTTTCACAAAATTCAGAAGCTCGCAAACAGAGGAACACAGAAAAGAATACAAGATTAAACTAAAATAGACAAAAAGATAAATAAGGATAGCACAATCCAAGGCAGAAAAAAAGATGGCTAAAGATGTGAAGTGTGGTGACAAAACATTTTTCAGGTATATTTGGGAGAGGAGGAAAATCAGAGGTGAAATTGCAGGACTCAAAAGTGCTGGGAACAGATTCATGGAAAGTGACATTGAAAAAACGAAAATGCTAAATAAATACTTCTGTTCTGCTTTTACTAAAGAAAGGACCACCTGTGATTGACAAATATACAAATGGGAACGGAGTAGATACCATACCATTCACAAAGATGGTTTGTTAGAACAGCTTGCAAAACTGAAAGTGAACAAGGCTATGGGACCAGATGGGATACATCCCAAGATACTGAAAGAGCTCAGAGAGGTTCTTGCAGGGCCATTAAAAGATGTTTTTAATAGATCCTTGGAGACAGGAGAAGATCCACAGGACTGGAGAAGGGCTGATGTGGTACCTCTTCACAAAAGCGGTAGTTGAGAAGAAGTGACAAACTACAGATGCCTGCTTCCGCTCCCTACAAGCGTACAGAACAAAAGGGAGCATCATATCCCACTCTGCCATGCTACCTTCGAAACTTCTCCTTAACATTTTCTTCAGCGTTTGGTTTTGCCTCTCCACTAGTCCATTTGACTGTGGATGATTGGGATCCGTCACGTTAGAACGGCTGCCTAACGCATCCCAAACTTGGGCAAGGTAGCGGGACATAAAATTGCTGCCTCTATCCATTAGGACTTCCCGTGGAAATCCCACCTCACAGAATAACTTCACCACTTCAGAGGCTATGGTTTTTGCTGATATATTACGAAGTGGAATAGCCCATGGAAACCTCGTAGCTTGGTCCACTATAACTAGCATATACTGGAATCCCCGGGGTGTCCTTATCAGCGGTCCCACTGTGTCCATGGCCACTCTATGAACGGGCTTCGATATCACTGGCATGGGTAACAAAGGTACCTCTGGTGGGTGGATCGAGGTAACCCGTTGGCACGAAGGGCAGGCCTCACAAAATCTTGAGGTCTCTTTAAAAACTCCTGGCCAGTAGAAACGAGCTAGAATTTGGTCCAGTGTACCATGTATTCCTTTATGACCTCCTACCGGATGGTCATGCGCTAATCTTAAAACTAGTGTTTTGAACGTAGTGGGAACTACGAGTTGCTTTCGGATATTCCCTGTACGGGGTTCTAAGCTTTCCCGGTATAACACATTGTCATTTAAAAGAAATCTAGGCAGGGTTTCTGACCCCTTTCGGGCGTAGTCAAAAGCCCGTACAAGAGCGGGATCCGCCTGCTGCTCCTTAGGAAAAGAGGGAAATTTCTCCACTAATTCAGCCGGAACCCAAGGCATCTCTTGTCCGGCTTCTAGTTCAGCTCTATTCTGAGACCTACTCCGCCTCTCCCGTCGTTTTTTCCGCTCTTCCCTTCTTACGGTTACCTACAGAGGGAGTTATCAGGTCCTCATGAGATGGCAACCCCTGTAATGGGTCATCTGGTGGATCATCTTCCCCCTCCAGGGCCCTGGACCGCGCTTGGGTAGATACCATGCCAGCCTTTTGATGTAATTCCTCCTCCAGCCCTCGCCTGAATTGGTGCCAATCCCTCCCCAATACCAGGGCGTGTGGTAACTTAGGCACGATGGCTACAGGTATTTTCCTCTTTATCTCTAGACCCTTTACTAGCACATTGTGAATAGGGTAAAGTGATGCTGCCCCAAGAATGCACCTGATCTTCATGCTACCCTCAGGTTGCTTTGGGACCTGACTAGAATGAGATTCAATCTCTTGCCAAAGTTTTCTGGAGATCATGGATTGATCCGCTCCGGAATCTAGCAAGGCTTCTGTAGCGACCCCTTCTACCTCCACAGCTAAGAGAAAACCTTCCCTACTCTCCTTGGAATGGGCTGTTATCAATGCTGTCCTTGCTCTACAATTTCTTTTTAGATGTCCCTCACTACCACATGAAAAACGTTTCTTTCGGGTATAGTAGCTTTTATCCATGGGCATACACAATTTCATTTCAGACATCATTGGCTTTACCTTCCTTTCTGATGATACTACCTCTGCCCTTTTTGGAAACACCACCCTTCTCCTGGCCTGCCAATTCTGCTTCCATAAAGCATTCTGCCAGTGAGGTAGCGTCATTGGTGTTCCGGCAGTTTTGTAGGATCAGAAAGGTTTGTACATCTTTCGGAACCGCAGCCATAAATTGTTCCAATATAATGCAATCTAGAATAGAATATATAGTTCTAGCCTCTGGTGTCAACCATTTCAATGCTAAACCCTTAATTCGTTGGCAAAGGGCTCTCGGTGTCTCACCAGGCTTTAACTTACAGCTTCTAAAGAGGTGGTGATAAACCATGGCTGTCAGACCTAGGCGGTCTCTTATAGCGCTTTTAAGCTCGTCATTTTTTGGTTACAGGTTCGGTAGCCTGCAGCTGGGGAGTCCCATAAATGAGGACTGACTTCCTGCTTGTTCCTGGAGAAAGCGTAGTTACTCACTTATAACAGGGGTTCTCCAGGGACAGCAGGAATCAGTACTCACTATCCTCCCGCCTTCCCTGATGAGTTGCTAGATTTTTGTCCTTCCTTTGCCATCTGCTTTGTAGGGCTCGAGCTAAGGGACCTGACTGAGCAAGATGGCACCCTTGGGCGGGAAGAGGACCACACATGCGTGGCAGCAATCCCCAAGGTTTTCTTTGAAAGCTGAGGAATTGCTCTGCGTGGGCTCCGTCGGTGGCGACGTCACCCACAAGCGAGGACTGATACCTGCTGTCCCTGGAGAACACCTATTCTCCAGGACCAAGCAGGAAGTCAGTCCTCACATATGGGTGACGTCGGCGCCGACGGAGCCCTCGCGGAGCAATTTTCCCCAGCTTTCAAAGAAAGCCTTTGGGAATTGCAGCGCGCATACGCGGTCCTCTTCCCGCCCAAGGGTGCCATCTTGCTCAGTCTTCTTTTTTCCGCGGAGCCCTACAGACGTTGTTTGTAAATCCCCGCAGAAAAGTTGATTATTTCTCTTTTTTTCTTTCGGTTTGACGCCGGTTCTTTTCCCGCCCGGACTCGTGACGCCGGTTGCGAGTCCGTTCTTTATTTTTCGGTTTTTTGTCCTTCGTGACAGATTTCGCGCCTTTTTACTTTTTCACTGGCAGCCCGGTCTTTCGACCTCGCAGGGGCCCTTTTTCCCCCGATGGCTGCCAGCGGGTTTAAAAAGTGTAACCTCTGTAAGAAACTCATGTCTCTTACAGACACACACGACTTCTGCCTCCGCTGCCTCGGACCCGATCATGAAAAGATGATCTGTGGTCCGTGTGGCAAAATGTCCTCTAAAGCGTTGAGGAGTCGGCAGCATTAGCGGGAACGTATCTTCTCTGACTCCGGCCGGGCTCGGACCTTGTCAGAGGCTTCGACGTCTCGGGACTCTGGTCCTGAGCATCGTCGAAGTTCCTCTGAAAGGGGGTCTCCTACCCGGGAACATCATCGGAAGAAGAAACCCGCGAGGGCGGGATCGGTGGACGCTCCTGGTTCCTCGAGGGCCAGGTCGCATAGCCCCGATTCCCGTCCCAGGTCCTCGGAGGTGGAGAGGCCTTCAAAACATTCTCGTCTCGAGATGGACTTGCCCGCTCACGTGAGTACTGTTGTCCTCGTAGACTCGCCTCCGAAGGAGCCGACGTCGGGCCCGACGCTGTCGGGGCCCGAGTCGGGGGCTGCTGGGTCTCCTGAGCTCGGACTCAGGTTGACGGCCTTGGAGAGCAGTCTGACTGCCTTCATGGACCAGCAGCGGGCATTGATCGCTGGCCTCGCCGGTGCTTCTGCCCTGACCGCCGGGACGTCGACCTCCAAGTCGACCCCGGAGACCGAGCCGATCCTTGAGTCCATGAGGGCTCGAGTCGATCCTCGGTCGCGGTCTCCTTCGGCCTCCCGTTCGGGACCGAGGTCGTCGACGCCGACTCCCTCGGCGTCGGGGCGGATGGCATCGATGCCCGCCCGACTGGAGCCGCTCGACTCCTCCGAGGAGTCGGCCTGGGAATCCGAAGACAAAGAGTCACCTGGTTCCTTTCGGACTCGGTGTGTCCCATCGGACTCCCCCGAGTCCGAACCTCGGAGACGGTCCCCCCCGGAGGATACCCGGTTCTCGGACTTCGTTCGGGATAAGGCCTTGGCCTTCCCCGCGGATCCCGAGGAGGAGCCTCGAGTCGAAGAACTCGATGCCCTCCAAAATGACTCTCCCCCGAAGGAGGCCTTTTTTTTTTTTTTTTAACTGTATTTATTAACCATCAGAAACATAACATCCAATACATTACACAGTAAGGGGCCCACGAGGAGTGGAATCTTATCTCCTCTAGGCCAAGGTAATAGACAGTTATGTCACCATAGCAAAAAAGAAAAACGATTCAACAGAGAACAAAGTGCCAACATGGTTAAACATTTTTCCTTTGTTTATACGCCTAATATCCCCCCTCTCTACCCCCCCCCTTCTATTCCCCTATCCCCCACCCCTCGCCATCGCACCCTGAACTCCACAACATTACAGCAGTACCCTTCGCAACCTTCTCCTATGTCCCCTCCACACCCTACCATCCATACCTTAAAGGCCCACATTAACTACTTCGCTCTGGCAGCGGGGGCCCAGGGTCTGGATATAGGGCTCCCAAAGCAGCATAAAAGTAGCCCACCTCTTCGCTGAGCCCTTAGCCCTCCAGCGCTCTGCTAGCATCAGCTGATGAAAATTATTGCGCCACTCCGTAAATGTGGGCGGGTCCCGATCTCTCCATCTGTGTAAAATCGGACCCTTCCCCACCAAACATGCTTTGCGCACCAATAACCGCTCCCATCGCCCTGTGGGAAGGGTGTGATGCAATTGATCCAGGGTAACTAAAACTCCAGTCCAGGGAAACCTTTGTTGCAATAGTCGCATGATATAGCGACGTATATAGGACCAGTAGGGAAGGATGCGCCTGCACTGCCACCACATATGGGTTAAAGTGGCCAATGGCATCAAACATCTGGGGCAAGACCCGTCTTGTGTAATATGACTACGTAACGCTCGTCTCGGTGAGAAATGCGCACGGGTCAAGGCTTTGTATTGGATTTCCCTCCAACGCGCTCCCTCCGCCAGTTCTACTATCCGCCCTACTGCCTCACAAATCGTACCTGGCGGTATTTCTCGTCCTAATTCTCCTCCCCAAGCTGCCTCAACCCGCCCATAGTCCGGCCCCACCCCAAAGCACTCCAGCTTTACCTTCAACCCGGCTATCGTCAGGTGTCTCTCCCCCCCCAGTTCCAATAAATCAATGATCTGCTGCGACCGGTCCTCCCCTAGTTCCTCTCGGGGCAGCGTAGCCACATAGTGTGAAAACTGAAGATACGCAAAGTAGTGAGTGCGGGGGAGCTGGAATTCCTCGCATAATTCCAAAAACGGCTTGCACTTACCCGCAAGATCCACTGCATGTCCTAAATAGCGTAGTCCCTTCCGATGCCATAACTGAAACACGCTCGAATCTGAACCTGGCAGAAAGTGCACATTGCCTCGAATGGGTAACCAGCTAGATACCTGCCAATTACGCTGCCAAAAACTGTTTAATTGTCTCCACGTATGCCTCATTGTATTTAACAATGTATTCCGTGTAAGTCGCGTTGGCAATTGTGCACTTTCCACATGTAAGGCCCCCACCAGGGAGAAAGGAGCTACCAGCGCCGCTTCTAAAGCTCTTGGCGTATAAACGTCTGTTCCCCCTAGACAGTCTCCTATATGCCGCACTTGGCAAGCCAAGGCATAAAGTCTTAAATCTGGGAGCCCAAGGCCCCCCCGACGCCACTTACCGATCATTCGAGATATCGGGATCCGCGCTCGAGCCCCCCTCCACAAAAACCCTTGTATCTCCCTCTCTATTTTAAGCAGATCCCTTCGGAATAACCAAACGGGTAAAGTTTGCAGCCATTAGAGTATACGCGGCAGAATCACCATTTTAACTGCTGCAATTCTCCCTAGTAATGCCAAGGGAAGTGGGTTCCAGGCTCTCAACTGACGCCGCATCCCAGTCAAGACTTTCTCAAAATTCGTGTGATATAGGTCTTGTGGCAATCTCGTTAAGATGATACCCAAGTAAGTAAACCCATGATCTGACCATTTCAAAGGGAAGTCCTCCCCCCATCCATCCCTCAACCTACCCGAAACATCCAAGGCCTCTGATTTATCCGCATTTATCCGAAGGCCGGCAAAACTTCCAAACCTCCGAAACTCAGCCAGCAGTCTCGGCAATGATTCTCGCGGCGTCAGTATATGTACAAGCATATCGTCAACAAAAGCTGACACCTTAAATCCCTGTTTGCCCACCTCAATCCCACAAATCTGCCGATCCCGTTCTATACTGCGTATTAGAGGATCCAAAGATAAAACAAACAATAGGGGGGATAATGGACAGCCCTGCCTAGTACCCCTATACAGTGGGAAGGGGGCTGACAGCACCCCATTACATAGCACTCGAGCTGTTGGAGTATCATATAAACTCTTTACCATAGCACAAAAGGCCTGTCCGAGACCATACATCGGTAACAAATGGTCCATATAGGTCCAGTCAACCCTATCAAACGCTTTTTCAGCGTCGAAACTCACCAGAAGTGATTGCAACTGATGGCTGTGCACCCACTCCAAAGATGTTAGAATTCGGCGTATGTTGCGAACAGCATAACGGCCGCGTACAAATCCCACCTGAGATTCGTGCACTATGTCACCTAATATCCCCGCCAGCCGCTCTGCCAGAATTTTTGCCAGCAATTTTGTGTCAAAATTCAGCAAAGAGATCGGTCTATAAGAGGCCGCCTGCAAAGGGTCTTTGGCTGGCTTCGGTATCAGCGTAATATAAGCTTGATTATCTCCCCAACGCCTACCACCCCCTTCTATTCGCCGCTGGTAGGTATCCACTAGCAGGGGTCCCACCCAATTAGACAGAAGTTTATAAAACTCAGCCCCATAGCCATCTGGGCCTGGAGCCTTACAACAACTGGCTTGTGCAATTACAGACTGGACCTCCTTTAACGTGATCGGTTGTCCCAATTGAACCCGTTGTGCTTCCGTCACCCTCGGGAGCTTCAACCCTTGCAGGTAGGCCTCCATTGTAGAGGGGTTTGTCTCCTCGGCCGCATAGAGTTTTTGAAAAAAGTTTCTAAAGAGCGTACTTATCGCCTCTCGATCTTGGTGTAGTTTCCAATATTCGTCCCTGAGAGCCGCTACCCCCTTCCCTTCTCTCGGACCCCGCAGACATCGTCCTAATAACTTTCCCGGTTTGTCACCAAAGCAATATAACCGATATTTGTAATATAACAGAGATTCTCCAGGACCAAGCAGGAAGTCAGTCCTCACTTATGGGTGACGTCGGCGCCGACGGAGCCCTCGCGGAGCAATTTTCCCCAGCTTTCAAAGAAAGCCTTTGGGAATTGCAGCGCGCATGCGCGGTCCTCTTCCCGCCCAAGGGTGCCATCTTAGCCAGTCTTCTTTTTTTCCGCGGAGCCCTACAGAGGTACCCGTCGTGTCCCCGCGAAAAAGTTGATATTTCTTCATAATTTATTCTTTTTCCCTTCGGTTCGACGCCGGTCTTTTTCCCGCCCGGACTCGCGACGCCGGTCACGAGTCCTCTTCTTCTTTTCGGTTTTTTCTGATTTAGTCAGCTTTCGTTTTCGGTTTTTCCCTGGCAGCCCGGTCCTTTGACCTCGCCGGGGCCCTTTTTCCCCCGATGGCTGCCAGTGGTTTCAAGCGGTGTGGTCAGTGTGACCGAAATATGTCACTAACTGACACACACGACTTTTGCCTCCGCTGCCTGGGCCCGGATCATGAAGAAATGATCTGTGGGCCCTGCGGCAAAAATGTCCTCCAAAGCGTTGAGAAGTCGGCGGCATCAGCGGGATAGGATCTTCGCTGACCCCAGCCGTACCCGGACCTCGTCGGAGGCCTCCGCGTCCAAAGGTTCCAGCTCAGACCGTCGCCGGAGTTCCTCCGACAGGGGTTCTCCCTCCGGGGACCATCGACGTAAGGTGAAACCCGCGAGGGCGGCGTCGGTGGACGCTCCTGGCTCCGCGAGGGCCAGGTCGCATAGCCCCGATAGCCGTCCCGGGTCCTTGGAGAAGGAGCACCTCACGAAGCGACCTCGCCTGGAGTCGGAGCTGCCTGCTCGGGTAAGTCCTGTGGTCCTCCTGGACTCGCCTCCGCGACAGCCGACGTCGGGCCCGACGCCGTCGGGGCCTGAGTCGGGGGCTGCTGGGTCACCTGAGCTCGGACTCAGGTTGACGGCCTTGGAGAGCAGACTGTCTGCCTTCATGGACCAGCAGCGGGCACTGCTCGCTGGCTTCGCTGGCGCCGCTGCCCCGACCGCCGGGACGTCGACGTCCAAGTCGACCCCGGAGACCGAACCGATCCTCGAGTCGATGCGAACTCGAGTCGATCCTCGGTCGAGGTCACCCTCGGCCTCCCGTTCGGGACCGAGGTCGCCGACGCCGACTCCCTCGGCGTCGGGGCGGCAGGCGCCGCGCCCTGCCCGGGCCGATCCCACCGAGTCCTCGTCGGAGTCGGTCTGGGAGTCTGAAGAGGAAGAGTCGCCTGATTCTTTCCGGACTCGGTGTGTCCCCTCGGACTCACCGGAGTCCGAACCTCGGAAGCAGTCCCCCCGGAGGATGCCCGGTTCTCGGACTTCGTCAGGGATATGGCCAAGGCTTTGGCCTTCCCTGCGGACCCCGAGGAGGAGCCTCGAGCCGAAGAGCTCGACGCCCTCCAGTATGACTCTCCCGCAAGGGAACACTTTACTGTACCGGTTCCTCCCATGCTGGAACGACTACTCTTCCGCATGTGGGAGAGTCCGGCCACCTCGCCGGTCCTAAGCAAGCGGGTCGATTCTATCTATCGAGTCCGCAAGAGCCCTGGCTTCCAAAAAGCACAGCTACCACACCATTCCATGGTAGTGGAATCGGCCATGCATCGTCTTAAGAGCCAGAAGATGCACTCCTCGGTGCCTCCTGGCAGGGAGGCCCGTAACCTGGATGGCCTTGGTAAGAAGTGTTTCCAGGGCTCTATGCTTGCGTGTCGTGTCCAGACCTACCAGATATACATGGGCATGTATCTCCGAGACCTGGCTAAAGAGCTAGCCGGATTCTCCGCTGGTTTGTCCGAGGAACCCTTGCGGAGGTTCCTGGCCTTGTCCACTGGCATTCGGGAATGCTCAAAATTCATATCCCGAGCAGCCTATGATGGCTTTGAAGCATCGGCTCGAGTGGCCGCAGCCGGCATCGGTGCCCGCCGACAGGCTTGGCTTCAGTCGTCTGACCTTGAGCCCTGGGTGCAGGACAAGTTGGTCGATGTCCCCTGCCGAGGTGAAAACCTCTTTGGCAAGCCCATGGCTGAAAAGGCTGCACAAATTGAGACGGAGACTCTCACCAGGACTAGGCTTTCTAGGAAGACCTCCGCCCCTTCCCAGAAAAAGAAGGGCTCGGGAAAAAAGTCCTTTTACCCGAGGAAGGCGGCTGCCTACAAACAATACCCCCATTATCAGGCCCCTGCAGCTCCCCAACAGGGCCAGCAGGCCAAGGGACGGGGTAACGGGTCCCGTAGGCAGCAAGCCCCCAAGCCTGCACCACCAGCCCCTGCTCAGCAGGGTGGGGGTTTTTGACTCCTTAAGCATAGCCTCTCCCCCCCCGCTGGTTCCTCCCAGCACCGGAGGCCGGCTGGTTCACTTCGCCCACAGGTGGTCCGGCGTCACCTTAGATGCCTGGGTGCTTCAAGTCGTGAGAGAAGGATATCTTCTCCACTTCCACCAGATCCCTCCCTCCTACTTTCCGGGAGAACCTCCACGACCCCCTCTGCACAGGGAACTACTCCTTCAGGAGTTAGCGGGTCTTCTGCAGGAGCAGGCGGTGGAACCGGTGCCCCACCACCTGAGAGGTCTAGGCTTTTATTCCAGGTACTTTCTCGTACCAAAGCGGACAGGCGGCCTCAGACCCATCCTGGACTTGCGCAACCTCAACAAGTTCCTTGTGCGGGAGAAGTTCAAGATGCTTACCCTTGGAATCCTTCTGCCCTACCTCCAGCAGGGAGATTGGCTATGCTCCTTGGATCTAAAGGATGCCTATACGCACATCCTCATCCACCCAAGCCACCGCCAATACCTAAGGTTTGTGGTGGCAGGAAATCATTACCAGTACAGAGTACTGCCCTTTGGCCTGTCCTCCGCACCGCGGGTCTTCACAAAATGCCTCGCGGTGGTGGCGGCCCATCTCCGGCTTCACGGCCTCTATGTCTTTCCGTACCTCGACGACTGGCTCATCAAAGCAGCGTCCGCCCCGGAGGTCACCAACGCCACACGTCGCACGGTGACTCTTCTGCAGCACTTGGGCTTTGTTATAAACTTCGCAAAGTCCACTTTGCTCCCCTCACAGGATCTCGAGTTCATCGGCGCAAGGCTGCACACTCCTCAGGCACGAGCGTTCCTACCGCTCGACAGGGCTCAACGGCTCATGGACCTAGCCGACCGTTTTCGCAGCCAGCCCCTGGTCTCCGCCAGGCGCTTCCTGAGACTACTCGGCCATATGGCTTCCACCGTCCATGTGACCCCCAATGCCCGCCTGAATATGCGGCCTGCTCAATGGTGTCTCCGCAAGCAGTGGCAACAGGCCACAGGCGGCCTAGCGGACCTAGTGCGCGTCTCCGAGCCGCTGGCCTCGTCTCTTCAGTGGTGGCTTCATCGGCCGAACCTAGTGCTCGGCATGCCTTTTCAGCCGCATCAGCCGGGCCGGGTGCTGACGACAGATGCATCCCTCCTGGGCTGGGGAGCACATTGCCAAGGGGCATGTACTCAGGGTCTCTGGAACGCGTGGGAGTCTGCTCAGCAGATCAACTTCCTGGAGCTCAGAGCGATCCGCTTGGCTCTCAAGGCCTTCTCCCACCTGACCTCTCGCCAGTCCGTCCTTGTCCAGACGGACAATCAAGTTGCCATGTTCTACGTGAACAAGCAGGGGGGCATGGGCTCCTTCCTTCTCTGTCAGGAAGCAAGGAAGCTCTGCTCTTGGGCCGTCAGTCACGGCATTCTTCTCAAGGCCGTTTATCTCCCAGGCCAAGAAAATTGCCTGGCGGACAAACTCAGCAGGATCCTCCAGCCGCACGAGTGGCGCCTGGATCCCTTGGTGGTTCAGAAGCTCTTTCTAAAGTGGGGCCTCCCCACGATGGATCTCTTTGCCAGTCCTCACAACCGGCTACTTCCTCGCTTCTGCTCTCGTCAGCCACACCCCCTTCGGGTTGCGGCGGACGCTTTCCTGCTCTCATGGTCGGGGAGCCTTCTGTACGCTTTCCCTCCCATCCCGCTAGTCTCCCGGACTCTTTTCAAGGTTCTCCGAGACAATGCCTTTATGATCCTGGTGGCCCCTCGCTGGCCCAGACAGCCGTGGTTTCCACTCCTGCTGCAATTAGCGGTGGAGGATCCATTCCCTCTGGGGTTTCAACCGGATCTCCTCACTCAGGATCAGGGGTCTCTGCTACACCCCAACCTCAGGTCTCTCAACCTAATGGCCTGGCTGCTGAGAGGGTAGTCCTTGCTCCCTTTCTCCTGCCGACAGGTGGAGGAGGTCGTCCTAGCTTCGCGACGACCTTCTACCCGAAAATGCTACGCCCTTAAATGGCGTCGTTTCTCCGTTTGGTGTACCCAACAGTCTCAGGATCCCTTCTCCTGCCCGGTGTCGGTGATCTTGCAGTATTTGCTCTACCTCTCTAATCTGGGACTTAAGTCCAACTCCGTCAAAGTTCACCTCAGTGCTCTTTCAGCACATCATGTGCCGGTGGACGGCAGACCTCTTTCCAGCGACCCTCTCGTAGCGAGGTTTCTCCGAGGTCTCCTCCTACTTAAACCACCTCTGCGCCCGCCAGCGCCTGACTGGGACCTGAATGTGGTTTTACAGCGGATCACCTGTCCGCCTTTTGAACCTATGGCTACCTGTTCTCTCCGTTTTCTTTCTTGGAAAACATTGTTCTTGATAGCCCTCACTTCCGCTAGACGCGTCAGTGAATTGCAGGCCCTCGTGTCTGATCCCCCTTACACTCGGTTCTACAAAAATAGGGTAGTCCTACGGACTCACCCAAAATTTCTTCCAAAAGTGGTCTCCCCTTTTCATATCAATCAGGAGGTGGTACTTCCGACCTTCTTTCCCAGACCACACTCCAGCCGAGCTGAAACGGTCCTCCATACCCTGGACTGTAGAAGGGCATTGAACTTCTACCTTGACCGTACGCGGGAGCACCGTAAAGCTGCTCAGCTTTTTGTGTCTTTTGACCCCAATAAATTGGGGCTCCCGGTCTCCAAGCGTACTCTGTCCATCTGGGTTGCGGACTGTATCTCTTGGGCTTATGGGGCAGCCGGACTCTCCTTGGAAGGTCGAGTCACGGCTCATTGCGTTCGGGCAAAGGCCACGTCAGTGGCTTACCTCCGCTCTGTTCCGCTGGCAGACATCTGCCGGGCCGCTACTTGGTCTTCGAGCCAGACTTTTGCGGTCCATTACTGTCTCGAGAGGGAGTCCCGCAGGGACAGTGCTTTCGGACAGGCAGTCCTCCGTAATCTCTTTGAGGTCTGAGCAACTCCTACCCTCCATCCCGGATGTGGGCTACCGGTGGGTAATAATTCAGCGAAGATTCTTTCCTTCTTTGCTGCTGAGCTAGAGGGAGCTCATTTTTGTGCTTAGGGTCTCCGGTAGCCTTAAGCTTGGGAGTCCCATAAGTGAGGACTGACTTCCTGCTTGGTCCTGGAGAAAGCGTAGTTACTCACCTGTAACAGGTGTTCTCCAGGAGCAGCAGGAATCAGTCCTCACAACCCTCCCTCCTCCCCTTGGAGTTGCAATCGTCTGCTTTAGTTTTTTTGCAAATTTTTATGCTGTCTTTTTAGCTATGTCATCTGACTGGCTAAGATGGCACCCTTGGGCAGGAAGAGGACCGCGCATGCGCGCTGCAATTCCCAAAGGCTTTCTTTGAAAGCTGGGGAAAATTGCTCCGCGAGGGCTCCGTCGGCGCCGACGTCACCCATAAGTGAGGACTGATTCCTGCTGCTCCTGGAGAACACCTGTTACAGGTGAGTAACTACGCTTTTCTTAGCTCGCTGATGAAGCAATTCATTCAAAGCAACCTGAAGTTCCCATAGCCGTTTTCTATTCAACACTGTAGGTAATTGACCACTAAGCACTCGTGCATGAGAGACTTGTCGCTCCAACCGGACGATCTGTTCCGCCAACAGTCTGCGTTTCCGGGCGACAAACCCAATAATGTCTCCTCTCAGTACCACCTTGGCCGTTTCCCAAACCAATTCTGGGTCATCCCTGTGCGCCTGGTGATTTAACTCAAAGTCACGCCAGCGCTGACCCAGAAACTGCCGGAATTGATTATCCTTATATAACTCAATGGGAAACCGCCATATACGAGATGTGCCAGTTCCTCCCCCCCATTGCATCTCCACCCAAACCATGGCATGATCGGATATCTCCAGGGGACCGACCTGTGCCTCTTCCACCTGTGCAAAGACCGTTGTAGAAAGCAGGATATGATCGATTCTCGCACTCGTCCCATGCGCCCTCGAGATGTGAGTAAATTCCTTCTCTGTCGGGTGCAAGACCCTCCACGGATCCATCAGGCCCAATCGATTCGGAAATCGTTGCAATACCTGGGAGCTAAGTGTTCTGTCCCTCGTCCCCCTTCCACTGGAGGCATCCAGACTCACTTCAAACACCCCATTCAAGTCGCCCCCCAATAATAAAGGCACATTTGGCAGTTGTTCCACTTTGGCTGCAATACGATCGAAAAACTCCCGGTC
This sequence comes from Ichthyophis bannanicus, assembly GCA_033557465.1. Taxonomy (NCBI): domain Eukaryota; kingdom Metazoa; phylum Chordata; class Amphibia; order Gymnophiona; family Ichthyophiidae; genus Ichthyophis; species Ichthyophis bannanicus. The sequence goes on along the minus strand of CM066036.1, from coordinate 50,176,183 downwards.
CAAATTATTGGGGCCATATTCATCCCCCAGTATAATCTCGCGATCTTCCAATAAGCCCCACAGTAACAGAAAGCGCCCCTCGGGATCCGCCACCTGTCGATTCAACGAAAAGCGCACTCTCCTATGGATTAAGATAGCCACCCCCCCTTCTTTCCCCGTGCAGGCGCACCCCACACCTGACCTACCCAATCGCGACCTAGTTTAGCATGCTCTTCAGCTGTTTGGTGGGTTTCCTGAAGAATCGCAATATCACAATGTTGTCTAGCCAGTGCTTTTAGTACTTTATATCGCTTTATCGGGCTACCCAAACCACAAACATTCCAGGTTATGACTCTCAGAGAATCACCGTAGGTTTATGGCCCAGCTGCCAGCAAAACGTGCTTAGGGAGACCCTCCCAGCCTGGAGCCTCCCAGCAATCTTACTCAGAAAAGTGACCCTATACCTCTTCAAAAAGTTTAGAGTGCGATGACCCCTCCCCCAGCCTCCCCTCCTCCCCTGAGTCCCCCAATCCCCCACTGGTTTACCCCTCTTCTAATCCCCCCCACCTCTATCCTAGCCCCCCCCAGCCCTTTCCTCCAGTGCCCCCCTCACTCCCCTTCAAACCTACTCCACCTATCTACAGGACTCCCCGCATCTACCCCCACCCAAGGAGCCCTCCCGAGACCCCTTTGAGCATGTCTCCCGACCAAGCCCCTAAGACAAATCATAATAACACAATCCAACTGTATTGATCCTTTTACCATAAGAGAACTAAACTCTCCCCCAACTGCCCGGCCACCACCTGAAAATTATAGCTAAAGCGCAGGTATAGATTCCCCCCCCCCCCCCCGTGCCCAACCTCTGCCGGTCACACAATACGGGCCCCACTTACCACACTGCAACAACCCCCGAGGCCCAAGGCTTCTTCAGGTCAGGTTCCTTCTAGCCTTCATCGTTGTCATCAGTAAGCCCCGCTCGCCTAGGGCATTCTCCTTACTCGCCACCACCACCCGGGGGGAGCGGCAGCCGCAATTGCCACAGAAAAACCCCGCCTTCTCCCCCACAGGAAATGTTGGCAAGCTTAACAGAAACAAAATGGCCGGGGGGCCCGCCGGCATCTGCAAATTAATATCAAATCAACCAGGAAAAGCCCCCTCCCCCTCCCCCCAATGGTTCACATCGTACATTACAATAATAAGGAAAACCCTCCAAATCCTCCTGCATTATTAAATAAAGCAGCATTGAAACAGGTATATAAACCCCCTCAGGGAGAGGAACACAGAACATAGATAGGCCTAAATTGTGCAACGCGGGGTAAGAAGGAATGAAATAATTAAACTAGAAACTTTGTAACATTGTCCGAAGAAGAGCCCTCCGCATCCCCGGGGGGGGGGGGGGGCAAACAAATACAAAGTTACTTAAAGTTTGTAGCTTCATGTCAGGTCATCAACAGTATCCAGTTGTTATGTCTGTTGTTACATTGCATTTCCCCACTCTTCAGTCTGATATAAAGGGTTTCCATGCCAGCGTAGTTCCAGCAGTCACAGAAGGCTTCATTTAGAGGGCGACGACGCAGCTCTCTTTTGGGTATGAAGCTGCCGAACATAGTCCTCTGCCGCAGCGGCCGAGTCAAAGATGCGGTGCGCGCCATCGCAGAGCACATGTAATCTAGCGGGGTACTGCACCGAAAACCGGATTCCGACCTCTATAAGTTTGCTGCAAAGGGGTGCATATTCCCGCCGTTTTTTGCTCAGCGCCATGGAGTAATCCTGTGCCACACGAAGTTTGATGTTATTGTATGACACTTCCCCCTTCTGCCGTGCTGCCCTGAGGATCATTTCTTTTTGTGGGTATTGCAGGAACTTGGCTAAAACAATTCTGGGGCGAGGATCGCGCATTTGTTTGGCGCCTACCCGATGCACCCGTTCAATGTGCAAGATACCGCCAAGCTCATCTTCACCCACAATATGCTTGACCACGGCCTCCAGATATCCGCATAAGTCTTTGTCAGAGACAGTCTCCGGAACCCCCAGGAAGCGCAGGTTATTTCTTCGTGACCTGTTTTCCAGGTCGTCGATCTTAGCTTCCTGCAGAGTTATCCGGGACTTTAAGTCTGCCACCTCTATGACCAGTGTCTCCGTCGTCTCCTCCACCTGCCCCACACGTTCCTCGGCCTCTCGTAGCCGATTGCCCAGCTGGTCCACAGAGGAACGCAATCCGTCAATTTTACCGTGGAGGGCATCAAATTGAGGCATTAAGGCTGTCGCTACTGCCGAGGACATCTCGTCCAATGTGGTGGGGGATCTGGGTGAAGCCGGCATCGCGGCCGTATCCGCCATCTTGCCCGATCCGGCCACTCGTTCTCGATCCCTTCTCAGCGATTTTACTGCCGTCGCCATGCAGATCCGTCTCCCAAACCGCACCAAAACAGTCTCCGGGCACTCCGACACAGTCGAGCCAACTTCTTGGCCGATACTCGTGTATTTACACGGTACTAAATCGCCGGCTTTAGGCTATGGGCAGCGGGACATGCTCAAGATGCGACCCCTACCCTATCCGCATCACGTGGTCTTCCCGAAGGAGGCCTTTATTGTACCGGTTCCTCCGATGCTGGAACGACTTCTCTTCCGCATGTGGGAGAGCCCGGTGTCGTCGCCGGTATTAAGCAAGCGGGTCGATTCCATTTATCGAGTCCGCAAGAGCCCCGGCTTCCAAAAGGCACAACTACCGCACCATTCCATGGTGGTGGAATCGGCCATGCATAGACTTAAGAGTCAAAAAATGCACTCCTCGGTGCCCCCCGGTAGGGAGGCCCGAAGCCTGGATGCCCTCGGTAGGAAGTGTTTCCAGGGCTCTATGCTTGCTTGTCGAGTCCAGACCTACCAGCTCTACATGGGCATGTATCTCCGGGACCTGGCTAAAGAAATAGCCGGGTTCTCTGCTGGTCTCTCCGACGAACCTTTGTAGAGGTTCCAATCCTTGTCCACTGGTATTCGAGAGTGCTCCAAGTTTATCTCTCGAGCAGCCTACGATGGTTTTGAGGCATCGGCTCTAGTGGCCGCAGCCGGCATCGGTGGACGCCGCCAGGCTTGGCTTCTGACGTCCGACCTCGAGCCATGGGTGCAGGACAAGTTGGTCGATGTCCCCTGCCGAGGTGAAAACCTCTTTGGCAAGCCCATGGATGAGAAGGCTGCACAGATCGAGACCGAGACTCTCACCAGGACTCGTCTCTCGAGGAAGACCTCTGCCCCTTTTCAAAAGAAGAAGGGCTCGGGGAAAAAGCCCTTTTACCCGAGGAAGGCGACTGCCTATAAATACTACCCTCAGTATCAGGCCTCAGCAACTCCCCCACAGGGAAAGCAGGCCAAGGGACGGGGTAATAGGTCCCGTAGGCAGCAAGCCCCCAAGCTTGCACCACCGGCCCCTGCTCAGCAGGGTGGGGGGTTTTGACTTCATCAGCATAGCCTCTCCCCCTCAGCTGGTTTCTCTCAGCACAGGAGGCCGGCTGGTCCACTTTGCCCAAAGGTGGTCCAACATCACCACAGATACCTGGGTACTTCACATAGTTCGGAAGGGCTATCTTCTTCACTTTCACCAGGTACCTCCCTCCTACTTTCCAGGGGAGCCTCCGAGACTCCCTCTGCACAGGGACTTACTCCTTCAGGAGTTAGCAAGTCTCCTTCAGGAACAGGCTGTGGAACCGGTGCCCCACCACCTGCAGGGTCAAGGGTTTTACTCCAGGTACTTTCTGATACCAAAAAGAACAGGAGGCCTCAGACCCATCCTGGACTTGCGAAACCTCAACAAGTTCCTTGCAAAGGAAAAGTTCAAGATGCTTACCCTTGGAATCCTGCTGCCCTACCTCCAGCAGGGCGACTGGCTATGCTCCTTGGATCTAAAGGATGCGTATACTCATATCCTTATTCATCCAGACCACAGGCAATATCTCAGGTTTGTTGTGGGAGGAAATCATTACCAGTACAGAGTACTGCCCTTTGGCCTATCCTCCGCCCCCAGGGTGTTCACCAAATGCCTAGCAGTGGTGGCGGCCTATCTAAGACTTCAAGGCCTTTTTGTGTTCCCATACCTGGACGACTGGCTCATCAGAGCCCAGTCTTCCCAAGAGGCCACTCAGGCCACTCATCGCACTGTGACTCTACTCCAGCACTTGGGATTTGTCATAAACTTCGCAAAGTCCACTTTGCTTCCCTCTCAAAATCTCGAATTCATCGGCGCCAGGTTGGACACTCTTCAGGCGCGGGCCTTCCTCCCTCTGGACAGGGCCAAGCGACTCATGGATCTCGCCAGCCACTTTCACAGCAATGCCCTGGTCTCGGCCAGGCAATTTCTGAGACTGCTCGGCCATATGGCTTCCTCGGTCCATGTGACCCCCAATGCCCGCCTGAACATGCGACCTGCTCAATGGTGCCTTCGCACACAATGGCATCAGGCCACTGGGAGCCTAGCGGACTCCGTACAGATCTCCGACCAGCTGGTCTCTTCTCTACAATGGTGGCTTCATCTGCCAAACCTAGTACTAGGAGTGACTTTTCAGCCCCCTCCGCATTCTCAGGTCCTGACGACCGATGCTTCTCTTCTGGGTTGGGGAGCACATTGCCAAGGGACCTGTACTCAAGGTCTCTGGACTCCTTGGGAGTCTGGGGTCCACAAAGAAACAGCGCTAGCCACTCAAACGAGCAGAAACAAAAACAGGAAGCGGCAGATTCAACACCCAATAAATTTATTGTAACCAAATAAGTGGCCTAAGCCCAATACAGGCCGTGTTTCGTATACAACTTCCTCAGGGGCTATCAGGACACACTGTGGGTGTGATGTGCATAGACTACACCAGGCTCAAAAGAGACAATGGCGGTCGCAACTATCAGAAAAACGTCTTCACAAGATCCGATGGATACCTCGTACCATGTGATCCACTACAGGATTCTGAAACAATGTTCATAGAACAAAAGCCGTTTCACGTTTCTCACACAGTGTGTCCTGATAGCCCCTGAGGAAGTTGTATACGAAACACGGCCTGTGTTGGGCTTAGGCCACTTATTTGGTTACAATAAATTTATTGGGTGTTGAATCTGCCGCTTCCTGTTTTTGTTTCTCCTTGGGAGTCTGCTCAGCAGATCAACTTCCTGGAGCTCAGAGCCATCCGCCTAGCGCTCAAAGCATTCTCTCACCTGCTTTCTCACTAGTCGGTGCTGATACAGACAGACAATCAGGTTGCGATGTTCTACGTGAACAAACAAGGCGGAACAGGCTCCTCCCTTCTCTGTCAGGAGGCGCAAAAACTATGCTCTTAGGCCGTCCACCACGGCATCATCCTCAAAGCTGTCTATCTCCCAGGTCAAGAAAATTCCCTGGCCGACAAGCTCAGCAGGATCCTCCAGCCACACGAGTGGAGGCTGGATCCGATGGTGGTTCAGCGGATCTTTCTCAAGTGGGGCCTCCCCACTATGGATCTGTTTGCCAGTCCTCTGAACCGGCAACTTCCCAGATTCTGCTCTCGACAACTGCATCCTCTCAGAGTAGCGGCGGATGCTTTTCTGATTCCATGGTCCACAGGCCTCTTATATGCCTTTCCTCCCATGCCGCTGGTGTCTCGGACGCTCTTCAAGGTTCTCAGAGACAAAGCATCGATGATCCTAGTGGCTCCCCGGTGGCCGAGACAACCTTGGTTCCCACTTCTAATGCAGCTGGCGGTGGACACCCCTCTTCCTCTGGGGTGTCAGCCCGACCTCCTGTCACAGGATCAGGGGACTCTCCTGCACCCCAACCTCCGGTCGCTTCATCTGATGGCCTGGCTGCTGAAAGGGTAGTCCTTGCTCCCCTCCGCCTGCCTCCAGATGTGGAGGAGGTCGTTTTGGCCTCCAGGCGGCCCTCCACCCGGAAGTCCTACGCTCTGAAGTGGCGTCGGTTCTCCGTCTGGTGTGCTCAGCAGTCTCAAGATCCCTTCTCCTGTTCAGCGTCAGTGGTCTTGCAGTACTTGCTTTCCCTCTCCAATCTTGGACTTAAGTCCAACTCGGTCAAGGTCCACCTCAGTGCTCTTTCTGCGCACCACATGCCGGTGGAGGGCAGACCTCTTTCTAGCAACCCTCTGGTGGCTCGTTTTCTCAGAGGCCTCCTTCTTTTTAAACCACCTTTGCGCCCACCAGCCCCGGACTGGGATCTCAATGTGGTTTTACAGCGGATTACCTGTCCGCCTTTTGAACCTATGGCTACCTGTCCTCTTCGTTTTCTTTCTTGGAAAACCTTGTTCTTGGTGGCCCTCACTTCTGCTAGACGCGTTAGTGAGCTGCAGGCCCTGGTGTCTGATCCTCCGTACACTAGGTTCTACAAGAACCGGGTAGTCCTACGGACTCACCCTAAGTTTCTTCCCAAAGTGGTTTCCCCTTTTCACATCAACCAGGAGGTGGTGCTTCCGACCTACTTTCCCAGGCCACACTCCAGCCGAGCTGAAAAGGTCTTGCATACCCTGGACTGTAGAAGGGCGTTGACCTTCTACCTTGACCGTACGTGGGAGCACAGACGGGCTGTTCAGCTCTTCGTCTCTTATGACCCCAATAAGTTGGGGCTCCCTGTCTCCAAGCGTACTTTGTCCATCTGGATTGCTGACTGTATCGCTTGGGCTTACGAGGCAGCCGGCCTCTCGTTGGAAAGTCGAGTCACGGCCCATCGTGTTCGGGCGAAGGCTACGTCAGTGGCTTACCTCCGCTCTGTTCCATTGGCAGACATCTGCCGGGCCGCTACTTGGTCTTCAAGCCAGACGTTTGCGGCCCACTACTGCCTGGAGAGGGAGTCCCGCAGGGACAGTGCTTTCGGACAGGCAGTCCTCCGTAACCTCTTCGAGGTATAGGCAACTCCTACCCTCCATCCCGGATGTTGGGCTACCGGTTGGAGACGTATTCAGAGAAGATTCCTTCCTTCTGGGCTACTGAGCTTGAGGGAGCTCATTTTTGTGCTTAGGGTCTCCGGTAGCCTTAAGCTTGGGAGTCCCATATGTGAGGACTGACTTCCTGCTTGGTCCTGGAGAAAGCGTAGTTACTCACCTGTAACAGGTGTTCTCCAGGAGCAGCAGGAATCAGTCCTCACAACCCTCCCTCCTTCCCTTGGAGTTGCAGTTCTATGCTTTTGTTTTTTTGCTAATTTTTTGCTGTCTTTAGCTATGTCATCAGACTGAGCAAGACGGCACCCTTGGGCGGGAAGAGGACCGCGCATGCGCGCTGCAATTCCCAAAGGCTTTCTTTGAAAGCTGGGGAAAATTGCTCCGCGAGGGCTCCGTCGGCGCTGACGTCACCCATAAGTGAGGACTGATTCCTGCTGCTCCTGGAGAACACCTGTTACAGGTGAGTAACTACGCTTTACAGGTGAGTAACTACGCTAATTGGCAGGAAGGAGAAATTAGTAACCAACACCATGGCTAGTGGTGCGAGGAGGAAAATTGGTATCCATCGTGACAGAGGGCAGCAACTGAAACAGTGTCATCGGAGAGGAGCCAGTTTTCAGTAAGAGCTAGAAGGAGTTAGAAATGAAAAGGTTATGCGTAAAGGGGAATTTATTAGAAATGGAATGTGTATTCCATAATGCACAAGGAAAAGGGAGAGAGAGGAGAGGAATACAGATGAGATTAGAATGGTTTAGAGAAGAATGAGAGTGAGAGAATGGCATTAATTGTAACCCTAGAGGGACCAGGGTTAGGAATAATGTCGCCAGAAGAAAGAAGGAGAAGGAAGAGAAGAGTGTGAGGCAGAGAGGAGAATGAACAACAGAAACAAGGATGGGATATTTTAAGAGAAGAGGGAGGGGGAAGAATGAAAGGAAGAAAAAGGTGGAGTTCAAGAGCTGAGGAAAGGGAGGAAGACAAGATTGGAGAAGAGATATGCAGAGGAAATAAGGAAGGAGGGTTTGAGGAAATTTGTATGCCTTTCTCCTTTTACTGTGTACTGAAAGTTCTACCCCCTCCCCCTGTCCCCCAGCCCCCCCCCCCCCCTCATTGAAGCATTTTTAACCCTCTTCCCCACATGTGCTCAGCCATTTGCCTTCTTGCTGTGGAATGCGTAAGTCTACTACAGACTGTGCCCCTTGCTTCTGGCTAGGGCCTGACTTTTTACCACTTGCTTGTAAGGTCTGTTTGCCTGTACATATTACTTACTTATTTTTCTGATCATTGTTTGAGTTCCTTACTTTTCAGTATTTTTGTTTGTGATCTTCTTCAGCTCTCCTTCTCTGTTTTCAGCTCTGTCTCCGTCTCCTTTTCCTTATTATCCCAACCATCCATCCCCTGACTTATCATCTCCCATAGTCACCCTGTGCTGATTACCCCAGTCACTCACAGGTGCATCTTATCCCCTGGAATTTCTATCACCTATCCTTTTATTTCTTCTGACTTCTGTGCTCCTCTCTATTTCTCTTTCTATGGCTCCTCAACACTTTCTCATCCTATTGGTCATAATCCCTGTGGGCCCGATTCTATTCACGATGTAGATCTCCTTTGTACGTCTGGGCTGACCTGAACACACAAAGGAGATCGTGATTCTGATCCCGCGGGGCACATCCAGCTCTGCAGGATCAGAATCGCGAACAGCACTGTACGTGCAGGCCGGGACGGACAGCGCTAGCCCAGCTAATTCAGCCAGGGCTTTTAAATTGAGCCGCGGCGCCATGGTGTCCCATTGGCATGGCACCGCAGCTCCATTAATTTTATTTATTTATTTATTTATTTACATTCTCTTATATACCGGGCTATTCTGCATCAGTGCGGTTTATATTGAACAAACTGAAATTACATTGAACAGGGCAATATAACTTGGAGATAACTATTTTACAGAGAACATGGGCTATGGAGGGTTAAGTGGCCACGATGCCGGCCGCTGCCCCACAAAGTTAATTTCCCGCAGCCTGACCCTCGATCTGGCCTCCTAAGGCCAAGGTTGAGCTGTGTAAACGGGGGTGCTTGTTGTGAAAGTTCCACAATCTTGGCAAGGACATGAATTTACTTGACTTGCAAAGGATTGTGGGTCTTGTAGTTCCTTCACACAAAAACTAGCCATTTAACAAGAATAAAGAATTGTAGTTGCTCGAGTGTAAAGCAGAAAACAGATTTTATTTATGGGGTGTTATTCCCTCGCTTGATATGCTTGGTAACATCAACAGGACAATTTTCTCCAGGAGTTTTATTCAGGAAACAAAACAAATAAGGCAACTGAATTACTTATGCAACAACTTAGTAAAGGCCTTGATGGAACAGAAAAGGTCTTTCTTCTAGCCCCTGCTAATAAACTTTCTTAGCAGTGCTGGAATGAAAAATAAACCCAAAAGGAAAATTCTCTTTATCAAAAAAACAGCTTTCTTCCATTCACACAGAGAAGACGCTTTTTCTCAAAGTCCCACGTGCACTTGTGCCTTGCTCTAATCACAGGTGCTTAACCAGCTGCAAACCATTGCTGGCCCACTCTCCACTTGGCTCCCTTTCCCCAAAGCTTTCTCTCAAAGAAACTTTTCTGGGAAGTTAAAAATCAGTACAGTTCCTTTTGGTGTTTGATCCTTAACTGAGGATTACTTTAGAACAGCAGCTTAGAAAGAGAATAATCCATACATTCAATTTCCTCATTTGCTATTTCCCCTTGCTCTTGAAATATCATAGGATCACTTCCATACACTGGCTCAGAGGATTTCTCTAACTGATCTCTACCAGGATAGAAACTGTTTCCCTGCTGTCTTCCTTGTGCAAAGCTAGGGAACAGATCAGAGTTCATACCTGAGATCACGTTGTCATTAGGTTTCCTCTCTGGGTATTTTAGCCAGTAGGTAGCAAAACTTCAGTGCCCAGCTCTCCAGTCAGAATCTCTGGACTTTAGGTCTCTTTTCCCATACCTCCTTAAATAGGTATTAGAGCTCCTTCTTTCTGTAGATGCAGCCGTCTCCCTTACAGGTGCTGTCTGAGGGTTCCTGGCTGTATATCTCCAAGCCTCTGGCTTCTTCCAGACCAATGAAGAATGCTTGCCCCAGGAATCTCTCCCAGCATACGTACTGCCTTGGGCTCCTTTCTTAGACCTTCTGGACGTCTTGCTGTTCTTCCTTCTGTTCACGATCAGCCCAGCTCCCGTTGCTGTCCTTGCTGTCTTTGCTCTCCTTGCTGACCTTGCTGTCTGTATGATGAATTTCTTCTAGCTTTAATGTGCCTAGATGGCTGCTCCACCCTAGCACACTGCAGGTGTTCTGAATTAAGCCCTGCCCTAGGAGATGTGTGATTAGGGATTACATCATTGCTTCTCTGATTAGGCACACGTTTCCCTACTTCAGCTCTCCTAGAGGCTTTCTGTAAACCAGTGCATTCTGGGTCTGGTAGTCTAATAGGTAAACACTCTGTTTCAGTGCTTTTACCAGCCAGCACAGGTTGCTTATTCAGAGCCAATTCACCTCTTCTATTATTTCTTCCTGAACTATGATAAGCTTCCTTATCTCAGCTGCGGGGGGTTAACTTTGTCCTCCCAGCCCCTTCTGTGCCCCGAATCAAAAAAAAAAAGTCTAGGGAGATTATTCCACCTCAGGGGTAGAATAACCTCCCCAGCCAATTTCCCGGCCCAGGACGTACAGGGCCAACATTAGAATTGGCCCTGAATTTCCAGGGCTGGCGACCGCCCACTGTCCGCCTACTCTCCGCCCCTAGGCTGCCCCTTCCCTGCCCCGACTAACTTCCCCGCACAACCGGCGGGGAAATTATTTGGGGGCCTGCAGCCGCACAAATAGTGGGGATGGATGTCCCATTGGGACGTCCATCCCCGCTATTCATGGTTTGGAATAACCCCCTTATTGTCTCCCCTCCTTCCATCACCTTCAAGCCCCTCCCCCTTATCTCCCCTTTACCATCATGCTTTCTTCCCCATCATCTTGTCATCTACCCTATCATCAGCTCTTGAGCTTCACCACTTTCTCCATCTCATTCAGCCATTTCCTCTCTCCCTCTCTCTCTCTCTCTCTCTCTCTCTCTCTGAAATAACCTCACCCTCATTACTACCGTGCTGTCTTCTCTCTGTCCCACACTCTTCTACTACTCCTCTCTTCCGGAGATATCAACCCCAACCCTGGCCCCCCTAGACTTTTGTCACACTCCCAGAATAGATCCTCAGGCTACAGCTCAAATCGTATTCATATCCCTCTCCTTTTGCCTTCCTCTCTCCCTTTCCCTTTCTCATGTGTACATTCGGGAGGAGAGGAGGGACAGGGGAGATATGATTCAGACCTTTAAATGCTTAAAGAGTAATAATGAACAAACAAACTCTTCCAAAGACGGGGAAGCTATAAAACTAAAGGGCATAACATGAAACTGCAAGGGGGTAAACTGAAAGGCTGTGTCAGGCAATACTTTTTCACTGAAAGGGTGGAGGATGCTTGGAATGCCGCCCCGATGGCAGTGGTGAGGGCAAACAGTGACAGAATTCAAAATGGCATGGGACAGACTCAGTGGATCCCTTTATAGCAACAGGATAAAATCAAAATAAACTTACTATCTCTTATATCTCAACAAATAAGGGCGAGCTACTTGGAGCTGTGGGTACACCCCTATACAAAGGAATGGGGAGAGGTGACCTGCACGGAGCAGCAGGTGCACCTAGTCTTGCTGCCTTGCTGGGCAGACTAGATGGACCATACTGGTCTTTATCTGCCGTCATATATTATGTTACTATGTTACTATGACTTGTGAAATGCACATTCTGTCTCAAATAAACTTGCCTTTACTCATGATCTCTTTAATTCTGTCCATCTCCTTGCTCTAACTGAGATATGCTCCTCCCAGAGGACTCAGCCTCAGTCGCTGCTCTCTGTCATGGCGGCTATCAGTTCTCCCACATGCCTCGTCCCACTGGCCATGGCAATGGTTTGGGGTTTCTACTCTCCTTGTCAGTTTCAACCCCTCCTTTTGCCTCAGTCTCACTCCTTTCCCTCTGAAGTTCACACCCTCTGGCCTTTTACTCCACTGCCTCTCTGATTAGCTGTTGTTTATCGATCCCCTGACAAGCCCACCTCTAGCTTTCACTCTGACTTTGACTCATGGCTTTCCTTCTTTCTGGATTCATCTTCACCCTCCCTTATTCTTGGGGATTTTAACATTCATGTTGATAATCCTATTGATCTTTGTTTTAAAGCTCCTCTCTCTTACCTCATCATTCAACCTCCAGCTTTGCTGTACTTCCCCAACTCACCAGCAAGGCCACTGCCTCGACCTTGTATTCTTACATAGTAACATAGTATATGACGGCAGATAAAGACCAGTATGGTCCAGCTAGTCTGCCCAGCAAGGTGGCAAGAGTAGGTGCACCTGCCACTCCGTGCAAGTTGCACCTCCCCATGCTTTTGTTTAGGGGTGTACCCACCACTCCATGTAGGTCACCCCTATTTGCTGCGATATAAGAGATAGTTATGTTTATTTTGATTTTATCCTTTGCTATAAAGGGATCCACTGTGTCTGTCCCATGCCATTTTGAATTCTATCAGTGTATTTGCCCCCACCACTTCCATCGGGAGGGCATTCCAAGCATCCACCACCCTTTCAGTGAAAAAATATTTCCTGACGTTGCCTTTCAGTTTACCCCTTTGCAGCTTCATATTATGCCCTCTAGTTTTACAGCTTTCCCATCTTTGGAAGAGGTTTGTTTGTTCATTAATACTCTTTTTTTTTAAGTATTTAAAGGTCTAAATAATATCTCCCTTTTCTCCAGGACCAAGCAGGAAGTCAGTCCTCAATTATGGGTGACATCGGCGCCGATGGAGCCCCCGTGCGGAGCATTTCCCCAGCTTTCTAAGAAAGCCTTTGGGAACACTGCACGCATGCGTGGTTCCCTTCCCGCCTAAAGGTGCCATCTTGCTCAGTCTTTCTTTTTCCATGGAGTCCATCGGACGTCTGTCCTTGTCACCCGGAAAAGTTGACGTTTTTTCTTGCGATTACTTCGCCCTTTTTCTCCGGTTCGACGCCGGTTCCACTTCCCGCCGGGTTCGGTACACCGTTATCAAGCCCATCTTCTATTTTTTCGGGTTTTGCCCTTCGTGGCTGGCGTTCGCGCCCTTTTTTGCTTTTCCCTGGAAGGCCGGTCCTTTGACCTCGCGGGGGCCCTTTTTTTCCCCGATGGCTTCCAGTGGTTTCAAAAAGTGTGATCGGTGCAAGAAACTGATGCCTCTCACCGACACACACGACTGCTGCCTTCGGTGCCTAGGCCCGGATCATGATCCTGTGATCTGTGGCCCGTGAGACAAAATGTCCACCAAGGCACTCCAAAGTCGTCAGCATCAGAAAGAGAGGATTTTTTCAGACTCTGCCCCCGGCCGGGCCCGGACCTCATCTGAGGCCTCGACGTCTCGGGAGTCTGATCCCGAGCATCGCCTGGGTTCCTCGGACAGGGGGTCCCCCGATCGGGAACGTAAGAGGAAGAAACGGCTCATGAGGGCGGCATCGGAAGAGGTCCCTGGTTCCTCAAGAGCCAGGTCTAAGACCCCCGACCGCCGCCCCGGGCCCTTGGAGCAGGAGAAGCCGTCCAAAGTGCCTCGCGTGGAGCCGGAACCCGTCAGACAAGTAAGTCCTGTGGTCCTCGTGGACTCTCCTCCGAGGGAGCCAATGTTGGGCCCGGCGCCACCGCCGGGGCCCGAGTCGGTAACTGCTGAGTCTCCTGAGCTTGGACTAGGCTGACAGCCTTGGAGTGCAGACTGTCTGCCTTCATGGATCAGCAGCGGGTACTGATGGCCAGCCTCGCTGGTGGATCTGCCCCGACCACCAGGACATCGACGTCGAAGTCGATCCCGGAGACCGAACCGATACTCGAGACCATGAAGGCTCGAAGTTGTCCTCGGTCACGGTCACCCTCGACCTCCCACTCGGAACCGAGGGCATCGACGCCGGTGCCTTCGGCGTCGGGGCGGGTGCCACCGAGACCCGCACGGTTGGAGCCCCCCGACTCCTCTTCGGATGAGTCTGCATGGGAGACGGAGGACGAGGAGTCCCCCGATACTTTTCGGACTCGGTGCATCCCTTCGGACTCACCACAGTCCGAGCCCCAGAGTAGGTCCCCACCGGAGGACACCAGGTTCTCGGAGTTCGTCAGGGACATGGCCAAGGCGTTGGCGATTCCTGTGGACCCCGAGTAGGAGCCTCGAGCCGAGGAGCTCGAGGCCCTCCAGTATGACTCTCCTCCGAAGGAGGCCTTTACTGTGCCGGTCGAACGGCTCCTCTTCCGGATGTGGGAGGCACCAGCCTCGGCGCCAGTTTTAAGCAAGCGAGTCGATTCTATCTATCAACTCCATAAGAGCCCTGGATTCCAGAAGGCACAGCTGCCGCACCATTCCATGGTGGTGGAATCGGCTATGCATCGTCTGAAGAGCCAGAAGATGCACTCTGCGGTGCCTCCCGGCAGGGAGGCCCGGAACCTGGATGCTTTTGGCAGAAAGTGCTTCCAGGGCTCGATGCTTGCTTGCCGTGTCCAGTCCTACCAGCTGTACATGGGCATGTACCTGCGAGACCTGGCGAAAGAGCTTGCCGGGTTCTCTGCTGGCCTCTCCGGGGAACCTTTGCAGAGGTTCCAGTCTTTGTCCTCAGGAATCCGGGAGTGCTCGAAGTTCATGTCCCGAGCGGCCTACGATGGCTTCGAGGCCTCGGCTCGTGTAGCGGCAGCCGGCATCGGAGCTCGACGCCAGGCATGGCTGCAGTCATCGGACCTCGAGCCCTGGGTGCAGGACAAGTTGGTCGATGTCCCTTGCTGAGGTGAAAACCTTTTTGTCAAACCCATGGCCGAGAAGGCAGCTAAGCTTGAAACTGAGCACCTGACTAGGACAAGGCTGTCCAGGAAAACTTCTGCCCCTTCTCACAAAAAGAAGGGCTCGGGTAAAAAGTCCTTTTACCCGAGAAAGGCGGCTGCCTACAAACCTTTCCCTCAGTACCAGGCCTCCCCAGCAGGGTCAGCAGGCCAAGGGGAAGGGATATGGGCCCCGTAGGCAGAAGACCCCCAAGCCTCCGGCTCCTGCTCCTCCTCAGCAGGGAGGGAGTTTTTGACTCCCTCAGCATAGCCTTTCCACCTCTGCTGCTCCATTCCTGCACAGGAGGTCATCTAGCCCTGTTTGCCCACAGGTGGCCACCCATTACAGGGGATGCTTGGGTGTTGAGCATAGTCCACAGAGGCTATATGCTCCATTTCCAGGAGTTGCCTCCTTCATACTTCCCAGGAGAGCCTCTAAGGCCTCCTCTACACACAGACCTCCTCCTCCAAGAACTTCAAGGTCTGCTTCTGGACAAGGCGGTCGAGCCTGTACCTCCTCGCCTACAGGGGCACGGTTTCTACTCCAGGTACTTCCTCGTGCCAAAGAGAACCAGTGGCCTCAGGCCTATTCTAGACCTCAGGAACCTCAACAAGTTTTTGGAGAAAGAAAAGTTCAAGATGCTTACTCTTGGAACACTTCTGCCCTACCTCCAGCAGAGAGATTGGCTATGCTCCTTGGATCTAAAGGATGCGTACACTCACATCCTCATACATCCAGACCACAGACAGTACCTCAGGTTCATTGTGGGAGGAAACCATTACCAGTACAGAGTTCTGCCTTTTAGCCTCACCTCCGCCCCAAGGGTCTTTACAAAGTGCCTGGCTGTGGTGGCGGCCTACTTGAGGAATCAAGGTGTTTTTGTCTTCCCCTATCTGGACGACTGGCTCATCAGGGGTCAAACGTACCAGGAGGCCAGGCAGGCCACCTTTCAAACTGTAGCACTCCTTCAACACCTAGGCTTTGTCATAAACTTTGCAAAGTCCACTTTGCTCCCCTCCCAGAACCTAGAGTTCATAGGGGCGCGGCTGGACTCTCTGCAGGCAAGGGCTTACTTGCCAGAAGACAGGGCTCAAAGGCTCATGGAGTTGGCATCCCGGTTTCTCAGCATGCCAAGGGTTTCTGCCCGACTCTGTCTACAGCTCCTAGGCCACATGGCGTCGACAGTACATGTGACCCCCAATGCCCGCCTCCACATGAGGACTGCAGAGTGGTGCCTCAGAGCTCAGTGGAAGCAGGTCACAAGGAGCGTCGCAGACAAAGTAAGAGTGTCCAAACCCTTCCTGAATTCCCTACAGTGGTGGCTACACCCCCCAACTTACTTCAGGGGGTGCCTTTTCAGGTACCTGTCCCCACAATGGTGTTGACGACGGATGCCTCCTTGCAGGGCTGGGGTGCACATTGTCTAGGATGGTGCACTCAGGGCCTGTGGTCTCCATAGGAGGCCGTGCAACAGATCAACCTACTAGAACTGCGGACTATCCGTTTGGCCCTCAAGGCCTTTTCTCACACTTTAGCTCACCAGTCTGTTCTGGTTCAGACGGACAATCAAGTGGCCATGTTCTATGTGAACAAGCAAGGGGGCACGGGCTCCAGACCCCTGTGCCAGGAGGCACAGGCCCTGTGTTCCTTTGCGCTCAGGCACAACATGTTTCTCAAAGCTGTGTATCTCCCTGGCCAGGAGAACTTCCTGGCAGACAGGTTAAGCAGGATTCTGCAGCCCCACGAGTGGCAACTGCATCCGCTGGTGGTGCAGAAGATTTTTCTGAAGTGGGGACTTCCATCCATAGATCTCTTTGCCAGTCCCCTGAATCACCAGCTACCCAGGTTCTGTTCCAGGCAACCGCACCCCCTGAGGTTAGCAGCAGATGCCTTCCTGATTTCTTGGTCCCAGGGCCTCCTATATGCGTTTCCTCCCACGCCTCTGGTGGCCCGAACATTGTTCAAAATTCTAAGGGACAAGGCCTCGGTACTTCTGGTAGCTCCCAGGCCGAGGCAGCCCTGGTTCCCGCTTCTGCTTCAGTTAGCAGTGGACACACCTCTGTCTCTGGGGTTGCAACCCGATCTTCTCTCTCAGGATCAGGGTTCCCTTCTGCACCCCCAATCTCAAATCTCTCAATTTGATGGCCTGGAGGCTGCAAGGGTAGTGTTGGCTCCCTGGGGCTTGCCTCAGGAAGTGGAAGAGGTGGTCTTGGCCTCTAGGAAGCCGTCCACCAGGAAAGCCTATGTCCTGAAATGGAGAAGGTTCTCCTTGTGGTGTCAGCAGCGCAAGGAAGATCCTTTCGCCTGCACTGTACCAGTAGTGCTTCAATACCTGCTGCACTTGTCCACTCAGGGCCTTAAGTCCAATTTGGTTCGGGTCCACCTCTGCTCTGGCAGCTCACCACTCTCTGGTGGAAGGGCACTCTTTGTCAGTTCATCCCTTGGTGTCCAGATTTCTCAGAGGCTTTCTATTGCTCAAGCCTCCTCTCCGTCCACCGGCCCCTGAGTGGGAGTTGAATGTGGTCTTGCAACAACTGACTCGCCCACCTTTTGAGCCGATGGCTACATGTCCCCTCTGCTTCCTTTCTTGGAAGACTCTTTTCCTAGTAGCCCTTACCTCGGCCAGACGTGTGAGTGAGCTTCAAGCCCTGGTCTGTGACAGACCATACACTCTCTTCTATAGGAACAGGGTAGTCCTTAGGACTCATCCTAAGTTTCTCCCAAAGGTTGTCTCCTCTTTCCATCTCAATCAGGAGGTGGTTCTTCCAACGTTCTTCCCTAGGCCCCATGCCAGCCGGTCTGAAACAGTCCTGCATACCCTGGACTGTAGGAGGGCCTTATCCTTCTGCCTTGAACGTACGCAGGGGCATAGGAGGGCTACTCAGCTCTTTGTATTTTTTGACCCTAATAACTTGGGGTTGCCTGTCTCCAGGCGTACCTTGTCCATCTGGGTGGCTGACTGTATTACCTGGGCTTACAGGGCAGCTGACCTTCCCTTGCAGGGTCGGGTCACGGCCCACCGTGTCAGGGCAATGGCTGCCTCAGTAGCTCATCTCTGCTCTGTACCGTTGGCAGACATCTGTAGGGCTGCAACTTGGTCCTCAAGCCAGACTTTTGCGACCCATTACTGCCTGGAGAGGGAGTCCCGTAGGGACAGTGCTTTCGGTCAGGCAGTGCTCCGGAATCTCTTCGAGGTTTAGGCAACTCCTCCCTCCAGCCCTCTGGTTGGGCTACCGGTGGGGGTATGTTTCAGTGAAATCCTTCTCTGATGCTGTGGCTAGAGGGAGCTCATTTTTCAGCTCTGGGTCCCCGGTAGCCTGAAGCTGGGGAGTCCCATAAGTGAGGACTGACTTCCTGCTTGGTCCTGGAGAAACAGTAGTTACTCACCTGTAACAGGTGTTCTCCAGGAGCAGCAGGAATCAGTCCTCACAACCCTCCCTCCTCCCCTGGAAGCTGCGGTTGTACATAGTTTATTTTTACATTTTTGTGTGCTGTCTTTTAGCTATGTCATCTGACTGAGCAAGATGGCACCTTTAGGCGGGAAGGGGACTGTGCATGCGTGCAGTGTTCCCAAAGGCTTTCTTAGAAAGCTGGGGAAATGCTCCGCACGGGGGCTCCATCTGTGCCGATGTCACCCATAAGTGAGGACTGATTCCTGCTGCTCCTGGAGAACACCTGTTACAGGTGAGTAACTACTCTGTCCCTCCTCTCCTCCAGAATATACATATTTAGGTCTTCAAGTCTCTTCTCATAAGTCTTCTGACGCAGGCTCCAAATCATTTTGGCCGTCTTCCTCTCAACTGTTTCCAGCCTTTTTATGTCCTTTACGAGATATGGTCTCCAAAACTGAACACAATATTCCAAGTGAGGCCTCAATAGTGACTTATACAGTGGCATTAGTACCTTTCTGCCAGTAATTCTTCTCTGTATGCAACCCAGCATCCTTCTGGCTTTTGCCACGCCTTGTCACACTATTTTGCCAGCTTGAGATCCTCAGAAACAATCACTCTGATGTCCTTCTGGTCTGTGCACACCAACCTTTCCCCCCCCATCGCATACAATTCCCTTGGATTTCTGCTTCCCAAGTGCATGACACTGCACTTCTTCACATTGGTCTAATGTTTGGCAGTTAAGATTTATTCTTCCAGCTTTTGTATATCTTTCCTCATGCTATCCACACCCTCAGGGGAGTCCATTCTGTTGCAAATTTTCATGTCATCTGCAGAAAGACAGACTTTTCCTTTCAGTCCTTCAGCAATATTACTCACAAATACATTGAATAGTACCGGCCCCAGGACTGAACCTGGGGCACACCACTAATCACCTTCCTTTCATCCAAGTGAGTTCTGTTTACCGTCACCTTCTGTCGTCTGTCAGTCAACCAATTTCTGATCCAGTTTCTTCTCTAATTGCTTACCCTCAAACTACTGTACCTCCCCTCTTCCATTATCGGACCATCACCTGCTAAGCTTCACTCTTCATCACTCACCGCCTCAACCTCATCCTGTCTTCTCCAATCTTTTTAGAAATCTTCATGCTATAGGCCCATTGGCTCTTTCCTCCACTGTGTCATCTGAGTCTGTTGATGAGGCAGTAGCTTTCTATAACACTGCACTCTCCTTTGCTCTGGATGCTCTTGCTCCACCCATGCCACATCCTGTGAGGCGTGTACTGTACCTCAACCCTGGCTGTCTTTGACTGCCTGACATCTTCATTCCTGCGCTCATTCAGCTGAGCGTGCTTGGCTCAAATCCCGCACCTTTGCGGACTTTCTACACTTCAAATTCATGCTTGTCTCTTTCCAGTCAGCCATAGCACTCACCAGACAAGACTATTATGCCCATCTGACTAAATCTCTTGTCTCTGACTCTCTCCATCTCTTTACAGCTCTCAACTCTCTCCTGAAGGTGCCTCCGACCCCTCCCTTCCTTTCTGCGCAGACCCTGGCTGACTATTTCCATGACAAAATTCACAAGATTACACTCCAATTCCCCACGAGGTAGCTACTTCCCTTTCTCCCCCTCTTCATTCCCAACGCGCCCCCCCCCCCCCATACCTCTGCTACCCTCTCTTCCTTTTCTATGGGAGAAAACCACTCACCTTCTGTCCTCATCCAAACTCACTACCTGCTCATCTGATCCCATTCCCACCCATCTCCTTAGCTCCATCTCCTCCACTGTAGTCCCTTCCATCTCTTATATTCTCATCCTATCGCTCTCCACTGCAACTTTACCTGCAGCCTTCAAGCATGCTGTGGTCACTCCCTCTCCTCAAGAAACCCTCACTAGACCCTACCTCGCCTTCATTTATAAACTACTTGAAGGTGCAGTTCACTGCTGTTGCCTCAACTTTCTCTCCTCTGAAGCCTCTACAGTCTGGCTTTTGTCCTTTACATTCTACTGAAACAGCTCTTGACAAAGTCTCCAGTGACCTGTTCCTGGCAATATTCAAGGGCTTTTACTGGATCCTCATCCTTCTTGACCTTTCTGCTGCTTTTGACACTGTTGACCACAACCTTCTTCTTGATACCTTTTCCTCTTTTGGTTTTAAGGGCTACGTGCTATCCTGCCTCTCTTCTTATCTTTCCCATCACTCTTTCAGTGTTTGTTCTGGTGGATCCTCCTCTACTGTTATCCCGCTCTCAGTTGGTGTACCCCAAGGATCTGTCTTGGTTCCTCTGCTTTTTCTCTCTTTCTGCCCACTCCCTTGATGCACTCATCTCTTCCCATAGCTTTCAGTACCATCTTTATGCTGATGACTTCCAGATCTCCTCTCTACACCTGAAGTCTCTCTGGCAAACCAGGTCAGGATATCTGCCTCTCTTTCTGACATTGCTGCTTGATGTCTCACTGTCACTTTAAATTGAACATGGCCAAAACTGAGTTTCTTATTTTTCCCCTAAACCCTCCTCTCCCCTTCCTCCTTTCTCAGTCTCTGTAGATAACTCTCTACTCCTCCCTATCTCCTCAGCTCGCGACCTTGGGATTGTCTTTGACTCCTCTCTCTCCTTCTCTACACACATCCAACTCTACACACACATCTCTACAGCATCAACAAAATTTGTCCTTTCCTTTCTGAATACACTGCTAAGACTCTTATCCACTCCTTAGTCACCTCCCATCTAGACTACTGTAACCTATTCCTTGCTGGTCTTTCTCTGAATCATCTCTCTCCCCTTCAATATGTTCAATACTCTGCTATGCGGTTAATCTTCTGTCATCCTCGTCATGCTCATATTACCCCTCTAGTCACTTCCTAGGCTCCCTATCCATTTCCGCATCCAGTTCAAACTTCTCCTGTTGACCTATAACTGCATTCACTCTGCCACTCTGCAGCTCTTCACTACCTCTCCTTTCTTCTATCCCTACACCCCTCCTTGGGAACTCCACTCATCTGGTAAATTGCTTCTATCTGTACCCTTCTCTTCTATTGCTAACTCCAGACTTTGCTCCTTTCTCCTTGCTTCTCCTTATGCCTGGAACAATCTACCTGAGTCTGTAAGTCAGGCGCTTTCTTTGACCCTTTTCAAATCCAGACTGAAAACTCACCTCTTCGCTGCCACTTTCGGATCTTGACTCACCTGATCTTCTTTGTGTTTTCTTACCATTCCCCCCTAGATGTATCGTACAGCTATTGTGTTGTCTGTCTTGACTAGATTGCAAGCTCTGATGAGCAGGGACTGTCTCTTATGTGTGTCTGTGCAGCGCTGCGTATGTCATGTAGCACTATACAAATGTTCAGTAGTAATAGTGGAAGGTGTTGAGACAACTAGGCAGCAGTGTCGGATAAGCAGGTGGAGATATGTGCCTCGAGAGAAGGGGAAAGGTCAGGTGAAGAGAGATAAATTTGAGAATCATCCGCATAGAAGTGATACTGAAAGCCAAGGGATGAGATAAGGGAACCAAGCGATTGTGGTATAAAGGGAGAAAAGGATTGTGCCGAGAATGGACCCTTGGAGAGCACCAACTGAGAAAGGGATAGCAGAGGGGGACGTACCTTGAGAACAGACACTGAAGGAGCGATTAGAGAAATAAGAAGAGAACCAAGATAGAACAGAGTTTCTAAAAGCCAAAGGAAGATAATGTAGCAAGGAGAAGAGAATGGTCAACAGTATCAAAGGCATCAGAAAGGTCAAGAAGAATAAGAATTGAGTATAGGCCTTTAGACCTTGCCAAGAATAAGTCACTAGAGACCTTGGCAAGGGCTGTTTCGCTTGAATGAAGAGGGTGGAAGCCAGACTGAAGGGGATCAAAGAGGGAATGAGTGGAGTGAAAGTCAAAACAGTGAGAAAGAATGGCACGCTGAATGAGTTTGGAAATAAAAGGAAGAAGG
This sequence comes from Ichthyophis bannanicus, assembly GCA_033557465.1. Taxonomy (NCBI): domain Eukaryota; kingdom Metazoa; phylum Chordata; class Amphibia; order Gymnophiona; family Ichthyophiidae; genus Ichthyophis; species Ichthyophis bannanicus. The sequence continues at coordinate 50,154,081 of CM066036.1, read as the reverse complement.
GAGATGGGACGATAGCTAGAGGGAGCAATTAGGGTCAAGGGATATACTTTGAGAAGAGGAGTGATCAAAGCATGCTTATAGGCAGCTGGGAAAGTGGCAGTGGAGAAAGAAATGGCAGGGATAACGGAGGATGATATGGAGTTGAGGAGATTAGTGGGGATGGGATCAGAGGAGCAAGTGGTAGATTTAGCAGAGGAGAGAAGAGAAAAAGGTTTCCTCATCAGAGACAGAGGGTGAGTTTGAGGGAAATGGTTGAAAGTGAAGTGAGGGAGGAGCAGAAGAAATAGCAGGGAATTGAATGGTAATATTATTAATTTTATCATAGGAGAAGAAGGCGAAGGATTGGGCTGTAAGGGAAGGAGGAATTGAAGGGAGGAGCCTGAAGTAGAGAGTTGATTGTAGAAAAGAGACTGTGAGAGTTAGAAACCAAGGAGTTGGTCAGGTGGATGAAATAGTTTTGTTGAGCGAGTGAGATGACAGAATTTAAAAGAAGTGAGCATGAATTTAAAGTGAAGGAAATCAGAGTGGGAGCGGGATTTGAGCCAGGTGCACTCAGCAGAACGGGCACATGAGCTTAGGTAGCGGGTTGTAGAAGAAAGCCAGGGACGGGATGATATACGCTTCACAGGGTGTGAAATTGGGGGAGTGAAGGTATGGAGAGCGGAGGACAGAGCAGAGTTATAGCGGTTACAGCTGCATCAACAGATTTGGAGGAAAGTGTAGAAGAAAGAAGAGAAGAGACATATAATGAAAAAGACAGAGGATCAATAGCTTGAAGGCTTCTAAAAAGAAAGGAGGTGACAGAGTTAAGAAGGTGGTGGATAGTGCTGAAGAAAGAAGCTCAGGAGGTGGTGGTCAGACAGTGGAAGAATTGAGTTAAGGAAATTAAAGGGTGAGCAATTGGAATGGAAAACAAGGTCAAGGCATGACAGAGCCTATGAGTAGGGGCGGTGGAGGAAAGCTGGAGGTTGTAAGGGAAAGAAATTTTGCTGCGTAGGGTTCTGAGGGGGTATCGATGTGAAGGTTAAAGTCACCAAGAATAATAGAAGGGGATGACGAATCCAAAAATAAAGAGAGCTAAGAAGCAAAGTCAATTGAGGAAAGAGGAAATGGGCTTGTCAGGGGGTCTATAGATAATGAAGATGTGAAGATGGAAGGGATTGATCAGATGAATGGAATGAAATTCAAAGGAGGGGAAAGCATGGGATTGAGATGGGAGGAAGGGATGAAACTTGACAGGATGGAGAGAGTAAAAAGCTGACCCCACCACCACGGCCAGTGGCATGAGAGGTGTGGGAGAAATGGAGAGTGCAGTGACAGTGGTGGTGTCATCAGGATGGAGCCAGGTTTCACTTAGAGCCAAGAGCATGGGAAATGAAGAGATCATGTATGAAAGAAAATTTATTGAAAACTGAATGAACATTCCAAAGAGCACAGGAGAAGGGAAGGGAAGAGGGGACGAGGAGAGGGATGTTAATAAGAGTGCAGTGGCGTGAAGAGGGAGATGAAGGGGGGCCAGGAATAGGACTGATGTCACCAGGGGTAACAGCAGAAGAAGGAGGCGAGGGAGGGTGGAGGGTGCACAGCGGAAATGAGAATGAGATTGAGAAAATGAGGAAGGAGAGGAGAGAATATGAGGGAGGAGATGGTAATACTTGAGAGCAGAGAACAATGAGGAGGAAATGAAGGCAGAGGAAATAGGGAAGGAGGGCAGATGGAAGGGAAGAAGAGGGGAAAGGTCTGAGGAAGGAAGGGGTAAGGTTGGGAAGGAGGAAAAAAAGACAGGCCTAATAAAGAGGGTTCATAGGATGCAGAGAAGAAAGTTAGCAGCAGTGCACAAGAGAATAAATAGAGAACAAGATAAAACAAAAAGCAACGTCAGTGAGCTGAGTTATGTGATAGAGACTGACACAAGCCTCACAGGAATGTCCAGAGCACAGCGGGCTAAAGCACTAGTAATACTCGGCAAGCATACATGAGACCGGAGATGGCCAGGGGATGAGAAGATGATCGAGCCATCGCAGTACACGCAGAGGTCTAGGCCTTAGGCCACGCTGCATGGGCCCATTCCAAAAGGCCCTCTGGTATGGCCCTCAGGCGTGGGCCCGCTGAGGGTGCTTAGATTTAAGTGTTCCACATACAGAGGTGATTGTCAGCTGATTGGAACAGGAAAGAATCTACCCCTTCGCTCCTAAGGCAGATGGTGAACAGATATAAAGCCATAATGATGATATACAAGATATTAAATAACCAGTCCGCTCAATGTTTAAACAAAATCATCAAAAGAGTACGAAACACACATTCAAGGAGGAAGTTCCACTAAAACACCCTCTCAACACCCTCCATACCGTTCAACTCTTCACAAAGATTGCTTCACAGAGCATTTGAATATTATACACCTACACTTTGCAACTCACTCCTACACCACCTAACAGATATTACAGACATCACCGACTTCAGAAAATAGCTAAAAGCCTGCCTTTCCAACAAACACTACAACAGCATATGAAACACACAACCACTGGATTGAAATCCCTACACAACTGCCCCCATAACAAGATGTCATCTAGCTTAGTATCTATATATTGTATATAGTTATAGCATTGTAAACAGTTAAATATAATTCTCCAGGACCAAGCAAGAAGTCAGTCCTCACATATGGGTGATGTCGGCACCGACGGAGCCCTCATGCGGAGCATTTCCCCAGCTTTCAAAGAAAGCCTTTGGGAATACAGCACACATGTGCGGTCCCCTTCCCTCCCAAGGGTGCCATCTTCCTCAGTATTTCTTTTTCCGCGAAGCCCAACGGACATAGTTCGTGTCACACGGGAAAAGTTGATTTTTGTCTGCAATTTTTTCGCATCTCTTTATCAGGTTCGACGCCGGTTCCCCATCCCGCCTGGGCTCGGTATACCTGTATCGACTCCGGAACTTCTTTTTTGGTTTTTGCCCTTTGTGACTAGCGTTCGCACTTTTTCTGTTATTTTCACTGGCAACCCTGTCTTTTGACCTTGTAGGGGCCCTTTTTCCCCCAATGGCTGCCAGCGGATTCAAAAAATGTGATCGGTGTAAGAAACTTATATCTCTCACCGACACACACGACTGCTGCCTCCGATGCCTTGGGCCCGACCATGACCCACTGGTCTGTGGCCCATGCAGCAAGATGTCGTTGAAGGCGCTTCGGGGCCATCAGCATCAACGTGAAAGAATTTTTTCGGAGTCCGCGTCCGGCCGGGTCCGGACTTCGTCAGAGGCCTCGACATCTTGGGAGTCTGACCCCGAGCGCCATCGTGGGTCCTCTGAGAGGGGGTCTCCCACCCGGGAGCACAAAAGGAAGAAGAAGCTCTTGAGGGCGGCGTCAGTAGCAGCACCTGGATCCTCGAGGGCCAGGTCATGCAGCCCTGACCGCCGTCCCAGGCTCTCGGAGTCAGAGCGGCCAACCAAACTACCTCGATTGGAGCCGGAGTCCCCGAGTCAGGTAACCTCTGTTGTCCTCGTGGACTCTCCTCCGGGAGAACCGATGTCGGGCCCAATGCCATTAGGGCCCGAGTCGTGGGCTGCGGAGTCTCCTGAGCTCGGTCTCAGGTTGACGGCCCTGGAGAGCAACCTGGCTGCCTTCATGGAGCAGCAGCGGGTACTGATCACCGGTCTGACCGGTGCATCTGCCCCGACCACCGGGTCCTCGATGTCTAAGCCGACCCCGGAGGCTGAGCCGATCCTCGAGTCCATTAAGTCTCGAGTCGATCCTTGGCCAAGGTCTCCCTCGACCACCCGTGCGGGGCCGAGGTCGTCGACATCGGTGCCCTCGGCATCTGGGTGGTTGGCATTGAGGTCCACATGGCCAGAGCCGCTCGACTCCTCCTCGGAGGAGTCGGCATGGGAGACGAAGAACGAGTAGTCTCCTGACATCTTCCGGACCTGGTGCATCCCGTCGGACTCCCCGGAGCCTGAGCCTCGGAGAAGATCTCCCCCCCGGAGGATAACCCGGTTCTCAGATTTCATCAGGGACATGGCCAAGGCTTTGGCATTCCCGGTGGACGCCGAGGAGGACCTCGAGCTGAAGAGCTTGATGCCCTCCAGTATGATTTTCCTCTGAAGGAAGCCTTTACTGTTCCGGTTCCTCCGATGCTGGAACGGCTGCTCTTCCGTATGTGGGAAGCACCAGCCTCGGCGCTGGTTCTGAGCAAGCGGGTCGATTCCATTTATCGAGTCCGTAAGAGCCCTGTGTTCCAAAAGGCGCAGCTACCGCACAACTCCATGGTTGTGGAATCGGCCATGCACAGGCTGAAAAGTCAAAAGATGCACTCCTCGATGCCTCCCAGCCGGGAGGCCCGGAACCTGGATGCCCTCGGTAGAAAGTGCTTCCAGGGCTCTAAGCTGTCTTGTCATGTTCAGACTTACCAGCTGTACATGGGCATGTACTTACGGGAACTGGCAAAAGAGATTGCCGAGTTCTTTGCTGGCCTCTCCGAGGAACCCTTGCAGAGATTCAAAGCCTTGTCTTCAGGGATCCGGGAGTGCTCAAAGTTTTAATATCTCAAGCAGCCTATGACGGCTCCGAGGCTTCTGCCCGGGTAGCCACGGCCGGCATCGGTGCACGCCGTAAGGCCTGGCTACAGTCGTCAGACCTAGAGTCATGGGTACAATACAAGTTGTTCGATGTCCTGTGCCAAGGTGACAACCTGTTCGACAAGCCCATGACTGAGAAGGCTGCAGAAATCGAGACCGAGCACAAGACTGTCCAAAAAGACTTCTTCCCCTTCTCACAAAAAGAAGGGCTCAGGAAAGAAGCCCTTTTTCCAAAGGAAGGGTGCTGCCTACAAAACCTACCCTCAGTATCAGGCCTCTCCAGTGCCCCAACAAGGCCAGCAGGCCAAGGGGCAGGAGCATGGGCCCCGTAGGCAGAAAACCGCCAAGCTGCCAGCTCCGGCATCTGCACAGCAGGGAGTGGGATTTTGACTCTCACAGCATAGCCTCTCCTCCGCTGGTAGCTCCACTCAGCACTGGGGGTTGGCTGACCCTGTACGCCTACCGGTGGCCAGCCATCATAGGGGATACCTCGGTATTGAGCATAGTCCAGAAGGGCTATATGCTCCATTTCCACCAGCTACCCCCCTCCTACTATCCAGGGGAGCATCCAAGACTCCCTCTACACAGGGACCTCCTCCTTCAGAAGTTGGCAAGTCTTCTAAAGGAACAGGCGGTGGAACTGGTGCCACACCACCTGGAAGGGCAAGGCTTCTACTCCAGGTACTTCCTAGTACCAAAGAGAACAGGAGCCCTCAGACCTATCCTAGACTTGTGAAACCTGAACAAGTTTCTGGAGAGGGAAAGGTTCAAGATGCTTACCCTTGGGATACTGCTGCCCTACCTCCAGCAGGGAGGCTGGCTATGCTCCTTAGACCTAACGGAGGCTTATACTCACATCCTCATCCATCCAGACCATAGACAATATCTCAGATTTGTGGTAGGAGGAAACCATTTTCAGTACAGGGTACTTCCCTTTGGCCTAACCTCTGCCCCCAGAGTTTTCACAAAATGCCTGGCGGTGGTGGCGGCTTTTCTCAGGAATCAGGAGATTTTTGTCTTCCCGTACCTGGATGACTGGCTAATCAGGGGCCAGTCACTCCAGGCCTTTCTTCGCACTGTCTCTCCTCTTCAGCATCTGGGCTTTGTCATAAACTACGCAAAGTCCACATTGCTCCCCTCTCAGGACCTTATAGTTTATAGGGGCGAGACTAGACACCCTTTAGGAAAGAGCTTACTTGCCCGAGGACAGGACCCACAGACTGATGGACTTTGCCAACCAGTTCCAAAGCAATTCTCATGTTTCCGCCAGGCACTACCTGCAGCTTCTGGGCCACATGGCATCCACTGTACATGTGACCCCAAATGCCCGTCTGCACATGTGGGCTGCTCAATGGTGCCTCATAAATCAGTGGACACAAGCCACCGGCAACCTCTGAGACAGAGGAAAGGTGTCCAGACAACTTCTGAACTCCTTACAGTGGTGGCTACATCTGCCAAACCTTCTTAGGGGTGTACCTTTTCAGGCTCCAGCACACACAAGGGTGCTGACGACAGATGCTTCCTTAAAAGGCTGGGGTGCACATTGCCAGGGCACGTGCACTCAAGGCCTGTGATCCCCTCGGGAGGCCACACAGCAAATCAACCTTTTAGAGCTGCGAGGAATCCGCTCACGAATGACAGTTGAATACATTGGTGGTCCAGCAGATCTTCCTCCGCTGGGTACTTCCATCCATCGATCTCTTTGCAAGCCCACTAAACTGTCAGTTGCCCAGGTTTTGCTCCAGACAGCAGCATCCCCTGAGGATGGCAGCAGATGCTTTTCTGATCTCTTGGTCTACGGGCCTCCTGTATGCGTTTCCTCCCACGCCCCTATTGGCCCGAACTCTGTTCAAGATCCTCCGGGACAAGTCCTCGGTGATTCTGGTAGCCCCCAGATGGCCGAGGCAGCTGTGGTTTCCACTACTTCTGCAGTTGGCGGTGGAAGCTCCGTTCCCTCTGGGGCTGCAACACGATCGCCTGCCTCAAGAGCAGGGTTCCCTTCTGCACCCCAATCTCAGGTCCCTCGATCTGATGGCCTGGCTGCTGAAAGGATAGTGCTAGCTCCCTTACTTCTACCTAAGGAGGTTGAGGAGGTGGTCTTGGCCTCTAGGAGGCAGTCCACCAGAAAGTCCTATGCCCTCAAGTGGCGTAGGTTTACGATATGGTGTGCTCAGTGCAATGAAGATCCCTTCTCTTGCCTTGTGCCGGTAGTACTGCAGTATCTACTTCACCTTTCAGACCTAGGCCTTAAGTCTAACTCTGTTCGGGTCCACCTCAGTGCTTTGTCAGCACATCACTCACCGGTGGAAGGACAGTCTCTGTTGGTTCACCCCTTGGTGTCCAGATTTCTCAGAGGTCTGCTTCTACTCAAGCCTCCGGTTCGTCCACTGGAGACTGAATGGGATTTGAACGTGGTCTTGCAGCAACTTACTCGCCCACCGTTTGAGCCGATGGCTACTTGCCAGTTGCGCTTCCTCTCTTGGAAAGTGCTCTTCCTGGTGGCTCTTTCCTCGGCCAGATGTGTGAGTGAACTACAAGCTCTGGTTTCTGATAGACAGTACACGTGGTTCTATAGGAACAGGGTGGTCATACGGACCCATCCCAAGTTCCTCCCAAAAGTGGTCTCCTCTTTCCATCTCAATCAGGAGGTGGTTCTTATGACCTTTTTTCCCAGGCAGCATGCCAGCCAGTTTGTAACGGTCTTGCATACCATGGACTGTAAAAGGGCGTTGTCCTTTTACATAGAACGTACGCGGGAGCATCAAAGGGCTACTCAGCTCTTCGTCTCGTTTGACCCTAATAGGATGGGGTTACCTGTCTCCAAGCGTACGCTGTCCACTTGGGTAGCAGATTGCATCGCTTGGGCATACAGGGCAGCGGACCTCCCCTTGCAGAGTCGGGTAACGGCCCACCGTGTCAGGGTGAAAGCCGCGTCAGTAGCTCATCTTCGCTCTGTTCCATTGGCAGACATCTGCCGGGCCGCAACTTCGTCTTCAAGCCAGACCTTTGCAGCCCATTACTGCCTGGAGAGAGTGTCCCGGCGGGACAGTGTTTTCGGCCAGGCGGTACTCCGTAATCTCTTTGAGGTTTAGGCAACTCCTACCCTCTGGCCCTTGTGTTGGGATACCGTACGGGGTGCGTTCTCAGAGAAAATTCTTATCACAGAAGCTGAGGCTCTTGAGAGGGAGCCATTTTTTCAGCTCTGGGTTCACGGTAGCCTAGAGCTGGGGAGTCCCATATGTGAGAACTAACTTCCTGCTTGGTCCTGGAGACAGCGTAGTTACTCACCTGTAACAGGTGTTCTCCAGCAGCAGCAGGAATCACTCCTCATGACCCTCCCTCCTCCCCTGGAGTTGCAGTCATATACTTCATTTTGTTTTTTGCTGTCTTTTAGCTATGTCATCAGACTGAGCAAGATGGCACCCTTGGGTGGGAAGGGGACCGCATATGCGTACTGCATTCCCAAAGGCTTTCTTTGAAAGCTGGGGAAATGCTCCGCACGAGGGCTCAGTCGGTGCCGACATCACCGATATGTGAGGACTGATTCCTGCTGCTCCTGGAGAACCCCTGTTACAGGTGAGTAACTACGCTATAGGTCTTATACCGATCCTTGTAAGATTTGTTCTGTTTCACTGTAAACTGCTTTGATAAATTGAAAAGCGGTATATAAATAAATAAAGATTTATATTGCTTTGAATCGTGATTCTGACTTTACTTTATATTTTTATTAAAGAAAAACATTTTTAAAAAAACAAAAGAAAGTTGAAGGGGTGGAATATTTTTGTTCGTGACTATCTGGAATAAAATGTCATTAATTTGTTTTTGACTGAAAGATTGCATCATCTGGGCATACAGGGCAGCCGACCTTCCTTTGCAGAGTCGGGTCACGGCCCACCGTGTCAGGGCGAAAGCCGCGTTAGTAGCTCATCTTCGCTCTGTTCCGTTGGCAGACATCTGCAGGGCCGCAACTTGGTCTTCATGCCAGACTTTTGCAGCCCATTACTGCCTGGAGAGAGAGTCCCGAAGGAAAAGTGCTTTTGGACAGGTGGTACTCCGTAATCTCTTTGAGGTTTAGGCAACTCCTACCCTCTGGCCCTTGTGTTGGGCTACCGTACGGGGGCGTTCTCAGAGGATATTCTTATCACGAATGCTGAGGCTCTTGAAAGGGAGGCATTTTTTCAGCTTAGGGTTCCCGATAGCCTAGAGCTGGGGAGTCCCATATGTGAGGACTGACTTCCTGCTTGGTCCTGGAGAAAGAGTAGTTGCTCACCTGTAACAGGTGTTCTCCAGGAGCAGCAGGAATCAGTCCTCATGACCCTCCCTCCTCCCCTGGAGTTGCAGTCATATCATTCATTTTGATTTTTTTTTCTCTTTTTTAGCTATGTCATCAGACTGAGCAAGATGGCACCCTTGGGCGGGAAGGGGACCGCACAGGCGCGCTGCATTCCCAAAGGCTTTCTTAGAAAGCTGGGGAAATGCTCCGCACGAGGGCTCCGTGCCCTGACGTCACCCATATGTGAGGACTGATTCCTGCTGCTCCTGCAGAACACCTGTTACAGGTGAGTAACTACTCTCTCTGAAAACATTCTAGTTCTGTTTCTAAACTACCTCCTATACCCACAGTCCTGCCTCATCTCCAACAAATTTTCCCACCAAAATTCAAACTTCCCACCTTATTTCCACCAATCCAGTCTGAGAACTACTGTGTATAAGAATAGACATCCACTGCATACCAACTTTACCTTGAAGAAAGCCACAGCATGATGGCCGAAACATTGATTCCACTTACTAAGACGTGACATGACCTGGAAAACTGCAAAGATCACAATCCAAAAGCATAGGTGTCGGAAAGGGGTGGGCCACACTGGCCCTGGCCGTACAAAAAATTCTTTGCCATGATTGCGGCAAAGACCTCTTCCTGTCTGCCCATGGGAGATTGGATCCTCGCAGGTAGAAGAGGAGAGGAAGGCCGGTGATCACGGCCTCATGCAGATTGTCTGGCCTAGGGGGAGGGGGAGCTTCCTCCCCCCACCACACACACACACACAAGAAAATGGCATTCTGCTACCCCTGACCCAAAGTAGTTTATAAACACTGTAAATGTGTTCTGTGGGGAAATATCTCCCATGACAATTCAGAGATAGAAATATTCCGAATCATCATTCTCCCAAAGTCAAAAGTTTTATCTAGTACTCTGGCTGCTTTCAGTTTCTCCAAGGATTCATTCACTAAATTCTAATGGATAGTATCTGAAGATCTCTGCCTTTTCAGACTCTATTGTTGTAGCAGATTGTATTCAATGAATAATACTAGGAGTCAGTTGCAGGATACAAACCAGTTTTAATGTGAGCACAGACTCAGCGGAAACAAATCCAAGAAAAAGCTGAGCCCCGAGGTGCGGTCGCAGCTTCTTAGATACATTTTCACATATACATTTTCATTATCTGATCGAGGTAAATTCTCTATTGGTATCCAATCAGTGACCATGCCTAGCCCTCTTTCTCCACTCCAGCCCCCCCCCCCCCCTTCCCACCTTTCCCTCATTAAGACATTCCTGCATCTGCATAGTAAGTTCTCTCTCTAAAACTTCAAAGACCTACAGGGACGTTCAAAGCTTAGAGTGTGTTATCTGCAAACGCAGGGTCACCTGGAGGGCAACACAGAGCAGATGGATCTACCAAATATGGTCTTTCCTGCTCTGTGAGGTGGGGGCCTGTCCTTCAGGCCTGGAGATGAGGCCCACCATAAGTACATTTTTAATTAATACATTTTAATTGCAAGGACATTCCTGGCCCAAGGAAGGCCAGGTCGATTTGAGTTCAAGGAACACTTGAGCAAGCAGCAGAAGGGAGGGGGGAGAGGAAAGAGAAGAAATGTTCAAAAGCCATTTTTAAAAGCAGATTTTTCTTTCCAGCACTAGTCTCAAGTGGGGGTTGGTAATTCAATACTGTTATAGATACATTTCTATGCATGAGGCCTACCAGAGGCCTGGTTAATTGCTGGGGCCTACTACACTATAACTTGCCTAATGTTGGAGAGTGGTCTACTAAACAGAAGAAGACTTTATCAGCCCAGGCCTTCTACAGAATTTGTAGTTTAATGATCAAGCTGGTGTGGTTCTTCCTCTATCTCTGGATAGTGACCAGCCTTTGTCTGATGCTGAATCTGATAGAAGGAGTCCTGAATAATGTAAAGTTGGTTGGTGTTCTTTGCAAGGTAAATGACCAAAATTTTAAACAAAGAGTTCACAGATTGTAGGGAAACTATTTGATTGTTTACAGGGAGTATGCAGCAGCAGGCAAAAAGTTCCCAGTGCAGTGTTCAAAGAATGAATTCATCAGTGTCACAAATGAGTTAAGTCTTGTTAACATTAGATTATCCTAAAGAAGAGAATGGAAAATTGTTAAATATCCATTAATCTCCAGGAACAAGCAGGGAAGTAGTCTTCACATATGGGGTATCGTCGGCACCGACGGAGCCCGTGCGGGAACGCTCACCAGCATCCAATAGGAAAGCTTTTGGGAGCATCCCACTGTGCCTGCGCCACTGCCTTCCCACCTTGCCAACTCTCCCTCTTCAGTTTTTCAACACCTATACCGGTACCACCGGTGCCACCTTTATTTTCTTATTTCTTCTTAAAAAAAAAATAACTTCTTTTTTCAGGGTCTGTCCCCTTTTGGTGCCAGGTGCCATTTTGGGCACTAGGCCCTCTTTTCTTCCAAAATGGAGAAACCATCTAGTGGTTTAAAAAAATGTTTAAAATGTAGCAGTACTGTAGCAGCAAAGCGCAGACAAACCAATGATACCAGGAGTCTGTTCAGAAGGTCCAAATCATTTATTTGTGCACAAGTCTCAAGCAAGGCAATTTCAAAATGGCTGAGCAAAGTTTTCAAGCATTACAACAACTTTTATAGACTTCTGTTCCATTCTAGGTATAGAAAAACATTTCATTGGTCCCGGTACGCTCCCGTACCTCCCGTAGCCCTTCTATTGGTCCCGGTACTGATAAGTTTCTCCAATTATGTTCCTTCTGTGGGCTTCTGTAGGCATGACACCTGCCTGCCCCCCTTCTAGTCCCAATTACAATGGTCAGTTCATCAACTTGTTACTTTCACACTTTCAAGGCTATGGGACCATTTGTGCGTGCAGAAGAGCAAGGTTCTGTAACTCATCTGTCAGCACTCCTCAATATTTCTCTGCAAATGTACTCTTTCTTATCAGTAACTTTAAAACACATCTTTTCTGTATTCTTCCATTTCTTAATTCTGCAATTCTGCTTATCTAAGCTAATTCAATATTTCTACTGAGTTCTTTCTTACAATAGCAGCATGTTGGGGGATGTGCAATCCTATATGCCTCTCCACAGGCCTCATTTACAGGTCAAGCTAGCCATGCTGGCCTGCCTATGTCAGACACCGTGGGTCACAGGCCTGCACCTGCCACATTCCCCCCTTTGATTAATCTCACCCTATTACTTAATAAGGTGTGAGAATTAAATCACTTTCTAGAAGATTCACATCCTGATTAAAGGATTCTTACTAGTTCCATTAGGGCTAGCTTTATATAAAGCCATTATTCTAGTTGCGGTCTTCCGCTCTACTGTACTATCAATAGCACTATGAAGGGAACGCATACAACATGGGATTAAACATGGTAAGCAGAGGACAACAGCAACAAGGATTAGTACTAAGATAACGAAAGTCTTAAATCCTCCCAGCCAAGAGAAAAGGTTAGCAAACCAATTAGGAAATTTCAAGGCGTGCCAAGTCTGTACTGGCACATAAGCATGTCTTTGCATATCTTTAGCAATTTCTTCAACTACTTGACCTTTATCATCTATTTTCAAACAGCAATTAGTTAAATTCAGTTTACCACATACTCCTCCTTCAGCTGCTAGCAAATAATCAAGTGCTAAACGATTTTGGTATATGGCAGTGCGCATCTGAGTACTTTGTCTAGCTAAGAGCGTGAGAGCATGACTAGTTTCATTGGTTATTATTTCAACTACTGCTTGTAAGCGAATAATACGATTAATCATATAAATTGGGGTACGATAACCATACATACCATCATCATTCCAAGTGGCAGGTCCATAATACTCAATAATTCTTTCTGGTGGCCAATCATCACCTCGCCACTTCTCCCACTTGCCTATCTGTAAGGCCTCTCTTCTCTGTCTAGATGCTCCTTTGTGTTTGTGGGTAGTATATACAGGGTATCCTAATTGTTCTCCATGTTCAGTGTTTAACAGGAAGAAAGAAGGTCTGATGGTTCCTAAGACACATGCTCCTCCCCATTGTGGTGGGAGTTGCGCATATGCTCGGTTTCCACAGATCCAATATAGGCCAGGTGGGGCTTGCCAGGCTTGGACTTTGGCAAGGTTAGTCCATAGACCTGCAAGTTCAGGAAATCTGGCTAATGGGTTAGGAGGTTCAGGATGTCTGATTCCTGACCACCATGCTGTCTTTTTGGTCGTGGCATTATAGTATTTCTGGCTAAGACAGACCAGCTGTCCTACCTTTTGGGTGAACTGGGGTCCAGTTCTGGCAAAGCAAAGACGTCCAACGATTGAGTGCGCTAACACCCATTCACTGGTAGTCTTGTGTAATTCAGTCTGATTGTAAATCATGGAATAATTCAATTCTTGGGCTTCCCAGGGCCATTGGTCTCCCATTTGGGTTCCGCCACAGAAATAACAATCTGTGATCTTAAGACTAGATACTACTGCTCCGGCTAATTCTAGAAACAAATTCTGTGAAGGGTGAGGGATCTCAAACTTATTTACATGCATAGCTTCATAAAAGGTATTATGAATATGATATTTAGATGACTTATGGGCTTGAGTATTCAATCTAATATATACAATGGTCCCTGGATCTGTTCCTCCTCCTGCAATACGTAAACCAAACTTATATCCTTGTTTCCATGCATGGGGGTTATGTACACGCAAATGTAAGGGGTTGCAAGCATCTTTCTGACATTTATCATTTGTGGTTGGCTTGGTTAGAGTAGCCATCCGCTTATCTATTTTCTCATCAGTTATACCAGTGTTCCAGGTAGCATAGAAAACACATTCCCAATACGGGCAATAGTAGTCTGCCGCTGTAGCAGTACTATACCCTGGCTCCTTTTTACCTGTACACTTCCTCCATCCCGTGGCACCTTCTGGACACATATACTTATGGTCATTTCGATACGCTTTCTCCCATGTACCACAGGTGGACTGACTATCTCTATTAATAGCATTACATGCATCAAAATTCAAAACAGCAGGTTTAGTAATGTCCTTAAGTGGTGGCGTAGCAGCTAATATAGGTCCATCTGCATCCTTCCATCTTATTTCCAACGTGTAATAGGATGGATTCTGATGCGGATTATAGCATGCTTTGATTTTGCCATGAGTGCAAACATTTAATTCAGTGGTGTTATAGATACACCGAGTTATTGTTCCCTTGCAGGTATAGTAAGAATGGTAAAGCAAAGTCTGAGTTACTTTTAGTCCAGTTCTAGTAGAGGTAATACAAGCTGTGCATGGAGGTAGAGCATAAGTCTGTTCAAAACCTCCGAAGAAGGCAACCAAGGCAAAGCAGAAGCAAAGATACATGTTGATGTTGATTGGAGTTCTTCTGAATCCTCAGCTTGCTGATCTTGATCACGACGGTCTATTATTCTTCGTCCCGTTTGCTAATGAAGCAATTTAACGGGTGCTGAGTGTTGATTGAAGATCCTCAAGGTGTCCAGCACACATTGACCAACTTAGCAATTCAGTTGGCTTGTGAAGTCTGGCTTAGTCAACGTAGTCTCAAAGTAGTGTGTCAAATCACACACACAAATTGGGTTCGTTGAAACAAAACTGTTGCTGCATGGAAAACAGCAATCCTCTTCGAAAGACTTGGCTACTGCAAAGCACTTGTGATGAAGTGTCTATGCTGCTGGTTGCCGTCTCAGAGTAACTCGCAAGGGTACATCAGGGTGCTGCTCGGCTGTCCACCACTCTGGTTCAGGATCGGCGGCGGGCTTGACTCTGCTGTGGTGGATCCAGGCGTCGATCTCGGCTACCTTTACTGCAGTTGGGGTAGACAGGATGACGGTGTACGGTCCCTTCCAATGGGGTTCCAACGGTATCTTCTTCCAATCTTTGATCCACACCGAAGTTCCAGGCTGGTAGGGATGCAAGGGTTCCGTCAAGTTGATAGGCAACTGGTCTTGGATCCACGTATGGAGAGTCTGCAGAACAAAACTAAGAGCTAGGAGTTCTTGTCTGGTTACTTCTGAACCAATCTGGGCTAGATTTCCTTTGACTCCCTGCACTATTGGTGGGGGTTTACCATACAAAACTTCAAAAGGGGAAAATCCTGTTGACTTTACAGGGGCTGAGCGTATTCTGAGTAAAGCTATGGGAAGCACTTGGGGCCATTTCAAGTGTGTCTCCTGACAAAGCTTAGACATTTGGGCTTTCAATGTACGGTTCATTCGCTCAACTTTCCCTGAACTCTGGGGTCTGTATGCAGTGTGGAGCTTCCACTGTATCTGCAAAGCTTTTGCTAACTGCTGAGTAACTTGAGAGACAAATGAGGGTCCATTGTCTGACCCTATTACTGCTGGGATTCCAAATCTGGGGACAATTTCTCTCATTAAGGCTTTGGTAACTTCTCGGGCTTTCTCAGTTCTGGTTGGGAATGCTTCTACCCACCCAGAGAAAGTACAAACTAATACTAGTAGGTAATGGTATCCATTAGCTTTTGGCATTTCGGTGAAATCAACTTGGAGGTTGTGCATGGGGGTCACACCTCTTGACTGAACTCGGGGTGCTGTAATAAGGCCTTGCTTGGCATTATTTTTGGCACAGATTTGACACTGTCGTGCGACTGAGGCTGATATGGTTGTCATCAGAGGAATGTAGAAATGTGGTCTGAGTGCTTTCTCCATAGCACTCTTTCCATAGTGGGTGGCTTCAAGAAAAGCTTTGACAAAAGATGGTCCTAACAGTTCAGGAATTACTATTCTTCCCGGAGGTTGACTGCCTTCTTCTGGTGGCAGCTCAATCCATCCATCTTTCAATACTCCATTTTCTTTGTCACAATAGTAGTCCAATTCTTTGGTGGTATATCGTGGGGTCCATAGATTCAAAGGTACTGGAAACAATGCTGCTTGCATTGGCATAGCTTGTGGGGCAATCTGTCCTGTCATAGCTGCTTGTCGTGCTGAGGCATCTGCGAATCTATTTCCTCGAGCAACTTCTCCTTTTCCTGCTTGATGTCCTCTACAATGCATGACAGCTACACGTGTTGGGGCCCAGACTGCATCAAGTAACATCAATATCTCGGGACCATATTTGACTGATTTTCCTCCGGATGTGATGAGTCCTCTTTCTTTGTAGAGAGCTCCATGGGCATGCAAAGTAGTGAAAGCATATTTGGAATCTGTATATACATTCAGCACAAGTTTTTCTCCTAATAACAATGCTCGGGTGAGTGCTATCAATTCGGCTTTCTGGGCTGATGTGCCTGAGGCTAGAGCTGATGATTCAACTACTTCATGTTGAGTGACGACTGCATATCCGGCACAGCGTCATCCGTCAAGGATGAGACTGCTCCCATCTACATAATAGATCTGGTCAGGATTGTCTATGGGTACATCTGTTAGGTCAGGTCGACTAGAGAACACAGTTTCCATGACTTCGATACAATCATGTTCTGGGAGTTCTTCACTGATGGGTATCAAGGTAGCTGGATTCAAGGCATGGCTCACTTCAAGTTGTATTTGTGGGTTTTCACATAACATGCTCTGGTACTTCAACATTCGGGAATTGGTGAGCCAATAATTTGCTTTTTGTTCCATAAGGGCAAGGACTGCATGTGGCACAGTGACTCGTATGTTCTGTCCTAGTGTGAGTTTGTCTGCTTCACTCACTAGTAGTGCTGTAGCTGCAACTGCTCTCAAGCAGGGTGGCCATCCCTTGGCCACAGGGTCCAATTGTTTCGATAGGTAGGCTACAGGTCGTTCCCAATTTCCTAATTTCTGAGTCAACATGCCTAAGGCATTTCCCTGTGCTTCATGTACAAACAAGTGGAAAGGTTTGTGGACATCTGGTAGTCCAAGTGCTGGTGATGACATCAATTCTTCTTTTAACCTCTGAAAGGCTGTATCCTGCTCAAGTCCCCACTCCAGTGGTGACTTCTCTTCTCCTTTTGTGGCTTCATACAGTGGTTTGGCAATTTGGGCAAAGTTGGGTATCCAGATTCGGCAATATCCTGCTGCTCCCAGAAAGGCTCTGACTTGCTTTCTGGTTGTTGGAGTTGGAATTCTGCATACTGCTTCTTTTCTTTCTCTGCCTAATCTTCTGCTTCCTTGGGTAATGCGAAAACCCAAGTATTTCACTTCTGTTTGGCATAGTTGTGCTTTGGCTCTGGAAACTTTATATCCAGCTTCATTTAGTAACTGCAAGAGATCTTTGGTGGCTAATATACATTCTCTTTCTGATACGGCAGCTATCAACAGATCATCCACGTACTGGAGAAGTACTCTCTTCCCCGGGGCTACTGGATAGCTTGAAAGATCTTGATTTAGTGCAGCACTAAAGATGGTAGGTGAATTCTTGAATCCTTGGGGTAATCTCGTCCAGGTGAGTTGGCCCCCTCTTCCAGAGATGGGGTCCTGCCATTCAAATGCAAACAATATTTGGCTTACAGGGGCTAATCTTATGCAAAAGAATGCATCTTTTAAATCCAGTACAGTGAAATGGGTAGCTTCAGCAGGTATCAGTCCTAGAAGAGTGTAAGGATTGGGCACAACTGGATGTATAGTTTCAACTGCATCATTTACTCTTCTCAAGTCTTGCACTGGGCGATAATCATCTGTCTCAGGTTTCTTCACTGGCAAAAGTGGGGTGTTCCATGGGGATTGACATACTTTTAGTAGGCCATACTCAAGCAATCTCTGTAGGTGGCGATGAATGCCTTCAATTGCGGCTCTTGGGAGAGGGTACTGTTTGACGTGCACTGGGGTAGCACTAGGCTTGAGGGTTACAATCACTGGAGCTATATGTTTGGCTAGGCCTGGGGGACTGCCTTCTGCCCACACTTCAAGTGGTGCATGAATGTTCTTTAAAGTTTGTTCAAAATAGGTATCTTGAATCGAATCATCAATGTAGTATCTCCATTCTTCTTCTCGGGGTACTGTCAGCAGCATTACTCCTGCTGGTTTGGCTTGAGAATTCACTGTCATTTGCATTTCTCCTTGTTCGGAGAAAGATATCTGTGCTTGAAGCTTGGCTAGCATATCTCGTCCCAGTAGGGGTACTGGACATTCGGGCATGTAAAGGAATTGATGAGTTACTTGCTGTCCTCCTAGACTGCATATTCGGTTTTGTAGAAAAGACTTTGTGGCTTTGGCACCAGTTGCTCCTATAATGGTGACTGCTTTCTTGGTGAATGGGGCTATCTTTTTGTCTATTACTGAATGTTCTGCTCCAGTATCAACCATAAAGTTCATAAATTGGTCTCCTATTTGTATTTCGACCATAGGCTCCTGGAGACCTAAAGCAAACTTGGAGCCCGGTCTGTCCTAATCCACGTCATCCTCATCATGGGCCTGTGTGGCCAATGCTTGGATGGCTCCTCCTCCCCTCTCTCGCTGGAATTGTTCTCGATTGGCTCCTCCTCGGCCTCGGGGACGGCCTCGTCTTTCTTCTCGCCACTGATGATCGTATTCGTCATCTTGCTGGGCGTCTTCGAGTTGCGGGCAAGTATCTCTCCAATGTCCTTCCTCTTTGCAATAGGCGCATTGGTTCACGCCTAGTCTCTGGGTCCGGCCTCCGCCTTGACCCCGCCCTCTTCCTCTGCTCCTTCGATTAGGGACACCTCCCCTTTTCTTTTCAACTATGGCCGCAGCCAAAAAATCAGCTTTCTTCTTCATCTTTCTATCACATTCTCTCTGTCTTTCAGTATCACGATTCACATACACTTTATGAGCGACTTCCAATAACTGTGTTGCATTCATGCCCGCAAACCCTTCTAATTTCTGTAATTTACGTCTAATGTCTGGTTGAGACTGGTTTACAAAAGCAGAATTCACCATGCATAAACTTCCTGGTGCCTCGGGATCATAGGGAGTATACATTCTATAAGCTTCAGTTAATCTTTCATAATAATCTGCTGGGCTCTCATCTATTCCTTGGATAATTCCTGCTACTTTGGAAAGGTTCATAGCTTTTTGGCCTCCTCTTCGCAGGCCTTGTAAAAAGCCTTGGCGAAAACGGGCTAGGGCGGTGGATCCTTCATCTGTATTTGGATCCCATTGGGGGTCTTCATTTGGGAATTCTCTCTGAGCTGCTTCTCTACGATCTATTATATTCTGCCCCTGCGCTGGAGCTGCAGGGTTTTCTGCCATCCATTCGATAGCTGCTTTTCTAATTCTCGCTCGTTCCTCTGTGGTAAATAGGGTGGTCAGGAGCTGACGGCAATCTGGCCAAGTGGGTTGGTGAGTTTCCATAATACTAGTTACTAATTCTGTCAGCTCCTGGGGCTTGCTAGTATAGGAGGCATAGTGCGACCTCCAATTTAATAAATCAGTTGTAGAGAAGGGAATATACACATAAGTTAGGGGTCCCGCTACCACTTCATCATTATCATTCTTTACGGGCACCCCCGGGACTTGCCTTAAGGGAAACAGTTTGGCTGTCGTCCCAGGCGTCATTTGGGTCTGGGATCTAAGGGCTATTGTCGTTGTCTTTGCAGGAGTTGCTTTCTTTTTCTCAACTGGTTTTGCTTGTGGGTTTTTTCTTTCACTGGCTTGCTAGTGCTAGCGCTAGCTTTCTCAATTATTTGTACACTGTCCTCTTCTTCTTCTGGGGGATTCCCTCCTTCTTCTTCTAGCTCCGCTTCGGGCTCACTTTTTACATCCTCCTCTTCTCTTCCCGCTAATTCTTTCTCTTCCTCTCCTCCAGGAGGAGGGGGGTCAGGGGTTGGGTCTCGCCTCGGCTCTGGCAGTCTCTGGGGTTCCGGGGCAGGACGCCGCCGGGCTATTCTTACTGGACCTGGGGTTCGGGGCTGCCTGAGGACTACTTCTGGGGAATCGGGATCTGCCAAGATGGGTTTCTTCTTGGCTTTCTTATCCTGCTCTTTCATTCTAGGCTGTTCCTTTTTCTGTCTAGAATCTGTTTTAGCTAACATTATTCTGCACTGTTCCTCATAACAGCGCTGCGCCCAGGAGGGCGGATCTTCACAAATACTTAACCAGGAATCTATATAGGGGTACTGATCGGGGTGCGCTACCCGCACTCTACGATGTATTGACTGGATAATCTCTACAGTGAACGTTCCCTCTCGGGGCCAGATGGGGTCTAGATCGGGCCACTCCCTAGTACACAAAATCTGCAAACGGGCTGCTGTCATTTTAATACCATAATCTCCTGAATATCCCTCTTTAAAATGTGCGATCATACATTCTAATGGAGTGTTCCTAGTAGACTCCGCCCCTCCCATTTCGATGTGTGCGCGCAACAACAGACAGAAGGGAAAAGGTGGGCGGACCGTGGGTAAGGGGTCCTCACGGCCCTGGAAACGTATAGGGAATACAGATAACAAGACAAGACGACAATCGCTTCCCCCTTTTCGCGACCTGAACGCGGTCGCCCGGTCAGGAAATGCGCTAATCAGGGGTCCGCCTTCACTTGGTCCGTGCTGCCAGACCTCTCAATCACACTTCGTTCACACAATCATGCTAGCAACGTATTCCCAGAATGCATTCGTTTCTATCTGTTCTGACTAGTCTTTTTCCCAAATTACAAAAAGGATGAGGGTTTCACCTAGCGAATTCCCATGCCAGGCTACTCAGCTCTTCCTTGAGAGTTGATCAGGCTCTCTTACCAATTCCCAATATCTCGAGATTACAAATTCCAAGTTCCAATGGCAGTACTGCTCTTTCTATTTCTGTCTAGACCCAAAATCAAAACTATACTCACCGGATCCGGTCCTCAAACTTCCCAAGCAGGCGCATGAGTTGGACCTCGGACTCCCCTCACTCGGGTTCGAGGCGTTGACTCCAGCCGGGCTCGTCACCCGCCGAGGTCCGACCAGCTCCCTCCGATACAAGGGACCGGTGGCGCCAGGGAGCGGCCCTCGTCGGAAGGGCGCGATCCCGGCAGGACCAAGCCTATAGAGGCGGAAAGTCGTGGTATATTGCCCTATATACACTTTGATTCCACAACTTCCCGGCCAACGCACCAAGGAATATGTAGCAGCAAAGCGCAGACAAACCAATGATACCAGGAGTCTGTTCAGAAGGTCCAAATCATTTATTTGTGCACAAGTCTCAAGCAAGGCAATTTCAAAATGGCTGAGCAAAGTTTTCAAGCATTACAACAACTTTTATAGACTTCTGTTCCATTCTAGGTATAGAAAAACATTTCATTGGTCCCGGTACGCTCCCGTACCTCCCGTAGCCCTTCTATTGGTCCCGGTACTGATAAGTTTCTCCAATTATGTTCCTTCTGTGGGCTTCTGTAGGCATGACACCTGCCTGCCCCCCTTCTAGTCCCAATTACAATGGTCAGTTCATCAACTTGTTACTTTCACACTTTCAAGGCTATGGGACCATTTGTGCGTGCAGAAGAGCAAGGTTCTGTAACTCATCTGTCAGCACTCCTCAATATTTCTCTGCAAATGTACTCTTTCTTATCAGTAACTTTAAAACACATCTTTTCTGTATTTTTCCATTTCTTAATTCTGCAATTCTGCTTATCTAAGCTAATTCAATATTTCTACTGAGTTCTTTCTTACAATAGCAGCATGTTGGGGGATGTGCAATCCTATATGCCTCTCCACAGGCCTCATTTACAGGTCAAGCTAGCCATGCTGGCCTGCCTATGTCAGACACCGTGGGTCACAGGCCTGCACCTGCCACAGTACTATTTCTGCTACCGACACCCATGATTGGTGTCTTAAATGTTTAGGTCCTGACCATTTGCCATCAGAGTGTCTCCTTTGTAGAAAGATGACCAAGGGAGGCCAGCAGAACAGAGCTGCAAAACTCGGCACTCTCTTTGCCCCGGATGCAATGTCCATTGCATCGACGTCATTCGGGGTTTCATCTTCCTCCCACGGATCTCAGGTAACCAAACGCAGGTCTTCCTCGAAGATTGGCCGGTCCTCAAAGGGTAGATCCCCTTCTAAGCATCGAGATGCTACTAGCATTGCCCTCAAGGAAAACACACTGGCCAAACAGCCCCGGCGGGAGGCCCCTGCCTCCAAAGCATTAATGGGGTTCCAGGATGTTCTCGAAGCTTCCACCTCCGGAGAACTCTTGGTGCCGTGTTCTGGTGTCATGGCCTGCTCCGCCGGTACTGACACCCAGACATTGGCAGGCTGCATGGATCAACGTATCCTGGCCATTGAGCGCAGTCTTGCGGTTTTATTAGCAGCCTCAGTACCGCTAAAACCACTACAATCGATGCAGTTGTCCGTACTGATATCGGTACCGAATGTACTTGCATCAGCCGATGCACCTCTCTCCATGCTTCCTCCCATGCCAGCCCTGGAATCGGTCTCCGGCATCAAAGGTCCGGTATTGAGGCATTCCGATGCCGATTTCGATCGATACCGCCGACAAGCAATACGAGAGCATCCGGCCTGACAATACTTTGAATTCTCAGATTACGATGATTCCGAAGACTCTGTCGGTACTGGAGTAGTTCTTTCAGAGGATTCCTCTCCTTCACCACAGCGTTGGATGTCTCCTCTGGAGGACATGTCTTTTCAGGACTTCATACGTGATGTAGCACGGGGACTCTCGATCACCGTGACCCCTGAGGGGGCTGCTACCCTTCCCATTCACCAAATTTTGCATGATCTCATGCTTAGGATGTGCGAAACACCCCTGATGGTGTCTCCACTCTGAGACCGGCTGCAGGAGCTGTGGATCTTTCACAAAGCTAAGACTCTAATTTCCTTTCTCATCTCTGCTGGTTTCAGAGTTTTAACTGTCTGTTTTGTGGGAATTGCTAATATTAAGATTAACTGTGATTATAAATTTAGCTTGGGGATATTCAGCCTACTGGGACCTGAGTATCCAGATAACAAAGGTTTAAATCTGTGAAGAAAGCTTGCTTCTTCAAGGAGGGGGGGGAGGAGAAAGTTTTTTGCTCCTATCTCACACCTGGCTGTGACCACACCTATGGGTCTGAGACCGGCTGCAGGAGCTCCATGAGCTGTGGATCTTTCACAAAGCTAAGACTCTAATTTCCTTTCTCATCTCTGCTGGTTTCAGAGTTTTAACTGTCTGTTTTGTGGGAATTGCTAATATTAAGATTAACTGTGCTTATAAATTAAGATTGGGGATAATCTGACTTACTGCTTTTCTGGGTAGCCTTGGAGCAGATATCTGTGGGTGCCCCCAGTTCAGGAACAGCCTATTGGCCAGAGACACTTAGGTTCCCGCCCACCCCACCCCTCGCCCCACCCACCCCATGGGCTGCATTGCCTATATAGTACTCGCATGCGTTGCCATCTATCCCTTTAACTTGGATTAGAGCCTACATCTTCTTCCTCCTTTTTTCTTCTTCCTCTCCTTCTAGGACTGCTTATTCAGCATGTCATGTATAAAGTGCAATAACTGCAGTACTTTCATTCCAAGACAAATCATTTGGAACCTCAGAGCTTGTCCTATAAGCCTCAGGTCAGCTGCCATGCATAAAGAACTGACTCTACTAAGGGAAGACCTAGCTGCTATGCATAAGGAGGTGACCCTACTGAGGGAGGAACTGGCTGAAATGAAGCGCACATCTTCTAGGATACAAACTGAACAATGTCCACCACCGCTCCCACAAAGCATCAAACACCCCAGGGACAAGTGGATCACAGTGGGTTCTGGTAGATTGAGACCTGTAATGCACAGACATCCTATGCATCAAAAGATATATCTGCATAATGCCTTCTCTGCCTTGGCTAATGAGGATGAGGAACTGAGGGAGGAACTGGATGCAATGAAGTGCACATCTTCTAAGATACAAACTGAACAAAGTCCACCACCGCTTCCACAAAGAATGAAACACCCCAGGAACAAATGGATCACAGTGGGTTCTGGTAGATTGCGACCTGTGACACAGAGGCATCCTATACATCAGGAGATATCTCTGCATAATGCCTTCTCTGCCTTGGCGAATGAGGATGCCCAATCCAAAGAAACTGAAGGGCCCTTAAATGAAACAGACAATGCCCAATCTCCTGCTAAAGGACCAAATATGAAGAAAACCTCACCAAACAGCAAACTACTACTACTTGGAGATTCCATCATCAGTGGCATCAACTTGGGAACACAGTTCAAAGGAGAGAAGATAGTCAGGTGCCTCCCAGGCTCTTCAGTCAGCAAGAACACAAACCACATTGTTGAAGTACTTAGCACAGAAAGTGAACACTCCAAACTTGATGTTGTTATACACTTGGGCACAAATTACCTGGCTAGAAACAGTGCCTCTACAGTCCAAAAGGACTTCCAATCTCTGGGAGAGAAACTCAAGCCCGTTGTTAACACTGTTGCATTCTCAGAGGTTCTACCTGTGCTTGGTAAGGGGGCAAAAAGGCTGCATCGCATTAACAGCTTTAATACATGGCTCCAGACCTGGTGCAAACAAGAAGGATTCAGATTTATTGGTGACTGGGGTAACAGATGGAACAAAAGAGACTATACTGTGCAGATGGACTACATCTCTCTGTCGCAGGGAAAAGAACCCTAAGTGAAAAATTCAAGCAATATGTGGATATCCATTTAAACTAGAAAAAGGGGATGACGGATGTAGAAGGTCAAGCTCTGGACGTCACCCCCTGCAAAAGCAGATTAAAATCAGAAACAGCCACACTTTTAAACCACACATCATAAACAAGTGGGAAGATGTAGGCAGAACAAAATCAATACTAAATACACACAAGCCAGGTAAATGCTGGAAAGCAATGAGCACAAATGCTCGAAGCTTAGCCAACAAAGTTCCGGACGTGGAAGCCCTAATGGTGGAAACGGATTTGAACATTGTGGCCATTACAGAAACATGGCTAAGCAAATCGCACGTTTGGAATATAGCCATACCTGGCTATAATCTATTCAGAAGAGACAGAGAAAATGGAAGAGGAGGAGGAGTAGCCTTGTATGTCAAAAGCAATATTAAAGCTACTGAAATGCAGGGGGCATGGGAAAAGAAGAAGCACTCTGGATTGTGTTGGAAAGAGGAGATGGCACTGTCATCCATACTGCTGTAGTCTACAGACCTCCAACACAAATTGAAGAGATAGATAACAAATTGATTATAGATATTGCCAAGATAGCCACAAAAGGGGAAGCAATCATATTGGGAGACTTTAATCTACCTGATGCGGACTGGATTACTCCTTCTGCAAATCTGGAAAGAAGCAAAAAAATTGTGGATGCTTTCCAAGATGCGTTACTTAGACAAATGGTGATAGAACCAACCAGAGAAAGCTCAACGCTGGATTTAGTGCTCACCAACAGTGATAGCGTGTCGAATGTCTGCGTGAGTGCCCCTGTGAGCAGCAGCGATCATCACACGGTGTGGTTTGAGATAAAAGCCATGGTACAAGCCAATCATAGCAAGCTCAAAGTCCTAAACTTCAAAAACACCGACTTCAATAAAATGGCCGAGTACCTAAAGGAGGAGCTGACAGGGTGGAAGGAGATAAGGGAAGTGGAATTGCTGTGGGCTAAACTAAAGGTGGCAATAAAAGGGGCAACAAATAAATATGTAACAAAAGTAAACAAAAACAAGAGGAGAAGAAAACCCATTTGGTTTTCCAAAGAAGTGGCTGCTCAAATAAAGGCAAAAAACACAGCTTTTCCAAAATTCAAAAGCTCGCAAACAGAGGAACACAGAAATGAATACAAGATCAAACTCAAAGAGACAAAGACAGAAATAAGGACAGCAAAATCAAAGGCAGAGGAAAAGATGGCTAAAGATGTTAAGTGTGGTGACAAAACCTTCTTCCGGTATATTCGGGAAAGGAAGAAGATCAGAGGTGGAATTGCAGGATTCAGAAGTGCTGGGAATGCACTCGTGGAAAGTGACATTGAAAAAGCGAAATTGCTAAACGAATACTTCTGCTATGTTTTTACTAAAGAAAGTCCTGGAGAATGACCATGTGTGACTCCCAAATATTATAAAAATGGGAATGAAGTAGATACCACACCATTCACAGAAGATGATGTGTTAGAACAACTTGCAAAACTGAAAGTGGATAAGGCCATGGGACCGGATAGGATACATCCCAGGATTCTGAAAGAACTCAGAGAGGTTATTGCAGGGCCGTTAAAGGATGTTTTCAACAGATCCTTGGAAACAGGAGAAGTTCCTCAGGACTGGAGAACAGCTGATGTCATACCTCTACACAAAAGTGGTGACAGGGAAGAAGTGTCAAACTACAGGCCCGTGAGCCTTACCTCGGTAGTGGGAAAAATAATGGAGGCGCTCCTGAAAGAGTGAATAGTGGACTTTCTCAAAACCAACAGGTTGCAAGACCAGAGGCAACATGGTTTTACCGAAGGACGATCTTGCCAAACAAATCTGATTGAGTTCTTTGACCAGGGAGCTAGATCAGGGACATGCGATGGATGTCATCTACCTGGATTTCAGCAAAGCCTTTGATAGGAGGCTTATCAATAAACTCAGTAGCTTGGGGATGGATCCTAAGATGGTAAATTGGATCAGAAATTGGTTGACTGACAGACGACAGAGGGTGATGGTAAATGGAGCTCACTCGGATAAAGGGAAGGTGATTAGTGGGGTGCCCCAGGGGTTGGTCCTGGGCCCAACACTGTTCAGTGTATTTGTGAGTGATATTGCTGAAGGACTGAATGGAAAAGTAGGTCTTTTTGCAGATGACACGAAAATTTCCAACGGAGTTGACTCCTCCGAGGGAGTGGTTAACATGAGGAAAGATCTACAAAAGCTGGAAGAATGGTCTAATGCTTGGCAATTAAGATTTAATGCAAAGAAGTGCAGAGTCATGCACTTGGGTAGCAGAAATCCAAGGGAAATGTACGTGATAGGGGGCGAAAGGTTAGTATGCACGGATCAGGAGAAAGACCTTGGTCTGATTATTTCTGAAGATCTCAAGGTGGCAAAACAGTGCGACAAGGCGGTGGCAAAAGCCAGGAGGATGTTGGTCTGCATACAAAGAGGAATCACCAGCAGAAAGGAAGAGGTACTTATGCCACTGTACAAGTCACTGGTGAGGCCTCACTTGGAATACTGTGTTCAGTTTTGGAGACCGTATCTTGCAAAGGATGTAAAAAGATTGGAAACTGTTCAGAGGAAGGCGACCAAAATGATTTGGAGCCTGCGTCAGAAGCCTTATGAGAAGAGACTTGAAGACCTAAACATGCACACTTTGGAGGAGAGGAGGGACAGGGGAGATATGATTCTGACCTTTAAATACTTAAAGGGAAATAATGAACAAACAAACCTCTTCCAAAGACGGGGAAGCTGTAAAACTATAGGGCATAACAGGAAGCTGCGAGGTGGTAAATTGAAAGGCAATGTCAGGAAATAGTTTTCACAGAAAAGGTGGTGGATGCTTGGAATGCCCTCCTGATGGAAGTGGTGAGGGCAAACATGGTGACAGAATTCAAAATGGCATGGGACAGACACAGTGGATCCCTTTACAGCAACAGGATAAAATCAAAATAAACGGAACCATCTAATTTCTCAACAAATAGGGGCGTCCTACATGGAGTGGTGTGTTCACCCCTAAACAGGGATGTGGGGAGGGGTGGCCTGCACAGAGCGGCAGGTGCACCTACTCTTGCCATGGTGCTGGGCAGACTAGATGGACCATGCTGGTCTTTATCTGCTACTCCTCCTCCTCTTCCATTTTCTCTGTCTCTGCCATCATTTACTATGTTACTATTAGACTCGATAGAATGTACCGGGTACCACAGTGTCCCGGTTTCCAAAAAACACAATTACCACACCATTCCATGATGGTGGAATCGGCAATGCGTAGAATCAAGAGTGCTAAGACGCATTCATCCAACCCTCCAGGTTGTGAGTCGAGAACGCTCGATGCCTTTGGGCGTCGATGCTTTCATTCCTCGATGCTATCGGCTAGAATAAGTTCTTACATACTTTATATTTATTTATTTATTTTATTTACATTCTCTTATATACCGTGCTATTCTGCATCAGTGCGGTTTACATTGAACAAACTGAAATTACATTGAACAGGGCATTATAAACTTGGAGATAACTATTTTACAGGGAACATGGGCTATGGAGGGTTAAGTGGCTTGCCCAAGACCACAAGGAGCACCTGTGGGACTAGAAACCCCAGTCCTTCCGGCCCAAGGTTGCTGTCCTCTAGTGGGATTTGAACCCCTGACCTTCCGGCCTGAAGTACCTTGCCCCAACCACTAGGCCACTCCACTCCACTCCTATATGGTTATGTTTCTTCGGGAGGTTACAAGAGATTTGGAACTCATGGCTCCACTTCTTCCCGATGACAAGAGGGCCGACTTTCTCACTCTGATCAAACATGCCCAGAATGTTTCTAAGTTCATGAACCGTGCAACCTTTGATTGCTTTGAGTGCATTAGCAGAGCCTCTGCTATCTCCATCGGTGCACGTCGCATTGTGTGGTTACAAGCATCTGATTTAGAACAATGGGTGCAAGACAAGCTGGGAAATATTCCTTGCACAGGAGAAAACCTCTTTGGCAAGGATTGGCAGGACAAAACTTCTCAGCTTGAGTCTGAAAACACCACCTTGAACAGACTATCAAGGACCACAGCCAACCCAGCTAAGAAAAAGACAGCTAAGAAACTCTTTTTCAACAAGAAAAAGAAATTCTATCCAACTTACACCCAGGCTGTCCACTGCCCAGTTCATGCTTCCCAAAAGGGTCAGCAGCAACCCAAACAACAGAGAAAGGCCCCAGAGATCAACCAGCTCAGCAGACACAGCCTCCTCAGGAGCTTTGACTCCTTCCTAGAGAACTTTGTCATCCTACCCCTAAAGAGTCCAGAGCCTCTCACCATTCCAGGCAAACTCTGTCATTTTGCCGAAAGATAGCAACAGATAATATCAGAGCAGTGGACTCTCTCCATTGTAACAGAGGGGTACAAACTCCATTTCCACAGTATGCCCCCTCCGACCATTACAAAGAACAACCTAAACCTACACACAGAAAAGGACAATTAAACAAACTAAAAACCCCAAAAGATTACACAAGAGCTCATAAATCAACAAACAACAGAGCCTTTTCCCACATAGCCCCTACTATCTGGAATTCCCTCCCCGAGGAGTTACGAACACTAACTGAGATCATGGAACTCCGCAAAAATTTGAAAACTTATCTGTTCACCAAACACTATAACAACATAAATATTCTCCCACCTGCTTTAGATAAAGGCTAAACAGGCTTCTGACTGCTTCAATTAAAATCCTTTCAACTCACACAGATAGCTCATATAGTTAAACCCCTTGATGATTCCACATCTTATGCCCTTTTACTCCCATATATATATATATATATATATATATACATATATATATCTGTATATAGTTTATTCTGTTCTGTTTTGTCTCACATTGTTAGACTTATATTATGACGTTCCTTATAAATTATATTCTGTTAATCATACTTATAATATGATGTTCCTTGTAAAACAAACTTGCTTTGTTAATTGTTGTTCTCTGTAAACCGCAACTGAACTGTGGAAGATGCGATATATAAATGTGTATAAAATAAATAAATAAATAAGACAGTTAAATTCTCGAGGGCCCTTCACCATTCTCTTGTGTCAAGAAGTCACCGCACTACTTGCTCAAGGAGCAATAGAAGAGGTACCTATGTCCCAACAGGACATGGGTTTCTACTCTCCCTGCTTCCTCATTCCAAAGAAGACAGGGGGATACAGGCCCATACTGGACCTCAGGGAGTTGAACAAGTATCTGTTCCGAGAAAAATTCAAGATGATCTCTATCGGAACACTTCTTCCTTATATTCAGTCAGGATTGGCTATGGTCTCTAGATCTAAAGGATGCATATACACATATCCTCATTCATACAGATCACAGGAGGTTTCTTCGATTCCTCTTTCAAGGCAGACATTACCAGTACAGGGTTCTACCCTTTGGACTGGCTTCTTCCCCAAGAGTCTTCACAAAATGCATGGCAGTAGTAGCAGCATTCTTGAGAGTCGGGGGATATTCGTCTTCCCTTACTTAGACGACTGGCTCATCCGAGCATTAACAGCTCCAGAAGCCAGCTCGGCTCTCTCCTGTACAGTGCAAATCCTGCAGTACCTGGGACTGGTCATAAACCTCCCAAAATCTCATCTCACCCCTTCTCAGTCCCTAGAGTTCATAGGGGCTCTTCTAGACACAAGGCAGTCAAAGACTTTCCTGCCACAACCACATTGTGTTCGAATACTCCAGCTGGCCTCTCAAGCAGCTATGAAAACTTTTCTGCTTGAGAAATGCTTCAGCTGCTGGGGCATATGGCATCCACTGTCCATGTGGTTCCCTATGCTCGCCTACACATGCGAGCAGCCCAGTGGACCCTAGCCTCTCAGTGGACACAACAAACTATTAGTCTGAAATTTGTAGAACGGGTATATAAAACAAACAGCACAAACCCCGTCAACCATCTAAACTTAGCAACATACTAGCTGTCCTGTATGTTTCACTAACAACCGGGTCTCAGAAAAAACTGAAGGCACGTAATCTCGGGCACAAAGCCTCCTAACAGTGCCTGTTTTCACATCAATGACCCTGTAAATTTATGTATTTTTTTAGAACAAGTTTTTGATGATTTTTTATGAAAAAGTCCAATAAACAGATGTTCTTTTCTTAATGATGAAACAAATTATCAAAGAAGAAAAAAATCCAACTTAGCTGTTTTTAAACGTTAGCCAGGTGATCAAAAATAAGGCAATTCCAACGCCTCCATCCAGGCTGCCCAAGCGTTTCACTATAGACGTTTCCTCAGGGAATTGTCATTACCGGCTTGATTAACCACATAACCAGCGTAATAAGTGCACATATTCCAAATATGTTTCTCTCAAACTTCAGTGCACAAATGCGCGGCGTTTTTGTGCACTGAAGTTTGAGAGAAACATATTTGGAATATGTGCACTTATTACGCTGGTTATGTGGTTAATCAAGCCGGTAATGACAATTCCCTGAGGAAACGTCTATAGTGAAACGCTTGGGCAGCCTGGATGGAGGCGTTGGAATTGCCTTATTTTTGATCACCTGGCTAACGTTTAAAAACAGCTAAGTTGGATTTTTTCTTCTTTGATAATTTGTTTCATCATTAAGAAAAGAACATCTGCTTATTGAACTTTTTCATAAAAAATCATCAAAAACTTGTTCTAAAAAAATACATAAATTTACAGGGTCATTGATGTGAAAACAGGCACTGTTAGGAGGCTTTGTGCCCGAGATTACGTGCCTTCAGTTTTTTCTGAGACCCGGTTGTTAGTGAAACATACAGGACAGCTAGTATGTTGCTAAGTTTAGATGGTTGACGGGGTTTGTGCTGTTTGTCTCAGTGGACACAGGCATCGGGCCACCTGGGGGACAAAATCAGAAACTCTGCACACCTCATTTTGTCCCTACAGTGGTGGCAGTCGCTGAAAAACCGTCTCATAGGATCTCCTTTTCAGCAGCCACTACACCAAGCCACCTTGATGACAGATGCGTCCAAGTTAGGATGGGGGGCTCACTTGGACAATCTCTCCACTCAGGGTCTCTGGACCGAACAGGAGGCTTGTCTTCACATAAACCTCCTGGAGCTCAGAGCCATTTTCTATGCTCTTCAAGTATTTCAGGTCCGCCTGAGCTACAAGACGGTTCTTGTCCAGATCGACAATCAAGTAGCCATGTTCTATGTGAACAAGCAGGGTGGGACGGGTTCTCAGGTGCTGTGCAACGAAGCTCTACACCTCTGGGCCTTCGCCAGAGATCTTCAAATCCACCTATTAGTGGTGTATCTTCCAGGCAAACAAAATCTCTTGGCAGACAAACTCAGTTGAGTACTGCTGCCACACGAATGGTCTCTTCATCCAGAGCAAATTGCTCGACTATTTCAGATCTGGGGAACTCCAGATATAAACCTCTTTGAAAGTCCTCAGAATGCCAAACTTCCCCGGTTCTGCTCCAGAATTCTGGCTCAGAACTGACAGGCAAGGGATGCCTTCCATCTCCATTGGGGTCAGGACTTCCTCTATGCCTACCCACCCATTCCCCTCATTCTCAAAACTCTATTCAAGCTTCAGAGAGACAGGGGCCATATGATCCTCATAGCCCCACGCTGGCCACAACAGACGTGGTATCCACTGCTTCTACGTCTCTCTCAAGCCAAGCCTCTGGAGTTGGGATGTGCTCCAGATCTTCTTTCCCAGGAAAACGGGATGCTATTGCACCCAAATCCTCAGTCTTTACACCTCAGGGCGTGGCTGCTGAGAGCCTAGAATTCGAGGATATCAACCTTTCTCAACAGGTTAAGGATATCCTTTTGGCTTCAAGAAAACCTTCCACAAGGTGGGCTTATGCCTTTAAGTGGAGAAGGTTCTCTATCTGGTGTTCAAATAAGAAACTTAATCCCATTTCAGTTCCAGTGGAGGCGTTACTGGAGTATCTCCTCCATTTATCATCCTCTGGTCTTAAAACTCATTCAGTAAGGGTGCACCTTAGTGCCATTGCGGCTTTCCACAAGCCTTTGGATGGACAACCTGTCTCCTCTCAACTGCTTGTAGTGCGGTTTATGAGAGGTCTACTCTTAACTAAACCTCCCATTAAGCCACCACCTGTGGCATGGGATTTGAATCTTCTCCTTAGGCAGCATATGAAACCGCTCTTCGAACCCTTAGCCACTACGTCTCTGAAGTTTCTTTCTTGGAAGGTAATCTTCCTAATTGCCCTCACTTCTTCAAGATGCAGCAGTGAACTACAAGCTTGGCAATAGTGATCATAGCATGATCGCCTTTGATTTAATTAGTGGAGGAGGGATAGTAAGGAAATCCACAGTACTACCTTTTAACTTTCGAAAGGGAGACTATGATAAAATGAGGAAAACAGTTAAGAAAAAACTAAAAGGAGCAGTTGCAAAGGTTAAAGACGTACATCAAGCTTGGGTGTTGTTGAAAAATACTATCTTGGAAGCCCAGACCAGCTGTACTCCACGCTTTAAGAAAAGTGGAAGGAAGTCCAAAAAACTGCCAGCATGGTTTAAAGGTGAGGTCAGAGAGGCTGTTGTTGCCAAAAAAGCATCTTTCAGGAAATGGAAAAAAGAGCCAAACGACGAAACCTGGAAACAGCACAAGCACTGGCAAGTCAAATGCAAGGCATTGATAAGGCAGGCAAAGAGAGAATTTGAGAAGAAGCTTGCTGCGGAAGCAAAAATGCAAAATAAAGACTTTTTCAAGTACATTCATAGCAAAAAACCTGTGAGAGAGTCAGTTGGTCCATTAGATGATAAAGGGGTTAAAGGAGCACTAAGAGGCGACAAGGCGATAGCGGAGAGACTGAATGAATTCTTTGCTTCGGTCTTTACTGAGGAAGATGTAGGGATGTTACCCATGACTGAAGTGGTATTTAAAGGTGCGGAAGAATTGAAGGAAATATCGATACATCGGGAAGATGTCTTACAACTATTAGATAAACTGAAGAGTAGCAAATTACCTGGGCCGGATGGTATACATCCAAGGGTGTTAAAAGAACTGAAATATGAGATTGCAGAACTGCTATCAGTAATCTGTGAACTATCATTAAAATCATCTCTAATACCTGAAGATTGGAGGATCGCCAATGTAACACCAATTTTTAAAAAGGGTTCCAGGGGTGATCCGGGAAACTACAGACCGGTGAGCCTGACGTCAGTACCGGGAAAAATGGTAGAAACCATCAAAAATTACTCAGCATGTAGATAGTCACAACCTAATGGGAGACAGCCAACATGGCTTTAGACAAGGAAGATCTTGTCTTACTAATCTGTCATGTTTTTTTGAAGGAGTGAATAAACAGGTGGACAAAGGTGAGTCGGTTGATATTGTGTATCTGGACTTTCAGAAAGCCTTTGACAAGGTCCCTCATCAGAGACTTTTGGCAAAACTAAAGAGTCATGGGATAGGAGGCAATGTACTATCGTGGATCAGGAACTGGTTAAAAGATAGAAAGCAGAGGGTAGGGCTAAATGGCCAATTTTCCCAATGGAGAAAGGTGAATAGTGGTGTACCCCAGGGATCTGTGCTGGGTCCGCTGTTTTTGACATATTCATAAATGACCTGGAAAGTGGAATAACGAGTGAGGTTATCAAATTTGCAGATGACACAAAACTATTTAAAGTTGTTAAAACCCAAGAGGATTGTGAAAAATTGCAAGAGGATCTTGATAAATTGGAAGACTGGGCATCAAAATGGCAGATGGAATTTAATGTGGACAAGTGCAAGGTTATGCACCTAGGGAAGAACAACCCAAACTATGGTTACACGATGCAAGGTTCCACATTAGGAACCACCACCCAGGAAAAAGATTTAGGCGTCATTGTGGATACCATATTAAAACCCTCGGCCCAGTGTGCAGCGGCGGCCAAGAGAGCAAATAGAATGCTAGGTATGATAAGGAAAGGAATGGAAATTAAAACAAAAGATATTATAATGCCTCTATATCGTTCCATGGTGAGACCGCACCTTGAATATTGTGTGCAATTCTGGTTGCCGTATCTTAAAAAGGATATAGCGATTTTAGAAAAGGTACAGAGAAGAGCCTCCAAAATGGTAAAGGGGATGGAAGGATACTCCTATGAAGAAAGGCTAAAAAGGTTGGGGCTCTTTATCCTGGAAAAGAGACGGCTGAGGGGAGATATGATAGAAGTCTATAAATTAATGAATGGAGTGAAACAGGTAAACGTAGATGGATTGTTTACCTTATCAGAATATAGAAAGACTAGGGGACATGCAATGAAGCTACAGGGTAAACTATTATAAGACTAATAAAAGAAAATATTTTTTCACTCAACGTGTAATCAAACTCTGGAATTTGTTACCGGAGGATGTAGTAAAGGCTGTTAGTGTAGCTGGGTTTAAAAAAGGTTTGGACAAGTTCCTGGAGGAAAGGTCCATAAACCATTATTAAGAAGTGACCGAAGATATCAATGCTTGACCCATTACAAGCATTGTGGAACTTGTGTCTCTTGGGGAAACTGCTAGGTACGTATGACCTAGATTGGCCACTGTTGGAAACAGAATACTGGGCTTGATGGACCTTGGCCTGACCCAGTATGGCATATCTTATGTTCTTATGTTCTTTAGTGGCTGATCCTCCTTATACAACGTTCCACCATGATAAAGTAGTTCTTAGGACTCACCCTCACTTTATGCCAAAGGTGGTTTCGCCTTTTCATTTAAACCAGTCGGTTTACCTTCCTGTATTCTTCCCTAGGCCTCACGCCTCTAATGCAGAAAGGAATTTTCATAATCTGGATTGTAAAAGAGCTTTAGCTTTTTACCTTTAGAGAACTAAGCAACATAGAAAGGCTTCTCAGCTTTTTGATGCCTTTGACTCAAGTCATCTTGGATTACCAGTTTCCAAGCAAACTCTTTCTAACTCCTCTAGCAGCAGCGTCATCGCCTCGTGCTGCCCAATCCGGGCAGCCCCCTGCTGATTCAAATAGCAGCGCGACCCGGACCGAAGCCTCTCTGCCTCACAGCTCTCCCAGGAGGGAGAGGAGCTGCCTGCATCCAGCCTCCAGCAGCAGCGTCACTGCCTCGTGCTGCCCAATCTGGGCAGCCCCCTGCTGATTCAAATATCAGCACCACAGGCGCACCCGCGCCTTGCAGGCCCACGCCTGAGGGCCTCGCCAGAGGGCTCTTTGGCGCGGCCCACATCGAGATACACAAGAAACCTCTCCGGAACCCCAGCCTTCGTCGTTTACCCAAAGGATCCATCTTCATCTGCACAATTAACCAGCAGCTTGAGCTCCCCAGGGTTGAGCTCGCTCTCACCAACAACACAGCCACCTTCCCTAAGGACTCTACAAGTACTGCAAGTAAACACCACCTTAACTGAAAGAACAAAAAGTTACCATTACCAGTAGCCTGCCTTTACTGTTGCCAGTAGTCTGCTATCACTGTTGCTATTTTGATTGCTATTACTGTTGCCAGTAGCCTGACTTTATTGTAACCAGTAGCCTGCCATTACCGTTGCCAGTAGTCTGCTATCACTGTTGCTATTTTAACTGTTATTACTGTAGACAGTAGCCCGACTTTACTGTAGTCAATAGTCTGCTGTCACTTTACTGTAGCCAGTAGCCTGCCATTACTGTGCCAGTAGTCTGCTTTCACTGTTGCTATTTTTACCACTTTTACTGTTGCTAGTAACCTGCCATACTGTGGCCAGTAGTCTGCTATCACTGTTGCTATTTTGACTGCTGTTACTGTTGCCAGTAGCCTGTCTTTACTGTTACCAATAACCCGCTATTTCTGTTGCCAGTAACCTACTATTACTGTGCCCTCTATCTGTTACTACTGTTGCTAGCTTTAATGATAACACTGCTGACAACCCCTGGCAACCTCAACATGGCTATCTTCTTATTTGCCATCTCTAGTTTTTACCTCCTAGCTAACGCCATTCACAATACATCAGCCTTATCACCCGCCCAGAACTATTTCCCTATCCTGCACAGCCTGGGAAGAAAAAATCACACCAGCTCCCATCACACATCACCACATGCACACTATATCAGACAATCACACTTACTCTATGTATCCCTTAATAACACTTATAGCCCCAAGCCTGAATCCACTCTCTTACATAGTAACCTGAAGTGTGCTCTCATTAACTCACGTTCAGTTTGCACAAAATGGCCAGCCATCACCGATCTTATTACTAATCTGAACTTGGATATCCTTATGGTCACAGAATCCTGGCTGTCAGACACAGACACAGTCATCATAAATCAACTCATCCCTCCAGACTATTCAATATACACATGTCACAGAACCAACCGGAAAGGAGGTGGAGTCTTCATTCTAGCAAGAACTAATCTCCAGTTCCAGCTACTATCCTCTACGAGTCTCATGCACTTGGACATAGTGTCTGTAGCCAATAAGCACATCATTATAAATCTCATCTACAGAGCCCCCCCAGAAGATCTCTCTAACATAATAGACTTGGCTTGAAACCCTGAAAGCCCACGTAAACCTAACTGGTTGATCGGCGACTTTAACCTTGCTTCCCTACAACCCACCTACGCTAACACCTTCCTCGATGCTATGACTGATCTCAGTTATATACAGATGGTGAACTCTCCTACACACCTCAAGGGAAACGCTCTTGACCTCATTTTTGCCCCACAGTCAGAGTCAAGCCTCAATATCAACCTTTCATTTACTCCTGTCCCATGGTCAGACCACAACTTAATCTCCTTCCAAATCCCTTACCAACAAAATCAAATCCCTACCAGCCAAACAAATACAGCCTTATCAGGAATGACAATCCGCTTCAAATCCCTAGACAGGGATGAGTTAATCAACAATGCCCTTCCAGCACTCTGTCAACCTGCTCAAAGCCTCGACGATATGATCAACAGATGGAATACCACTCTGAATTCTTGTTCGCAGTTACCTTCTTCAAATAAATCACCAGCCTCCTCCAAATCACCAAGAAACAGAAAACCAGCCCCTTGGTTCTCTGCTGAATTACGATCATCCCTTCAGCTTCTAAGAAAGCATAAAAGAAAATGGCGTTGATTTCGTTCCATAGTGGACCAAATGACTTACGAAAACACCTTAAAGCAACACCGTGAGAAAATATCTGAAAAAATGAGAGAACACCATACGGAGCTCCTCCTCCGCTCGATAAATAAACCACGCGACCTCTTTAGCATTGCTAAATCCTTAACCAAGGCACTTTCTGCCAATCAGACAGTATCAATTCAGCCTCAGCCCTATGCCGAGTACCTCCAATCTAAAATCCTTAAAACAAACGCGGCACCAAGTCCCACACCCAGTCACATTCCCCAAGTACAGTCACTACTAACAAACTTCATCCCTCCAGCAGAGAAATTTATTTATTTATTTATTTATTTATTTTATTTACGCACAAATTTGTATCCCGCTGCTTCCAGTGATCAGCAGCGGTTGCAAAACAAGGTAAGGCTGGTTGTACTGGCCAGCAATTAGGGGTAGGTACAATTCGATTAGAGAGGTGGGTAGCACACATAAGAAGAGTTACAGATTTACAGTTGATTGATGTTAGGACTTTACACAAGGTGCTTATATACATATTTACACTTTACACCAAGGAAAGTTATATACATATTTACACATTTGCCGACCTTATTGCTACTATTAACACCACCACAGCCCCAAATGACCCATGTCCTGCTTACTGGATCAGAACGATGCGTGCAGAACTCAGCTCAACTCTATCCTACATAATGAAGCTCTCTTTCGCAGCAGGAACATTCCGCAACTCTTAAACGTCTATATGCCCTCTCCTGAAAAACAACAAACTTGACCCGACAAGGACAGACTCATATCGCCCGATCTCAAGCATACCCCTTCTAGCCAAACTTATCGAGAAGGTGGTTCAAATGCAGCTGCAGCAACACATTGATCCATGCCAGCATGGTTTCAGAGACTCCCATGGTGTAGAGACTGTACTCACCGTACTTACCAACACCTTATCCAGAGGTATCGACAAAATTGAAAATGGGTTTGTACTCATCTTCCTCGATATTGCTGCTGCATTTGATTCTGTGAACCATGAGCAACTCCTCTCCTGCCTCCAAGAAAAGGGAATTCAGGGCTTGGCCTGGGAATGGTGTAAATCCTATCTAGCTGACCGTTGGCAACATGTTCGGATAGGATCCTTAACACTCTCAAACATACCAGTTCCCTGGTCTGACCACTACCTCCTGAAATTCAATATCACCATCCCTGACAACAATCAAATTAAAAGACCACAGCCTCCACAAACTAAGAGATTCAAAAAGTTCAATGAAGAAGAATTCCTAGATCAAATAATTCCACACCTCACCCTAACACCCACAAATCTTGAGGAATCTATCAAAACTTGGAACAAAACTATCTCCATTGCTGCAGAAAGAAAACCAAACCCGTCACCCCATAATAGCAATGACAATAAAACTGAAAAAAGGAATGCCCCATGGTTTAATATGACACTCAAAAAACTAAAAAGACAATTAAGAATGGAAGAAAGGAAATGGAGAAAAACCAAATCACTAACGAATTATGAGAAATACATAAATACCCTACATATATATAAGGAAACAACAGACAGTACTAAGAGAAACTATTACTCTCACATACTCAATAATTCCATTAACTGACCAAGGGAATTGTTCTGTATAATAAAGAACCTAACAAACAAAACGTACAACTCAGATGAAACTTCCATAGATATTTCTCCACAAGAATTAGCACAATACTATATTAATAAAACAAAACTACAAATGACCCCCCCAATAACACACACTGAAATGATGCACACTACACTGGATAACTGGTCCAACTTCATTCTAACTTCAAAGACCACTCTCAAAACTACTATATCTAACATCAACACAACTACATCATATCTTGATCCATGCCCAGTGGATTGGATAAAAAAGAAATTCTCAAT
Organism: Ichthyophis bannanicus; assembly: GCA_033557465.1. NCBI lineage: Eukaryota > Metazoa > Chordata > Amphibia > Gymnophiona > Ichthyophiidae > Ichthyophis > Ichthyophis bannanicus. The sequence goes on along the minus strand of CM066036.1, from coordinate 50,114,861 downwards.
ACTCTCTTCTTTCATCCTCCCTATGGTCAACCTATCACTAGAAAAAGGATATTTACCACCATCTCTCAAACATGTTCAAATACGACCAATACTTAAAAATAACACATTAGACAAATTATCACCAAAATCATACAGACCCATATCGAGTATTCCTTTCATGGCCAAACATATTGAAAAAATAGTCCAAACTCAACTACAGGAATTCATTGATACATTGAACTTCCTTGACGAACACCAATATGGCTTCCGGCCATTCCATGGGGTAGAAACACTACTAACAGTCCTTTATGACACTTTATTAAGGGTAATCGATGACACTAAACAAGCATTTATTTATTTAGTTAGTTTATTTATTTATTTAGCTGTATTTATATCCCGCTTTTCACCGGGTCAAAGCGGTCAATTGGGGGATACATTTAACACAAGGGATATGAGACACATACACTAATACTTACAGGGAACATGGGCAGTGGAGGGTTAAGTGGCTTGCCCAAGACCACAAGGAGTGCCTATAGGACTAGAAATCCCAGTCCCTCCGGCCTGAGATTGCTGTCCCCAGGTGGGACTTGAACCCCCGGCCCTCCAGCCTGAAGTACCTTGTCCTAACCACTAGACCACTCCTCCTAGTATTCCTCGACATCTCTGCAGCATTTGACAGCGTCAATCACTTAACAATGTTAAACAGACTTCAACAAATTGGAATAACATCTACTGTTTATAACTGGTTCAAATCCTACCTATCAAACAGAACCCAAACAGTGAGAATCCTCAACCAAACATCTACCACTTTCAATCAAACACAAGGCCTTCCACAGGGATACGCGCTATCAGCACTACTATTTAACATTTACCTATAACCAGTCTGTAGCATTTTTAAACGTCATAGCGTCTATTACCATATTTACGCCGATGATATAATGTTCTACCTCCCATTTAAAATCCCGCACCCTCCACTACAACAAATAACAGAATGTTTTAAAGAACTAACAATATGGCTTAAGGATCAGAACCTACACATCAATTTCTCAAAAACTGATGTACTATATATTACTAAAAATCAAACATACACACCCCCAAGCACCATTACCCTAGATAACCATGAGATCAACATAAAAAAAGAAATAAAATACCTAGGTGTGATACTTGACAATAAACAACATGGATTCACACATAAAATATCTAACAAAAAACATACATTACAAACTCAAGACATTGAGACAATTAAGACCATTGATTCACTTACAAGACTTCATAACTATAATTCAAGCCATCATAACCCCACACTTTGATTTTGCAAATATAATCCTTAATGGCATCACAAAGCAAAATATTAAAAAGATACAACTAACTCAGAACATAGCAGCAAGGATAATAATGAATATAAACTCAGAGCATATCACACCGATCCTGGCTGAACTTCATTGGCTACCCATTTACAGCAGAATAAAATACAAAATTATTTTAACCACATTTAAACTAATAAATAACTTAGCACCATCTGTACTCAATACACGCATTAACGTAGAAATAGATAAACGATCACAAAGGAGCAGAAACACAAACACTATAGCAGTTCCAAAAGATTACACAAAAGCTAGAAAACAAACCAACAAGAGGGCCTTCTCCCATTCGGCACCTATCCTATGGAATAATCTGCCTGACAACATTCGCCAACTATCAGACATAAAGGAATTTAGAAAAAAACTAAAACCCCATTTATTCTCTTTACACTACAATACACTACCTAATCAGAATACACAAAGAGACACAGGTTAACAACCATACTACAATACTACATAACACACAACAGATAATAACATAACCACACAATACTTAACCATACCACACTTATATACAGTTGACAATTCTCCCAATTTATAATTATGTGATTTGTCACATTTAAAATATTTTATGCATCACAATTTTGATCCATGATATAATTTGTAAGTACCTATAATGTAAATACGTTCTAACATTTTACTGTTCAAATGTTATATTGTTACTTGTAAATAGTTCCACCTGTTCTATGTAAAACGACTAGGTATGCTCTTTCACATACCATATAACTTACTGTTCCTTGTAAACCGCACTTGATACTTGGGAAAGAGCGGTATAGAAATAATTGTTAAATAAATAAATAAATAAAATCTGAACCATTCCATCAACAGCAGGGAGTACCCCAAGGCTCCTCCCTGTCTGCTTTACTTTTCAACATATATATGCAACCTATTTGTGATATCATCCGCTCATTTAATATAGCCAGCCTGATCTATGCAGACGATGTCTTGATGTTCACCCCAATCAAAATTATGCACCCTGACCTCTCCCCACTAATAGAGTGCTTCAACGCAATCACTGACTGGCTCTTATCCGAGAATCTACGCATAAACTTTAAGAAAACCGAGGTCCTATTCATAGCCAAGAACAAGAACTTTTCTCTCCCCACTACCTTGAAGGTGCGAGATGCAGAGCTCCCATGTAAATCTGTGATACGCTACCTGGGTGTCACAATCGACCAACAGCTCAACTTCAAAGAACACATAAAGAATACCACCAAGTCCATCTACAATAAAATACTGACATTAAGGCACCTAAGACCTCTGCTAGCCCCAGACGACTTCAGAACAATATTCCAGATACTTGTAACGCCACATTTCGATTATGCCAACATCATCCTGCACGGTCTCCCCAAAAGCACCCTCAATCCACTGCAGATGGCGATGAATGCAGCAGCCCGCATTCTCTGCGGCATGTCCAGAAGAGATCACACCACACCCATACTTATGGAACTACATTGGCTACTGTTACACTGCAGGATCATCTACAAGGCACTACTCCTATCTTTTAAAGCAATTAACCGGTTATCACCCTCATCCCTCTCTGCACTCATCAACATCACCCCCTATAACAGGCTGAGAAGGTCAGTAGCAGCCAATACGCTGATTATACCAGTTGAGTCTACTAAATGTACTCAGACAACTAGGAACAGAGCCTTTACATTCTATGCCCCGAGGTGCTGGAATAACCTCCCACCTCATATCCGATCAATCGGAGACCTCTCACAGTTCAGAAAAGCTCTTAAACATCACTTGTTCAGCCTTCACTTCGTCCACCCTAACCTAACACAACCACCTCCCGCACCTCAACTCACTCACGCAGCCTCTGACACTCCAACAACCTAACTCATGACGAAGTACACAACAGATCCGCCATCAGGCACACTCAACGATTATTGATTACAAGGTCTTTTGAATTATGATTACCAACTTGTAGTATAAACTGTAAATAGTTTTACAACAACAACCTCTGTTGTTGATTTGTATATTGTTACCCTTGTTACAGTCCCAAGTTCACGATCCTGTTATAATGTAAGCACAAGATCTTTTGTTCTGATGCAAAATTTTGTTATTTGTGAACCGCACTGATACTGAAAAGCGCGGTATATAAGAGCCTGTAAATAAATAAATAAATAAATAAACTGGATTGCAGCTTGCATATCCTTTGCCTATGAGAGCAAGGGTCTTTCTCTCGAAGGTCATGTCACAGCTCACAATGTGAGAGCAATGGCAGCCTCTATGGCTAACCTTCACTCAGTCTCCATTGACGACATTTGCAGAGCAGCCACTTGGGCTTCGGTACACACCTTTGCAGCCCACTACTGCTTAGACAAGGACTCCCATCGGGATGCCTCGTTTGGCCAGGCTGTTCTCCAGCATCTCTTTCAGACTTAGAACAACTCCTATCCGCCGCCCGGGGTTTCGGTGCCAGAGATCCATGGGAGGAAGCATGACCCATCTCAGCCTGGGTTTCGCAGCTTTCTGGGGTCATCTCCCTGGCATCTCTTAGCTGTGGAGTCCCCATATGTGGAGACTACATTCCTGCATGTTCCTGGAGATAGCGTAGTTACTCACCTGTAACAGGTGATCTCCGGGAACAGCAGAAATTGAGTCTTCACAACCCACCCACCTCTCCTAGGAGTTGTATCTCTGTCTCTCTCTTTCTCAACTGAACTCAACTGAAGAGGGAGAGTTGGAAAGGCGGGAAGGCAGTGGCACAGGCGCAGTGGGATGCTCCCAAAAGCTTTCCTATTAGATGCTGGGGAGCATTCCCTTGCGGGCTCCGTCAATGCCGACGATACCCCATATGTGAAGACTCAATTCCTGCTGTTCCTGGAGATCACCTGTTACAGGTGAGTAACTGTACTGTGCCTGCTATAGTTTCTGGACTTCAGTCACACACACACACACATTTTATGGTATCTACTGGCATGAAAATGTTCAAATTGAGGTCTGCAGCAAGGCGGCAGCCTAGAAGAGCCAGCAAAGAAGGGGATCAGTTATACTTTAATTCAGTGGTTCCCAGACTTGGGGTCGGGACCCCAAATGGGGTCAAATCATTAGCAGATGGGATCACAGAAACATGGCTATTAACTCTTCTCTCTGGACTTTCACTGTGACTTATGCCAAGTCACCAGTCAGCATGTGGCCTGTGAGCAGGGACAGCCCGTCCACTAGGTGAGCTAGGTGGCCAGTCCAGGTGGGCAGCGGTACCCTCTCCCAGCTGCTGCCAATTCTTTTTGGAGGGGAGGCAGGCAGTGGCAGTATTTCTGTGGCAAAAAGCCACTGCTTTTTGAAATGCTGCCGCTGCCTGCCTCCCCCTCTCGAGATGAAATGGCAGCAGCTTTGGGGGTGGGGGTGGTGAGGCCGGGGTTTCTGCCTAGGGTGGCAGAAACCCTTGGGCTGACCCTTGCCTTTGAGGCAGTGACCATTCATAGGCCATTGCTGTCTCCTGGGTAAGTTTCCTGTTAGGCTGAAACCCATGCTGAGTACTGGGGTGTGTAAGCACACACTGCACACTGACACAAGGGACCCTGTGCTGACGTCTGTTGTCCATGCTGAGTACTGGGGTGTGTAAGCACACACACTGCACACTGACACAAGGGACCCTGTGCCAGAGGCGTAGCGTGGGGGGTGCAGGGGGGACCGGCCGCACCGGGCGCAACATGGGAGGGGGGGGGGCGCTCGCACTCGCAGCTCTCTGTTGCCGATGAGGGGGAAAGGCAGGTCCCTATGATACATGTTGGCGCGTACGCCATCTGGTGGTGGCACTGCAAAGAGGTTTGCGCTATAGCCCTCGAGCCCGCAGTCCTGGGAGTCGCATTGTTCTTGGCAAACCCTCGGCAACAAAGCGCAGGCGATGCGATTGACCCCCTCTAGGTAGCTATTTCACACAAGCTGCCGGGGCGGGGTGGGAGGGGGACTGTTTATCGCGTCGTCGCCCCTCGATCTCAATGTAAAGCTGGGGTTGGGGTCGGATCGCCCTGTGCGCTCGAGAAGGCGGAGCTGCAGGGCGACATCGCGAGTTTCTGGTTCCGGATCTCCTCCTCTTCCCTGCTGTTGGGCGTTTAACCATGCTTGTCGGGCTCTTGCTGCTGTGCTGTTCGTTTCCCTGGACTCCGGCTCAGCGAGGTCAGTGCTGACGATCGCTCCCTCCCGGGGTAGGATCACGGTCGGCTCCCCCGCGCAAAGAATCTCCCCGGCGGCTAAAATCCACGGGTTAGGGGGCGCAAATTACTTGCCTTGCCCCGGGTGCTGACAACTCACGCTACGCCACTGCCCTGTGCTGACAGCTGTTGCCACTACTGTTGCTGCTGCTTTAGATGAGTGGAGGAAGGGGAAGGAGACTGGGGATCTGCCAGTTTAATGTCATTATCATCTGGGGTCATGTGAATTTTCAGTTGTTAAAATAGGGTCATGCAGGATAAAAGTTTGAAAAGCATTGCTTTAATTGGTGGTTTAGTGAACACCTTGGTAGTATACACAGGTATTGTAGTAATAGGAAAGGAAATTTACAAGGTAAACAGTCGGCATTCCAAGTTATTGCAGCTACTGTGTGCTCAGTTCTGAGTTGCAAGTGTTATATCCTGGTTATGTAAAATGTGGTTCCTTATCGTCTCTCCGGGCCAGTCCAGGGTACGTTAGGGTTGTCAATCCCCTTCAGCAGCTGAGGACTGAAAAACTCCAAGTTTTGCTGACAGGCTAAGCCACTCCCCCTGGTGACAGCTCCTCAGTCTTTCAGTCCTCAGCAGCTGAATTGGACACTTAGCTGACTGCCTCCCTGGTTGAAGACATTGTTTTTTTGTTATTTTCGTTGCTGTTTGCAGTAGACTGGCTCTAGCAGGGCTGTTTCTCTGCTTTATTTTCCAGTGCTCTAATTAAAGTCTTTAAAAAAAAAAAAAAAGGTGGACGTCCCGGGCTGCCCCGTTCAGAGCGGCACTAGAAAGCAGAGCCTGTTTTCTTGAGGACTTGCTGTCGGCCATACCGGAGGATTACTTCTGGGAGCCCCAGTTGTCCCTTCCTCTCTCTGGATTACTCGTGCTTTTCGGCTCCCGCTAGCAGCGGGCGCCCCGGCACACGCGATTCAGCGCTCCTGTCAGGTGGGTGATTTTTTTCTTCCCGCGGCTCGGCCGCAGTGTTGGGGAGTGTGTTTGCCGGCAAGCTGTGCTTAGCAGCGCCAAACGGCACGTTGGTTTTTTTTCGGCGATTCGGGGCCGTTTTTCACTTTGCTGTGCTTGACTTGGACCCTGGTTTGCTCAGGAGATGGAAATTAAAGCTTCTGGGGAGTCCGACAAGGTTCTTCTCTCCTCAGAAAAGGTGGGAACGGCGGCCATTTTGGCAGAGCAGCCTGTTTCTCCCGCGGGCCACCATAAACAAGGAAAACGGAAGGCCAAAACGCATAGAGAATCGGCGGCTGTGATTAAGACCTCGCAGTCCCTGAAGGGGGCTCCGGAGGGTTTTTCCACTTTATTCTCTCCAGAATTCATTTTGCAGATGCATAAGGCTTTTCTTTTAAAAACATCACAGGCCAGCGCTGCTGTTACCGGTTCTGAGGTGTTAGCGGCTCCTCTCACGGCAGGGACTGTTATGGACCCGGGGGAAGGTTCCTCCCAGTCCCTGTTGAAGCCAGAGTCAGATTTATTTATTAAAGGAGAACAGAGCGGGCTGCCGCCGGACTTAGAGGACGGTGAAGTTCTCTCAGAAGCCTGCTTAGACCCTTGGCTAATGGAGCTGGAAGAGGGTGAGTTAGCTCCTGGCGAAGATCCTAACCTTTTTCAGGTTTTTCGCAAGGAAGAGCTGGGAGCGCTTATTGCGCAGTCTTTGGCGGCTCTAAATATTGCTATGCCCACGGTATCTCAGGAGCCCTTGGAGGATCCGTTATTGCAGGGCTTTAAGACAGAGCAATGCTGTTTCCCAGTGCATCGTGTCATTAAACAGATGATTGACTCTGAGTGGGAGTGTCCTGAGGCTACGTTACGTGGTAGTCGGACCTTAGGTCGCCTGTACCCGGTTCCGCAGGAGGACAGGGAGTTGTTGAAAATGCCCAAGGTTGATGCTTTAGTATTGGCGGTGACGAAAAAGACCACGATTCCTGTGGAAGGCGGAGCGGCCCTTAAAGATCTACAGGATCGTAAGCTGGAGGTGCTCTTGAAGCAAGCCTTCGAAGCCACTGCTCTCTCGCTGCAGGCTTCTATTTGTGGAGCGTATGTCTCCAGGGCTTCCATCCGTTGGCTGCAGGGTGAGGTTCCGACGGATTCGGGCATGAGTCCTTCCGCAGAAGGAGCTAAGTTGGAGTCCGTGGCGGCTTACTTGGCGGATGCCTTCTATGATTTGGTTAGAATTGCCGCTAAGTCCATGGCATCGCTGATAGCGGCCAGGCATTTCCTCTGGTTACGGAACTGGGCGGCTGACGCCTCGTCTAAATCTCGCCTAAGTAAGCTCCCCTATAAGGGTAAGCTTCTCTTTGGGGAAGCCTTAGAGAAGATTGTCAAGGATCTCGGTGACTCCAAAGGGGGTCGGTTATCGGAAGATCGACCGAAGCTTTCTAAAGTGGGCATGCTGCAGCGGGGATCCGGTAGGGATTCTCTGAGATTCCGGGGGGCTCGGTTTGCTCCCTATTCTCGGGGCCGTTTCACTTCTCGTGGTCCGTCCTTTCGCGGAGCCAGAGGTTTTGGTAGAGGCAATTTCTCGGCCCAGCAGTCCTCCGCTAAGAAGCCTCAATGAAGGTCAGCTGGTCCAGCCGGAAGTCCCTGTAGGTGGTCGCTTACAGGGTTTTCTTTCCGCCTGGACCGCCATAACGTCAGACAAGTGGGTACTGGACATTATTCGAGAAGGTTACGCGCTGGAGTTCGCTTGCCCATTATAAGAAACCTTCATGATGTCCCCTTGTGGTCGGGGACCCAAGGCACAAGCCATTACCGAGACGTTGGAGCGCTTGTTGTTCCTATAGGCCGTAGTTCCCGTTCCTCCCGCCCAGTGCGGCTTCAGTCGATACTCGATTTATTTCGTAGTCCCCAAGAAAGAGGGTTCCTTTCGGCCAATTCTCGACCTCAAGCACGTCAATCGAGCGTTGCGGGTGCCCCATTTTCGGATGGAGACGCTGCGCTCCGTCATTCGGGCGGTGCGTCCCGGGGAGTTTCTCTCGGCAATAGATCTCACGGAAGCTTATCTCCACATTCCGATTCGCGAGTCGCATCAGCGGTTTTTGCGCTTTGCGGTTCCCATGGGCCACTTTCAATTCCGAGCCTTGCCTTTCGGTCTGGCAACGGCGCCGCGCACTTTCACAAAGGTCATGGTGGTGGCGGCAGCGGCTCTGAGGAAAGAGGGGCTCAGAGTACATCCGTACCTAGACGACTGGTTGATTCGAGCGGATTCGTTACCAGACTCGGTCGCGGCGACTGCTCGGGTAGTCCAGCTCTTGGAGCAGCTCGGTTGGGTTATCAACCAAGCAAAGAGCCAGTTGTCGCCGGTGCAACAGCTGACGTACCTAGGGGCCTTCTTTGACACGGAACGGGGATTGGTCTTCCTGCCCGAAAGCAGGATAGTAAAATTGGTAGGTCAGATTCACGTGTTTCTGTGGCTCCGGTCGCCGTCGGCATGGGCCTACTTGCAGCTGTTGGGTTCCATGGCGGCGGCTCTGGACCTGGTACCATGGGCAAGAGCGCATATGAGAACGCTTCAACAAGCGTTGCTCTCCAGGTGGTCTCCGCAACATCATCCTCTTTCGCAGCGGTTGCTCTGTCCAGAGGGGGTGCGCCACAATCTTCTTTGGTGGCTGGAGATCCGGCATCTTCGAGCGGGGGTTCCCTTGCGGGAGCCTCACTGGGTGCTGTTGACAACGGACGCAAGTCTGTCCGGCTGGGGAGCGCACTGTCAGTCTCAAGTAGCACAAGGAGTCTGGTCTCCGGCCGAGAGCTTGTGGTCGATCAATCGTTTGGAGCTCTGAGCGGTGCGCCTTGCACTGCTGCATTTCCAAAGCTTGCTCGAGGGAACAGCGGTTCGTGTGTTCTCCGACAATGTGACGACGGTCTCGTATATCAATCGCCAAGGCGGCACAGGCAGTGTGCTTTTGTTGGAGGAGAGTCAGGAGTTGATGCTATGGGCGGAGACTCATCTCGTTGCCTTGTCGGCGGCGAACGTAGCAGGCAAGGACAGTGTGCAAGCCGATTTCCTCAGCCGCAACATTCTCGATCCCGGAGAGTGGGAACTGAACGCTGCAGTGTTTCACGACATCACGCTGCGCTGGGGGCAGCCGGTGATGGATCTGATGGCGACTTGTGGCAATGCAAAAGCGTCGTGGTTTTTCAGCAGACGCAGGGAGCGCATGTCGGAGGGCTTGGATGCCTTGGTGCAACCTTGGCCGTCGGACGCCCTTCTCTATGTGTTTCCTCCGTGGCCGATGCTTGGTCGGGTCATCCAGCGTATCCCAAGTCACGGAGGGCCGGTGATTTTCATTGCTCCGGATTGGCCTCGACGTCCTTGGTATGCAGATCTCATTCGACTGTTGATAGCTTCTCCCTGGCGTCTACCCGATCGTCTCAACCTCTTGAGCCAGGGGCCCGTGTTGATGCGGCAGGTGGATCGCTTCTTGCTTACGGCTTGGCTCTTGAGAGGGACCGCTTGAAATATAAGGGTTACTCTGAATCGGTGGTTTCCACCTTGTTACAGTCAAAGAAAACTTCAACTTCCTTGTCTTACGCGCGGATTTGGCGAGTTTTTGAAACTTGGTGCGGCCAGCGTAGCATTAGCCCTAGGGAGGCTACCTTACCGCAACTTTTGTTGTTTCTTCAACATGGTTTGGAGAAGGGTTTGGCCCTTAACACTCTCAAGGTACACTTGGCAGCCTTATCTTGTTTTTGGGGTGCTGTACAGCGGCATAGGCTCTCGACACATGTGGATGTGCTGCGGTTCTTTTGAGCAGCCAAACTTATTCGCCCTCCGGTACGTTCGGTAGTGCCTCCTTGGGATTTGAACTTGGTTCTGGAGGCTTTGACATGCTCTCCCTTTGAAGTGGGTTCCTCAAGTGGTTTATGGGAACTTTCCTGGAAAACAGCGTTCTTGGTGGCGTTGTGTTCTGCCAGGCGGATGTCGGATTTGCAGGCTCTCTCTTGCAGAGAGCCTTACCTTCAATTTTTGCCGGAGAGAGTGTTGCTACGGCTGGTGCCTTCCTTTCTGCCTAAAGTCGTCTCGACTTTTCATGTTAATCAGTCTGTGGCATTGCCGGTTTTTCCGCATCGTTCTGGTTCACGGGTAAGTCGCACGCTACGGAAATTGGATTTGGCGCGTGTACTGAAAAAGTATCTTGCGGCTACTGAGTCTTTTCGTAAATCGGATCGTTTGTCTTATTTGCGGGGCCGCGTAAGGGTAACATGGCATCGAAGGCTTCGATTGCCAGATGGGTGAAACAGGCCATATCAGCGGCTTATGAATCTAGCGGTCAGACACCACCAGTGGGACTCAGGGCGCACTCTACTCGAGCTCAGGCTACGTCATGGGCTGAGTACGCCTTAGTTCCACCAGTAGATATCTGTAGAGCTGCGACTTGGTCTTCCCTGCATTCCTTTGCAAAGCACTATCGGTTGGACGTGCTCGCAAGGCAGGATGCCAATGTAGGGGCTTCGGCGGTTATCGCAGGACTTGCGGGTCCCTCCCAGCTTTAGGTACTGCTTTGGTACTGCCCTAACGTACCCTGGACTGGCCCGGAGAGACGATAAGGAAGGATAAATTAGGTCTTCTCCAGGACCAAGCAGGAAGTCAGTCCTCACATATGGGTGACGTCGGCGCCGACGGAGCCCTCGCGGAGCAATTTTCCCCAGCTTTCAAAGAAAGCCTTTGGGAATTGCAGCGCGCATGCGCGGTCTCCTTCCCGTCCAAGGGTGCCATCTTAGCCAGTCTTCTTTTTTCCGCGGAGCCCTACAGACGTACCCATCGTGTCCCCGCTGAAAAAGTTGATTTTAGTGATTTATTTCCCTTTTTTTCTTCGGTTCGACGCCGGTCTTTTTCCTGCCCGGACTCGCGACGCCGTTGCGAGTCCTTCTTCTATTTTTCGGTTTTTCTGATTTTTGGTCAGTTTCGTTTTTCGGTTTTTCGCTGGCAGCCCGGTCCTTTGACCTTGCAGGGGCCCTTTTTCCCCCGATGACTGCCAGTGGTTTCAAGCGGTGTGTTCAGTGTGACAGAAATATGTCACTTACTGACACACATGATAATTGCCTCCGCTGCCTCGGCCCGGATCACGAAGAACTGATCTGTGGGGCCTGCAGCAAAATGTCCTCCAAAGCCTTAAGGAGTCGGCGGCACCAGCGGGAACGAATCTTCGCTGACCCCGGCCGTACCCGGACCTCGTCGAAGGCCTCGGCGTCCAGAGGTTCCAGCTCTGACCATCGCCGAAGTTCCTCCGACAGGGGTTCTCCCTCCGGGGACCATCGACGGAAGGTAAAACCCGCGAGGGCGTCGTCGGTGGACGCTCCTGGCTCCGCGAGGGCCAGGTCGCATAGCCCCGATAGCCGTCCCGGGTCTTTGGAGAAGGAGCACCTCCCGAAGCGACCTCGTCTGGAGTCGGAGTTGCCTGCTCGGGTAAGTCCTGTAGTCCTCCTGGACTCGCCTCCGAGGGGTCCGACGTCGGGCCCGACGCCGTCGGGGCCCGAGTCGGGGGCTGCTGGGTCACCTGAGGTCGGACTCAGGTTGACGGCCTTGGAGAGCAGACTATCTGCCTTCATGGACCAGCAGCGGGCACTGATCGCTAGCCTCGCTGGCGCCGCTGCCCCGACCGCCGGGACGTCGACGTCTAAGTCGACCCCGGAGACCGAGCCGATCCTCGACTCCATGCGAACTCGAGTCGATCCTCGGTCGAGGTCACCCTCGGCCTCCCGTTCGGGACCGAGGTCGTCGACGCCGACTCCCTCGGTGTCGGGGCAGCCGACGCCTCTGCCTGCCCGAGCCGACCCCACTGATTCCTCCTCGGAGTCGGCCTGGGAGTCTGAAGAGGAAGAGTCACCTGATTCGTTTCGGACTCGGTGTGTCCCCTCGGACTCACCTGAGTCCGAACCTCGGAAGCAGTCCCCTCCGGAGGATGCCCAGTTCTCGGACTTCATCAGGGATATGGCCAAGGCTTTGGCCTTCCCAGCGGATCCCGAGGAGGAGCCTCGAGCCGAAGAGCTCGACGCCCTTCAGTATGACTCTCCCGCCAGGGAACACTTTACTGTACCGGTTCCTCCCATGCTGGAACGACTACTCTTCCGCATGTGGGAGAGTCCGGCATCGTCGCCGGTATTAAGCAAGCGGGTCGATTCCATCTATCGAGTCCGCAAGAGTCCTGGCTTCCAAAAAGCACAGCTACCGCACCATTCCATGGTAGTGGAATCGGCCATGCATAGGCTTAAGAGCCAGAAGATGCACTCCTCGGTGCCTCCTGGCAGGGAGGCCCGTAACCTGGATGGCCTAGGTAAGAAGTGTTTCCAGGGCTCTATGCTTGCTTGTCGGGTCCAGACCTACCAGCTCTACATGGGCATGTATCTCAGAGACCTGGCTAAAGAGGTAGCCGGATTCTCCGCTGGGCTTTCCGAGGAACCTTTGCGGAGGTTCCTGGCCTTGACAACTGGTATTCGGGAATGCTACAAATTCATGTCCCGAGCAGCCTATGATGGCTTTGAATCATCGGCTCGTGTAGCCGCAGCCGGCATCGGTGCCCGCCGACAGGCTTGGCTTCAGTCGTCTGACCTTGAACCATGGGTGCAGGACAAGTTGGTCGATGTCCCCTGCCGAGGTGAGAACCTCTTTGGCAAGCCCATGGCTGAAAAGGCTGCACAAATCGAGACGGAGACTCTCACCAGAACTAGGCTTTCTAGGAAGACCTCCGCCCCTTCCCAGAAAAAGAAGGGCTCGGGAAAGAAGTCCTTTTACCCGAGGAAGGCGGCTGCCTATAAACACTACCCTCAATATCAGGCCTCCGCAGCTCCCCAACAGGGTCAGCAGGCCAAGGGACGGGGTAACGGGTCCCGTAGGCAGCAAGCCCCCAAGCCTGCACCACCGGCCCCTGCTCAGCAGGGTGGGGGTTTTGACTTCATCAGCATAGCCTCTCCCCCTCAGCTGGTTCCTCCCAGCACCGGAGGCCGGCTGGTTCACTTCGCCCACAGGTGGTCCAACATCACTTCAGATGCCTGGGTGCTTCAAGTCGTAAGAGAAGGCTATCTTCTCCACTTCCCCCAGGTCCCTCCCTCCTATTTCCCGGGAGAACCTCCACGACTCCCTCTGCACAGAGACTTACTCCTTCAGGAGTTAGCAAGTCTTCTTCAGGAACAGGCTGTGGAACCGGTGCCCCACCACCTGAGGGGTCAAGGCTTCTATTCCAGGTATTTTCTGATACCAAAAAGAACAGGAGGCCTCAGACCCATCCTGGACTTGCGCAACCTCAACAAGTTCCTCGTGAGGGAGAAGTTCAAGATGCTTACCCTTGGAATCCTTCTGCCCTACCTCCAGCAGGGAGATTGGCTATGCTCCTTGGATCTAAAAGATGCCTACACGCACATCCTCATCCACCCAAGCCACCGCCAATACCTAAGGTTTGTGGTGGCAGGAAATCATTACCAGTACAGAGTACTACCCTTTGGCCTATCCTCCGCACCGCGAGTCTTCACAAAATGTCTCGCGGTGGTGGCGGCTTATCTCCGGCTTCACGGCCTCTATGTCTTTCCGTACCTAGACGACTGGCTCATCAGAGCATCGTCCTCTCCGGAAGTCACCAATGCCACACACCGCACTGTGACTCTTCTGCAGTACTTGGGCTTTGTCATAAACTTCGCAAAGTCCACTTTGCTCCCCTCACAGGATCTCGAATTCATCTGAGCCAGACTGCACACTCCTCAGGCACGAGCTTTCCTGCCTCTCGACAGGGCTCAACGGCTCATGGACCTAGCCGGCCGTTTTCGCAGCCAGTCCCTGGTCTCAGCCAGGCGCTTCCTGAGACTACTCGGCCATATGGCTTCCACTGTCCACGTGACCCCCAATGCCCGCCTGAATATGCGGCCTGCTCAATGGTGCCTTCGCAAGCAGTGGCAACAAGCCACCGGCGGCCTAGCCGACTTAGTGCGCGTCTCCGGGCCGCTGGCCTCTTCTCTACAGTGGTGGCTTCATCGGCCGAACCTGGTGCTCGGAATGCCTTTTCAGTCACCTCAGCCGGCTCAAGTGCTGACGACCGATGCGTCTCTCCTAAGTTGGGGAGCGCATTGCCAAGGGGCATGTACTCAGGGTCTCTGGACCACGTGGGAGTCTGCTCATCAGATCAACTTCCTGGAGCTCAGAGCAATCCGTCTGGCTCTCAAGGCTTTCTCCCACCTGACTTCTCACCAGTCCGTCCTTGTCCAGACAGACAATCAGGTTGCCATGTTCTACGTGAACAAACAGGGAGGCACGGGCTCCTTCCTTCTCTGTCGAGAAGCACAGAAGCTCTGCTCTTGGGCCGTCAGCCACGGCATTCTTCTCAAGGCAGTTTATCTCCCAGGCCAAGAAAATTGCCTGGCCGACAAACTCAGCAGGATCCTCCAGCCGCACGAGTGGCGCCTGGATCCCTTGGTAGTTCAGAAACTTTTCCTGAAGTGGGGCCTCCCCACGATGGATCTCTTTGCCAGTCCTCTCAACCGGCAACTTCCTCGCTTCTGCTCTCGGCAGCCGCATCCCCTCCGAGTAGCGGCGGATGCTTTTCTGCTCTCATGGTCGAAGGGCCTTCTGTATGCCTTTCCTCCCATCCCGCTAGTCTCTCGAACTCTTTTCAAGGTTCTCCGAGACCAAGCTTCCATGATCCTGATAGCTCCTCGCTGTCCCAGACAACCGTGGTTTCCACTCCTGCTGCAGCTAGCGGTGGAGGATCCGTTCCCTCTGGGGTTTCAACCAGATCTCCTAACACAGGATCAGGGGTCCCTGCTACACCCCAACCTCAGATCTCTACATCTGATGGCCTGGCTGCTGAAAGGGTAGTCCTTGCCCCCCTTCTACTGCCGGCAGAGGTGGAAGAGGTCATCCTAGCTTCTCGGCGACCTTCTACCCGCAAATGCTACGCCCTTAAATGGCGTCGCTTTTCCACTTGGTGTACCCAGCAGTCTCAGGATCCCTTCTCCTGCTCGGTGTCGGTGATCTTGCAGTACTTGCTCTACCTATCTAATCTGGGACTTAAGTCCAACTCAGTCAAAGTTCACCTCAGTGCTCTTTCAGCACATCATGTGCCGGTGGACGGCAGACCTCTTTCCAGCGACCCTCTCGTAGCGAGGTTTCTCCGAGGTCTCCTTCTACTTAAACCACCTCTGCGCCCGCCAGCTCCTGACTGGGATCTGAATGTGGTGTTACAGCGGATCACCTGTCCGCCTTTTGAACCTATGGCTACCTGTTCTCTCCGTTTTCTTTCTTGGAAAACTTTATTCCTGATAGCCCTCACTTCCGCTAGACGCGTAAGTGAATTGCAGGCCCTCGTGTCTGATCCCCCTTACACTCGGTTCTACAAAAATAGGGTAGTCCTACGGACTCACCCGAAGTTTCTTCCAAAAGTGGTCTCCCCTTTTCACATCAATCAGGAGGTGGTACTTCCGACCTTCTTTCCCAGGCCACACTCCAGCCGAGCTGAAATGGTCCTGCATACCCTGGACTGTAGAAGGGCATTGAACTTCTACCTTGACCGTACGCGGGAGCACCGTAAAGCTGCTCAGCTTTTTGTGTCTTTTGACCCCAATAAATTGGGGCTCCCGGTCTCCAAGCGTACTCTGTCCATCTGGGTTGCTGACTGCATCGCTTGGGCTTATGGGGCAGCCGGACTCTCGTTAGAAAGTCGAGTCACGGCTCATTGTGTTCGGGCGAAGGCTACGTCAGTGGCTTACCTCCGCTCTGTTCCATTGGCAGAAATCTGCCGGGCCGCTACTTGGTCTTCGAGCCAGACTTTTGCGGTCCATTACTGCCTCGAGAGGGAGTCCCGCAGGGACAGTGCTTTCGGACAGGCAGTCCTCCGAAATCTCTTCGAGGTTTGAGCAACTCCTACCCTCCATCCCGGATGGGGGCTACCGGTGGGTAATAATTCAGTGAAGATTCCTTCCTTCTGTGCCGCTGAGCTAGAGGGAGCTCATTTTGTGCTTAGGGTCTCCGGTAGCCTTAAGCTTGGGAGTCCCATATGTGAGGACTGACTTCCTGCTTGGTCCTGGAGAAAGCGTAGTTACTCACCTGTAACAGGTGTTCTCCAGGAGCAGCAGGAATCAGTCCTCACAACCCTCCCTCCTCCCCTTGGAGTTGCAATCATCTGCTTAAGTTTTTTTGCAAATTTTTATGCTGTCTTTTAGCTATGTCATCAGACTGGCTAAGATGGCACCCTTGGGCGGGAAGGAGACCGCGCATGCGCGCTGCAATTCCCAAAGGCTTTCTTTGAAAGCTGGGGAAAATTGCTCCGCGAGGGCTCCGTCGGCGCCGACGTCACCCATATGAGAGGACTGATTCCTGCTGCTCCTGGAGAACACCTGTTACAGGTGAGTAACTATGCTTTACCTGCTAATTGTCTTTCCTTGAGCTCTCTCCGGGCCAGTCCAGGGCCCACCCAGTATTCGCCTCAGTATCTTTCCGGGAGTTCAGTTTCTCTGAGGGGTGAGAAGTCTTTATGCTATAGCATTTCTCTCAGAGAACATGGTTTTTCTTTTTGGGGCTCCCGCCTATTCCTTCGAGCTAAATTTAAATTAAAAAAAAAACAAAAACAGAAAGCGAAAGTCGAACCATTGGGATTCCTGCACCACAGGGTGCATGACTGCTTAGAGCAGGGCTGTCTCTTTTTGCATGACACGTCCGTCACTGAGAAATATAGCAGATATTCAGTATTCTTTTCTTCTTTAGTTTTCTTCCTGTTGGTTTTTGGCTGGAGTAGTTGAGCTGCTTTGTCAGAAGTAGACTGAGGAGCTGTCACCAGGGGGAGTGGCTTAGCCTGTCAGCAAAAGTTGGAGTTTTTCAGTCCTCAGCTGCTGAAGGGGATTGACAACCCTAACGTACCCTGGACTGGCCCGGAGAGAGCTCAAGGAAAGACAATTAGCAGGTAAGACCTAATTTCTCCTTATGCGGGGAATGTATCGCTTCTGTGACCAAAGTTGTTTCTGGTTTAAAGTGTTGCATGCCTTAGTGCCCAAAGCTCTTGCTGTTGTCCTGAGCTTTAGAGGGGATCATGTGCTTGTATGATTAATAATCATGTCCCTATATCCAATAATGCCTGAATATGTATACAGTCTGAGGAGCATATCAGAAGTTGATGTATCCTGTGCTTGCTTTTCAGCTATTACCTTCACTATTCTGTGTGCGATTTTGGCAAAGGGCTTCTCACTTTTGGAGAAAAGCATGCGCTGGATAATTATCTGCATACTCCTGTTGGTTTCAGCAGTTGCCATCTTTGTCATCTGGAGACAGCCTGAAAGTGATTGCCAGCTCTCATTTAAAGTAAGCCCTAAGCACAGGGTGTATGGCATAATTCTTGCTTCTTTTTCATGGTCTTGACTATGTCAGATGTGGGTGGTGAGAGCTCAGTGGACTCCTGCACTGCCTATTAAGGGTCATTGGTACAGTACCGTCCTTAACATTTGTTGGGTAACTGGGGAATATTATCCCATCTTAAATGAGTGAGTTGATATAAGAAAGGATGTATAGTTTAAATTTATCCTCTGGAGATTTCCGTCAATATGAAAATGATTTTCTTGTTTGATTGTCTTTATTTTATAATTTACCTTTTTTCATATTGTCCTGCTAGACCAGTTCAGACAAGTGGGTTGTGTTCCCTTACCAGCAGATTGGTGGAGACAAAGTACCAATGAAAAGCCCAGGTTTCAATGACATCACTCCCATGTTCTATCAGCCTGAGCCACTAGAGCGCACCTCAGTATTCTTCTGTCTCCAGCATATGGTGGTTGGATTTTCTCAACTCTGAAGAAAATATGAACAATTGAGAAGAAAAAGATTGATTTCGCTTGTGAACGACTACCTTGAGGGTGACTGTCTCACTTGAGTGTGACATGGGAGGCTCCACTAGACGAAGGTCTTTTTTTTGGTAGCCAAAGGCATGCTCTTATAACCTGACCAACTTTTCTAAGTTAAAATACAGGACACTCAATCAAGCCGGGAGGTTCAAAGTTAAAGAAAATAAAAAATATGTTTATAATTACAATTTTAATTTTAACCCAGAATTTTAATCAGTAGGCTAGGTTTGTAACTTTACTTACAAATGTGCCAGTCAGGTCTACTTGTTGTACTCTCTACAGAGTGAATTTTCTTCAAAATAGCAACAGTTCCACTAAGATAATTTAAAAAATTCTGGGCAACTCAACACAAAATTGTACTTACAATCATTAGACATTTGAGACGCTCTACATGCAGTTGGGTTTTGTTCTGTAGACCATACTTATTTATTTTATTATTTATTTATTACAATTTCTTATATACCGCACTATTTCTCATCAGCGCAGTTTACATACAACAAATGACCATAACACAAACTGTTTGGTTTTACAGAGAACAGGAGCAACAACTTGGATAACATAGGGAGATATAAACTGGAGCTATTTACATATGTACAATGAGTTGTATGCTAAGATTTAGGATGCTATCTTAACATGGTAAGATAGAGAGGAGGAGGTACAGTTAAGTTGGGGTCTGGTTAATCTGATGTTGTTGTTGTTGTTAAGTGCCGTCGAGTCGGAGTCGACTCATGGCGACCCTCTGGATAGCTATCCTAAATTGTGTTCGGTCTTGAGTCAGGCGGCTCATTGTTGACAGACTGGTACCCGTAGCTACTGTTATTGTATCGATCCATCTCATTGCTGGCCTTCCTCTTTCGCGTTGACCTTCTATCTTGCCAAGCATAATGTCTTTCTCTAATGATTTCTCTCTTTGCATGATGTGTCCAAAGTATGAAAGTCGAAGTCTTGTCATCTGAGCTTCTAAAGAAAGCTTAGGTTTGATCTCCTCTAGTACCGACTGGTTTGTTCTTCGGGCAGTCCATGGTATGCACAGTATTCGCCGCCAACACCATAATTCAAAGGCATCAATTTTCTTCCTATCTGTCTTTTTCACTGTCCAGCTTTCACATCCATATGATGTTATTGAAAATACCATGGCTTGAACAAGTCGAATCTTTGTATGGAGAGAGACATCTCTGCTCTTGAGAATCTTATCTAGGTCTTTCATAGCCATTCTGCCAAGAGCAATGCATCGTCTGATTTCTTGATAGTTGATTCAAGTAGGTTAAAGTTGTTCACAATTTCAATTTCTTCTCCTTCAACAATGAACCTGTTGATTGATGTTTGATTTTGAAAATGTTTATGATTGTCTTGTATCTAATGTGGGCACTGACAGGCAGCCAGTGGAGCTCTTTTAGGGTGGGTGTGATGTGTTCTTGTCTTGTGGTGCCAGCAATTGTGTGCTGCAGTGTTTTGTGCCAGTTGCAATGGTCTTAGTGTCTGTTCGTTAGACCTAGATAGATTGGATTGAAGAAGTCTAGGACTGGGGTTATTAGTGCTTGACAAACTGTGCAGAAGTGTTCCTGAGTGAGGAGGGGCTTGAGGCGTCGTACTATTCTCATCCTGTGGTATGCATTTTTGGTGGTTCTGCTGATGTGGGACTGAAGGTTAAGTTCTTTGTCCATTGTCACTCCGAGGTATTTCACTTCTGATTGTATGGGTATGGTTGTGGAGCCTATCTTGATGTCGCAGGGGGGGATGAAGTCGGAGTTTCGTGTGATGATTAGCGCCTCGGTCTTGCTATAGTTTATGGTCATGTTGTTGTCTTGAAACCAGGTGTTCATATGTGTGAGACAGTCTGTTATCTTGGTGTGGTCTGGGTTGTCGAGGGTGATTGGTGTGTATATCATTATGTCATCCGCATAGATTGTGTATTTTATCCCATGCTCTTTTATGATGTTGCATATTGGTTGGATGTAGATGTTGAATAAGAGAGCTGATAGTGCGGATCCTTGGGGTACGCCTTGCATGACTTTTATGGGTCGGGATGTGTTGGGCCCAATCTTGACCTGTATCTGTCTGTCCGTTAGGTAAGAGTGGAACCACCTCAGTGTGGCTCCGTGTAGTCCGATGTTCTGTAGTCTTGCTAGTAGTGTTCCGTGGTCGACTGTGTCAAACGCTGATGATAGGTCAATGAAGATCATGAGTATTCCATTCTTGCTGTTGTTTATGAGGTGTAGTATGTCGTTAAAGAGGTATAGCAGAAGTGTTTCAACTCCATGGTTTGGGCGGAAACCATGTTGGTTGTGGTCGAGTTGTGCGTGGTTGTCGATGTGTTCTTGTAGTTGATACTGTACCACTTTCTCAATAATCTTAGCCAGTAGGGGGATGCTTGAGATGGGTCTGTAGGCTGCTGGTTTGTTTTTGTCGAGTGCTGATTTCTTTGGGATTAGTCTTATTGTGGCGAGTTTTAGCTGGTCTGGCATGATACCTTGTGTTGGAGAACTTTTCACCATGTTGTGTATGGTGTGGATGAAGTTTGACTTTGTCGTTTTGATCCATGTGACTGGGCATGGGTCTGTTGGGGCCGTGCTTGTGTTGAGGGCGGTGATGATGTGTGAGAGCTGCTCTGTGGATGGGTTGCTGAATTTGTCCCAGGTTTTTCTTGGGGTGGTGGTTGGTTTGGTGCTTGTGTTGGTATTCCTTCGTGGAGCTGAGTGGAATTTGTCTTGGATGTGGTCTGCGAATGTTTGTGGGTCTATTTGCACTTCACTGTCGGATTTGTTCTCCTTGGTGAGTGTTTTCACAATTTCGAAGAGCTTTCTCAGTTTGTTGTTTGATTTGAGTATGAGGTTGGTGTGGTATTCTCTCTTTGTTTGGTTGATGAGATCGTTGTACTATTTTTATTTTGCTAAGTATAGTGTCTGTTTCTCTCACTTGGTTTGCAGCTTGTCGTGCTGTGAAGGCTTGCGTGCATCAGTGATGCTGAGAGCTAAACTATCGGTAGTTTAACTACTGGCAGGGTCTCCCAAGATGGACAGGTCTCAGCTGAGGTGCCAGACCAAGACAAACCACCCATCTGGGCAGCAGCAGAATGGGACAGTGTTGACGGCGGAGGATCACATTTTTGTGACAACGGCAACAACACCAAACTTAAACTGCATGGAAGAAAGGCCCGGAAATCTACTTCTGTATTTTGCCATGAAAGCCAAATGGATAGTTACAACAAAACAAATTGTGCTATGGTGCTGAAAGATGAGACCCCCAGGTCGGAAGGCACTCAACTAGCTACTGGGGAAGAGCTGAAGACTTTTCAGAGTAAAGCCAGCATTTATGATGTGGTTGGATCAAAGCCCTCGGGAAGTCTGACTGCTGATGTAGCTGCGCATGAAATGAGAGTCAGAAGCTGTAACGATGTCTTACACATTGGAACATGGAACGTACGAAGCATGAACCAAGGGAAGTTGGAGGTGGTCAAGAATGGAATGGAACGTGTACAACTTGATCTGTTGGGTGTCAGCGAACTGAAATGGACTGGCATCGGGCACTTTGCATCAGATGATCACATGGTCTACTATGCTGGAAATGAAAGACAAAGAAGAAATGGTGTTGCATTTATAATAAAGAAGAAACTTGCAAGAACTGTAATGAAATACAATGCAGTCAGCAAACGCTTAATCTCTATTCGTCTACGAGGATTGCCTATCAACACAACTATAATTCAAGTATATGCCCCAACAACAGCTGCAGAAGAGAATGAAATTGAAGAGTTCTATGAACAAGTACAAGTTGAAATTGACAGAACATGCAAACAGGATATCCTGATAGTCATGGGTGACTGGAACGCAAAGGTTGGCAACAAAGAAGAAGGCAAAGTAGTTGGAAAATATGGACTTGGCAACAGAAATGAAGCTGGAGAAAGACTGATAGAATTCTGCAAGACCAATGATCTATTCATCTCAAACACCTTCTTACAGCAACACAAGCGGCGAACTGTACACATGGACTTCACCCAATGGATTGTATAAAAATCAAATTGACTACATCTGTGGAAGTCAACGATGGAAAAGCTCTGTAACATCAACAAAGACAAAACCTGGAGCTGACTGTGGTACAGATCATCAACTACTAGTATGCAAACTCAAGCTAAAGTTGAAAAAGAGCAAACCACTCATGAATGCAGCAAAATATGACCTTGAGAATATACCACTGGAATTTAAAGACTGCCTGCAAAATCGATTTGCTGCTTTAGATACAAATGACAGAGCTCCGGAAGAGTTATGGAATGACATCAAGAAGGTTGTGTTGGAAGAAAGCGAGAAGTCTCTACAAAAGGTGAAAAAGCAAAAACGGCCAAAATGGATGACGGAAGAAACTCTGAAAATTGCCCAGAAATGCAGAGAAGCTAAAGCCAGAGGATAAAGAAAGACAATCGCAGAACTCAACAGAGATTTCCAATGTGCAGCAAGACAGGACAAGGAAAAGTACTACAAGGACACTTGCAAGGAAATAGAAGCAGAAACTATTAGAGGAAAAACAAGATCGGCTTTCCTAAAGCTATGAGAGTTAAAGAAAAAGTTCCAGCCTCGAATTGGAATGTTACAAAATGCTCAAGGTTCTATGTTGAATGATGCTGAGAAGATCAAGAAAAGGTGGAAGGAATATACAGAGTTTTTATATGATAAAGATCAAGTGGACCAACAGCCGTTTCAACCTGTACCTTATGATCGGGAATCATTGGTGATGAAAGAAGAAGTTGAAGCAGCATTGAAAGCCTTATCAAAGAACAAAGCACCAGGCATTGATAGCATTCCCATAGAAGTATTGCAGCAATCTGATGCAGCTGTTACCGTACTCACAAGGCTCTGCCAAGAAATATGGAAGACAACCTCATGGCCAACTGACTGGAAAAGATCTGTGTTTATACCAATACTAAAGAAAGGTGATCCAACTGACTGTGGAAATTATCGCACATTCTCCAGGACCAAGCAGGAAGTCAGTCCTCACATATGGGTGACGTCGGCGCCGACGGAGCCCTCGCGGAGCAATTTTCCCCAGCTTTCAAAGAAAGCCTTTGGGAATTGCAGCGCGCATGCGCGGTCGCCTTCCCGCCCAAGGGTGCCATCTTAGCCAGTCTTCTTTTTTCCGCGGAGCCCTACAGACGTACCCGTCGTGTCCCCGCTGAAAAAGTTGATTTTCGTGATTTATTTCTCTTTTTTCCTTCGGTTCGACGCCGGTCTTTTTCCTGCCCGGACTCGCGACGCCGTTGCGAGTCCTTCTCTTATTTTTCGGTTTTTCTGATTTTGGTCAGTTTCGTTTTCGGTTTTTCGCTGGCAGCCCAGTCCTTTGACCTTGCAGGGGCCCTTTTTCCCCGATGGCTGCCAGTGGTTTCAAGCGGTGTGTTCAGTGTGACAGAAATATGTCACTCACTGACACACACGATAATTGCCTCCGCTGCCTGGGCCCGGATCACGAAGAACTGATCTGTGGGGCCTGTGGCAAAATGTCCTCCAAAGCGTTAAGGAGTCGGCGGCACCAGCGGGAAAGAATCTTCGCTGACCCCGGCCGTACCCGGACCTCGTCGGAGGCCTCGGCATCCAGAGGTTCCAGCTCTGACCATCGCCGAAGCTCCTCCGACAGGGGTTCTCCCTCCGGGGACCATCGACGGAAGGTAAAACCCGCGAGGGCGGCGTCGGTGGACGCTCCTGGCTCCGCGAGGGCCAGGTCGCATAGCCCCAATAGCCGTCCCGGGTCTTTGGAGAAGGAGCACCTCCCGAAGCGACCTCGCCTGGAGTCGGAGTTGCCTGCTCGGGTAAGTCCTGTAGTCCTCCTGGACTCGCCTTCGAGAGGTCCGACGTCGGGCCCGATGCCGTCGGGGCCCGAGTTGGGGGCTGCTGGGTCACCTGAGGTCGGACTCAGGTTGACGGCCTTGGAGAGCAGACTATCTGCCTTCATGGACCAGCAGCGGGCACTGATCGCTAGCCTCGCTGGCGCCACTGCCCCTACCGCCGGGACGTCGACGTCTAAGTCGACCCCGGAGACCGAGCCGATCCTCGAGTCCATGCGAACTCGAGTCGATCCTCGGTCGAGGTCACCCTCGGCCTCCCGTTCGGGACCGAGGTCGTCGACGCCGACTCCCTCGGTGTCGGGGCGGCCGATGCCTCCGCCTGCCCGAGCCGACCCCACCGATTCCTCCTCGGAGTCGGCCTGGGAGTCTGAAGAGGAAGAGTCACCTGATTCGTTTCGGACTCGGTGTGTCCCCTCGGACTCACCTGAGTCCGAACCTCGGAAGCAGTCCCCTCTGGAGGATGCCCGGTTCTCGGACTTCGTCAGGGATATGGCCAAGGCTTTGGCCTTCCCTGCGGATCCCGAGGAGGAGCCTCGAGCCGAAGAGCTCGACGCCCTTCAGTACGACTCTCCCGCCAGGGAGCACTTTACTGTACCGGTTCCTCCCATGCTGGAACGACTACTCTTCCGCATGTGGGAGAGTCCGGCCTCGTCGCCGGTATTAAGCAAGCGGGTCGATTCCATCTATCGAGTCCGCAAGAGTCCTGGCTTCCAAAAAGCACAGCTGCCACACCATTCCATGGTAGTGGAATCGGCCATGCATAGGCTTAAGAGCCAAAAGATGCTCTCCTCGGTGCCTCCTGGCAGGGAGGCCCGTAACCTGGATGGCCTTGGTGATAAGTGTTTCCAGGGCTCTATGCTTGCTTGTCGTGTCCAGACCTACCAGCTATACATGGGCATGTATCTCCGAGACCTGGCTAAAGAGATAGCCGGATTCTCCGCTGGACTGTCCGAGGAACCTTTGCGGAGGTTCCTGGCCTTGACAACTGGTATTCGGGAATGCTCCAAATTCATGTCCCGAGCAGCCTATGATGGCTTTGAAGCATCGGCTCGAGTGGCCGCAGCTGGCATCGGTGCCCTCCGACAGGCTTGGCTTCAGTCGTCTGACCTTGAACCCTGGGTGCAGGACAAGTTGGTCGATGTCCCCTGCCGAGGTGAGAACCTCTTTGGCAAGTCCATGGCTGAAAAGGCTGCACAAATCGAGACGGAGACTCTCACCAGGACTAGGCTTTCTAGGAAGACCTCCGCCCCTTCCCAGAAAAAGAAGGGCTCGGGAAAGAAGTCCTTTTACCCGAGAAAGGTGGCTGCCTATAAACACTACCCTCAATATCAGGCCTCCGCAGCTCCCCAACAGGGCCAGCAGGCCAAGGGACGGGGTAACGGTACCCGTAGGCAGCAAGCCCCCAAGCCTGCACCACCAGCCCCTGCTCAGCAGGGTGGGGGTTTTTGACTTCATCAGCATAGCCTCTCCCCCTCAGCTGGCTCCTCCCAGCACCGGAGGCCGGCTGGTTCACTTCGCCCACAGGTGGTCCAACATCACTTCAGATGCCTGGGTGCTTCAAGTCGTAAGAGAAGGATATCTTCTCCACTTCCATCAGGTCCCTCCCTCTTATTTCCCGGGAGAACCTCCACGACTCCCTCTGCACAGGGACTTACTCCTTCAGGAGTTAGCAAGTCTTCTTCAGGAACATGCTGTGGAACCGGTGCCCCACCACCTGAGAGGTCAAGGCTTTTATTCCAGGTATTTCCTAATACCAAAAAGGACAGGAGGCCTCAGACCCATCCTGGACTTGCGCAACTTCAACAAGTTCCTCGTGCGGGAAAAGTTCAAGATGCTTACCCTTGGAATCCTTCTGCCCTACCTCCAGCAGGGAGATTGGCTATGCTCCTTGGATCTAAAGGATGCCTACACGCACATCCTCATCCACCCAAGCCACCGCCAATACCTAAGGTTTGTGGTGGCAGGAAATCATTACCAGTACAGAGTACTGCCCTTTGGCCTATCCTCCGCACCGCGAGTCTTCACAAAATGTCTCGCGGTGGTGGCGGCCTATCTCCGGCTTCACGGCCTCTATGTCTTTCCGTACCTCGACGACTGGCTCATCAGAGCATCATCCTCTCCGGCAGTCACCAATGCCACACACCGCACGGTGACTCTTCTGCAGTACTTGGGCTTTGTCATAAACTTCGCAAAGTCCACTTTGCTCCCCTCACAGGATCTCGAGTTCATCGGCGCAAGACTGCACACTCCTCAGGCGCGAGCTTTCCTGCCTCTCGACAGGGCTCAACGGCTCATGGACCTAGCCGGCCGTTTTCGCAGCCAGTCCCTGGTCTCCGCCAGGCGCTTCCTGAGACTACTCGGCCATATGGCTTCCACCGTCCACGTGACCCCCAATGCCCGCCTGAATATGCGGCCTGCTCAATGGTGCCTTCGCAAGCAGTGGCAACAAGCCACCGGCGGACTAGCCGACTTAGTGCGCATCTCCGGGCCGCTGGCCTCTTCTCTACAGTGGTGGCTTCATCGGCCGAACCTGGTGCTCGCAATGCCTTTTCAGTCGCCTCAGCCGGCTCAAGTGCTGACGACCGATGCTTCCCTCCTGGGTTGGGGAGCACATTGCCAAGGGGCATGTACTCAAGGTCTCTGGACCGAGTGGGAGTCTGCTCAGCAGATCAACTTCCTGGAGCTCAGAGCAATCCATCTGGCGCTCAATGCTTTCTCCCACCTGACTTCTCACCAGTCCGTCCTTGTCCAGACAGACAATGAAGTTGCCATGTTCTACGTGAACAAAGAGGGGGGCACGGGCTCCTTCCTTCTCTGCCGAGAAGCTCAGAGGCTCTGCTCTTGGGCCGTCAGTCACGGCATTCTTCTCAAAGCAGTTTATCTCCCAGGCCAAGAAAATTGCCTGGCGGACAAACTCAGCAGGATACTCCAGCCGCACGTGTGGCGTCTGGATCCCTTGGTAGTTCAGAAACTTTTTCTGAAGTGGGGCCTCCCCACGATGGATCTCTTTGCCAGTCCTCTCAACCGGCAACTTCCTCGCTTCTGCTCTCGTCAGCCACATCCCCTTCGAGTAGCGGCAGATGCTTTTCTACTCTCATGGTCGGAGAGCCTTCTGTATGCTTTTCCTCCCATCCCGCTAGTCTCTCGAACTCTTTTCAAGGTTCTCCGAGACAAAGCTTCCATGATCCTGGTGGCTCCTCGCTGGCCCAGACAGCCGTGGTTTCCACTCCTGTTGCAATTAGCGGTAGAGGATCCGTTCCCTCTGGGGTTTCAACCGGATCTCCTAACACAGGATCAGGGGTCCCTGCTACACCCCAGCCTCAGATCTCTCAATCTAATGGCCTGGCTGCTGAAAGGGTAGTCCTTGCTCCCCTTCTCCTGCCGGCAGAGGTGGAAGAGGTCGTCCTAGCTTCTCGGCGACCTTCTACCCGCAAATGCTACGCCCTTAAATGGCGTCGCTTTTCCGTTTGGTGTGCCCAGCAGTCTCAGGATCCCTTCTCCTGCTCGGTGTCGGTGATCTTGCAGTACTTGCTCTACCTCTCTAATCTGGGTCTTAAGTCCAACTCCGTCAAAGTTCACCTCAGTGCTCTTTCAGCACATCATGTGCCGGTGGACGGCAGACCTCTTTCCAGCGACCCTCTCGTGGCAAGGTTTCTCCGAGGTCTCCTTCTACTTAAACCACCTCTGCGCCCGCCAGCACCTGACTGGGATCTGAATGTGGTTTTACAGCGGATCACCTGTCCGCCTTTTGAACCTATGGCTACCTGTTCTCTCCGTTTTCTTTCTTGGAAAACCTTATTCCTGATAGCCCTCACTTCCGCTAGACGCGTAAGTGAATTGCAGGCCCTCGTGTCTGATCCCCCTTACACTCGGTTCTACAAAAATAGGGTAGTCCTACGGACTCACCCTAAATTTCTTCCAAAGGTGGTCTCCCCTTTTCACATCAATCAGGAGGTGGTACTTCCGACCTTCTTTCCCAGGCCACACTCCAGCCGAGCTGAAATGGTCCTGCATACCCTGGACTGTAGAAGGGCGTTGAACGTCTACCTTGACCGTACGCGGGAGCACCGCAGAGCTGCTCAGCTCTTTGTGTCTTTTGACCCCAATAAATTGGGGCTCCCTGTCTCCAAGCGTACTCTGTCCATCTGGGTTGCTGACTGTATCGCTTGGGCTTATGGGGCAGCCAGACTCTCGTTAGAAAGTCGAGTCACGGCTCATTGTGTTCGGGCGAAGGCTACGTCAGTGGCTTACCTCCGCTCTGTTCCGCTGGCAGACATCTGCCGGGCCGCTACTTGGTCTTCGAGCCAGACTTTTGCGGTCCATTACTGTCTCGAGAGGGAGTCCCGCAGGGACAGTGCTTTCGGACAGGCAGTCCTCCGAAATCTCTTCGAGGTTTGAGCAACTCCTACCCTCCATCCCGGATGGGGGCTACCGGTGGGTAATAATTCAGTGAAGATTCCTTCCTTCTGTGCCGCTGAGCTAGAGGGAGCTCATTTTTGTGCTTAGGGTCTCCGGTAGCCTTAAGCTTGGGAGTCCCATATGTGAGGACTGACTTCCTGCTTGGTCCTGGAGAAAGCGTAGTTACTCACCTGTAACAGGTGTTCTCCAGGAGCAGCAGGAATCAGTCCTCACAACCCTCCCTCCTCCCCTTGGAGTTGCGATTATCTGCTTTAGTTTTTTTGCATATTTTTACGCTGTCTTTTTAGCTATGTCATCTGACTGGCTAAGATGGCACCCTTGGGCGGGAAGGAGACCGCGCATGCGCGCTGCAATTCCCAAAGGCTTTCTTTGAAAGCTGGGGAAAATTGCTCCGCGAGGGCTCCGTCGGCGCCGACGTCACCCATATGTGAGGACTGATTCCTGCTGCTCCTGGAGAACACCTGTTACAGGTGAGTAACTACGCTATCGCTCTGATCCCACATGCCAGCAAGATTCTACTGAAGATTATTCAAAAGACACTACAATCATACCTGGAACAAGAACTACCTGAAGTGCAAGCAGGGTTCAGGAAAGGGCGAGGAACGAGAGACATCATTGTGGATGTGAGATGGATCCTTGAAAAGACTAAAGAATACCAAAAGGATATCTATTTGTGCTTTATCAACTATAGCAAGGCTTTTGACTCTGTAAACCATGAGAAACTCTGGGCCACATTAAGAAGCATGGGTATATCAGAACACCTGATCGTTCTATTGTGCAATCTGTACATTGATCAAGAAGCAACAGTTCGAACGGAACAAGGAGAAACAGAATGGTTTAAAATAAGCAAAGGTACAAGGCTGCATACTTTCCCCCTACCTGTTTAATTTATATGCAGAACAAATCATCAGAGAAGCAGGATTGTATGAAGACAACAGAGGTGTGAAGATTGGTGGAAGACTCATCAACAACCTTCGCTATGCTGATGATACCACATTACTGGCTGAAAGTGAAGATGATCTGAAACATTTGCTTCTCACAATCAAAGCTATTGTGGTCAATTCTATCAGATTAATAATTGTCTAAATATATATGAGATACTCTGAACTAAGTATTTAAACATGTGGTGTATACTTTCACAAAAAAGTTAACAAACTAACTTTTCCAAGGTATTTCATAATGACTGACGGGGTCTCAGACTCCAGGATCTTAGAACTTCAGTGAGAAAGCCGTTAGTGAAAAAGCCGACAGGCAGAAAGCCATGGAAATTTTGGTTGACAGTAAGAAATAACAAATCGCCGCATAATAGTGCTTTCAAGTCAACCCCTGAAGAAACCAAACAGGTGAAACGCAAACAGAGCGCCATCGGTAGCGTTGGGAGCGACAACGAAAGCTAAGCACTATTTTCCTTTTATGCGACTAAGATTTGAGATTTGAATTAATGAAAGATCGAGAGACTGATTACATCTTATGACTAGACACAAAGGGTCGCTGATGCAAAAATAGGCTTCTTGTGAATAATTCACTGAAGTTCTAAGAGCCTGGAGTCTGAGACCCTGTCAGTCATTATGAAATACCTTGGAAAAGTTAGTTTGTTAACTTTTTTGTGAAAGTATACACCACATGTTTAAATACTTAATTCAGAGTATCATATATATTCTCACAATCAAAGAACATAGTCTCAAAATGGGCCTGCACCTTTATGTAAAGAAGACAAAGATCATGACAACTGGCATAATCAACAGGTTCATCATTGAAGGAGAAGAAATTGAAATTGTGAGCAACTTTAACCTACTTGGATCAACTATCAATAAAGAAGCAACAAGCAGTCAAGAAATCAGACGATGCATTGCTCTTGGCAGAATGGCTATGAAAGACCTAGATAAGATTCTCAAGAGCAGAGATGTCTCTCTCCATACAAAGATTCGACTTGTTCAAGCCATGGTATTTTCAATAACATCATATGGATGTGAAAGCTGGACAGTGAAAAAGACAGATAGGAAGTAAATTGATGCCTTTGAATTATGGTGTTGGCGGCGAATACTGTGTATACCATGGATTGCCTGAAGAACAAACCAGTCGGTACTAGAGGAGATCAAACCTAAGCTTTCTTTAGAAGCCCAGATGACAAGACTTCGACTTTCATACTTTGGACACATCATGCGAAGAGAGAGATCATTAGAGAAAGACATTATGCTTGGCAAGATAGAAGGTCAACGCAAAAGAGGAAGGCCAGCAATGAGATGGATCGATACAATAACAGCAGCTACGGGTACCAGTCTGTCAACAATGAGCCGCCTGACTCAAGACCGAACACAATTTAGGATAGCTATCCAGAGGGTCGCCATGAGTCGACTCCGACTCGACGGCACTTAACAACAACAGAGTCTGTTTTTTGGGAGACTTGGTGTGTCTCCATTGCCGTTCTAACTTCCTGAGTTCTCTTTTTTTTTATCCATATGGTTTTTGAGTACCAGGGTGTGTGATGTGCCCTAGTGCGGTGATCTTTCTTGGGTCTGTGTTCGGTGGCTTTGGAGGCTGCATTGATGATGCCGTTCCATTTCCTGATTTGATTGTCTAAATTCTAAATTTTTGTCATGGTTTTGTCCTTGTGGCATTACCTTTGTTTTGATTATGTGATGGTCTGACCATGGGACGGGGGTGACATCTGGTGTAGATATGTTACCATTATCCGTTAGAAAATTGGGTGCGAATATGAGGTCTGGTGATGATCCGTGTTTGTGTGTTGGTGTGTTGATCATTTGGGTGTATTGTAAGGATCCCATAGCTTGTAGGAAGGCTTCTGCATCCTTTGTGTTGGAGGATTTTAGATTGAAGTCTCCTAGTAGTAGCAAGACAAGAGAACTCATCAAACAGTTCAGTATCATTTAATCTCCAGTAACAAGCAGGAAGGTAATCTTCACATATAGTTGATGTCGGTACCGACAGAGCCCGCGCGGGAACGCTCCCCAGCGTCCAGTAGGAAAACGATTGGGAGCACGCCACTGCAGCTGCACGACTGCCTTCCCAACTCCCTCTTCAGTTCTTCGTTTTCCATGGAGCCAGCAGTAAGCAAATCTGTCACCGCAGAAAACCTTTTTCTGGATAGCACCTCTGCCTTCCCATCGACACCAGCATCACTAGTTCTCTTATTGTTTTCTTTTACTTTTTCCTTTATCGTCTTTAAAAAAAAAAAAAAAAAAAAAAGACTTGGGTATCGACGCCCTTTTTAGGTCTTAAGCCTTCCATAGCCTTCACATCCTCGAAGGCATGGAGAAAACAGCTAGTGTTTTCAAAAAATGATCTAATTGTGCCAACACCATTTCGGCGACTGACACACATGACTGGTGTTTAAAATGTCTCGGCCCAGACCACCAGCCAAAAGACTGTTCCCTCTGTCAGAAAATTCTGGAGAGGCCTACCAAACCGGGCTTCTTAATTTGAAGCACTCTTCACTTTGGATGTGGTATCAATGGCGTCCACTTCATCAAGGGCCTCATCATTCTCCTGTGGGTCTCAGGTATCTTTGAAGTCCAAGCACAAGGCTGCATCGAAGCCCGACAATACCTCCAGGGTAAGATCTTGCTCAAGGCATTGAGACTCCTCGGGTATTGCCTCGGAGGTTGATTGGCAGAGAGATGTAGTCCATCAGCATAGTATAGTTGATCCATGTTTCCCCATTTGCCTATAGAGCTAAATCCTTCTTGATTGCACCAGGTTTCGAGCCATTTATTAATGTTGTTTATGCAATGTATCCTTCCATGTAAAAAGGGGAAGGCGATGGCAGTGGGTGTATACTATCGACCGCCTGGCCAGAATGAACAAATGGATGATGAAATGCTCAAAGAAATCAAGGAAGCTAGCGAAAGTTACAGCGCAGTAATAATAATTGGTGATTTCAATTACCCCGGTATCGACTGGGTCAGTGTCATGGCAGGACATGCTAGGGAGATAAAGTTCCTAGATTAAATAAATGACTGTTCTTGGAGCAGCTGGTTCATGAACCGACCAGAGGGGAAACTATATTAGACCTAGTCCTTAGTGGAACACCAGATCTAGTGCAAGAGATAAGGGTGTTGGGGTCACTTGGCAAAAGTGATCATAGCATGATCGCCTTTGATTTAATTAGTGGAGGAGGGATAGTAAGGAAATCCACAGTACTACCTTTTAACTTTCGAAAGGGAGACTATGATAAAATGAGGAAAATAGTTAAGAAAAAACTAAAAGGAGCAGTTGCAAAGGTTGAAGACTTACATCAAGCTTGGGTGTTGTTGAAAAATACTATCTTGGAAGCCCAGACCAGCTGTATTCCATGCTTTAAGAAAAGTGGAAGGAAGTCCAAAAAACTGCCAGCATGGTTTAAAGGTGAGGTCAGAGAGGCTATTGTTGCCAAAAAAGCATCTTTCAGGAAATGGAAAAAAGAGCCAAATGACAAAACCTGGAAACAGCACAAGCACTGGCAAGTCAAATGCAAGGCATTGATAAGGCAGGCAAAGGGAGAATTTGAGAAGAAGCTTGCTGCGGAAGCAAAAACGCGAAATAAAGACTTTTTCAAGTACATTCATAGCAAAAAACCTGTGAGAGAGTCAATTGGTCCATTAGATGATAAAGGGGTTAAAGGAGCACTAAGAGGCAACAAGGCGATAGCAGAGACACTGAATGAATACTTTGCTTCAGTCTTTACTGAGGAAGATGTAGGGATGTTACCCATGACTGAAGTGGTATTTAAAGGTGCAGAAGAATTAAAGGAAATATCGATACATCGGGAAGATGTATTACAACTATTAGATAAACTGAAGAGTAGCAGATCACCTGGGCCAGATGGTATACATCCAAGAGTGTTGAAAGAACTGAAATATGAGATTGCAGACGTTCTATTAGTAATCTGTGAACTATCATTAAAATCATCTCTAATACCTGAAGATTGGAGGATCGCCAATGTAACACCAATTTTTAAAAAGGGTTCCAGGGGTGATCCGGGAAACTAAAGACCGGTGAGCCTGACGTCAGTACTGGGAAAAATGGTAGAAACCATCATAAAGAATAAAATTACTCATCATGTAGATACTCATGACCTAATGGGAGACAGCCAACATGGCTTTAGACAAGGAAGATCTTGTCTTACTGTTATGTTTTTTTGAAGGTGTGAATAAACAGGTGGACAAAGGTGAGTCGGTTGATATAGTGTATCTGGACTTTCAGAAAGCCTTTGACAAGAACCCTTATCAGAGACTTTTGGCAAAACTAAAGAGTCATGGGATAGGAAGCAGTGTACTACTGTGGATCAGGAACTGGTTAAAAGATAGAAAGCAGAGGGTAGGGCTAAATGGCCAATTTTCCCAATGGAGAAAGGTGAATAGTGCTGTACCCCAGGGATCTGTGCTGGGTTCCGCTGCTTTTTGACAAATTCATAAATGACCTGGAAAGTGGAATAACAAGTGAGGTTATCAAATTTGCAGATGAGACAAAACTATTTAAAGTTGTTAAAACCCAAGTGGATTGTGGAAAATTGCAAGAGGATCTTGATAAATTGGAAGACTGTGCATCAAAATGGCAGATGAAATTTAATGTGGACAAGTGCAAAGTTATGCACCAAGGGAAGAATAACCCAAACTATGGTTACACGATGCAAGGTTCCACATTAGGAACCACCACACAGGAAAAAGATTTAGGCGTCATTGTGGATAACATGTTAAAACCCTCGGCCCAGTGTGCAGCGGCAGCGAAGAGAGCAAATAGAATGCTAGGTATCATAAGGAAAGGAATGGAAAGTAAAACAAAAGATATTATAATGCCTCTATATCGTTCCATGGTGAGATCGCAAATTGAATATTGTGTGCAATTCTGGTCGCCGTATCTTAAAAAGGATATAGCGATATTAGAAAAGGTTCAGAGAAGAGCCACCAAAATTGTAAAGGGGATGGAAGGATACTCCTATGAAGAAAGGCTAAAAAGGTTAGGGCTCTTTAACCTGGAAAAGAGACGGCTGAGGGGAGATATGATAGAAGTCTATAAATTAATGAACGGATTGGAACGGGTAAACGTAGATCTTTTGTTTACGTTATCAGAGTATAGAAAGACTAGGGGACATGCAATGAAACTACAGGGTAAACTATTTAAGACTAATAAAAGAAAATATTTTTTCACTCAACGTGTAATCAAACTCTGGAATTTGTTACCGGAGGATGTAGTAAAGGCTGTTAGTGTAGCTGGGTTTAAAAAAGGTTTGGACAAGTTCCTGGAGGAAATATCCATAAACCATTATTAAGAAGGGACCCAGGATATCAATGCTTGACCCACTACAAGCATTGTGGAACCTGTGTCTTTTTGGGAAACTGCTAGGTACGTATGACCTAAATTGGCCACTGTTGGAAACAGGATACTGGGCTTGATGGACCTTGGTCTGACCCAGTATAGCATATCTTATGTTCTTATGTTCTGCCCCCTTACCATGAACAGGTAGAACTTCTGAGACTGTAAATACAGAGTAGTTACTCACCTGGAACAGGTGTTCTCCAGGAGCAGCAGGAATCTGTCCTCACATATGGGTGACGTCGGCGCCGACAGAGCCCCCGTGCAGAGCATTTCCCCAGCTTTCAAAGAAAGCCTTTGGGAATGCAGCGCGCCTGCGCGGTCCCCTTCCCGCCCAAGGGTGCCATCTTGCTCAGTCAAATGACATAGCTAAAAGACAGCAAAAAATCAAAATGAATGATATGACTGCAGCTACAGGGGAGGAGGGAGGGTCCTGAGGACTGATTCCTGCTGCTCCTGGAGAACACCTGTTACAGGTGAGTAACTACTCTTTCTCCTGGACCAAGCAGGAAGTCAGTCCTCATATTGTGAGACCATGCCGGTCCTAGGCGGTTGCCTAGACCCGGGTATAGCCTTGAGTTGTGGAAATAACGGACACTGTAGTCATGACCAGAGTGAAATTAAAGTTGGGTTTTATTCCCCTTCCCTTGAGGATGTCATAGAATAAGGACAACAGAAAAAAACGGTTGCTTCACCGATGTAGAGGATGCTTAACAAAACAATAATTATGCTTCTTTCCAGCAAACAATA
Organism: Ichthyophis bannanicus; assembly: GCA_033557465.1. Classification (NCBI taxonomy): domain Eukaryota; kingdom Metazoa; phylum Chordata; class Amphibia; order Gymnophiona; family Ichthyophiidae; genus Ichthyophis; species Ichthyophis bannanicus. Next base: position 50,079,240 of record CM066036.1, on the reverse strand, counting down.
GTCCAACACATTTCCAATGTGAAAATACACTTTCCTTCTTGCTCTTTTCCTTAACAGAGAGACTCTATGTTATCAGCCACACATAAAGCACATTCCACGGGCTCAGGGATGTTTTCTGTGCTATAGGTCTCCCACTGCATAGGGCCAGGACCTGGTCCTGTGTATGGACACTGAGCCCCTGTGACGCTGTTCTCCGAGCCTTGCCCTGGGGAAACCTCAGTTGCTGCAAGTTGGAGCTGCTTTTGTGTGTCCCAGATAGCAGGAGCTGTGCTGGGGATTTCTTCCCACGGCTTAGGCCAATAAGAGTTCACTAGCTTGGTGTAAGCCTGGCTTTTCCCACGGAGACCCCCTTCTCTCCCTTCACAAAAGATAGGGTACTTATCTTTTCCTGTGGGATGGTTTCACACTCCTCTGCTTCTAGCCAAGGCTTTCTCTCTGCCCTGCAGCCTGCTCTTCTTTGGGAACACCGGTTACTGTGCTTGGCTGAAGGAAACTCACTTCCTGCTTTCAGTGAGCTTCCCTGGACGTGACCTCTGCCTTCTGTTGGCTGGGCTGTTTGCCTCAGTATGAGGACCTCTCTGGCTGGGAAGACTTTGCTACAGTCTTTCTTAGCTCTCCTGGGTTTATCAGCCTGCCTTTCTTCAGCCCTGGCTCTCCAAGGCAACGTGTTCTGTTCTCACCTTCTCTCCAAGCCTGCCTGGAACTGCAGTCAGACTTCCTTTGGTCTCTGCTTTCCTTCTCAGAGAAAAACTCCTGCTCCAGCCCTAATCCAGGCTCCAGCTTCCTTTCTCTCTCCTCCTTCCCCTTCTCCTTCCACTTCTGCCCCTGTGGGATTTCCCACCTGTTTTTATCTCTCTGCTCAACTAACGTAGAACGTGAGTCTGGGTCCAGGTGAGCCTGATTGGAACCCTCAATTCTTACTGCGTTACTAAAACCATGTGGAAAGTTTGTTTTCGTTTTCCCTGCCTCTCTGCATTGTGAATGCTTCAACTGCACCTGTGGCTGCAAGGTAAGCTCTTCTTTCTTTTTACTTTCTAATATCTCAGGGTCTGTGTTATCTAACTCATGGCAGGTAAGCTCTTCCTTTGCATTGTTCTTTAATGTTACAGGCTTGGTGCTGTCTAGCTTCTGACAAGTAAGCTCTTCCTCTGCACTACTCTTTAATATTCCGGGTTTTGTGCTGTCTACCTCATGACAATATATGGGACTCCCCAGCTCTAGGCTACCAGGAACCCAAAGCTGAAAAAATGTCTCCCTCTCAAGAGCCTCAGCATCCGTGATAAGAATATCCCCTGAGAACGCCCCCGTACGGTAGCCCAACACAAGGGCCTGAGGGTAGGAGTTGCCTAAACCTCAAAGAGATTATGGAGTACCGCCTGTCCGAAAGCACTGTCCCTTCGGGACTCTCTCTCCAGCCAGTAATGGGTGAAAACTTCTGGCTTGAAGACCAAGTTGCGGCCCGGCAGATGTCTGCCAACGGAACAGAGCGGAGATGAGCTATTGACGCGGCTTTGGCCCTGACACGGTGGGCCGTGACTCGACCCTGCAAGGGGAGGCCGGCTGCCTTATATGCCCAGGCGATACAATCTGCTACCCAAGTGGACAATATACGCTTTGAGACAGGTAACCCAATCTTATTAGGGTCAAAGGAGACAAAGAGCTGAGTAGCCCTTCGATGCCCCCGCATACGTTCTTTGTAAAAAGACAACGCCCTCTTATAGTCCAGGGTATGCAAGACTGTTTCAGCCTGGCTGGCATGCGGCCTGGGAAAAAAGGTCGGAAGGACCACCTCCTGATTGAGGTGGAAAGAGGAGACCACTTTTGGAAGGAACTTGGGATGGGTCCGTAGGACCACCCTGTTCCTATAGAACCGCGTGTACAAGTCTATCAGAAACCAGAGCTTGTAGTTCACTCACACATCTGACCGAGGTAAGAGCCACCAGGAAGAGCGCTTTCCAAGAGAGGAAGCGCAAATGGCAAGTAGCCATCGGCTCAAATGGTGGGCAAGTAAGTTGCTGCAAGACCACGTTCAAATCCCACTCAGTCGCTGGTGGACGAACCGGAGGCTTGAGAAGAAGCAGACATCTGAGAAATCGGGACGCCAAGGGGTGAACCGACAGAGACTGTCTTTCCGCCCGTGAGTGGTGCGCTGACAAAGCACTGAGGTGGACCCGCACAGAGTTAGACTTATGGCCTAGGTCTGAAAGGTGAAGTAGATACTGCAGTACTACTGGCACAAGGCCAGAGAAAGGGTCTTCATTGCGCTGAGCACAACATACCGTAAACCTACGCCACTTGAGGGCATAGGATTTTCTGGTGGACTGTCTCCTAGAGGCCAATACCACCTCCTCAACCTCCTTAGGTAGGAGTAAGGGAGCGAGAACTACCCTTTCAGCAGCCAGGCCATCAAATTCAGGGACCTGAGATTGGGGTGCAGAAGGGAACCCTGCTCTTGAGACAGGAGATCGTGTTGCAGCCCCAGAGGTAATGGAGTTTCTACCACCAACTGCAGCAGAAGTGGAAACCACGGCTGCCTCGGCCATCTGGGGGCTACCAGAATAACAAAGGCCTTGTCCCGGAGAATCTTGAACAGAGTTCGGGCCATCAGGGGTGTGGGAGGAAACGCATACAGGAGGCCGGTAGACCAAGAGATCAGAAAAGCATCTGCTGCCATCCTCCGGGGATGTGGCTGTCTGGAGCAGAACCTGGGCAGCTGACTGTTCAGTGGACTGGCAAAGAGATCGATGGATGGAAGTCCCCATTGGAGGAAGAGCTGCTGGAGCACCACTGGATTCAACTGCCATTTGTGAGGCTGGAGAATCTGGCTTAGCTTGTTTGCTAGAATGTTTTCTTGACCAGGTAGATAAACCTCTTTGAGAAATATACCCTGCCTGACTGCAATGGAGCAAAGGGCCAGAACCTCCAGGCACAGGAGTTTGGACCGTGCCCCCTTATTTGTTCACATAGAAAATTGCAACCTGATTGTCCATCTGAACTAGTACAGACTGGTGAGAGAGGTCATGAGAAAATGTTTGCAGAGCCAAGCGGATTGCTCACAGCTCCAAAAGACTGATTTGCTGTGTGGCCTCTTGAGGAGACCACAGGCCTTGAGTGCACGTGCCCTGGCAATGTGCACCCCAGCCCCTTAAGGAAGCATCGGTCGTCAGCACACGTGTGTGCTGGAGCCTGAAAAGGCACCCCCCTGAGAAGGTTTGGGAGATGTATCCACCACTGTAAGGAGTCCAAAAGTGGTTTGGAACCTTTACTCTGTCTCGGGGGTCACCTGTGGCCTGCGTCCACTGATCTCTAAGGCACCATTGAGCAGCCTGCATGTGCAGACGGGCATTCGGAGTCAAATGTACAGTGGATGCCATGTGGCCCAGGAGCCACAGGTAGTGCCTGGCGGAAACATGAGAATTGCTTTGGAACTGGTTGGCCAAGTCCATCAGTCTGTGGGCCCTGTCTTCGGGCAAGTAAGCTCTTGCCTGAAGAGTGTCTAATCTTGCCCCTATAAACTCTAGGTTCTGAGAGGGGAGCAAAGTGGACTTTGCGTAGTTTATGACAAAGCCCAGATGCTGAAGAAGAGAGACAGTGCGAAGAGTGGCTTGTCGAGCCTCCTGGAGACACTGTCCCCTGATGAGCCAGTCATCCAGGTATGGGAAGACAAATATTCCCTGATTCCTGAGATAAGCCGCCACCACCGCCAGGCATTTGGTGAAAACCCTGGGGGCAGAGGTTAGGCCAAAGGGAAGTACCCTGTACTGAAAATGGTTTCCTCCCACCACAAATCTGAGGTATTGTCTGTGGTCTGGATGAATGAGGATGTGAGTATAAGCATCCTTTAGGTCTAAGGAACATAGCCAGTCTCCCTGCTGGAGGTAGGGCAGCAGTATCCCAAGGGTAAGCATCTTGAACTTTTCCCTCTCCAGAAACTTGTTTAGGTTTCGCAAGTCTAGGATAGGCCAGAGGCCTCCTGTCCTTTTTTTTTGTTTTACCAGGAAGTACCTTGAGTAGAAGCCTTGCCCTTTCAGCTGGTGAGGCACCAGTTCTACTGCCTGTTCCTTTAGAAGACTTGCCAACTCCTGAAGGAGGAGGTTCCTGTATAGAGGGAGTCTTGGAGGCTCCCCTGGATAGTAGGAGGGGGGTAGCTGGTGGAAGTGGAGCATGTAGCCCTTTTGGACTATGCTCAGTACCAAGGTATCCCCTGTGATGGCTGGCCACCTGTCGGCATACAGGGTCAGCCGACCCCCTGTGCTGTGTGGAGCCACCGACGGAGGAGAGGCTATGCTGTGGAAGTCAAAACCCCACTCCCTGCTGTGCAGGAGCCGGAGCTGGCGGTTTCGGGGTCTTCTGCCTACGGGACCCATGCCCCTGCCCCTTGGCCTGCTGGCCCTGTTGGGGAGCTGGAGAGGCCTGATACTGAGGGTAGGATTTGTAGGCAGCACCCTTCCTCGGGAAAAAGTGTTTTTTTTCCTGAGCCCTTCTTTTTTTTGAGAAGGGGCAGAAGTCTTTCTGGACAGCCTTGTCCCGGTGAGAGTCTCAGTCTCAATTTCTACAGCCTTTTCTGTCATGGGCTTACCGAATAGGTTTTCACCTCAGCACGGGACATCGACCAACTTGTCCTGCACCCATGACTCCAGGTCCGATGACTGTAGCCAGGCCTGACAGCATGCACCGATGCCGGCCACGGCTACCCGGGCCAAAGCCTCAAAGCCATCATAGGCTGCTCGAGAGATAAACTTCAAGCACTCTCAGATCCTTGTAGACAAGGCTTTGAACCTCTTCAAGGTTTCCTCGCAGAGGCCAGCTGAGAACCCGGCAATCTCCTTTGCCAGGTCCCATAAGTACATGCCCATGTACAGCTGGTAAGTCTGGAAACGGCAAGATAGCATAGAGCCCTGGAAGCACTTTCTACCGAGGGCATCCAGGTTCCGGGCCTCCCGGGCGGGAAGCACCGAGGAGTGCATCTTTTGACTCTTCAGGCGGTGCATGGCCAGTTCCACAACCATGGAATTGTGCAGTAGCTGCGCCTTTTGGAACCCAGGGCTCTTACGGACTCGATAAATGGAATTGACCCGTTTGCTAAGAACCGGCGCTGAGGCTGGTGCCTCCCACATACAGAAGAGCAGCCGTTCCAGCATCGGAGGAACCGGTACAGTAAAGGCTTCCTTCGGAGGAAAATCATACTGGAGGGCATCGAGCTCCTCAGCTCGAGGCTCCTCCTCGGCGTCCACAGGGAATGCCAAAGCCTTGGCTATGTCCCTCATGAAGTTTGAGAAACGGGTATCCTCCGGGGGGACCTTCTCCAGGGAGTCCGAAGGGACGCATCGGGTCCGGAAGGTGTCAGGAGACTCCTCCGTCTCCCATGCCGACTCCTCCGAGGAGGAGTCGAGTGGCTCCAGCCATGTGGGCCTTGTGGGCCTCGGTGCCACCTGTCCCGATGCCGAGGGCACCGGCGTCAATTACCTCGGCCCCGCACAGGAGGTCGATGGGGACCTTGGCTAAGGATTGACTCGAGACTTGATGGACTCAAGGAACGGCTCGGCCTCTGGGGTCAACTTAGACGTCGAGGCCGCAGTGGTCAGAGCAGATACACCGGTCAGACTAGTGAACAGTACCCACTGCTGTTCCATGAAGGCAGCCAAGCTGCTCTCCAAGGCCGTCAGCCTGAGTCCGAGCTCAGGAGACTCAGCAGCCCCTGACTCGGGCCCCGACGGCGGTTCTCCCGGAGGAGAGTCCACGAGGACAACAGAACTTAACATGACTTGGGGACTCCGGCTCCATGCAAGGTAGTTTGGACGGCCTCTCCGACTCCGAGAGCCCTGGGCAGCGGTCAGGGCTATGCGACCTGGCCTTAGAGGGCCCAGGGGCCTCCACTGATGCCGCCCTCATGAGCTGCTTCTTCCTTTTGTGCTCCCGGGTGGGAGATCCCCTCTCAGAGGAACCACGACGGCGCTCAGGGTCAGACTCACGAGATGTCGAGGCCTCTGACGAAGTCCGGGCCCGGCCAGGTGCGGACTCTGAAAAACTTCTTTCACGTTGATGCTGACGGCTCCAAAGTGCCTTTGACGACATTTTGCCGCACGGACCACAGACCAGCGTGTCATGATCAGGCCCGAGGCATCGGAGGCAGCAGTCATGTGTGTCGGTGAGAGACATAAGTTTCTTGCACCGATTACATTTTTTGAACCCGCTGGCAGCCATCGGGGGGAAAAAGGGCCCCTGCTAGGTCAAAAGACTGGGCTGCCAGTGAAAATAACAGAAAAAGTGCGAACGCTAGTCACAAAGGACAAAAACCGAAAAGTAGTTCCGGGCTCGATACCGGTGTACCGAGCCCAGGCGGGACAGGGAACCGGCATCGAACCGGATAAAGAAACGTGAAAAATCACAGAAAAAAATCTATTTTTCCCGGGTGACACAAACCATGTCCGTTGGGCTCCGCGGAAAAAGAAAGACTGAGCAAAATGGCACCCTTGGGTGGGAAGGGGACCGCGCAGGTGTGCTGCATTCCCAAAGGCTTTCTTTGAAAGATGGGGAAATGCTCTGCATGGGGGCTCCGTCGGCGCTGATGTCACCCATATGTGAGGACTGACTTCCTGCTTGGTCCTGGAGAATCACTCGTGTTAACACTGCATGCCTACCCCTATTGACATTGAACTTTGATTGTTTGAAGTGTAAACCGCTTTGATTTCAGGACAAAGCGATATATAAATCCTTTTAAATAAATAAATATAATAAATATAGTGTTAGCAATGGACTTGATTTTCTCTCCCAGAATCTGGAAGTCCCTTTGAACCGCAGAGACACTGTTTCTAGCAAGGTCATTTGTACCCAAGTGGATGACAATATCAGATTTGGAGTGCTCACTTTCTGCACTAACTATACCAACAATTTGGTTTGTATTCCTGCTGGCTGAAGAGCCTGGGAGACATTTGACCATCCTCTCTTATGAGCTGAGTTCCTAAGTTGGTGCCTCTGATGATGGAATCTCCAAGGAGTATTAGTTTTCTGTTTTGTGAATTTTGTTTTCCTATTTGGTACCTTATCAGTAGATTTGGCATTAAGTCTTGAAGGACTAGAAAAAGGGACTGCTACTTCTGGAGAGAGATCTGCAATTGTGAGTATATACTTCTGGGAATTTTCTGAAAGGACTTCTTTGTATTAAAGCTGATTAAAATGTGAACCCAGTGTTTTTTGTTAAATCAGTCAGGGCCTAGTAGCAGCAGTTTAAGTTTAAATTTAAAACACAGAATAAAGCTTTCTGGTTAACTTTGGAACCCAGCAGAGAGCTTGTAGTTTAAATTTAATAGTCACTCAGGGCCTAGTATCAGCAAAGTACTTTTAGTTTAAATTTAAAACACAGAAGAGAGCTTTCTGGATAACTTTGTAACCCAGCAGAGAGCTTGTAGTTTAAATTTAATAGTCACTTTAAAACACAGAAGAGAGCTTTCTGGTTAAATTTAGAACCCAGCAGAGAGCTTGTAGTTTAAATTTCATAATAAGTCAGAGCCTAGCAGCAGCAAAGAGCTGTAATTTAAATCAAATCAGAATATAACTTAGCATAAAAGGCAAAACAGGGTCAGTACTCTTTGAGCAACAAATAAAGTCTTCTAGAGACCCTTCCAAAGAGGCCTTCTACCTAGGGGGCAAGAGACCTGTGAAACCTTTTCAATAGGTGTTGGCAGGTCAAAAGGCCATTTTGAAAGACTCCTTCTATCCAAGCAAGGACTGTTAATCACCCAGGAAGTTGGTCACAGCTTACCTCAGCAGCACAGGACAGGGTACTGTGTAGCAGCCCTCTTTTAATAAGTGTTATTTCCCTCCCTCCCTCCCCAACACCCACCCACCCCTGGGATAATCGTAGCTTTATAGGTACTTACACATCTTAAAAGACAGGAGGTGCTCTCAGGTGACGCTCCTTACCCAAATCAGTCATACACTAAGGACATGAAATTAATTAAGCTTCAGGTGAACAAGGTATATTAAACATATTAGGTACAGTTTTATTAGTATAAATATCCATAGCAACCCTTAGTAAATAAAGAACTTAAAGATCTAAACACAAACTTAAAACTAAGATGCAGACAGCAGTCCAGCAGCAAGATGGGGGCTTTCCATTCTTTTGCATTGAGTGTCACATGTATGATTTTCTCCCAGTTGGTGAGAGGTCTTACGTGTGCACTAAGTGCAAGGAGCTCTTTGCTCTCAGGGAACGTCCGTTCTCTAGAGGCTAGAGTAGCAGACTTGGAAAACATAAGAAAGACAGAGAGGTACATAGACGAGACCTACAGGGATATAGTCCTGAAGTCCCACCTCCAGTCTGGTAGCATCACCCTGGTGATAGGAGAGCATCACCCTGGTGTGGCAGGAAGTGATCCTGTAACTAGGACCTGTCCTCCAGGTGATGTAAAACCCTCTCACACCAAGGAAGTGTCTCCTGGGCCATGTGCCCATGGGGGAAGGGTTAGGACAGCCGTTATAGTTGGTAATTCGATCATTAGGCATGTAGATAGCTGGGTGGCTGATGGACGTGAGGATCGCCTGGTAACATGCCTGCCTGGTGCGAAGGTAGCGGACCTCACGCGCCACCTAGATAAGGTCTTAGATAGTGCTGGGGAGGAGTCTGCTGTCTTGGTACATGTCGGTACCAATGACATAGGAAAATGTGGTAGTGAGGTTCTGGCGCAAAATTTAGGCTTTTAGGTAGGAAGTTGAAATCCAGAACTTCCAGGGTAGCGTTCTCCGAAATGCTTTCTGTTCCACGCGCAGGACCCAAAAGGCAGGCAGAGCTCCGGAGTCTCAATGCGTGGATGAAACAGTGGTGCAGAGATGAGGGTTTTGGATTTGTTAGGAACTGGGGAACATTCTGGGGAAAGGAGGGGCTCTTCTGAAGGGATGGGCTTCACCTTAACCGGGATGGAACCAGGCTGCTGGCATTAACCTTTAAAAAGGAGATAGAGCAGCTTTTAAAATAGATAATAGGGGAAAGCCAACAGTCGCCCAAGAGCGCATGGTTCGGAAGAATGTGTCTTTGAAGGATACTACCAAAGCAGAGAGGTTCCAAAAAAGAGTAAAGTAGCCCAAATGCCCTCGAGTATGGAGCAGACAAAGCTTAAAGATCCCAAATTACCCATGTCTACCAATAGCCAAATTAATATGAATAAAATACAGTCTCTAAAATGCTTGTATGCAAATGCTAGAAGTCTAAAAAATAAGATGGGAGAGTTAGAATATATAGCACTAAATGAAAGGTTAGATATGATTGGAATATCAGAGACATGGTGGAAGGAGGACAACCAGTGGGACACTGTGATACCTGGGTACAAACTATATCGTAATGATAGAGCTGATCAAATTGGTGGAGGGGTTGCGCTCTGTGTTAGAGAGGGCATTGAGTCAGAAAGGATTAAACTTTTGCTGGAAACAAAATTTGCTATAGAATCTCTATGGATTGAAATTCCATGTAAAAAGGGGAAGGCAATGACAGTGGGGGTGCCAATCAACCACCTGGCCAGAATGAACAAATGGATGATGAAATGCTCAAAGAAATCAAAGAAGCTAACAAAAGTTACAGCGTAGTAATAATAATGGGTGATTTCAATTACCCTGGTACCGACTGGGTCAGTGTCACGGCTGGACATGCTAGGGAGATAAAGTTCCTAGATGAAATAAATGACTGCTTCTTGGAGCAGCTGGTTCATGAACCAACCAGAGGGGAAGCCATATTAGACCTAGTCCTTAATGGAGCACCAGATCTTGTGCAAGAGATAAGGGTTTTCGGGCCACTTGGCAGTAGTGATCATAGCATGATCGTCTTTGATTTAATTAGTGGATGAGGGATAGTAAGGAAATCCACAGTACTACCTTTTAACTTTCGAAAGGGAGACTATGATAAAATGAGGAAAATAGTTTAGAAAAAACTAAAAGGAGCAGTTGCAAAGGTTAAAGACTTACATCAAGCTTGGGTGTTGTTGAAAAATACTATCTTGGAAGCCCAGACCAGCTGTATTCCACGCTTTAAGAAAAGTGGAAGGAAGTCCAAAAAACTGCCAGCATGGTTTAAAGGTGGGGTCAGAGAGGCTGTTGTTGCCAAAAAAGCATCTTTCAGGAAATGGAAAAAAGAGCCAAACGACGAAACCTAGAAAGAGCACAAGCACTGGCAAGTCAAATGCAAGGCATTGATAAGGCAGGCAAAGGGAGAATTTGCGAAGAAGCTTGCTGCGGAAGCAAAAACGTGAAATAAAGACTTTTTCAAGTACATTCGTAGCAAAAAACCTGAGAGAGAGTCAATTGGTCCATTAGATCAGCGTTTTTCAACCACTGTGCCGCGGCACACTAGTGTGCCGTGAGATATTGTCTGGTGTGCCGTAGGAAAAATTCCAATTTCATCCGTAACATGTGGCCTCGGCTCACAAATTAGGGTTGCCAACCGGCCGGTTTTCAGCCGGCCTGGCCGGTTTTTCCATGGCCAGGCCGGCTGCCGGCACAGTTGTAAAACCGGCCATTGAAAAGCCGTTTTTTTGCTCTGGCCGCAAGATCGGGAGCGGCCAGAGCAAAAAACCGGCTTTTGTGCCGAAGTCCGTGGCGCGAACACGATCGCGATTCCCTATAGCAGTGCAGCCGCTGGTTCTGCTTTGTACAGAGCAGCGGCTGCACTACACTTACATTGAAAAGTAAAGAGAAACTGTGTCAGGAGCCCTCCGATCATGCAGAGCCCGAGGAAGTGATGTCATGGGGGCGGGCTCCTCACAGGCTGTCTTTCCTTTTCAAATTAACTTTAGCTGCAATAAAGTTAATTTGAAAAGGAAAGACAGCCTGTGAGGAGCCCGCCCCCATGACATCACTTCCTCGGGCTCTGCGATGACCGGAGGGCTCCTGACACAGTTTCTCTTTACTTTTCAATGTAAGTGTAGTGCAGTCGCTGCTCTGTACAAAGCAGAAGCAGCGGCTTGGGCAGAGGGGGGGGGGGGGTGTGTGTGTGTGAGTGAACCAGCCAGGGGGGGGGGAGTGTGAGTGAACCCGCAGTGGAGGGGGGGGTGGTGTGAGTGAACCAGCAGTGGAGGGGGTGGTGGTGTGAGTGAACCAGCAAGGGGGGGGGGGCGATGGTGTGAGTGAACCAGCAGGGGAGGGGGGTAAGTGAGTGAGTGACCCAGCAGGAGGGGTTAGTAAGTGAAAGGGGGGTGGGGGAGTGAACCATAATGGGAGGGGGGGGTGTGGGAGTGAACCTGCAGGGTAGGGGGGTTGGTGTGACCCAGCAGGGGAGGGGGGTTGGTGTGAGTGTTTGATTCCTATTCAAGAGAATTACTTTATATATAGTCAATATAGGCACAGAGGTAAAAAAAATTTTAACATTTTCTAATGGTGGTGTGCCTCGTGATTTCTTTCATGAAAAAAGTGTGCCTTTGCACAAAAAAGGTTGAAAAACACTGCATTAGATGATAGAGGGGTTAAAGGGGCACTAAGAGGCAACAAGGCGATAGCGGAGAGACTGAATGAATTCTTTGCTTTGGTCTTTACTGAGGAAGATATAGGGATGTTACCCATGACTGGAGTGGTATTTAAAGGTGCGGAAGAATTGACGGAAATATCGATATATCGGGAAGATGTATTACAACTATTAGATAAACTGAAGAGTAGCAAATTACCTGGCCCGGATGGTATACATCCAGGGGTGTTGAAAGAAATGAAATATGAGATTGCAGACCTGCTATTAGTAATCTGTGAATTTTCATTAAAATCATCTGTAATACCTGAAGATTGGAGGATTGCCAATGTAACGCCAATTTTTAAAAAGGGTTCCAGGGGTGATACGGGAAACTACAGACCAGTGAGCCTGACGTCAGTACCGGGAAAAATGGTAGAAACCATCATAAAGAACAAAATTACTCAGCATGTAGATAGTCAAGGCCTAATGGGAGACAGCCAACATGACTTTAGACAAGGAAGATCTTGTCTTACTAATCTGTTATGTTTTTTTGAAGGTGTGAATAAACAGGTGGACAAAGGTGAGTCGGTTGATATAGTGTATCTGGACTTTCAGAAAGCCTTTGACAAGGTCCCTCATCAGAGACTTTTGGAAAAACGAAAGAATCATGGAATAGGAGGCAGTGTACTATTGTGGATCAGGAACTGACTAAAAGATAGAAAGAAGAGGGTAGGGCTAAATGGCCAATTTTCCCAATGGAGAAAGTTGAATAGTGGTGTACCCCAGGGACCTGTGCTGAGTCCGCTGCTTTTTGACATATTCATAAATGACCTGGAAAAGGGAATAACGAGTGAGGTTATCAAATTTGCAGATGACACAAAACTAAAGTTGCTAACCCAAGAGGATTGTGGAAAATTGCAAGAGGATTTTGATAAATTGAAAGACTGGGCATCAAAATGGCAGATGAAATTTAATGCGGACAAGTGCAAAGTTATGCACCTAGGGAAGAACAACCCAAACTATGGTTACACAATGCAAGGTTCCACATTAGGAACCACCACCCAGGAAAAGGATTTAGGCGTCATTGTGGATAACATGTTAAAACCCTTCACCCAGTGTGCAGCAGCAGCCAAGGGAGCAAATAAAATGCTAAGTATCATAAGGAAAGGAATGGAAAATAAAACAAAGGACATTATAATGCCTCTGTATCGTTCCATGGTGCGACCGCACCTTGAATATTGTGTTCAATTCTGGTCACCATATCTTAAAAAGCATATAGCGTTATTAGAAAAGGTTCAGAGAAGAGCCACCAAAATGGTAAAGGGGATGGAAGGATACCCCTATGAAGAAAGGCTAAAAAGGTTAGGGCTCTTTAACCTGGAAAAGAGATGGCTGTGGGGAGATATGATAGAAGTCTATAAATTAATGAATGGAGTGGAATGGGCAAACATGGATCGATTGTTTACGTTATCAAAATGTAGAAAGACTAGGTGACATGCAATGAAGCTACAGGGTAAACTATTTAAGACAAATAAGAGAAAATATTTTTTCACTCAACGTTTAATCAAACTCTGGAATTTGTTACCGGAGGATGTAGTAAAGGCTGTTAGTGTAGCTGGGTTTAAAAAAGGTTTGGACAAGTTCCTGGAGGAAAGGTCCATAAACCATTATTAAAAAGGGACCCAGGATATCAATGCTTGACCCACTACAAGCATTGTGGAACCTGTGTCTTTTGGGGAAACTGCTAGGTAAGTATGACCTAGATTGGCCACTGTTGGAAACAGGATACTGGGCTTGATGGACCTTGGTCTGACCCAGTATGGCATATCTTATGTTCTTTTGTTCTTATGAGGTATTTTCAGAGTTTGATGCTCATAGCCTGCATGGCCTAGAGGTTGGGGCAAGTTACCTTACTCCAGAAAGTTGAGGGTTCAAATCCCACTAGAGGACAGCAACCTTGGGCTGGAATGACTGGGGTTTCTAGTCCCACAGGTGCTCCTTGTGGTCTTGGGCAAGCCACTTAACCCTCCATTGCCCCATGTTCCCTGTAAAATAGTTAAATCCAAGTTATAATGCCCTGTTCAATGTAATTTCAGTTTGTTCAATTTAAAACACCTTGATATCATGAAAGGCGGTATATAAGAAATGTTAAACAAATTAAATAAATACAGCTCTACATGGGCATTCTTCAAGAACATCATGTGCAAACTTGCGGAGCTGTCTCAGTTTCTCCCTCCAGAGAAATTGGAACAGTGGCCCATGGCAAGGACTGCTTGAAGTTCATGGTCCAGGCAGCCTATGACGTCTTCAAAATGGCATTGAGAGCTTCTTCCATGGGTATTGGTACCCTGAGGCTTGTGTGGCTCCATTCCTCAGACCTGGAACAATCAGTGCAGAACAAGTTTGCTAACGTGCCGTGCTGTGGAGAGAATCTCTTTGGAGTATAGGTCAAAGAGAAGGCTGATTTGATGGAAAATCAGCATGTCACCCTTCATAATTTCTCAAGGTGCGCATCTGAGCCGGCCTCCTAGCATAGGAGGTACCAAGGAGGGGGACAGAAAAAGACCTATTACTCTCATAGGTGTAGGTACTTTTCTGGATCCCAAACCTCCTAGCCAAAACAGGCACCTCACCCACAACAGCGTTGAGAGAAGCCTCAGAAAGCTCAGTCAGCTCCTCAGCCAAAACGGGGGCAAGGTTTTGATTGCTCCCTTCGGAGCATAGCCACTCTACCAATAATCGCAGTAGGAAACCCTCCAGTCAGGAAGTCTCACTATTGTGGCCCCTCAACCTCAGACTCACAGGTTCTATAGATAATCCAAAGCGGTTACAAACTATATTTATTGGATCTGCCACCAAATTGCACCCCCGCCCCCCTCCCCGAGGGTGCCTCATCTCAACCCTCTGCACCAGGAACTGCTTCAGAGAGAAATCACCACCCTCTTGTCAGATCTCATGATCGAGCTCATGCCACCAAAGCAAAGAGGGCAAGGATTTTATTCTGTGTACTTCCTGATCCCTAAGAAAACAGAAGGATACCATCCCATCCTAGATCTATGAGATCTGAACACATTTTTGGTATGAGAAAAGTTCACAATGATTTCTCTGGGTTCCCTGCTTCCTTACCTTCAAAAAGGAGATTGTCTATGCTCCCTGGATCTGAAGGATGCGTATACCCACATACAGATACCTTCTGAGAGCGAGATACATCTCAGATTCATCCTGGGGGGGGGGGGGACAACACAGTACTGAGTGTTGCCTTCTGGCCTAATCTCAGTGCCTCGCATGTTTGCAAAATGCCTCGCAGTAGTAGCTGCATACCCTCAGATGGTGGGAGTGTTTGTCTTCCCCTATGGACGATTGGCTGATCAAGAATACCACTCAGGAAGATTCAAGAATCAACACAATTGACCATTCAGGTGTTTGAAACTACTAGGGTTCATTATAAATTACCCCAAATCCCATCTTCAACCCACCCAGCAGATGGAACTCCTATGAGCCCTGCTCGACATGACTCAGGCAAGAGCCACTCTCCTGCATGACCGACTTCTCAGACTGACAGCACGAGTGCTGGAGACTCAAGTGAGTCAACAGGTACCAGCTCGCAGGATGTTAGCTATACTAGGCCACATGGCCTCTACAGTGCATGTCACACCCTTGGCATACCTCCATATGAGGCAGGCTCAGCGGACTGAGGAATAATGGAACCAAGCCATGGGTTAACTCAGGGATTGTCTGTATGTCACCAATCCTCTCATTCAGTCACTGCAATCGTGAACAACCCACCATAATTTGCTCAGAGAGCTCCCCTTCCAAATTGCTCCTCCCCAAAATATTTTGATGACAGATGCATCCAAGCTGGGGTGGGGGGCTCATCTCGATGGGTTTCATGCCCAGAGCGACTAGTCCATCCAAGAAAGTCTCGACCAGATCAACTTCTTTGAATTAAGAACTGTGACAAACGCTCTAAAGGCTTTCTGAGATCACCTGGCCAACCAAATTGCTCTGATTCAGAGCTACAATCAAGTTGCCGGGTTCTGCAGCAACAAGCAGGGAGGAACGGGCTCATACCTCCTGTGTTGGGAAGCAGTCAGGTTGTAGAAGTTTGCCATGGTGCATGGAATGGACTTGAGAGCCACATACCTGCCAGGTGAACAAAACACTCCGGCAGACTGAGTCAAGTCCTCCAACCATATCAGTGGACACTGGACAGGAAGGTTGCAGCTTGCATCTTTCGGGTTTGGGGCACCTCCTCGATGGATTTGTTTGCCACTCTGCAGAATGCCCAGGTGGATCGGTTCTGTTCCAGGATAAGATCACACAACAGACTAGCGTCTGATGCTTCCCCCCACACCCCCAGGAAAAAGTTGATTTTTTAATCTTGTCTTTTTGCTTCGATTCTTTCTCTGGTTGCGTTCTGGTGTCCTCCCGCCTCTCGAGTCCGCTTGCCTTCAACATTGCATTTTTTCTTCGGGTTCTTTTCTTCCACTTCAGGATTTTTTCTTGGTACACGGCTTTTCATGCCCTTTTTGGCCAGGCCAAGGGAGTTTGACTTTGTGGGAACAGTCTTCCCCACTAATGGCTTAGTCAGTGACTTCAAGCCTTGCGACCATTGTGCACATAATATGTCGTGCACAGACCTGCATGATTGTTGCCTTCTGTGCTTCGGGTTGGGTCATGATTCCTTGGCGTGGGTTCTCTGCCAGCAGATGACCTCCAAGGCCCTTCAAGTCCATAAGAAACAGCACGAGTCGATTTTCCACAAGACCGACTTGGTCCCGGAGCTGTCTGTGGGACCAGCGTCCTTGAGAGCCGCCATGGAGGTTTCGGCCTCGCATGGCGACAGCAATGTTTTGGAGTCTCGAGGTCATGGGGCATCGAGCCAGGGCTCCCTCGGGGAGGGATGCCCCTTGAATAGCCTGACATTGTCGGTGACCTCCTTTTGTGACGAGTCCGGGACGTGGTGAAGTCCCCTGGCCCCCGGCCTCGGAGCCCTCGACGGGAGGCTGAGGGTAATCATCGGAAGCGGCTCCCAAAACTGCCCCAGCGGGAGAAAATGCTATCAGTGTACGGGGATTGGTCTCAGTCCTCCAAGGCCATCCTCGCCGAGGACACTCCCTTGACGGCGCCGGTGTCTGTCCTGAGGTCCTCTGTGCCCATGCTGATGGCTGCGGAGCCATCTGGCATCGAGGGCAGGATGGTGGCCTTGGAACACAGTTTGCCTTCGTGGCCCAGCAGCGGACTCTGATGCCCATTTCCTCTGGATCATCACTCCCGACCGTCGGCCCCTTCACAGCGAGGGCTTCTCTGGAGGTGGAGCAGTTCCTCAAGCACCACCGGCCTCATGAGGCACCTCATGCCTGGTCCCATTCAGGAACAAGGACTTCCTTGCACAGTGCATCTGACTTGAACCACAGAGGCATCAGGACAGGGCCATTGGGGCTGGGGTGCCAGCACAAGGTCCGGAGGACCCTCGAGGTCTCCTCCAACTCCAGGTCGGACTGGGAGACCGAAGACGATGAGTCCTTGGACACCCGATTCCACAGGGATGTGCCCTTGGACCCTTCTCCTCCAGAGGCCTGGTGCCGATCCCCACCCGAGGACCTGGCCTTCCTGGACTTTGTTAGAGATATGGCAAAGGTTCTTGCCTTTACCACCAAGTCTGAGGAGGAGCCTCGGGCAGAGGACCTAGAGATCCTCCAGTATGAGACTCCCCCCAAGGAGGCCCTTACTGCTCCCTTTCCCCCTATACTGGAACGGCTGCTCTTCTGTATGTGGGAGACCCTGACCTTGGTTCCCATTGTGAGCAGGCAGTTGGACTCGATGTACTGGGTCCACCGGAGTCCTGACTTCCAAAAAGCTCAACTTCCAGGGTGGTGGAGTCGGCCATGCGTAGGCTCAAGAGACAGAAAACACACTCTTTAGTGCCCCCAGACAGGGAGGCCTGCACCATGGACACCCTGGGAAGGAAATGCTTCCAGGGCTTGATGTTCATCAGCGGGACCTAAGGGCATGTACCTGTGGGACACGGTAAGGGAAATTGCCAGGTTCTTGGCTGGTTTCTAGAGGAACCTCGCCAGCCGTTCTGGACCCTAGCCTCCACAGTCAGGGAGTGCTCCAAATTTATGACTCAGGAGGCCTATGATGGCTTTGATTCAGCAGCTAGAGTAGCAGCGGTAGACATTAATGCCCGCCGCCAGGCCTGGCTATAGTCTTCTGACTTGGAGCAATGGGTAACATAGTAAATGACGGCAGATAAAGACCAGCATGGTCCATCTAGTCTGCCCAGCGGGTGTAGGACAAGTTGTTCGATGTCCCTTGCCGGGGAGGGAATCTCTTCGGCAAGCCCATGATAGACAAGGCCGCCAAACTGTAGTCAGAGTTATGATCAGGACCAAGCTGACCCTTCCTGATGGAAGGCTTCAGGTAAAAAGTCCCTATACCCTAAGAAGAGGAAAGCTTATGGAAACTACCCTAAGCAATCTACCTTTCCAGCTTCCCAACAGGGCCAGCAGGCCAAGGGACAAGGGAACGGCCCTTGTAAGCCTAAGACCCCCAAGCCCCAAACTGCACCTCAGGTGCAACCTGGGTTTTTTTTTTTACTCCTTGGGCATAGCCTCTTTTCCCCCAGGAGGGTCTGCCCCACAGCACACAGGGGGGCGTTTGGTATTCTTCACCAACCGCTGGCCTACCATTACCACTGATGCATGGGGTCATAAAGACGCCCTTGCCATTCTTTCCGGGAGAGCTCCCTATGCATTCCCTTCACCGGAGCCTGCTTCAGCAGGAACTCTCAAGTCTTCTGGCAGACCAGGCAGTGGAATCTGTCCCCCTCCAACTCAGGGACAAGGGATTCTACTACCGCTACTTCCTGGTGCCCTAAAGGACCAGAGGGTTTCGGCCTATACTAGACCTGCAAGACGTCAACCGGTCTCTGGTGAGGGAGAAGTTCAAGATGCTGTCCTTGGAACATTGCTAGCATACCTCCAGTAGGGAGACTAGCTATGCTCCTTGGATCTAAAGAATGCCTATACATACATCCTCATCCACCCCCTTAACAGGCAGTACTTCCACCTCATGGTAGAAGGCTGCCATTACCAATACAGGGTTCTGCCCTTCAGTCTGGCCTCCGCCCTGAGGGTATTCACGAAATGCCTAGCAGTGGTCACTGCCTTCCTGTGTCTCTAGGAGGTGTTCATCTTCCTCTTCCTCTTCCTGGACAACTGGCTCATAATGGGTGGCACTGCTGCCAAGACTCATCAGGCGGTGGCCCGTACCATCCTCCTTCTAGGGCACTTAGGGTTTGTCATAAACTACCCAAAGTCCCATCTCCAGCCACCCCAATGCCTGGAGTTTCTTTCTGGATGGGGGAAGTGAAAGTTTCTGCTCGCAGGCAGGTGGGCAGGGGCTAATTTGAGCCCATCTCACACCTGACCAGTGGCCACACCTACAGGTCTCTGAGGCTGGCTGCAGGAGCTGTGGATATTTCACAAAGCTAAGACTCTAATTTTCTCTCTTATTTCTGATGCTTTCTAGTGATCAATATAGAGTCTAACTGTCTGTTTTGTAGGAATTGTTAATATAATGTTTAACTATGGTTATAAATTAAGCTTGGGGATAATCTGACTGTCTCCTTTTCTGGGTAGCCTTGGAGCAGATAACTGTGGGTGCCCCCAGTTCAGGAACAGACCTAGCTGCCATGCATAAAGAGGTGACCCTACTCAGGGAGGAACTGGCTGCAATGAAGCACACCTCTTATAGGATACAAACTGAACAATGCCCACTACCGCTCCCACAAAGCTTCAAATATCCCAGTGACAAGGGGATCACAGTGGGTTCTGGTAGATTGCGACCTGTAAGGCACAGACATCCTATGCATCAAAAGATAACCCTGCATAATGCCTTCTCTGCCTTGGCTAATGAGGATGAGGAACTGAGGGAGGAACTGGCTGCAATGAAGCGCACCTCTTCTAAGATACAAACTGAACAAAGTCCACCACCACTTCCACAAAGAATGAAACACCCCAGGAACAAACGGATCACAGTGGGTTCTGGTAGATTGCGACCTGTGACACAGAGGCATCCTATGCATCAGGAGATATCCCTGCATAATGCCTTTTCTGCCTTGGCGAATGAGGATGCCCAATCCAAAGAAACTGAAGGGCCCTTAAATGAGACAGACAGTGCCCAATCTCCTGCTAAAGGACCAAATATGAAGAAAACCTCAACAAACAGCAAACCACTACTACTTGGAGATTCCATCATCAGTGGCATCAACTTGGGAACACATTTCAAAGGAGAGAAGATAGTCAAGTGCCTCCCAGGCTCTTCAGCCAGCAGGAATACAAACCACATTGTTGAAGTACTTAGCGCAGAAAGTGAACACTCCAAACTTGATGTGGTTATTCACTTGGGCACAAATGACCTGGCTAGAAACAGTACCTTTACAGTCCAAAAGAACTTCCAATCTCTGGGAGAGAAACTCAAGCCCATTGTTAACACTGTTGCATTCTCAGAGGTTCTACCTGTGCTTGGTAAAGGGGCAAAAAGGCTGCATCAAATTAACAGCTTTAATACATGGCTCCAGACCTGGTGCAAACAAGAAGGATTCAGATTTATTGGTGACTGGGGTAACAGATGGAACAACAAGAGACTATACTGTGCAGATGGACTACATCTCTCTGTCACAGGGAAAAGAATCCTAAGTGAAAACTACAAGCAATATGTGGATATGCATTTAAAATAGAAAAAGGGGGAGGGGGGCAGATGTGGAAGGTCAAGCTCTGGACGTCACCCCCTGCAAAAGCAGATTAAAATCAGAAACAGACACACATTTAAACCACACATCATAAACAAGTGGGAAGATGTAGGCAGAACAAAAGCAACGCTAAATACACGCAAGCCAGTTAAATGCTGGAAAGCAATGAGCACAAATGCTCGAAGCTTAGCCAACAAAGTTCCAGACCTAGAAGCCCTAATGGTGGAAATGGATTTGGACATTGTGGCCATTACAGAAACATGGCTAAACGAATCACATGATTGGGATATAGCCATACCTGGCTATAATCTATTCAGAAGAGACAGAGAAAATGGAAGAGG
Organism: Ichthyophis bannanicus; assembly: GCA_033557465.1. Taxonomy (NCBI): domain Eukaryota; kingdom Metazoa; phylum Chordata; class Amphibia; order Gymnophiona; family Ichthyophiidae; genus Ichthyophis; species Ichthyophis bannanicus. The sequence continues at coordinate 50,058,716 of CM066036.1, read as the reverse complement.
AGGAGGAGTAGCCTTATATGTCAAAAGCAATATTAAACGCGGGCTGCATCGTAGGTATATATGGTTTCAGGTCCTTTTTTAATAATAGTTTTTACTAAGTTTAATAAGGTTGGGGAGTGGGTTATGATATTTATGGATGTATATTTTTGTAGTTATATTTAGGTCCCCTGACGAAACTATAAGAAACGTCAGCTGGTACCGGTATTGAACGTCGGGACAAAGACGATTGCAGGCTGATCCGGTTTAGAAGCTGAGTATATATATACCTAGAATTAAAGTTCAGATATAAGCTTCTAAAGAATTCATTATTTAGCAAGTGCACTTTACTACCAGTGGGTCATTGATTTGACACAACGCCAATACTAAGCATCGGGTGTAAGCCCAATCCTGAAGGCGTTATTTTTAACTGAGACCTGTTTAGCTGGTTTAAAAGTGGACGGTTCCCCCTCATGTGAAAATTGAACGATAATTTTTGGAAATACTAGCATCTGTATCGTTCAGAGGCCAAATCAAGTTTTGTGAAAAGCAATATTAAAGCTACTGAAATGCAGGGGGCATGGGGAAAAGAAGAAGCACTCTGGATTGTGTTGGAAAGAGGAGATGGCACTGTCATCCATACTGCTGTAGTCTACAGACCTCCAACAAAAAATTGAAGAGATAGATAACGAATTGATTATACATATTGCCAAGATAGCCACAAAGGGGAAAGCGATCATATTGGGTGACTTTAATCTATCTGATGTGGATTGGATTACTCTTTCTGCAAATCTGGAAAGAAGCAAAAAAATAGTGTATGCTCTCCAAGATGCGTTACTTATTTTTTTATTTAGTGTACATTTGTATCCCGCTGCTTCCAGTGATCAGCAGCGGTTGCTATACATGGTAAGAGTGGCTGTACCGGCCAGGAATTAGAAATATATACATTGCGATTAGGGAGGGAGAGGTAGTGCACAGCAAAACATAGGTGGTGATGGAACCAACCAGGGAAAGCTCAACGCTGGATTTAGTGCTCACCAACGGCGATAGCGTGTCGAATGTCTGCATGAGTGCCCCTGTGAGCAGCAGCGATCATCACACGGTGTGGTTTGAGATAAAAGCCATGGTACAGGCCAATCATAGCAGGCTCAAAGTCCTAAACTTTAAAAACACCAACTTCAATAAAATGGCCGAGTACCTAAAGGAGGAGCAGACAGGGTGGAAGGAGATAAGGGAAGTGGAATTGCAATGGGCTAAACTAAGGATGGCAATAAAAGGGGCAACAGATAAATATGTAACAAAAGTAAACAAAAACAAGAGGAGAAGAAAGCCTATTTGGTTTTCCAAAGAAGTGGCTGCTCAAATAAAGGCAAAAAACACAGAGGAACACAGAAATGAATACAGGATCAAACTCAAAGAGACAAAGAGAGAAATAAGGATAGCAAAATCAAAGGCCGAGGAAAAGATGGCTAAAGATGTGAAGTGTGGTGACTAAACCTTCTTCAGGTATATTCGAGAAAGGAAGAAGATCAGAAGTGGAATTGCAGGACTCAGAAGTGCTGTGAACGGACTCGCGGAAAGTGACATTGAAAAAGCGAAATTGCTAAACGAATACTTCTGCTCTGTTTTTACTATAGAAAGTCCTGGAGAAGGACCATCTGTGACTCCAAAATATAAAAATGGAAATGAAGTAGTTACCACACCATTCACAGAAGATGAGGTGTTAGAACAACTTGCAAAACTGAAAGTGGACAAGGCCATAGGACCGGATGGGATACATCCCAGGATACTATAAGAACTCAGGGAGGTTCTTGCAGGGCCGTTAAAGGATGTTTTCAACAGATCCTTGGAAACAGGAGAGGTTCCTCAGGACTGGAGAATGGCTGATGTCGTACCTCTACACAAAAGTGGTGACACGGAAGAAGTGTCAAACTACAGGCCTGTGTGCCTTACCTCGGTGGCGGGAAAAGTCATGGAGGCACTCCTGAAAGAGCGAATAGTGAACTTTCTCAAAACCAACAGGTTGCAAAACCCGAGGCAACATGGTTTTACCGAAGGACGATCTTGCCAACCAAATCTAATTGAGTTCTTTGACTGGGTGACCAGGGAGCTAGATCAGGGGCATGCGATGGATGTCATCTACCTGGATTTCAACAAAGCCTTTGATACTGTTCCTCATAGGAGGCTTATCAATAAACTCAGTAACTGGGGGATAGATCCTAAGATGGTAAATTGGATCAGAAATTGGTTGACTGACAGACGACAGAGGGTGATGGTAAATGGAGCTCACTCGGATGAAGGGAAGGTGATTAGCGGGGTGCCCCAGGGGTTGGTCCTGGGCCCGGCACTGTTCAATGTATTTGTGAGTGATATTGCTGAAAGACTGAATGGAAAAGTCTGTCTTTTTGCAGATGACATGAAAATTTGCAACAGAGTAGACTCCCCTGAGGGAGTGGTTAACATGAGGAAAGATCTACAAAAGCTGGAAGAATGGTAAAATTCTTGGCAATTATGATTTAATGCGAAGAAGTACAGAGTCATGCACTTGGGTAGCAGAAATCCAACAGAAATGTACGCGATAGGGGCGAGAGGTTGGTGTGCACGGATCAGGAGAAAGACCTTGGTGTGATTATTTCTGAAGATCTCAAGGTGGCAAAACAGTGCGACAAGGCAGTGGCGAAAGCCAGGAGAATGTTGGGCTGCATACAAAGAGGAATCGCCAGCAAAAAGGAAGAGGTACTTATGCCACTGTACAAGTCACTGGTGAGGCCTGTGATAAGGAAGCTTATCATAGCTCAGGAAGGAGCTATAGAAAAGGTGAAGTGACTCTGAACAAGCAACCTGTCAGTTCTGGTAGAAATAAGAAAACAGAATTTTGCCATAAAAGACTACCAGTCCCAGAATGCACCAGGTTTCCAACAGCCATGAGAGGAGCTGAAGTGAGAAAACGTGTGTTCAATCAAAAGGGCTATGAGGTAATCCCCAAGCACTCATTGCAAAGGGCAGGGCTTGATTCAGCACAGCTGCGCTGTGCTAGGATGGAACACTCATCTCAAAGGGCAAGGCCTGATTCAGCACAGCTGCGCTGTGTTAGGGAGGATCACTCATCTAAGCAGAATAAGAGTAGAGTTTATTCTACAGATGACCATCTTCATGATCACCTTGCATATCCAGAGAAGGATCATCAGTTTCATCTGAAGGATCATCAGAAGCAGAAGCCAAACCGGACGGACAGAGAGGGAAAGAGACCCTTTGGAAGAAGGAAGAGAAAAGCCTTTGAGAGGTCTAGAAGAGTCCAAAGCAGTACGTATACTGGGAGGTATTCCAAGGGCCAGCATACACCATTGGACTGGGGAAAGCCAGAGGAATGGTGCTGCAGAGCTAGGAATCACCAGAGGCTACCTGTGAGGGAGACGGCTGCACGTGGAAGGGACCCAAAGACCTGTGCCAGAAGGTATGTGAAGAGAGATCCAGTGTCCAGGGATCTGGATTGGAAGGCTGGACATAAGAACTGGACTACATACTGGCCAGGCTATATAGAGAGGAACTCTAGCAGCAATGGAAGCTCAGGTATGAACACTGATCTATGCCCTAGCTATAACCTTGAAAGACAGCAGGGAAACAAGTATTCTCCTGAAAATGCTCCATTGAGAGATTCATCTGTGCCAATCCATGATATTGAACCCATGCTTGTTGAACAAGGGGGAATAATAGCAGATGAGGATCCTGTTTATATGGACTGCTCTCTATCTAAACTCCGTTGGTAACTTTCTGTTATAAAGTACAGCAACCATCACAAAGAAATACAAATTTGTTCTTTAATCTACTCAGAAAAGCTCCTGAAGCAGGATTTGACCCACACAGTAGAAAGCAAGCCAGCTAAGGGGTTTCAGCTGGTGACTGCTAGCAATTAAGCCTTACCTAATTGCTTGTGAGCTAAGAGAGAATCACTTCTGTATCTATGTGGGAAGTAATCAGAAGTTAACCTGAAAAGAACAGTTTGTTTCTTGCTTTGTGGCTTTTCATTTGTTGTTTTCCTGATTTTGACTTTGTTTTTCCAAGTTAACACTGGAAGCAAGTAACCTAATTTATGTGCTACCAAGCATATCTGTGTTGGGAGAAATAACCCCATAAATAAATATCTTATTGGCTTTACCCAAGAGCACAACTAAATTATTGTCAGCAGCTGTGTCTGGTGTGAATGAACTACATTGCCCACAATACCTTGCAAATCATATAGATATATGCACTTGCCAAGACTGTGAGGATTATCACCCAGGCAGCCGTCTGACAGGCCTCACTTGGAATACTGTGTTCAGTTTTGGAGACCGTATCTTGCAAAGGATGTAAAAAGACTGGAAACCTTTCAGAGGAAGGCGACCAAAATGATTTGGAGCCTGTGTCAGAAGCCTTATGAGAAGAGACTTGAAGACCTAAACATGTACACTTTGGAGGAGAGGAGGGACAGGGGAGATATGATTCAGACCTTTAAATACTTAAAGGGAAATAATGAACAAACAAACCTCTTCCAAAGATGGGGAAGCTGTAAAACTAGAGGACATAACAGGAAGCTGCAAGGTGGTAAATTGAAAGACAATGTCAGGAAATACTTTTTCATAGAAAGGGTGGTGTATGCTTGGAATGCCCTCCCGATGGAAGTGGTGAGGGCAAACATGGTGACGGAATTCAAAATGGCATGGGACAGACACAGTGGCTCCCTTTACAGCAACAGGATAAAATCAAAATAAACTGAACCATCTAATTTCTCAATAAATAGGGGTGTCCTGCATGGAGTGGTGGGTTCACCCCTAAGAACATAAGAACATAAGATATGCCATACTGGGTCATATCAAGGTCTATCAAGCCCAGTAACCTGTTTCCAACAGTGGCCAATCTACGTCATACGTACCTAGCAGTTTCCCTAAAAGACACAGGTTCCACAATGCTTGTATTGGGTCAAGCATTGACCTCAGAAAACACCCACAAATAAGAACAGAAGCGAGGGACATCTTGAACAATTTTCAGAAGACTGTGTTCGTGAGAAACTAGCTCAACTTAAAGTAGACAAAGCGATGGGACCGGATGGGATACACCCTAGAATACTGAGGGAACTTGGGGACGTTCTAGCAACTCCACTGACTGACCTTTTTGAATGCCTCATTGGAGTCGGGAGTGGTGCCAAAGGACTGGAGAGAGGCTCATGTGGTGCCTTTACACAAAAGCGGAAGTAAGGATGTGGTTGAAAACTACAGGCCGGTTAGTTTAACTTCGGTGGTGAGTAGATTATTGGAAACGCTGCTGAAAGAGAAAATAGTGAGGTTTCTGGAGTCCAGCGGATTACAGGATTCGAGGCAGCATGGATTCACCAGAGGCAGGTCTTGTCAGACAAATCTGATTGATTTCTTTGACTGGGTGACCAGGGAGTTGGACCGAGGGAGAGCTCTAGATGTGGTGTATTTAGATTTCAGTAAAGCCTTTGACACTGTTCCTCACAGGCGACTTATAAACAAACTGAGCACCCTAGGGATGGACCCTAAAGTTACTGCTTGGGTTAGAAATTGGTTGGGTGGGAGGCGACAAAGAGTACAAGTAAATGGAGCTCACTCTGAGGAGAAGGATGTTACCAGTGGTGTGCCCCAGGGATCTGTCCTTGGTCCGATTCTTTTTAACATCTTTGTTAGTGATATAGCGGAAGGGCTGTCGGGTAAGGTTTGCCTCTTTGCAGATGATACCAAAATCTGCAAAAGAGTAGACACCCAGGAAGGTGTAGATAACATGAGGAGGGATCTAGCTAAGCTTGAAGAATGGTCTAGAATTTGGCAGCTGGGATTTAATGTTAAAAAATGTAAGGTCATGCATTTGGGCTGCAGCAATCCAAGGGAGCAATACAGTATAGGAGGTGAAGTACTTTTGTCCACTAAAGAAGAGCGGGACCTAGGCGTGGTTGTGTCTGATGATCTTAAAGTAGCTAAACAGGTAGAAAAGGCGACGGCAAAAGCTAGAAGGATGCTTGGGTGCATACGGAGAGGAATGGCTAGCAGAAAAAAGGAGGTGATAATGCCTCTGTATAAGTCTTTGGTGCGACCTCATTTGGAGTATGGTGTGCAATTCTGGAGACCGCACCTTCAAAAGGATGTGAACAGGATGGAGTCGGTGCAGAGGGTTGCTACTAAAATGATTAATGGACTTCATTATGAACATATGAGGACAGACTTAAGGATCTTAATATGTACACCTTAGAGGAAAGGCGGGATAGAGGTGATATGATTGAGATGTTTAAATACCTCCGTGGCATAAATGTTCAGGGAGAGAGCCTCTTTCAATTGAAAGCAAGTTCTGCTACGAGAGGACATGGGATGAGGGTGAAGGGAGATAGATTCAGGAGTGATATGCAGAAATATTTCTTTACAGAAAGAGTAGTTGATCCGTGGAATAGTCTCCCAGTGGAGGTGGTAGAGATGAGGACAGTAACTGAATTCAAAAAAGTATGGGACCAACACAGAGGATCTCTAAAGGTAAAAAGTGGACTGTTGTAGTTGTTGATATGGAAGGACAGACTAGATAGGCCATGTGGTCTTTTTCTGTCATCATGTTTCTATGTTTCTATCCTGGGTCCCTTCTTAATAATGGTTTATGGACCTTTCCTCCAGGAACTTGTCCAAACCTTTTTTAAACCCAGCTACACTAACAGCCTTTACTACATCCTCCAGTAACAAATTCTAGAGTTTGATTACACGTTGAGTGAAAAAATATTTTCTTTTATTAGTCTTAAATAGTTTACCCTGTAGCTTCATTGCATTTCCCCTAGTCTTTCTATATTCTGATAATGTTAACAGTCGATCAACGTTTACCCGTTCCACTCCGTTCATTAATTTATAGACTTCTATCATATCTCCCCTCAGCCGTCTCTTTTCTAGGTTAAAGAGCCCTAACCTTTTTAGCCTTTCTTCATAGGAGTATCCTTCCATCCCTGTTACCATTTTGGTGGCTCTTCTCTGAACTAAACAGGGACATGGGGAGGGGTGGCCTGCACGGAGTGGCAGGTGCACCTACTCTTGCCATCGTGCTGGGCAGACTAGATGGACCATGTTTATGTTTATTGTTTATGTTTATTAAAACTTTATATACCGCCCAATACGATTAGCATCTGGGCGGTTCACAACACATAAAATCATTAAAAGAAGGAGAGCTGCGAAAAGAAAAGTAGAAAAGGAACGCCATAAAAACTTAAGGAAAGGAGATAGAAGCAGATAACAGTTGGGGGACACAGAAGGCTAACATGAAGGGAGAGAGGGAACACATTGACAACGCACGAGGGCGTAGGAGAGAGGAAATGAGGAACTAACGTAATACTAGGGAGGGGAAGAGGACGGAGCTGGAAAGGGGAGGTTGAAAGCAGAACAAAAGAGGTGGGTTTTCAGTTTAGCTTTAAAGGATAGGTAGGAGGTTTCTAGACGTAGGGAGTGGGGAAGTGAATTCCAAAGCCTTGGACCGAGAAAAAAGAAAGCTGAAGATCGAGTCGATTCTAAGTGTGCTTGGGAGGGAGGGGGAAGGAACATACGGTTGGCGTGGATGGAACGTAGGGGACGGTGAGGGGTATGGAAGTGAACTTGGTCTGCAAGATACAAGGGGATACCAGAATGGATCACCCTGTGTACAAAAATAAGGACTTTAAACTGAACACGAAAGGAAACAGGAAGCCAGTGAAAATGTATTAACAAGGGGGTGATGTGATCGAAACGTGAAGCGTGAGAGAGAACACGAACGGCAGTATTTTGGACCCGTTGAAGACCATGCTGGTCTTTATCTGCCGTCATTTACTATGTTACTATGAGTTCATAGGGATGCTGCTGGACACAGTCTGGGCCTGGGCCTTTCCCCCTCTGGACAGGGCACCAATGTCTCAGGGCACTTGCAGGGCACATCCAGGGTCAAACCTTGGCTTCTGCCCGCTTACTGGACCACATGGCGTCCACCGATGCATGTGAACCCGGATGCCCGCCTACACATGTGGCTGGGCCAGTGGGCTTTCAGCTCCCAGTGGTCTCAAGGAATGGGACGAAAACAGGAGAAAGTTGTCATGACCCATTTTCTGCTCATCTCCCTCGGATGGTGGCAAAAGAACCTGCAGGCCAGAATGCCCTTCCAGGGCCCCACCCCCCAGAGGATCCTTGCCATGGATTGTGACAACCTCCACATTCAGGTCAGTTGGTCACAGGTGGAGAGCCTCCAGCAGATCAACTTCCTGGAGCTCCGAGCAATAGCGATAGCCCTCTGGGCTTTCCAACACCACCTTCCACACTAAGCGGTCCTAATCCAGATCGACAACCAGGTGATGATATTCTACGGGTTGGTATGAGTTCCTCCCTCCCTCCTACACCTTCAAGTGGTGGAGATTCTCAGTTTGGTGCATGGAGAAGGGGTTCAACCCCTTCTCCTGTTTAATCTAGCTGGTGCTGCAGTACCTACTTCACCTGTCCCAGGCAGGACCGAAGTCCAACTCTTTTAGAGTACACCTTAGCGCAGTTCAGCACACCACCATCTTGTTAGGGCAAGCCCCTCTCTGCTCAGCCCCTCATGACTCACTTCCTGAGGGGTCTACTCTCAAGGCCACCCGTCCGCCCCTGGCGGCAGAGTGGGATCTCAGCATAGTTCTCTCAAAACTTACCATTGGAGCCTCTCAGCACTTGCCACCTTAAGTATCACTCCTGGAAGGTGGTCTTCCTCGCCCTCACTTCTGCTTTCAGGGTTAGCGAGCTCCAAGAGTTGGTGGCTCATCCACCATATACGAGGTTCCACAAGAACAGGGTTGTGATTCGCACGCAGCCCAAGTTTCTGCCAAAGGTGGTGTCTCTATTCCAGCTCAACCAGGAGATGGTACTTCCCACCTTTTTCCCACAGCCCCATGCTAACAGGGCAGAAGCCACTCTCCACACTCTAAACTGTAAGCAGGCCCTGGCCTACTATCTGAAGTGTATCCAGGCCTACTGTCACTCCTCACAGCTCTTTATCTCCTACGACTCAAATCAGCTGGGGACAGCGGTCTCTAAGTGTATCCTGTCTATTTGGATGGCGGACTACATCGCCTTCTCCTATGAGCAAGCCGGTCTCTCGCTGGAGCGCTGTGTCACAGCGCACAGTGTACGGGCAATGGTGGCCTCTGTGGGGCACCTGCACTCTTTTCAGTTGGCAGAGATCTTTCAGTCATACCTTTGCAGCTCACTACTGCCTGGAGAGGGAGTCCTGCTGGATCAGCACCTTCGGCCAGGCAGTATTCCATTTGTTTGCAGTGTAAGGCAGCTCCTGCCCTCTAGCCCTTCGGTGTGCTCAGGCTGCCACAGAACTGGTTCCTCACTTGACATTTGGGGCTGTTCATGGGTCTGGTGTTCCTTGACTCAGTTGCTGCTTCTCACAATTCACCTTTTTCTGGTCACCTGTGGCTTTTACAGGTTTTTTCGTTAGCCTGTAGCTAGGGAATCCCATATGTAAGGATTGACTTCCTGCTTCTTCTTGGAGAAAGTGTAGTCCTAACAGCCCTCCCTTCTCCCCATGGAGTTGCTTTTCTTTTTGCCTTCTTGAGCTGTTATCATACTGAGGCAAGATGGCACCCTTAGGCGGGAAGGGGACTACACATGCGTGGTGCATCTCCCAAAGGCTTTCTTTGAAAGCTGGGGAGAGGTTACCGCATAGGCTCTGTTGGCGCCGACGTCACCCATATTTGAAGATTGATTCCTGTTGTCCCTGGAGAACACGTTATAGGTAATTAATTACACTTTCCCTTCCTGCTACAGCAATCCAATCAGGAGCTGCTCCGGCTTTGCCATGCACCAGATCTGATTTCGCAGGAAGACGGAATGATGTTGCACCCCATCATCCACTCCTTGGCCCTCACCAGGTGAATGTTGAGAGGCTAATGTTGCCTGAGCGCAACCTGCTGGATGGTATGGCCAATTTCTCCAGGACCAAGCAGGAAGTCAGTCCTCACTTATGGGTGACGTTGGCGCCGACGGAGCCCTCGCGGAGCAATTTTCCCCAGCTTTCAAAGAAAGCCTTTGGGAATTGCAGCGCGCATGCGCGGTCGTCTTCCCGCCCGAGGGTGCCATCTTAGCCAGTCTTCTTTTTTCCGCGGAGCCCTACAGACGTCCCCGTCTTGTCCCCGCGAAAAAGTCAATTTTTTCATCATTATTTTATTCTTTTTCCTTCGGTTCGACGCCGATCTTTTTCCCGCCCGGACTTGCGACGCCGGTCACGAGTCCTCTTACTTTTTTCGGTTTTTCTGACTTTGTCAGCTTTCGTTTTCGATTTTTCCCTGGCAGCCCGGTCCTTTGACCTCGCAGGGGCCCTTTTTCCCCCGATGGCTGCCAGTGGGTTTAAGCGGTGTGGTCAGTGTGACCGAAATATGTCACTAACTGACACACACGACTTTTGCCTCCGCTGCCTGGGCCCGGATCATGAGGAACTGATCTGTGGGCCCTGTGGCAAAATGTCCTCAAAAGCGTTGAGAAGTCGGCGGCATCAGCGTGATAGAATCTTCGCTGACCCCAGCCGTACCCGGACCTCGTCGGAGGCCTCTGCATCCAAAGGCTCCAGCTCGGACCGTCGCCGGAGTTCCTCCGACCGGGGTTCTCCCTCCGGGGACCATCGTCGGAAGGTGAAACCCGCGAGGGCGGCGTCGGTGGACGCTCCTGGTTCCGCGAGGGCCAGGTCGCATAGCCCCGACAGCCGCCCCGGGTCCTTGGAGAAGGAACACCTCACGAAGCGACCTCGCCTGGAGTCGGAGATGCCTGCTCGGGTAAGTCCTGTGGTCCTTCTGGACTCGCCTCCGCAACAGCCGACGTCGGGCCCGACGCCGTCGGGGCCCGAGTCGGGGGCTGCTGGGTCACCTGAGCTAGGACTCAGGTTGACGGTCTTGGAGAGCAGACTGTCTGCCTTCATGGACCAGCAGCGGGCATTGCTCGCTGGCCTCGCTGGCGCCGCTGCCCCGACCGCCGGGACGTCGACGTCCAAGTCGACCCCGGAGACCGAGCCGATCCTCGAGTCGATGAGAACTCGAGTCGATCCTCGGTCGAGGTCACCCTCGGCCTCCCGTTCGGGACCGAGGTCGCCGACGCCGACTCCCTCGGCGTCGGGGCGGCAGGCGCCGCGCCCTGCCCGGGCCAACCCCACCGAGTCCTCGTCGGAGTCGGTCTGGGAGTCTGAAGAGGAAGAGTCGCCTGATTCTTTCCGGACTCGGTGTGTCCCCTCGGACTCCCGGAGTCCGAGCCTCGGAAGCAGTCCCCCCCGGAGGATGCCCGGTTCTCGGACTTCGTTAGGGATATGGCCAAGGCTTTGGCCTTCCCTGCGGATCCCGAGGAGGAGCCTCGAGCCGAAGAGCTCGACGCCCTCCAGTATGACTCTCCCGCGAGGGAACACTTTACTGTACCGGTTCCTCCTATGCTGGAACGACTACTCTTCCGCATGTGGGAGAGTCCGGCCTCCTCGCCGGTCCTGAGCAAGCGGGTCGATTCTATCTATCGAGTCCGCAAGAGCCCTGGCTTTCAAAAGGCACAGCTGCCACACCATTCCATGGTAGTGGAATCGGCCATGCATCGTCTTAAGAGCCAGAAGATGCACTCCTCGGTGCCTCCTGGCAGGGAGGCCCGTAACCTGGATGGCCTTGGTAAGCAGTGTTTCCAGGGCTCTATGCTCGCATGTCGTGTCCAGACTTACCAGCTATACATGGGCATGTATCTCCGGGATCTGGCTAAAGAGCTAGCCGAATTCTCCGCTGGTTTGTCCGAGGAACCCTTGCGTAGGTTCCTAGCCTTGTCCACTGGCATTCGGGAATGCTCAAAGTTCATGTCCCAGGCAGCCTATGATGGCTTTGAAGCATCGGCTCGAGTGGCCGCAGCCAGCATCGGTGCCCGCCGACAGGCTTGGCTTCAGTCGTAAGACCTTGAGCCCTGGGTGCAGGACAAGTTGGTCGATGTCCCCTGCCGAGGCGAAAACCTCTTTGGCAAGCCCATGGCGGAAAAGGCTGCGCAAATTGAGACTGAGACTCTCACCAGGACCAGGCTTTCTAGGAAGACCTCCGCCCCTTCCCAGAAAAAGAAGGGCTCGGGGAAAAAGTCCTTTTACCCGAGGAAGGCGGCTGCCTACAAACAATACCCCCATTATCAGGCCCCTGCAGCTCCCCAACAGGGCCAGCAGGCCAAGGGACGGGGTAACGGATCCCGTAGGCAGCAAGCCCCCAAGCCTGCACCACCAGCCCCTGCTCAGCAGGGTGGGGGTTTTTGACTCACAAAGCATAGCCTCTCCCCCCCCCGCTGGTTCCTCCCAGCACCGGAGGCCGGCTGGTTCACTTCGCCCACAGGTGGTCCAGCATCACCGCAGATGCCTGGGTGCTTCAAGTCGTGCGGGAAGGCTATCTTCTCCACTTCCACCAGGTCCCTCCCTCCTATTTTCCGGGAGAACCTCCACGACCCCCTCTGCACAGGGAATTACTCCTTCAGGAGTTAGCAGGTCTTCTGCAGGAACAGGCGGTGGAACCGGTGCCACACCACCTGAGAGGTCAAGGCTTTTATTCCAGGTATTTTCTAATACCAAAGAGAACAGGGGGCCTCAGACCCATCCTGGACTTGCGCAACCTCAACAAGTTCCTTGTGCGGGAGAAGTTCAAAATGCTTACCCTTGGAATCCTTCTGCCCTACCTCCAGCAGGGAGATTGGCTATGCTCCTTGGATCTAAAGGATGCCTACACGCACATCCTCATCCACCCAAGCCACCGCCAATACCTAAGGTTTGTGGTGGCAGGAAATCATTACCAGTACAGAGTACTGCCCTTTGGCCTGTCCTCCGCGCCGCGAGTCTTCACAAAATGTCTCGCAGTGGTGGCGGCCCATCTCTGGCTTCACGGCCTATATATCTTTCCGTACCTCGACGACTGGCTCATCAGAGCGGCGTCCGCTCCGGAGGTCACCAGCGCCACACGCCGCACGGTGACTCTTCTGCAGTACTTGGGCTTTGTTATAAATTTCGCAAAGTCCACTTTGCTCCCCTCACAGGATCTCGAGTTCATCGGCGCAAGGCTCCACACTCCTCAGGCACGAGCGTACCTACCGCTCGACAGGGCTCAACGGCTCCTGGACCTAGCCGACCGTTTTCGCAGCCAGCCCCTGGTCTCCGCCAGGCGCTTCCTGAGACTGCTCGGCCATATGGCTTCCACCGTCCATGTGACCCCCAATGCCCGCCTGAATATGCGGCCTGCTCAATGGTGTCTCCGCCAGCAGTGGCGACAAGCCACAGGCGGCCTAGCAGACCTAGTGCGCGTCTCCGAGCCGCTGATCTCGTCTCTCCGGTGGTGGCTTCGGCAGCCGAACCTGATATTCGGAATGCCTTTCCAGTCACCTCAGCCGACCCGGGTGCTGACCACGGATGCATCCCTCCTGGGCTGGGGAGCACATTGCCAAGGGGCACGTACTCAGGGCCTCTGGACCACGTGGGAGTCTGCTCAGCAGATCAACTTCCTGGAGCTCAGGGCGATCCACCTGGCTCTCATGGCTTTCTCCCACCTGACTTACCGCCAGTCCGTCCTTGTCCAGACGGACAATCAAGTTGCCATGTTCTACGTGAACAAGCAGGGGGGCACGGGCTCCTTCCTCCTCTGCCGGGAGGCACAGAAGCTCTGCTCTTGGGCCGTCAGTCACGGCATTCTCCTCAAGGCAGTTTATCTCCCGGGCCAAGAGAATTGCCTGGCGGACAAACTCAGCAGGATCCTCCAGCCGCACGAGTGGCGTCTGGATCCCTTGGTAGTTCAGAAGCTCTTCCTAAAGTGGGGCCTCCCCACGGTGGATCTCTTTGCCAGTCCTCACAACCGGCAGCTTCCTCGCTTCTGCTCTCGTCAGCCACACCCCCTTCGGGTTGCGGCGGACGCTTTTCTAATTTCATGGTCGGGGAACCTTCTGTACGCTTTCCCTCCCATCCCGCTAGTCTCTCGGACTCTTTTCAAGGTTCTCCGAGACAAAGCCTTCATGATCCTGGTGGCCCCTCGCTGGCCCAGACAGCCGTGGTTTCCGCTCCTACTGCAATTAGCGGTGGAGGATCCATTCCCTCTGGGGGTACAACCGGATCTCCTCACTCAGGATCAGGGGTCTCTACTACACCCCAACCTCAGGTCTCTCAACCTCATGGCCTGGCTGCTGAGAGGGTAGTCCTTGCTCCCCTTCTCCTGCCGGCAGAGGTGGAGGAGGTCGTCTTGGCTTCGCGACGGCCTTCTACCCGCAAATGCTACGCCCTTAAATGGCGTCGCTTTGCCGTCTGGTGTACCCAACAGTCTCAGGATCCCTTCTCCTGCCCGGTGTCGGTGATCTTGCAGTACTTGCTACACCTCTCTAATCTGGGACTTAAGTCCAACTCCGTCAAAGTTCACCTCAGTGCTCTTTCGGCACATCATGTGCCGGTGGACTGTAGACCTCTCTCCAGCGACCCTCTCGTAGCGAGGTTTCTCCGAGGTCTCCTCCTACTTAAACCACCTCTGCGCCCGCCAGCGCCTGACTGGGACCTGGATGTGGTTTTGCAGCGGATCACCTGTCCGCCTTTTGAACCTATGGCTACCTGTTCTCCCCGTTTTCTGTCTTGGAAAACACTGTTCTTGATAGCCCTCACTTCCGCTAGACGCGTAAGTGAATTGCAGGCCCTCGTGTCTGATCCCCCTTACACTCGGTTCTACAAAAATAGGGTAGTCCTACGGACTCACCCAAAGTTTCTTCCAAAAGTGGTCTCCCCTTTTCACATCAATCAGGAGGTGGTACTTCCAACCTTCTTTCCCAGACCACACTCCAGCCGAGCTGAAACGGTCCTCCATACCCTGGACTGTAGAAGGGCTTTGAACTTCTACCTTGACCGTACGCGGGAGCACCGTAAAGCTGCTCAGCTTTTTGTGTCTTTTGACCCCAATAAATTGGGGCTCCCGGTCTCCAAGCGTACTCTGTCCATCTGGGTTGCGGACTGTATCTCTTGGGCTTATGGGGCAGCCGGACTCTCCTTAGAAAGTCGAGTCACGGCTCATTGCGTTCGGGCAAAGGCTACGTCAGTGGCTTACCTCCGCTCTGTTCCGCTGGCAGACATCTGCCGGGCCGCTACTTGGTCTTCGAGCCAGACTTTTGCGGTCCATTACTGTCTCGAGAGGGAGTCCCGCAGGGACAGTGCTTTCGGACAGGCAGTCCTCTGTAATCTCTTTGAGGTCTGAGCAACTCCTACCCTCCATCCCGGATGTGGGCTACCGGTGGGTGATAATTCAGCGAAGATTCTTTCCTTCTGTGCTGCTGAGCTAGAGGGAGCTCATTTTTGTGCTTAGGGTCTCCGGTAGCCTTGAGCTTGGGAGTCCCATAAGTGAGGACTGACTTCCTGCTTGGTCCTGGAGAAAGCGTAGTTACTCACCTGTAACAGGTGTTCTCCAGGAGCAGCAGGAATCAGTCCTCACTACCCTCCCTCCTCCCCTTGGAGTTGCAATCGTCTGCTTATGTTTTTGCAAATATTTTTATGCTGTCTTTTTTAGCTATGTCATCTGACTGGCTAAGATGGCACCCTCGGGCGGGAAGACGACCGCGCATGCGCGCTGCAATTCCCAAAGGCTTTCTTTGAAAGCTGGGGAAAATTGCTCCGCGAGGGCTCCGTCGGCGCCGACGTCACCCATAAGTGAGGACTGATTCCTGCTGCTCCTGGAGAACACCTGTTACAGGTGAGTAACTACGCTTTCCTTTTGGCCTCCAGGAGGGTCTCAACGAGAAAGTCTTAGTCTTATTCCTGCAAATGGAAGAGGTTTGTTGTCTGGTGTGAGGGCCAGGCCCTAGATCCTTTCGTCTGCCCCACACAAATGCTTGTGTATCTTCTGCACCTCTCCGAGTCGGGACTTGAGTCCTACTCCGTCAGGATTCACCTCAGTGCAATTGGAGCTTATCACCAAAGTGTGGAAGGGAAGTCCATCTCAGTACAGCCTTTATTTGTTTGTTTTATGAGGGGTGTTGCTTCCCTTGAAGCTTCCCTGTAAACCTCCTGCAGTGTCTTGGGACCTCAATGTGGTTCTTATGCAGCTCATGAAAGCTCCCTTTGAGCCATTCATTTCCTGCCCTCTGAAGTTCTTGACGTGGATGGTATTGTTTCTGGTGGTGGTCACTTCAGAATGCAAAGTTGATCCACCTTACACCAGATGGCATCATAATAGAATGGTCCTTCATAGTCATCCTAAATTCCTTCCAAAAGTGGTATCAAATTTCCATCTTAATCAGTCAATTGTTCTTCCAACTTTCTTCCCACGATCTCATGTCCATAAAGGGGAAGCTGCATTGCACATGTTGGGGACTGCAAGTGAGCCTTAGCCTTCTATTTGAAGTGAACAAAAATCCATAGAAAGTCCATCCAATCTTTTGTTTCTTTTGACCCCAACAAGCTAGGGGATGTCGTTTCCAAATGCTGTCTTTCAATTTGTCTATCAGACTGCATCTCTCACTTATTCCCAGGCAAGCCTGAGCCTTGATGTTCATGTCACACCTGACAAGGTCAGAGATATGGCTGCGTTGGTGGCCAACTTACGCTCCGTCTCCATGGAAGAGATCTGCAGGGCTGCGCTGTCCTCTGTTCACACATTCACATCTCACTACTGTCTAGATGGGGACTCCTGATACGACAGCAACTTCAGTCAGTCTGTACTCTGAAATCTGTTTGGGGATTAGAATTCAACTCCATTCCCCCTAGACCTATTCTATCCTATCCTGACTACCAACCCCCCCCCCCCCCCAAAAAAGCAAAGAAAGAGAGAATCACTTGTATTGTACATAGTTGGTCTCTTGACTGCCAAGGCCTGTTGCCATTACGCAGACAGGTTTTTGGCTCTGTTGGGCTTATCTGCATTCTTTTTGATTTTCAGTAGCCTGTAACTAGGGAGTCCAGTACGTGAGAACTCATTCCTGCTTGTTCATGGAGGAAAGATAGTTACTCACCTTTCTCCAGGACCAAGCAGGAAGTCAGTCCTCACATATGGGTGACGTCGGCGCCGACAGAGCCCACATGTGGAGCATTTCCCCAGCTTTCAAAGAAAGCCTTTGGGAATGCAGGCACGCATGCGCGGTCCCCTTCCCGCCCAAAGGTGCCATCTTGCTCAGTCTTCTTTTTTCCGCGGAGCCCTACAGACATGTGTCCTTGTCACCCGTGGAAAAAGTGGATTTTCCTGCGTTGAGTCAAGTTTTTTCTTCGGTTCGACGTCGGTTCCCTTTCCCGCCTGGACTCGGTACATCGGTGCCAAGCCTGGATCTTTTTTTTCGGTTTTTGTCCTTAGAGACTACGTTCACGCCAATTTTTCTTTTCCCTGGCAGCCCGAGTTTTTGATCTTGCAGGGGTCCTTTTTCCCTGATGGCTGCCAGTGGCTTTAAGAAGTGTGATCGGTGCAAGAAACTAATGTCTCTCACCGACACACATGACTGCTGCCTCCGGTGCCTAGGGCCTGACCATGATCCTAAGGTCTGTAGTCCCTGTGGCAAAATGTCTTCGAAGGCATTGCGGAGCTGTCAGCACCAGCGTGAGAGGATCTTCTCCGATTTTGCGTCTGGACGGGTCTGGACTTCGTCAGAGGCCTTGACGTCTCGGGACTCTGACGCCGAGCATCGTCGGGTCTCCTCTGAGAGGGGGTCCCCCTCGAGGGAGCACCGAAGGAAGAAGAAACCCGTGAGGGCGGCATCGGTGGATGCTCTTGGCTCCTCGAGGGCCAGGTCGCATAGCCCCGATCACCGTCCCAGGTCTTCAGAGTCGGAGAGGCCTGAAAAGCATCCTCGTGTAGAGTCGGAGGCCCCGAGTCATGTGAGTACTGAAGTCCTCGTGGACTCTCCTCCAGGAGAGCCGCCGTCGGGGCCCGAGTCGGAGGCTGCTGGGTCTCCTGAGCTTGGACTCAGGTTGACGGCCTTGGAGAGCAGATTGTCTGCCTTCATGGAGCAGCAGCGGGTGCTGATTGCCGGTCTCACCGGCGCATCTGCCCCGACCACCGGGACCTCGACGTCCAAGTCGACCGCGGAGGCCGAGCCGATCTTTGAGACCATGTGAACTCAAGTCGATCCTCGGCCAAGGTCACCCTCGGCCTTCCGTTCGGGATCGAGGTCGTCGACGCAGGTACCCTCGGCATTGGGGCGGATGACATCGGTGCCCGCCCACTTGGAACTGCTCGATTCCTCCTCGGAGGAATCGGCATGGGAAACCAAGGAAGAGGAGTCCCCGGACACCTTCCGGACCTAGTGCGTCCCTTCGGACTCACCGGGATACGAGCCTCGGATAAGGTCCCCCCGGAGGATACCCGGTTCTCGTACGGGATATGGCCAAAGCCTTGGCCTTCCCTGCGGACCCCGAGGAGGAGCCTCGAGCCGAAGAACTCGAGGCCCTGCAGTATGACTCTACTCCCAAGGAGGCCTTTACTGTACCGGTTCCTCTGATGCTGGAGCGGTTGCTCTTCTGCATGTGGGAGATGCCGGCCTTGATGCCAGTTTTAAGCAAGCAGGTCGATTCCATCTATCGAGTCCGCAAGAGCCTCGGGTTCCAAAAGGCACAGCTACCGCACCACTCCATGGTTGTGGAATCGGCCATGCGTCGCCTGAAGAGTCAGAAGATGCACTCCTCGGTGCCTCCCGGCAGGGAAGCCCCGGAACCTGGACGCCCTCGGTAGAAAGTGCTTCCAGGGCTCTATGCTTGCTTGCCACGTCCAGACCTACCAGCTGTACATGGGCATGTACCTTCAAGACCTGGCAAAGGATATTGCTGGGTTCTCTGCTGGTCTGTCTGAGGTTGCAGAGGTTCAAGGCTTTGTCTTCTGGTATTCGAGAGTGCTCGAAGTTTATCTCTCGAGCAGCCTATGATGGATTCGAGGCTTCGGCCCGAATAGCAGGGGGTGGCATCGGTGCACGCCGCCAGGCCTGGCTACAATCCTCAGACCTCGAGCCTTGGGTACAGGACAAGTTGGTCCCTTGTCGAGGTGAAAACCTCTTTGGCAAGTCCATGGCTGAAAAGGCTGCAGAACTCGAGACCGAGACTCTTACCCGGACAAGGCTGTCCAGGAAAACCTCTGCCCCTTCTCAGAAGAAGAAGGGCTCAGGGAAAAAGACCTTTTACCCGAGGAAGACCACTGCCTACAAAACCTACCCTCACTACCAGGCCTCTGCAGCTCCCCAACAGGGCCAGCAGGCCAAGGGGCAGGGTCATGGGCCCCGTAGGCAGAAGGCCCCCAAGCCCCCTACTCCGGCTCCTGCTCAGCAGGAGGGGTTTTTTGACTATGCCAGCGTAGCCTCTCCTCCTCTCCAGGGCACAGGAGGTCGGCTGACCCTGTACGCAGACAGGTGGCCACCCATCACAGGGGATACTTGGGTGTTAAACATCATCGAGAGGGGCTGTCTGCTCCACTTCACCCAGATACCCCCTCCTACTTTCCAGGGGAGCCTCCAAGACCCCCTTTGCACAGAAACTTACTCCTCCAGGAGTTGGAAGGTCTGCTACAGGACCAGGCGGTGGAACCGGTGCCTCACCACCTGGAAGGGCAAGGCTTCTACTCAAGGTACTTCCTGGTACCAAAGAGAACAGGAGGTCTCAGACCCATCCTAGACCTGAGAAATCTCAACAAGTTTCTGGAGAGGGAAAAGTTCAAGATGCTTATTTATTTTATTTATTTTATTTATTACATTTTCTTTTATACCGCGCTATTTAAGATCAGTGCGGTTTACAATAAACATTGAAACTACACATCTCAGTTTAGTGATTTGTGCTTACAATAAACATTTAAAATAACTCGGGTATACAATGAACAAGTTTCTTAACAGGGAGAACAGGGAGAACAATAACTATATACAGGCAAGTTAATGTAACTATATACATGGTTACGTGCACAGCACGAGCTTCTCAGAGTAAGTTAAGTATGGAGGCGGTTAAGGTGTGGTTGCAGGTATTCAGACTAGGAGTGTAAGATGCGTGGGCTTGAGGAGCTACCATGAGGTGTGGAAGTAGGTGACTGTGTGGGGGGGGGGGGCTGCGGCATCGTAGTGAAGGAGAAAAAGGTGATGCTTCAGTTCCTTCTTGAATTGGGAGAGATCGCTGATGGTTCTGATAGGCGCCGGAAGTGCGTTCCAGCAAGATGGTGCAAAAAAGGCAAAGGCTCTAGATCTAGTAGCTTGAGAGCACTTAGTACTTGCCTTAGGTAGAATGAGGGTGTTTGCAGCATTCGATCTCCTTAGCCGGTTAGGAGGTGTGATGGATACTAGGTCGGTGATGGCAGTAGCCGGGAATTTCTTGATGGCTTTATGGGTCATTGTTAGAACCTTGTAGGAGATCCTGGCCTGTATGGGCAGCCAGTGCAACTGTTTTAGTATTGGAGTGATGTGGGATCTTCTGGAAGCTCCATGAAGGATTCTTGCAGCAGAATTCATAGCAAGTTGTAAGGGGTTGGTCGTACTCTTTGGTAGGCCATGTAATATCGCATTAGCATAGTCAAGGTGGGGCATTATTAGGGCCTGAAAAACACTTGGAATCTTACTGCCCTAGGAATCTTACTGCCCTACCTCCAGCAGGGAGATTGGCTATGCTCCTTAGACCTGAAGGATGCTTATACTCACATCCTCATCCATCCAAGTCACAGGCAATACCTCAGATTTGTGGTAGGAGGGAACCACTTCCAGTACAGAGTGCTTCCCTTTGGCCTCACCTCCGCCCCCAGGGTTTTTACAAAATGCCTGGCGGCGGTTGCGGCCTACCTCAGGAACCAAGGAATCTTTGTATTCCCTTACCTAGGCCACCTTCCGAACCATATCCCTGCTTCAGCACCTGGGGTTCATTATAAACTTCCCAAAGTCCTCTTTAGTCCCCTCACAGGGACAAGGTTGGATACCATCCATGCAAAGGCCTATTTGCCTGTGGACAGAGCTCACAGGCTGATGAAGTTGGCTGACCAGTTTCAGACGAACTCTCTGTTCTCTGCCAGACACTTCCTCCGGCTCTTATGTCACATGGCTTCCACAGTGCATGTCACCCCGAATGCCCGTCTGCACATGAGGCCGGCTCAGTGGTGCCTCAGGGCACAGTGGGTACAGGCCACATGGAAGTTGTCAGACAAAGGATAAAAGTGTCCAAACTCTTGGTGGACTCCTTACGCTGATGGAGGCATCTCCCGAACCTGGTCGGGAGTTCCTTTTCGAGCCTCCCCACACACTCAGGTACTGACAACCGATGCTTCCCTGCAAGGCTGGGGGGCACATTGCCGGGGGACCTGCACCCAAGGCCTGTGGTCTCCGTGGGAGGCCGCCCAGCAGATCAACCTGTTGGAATTGAGAGCCATTCGACTAGCCTTACGGACTTTCTCTCTGGTCCTCTCTCACCAGTCTGTCCTAATTCAGATGGACAACCAGGTGGCTATGTTCTACGTGAACAAGCAGGCACAGGATCCTGACTCCTGTGCCTGGAAGCACGAGCTCTCTGCTCCTGGGCTATAAATCAGGACATGACCCTCAAGGCGGTCTACCTCCCTGGCCAGGAAAACTACCTGGTGGACAGGCTAAGCAGACTCCTGCAGCCTCACGAGTGGCAGTTGGATCCTCAGGTAGTCCAACAGATCTTTCTGAAGTGGGGACTTCCACCATGGATCTTTTTGCCAGTCCGCTGAACAGGCAACTATCCAAGTTCTGTTCCAGACAACCGCATCCTCTGAGGTCAGCGGCAGATGCATTCCTGATCCCTTGGTCAGAGGGCCTGCTGTATGCATTTCCTCCCACACCTCTGGTGGCCCGGACTCTATTCAGAACCCAGCAGGACAGAGCCACGGTGATCCTGATCGCCCCCAGTTGGCCCAGGCAGCCGTGGTTCCCTCTTCTTCTGCAGTTAGCAGTGGCTGCTCCACTTCCTCTGGGGCTGCAACCCGACCTTCTGACTCAGGATCAGGGATCCCTCTTGCATCCCAACCTCAAATCCCTCAATTTGATGGCCTGGCTGCTGAAAGGGTAGTCCTTGCTCCCTTGCTCCTACCAAAGGAGGTTGAAGAGGTGGTGTTGGCCTCCAGAAAGCATTCCACTCGGAAAGCCTATGCTCTGAAGTGGCATAGGTTTTCCACTTGGTGTTCTCAACAGCAGGAGGATCTCTTCTCCTGCTCAGTCCCGGTGGTGCTGCAGTACCTGCTCCACCTGTTTGACCTGGGACTTCAGTCCAACTCTGTCCGGGTCCACCTCAGTGCCCTCTCAGCTCACCATTCGTCGGTGGATGGACAATCCCTCTCGGGCCACCCTCTGGTGTCCCGCTTCCTCAGAGGCCTGCTTCTGCTCAAGCCTCCTATTCGTCCACTGGCCACTGAGTGGGATCTCAATGTGGTCTTACAGCAACTGACTGGCCCACCTTTTGAGCCGATGGCTACCTGCCACTTACGTTTCCTTTCCTGGAAAGTGTTGTTTCTCGTGGCACTCACCTCAGCTAGGCGTGTGAGTGAGCTTCAGGCCCTGCTCTCGGATAGACCGTATACCAAAGAAGGAGGACTCTTATCGTCAAATTTCTAGTATTCCCCTATTAGTTAAAATTCTAGAAAAGGTTACCTTGAGACAGATCCAACAACATATCGATACTGAAGCCCCTTTAGACTCAAGCCAACATGGTTTTAGGGAAGCACATGGAGTTGAGACTCTTCTTGCCTCTTTAATGAATTCCCTTATCATTGCTATAGATAATATCAAAGACCGGAGTTGCATTGGTCTTCCTAGATATTGCAGCAGCATTTGATTCAGTTAATCATGAACAACTTCTAGTCCGCCTCCATGAGAATGGAATACAAGGAATTGCATGGGACTGGTGCAAGTCTTATCTAGAAGACCGATGGCAACAAGTTCGAATTGATAACAATACATCTTATCCATTCCGACAGAAACAAGGTGTTCCACAGGGTTCCTCACTATCAGCATTGCTTTTTAACATCTATATGCAACCAATCTGTAATATTGCCCGTACCTTTGGTATATCTTGTCTTATTTATGCTGATGATGTGCTGTTGTTCACACCTATTAATGTGATTAGCCCTGATTACACAGTTTTAATTAACTGTTTCATTTCAAAAACCGATTGGCTGCTCACTCAGAACCTTCGAATAAATTTAAAAAAAACTGAAGTCCTTATCGTTACAAGAAACAATGACTTCTCTTCACCACCTTCATTAAGAGTACGAGACGCTGATTTACCTATTAAATCCACCATTCGATACTTAGGTGTCATTCTCGACCAGCGACTTGAATTTAATGAGCATATGAAGTCCACAGTAAAATCCATTTATCACAAGATTAATACTCTACGACACCTAAAACCCATATTAGACCCCGATGATTTCCGCACAATATTCCAAGCGCTAGTCACTCCACATTTTGACTATGCGAATATTATCCTGCAAGGCCTACCTAAATCTACGCTTAATCCATTACAGCTTGCTATGAATGCAGCAGCTAGATCACTATGCGGAATTACAAGGAGACAACACATAAACCCCATTCTAATGGAGCTTCACTGGCTCCCAATAATTTGTAGATTATCTTATAAAACACTTCTTATGACCTTCAAAGCGTTCCATAATATTTCACCTCCTTCAATCTCTGATCTACTCATTCATACCCAAAACAACAGATCAAGAAGATCTACAACTGAAAATACTCTAGTGATTCCAAATGAATTAGTAAAATTTACTCAAACTACCATTAATAGATCATTTTCATCCTTTGCTCCAAGGTGCTGGAATAAGCTTCCATTAAACAGATTGATAAAAGATATATCGCAATTTAGAAAAGCTTTAAAAACCCACCTTTTTTTACAACACTTCTCTTACATCAATATTTCCCCTCCTCTCACCCCTTTATCTCAACTCAGCAATAATAGTTAAATGATGATGTTAGACCGTTCCACCTTATGATATTTCACTGTATATACCTGCTCTGTTAAATGTTATTTATGACATGTCTCTATACCCACTCAAGATCTCTAGTCTGATGTAATTGCTTTTATTTAATTATTTATATGCTATTCCCCAGTTAATCCTTGTTTTATTCCTCTGTTACCTGTAACTTGGACAAGTTCTCTAAATCTGAGTGTATTTTGTTTAATGTAAACTGCACTGATGTCAAATAGCGCGGTATATAAGAGCTGTTAAATAAATAAATAAATACCAGGTTTTATAAGAACAGGGTAGTCTTGCGGACTCATCCTAAGTTCCTTCCAAAGGTAGTGTCCTCCTTCCACCTCAACCAGGAGGTGGTACTTCCGACGTTTTTTCCCAGGCCACACGCCAGTAGGGCCGAAACTGTCTTGCATACCCTGGATTGTAGAAGGGCGCTGTCCTTTTACCTAGAACATACGCAGGGCCATAGAAGGGCTTCTCAGCTCTTCGTTTCCTTTGACCCTAATAAATTGGGGTTGCCTGTCACTAAGCGTACGTTGTCCATCTGGGTGGCGGACTGTATCGCCTGGGCGTACAGGGCAGCCGGCCTCTCCCTAGAGGGTCGAGTCACGGCCCACCGAGTCAGGGCAAAGGCCGCATCAGTAGCTCACTTCCGCTCTGTTCCGTTGGCAGTCATCTGCCGGGCCGCTACTTGGTCTTCAAGCCAGACTTTTGCGGACCACTACTGCCTCGAGAGGGAGTCCCGTAGGGACAGTGCTTTCGGGCAAGCGGTACTCTAATCTCTTTGAGGTTTAGGCAACTCCTACCCTCCGGCCCTGGTGTTGGGCTACCGTTCAGGTGTGGTCTCAGAGAAGATTCTCTCACTGTTGCTGAGGCTCTAGAGCAGGGGTCTGCAACCTTTAAGACATAAAGAGCCACTTGGACCCGTTTCTGAAGGGAAAAAAAAAACTGGGAGCCGCAAAACCATTGCGACATTTAAAACAAATCTAACACTGCATATATTGTTTCTTACCTTAATGCTATATACGACCCCCTACTTTTCCTGTTAAAATATAGGTGTTTGGCCTATACTCGCCGTATAAGACTACCCCTCTTCCTTCGCACACCAAAAAAAATACGCCAGAAAATATCACAACAACAAGTAACAATATTTGATTTCAAAATTATGATGATTTTGTAGTCAAATCACTAATATGAAATAAAATTATTTTTTCTACCTTTGTTGTCTGACCAATTTATTCTTTGATCATGCTGGTCCCGATCTGAGGCTTCTGCTTTCCTGTCTTCTCTTAGCTCTCTTTCTGTGGTCTATGGTCCATCTGCCATTTCTTATCTCTTCTTTCGTTTTCTTCACTTCTTTCCATCAGCCTATTTCCAGTCCCAGTAACCCTCCCCAATATCAGCCCCTTTCCAGTCCTCACTCCCAGTACCTTCCAATGTCAACTTGCATTCCCATGATTGCCACTGGTGTCCATTTCCTTCCAATCCCCCTCCTTCCCCACTGACCAGTCCCTTCTAGTACAAATACCATGGCAGCCTTAGCCCCCAGTTATCTTCCAGGGCCAGCAGCTCTATCCTCCCCTCCCCACAATCAGCCCATGCCCATTCAAAGCCCCCCAATCAGCTCGCTTCCAGTGCTAATCCCCCCTCAACCCCATTACCAGTGCTAGCCTCCCCTAATCAGCCCAATACCAGTCCTACCCCCCATCAGCTCATTACCAGTCCTAGCCTCCCCTAATCAGCTCATTTCCAGTGCTAGTCCCCTCAACCCCATTACCAGTGCTCCATCCCTCCATGTCAGCCCCCTCCATCCCTCCATCCCTCCATGTCAGCCCCCCTCCCTCCATCCATATCAGCTCCCTCCCTCCATGTCAGCCCCCTCCATCCCTCCATGGCTGCCTCCCTCCCTCCATGTATCCCCCCTCCATCCCTCCATGTCAGCACCCCTCCCTCCATCCATATCAGCTCCCTCCCTCCATGTCAGCCCCCTCCATCCCTCCATGTCAGCCCCCCTCCCTCCATACATATCAGCTCCCTCCCTCCATGTCAGCCCCCTCCATCCCTCCATGTCAGACCCCCTCCCTCCATCCATGTCAGCCCCCCTCCCTCCATCCATATCAGCTCCCTCCCTCCATGTCAGCCCCCTCCATCCCTCCATGTCAGCCCCCTCCCTCCATGTCAGCCCCCTCCATCCCTCCATGTCAGCCCCCCTC
The DNA here is from genome assembly GCA_033557465.1 of Ichthyophis bannanicus. NCBI lineage: Eukaryota > Metazoa > Chordata > Amphibia > Gymnophiona > Ichthyophiidae > Ichthyophis > Ichthyophis bannanicus. The sequence continues at coordinate 50,032,613 of CM066036.1, read as the reverse complement.
CCTCCATCCATATCAGCTCCCTCCCTCCATGTCAGCCCCCTCCATCCCTCCATGTCAGACCCCCTCCCTCCATCCATGTCAGCCCCCTCCCTCCCTCCATCCATATCAGCTCCCTCCCTCCATGTCAGCCCCCTCCATCCCTCCATGTCAGCCCCCCTCCCTCCCTCCATGTCAGCCCCCCCCCTCCCTCCTGTCAGCCCCCCTCCCTCCATCCATATCAGCTCCCTCCCTCCATGTCAGCCCCCTCCATCCCTCCATGTCAGACCCCCTCCCTCCCTCCATCCATGTCAGCCCCCCTCCCTCCATCCATATCAGCTCCCTCCCTCCATGTCAGCCCCCTCCATCCCTCCATGTCAGCCCCCTCCATCCATCCATGTCAGCCCCCCTCCCGCCAGCCATATCTGCTCCCTCCTCCATGTCAGCCCCCTCCATCCCTCCATGTCAGCCCCCCTCCATCCATCCATGTCAGCCCCCCTCCCTCCATCCATCCATATCAGCTCCCTCCCGCCATGTCAGCCCCCCGCCATCCCTCCATGTCAGCCCCCCCTCCCTCCATCCATATCTGCTCCCTCCCTCCATATCTGCTCCCTCCCTCCATGTCAGCCCCCCTCCCTTCTTCGGCAGCCGCGGCTCCCGGCCTCTTACGGAACCGCGGCTGTGCTTTTAAAATCATCTCGGAGCCCTTCCTGTCTTGACGGGCTCCGTGCAGCATTGTCCCGCCTCCAAACTTCCTGTAGAGGCGGGACAATGCTGCACGGAGCCCGTCAAGACAGGAAGGGCTCCGAGATGATTTTAAAAGCACAGCCGCGGTTCCCTAAGAGGCAGGGAGCCGCGGCTGCAGAAGAAGGGAGGGAGATTACAACACTATTGCCTGTCACCGGGCGGGCAGTGTGCTCCGGAGCCGCGGCAAAGGTGAGAAAGAGCCGCATGCGGCTCCGGAGCCGCGGGTTGCCGACCCCTGCTCTAGAGGGAGCTCTATTTTTCAGCCTGGGTTCCTGCTTGGTCCTGCAGAAAGAGTAGTTACTCACCTGTAACAGGTGTTCTCCAGGAGCAGCAGGAATCAGTCCTCACGACCCTCCCTGCACGGAGTTGCAGTTGTATATAGTTCATGTTCTTTTTTGTGCTGTCTTTTAGCTATGTCATCAGACTGAGCAAGATGGCACCTTTGGGCGGGAAGGGAACCGTGCATGCGTGCCTGCATTCCCAAAGGCTTTCTTTGAAAGCTGGGGAAATGCTCCGCATGGGGGCTCCATCGGCGCTGACGTCAGCCATATGTGAGGACTGATTCCTGCTGCTCCTGGAGAACACCTGTTACAGATGAGTAACTACTCTGTAGCAGGTGTTCTCCGTGGACAGCAGGACTAATTCCTCACAACCCTCCCACTTCCCTAAGGAATTGTATTATGCTACTGCTACTCTATCAGACTGGTTTAAGATGGCGCTGTAGCAGCAGGCGGGAAGGAGGCACACAGGCACCGTGGTGCCTCCTAAAAGCTTCTAAAAGGAGCTGGGGAGCGTTCCCGCGTGGGCTCCATTGGAGGACATCACCCATACACGAGGATTTATTTCTGCTGTCCATGGAGAGCACCTGCTGCAGGTGAGTAACTACCTTTTCTATCTGTTTTAAATATATTGTTTTTTAACTTCATGGCAGGTCTCCTAGTCTTTGTACTTTTTTCAAGTGTAAACAATTATTCTCCAGGACCAAGCAGGAAGTCAGTCCTCACATATGGGTGACGTCAGCGCCGACGGAGCCCTCGTGCGAAGCATTTCCCCAGCTTTCAAAGAAAGCCTTTGGGAATTGCAGCACGCATGCGCGGTCCCCTTCCCGCCCAAGGGTGCCATCTTGCTCAGTCTTCTTTTTTCCGCGGAGCCCGACGGACGTAGTTCGTTTTTCCCCGAGGAAAAAGTTGATTTCCCTATTTTTTCTTTTTCTACTTCGGTTCAACACCGGATCCTTTTCCCGCCTTGGCCCGATACGCCGGTATCGAGTCCACTCTCTCTTTTTCGGTTTTTGTCCTTTGTGACTAGCGTTCGCGCCATTTTTCTTTTTTCACTGGCAGCCCGGTCTTTTGACCTTGCAGGGGCCCTTTTTCCCCCGATGGCTACCAGCGGGTTTAAAAAGTGTGATCGGTGTAAGAAACTTATGTCTCTTACCGACACACATGACTGCTGCCTCCGCTGCCTCGGACCCGATCATGACACGATGATCTGTGGTCCGTGTGGCAAAATGTCCTCGAAGGCGTTGAGTCAGCAGCACCAGAAGGATAGGATCTTCTCTGACTCCGCGTCCGGACGGGCCCGGACCTCGTCAGAGGCCTCGACATCTCGGGACTCCGGCCCCGAGCAGCATCTGGGTTTCTCTGAGCAGGGGTCTCCTTCACGGGAACATCACAGGAAGAAGAAACCCGCGAGGGCGGCATCGGTGGACGCTCCTGGTTTCTCGAGGGCCAGGTCTCATAGCCCTGATAGCCATCCCGGGTCTTCGGAATCGGAGAGGCCTGCCAAGCATCCTCGTATCGAGATGGAGTCTCCTGGACACGTGAGTGCTGTAGTCCTCGTGGACTCTCCTCCAGGGGAGCCGACATCGGGCCCGACGCCATCGGGGCCTGAGTCGGGGGCTGCTGGGTCTCCTGAGCTTGGACTCAGGTTGACGGCCTTGGAGAGCAGCCTCGCTGCCTTCATGGAACAGCAGCGGGCATTGATCGCCGGTTTCACCAGTGCATCTGCCCTGACCACCGGGACCTCGACGTCCAAGTCGACCCCGGAGGCCGAGCCGATCCTCGAGTCCATGCGGGCTCGAGTCGATCCTCGGCCGCGGTCTCCCTCGGCCTCCCGTTCGGGACCGAGGTCGTCGACGACGGTACCCTCGGCGTTGCGGCGAATGGCATCGGTGCCCGCCCGACCGGAGCTGCTCGATTCCTCCTCCGAGGAGTCGGGCTGGGAGACGGAGGACGAAGAGTCACCTGACACTTTTCGGACTCGGTGTGTCCCATCGGACTCGCCGGAGTCCGAACCTCGGAGAGGATCCCCACCGGAGGATACCCGGTTCTCGGACTTCGTGCGGGATATGGCCAAGGCCTTGGCCTTCCCCGCGGATCCCGAGGAGGAGCCTCGAGCCGAGGAGCTCGAGGCCCTCCAGTATGACTCCCCCCCGAAGGAGGCCTTTACTGTTCCGGTTCCTCCGATGCTGGAGCGGCTGCTCTTCCGCATGTGGGAGACCCCGGCCTCGATGCCAGTGTTAAGCAAGCGGCTCAGTTCCATCTATCGAGTCCGCAAGAGCCCCAGGTTCCAAAAGGCACAATTACCGCACCACTCCATGGTTGTGGAATCGGCCATGCATCGACTGAAAAGTCAGAAGATGCACGCCTCGATGCCTCCCGGCCGGGAGGCCTGGAACCTGGATGCCCTCAGTAAGAAGTGCTTCCAGGGCTCTATGCTTGCTTGCCGTGTCCAGACTTACCAGCTCTACATGGGCATGTATCTCCGAGACCTGGCAAAGGAGATTGCCAGGTTTTCTGCTGGTCTCTCCGAGGAACCTTTGCAGCGGTTCCAAGACTTGTCTACTGGTATTCGGGAGTGCTCGAAGTTTCTCTCTCGAGCAGCCTACGATGGCTTTGAGGCTTCGGCCCGAGTAGCCGGGGCCGGCATCGGTACCTGCCGACAGGCTTGGCTACAGTCATCCGACCTCGAGCCATGGGTGCAGGACAAGATGGTCGATGTCCCCTGCCGAGGTGAAAACCTCTTTGGCAAGCCCATGGCTGAAAAGGCTGCAGAACTCGAGACCAAGACTCTGACCAGGACTAGGCTGTCCAGAAAAACCTCTGCCCCTTCTCAGAAGAAGAAGGGCTCGGGAAAAAAGACCTTTTACCCGAGGAAGTCCTCTGCCTATAAACAATACCCTCATTATCAGGCCTCTGCAGCTCCCCAACAGGGTCAGCAGGCCAAGGGGCAGGGTCATGAGCCCCGTAGGCAGAAGCCACCAACACCGGCCCCTGCTCAGGAGGGTGGGGGTTTTTGACTCAGCAAGCATAGCCTCTTCTCCTCAGCTGGCTCACATCAGCACAGGAGGCCGGCTGGCCCACTTTGCCCACAGGTGGTCAGCCATCACATCAGATACCTGGGTGCTCCATATAGTCCAAAAGGGCTATCTTCTCCATTTTCACCAGGTACCTCCCTCCTATTTTCCAGGGGAGCCTCCAAGACTCCCTCTGCACAGGGACCTACTCATTCAGGAGTTAGCAAGTCTGCTAAAGGACCAGGCTGTTGAACCGGTGCCCCACCACCTGAGAGGTCACGGCTTTTATTCCAGGTACTTCCTGGTACCAAAAAGAACAGGAGGCCTCTGACCCATCCTAGACTTGTGCAACCTCAACAAGTTCCTGGAGAGGGAAAAGTTCAAGATGCTTACCCTTGGAATCCTGCTGCCCTACCTCTAGCGGGGAGATTGGCTATGCTCCTTAGATCTAAAGGATACTTATACTCACATCCTTATTCATCCAGACCACAGACAATATCTTAGATTTGTTGTGGGGGGAAACCACTACCAGTACAGAGTACTTCCCTTTGGCCTATCCTCCGCTCCCAGGGTGTTCACCAAGTGCCTGGTGGTGGTGGCGGCCTACCTGAGGCTTCAAGGTCTTTTTGTGTTTCCATACCTGGACGACTGGCTCATAAGGGGCCAGTCTTCCCAGGAGGCCAGTCAAGCCACCCTTCGCACTGTGGCTCTGCTTCAGCAATTGGGGTTTGTCATAAACTTCGCAAAGTCCACTTTGCTCCCGTCCCAGAACTTGGAATTCATAGGAGCAAGGCTAGACACTCTTCAGGCGAGGGCTTTTCTGCCAGTGGACAGGGCCCTCCGGTTGATGGAGGTAGCCAGGCAGTTTCACAGCAATTCCCTGGTCTCTGCCAGGCAATTCCTGAGACTTCTCGGCCATATGGCTTCCACGGTTCATGTAACCCCGAATGCCCGCCTGCACATGCGGCCTGCTCAGTGGAGCCTTCGAACTCAGTGGCATCAGGCCACAGGGAGCCTTGCAGAATCGGTGCGAATATCCACCCTGCTCATCTCCTCTCTACAATGGTGGCTTCATCTTCCGAATCTGGTACTCGGAGTGGATTTTCAACCCCCTCCGCATTCTCGAGTGCTGACGACAGATGCTTCTCTTCTAGGTTGGGGGGCACATTGCCAGGGGGCATGTACTCAGGGTCTTTGGACTCCTTGGGAGGCTGCTCAGCAGATAAACTTCCTGGAGCTACGGGCAATACGCCTATCTCTGAGAACCTTCTCCCACCTCACATCTCACCAGTCTGTACTAGTCCAGACGGACAATCAAGTTGCCATGTTCTACGTGAACAAACAAGAAGGCACAGGCTCCTTCCTTCTCTGTCAGGAGGCACAACGGCTGTGCTCTTGGGCCGTCAATCACGGAATCCTCCTCAAGGCTGTCTACCTCCCCGGTTAAGAAAATTACCTGGCGGACAGACTGAGCAGGATCCTGTAACCACACGAATGGAGATTGAATCCATTGGTGGTTCAGCAGATCTTTCTCAGGTGGGGCCTCCCCACCATGGATCTCTTTGCCAGCCCTCTGAACCGGCAATTCCCGGGATTCTGTTCCAGACAACCGCATCCTCTCAGAGTAGCAGCGGATGCCTTTCTGATTCCATGGTCCCAAGGCCTCCTATATGCGTTTCCTCCCACGCCACTAGTGTCTCGAACACTGTTCAAGGTCCTCAAGGACAGGGCATCAATGATTCTGATAGCCCCCAGGTGGCCGAGGCAACCGTGGTTCCCACTCCTGCTGCAATTGGCGGTGGACACTCCCTTGCCTCTGGGAATTCAACAAGATCTCCTGTCTCAGGACCAGGGGTCTCTCTTGCACCCCAACCTCCAGTCCCTTCATCTGATGGCCTGGCTGCTGAAAGGGTAGTCCTGGCTCCCCTACTCCTGCCTAGAGAGGTGGAAGACGTGGTCTTAGCCTCTAGGCAGCAATCCACCAGGAAATCCTACGCTCTTAAGTGGCGTAGATTCTCCACATGCTGTGCTCAGCACAGCGAGAATCCCTTCTCGTGCTTGGTAGCGGTAGTATTGCAATATTTGCTTTACCTCTCCAATCTAGGCCTTAAGTCCAACTCTGTCAGTGTTCACCTCAGTGCTCTCTCAGTGCACCACTCGCCGGTGGACGGGAGGCCTCTTTCCATCCACCCTTTGGTGGCTCATTTTCTCAGAGGCCTCCTCCTGCTTAAGCCTCCTTTGCGTCCACCAGCCCCTGAGTGGGATCTGAATGTGGTCTTACAGCGGATTACTTGTCCGCCATTTGAACCTATGGCTACCTGCCCTCTCCGTTTTCTCTCCTGGAAAACCTTGTTTCTGGTAGCTCTTACCTCTGCTAGGCGAGTGAGTGAACTTCAGGCACTAGTGTCTGATCCTCCTTACGCTAGGTTCTACAGGAATAGGGTAGTCTTACGGACTCACCCGAAGTTTCTCCCTAAGGTTGTCTCTCCTTTTCACCTCAATCAGGAGGTGGTTCTTCCGACCTTCTTTCCCAGGCCGCATGCCAACCAGGCTGAGATGGTCCTGCATACCCTGGACTGTAGGAGGGCGTTGTCCTTCTACCTTGGCCGTACGCAGGAGCATCGAAGGGCTGTTCAGCTCTTCGTTTCTTTTGACCCCAATAAATTGGGGTTACCTGTTTCCTAGCGTACTTTGTCCATATGGGTCGCTGACTGTATCGCCTGGGCTTATGGGGCAGCCGGCCTCTCGTTGGTCGAGTCACGGCTCATCGTGTCAGGGCGAAGGCTGCGTCAGTGGCTCATCTCCGCTCTGTTCCGTTGGCAGACATCTACCGGGCCGCTACTTGGTCTTCAAGCCAGACTTTTGCGGCCCATTACTGCCTTGAGAGGGAGTCCCGCAGGGACAGTGCTTTCGGACAGGCAGTACTCCATAATCTCTTTGGGGTTTAGGCAACTCCTACCCTCCGGCCCTGGTGTTGGGCTACCGGTCGGGGGCGTTCTCAGAGAAGATTCCTTCCTTACGTACTGACGAGCTAGAGGGAGCTCATTTTTTCGGTTTGAGGTCTCTGGTAGCCTTAAGCTGGGGAGTCCCATATGTGAGGACTGACTTCCTGCTTGGTCCTGGAGAAAGAGTAGTTACTCACCTGTAACAGGTGTTCTCCAGGAGCAGCAGGAATCAGTCCTCACAACCCTCCCTCCTCCCCTTGCAGTCATATGATTTATTTTTGCTATTTTGTTGTCTTTTAGCTATGTCATCAGACTGAGCAAGATGGCACCCTTGGGCGGGAAGGGGACCGCGCATGCGCGCTGCAATTCCCAAAGGCTTTCTTTGAAAGCTGGGGAAATGCTCCGCACGAGGGCTCCGTCGGCGCCAACGTCACCCATATGTGAGGACTGATTCCTGCTGTTCCTGGAGAACACCTGTTACAGGTGAGTAACTACTCTATTTGCTTTTACCTGTTCCACTCCTTTCATGATTTTATAGACCCTGTATCATATCTCCCCTCAGCTATTTCAGCTTCTTTATTGCATAATCGTTCACGTTTATAACAGTGTTCCTTAGAAGGTTCATTTTATTCGCCTGATCCAGCTTCACTTCCATATCAGGCAATCGGTGTTCACCAGAATATAGCACAGCTTTACAAATTTTCACTGTCACTTCTACACTGTCATTATAATCTTTCAGTTCAGGCATGCCCCTTATTCTAAGATTATTCCTTCATGTGCATTCCTTAGTATCCGTCTTATCAAAAAGCTGCTGATAGTTTCCATGTCCCGAATCACTTCCGTAATGCCATTTAACTCAGTGTGCTTATTTAATCTTGTCTACGACTCTTCCACTCTCCTCCCTAACTCTTTCATATCCTTTCCCACCCTGTTAAGAGACACCATTATTTCTTCCTTCACAGTAGACAAGTCTGTCTGCATCTCTTTAAACAAACCCTACAGTTCATGGTTGAGCTGTTGCATTCCAGGATCCTCTAAGTCCTTGATCATATACTGCACCATGTGCTCAACCTCTGAGGGATGCCTCTAGCGCCATGTTGATTTCTTCATCTGTTGCATTCTCCCAAGTAGAAGAATTCAAGCAAATCTGTGACTTTTTTGCATGTGGACATCACTAAATCTTCCACCAATAGAAACATAGAAATTGAGAAAAAATGATGACAGAAAAAGACCACATGGTCCTTCCATATCAATAACTACAACAGTCCCCTTTTTCCCTTTAGAGATCCTCTGTGTTTGTCCCATTCTTTTTTGAATTCAGATACTGTCCTCATCTCTACCACCTCCACTGGGAGACTATTCCACAGATCAGCTGCCAAATTCTAGATCATTCTTCAAGCGTAGCTAGATCCCTCCTCATATTATCTACACCTTCCTGGGTGTCTACTCTATTGCAGATTTTGGTATCATCCACAAAGAGGCAAACCTTACTCGACAGCCCTTCCGCTATATCACTAACAAAGATGTTAAAAAGAATCGGACCAAGGACAGATCCCTGGGGCACACCACTGGTAACTTTCTTCTCCTCAGAGTGAGCTCCATTTACCTGTACTCTTTGTCGCCTCCCACTCAGCCAATTTCTAACCCAAACAGTAATTTTAGGATCCATCCCTAGGGTGCTCATTTTTTTTTATAAGTCGCCTGTGAGGAACGGTGTCAGAGGCTTTACTGAAATCTAAATACACCACATCTAGGGCTCTCCCTCGGTCCAACTCCCTGGTCACCCAGTCAAAGAAATCAATCTGTAATCCGCTGGACTCCAGAAACCTCATATTTTCTCTTTCAGCAGCGTTTCCAATAATTTACTCACCACCAAAGTTAAACTAACCAGCCTGTAGTTTTCAACCACATCCTTACTTCCGCTTTTGTGTAAAGGCACCACGTGAGCCTCTCTCAAGTCCTTTGGCACCACTCCCGACTCCCAACGAGGCATTGAAAAGGTCAGTCAGTGGAGCTGCTACAACGTCCCCAAGTTCCCTCAGTATTCTAGGGTGTATCCCATCCGGTCCCTTCGCTTTGTCTACTTTAAGTTTAGCTAGTTTCTCACAAACACAGTCTTCTGAAAATTGTTCAAGAAACATAGAAACATAGAAATATGATGACAGAAAAAGACCACATGGCCTATCTAGTCTGTCCTTCCATAACAACTACAACAGTCCCCTTTTTACCTTTAGAGATCCTCTGTGTTTGTCCCATGCTTTTTTTGAATTCAGTTACTGTCCTCATCTCTACCACCTCCACTGGGAGACTATTCCACGGATCCACTACTCTTTCCGTAAAGAAATATTTCCGCATATCACTCCTGAATCTATCTTCCTTCACCCTCATCCCATGTCCCCTCGTAGCAGAACTTGCTTTCAATTGAAAGAGGCTCTCTCCCTGAACATTTATTCCACGGAGGTATTTAAACATCTCAATCATATCACCTCTATCCTGCCTTTCCTCCAAGGTGTACATATTAAGATCCTTCAGTCTGTCCTCATATGCTTTATAATGAAGACCACTAATCATTTTAGTAGCCACCCTCTGCACCGACTCCATCCTTTTCACATCCTTTTGAATGTGCGGTCTCCAGAATTGCACACTCAAAGGTCGCACCAAAGACTTATACAGAGGCATTATCACCTCCTTTCTTCTGCTAGCCATTCCTCTCCGTATGCACCCAAGCATCCTTCTAGCTTTTGCCGTCGCCTTTTCTACCTGTTTAGCTACTTTAAGATCATCAGACACAACCACGCCTAGGTCCCGCTCTTCTTTAGTGGACAAAAGTACTTCACCCCCTATATCAGGGGTCTCAAACTCAAATTGCTTTGAGGGCCAAATGAGGACTTGTAAAGTAACCCGGGGGCCGCATAAGACATGGGGCCTCATTTGCATAAATATTTGCATAATGTTGCATAATGAGTATATGGATAAAGAAAGACTAAACAATTTCTATATTACTATAATCCAGTGCCAACCGCCAAGCACATTAGGAACTACTACAAACACTGCTCATTTAGAATCCATAGCAAACCCCCCGTATCATAACAGCACTACCAGGACTCACAAAGCACCAGACCCTACCTATCAAAAGGCAACACTGCAAATATTAAATCAATACATTTCAGAGAACAACAATACATGACCTACTGGGAAAAAAGAACAAGTAGCAATGTCAAATAGGAATTACATAAACAGAATACCTCAGCTCAGTTACACATGCAGAACATACACCATCACCAAACAAGGAATCACAATTTAGAAACAGGAAGACAATAATTAAATTGGGAACCCCAAAAGCCAAACTTGGAATCTACAACAACACTGTAGAAATAAAACTATAAATTAATTTCTTGTACTAAACAAAACACAGACATTAATGATGCACATTTCCCAGAGCTGACATATTCCAGTTAATAAATTCAAAATAAAGAGATGTTTTCCTACCTTTTGTGCATTTTTTTTCAGTTGCAATTGTTCCAGCCACTTTCTTATGGTTTCTTCGTGTCTTCTGCTAACTCTCCATCATCTGCTGTCCATTTGTCCTTTCTTCTCTCTTCTAGTTTTTTTTTTTCATTCTCTCTCTACATCTGCTTTAACATACTAATCTTTCTCCTTTTGCTCTTTCCTCATTCCTATTTTATCCACTCAAATATTACCCCTCCATCCTCAATCTCCACTTACTCTCCCAAAACCTGGCCAATTGTAGATTTGTCTTCCCTCCCGCACAAAATATTTTTTCCCTCTCCATTTCACTTTCCCAGCTCCATCCCATTCTAATCCTCCCCCAACATCAGCTCCCTTCTAGTTCAAGCCCCACCCAGCATCCGCTCCTTTCTAGTCCCTGCATCAGCCCATTTCCAACCCTAGCTCCCCCCCCCCACTCAGCCCATTTCCAGTGCTAGCTCCCTCCCCTCACAGCCCATTTCCATTCCAAGCCCCCTTCCTCATCAGCCATTTGCAGTTCAAGCCCCCCTTCCACTCAGCCCATTTCCAGTCCTAGCAACCCCCCCAGCCCATTACCAGTCCTATCCCCCCCCCTCCCCCCATCAGTCCAGGTACATTTTAAAAAATCCAAACTTGCTGCTGCTGCCGCCGCCACCGCAGTATCAAGCATCCCTGAGCCCCCCCTCAATAAAAGTCAACATAATCAGCCCACAGCACATTACCAGTCCTAAACCCCCCCAGTGGCATTACTAGTCCTAACCCCCCATCAGCCCACAGCACATTACCAGTCCTAACCCCCCCCAGTGGCATTACCAGTCCTAACCCCCCCCATCAACCCACAGCACATTACCAGTCCTAAACCCCCCCCAGTGGCATTACCAGTCCTAACCCCACCATCAACCCTCAGCACATCACCAGTCCTACCCCCCCAGTGGCATTACCAGTCCTAACCCCCCCATCAACCCACAGCACATTACCAGTCCTAACCCCCCCACTGGCATTTCCTGTCCTAACCACCTACCCAACCACCCACAGCAAATTACCACTACTAACCCCCCCCCCCCAGTGTCATTACCAGTCCTACCCCCCCCATCAGCCACGGCAAAATCAAATGTCCCGCGGGACCCCCCCCCCCTGCCCGGCAGAGCCAGCCCTCCCTCCCTGCCTGCCTGCCTGCCTGCTTGCTTCCCTCCCTCAGTCCTTCTCTGCTTCGGCTTAGAACCGCGAAGGGAGAGTTCCTCCCTCGCGACTCTGCTAAGCCCGCTGAGGCTTATGGAAAATTTCCCATCTGCCCCGGCGAGCTTAACAGAGTCGCGAGGGAGAAGCTCTCCCTTCGCGGCTCTGAAAGCCGAAGAGGAGAGGGACTGAGGGAGGCAGGGCTGGCTAACATCGGGGAATTCCGGGGGCTGCCTCCATACCTGCCCGCGCTGTGCACAAAATGGATCCTCGAGGGCACGTGGTGCCTCATGGCGTTCGGCTGGCTGCCCCCCCCCCTCCTTCCTGTCTCTCATTGGTTGAGGGCAGGCTCGTGACTCGGGAGAAGATGACTTTAGACTGAGAGAGTATTTTTTAACCCCACACGGCCGCGCCGGCAATCAGGTGAAAAGTGAAACCAATGGTGTCGCGGGCCGCACAAAATGCTCTCGCGGGCCGCGTGTTTGAGACCCCTGCCCTATACTATATTGCTCCCTTGGATTGCTGCAGCACAAATGCATAACCTTACATTTTTTAACATTAAATCCCAGCTGCCAAATTCTAGACCATTCTTCAAGCTTAGCTAGATCCCTCCTCATGTTATCTACACCTTCCTGGGTGTCTACTCTATTGCAGATTTTGGTATCATCCACAAAGAGGCAAACCTTACTCGACAGCCCTTCCGCTATATCACTAACAAAGATGTTAAAAAGAATCGGACCAAGGACAGATCCCTGGGGCACACCACTGATAACATCCTTCTCCTCAGAGTGAACTCCATTTACTTGTACTCTTTGTCGCCTCCCACCCAACCAATTTCTAACCCAAGCAGTAACTTTAGGGTCCATCCCTAGGGTGCTCAGTTTGTTTATAAGTCGCCTGTGAGGAACAGTGTCAAAGGCTTTACTGAAATCTAAATATACCACATCTAGGGCTCTCCCTCGGTCCAACTCCCTGGTCACCCAGTCAAAGAAATCAATCAGATTTGTCTGACAAGACCTGCCTCTGGTGAATCCATGCTGCCTCGGATCCTGTAATCCGCTGGACTCCAGAAACCTCACTATTTTCTCTTTCAGCAGCGTTTCCAATAATTTACTCACCACCGAAGTTAAACTAACCGGCCTGTAGTTTTCAACCACATCTTTACTTCCGCTTTTGTGTAAAGGCACCACATGAGCCTATCTCCAGTCCTTTGGCACCACTCCCGACTCCAACGAGGCATTGAAAAGGTCAGTCAGTGGAGCTGCTAGAACATCCCCAAGTTCCATCAGTATTCTCGGGTGTATCCCATCTGGTCCCATCGCTTTGTCTACTTTAAGTTGAGATAGTTTCTCACAAACACAGTCTTTTGAAAATTGTTCAAGATGTCCTTTGCTTCTGTTCCTATTTGTGGGTGTTTTCTGAGGTCCTTCTCCTGGTTCTTCATCTGTGAACACAGAACAAAAATATTTGTTAAGCAATTCCGCTTTATCCTTATCAGCTTCTACATATTCCTCCCCTGCACCCTTGAGTCTGACAATACCACTCTTGCCCTTCCTCTTCTCACTAATATATCTGAAAAATGTCTTACCCCCCCCCCACACACACACATTTTATTGCATTGGCTATTTCCTCCTCCTTTTGAATCTTTGCCTTCTTGACTACTTTGCTAGGTTCTCTAAGTTTTTCCATATACAGATGCCTGTCTTCCTCTCTCTGTGATCTCTTGTATTTCAGGAAGGCCTCCTTTTCCTTTTACCTTTATTTACCATTTTAACAAAAAGATTGGTTGCCTTTAAAATATCCCCTTTCAGTTTTTCCCACTGTTTTTCTACATCCCTCAGCTGTTCCCATCCAACTAACAACTCCCTGAGGTATTGGCCCATCTTTGCAAAGTTAGTCTTCCTAAAGTCTAAGATCCTCGCCTTTGAATGGATTCTAACAGCCCTAGTCCTAATACTGAACCACACCATCTGGTGATCACTGGATGCAAAATGATCTCCCACTACAACATCAGAAACACTTTCACCATTGGTAAGCACCAAGTCCATTATGGCCCCTTCAAGTGTGGGGTCTGTTACCAATTGCCTGAATAGTTCTCCCTGTAGAGAATCCAGGATCTCCTTACTTCTAGATGATACTGCAGCAGGAATGTGCCAGTCAACATCTGGCATATTGAAATCTCTTATCAGTAGCACTTCCCCTTTCCTAGCAATGCTGCACATGTCTTCAATTAAATCTCTGTCCACCTCTTCCTCTTGTGAGGGAGGTCTGTATATCACACCAATCTAAATAGATTTCTCTTTCCCTCTTTCTAGTTTAACCCACAATGCCTCCCCTCTCCCTTTTAAGCTCTGTAATTCCAAAGCTTTAATAGTAGTTTTTACATATAGTGCCACTCCTCCCCTACTTCCTACCCTGTCCTTTCTGAATAAAGTATAGCCAGGTATAGTTACATCCCAATCATGGTTTTCTGTGAACCATGTTTCTGTAACTGCCACTAAATCCAAGTCAGCCACTCCCACCAAAGCTTCAACATCAGGGATCTTATCTCCCATGCTACGGGCATTTATACACACTGCTTTCCATATGTTACCCCTGTTACCCATTTCCATAAAGTTATTTAATGTATCACCTACCTGGGGGTTTTCACTTACCTGGGGGCTTTCTTCACCCATCCCCAACGAATCTAGTTTAAAGCCCTCTTCAGTAGATTAGCCAGTCTACTACTGAAGACGCGTTGACCTTTCTTGGACAGATGGATGTCATCTCTGCTCTGAAACCCTTGGAACAGCATCCCATGGTCTAGGAAACCAAAACGCTCTCGATGACACCATCCACGCAGCCATGCAGTCATCTCCAGGATGCGAGCCTCTCTGCCTTGGCCTTTACCCTCAACAGGGAGGATTGAAGAGAACACCACCTGTGCACCTAACTGCTTCACCCTCTGTCCCAGAGCCATGAAGTCACTTTTGATACGTTCTGAGGTATACCTGGCAGTATCATTTGTTCCAACATGGATTAGCAACATTGGGTAATAGTCAGTGGGCTTGATGAGTTTCGGCAAACTCTCCGAGACGCCCCTCACTTCTGTTCCTGTTTGTGGGTGTTTTCTGAGGTCCTGTTCCTGGTTCTTCATCTGTGAACACTTCCAAACTGCTCACTGCTCTGTTTTTTATTTATTTGATAGACACTTTTATATCGCCCAAGTAACGTTAATTGTATTAAGCGATTAGCCATAGAGGGGAAGATGGAATTGCCACTAAGTTTTGCTTTAATCTGTAAGGCTAGGCAGAACCTTTTTACTCATGCAGTCATCTCAGCTAGTGATGTCACTTTCTTCCTGGCTGTCTTCTTTATTGGGGGAGGAGGAAAGTTATTGATTAATTGAACATGTAGATAATGAAGTGGGTAGCGCCTGGACTCATTCTGTCCTTTCTGCTGAGGATCATGATATAGGAGGACAGCCCCCTAAGCCTCCTTTTCCCTCTTCTCCTGAGGAACTAGGAAAGGCAGCCCCAGGTTTCCCTTTCTCTATACTCCTGAGGTGAATTCAATTATTTATTGGAAATATTTTGCTGTGGGATTCTGATAGTACGTCATAGCAATTAAATGATACTGAAATCTATAATCCTGAGAGCATCTGAACATACTTTGTGATGTTTGTAACACTAAAGGATGGATTCTCTGGGAACAAGCCAGAAGTCAGTCCTCACATATGGGTGACATCAGCACCAACGGAGCCTGCGCAGAGCAAAACCCCAGCTTTCAAAGAAAGCCTTTGGGATTGCTATCACGCATGCGTGGTCCCCTTCCTGCCCAAGGGTGCCATCTTGCTGAATCTCTTTTTTTCCGCAGAGCCCACCAGATATCGTCTGTTTTTGTCCCAGAAAAAGTTGATTTTCTCGACTGTTTTGCTTGTCTTTGGTCTTGCGCCGGTACCTTTCTCGCCCCATCCTCGGTGCCTCGGTATTGGGTCGATTCCTTTTTACTTAAGTTTCATTTTTCTTTTGGGCATTTTCGAGCCCTTTTTTCTTCACTGGCAGCCCGAAGGGTCTTCGACCTTGCTGGGGTTCTTTTTCTCCCCGTGGCTACAAGCGGGTTCAAAAGTGTGATCGGTGTGGTAAGATTATGTCCCTAACTGACACACATGACTGCTGACTCCGGTGCCTTGGCCCGGACCATGACCCAGCGATCTGTGGCCTGTGTAAGAAAATGTCTTCCAAGGCCTTGAGAAGCCGTCAAAAGCAGCATGATAAAATTTTTCCCGACTCCCCTATGCCTCCGAGAGCCAGGACTTCGTCTTAGGCCTCGACACCTTGTGAGGAGCACTACGAACCAGAGCATCGTCGTGGGTCCTCGGAGAGGTGGTCACCCTCAAGGGAACAGAAAAAGGAAGAAGAAGCCCTCGAAGGCAGCGTCTTTGGATGGCTCCGATCAGCCGAGATCCTCCCTGGGCCGGTCGCAGAGCCATGAGCGTCCACTCAAGATGTCGGAGAAGGAGCAGCCAGCCAAGATTCCCCGGAAAGATCCGGTCGCGGATCGGCCTAGGCCAGATGTTCCCAACGTCGGTCCTCGGTGAACCCCAGGTCAGTCAGGTTTTCAGAGTACCCACAGTGAATATGCATGAGATAGATCTGGGGTTTCTGGCACTAACAGCATGGCTGCTGAATGGGTAGCCTTGACTCCCTTCAGTCTCCCAAGGGAGGTGGAAGAGGACCTCCTAGTTTCTTGTAAGACCTATACTAGGTGGTCCTAGCGCAGGTTCTTGGTGTGGTGCACAGAGCAGTGGGTCAACCTGTTCTCCTGTCCGCTGCAGACAGTGCTGCAGTACTTGCTTCATCTCTCGCAGGTGGACTCAAGTCCAACTCCGTCAGGGTGCACCTGAGTGCTCTTTCAGCGCACCACCACCTTATCAAGGGAATACCTTTCTCTGTGCAGCCCCTCGTTACCTGGTTCTTATGGGGCCTCCTGCTCTCTAAGTCCCCCATCCGCCCACCTCCAGCAGAATGGGACCTTAAATCCACCTCCCCCGAAGCTCCTGCCCAATCGGGGCAGTGGGAGCCTGAAAACAGCGGCAGCCCCGGCTCCATAAAAGCAGCGTCCCTGCGTTCAGGGAGCTGCTGCCGGGCACTCCAGCTCCCCCGAAGCTCCTGCCCAATTGGGGCAGTGGGAGCCTGAAAACAGCGGCAGCCCTGGCTCCATAAAAGCAGCGTCCCTGCGTTCAGGGAGCTGCTGCCGGGCACTCCACTTCCCCCGAAGCTCCTGCCCAATCGGGGCAGTGGGAGCCTGAAAACAGCGGCAGCCCCGGCTCCATAAAAGCAGCGTCCCTGCGTTCAGGGAGCTGCTGCCGGACACTCCACCTCCCCCGAAGCTCCTGCCCAATCGGGGCAGTGGGAGCCTGAAAACAGCGGCAGCCCCGGCTCCATAAAAGCAGCGTCCCTGCGTTCAGGGAGCTGCTGCCGGGCGCTCCACCTCCCCCGAAGCTCCTGCCCAATCGGGGCAGTGGGAGCCTGAAAACAGCGGCAGCCCCGGCTCCATAAAAGCAGCGTCCCTGCGTTCAGGGAGCTGCTGCCGGGCACTCCACCTCCCCCGAAGCTCCTGCCCAATCGGGGCAGTGGGAGCCTGAAAACAGCGGCAGCCCCGGCTCCATAAAAGCAGCGTCCCTGCGTTCAGGGAGCTGCTGCCGGGCACTCCACCTCCCCCGAAGCTCCTGCCCAATCGGGGCAGTGGGAGCCTGAAAACAGCGGCAGCCCCGGCTCCATAAAAGCAGCGTCCCTGCGTTCAGGGAGCTGCTTCCGGGCATTCCACCTCCCCCGAAGCTCCTGCCCAATCGGGGCAGTGGGAGCCTGAAAACAGCGGCAGCCCCGGCTCCATAAAAGCAGCGTCCCTGCGTTCAGGGAGCTGCTGCCGGGCACTCCACCTCCCCCGAAGCTCCTGCCCAATCGGGGCAGTGGGAGCCTGAAAACAGCGGCAGCCCCGGCTCCATAAAAGCAGCATCACTGCAGGGCGCGCCCGCGCCTGAGGGCCTCGCCAGAGGGCCCTTTGGTGTGGCCCTTAGGCGCGGCACGAAGGCGCACAAAGGAATTACAAAGGGAGAACCACAGCCACCAGTACACCAGAAGAAAAGCAATAGAATAACCGAAGAAAAGCAACAGCAAAACAGACAAGAAACGAAGACTTAAGAAAAACAGGCATCACCCTAACAGAACATCACAAAAAAACCAACATGCACGCAACATACTTCCTCCCACTCTACCTACTCGTCACACAACTCCTCCCACCAACCACACACCTCCACTACCCACAAGCAAACACAACATGGCACCCACCAACTGCATTGCCATATTTAGAACCACAGCACACACATAAAGAGACACTCAGAACTTCCCAGACAAAACGACCAACCAGACACAAATCAAACTCCCACACCTGCACAAAGGAAGCACATGTAACAGCAACCTCCTCAACAAAGACAACGATTGAGCTCATAAACGCCAGATCCGTCTGCAACAAGATACACACTCTTGTAGACCACATAGAAGACCGACAGCCCGACATAATATGCATCACAGAGACATGGCTCAATCCTACCGACAATGTACTACTCAACCAACTAGTACCGGACAACTACTCAGCGTACAACTGCCCACGCACCCACAAGCGTGGAGGAGGAGTCCTGATAATAGCAAAGACAAAACTAAAGTTCAAAACACAGAACTTCACCGATACACAGCAATATAACACAATCAGCATCAAGAACAAACACATTGCAATCTGCCTAACCTACAGAGCACCCAGAGCTCCACCCGACGAACTAGCCTTCACACTCGAAGAAGCCTGTGCTATAACAACAAATAACAAACCAGTGCTACTGATTGGAGACTTCAACCTCAAGTCCACCAATGCCAAAGACGCAGAGGCCTTCCTTCAAGCAATGACCTCACTTCAATTCACACAGATAATCAATGCACCAACGCACAGACATGGATCATCCCCAGACCTCATCTTCGCATCCAATTACCTAACATCAAGAGACCTAATTTCTCCACCCACCATTACCCTAGTGCCATGGTCTGACCATTACTTAATCGAGACAAAGCTGCGATCACAAGAGGACCAGACAAACGAAAGAGCAAACATCTCACACACACAAAGACGATTCAAGAATTTTGACAGGGACGAATTCATACAGGACACAATACAACACTTGAACATTACTACAGACGACCTGGAGGAACAAGTTTCCAGCTGGAACAGCATTTTAGCTAACGCCGCCAAACCATCTGGTGGCGGGCCCGAGAAACACCACCACAACAGGAGACAAAACAAACCATGGTACTCAGCAAAAATACGACAGGAAAAGAGGGAGCTCAGGAAGATTGAACGGAGATGGAGAAAAAACAAAACAACAGCCGACCTGCATCTTTACCTAACAAGGCAAAACCAATACAATGAAGACATCAACCAATCAAAGAGGGAATTCCACACAAACATGATAAATACTTCCATCAACAAACCCAGAGAGCTTTTCGAAATAGTAAAAATCCTCACAAAAGAGCAAACAACAGAAGGGGAAGTACAAGTAGATCCACAGGAATTCGCCGACCACATCAAAGACAAATTTCACTCCACAGAGCGAACAACACCCAGTGGGACCACCAGGACAGACGTACACACCAAAACCTGGGGCACATTCTACTCACCCTCAACAGAGCAGATATCCCACATCATCTCTACAATCAACACAAGCACTGCTCCTACAGACCCGTGCCCAGTGTCATGGGTCAAAGCCACCAAATCAAGCTTCATCCCCACCATACATAAAATGGTACACAACTCACTCACTCAAGGACTCATGCCAAAGCAACTAAAGCTTGCCTCAGTAAGACCAATCACAAAGAAAACAACTCTCGACAAAAAAAGATCCAGCAGCATACCGACCAATCTCCAGCATACCCTTCCTGGCAAAATTCATCGAAAAAACGGTTCAACTACAACTTCAGGAACACATCGACAAACATGAAACACTTGACGACAACCAACACGGCTTTCGTCCCAACCATGGAGTCGAAACGCTACTGATCTACCTCTTCGACATCATCCTAAGAATAATTGACAACACCAGGAATGGAATCATAATGATCTTCATCGACATCTCCTCAGCCTTCGACACAGTGGACCACAACACGCTCTTGGAAAGACTAAAGAACACTGGTATACACGGTATCACATTGAAATGGTTCCACTCATACCCAACTGAAAGACAGCTACAGGTCAAGGTGGGACACAACACCTCCCGACCCATAAATGTCCGTCAAGGAGTACCTCAAGGATCCGCACTCTCAGCACTCCTATTTAACATCTACATCCAACCAATATGCAACATCATGAAAGAGAACAACATTCAATACACAATATATGCAGACGACATCATGATATACACCCCGATATCAATCGACAACCCGGACTTCTCTAAGATAACAGACTGCCTTACCCAAATGACGAGTTGGTGTCAAAACAACAACCTCGCAATAAACTACAGCAAGACCGAAGCTTTAAACATCACTCGGAACCAAAGCTTCATACACCCACCAAATATAAAGATACAAAGCACTACTATACCAATAAGATCAGAAGTGAGATACCTCGGAGTTACTCGACAATAAACTCAATCTCAAGCCACACATAGACAAAACAATCCAAAACGCCTACTACAAGATGCGAATCATCAGGAGACTGAAACCACTCCTCGCCCCCGAACACTTCCATACCGTCTGTCAAGCACTGATAACCCCACTTCTGGACTTCTGCAATCCGATATACCTTGGACTACCGAAACAAGCCCTCAAACCACTCCAACTGGCACAAAACACTTCAGCACGAATAATATATGGAACTGCAAGACAGGAGCACATCACACCTATCTTAAAGGACTTACACTGGCTCCCAATCGGTGCACGCATCAGATACAAAACTATCATAAACCTATTTAAGATAAATCAGCACACATCAGCCAACCGCCTGCACACCCTCATACAACCAGACACCAGCACACGTCCTAGAAGAAAACAAACACACAACCGAGTCAGCACCCCAAGTGAATACAAACACACACGCAAGGACACAAAAGACAGAGCACTCTCCATGGCTGCTCCAACAATATGGAACAAACTACCGGACGATTTGAGGGCAACTACATGAACCAAGGGAAGTTGGAGGTGGTCAAGAATGAAATGGAACGTGTACAACTTGATCTGTTGGGTGTCAGCGAACTGAAATGGACTGGCATCGGGCACTTTGCATCAGATGATCACATGGTCTACTATGCTGGAAATGAAAGACAAAGAAGAAATGGTGTTGCATTTATAATAAAGAAACTTGCAAGAACTGTAATGAAATACAATGCAGTCAGCGAACGCTTAATCTCTATTCGTCTACGAGGATTGCCTATCAACACAACTATAATTCAAGTATATGCCCCAACAACAGCTGCAGAAGAGAATGAAATTGAAGAGTTCTATGAACAAGTACAAGCTGAAATTGACAGAACATGCAAACAGGATATCCTGATAGTCATGGGTGACTGGAACGCAAAAGTTGGCAACAAAGAAGAAGGCAAAGTAGTTGGAAAATATGGACTTGGCAACAGAAATGAAGCTGGAGAAAGATTGATAGAATTCTGCAAGACCAATGATCTATTCATCTCAAACACCTTCTTCCAGCAACACAAGCGACGACTGTACACATGGACTTCACCCAATGGATTGTATAAAAATCAAATTGACTACATCTGTGGAAGTCAACGATGGAAAAGCTCTGTAACATCAACAAAGACAAAACCTGGAGCTGACTGTGGTACAGATCATCAACTACTAGTATGCAAACTCAAGCTAAAGTTGAAAAAGAGCAAACCACTCATGAATGCACCAAAATATGACCTTGAGAATATACCACTGGAATTTAAAGACTGCCTGCAAAATCGATTTGCTGCTTTAGATACAAATGACAGAGCTCCGGAAGAGTTATGGAATGACATCAAGAAGGTTGTGCTGGAAGAAAGCGAGAAGTCTCTACAAAAGGTTAAAAAGCAAAAACGGCCAAAATGGATGACGGAAGAAACTCTGAAAATTGCCCAGAAACGCAGAGAAGCTAAAGCCAAAGGAGAAAGAAAGACAATCGCAGAACTCAACAGAGATTTCCAACGTGCAGCAAGACAGGACAAGGAAAAGTACTACAATGACACTTGCAAGGAAATAGAAGCAGAAACTATTAGAGGAAGAACAAGATCGGCTTTCCTAAAGCTGCGAGAGTTAAAGAAAAAGTTCCAGCCTCGAATTGGAATGTTACAAGATGCTCAAGGTTCTATGTTGAATGATGCTGAGAAGATCAAGAAAAGGTGGAAGGAATATACAGAGTTTTTATATGATAAAGATCAAGTGGACCAACAGCCGTTTCAACCTATACCTTATGATCAGGAACCATTGGTGATGAAAGAAGAAGTTGAAGCAGCATTGAAAGCCTTATCAAAGAACAAAGCACCAGGCATTGATAGCATTCCCATAGAAGTATTGCAGCAATCTGATGCAGCTGTTACCGTACTTACAAGGCTCTGCCAAGAAATATTTTATTTATTTTATTTATTTAGCAAGCATTTGTAGCCCGCTCCTTCCAGCGATCAGAAGCGGGTAGGATTACTATTGTGAAACTGCCGAATCAAGGCAGGTACAAATTTTGTTTACATACAGATTGTCAGAAAAGCACATCATACAGAGTTAACACTTCTTAGCTATGGGGGAGTTCATTTACATATATACATAAATACATATATACAGGATAATCTTCTTGGACACATTGGTCAGGGGCTGCTCCATCTGTGGGTTTAGTTCAGGTTGAAATGTGATTGGAAAATGTGCGTTTTGAGTTTCTTTCTGAAGTCTAGAAGGTCATTGCTAGCTCGTAGTTCTGGTGGGAGTTGGTTCCACAGTGTTGGCGCCGCATATGAGAAAGCCCTGTGGCTGGTGTTAGCTTTGGCAGATCTTATATCTGTTGGAGTGTGAAGGATGTTGGAATTGTGGGTTCTTCTGTTTCGGGTAGGAGGTTGCAATCTTACTAGGTTGTTGAGGAAGGAAGGTGCTAAGTTGTGGATGAGTTTGAAGGTGGTTGTTAGTATTTTGTATTTTGTGCGAGCTGTTATGGGTAGCCAGTGTAATTGAATTAGTACTGGTGTGATGTGGTCACTTAGATTTTTCTTCATTATGACCCTGGCAGCTACATTTTGTGCCATTTGTAATATGTTTAGGGTTTTTTTTAGGTAAACCTTGTAGGATGGCGTTGCAGTAGTCAAAATGTGGCATGATGAGTGCTTGGGCCACTGTTCTGAAGTCTTGGGGATCAATAATATTCCGAATGGGTTGGAGCACTCTAAGCTTGTGGAAAACTGCTCTGTTGGTCTTTCGGAGGTGTTTTTCCATCTTTAGGACACAGTCAAATGTGACTCCTAGATACTTTATTTCTTTTTTTGTTTGGTAAGTGTTGTTACATAGTGTTATTGATGTGGGAGGGTCAAAATTCGGTTCTTTGGAGATATACATTACTTCGTTTTTTTTGTGATTAATTGACATACTACTTTGTTGTAACCAGTCTTGCATCTCTCCGATACATGTCTCCAGTGGGTTGTAGTCTGGGTTTTTAGTGTCTAGTTGTGTGTATAGCATGATATCATCGGCATAGATGTGGTAATTAATTTCGTGCCGTGAGAAAATTTTGCATAGTGGCTGCATATATATGTTAAACAGAAGTGCTGAGAGAGCAGAGCCTTGGGGGATTCCCTGTGTTTGTGAGAAAGATTCTGCTTTTTCTCCGTTGAATTGAACTTGTTGTGTTCGATTTGAGATGTAGGATGAGAACCATTTTAGTGGGGTTCCTGTTATTCCTATTGATTTTATCCTATTTATGAGGGTCCCATGATTAACTGTATCAAAGGCAGCTGAGATGTCAATGAATACAAGAATGTACATTTTCTTTTTGTTTTCAAGGCCCTTTAGGAGGTTGTTAAGTAGAACTAGTAACAGGGTTTCAACTCCATGATGTTGCCTGAAGCCATATTGCTGGTCATCAAGAGGAGCACTGTCAGTCAGATGGTCTTGGAGTTGTAGAAGGACCGTTTTTTCTATGATCTTTGCCAGGAATGAGATACTTGATATGGGACGGTAGGAGGCTGGGTCTTCTCCGTTGAGTGTAGTGTTTTTTAGGATTGGTCTAATGACTGATTTCTTTAGTTCTGAGGGCATGATTCCTTGTTGTAGGGATAGGTTAACTATGTGTGCTATGTGAGGTGCTATGTCTTGTTTCACTGCCTTGATCCAGGATGCAGGACAGGGATCTAGTGGGGAGGTGGTGCTTTTCAGGCTTGTGACAATGGCTGTGATTTGCTTGGTTCCTATTTTGTGGAAGTGCTCCCATAACTGGTTTTGCGTTGTGTTGTTCTCACTTCTGATTTGTGGTGTTGGTGGGGGGGGGGGGTGGAGGGCCAGGGGCCGTCAGTTTGGTCGCGTAGTGGTTTGCCAGTGTTTGGACCTTGATGGATTTGTTGAGGTTGGCATTTTGGTCGGTTTTGGTTAGTGATTTGACTAGTTCAAATAACTCTCATGGGCGATTGATTGCCTTGTTTAGGATGTTGGTGTGATGTAATTTTTTGCATTGTTCACGTCGTCTTTGTATTTTGCGAGATGGGCCATGTATTTAGTTTTGAGATCGGAGGATTTGGTTTGTCTCCATTTTCTCTCTATTTTATGGAGCTCCCTTTTTGATTTTGTTAGAGTTCCTGTGTACCAGGGTTCCGAGTTGATCTTATGTGGGTTTGATGTGTGTTTCAGAGTTGGGTTAGATGTATTTTGGATGTGTGTTCCATCTGTTAGTTAGTTCGTCTAGGTCTGTGGAATCTAGGTTTATGTGGGATGCAATGGTGCTTATGAGGTGTTCCTCGTTGAGTTTGCTGAATTTCCTAATGGGGTTGGTCATTCTCATCTCCTTTGAGTTTTTGGGTTGGCACTGTAGTTTAAGTTTACAGTTGATTTGGTGGTGGTCTGACCATGGTACTTGAGTTATGTTTATTATAGGTGGTTCATTGCTTTGTTGTGGATTTCTGGGTATGAAAATCATATCTAGGATGTTTCCTCTATCGTGTGTGGGGTTGCTTATTATTTGTTGGAAACCCAATTGGTCGATGGCTTCATAGAAGGAGTCCGTGTGGGACGGAGGAATTGATGCTAGGTTCAAATCTCCGAGGATGATCTGGAATTTTTTGCTTTGTGTGGATGTGATGGTTTCTAGTGCTGTGGCTAGTGTTTCGTGCTGTGGTGAGGGAGGTCGATAGATTAGGCAGATGGATAATGCCATGCTCTCGACTTTAAGTAGGTCAAGATCTGGATTTGTGACCGTAGATGTGGTTGTGAGTTGAAGGCTGGTTTTGGCTGCTATAAGGACTCCGCCTCCTCTTCTGTTGATGCGTGGGCAGTTGTATAGTTGGTATCCGGGCTTCTGTATTTGGTTCATTGTTGCAGAGTCTGAGTCAGTGAGCCATGTTTCTGTTATGCATAGGATATCTGGTTGTTCGTCAGTTAGAATGTTGTGGATAATATGCGTTTTATTCCTTATTGACCTAGCATTAATAAGGATAATGTTACATGTGTGATGTTCTTGGTGTGTGGTTCTTGTGAGTTGTATTTGAGATCCAAATATGGAAGACAACATCATGGCCAACTGACTGGAAAAGATCTGTGTTTATACCAATACTAAAGAAAGGTGATCCAACTGACTGTGGAAATTATCGCACAATCGCTCTGATCCCACATGCCAGCAAGATTCTACTGAAGATTATTCAAAAGAGACTACAGCCATACCTAGAACAAGAACTACCTGAAGTGCAAGCAGGGTTCAGGAAAGGGCGAGGAACGAGAGACATCATTGCGGATGTGAGATGGATCCTTGAAAAGACTAAAGAATACCAAAAGGATATCTATTTGTGCTTTATCGACTATAGCAAGGCTTTTGACTGTGTAAACCATGAGAAACTCTGGGCCACATTAAGAAGCATGGGTATACCAGAACACCTGATCGTTCTCTTGCGTAATCTGTACATTGATCAAGAAGCAACAGTTCGAACGGAACAAGGAGAAACAGAATGGTTTAAAATAAGCAAAGGTGTAAGACAAGGCTGCATACTTTCCCCCTACCTGTTTAATTTATATGCAGAACAAATCATCAGAGAAGCAGGACTGTATGAAGACAACAGAGGTGTGAAGATTGGTGGAAGACTCATCAACAACCTTCGCTATGCTGATGATACCACATTACTGGCTGAAAGCGAAGATGATCTGAAACATTTGCTTCTCACAATCAAAGAACATAGTCTCAAAATGGGCCTGCACCTTAATGTAAAGAAGACAAAGATCATGACAACTGGCATAATCAACAGGTTCATCGTTGAAGGAGAAGAAATTGAAATTGTGAACAACTTTAACCTACTTGGATCAACTATCAATAAAGAAGCAACAAGCAGTCAAGAAATCAGACGACGCATTGCTCTTGGCAGAATGGCTATGAAAGACCTAGATAAGATTCTCAAGAGCAGAGATGTGTCTCTCCATACAAAGATTCGACTTGTTCAAGCCATGGTATTTTCAATAACATCATATGGATGTGAAAGCTGGACAGTGAAAAAGACAGACAGGAAGAAAATTGATGCCTTTGAATTATGGTGCTGGCGGCGAATACTGTGTATACCATGGACTGCCCGAAGAACAAACCAGTCGGTACTAGAGGAGATCAAACCTAAGCTTTCTTTAGAAGCTCAGATGACAAGACTTCGACTTTCATACTTCGGACACATCATGCGAAGAGAGAGATCATTAGAGAAAGACATCATGCTTGGCAAGATAGAAGGTCAACGCAAAAGAGGAAGGCCAGCAATGAGATGGATCGCTACAATAACAGCAGCTACGGGTACCAGTCTGTCATCAATGAGCCGCCTGACTGAAGACCGAACACAATTTAGGATAGCTATCCAGAGGGTCGCCATGAGTCGACTCCGACTCGACGGCACTTAACAACAACAACACAGACCTCAAAGACTTTAGAAAACAGCTGAAAACCATGCTGTTCATAGAACACTATGGACACATCACATAACCTCAGAGAATGTATAACAGCACATGATACCGCCTAACACTGTATGTATAGAAAATGTTTTTTAGCCCCACTGTATATAGCCCACTTTGTACATAGCTCAAACTAATCCCGCACACAATACAACACACACACTCAACTAAATTTCACCCTCACTGCATGTATAACACACTCACTTTACCCGATTGTTTGCTGTGATACCACCTTGATTAATAAGATAAGGCGGTTTAGAAATACTGTTAAATAAATAAATAAATAATGTGGTACTGTTATAGCTCACTGGGCCACCATTCAAGTTTCTGGCTTCTTGCCCCCTACAGTACCTCTCATGGAAGGTTGTCTTCCTGGTAGCACTCACATCCGCTCGCAGGGTCAGCGAGCTTTAAGCCTTGGTGGCAGAGCCACCATGCAACAGGTTCTATGAGAACAGGGTCATGCTTCGCATGCACCCTAAATTCCTTCCAAAGGTAGCATCCTCGTTCCTTCTCAGTCAGGAGGTGGTGCTCCTCAGCTTCTTTCCACAGCCTCAGCCGACAGGGCAGCAGCTGTCCTCCATACCTTGGATTGTAAGAGGGCTGTGTCCTACTTGCAGTATACCCAGGGCCACTGCAAATCCTCCCAGCTTTTCGTCTCTTGTAACTCTAGCCGGCTGGGGGAGGCGGTAACCAAGCAGACCCTGTCCACTTGGGTGGCAGACTGCATTGCCGTCATCTATGAACAGGCAGGGCTCACGCTGGAGTGCCGAGTTACGGCACACAGCGTCGGGGCTATGGCGACCTTGGTTGCAAACTTGCGCTCTGTCCCCATGACTGACATCTGCCGGGCCACTACCTGGTCCTCAGTCCATATCTTTGCAGCTCACTGTTTCCTGGAGAGGGAGTTCTGATGCGACAGCTCCTTCAGCCAGACCATATGCCATAATCTCCTCAGGTTCTAGGCAACTCCTACGCTCCGACCCTTCTTGTTGAGGCTACCGGAGTGATGGTTCTCCCTGGAGACTGGGGTCCTTTCAGAGTCTGCCCTCTGGACACATGCTGTTGCTTACGGCTTGACCGTGGTTTCTACAGATTCATGGTAGCCTGTAGCTAGGGAGTCCCATATGTGAGGACTGACTTCCTGCTTGTTCCCGGAGAAAGCATAGTTACTCCCTGTCACAGGTGTTCTCCAGGGATAGCAGGAATCAGTTCTCACAACCCTCCCTCCTCCCCGTGGAGTTGCTGTATTTTTTTCATCTTCTTTTGTCGGTTCTAGCTATGTCATCTGACTGAGCAAGATGGCACCCTTGGGCAGGAAAGGGACCACGCGTGCATGGTGGCATCTCCAAAAGTCTTTCTTTGAAAGCTGGGGAGATGCTTCCACGAGGACTCCGTCGGCACCGATGTCACCCATATGTGATGATTGATTCCTGCTGTCCCAGGAGAACACCTGTTACAGGTGAGCAACTACACTTTGGAGAGGTCCAGTAAGAGTTAACTACATTACAGAAGTGATGATTGAGTTAGGAGAGAGAGAAAAAATGCTGTGGCAGTGAATGTGAGCAGTAGAAGCAGTACCAAGGGGTAATTGTTGGAGATTCTGGTTAGTCGGTGGGACACATAGTGTCCAGTCATCCAGTCATGTTTTCTGGACTGAAGAACATCTACATAGAAGAATAACAATGAGTTCATAACATAAAGTCTAACTGCTGGATGGGTCATTTGAAGAATAAATAGAATTAATGAATCTTTCAGAAGAGACAGTTCTATCGAAAGCCTTATCTTCTATATAATGAGTGTGTGCAGGGAGCACAATGTATGGTGAAGTAACAGAGCCCTCATCTTGAAATAGGAGCTACTCTAACGCTTTTGAATTAATTTGTTATCTGAGAGGTAATGTCCTTATGTGTAAGACACGCAATAAATTGTAACTCTCTTGTGCAGGTCCCCATGCTGCCTGTTCTACCTCTCTGCAGTGTCTTTATTAATATTTATCTCATGATGCAACTGGAAACTGGAACTTGGACTCGGTTTGGTGTGTGGATGCTAATAGGTAAGTTTTCACACCAAAAAAAGCTCTTTTGGAAGTTGAACGTTGTGGAATGGGAAAACCAAATTCATATTGCAAATGTTAGGAGAGAGCTGAAGAACCTTTTATCAGTTCACCAACAGCAGGCTTACCAGATTTGTATCAATAATTGATCTGAGTTTTCCTAGACCAATTTCTGTACTCCCTAACCTAAAATTTAGGAAAAATGCCCTCTTGTCCCCTGCCTGGCTCCCATCCACTATACAGACTACCATCTTATGTTTCCTGGATGATATAGTACAGCACTGGAATACTACTCTATAAGTGCTCTGTGACTGTACAACATTGTGTACACTGGTGCTTTATAATCATTTGAAAAAAAGGATTTTTTTATTAGTACTTATTTCTTTAGTACCTTCAACCATATTGAGTACTGTAGGAATATGAATAGTATACAGTCCCTTCTCTATAGAGCTCACAATCTAGTCAAGAGACACAGACGAGACAAATAGAAAATTTTAGAAAATTCATTATTATAATAAAGATAATTAATCTAGTTGGTGCTATAGTCAGGGAAAGCAAGGGTTTAAGATTTAAAAGAAACCTCCAAAAAGGTTTTAGGCAGGACTTGAATATGGATAGAGAGGGCCTAATGCACGTGTCAGACTGTTCATGCATACGATGTGATAAGCTGAAAAACATGGCACCAGAAAACATAGGATTATGATGGTAGAAAAAAAAACGTACAGTCTATCCAATCTGTTCAACCCCACTGTTCATTTGTACAGTCCCTTCCCCTCCCTCACAGATCCTCAGTGTTTATCCCAGGCAAAAGTCTTTCATTCCTTGAGGGACAGACTTCTTATATGCCTACCCTTACATAGCACTAATCTTAAATGCTATGAATCTGAGAGAGGATTGGGGAACCATGATCCTAACAGCCCCCTGCCTGGTCGGGGAATGGTTCCTCTTCCAGCTCTCATTGCAAAAAACAATCTGTCCCCTTCTCTGACCTTTGCCATCCAGGATCAGGGAACCTTTTTCTATCAAAACATCACACCAGCCCCGATAGCCTGGATGTTGAAAATAATTTATTTATTTAAAACTATTGATATTCTACCAACTTAATTATCCAAAACGAAGTACAATAAATATATAATATCACAGAAAATAGAAAATTACAGTGTAAAATACATAAACATAATCTTCTTAAATTCATTACCTGTAACATAAATCATGAATAATAAATTTAGCTACCCTGAATCTTCATTCATACAGTTAGAGGGGAATTTTAGAAGATCCGGCCAAGTACAATCAGGGACGTTTAAGCCAGAACATCAGAAAAAAATGCAGGCAACGTCTAGGTGCAGACATGATGTCACAAAACTTGACATGCCCGATAGGGATGTCTGCAGGGGCATCTACTTAGATATCAGAATGCAGATGTCTAGGATAGCACGATAGTTAGACTAGTGGGTTAGGAACAGGAAAGCCAGGGTGCAAATCCCACAGCTGCTATAGTTGAAATTGTGCAGAGTACTGGGCATGATAGAATGCTGTCTCCAGGAACAATCAGGAATATAAGAAACATAGGCCATGTGGTCTTTTTCTATCGTCATGTTTCTATCTTGTCTTTCCATATCAACCACTATAACAGTCCCCTTTTTTCCTTTAGAGATCCTCTGTGTTTGCCCATGCTTCTTTGAATTCAGATACTGTCCTCATCTCTACCACCTCCACTGGGAGACTAATCCACGGATCCACCACTCTTTCCTAAAGAGATATTTCTGCATATCACTCCTGAATCTATCCCCTTTCATCCTCATCCAATGTCCCCTCGTAGCAGAGCTTGCTTTCAATCGAAAGAGGCTCTCCTTCTGTGCATTTATGCCACGGAGGTATTTAAACGTGTCAATCTTATCACCTCTTTCCTTTTCATCTCTCCGGGCCAGTCCAGGTACTGATGGGTGGTGAATCCCTTCTAGCAGCTGAGGACTGAATTGTGAAACTTTTGCTGGCAGATGCTATAGCTCCCTCTAGTGCTTGAACGCCAGTCTTCAGTCCTCAGCAGCTGGAACAGACGTATATCTGGCAGGCTCCCTGAAGAGATGAATTGGCAACGCTAGTGCTTTATTTTAGGATTTTTTGTTGTTTTATTGACCGAGTTTAGCAGTAGGGGACAGCTCAGACTCTCAAAGGGGATCCCTGCTCACTGGCTCTAGCAGAGCTCCATAGCGGGATCGTCCATGCTTTCTGCACAAAAGTAATCCTGTTCACGTTTCAGCGATCCTCTCTTTCTTTTATTTTCGTTATTTTCTAAATTTACCGGAGGCAGAGCCTGCTTCCGGAGGATCCGCTGAGTCTCAGGGGTGGATAGGAGCTGGGAGCCCCAGTATCCTCTTCCCGACGCTGTCCCCGTGCCTCCGTGCCTTGCTAGCAGCAGGTCTTCAGGTACCTCTTGGGCTCCTCAAGGTAAGAGCTGATTCTACCTGCCTTAGCCCGGTGTTAGCTAGCTTAGTTTATTTTTCTAGGGGGTTATTTCGTGGCGATTTATCTCCGGCAGTTTTAGGCGGGAGCGCCATTTTCTTTTCGCGGGAGCTGCTTGGCGGCGTTTTTTGAGCAGGCTTTTGATATCGTGGTTTGTAATTTGTGGAAGCATGGAGGTGGCTGGTTCGGCAGAGCTGTCGGGGGACCGGCTTCAGGCACCATTGCCAAAATCGGGGTCGGCTGCCTCGTTGCCTTCACCGGGTGCTGATTCTCCCGTGCTTTTGAAAAGCACCGGGGAGAGGAAGGCAAAATCTCACAGGTCTTCAGCTAAGGCGGAGACGGAGGTTTTTTTACCCCCTGCGGCCCAGGAGTCAGGGAATTCGGGTTTTTTTGCCAGATTTTATACTGGCTATGCACAAGGCCTATCTTTTGAAGTTGTCTCAGCCTGTTGTCAACACGGCAGCAGGGCTTCAGGAGCCATTATTGCTTGAGCCTGGGTTGTCTGATCCGGGAGAGGGCTCCTCAGCTCAGCAGGGGGCAGTGATCCCCTCAGTAGCGATGGAACCTGGAATATCATGTCCTTCTCTTCCTGAGGAGGGTGAGCTCGGCTCTGAGGAAGGTCTGGAGTCCTGGCCTCTGGAGTTAGAGGAAGGGGAACTCGGGCCTGGTGAGGACCCAAATGTTTTCAGGGTTTTTCGTAAGGAGGAGCTCGGAGCGCTGATAGTGCAGTCCCTTGCTGCCTTAAATCTGGTGCTGCCGGCTCAGCAGCAGGAGCCCCTAGAGGATCCGTTGTTGCAAGGTTTTAAACCGGAACAGCGGTGCTTTCCCATGCACCGAGTGATTAAGAAGATGATAGAGTCTGAGTGGGAGTGCCCTGAGGCTAGTTTACGTGGAGGCCGTAGTCTTTCTCGTCTTTACCCGGTTCCTCAGGAAGAGAAAGACTTCTTACGCATGCCAAAGGTGGACGCGCTGGTTTCGGCGGTCACTAAGAAAACAACCATTCCGGTAGAGGGCGGGGCGGCCCTCAAGGATGTTCAGGATCGGAAGCTGGAAGTCCTGTTGAAACAGGCTTTCGACGCTAATGCCCTAGCATTGCAAGCGTCAGTTTGCGGGGCCTTTGTGTCCCGGGCTTCTATCCGCTGGATTCAGGGTGAGCAGTCGGATCTCAAGCAGGAGGCTATCGCTCCAGAGGGAGCTAAGTTGGAATCTGCAGCGGCGTACCTGGCGGATGCCTTCTACGATCTGATCAGAATTTTGGCTAAATCTATGGCGTCGGTCATTGCGGCTCAGCGTTTTCTTTGGCTACGGAACTGGGCGGCAGACACGTCCTCCAAATCGCGCCTCAGTAAGCTTCCGTACAAAGGAAAGCTGCTGTTTGGGGAGGCGCTAGAGAAGATTGTTAAAGATTTGGGTGACTCCAAAGGGGGTCGCCTGCCGGAAGATCGACCCAGAGTGCCCAGGTCAGGTCCCATACAGAGGGGTCACAGCAGGGACGTTCGTAAGTTTCGCGGATCTCGGTTTACCCCTTATCAGAGGGGTCGTTTTCCTGCCAGGGGTCAGTCCTTTCGAGGGGCTCGTGGATTTGGCAGAGGTTTCTTCGGTACACCGCAGTCTTCCTCCAAAAAGCCGCAATGAAGGTTTGCAGGTCCAGGCGGAGATTCCGATAGGAGGCCGTTTGCAGGAGTTTCTCTCCGTCTGGACCACCGTAACTACCGATCTCTGGGTTTTGGAGATTATCCGCGAGGGTTATGCTCTGGAGTTCGCTTCTCCTCTGTCGGATGCCTTTGTGTTTTCTCCTTGCGGTCCACCCGCGAGGCGTCAGGCAGTCGAGTTGACGCTACGGCGTCTACTGCAACTGCGAGCAGTGGAGCCGGTGCCGCTCGACCAATGCGGCTTAGGTCGATACTCGATTTACTTTGTGGTGCCCAAGAAAGAAGGGTCATTCCGTCCCATTCTGGATCTCAAGCATGTCAACCGTTGCTTACGGGTGCCTCACTTTCGGATGGAAACCCTGAGAGCTGTGCTTCGAGCGGTGCAGCCTGGAGAGTGGCTATCCTCCATAGATCTCACTGAAGCTTACCTGCACATTCCGATCCGAGCGGAGCATCACCGTTTTCTACGTTTCGCGGTGCCATTGGGACATTTTCAGTTTCGAGCGTTACCGTTCGGTCTGGCGACCGCGCCGCGCACGTTTACAAAGGTGATGGTAGTGGTGGCGGCTGCCCTTTGCAAAGAGGGCATCCAGGTGCACCCTTATCTGGACGATTGGCTAATCCGTGCGAGTTCGCAGAAGGAGTCGGCGGCAGCGACAACTTGGGTTGGATCATCAACCAATCAAAGAGTCACTTGTGTCCCGCGCAACGGTTGCTGTACCTGGGAGCGCTTTTCGATACCAACAGAGGAAAGGTTTATCTGCCGCCGCTCCGAGTCCGGAAGCTGTTAGCGCAGGTGCAATCCTTCCTCCGCTTCCAGGCGCCGTCCGCTTGGAGGTACCTTCAGTTGTTGGGCTTAATGGCCATGGCGTTAGATCTAGTTCCGTGGGCCAGGGCTCACATGCATCCGCTACAGCATGCTCTTATTTCTCGGTGGTCTCCTCAGCAGCATCTGCTGACTCGTCGGCTGCCTTGTCCGGACGACGTTCGCGTCAGCCTTCGGTGGTGGCAGTTCCCATCTCACCTGCAGGCGAGTGTTCCGCTAGAGGACCCGGAGTGGGTTCTGGTCACGACAGATGCCAGCCTCTCTGGTTGGGGGGCTCATTGTCTTGCCCAGATAGCTCAGGGCAGTTGGTCGGAGGAGGAGAGCACTTGGTCCATCAAT
The DNA here is from genome assembly GCA_033557465.1 of Ichthyophis bannanicus. Lineage (NCBI taxonomy): Eukaryota > Metazoa > Chordata > Amphibia > Gymnophiona > Ichthyophiidae > Ichthyophis > Ichthyophis bannanicus. The sequence goes on along the minus strand of CM066036.1, from coordinate 49,998,491 downwards.
CGCTTGGAGCTACGGGCGGTTCGTCTGGCCCTCTTGCACTTCTCGGAACTCCTCGGGGGGAGAGCGGTGTGAGTGTTTTCCGACAATCTCGTAACGGTGGCTTACATCAACAAGCAGGGGGGCACAGGCAGTGCGTCTCTATTGCAAGAGAGTCAGAGTCTGTTTCACTGGGCGGAGTTGCATCTGCAAGCTCTGTCGGCCGCCCATGTGGCCGGAAAGGACAATGTGCAGGCCGATTTTCTCAGCCGACATCGCCTGGATCCCGGGGAATGGGAGCTCAACTGGGCGGTGTTTCACGAGATCACGTTGCGTTGGGGTCAGCCCGGGATGGACCTCATGGCGACTCTGGACAATGCGAAGTCGAGCCGATTTTTCAGCAGACGCAGGGAGCGCATGTCGGAGGGTCTGGACGGGCTGGTCCAGCCCTGGCCAACGGACCTGCTTCTGTACATTTTTCCTCCTTGGCCGTTGTTGGCCAGAGTCATCAGGAGGATTTCGCATCACAAGGGCAAGGTGATTCTCATTGCTCCGGACTGGCCTCGGCGGCCCTGGTATGCCGATCTAGTGCGGTTACTGATCGCACCTCCTTGGTGGTTGCCTTCCCGAATCAATCTGTTGTTCCAGGGTCCGGTGCTGATGCCGCAAGTGGATCGATTCTTGCTTACGGCTTGGCTGTTGAAGGGCATCGGTTGCGACGCAAGGGTTACTCGAGCTCCGTGATCGCTACTATGTTGCAATCCCGGCGCCGCTCTACATCTTTAGCGTATGTGCGCATTTGGCGAGTGTTTGAGGCCTGGGCTGCTGACAGGGGTGTTTCACCTCAGACTGCAGGGTTACCGGAGGTGTTGGCGTTCCTGCAGGGCGGTCTCGAAAGAGGTCTGGCCTTCAACACTCTCAAGGTGCATTTGGCTGCTCTGGCCTGTTTTCGGGGTCGCGTGCAGGGTTGCTCGCTTTCTTCTCACCCGGATGTTCAGAGATTCCTTCGGGCAGCTAAAAACATTCGGCCGCCCTACCGGGTTGTGGTTCCTCCGTGGGATTTAAATTTGGTTCTCGAGGCACTGATGCGGCCGCCCTTTGCGGCTGGGTCGGACACCGTTCTGCGGGAATTGTCTCGGAAGATGGCCTTTCTCGTGGCCTTGTGTTCGGCTCGTCGAATTTCAGATTTGCAAGCTCTATCCTGTAAGGAGCCATATTTGTGTTTTTCGGAGGAGAAAGTGGTTCTTCGGCCCGTTCCTTCTTTTCTGCCGAAGGTGGTCTCGGATTTTCACATCAATCAGCCAGTCTCACTGCCCATCTTTCGGTCGCAGGGCGACACTCCCTTGGGTCGCACTTTGAGGGGCTTGGACATGAGTCGAGTGCTACGGAAGTATCTTCGTCGTACAGCGCCTTTTCGCAAGTCGGATCGTTTGTTCGTTCTCTATGTGGCCCTCGCAAGGGGCATGCGGCAACCAAGGCTTCCATCGCTCGTTGGGTGAAAAGAGCGATAGCAGGCGCTTATGAGGCTGCGGGTAAGCTGCCTCCGTGCATACTCTGGGCGCATTCGACTAGAGCGCAAGCGACGTCGTGGGCGGAGATGGCTTTAATTCCGCCTGCGGATATTTGTCGGGCGGCGACCTGGTCTTCTCTGCATTCCTTCACCAAGCATTATTGCTTGGATGTCCAGGCTCGTTCGGATGCTAAGGTGGGGGCCTCAGCCATTATAGCGGGGCTCGCGGGACCCTCCCCTGTTTAGGTACTGCTTTGGTACTGCCCATCAGTACCTGGACTGGCCCGGAGAGACGAAAAGGAAGAAGAAATTAGATCTTACCTGCTAATTGTCTTTCCTTGAGTTCTCTCCGGGCCAGTCCAGGTCCCACCTCTTTGGGTTGCGAGCGTCGGTTACGTTCTTCGAGTCAGAGAGAAATTACTCTTTAGCGCCTGGTTCTACTTTCTGTCTGTGTACTAGATAAGGCGTAGCTGTGGAAGAGGATATTGGTAGGTTCTCACTTCCTGGGCTCTTATGCTTCGGATTTCTTTATCAGAAGTGTATACAGAGTACAAAAAAAAAAAAAAAAAGAAGTAAAACTGAAAACTGCATACTTGAACGGAAAGTGATGTCGCCTCCTTAGCGGGGGGCGTAGTCGATTCCGGTTGGTTTTTTCAGGGGGGATTCCCTTGGGGGGAAACATGTTCTGGAAGCGTTTTCTTACGGCTTCTCGCTTGTTTCCTTTGTTTGAGAGTTTGTGTTTTTGTTCCCATAACTTTACTGGATTTTGAGTTAGGTTTGGTGGTTCGCTGCTTTGTTAATAGGTGACTGGCATTCAAGCACTAGAGGGAGCTATAGCATCTGCCAGCAAAAGTTTCACAATTCAGTCCTCAGCTGCTAGAAGGGATTCACCACCCATCAGTATCTGGACTGGCCCGGAGAGAACTCAAGGAAAGACAATTAGCAGGTAAGGTCTAATTTCTTCATCCTGCCTTTCCTCTAAGGTGTACATATTAAGATCCTTAAGTCTGTCCTCATATGCTTTATAATGACAATCACTAACCATTTTTGTAGCCACCCTCTGTACCGACTCCAGCCTGTTTATATCCTTTCGAAGGTGTGGTCTCCAGAATTGCACACAATACTCCAAATGAGGTCGCACCAAAGACTCACATATGGGTGATATCGGCACTGACTGAACCTGTACGGGAACGCTCCCCAACATCCAATAGGAAAGCTTTTGGAGCACTCTACTACGCCTGCGCAGTTGCCTTCCCACTTTTCCAGCTCCTCCTCCTCAGTTCTTCTTTTTCCGTGGAGTCATCAGAACAAAAATCCTGTCACTGCAGAGAAAAGTCTCCAAAGTGCTTGCTTTCACCGGAATTCCGAATACAATTCCGGTACAGTTTTCTTATTATCGTTTATTTTTATTTTGTGCTTTTAGTTCATTTTCTTTTTTCCTCATGGGCATCGCACCCTCTCAGGCCTTGAGCCTCCCATCTCCATGATGGAAAAACCGACTAGCAGTTTTTCCAAGTGTACAAAGTGCCCCTGCACCATCTCGGTCACAGACAGACATGACTGGTGCTTAAAATGCTTTGGGCCGGAGCACGCACCAGAATCCTGTTCCCTTTGTGAGCTCATGACCACAAGGGGTCTTAAGAACTGGGCCAACAAATATGGAGAACTCTTTCCCTCGGACTCTGTATCTTTGGCCTCGACGTCATCGAGGACATCATCATCCTCCCATGCCTCTCAGGTATCTAAGAAATCTAAACATGGAACAGACTCTAAGAGGGAATTGCTCAAGAAACTAAGCTCCCTGACTAAAGTGCCCCAAGAATTGTGGGAGAAGTCCTGCTCCGAACACCGGGACTCTCCAAGGGTCTCCTCTGACTGTCTGACCAAGCATCCCCAGCGGGAGGACTTGTCCTCCAAAGTCCCTGTGGGGAACCGGGAGGCTCCCGAAGCATTGACCTCTAGAGAGCCTCTGGTACCGTGCTCTGGTATGGTGGCAGCAAGCCCCATTCTATCTTTGGACCAGACACCGGCAGTCTCTTTGGACCAGCACATGTTGTCCATAGAGAGGTCTCTGGAAGCACTCTTGGCAGCATCGGTACCACCAACATTGATAGCTCGAGGGCTGCAGTCATCGGTATCGACATTGGTATCGGCCCTGGCATTGAAGACTGATGCTTCTGGTTCCTGTACTCCAACCCCGACACTGCAGCTGGAACCAGGCTCAGTACCAGCATCGGCGGCACTGAGTGCGGGCGAGGAACATGCGCCTCTGCCGGGAGATTGACACAGTTCTGAGGTGGAAGATCGGTACCGGTACCATCGATAGCACAAACATCGACACCGCCGATACTTCCCATACTTGGACTCTGATTCCTCCAATTCGGATCACCACTCCTTTGACTCCACCAAATTCCAAGAGATTGTCTCGGAACCTTCACCTCAGAATACCTGAAGAAAATCACCGCCAGAAGACATGTCATTCTAGAAGTTCATCCAGGACATGGCAGTGGGCTTATCCATTACAGCTGCAGCCAAACCAGAACTGAGGACAGAAGGCATTCCTAACAGGGTGCAGGGTGCCTGCATACTGAGAAGCTCTTAGGAAACAAGTGGAGGAACTCAGAGAGAAGGTGGGGAGGCTGAGGAACATTCCAGACAGTGAGAAGTACATTGATGAGATGCTTCTTGCAACATCCAAGCTCTCCAGCAGAGGAGAAGATGGGTGCCTATAGAATGATGAAGATTGGACACAAGTCACCAGGGCCTGCAGAATCACCAATCCAATTCTCCAGCCCTTGAATTGAAGAACCATTATGCAGCCCTGGAAGTGGAGGTGGTGAAAGCATCCCTGGAAAGGGAAGAGCCAGAGCTCAAGTACCCCAAAGTTGCAGAATCAGTGACCACAAGGAAGCAAAGGGTAGTGGTGGTTGGTGACTCTCTTCTGAGGGGTACTGAGGCGTCCATCTGCTGACCAGACTTGATGTCCAGAGAGGTATACTGTCTGCCAGGTGCCAAAATCTGAGATGTTACAGAGAGTTTGACGAGACTCATCAAGCCCACTGACTATTACCCAATGTTGCTAATCCATGTCGGCACAAATGATACTGCCAGGAATCCCTCTGAGCATATCAAAAGTGACTTCATGGCTCTGGGACAGAGGGTTAAGCAGATAGGTGCACAGGTGGTGTTCTCTTCAATCCTCCCTGTTGAGGGTAAAGGCCAAGGCAGAGAAGTTTGCATCCTGGAGATGAATGCATGGCTGCGTGGATAGTGTCATCGAGAGCATTTTGGTTTCCTGGACAATGGGATGCTGTTCCAAGGGTTGCAGAGCAGAGATGGTGTCCATCTGTCCAAGAAAAGTCGACGTGTCTTCAGTAGCAGACTGGCTAATCTACTGAAGAGGGCTTTAAACTAGATTCATTGGGGATGGGTGAAGAAAGCCCCCAGGTAAGTGAAACATTAAATAACTTTATGGAAATGGGAAAAGGGGCAACATATGGCAAGCACTGTGTATAAATGCCAATGGCATGGGAAATAAGATCCCAGATGTTGACGCTTTAATGGAAGTGGCTGACTTGGATTAAGTGGCAGTTACAGAAACATGGTTTACAGAAAACCATGACTGGAATGTAACTATACCAGGCTATATTTTATTCAGAAAGGACAGGGTAGGAAGAAGGGGAGGAGGAGTGGCACTATATGTAAAAAATAATATTAAGTCAAACATTGATCGGAATTTATGCTGACCTGGGAACCGTATATCCAAAGTTTGGGGTCCCGCTGTCGTAATGAGATCTTACAGGTCGGCTCTTGAGGAAGGGGATCTCAGTGGGGAGCGTGGAGAGCAGTGGGGTGTACAATTGGGAGGGCTCTATATGTTTGCATAGCATGGAGTGTGGGTAGGGGGGAGGGTGGGGAAGGGGGCGGAGGAGATATATTGTTATAATCCACCTGCTTTATGATTGGTTGCGGAGTCTCTCCAGGAGGGGATAAGAGTACACCCCCCTTTGTAGAGGATTGTTCTTTATTTCTTGCTGTTTTGTTGGTGGTTGATAAATAAAGTATTTAAAAAATTTAAAAAAAATAAATAAATAAATAATATTAAAGCTTTGGAATTACAGAGCCTAAAAGGGAGAGAGGAGACACTGTGGGTTAAACAAGAAAGAGGGAAAGAGAAATCTATTTGCATTGGCGTGATATACAGACCTCCCTCACAAGAGGAAGAGGTGTATGGAGAGTTAATTGAAGACAAACACAGCATTGCTAGGAATGGGGAAGTGCTACTGATAGGGGATTTCAATATGTCAGATGTTGATTGTCACATTCCTGCTGCAGTATCATCTAGAAGTAAGGAGATCCTGGATTCTCTACAGGGAGAACTATTCAGGCAACAGACCTCACACATGAAGGGGCCATACTGGACTTGGTGCTTACCAGTGGTGAAAGTGTTTCTGATGTTATAGTGGGAGATCATTTTGCACCAACTGATCACCAGATAGTGTGGTTCAGTAGTAGGACTAGGGCTGATAGAATCCATTCAAAAGTGAGGGTCTTAGACTTTAGGAAAACTAACTTTGCCAAGATGGGCTAATACCTCAGGGAGTCGTTAGCGGGATGGGAATAGCTGGGGGATGTAGAAAAACAGTGGGCAAAACTGAAAGGGGATATTTTAATGGCAACCAACCTTTTTGTTAAAATGGTAAATAAAGGTAAAAGGAGAACGCTATGGTTTTTGAAAGAAGTAGCTGAAAAAGTGAAGAAAAAGAGGGAGGCCTTCATGAAATACAAGAGATCACAGAGAGAGGAAGACAGGCATCTATATTTGGAAAAACTTAGAGAAGCTAGCAAAGTAGTCAGGAAAGCAAAGATTCAAAAAGAGGAGGAAATAGCCAATGCATTAAAATGGGGGGATAAGACATTTTTCAGATATGTTAGTGAGAACGGCAAAAGTGGTATTGTCAGACTCAAGGGTGAAGGGAGGAATTTATAGAAGAAGATGAGGATAAAGCGGAATTGCTTAACAAATATTTCTGTTCTGTGTTCACAGATGAAGAATCAGGAAGAGGACCTCAGAAAACACCCACAAACAGGAACAGAAGCGAGGGGCATCTTGAAGAATTTTCTGAAGAAAACTATCTCAACTTAAAGTAGACAAAGCGATGGGACCAGATGGGATACACCCTATAATACTGGGGGACGTTACAGAAACTCCACTGACTGACCTTTTCATTGCCTTGTTGGAGTCGGGAGTGGTGCCAAAGGACTGGAGAGAGGCTCATGTGGTCCCTTTATACAAAAGCGGAAGTAAGGATGTGGTTGAAACTACAGGCCAGTTAGTTTAAATTCGGTGGTCAGTAACTTATTGGAAACGCTGCTAAAATAGAAAATAGTGAGGTTTCTGGAGTCCAGCGGATTACAGGATCTGAAGCAGCATAGATTCACCAGAGGCAGGTCTTGTCAGGCAAATCTGATTGATTTCTTTGACTGGGTGACCAAGGAATTGGACTGAGGGAGAGCCCTAGATGTGGTGTATTTAGATTTCAGTAAAGCCTTTGACACTGTTCCTCACAGGCGACTTATAAACAAACTGAGCACCCTAGGGATGGACCCTAAAGTTACTGCTTGGGTTAGAAATTGGTTGGGTGGGAGGCAACAAAGGGTACAGGTAAATGGAGCTCATTCTGAGGAGAAGAAAGTTACCAGTGGTGTGCCCCAGGGATCTGTCCTTGGTCAGATTCTTTTTAACATCCTTGTTAGTGATATAGTGGAAGGGCTGTTGGGTAAGGTTTGCCTCTTTGCAGATGATACCAAAATCTGCAATAGAATAGACACCCAGGAAGGTGTAGATAACATGAGGAGGGATCTACTGTAGCTAAGCTTGAAGAATGGTCTAGAATTTGGCAGCTGGGATTTAATGTTAAAAAAATGCAAGGTCATGCATTTGGGCTGCCGCAATCCAAGGGAGCAATATAGTATAGGGGGTGAAGTACTTTTGTCCACTAAAGAAGAGCAGGACCTCAATGTGGTTGTGTTTGATGATCTTGAAGTAGCTAAACATGTAGAAAAGGCAACAGCAAAAGCTTGAAGGATGCTTGGGTGCATAGGGAGAGGAATGGCCAGCAGAAAAAAGGAGGTGATAGTGCCTCTGTATAAGCCCAAACCAGCTGTATTCCACGCTTTAAGAAAAGTGGAAGGAAGTCCAAAAAACTGCCAGCATGGTTTAAAGGTGAGGTCAGAGAGGGTGTTGTTGCCAAAAAAACATCTTTCAGGAAATGGAAAAAAGAGCCAAACGACGAAACCTGGAAACAACACAAGCACTGGCAAGTCAAATGCAAGGCATTGATAAGGCAGGCAAAGGGAGAATTTCAGAAGAAGCTTGCTGCGGAAGCAAAAACGTGAAGTAAAGACCTTTTCAAGTAGATTCGTAGCAAAAAACCTGTGAGAGAGTCAGTTGGTCCATTAGATGATAAAGGGGTTAAAGGAGCACTAAGAGGCAACAAGGCGATAGCGGAGAGACTGAATGAATTCTTTGCTTCAGTCTTTACTGAGGAAGATGTAGGGATGTTACCCATGACTGAAGTGGTATATAAAGGTGCGGAAGAATTGAAGAAAATATCGATACATCGGGAAGATGTATTACAACTATTAGATAAACTGAAGAGTAGCAAATCACCTGGGCTGGATGGTATACATCCAAGGGTGTTGAAAGAACTGAAATATGAGATTGCAGACCTGCTATTAGTAATCTGTGAACTATCATTAAAATCATCTCTAATACCTGAAGATTGGAGGATCGCCAATGTAACACCAATTTTTAAAAAGGGTTCCAGGGGTGATCCGGGAAACTACAGACCGGTGAGCCTGACATCAGTACTAGGAAAAATGGTAGAAACCATCATAAAGAATAAAATTACTCAGCATGTAGATAGTCATGACCTAATGGGAGACAGCCAACATGGCTTTAGACAAGGAAGATCTTGTCTTACTAATCTGTTATGTTTTTTTGAAGAAGTGAATAATCAGGTGGACAATGGTGAGTCGGTTGATATTGTGTATCTGGACTTTCAGAAAGCCTTTGACAAGGTCCCTCATCAGAGACTTTTGGCAAAACTAAAGAGTCATGGGATAGGAGGCAGTGTACTGTTGTGGATCAGGAACTGGTTAAAAGATAGAAAGCAGAGGGTAGGGCTAAATGGCCAATTTTCCCAATGGAGAAAGGTGAATAGTGGTGTACCCCAGGGATCTGTGCTGGGTCCACTGCTTTTTGACATATTCATAAATGACCTGGAAGGTGGAATAACGAGTGAGGTTATCAAATTTGCAGTTGACACAAAACTATTTAAAGTTGTTAAAACCCAAGAGGATTGTGGAAAACTGCAAGAGGATCTTGATAAATTGGAAGACTGGGCATCAAAATGGCAGATGAAATTTAATGTGGACAAGTGCAAGGTTATGCACCTAGGGAAGAACAACCCAAACTATGGTTACACGATGCAAGGTTCCACATTAGGAACCACCACCCAGGAAAAAGATTTAGGCGTCATTGTGGATACCATGTTAAAACCCTCGGCCCAGTGTGCAGCGGCGGCCAGGAGAGCAAATAGAATGCTAGGTATGATAAGGAAAGGAATGGAAAATAAAACAAAAGATGATATAATGCCTCTGTATCGTTCCATGGTGAGACCGCACCTTGAATATTGTGTGCAATTCTGGTCGCCGTATCTTAAAAAGGATATAGCGATTTTAGAAAAGCTTCAGAGAAGAGCCACCAAAATGGTAAAGGGGATGGAGGGATACTCCTATGAAGAAAGGCTTAAAAGGTTAGGGCTCTTTAACCTGGAAAAGAGACGGCTGAGGGGAGATATGATAGAAGTCTATAAATTAATGAACGGAGTAGAACGGGTAAACGTAGATTGATTGTTTACCTTATCAGAATATAGAAAGACTAGGGGACATGCAATGAAGCTACAGGGTAAACTATTTAAGACTAATAAAAGAAAATATTTTTTCACTCAACGTGTAATCAAACTCTGAAATTTGTTACCGGAGGATGTAGTAAAGGCTGTTAGTGTAGCTGGGTTTAAAAAAGGTTTGGACAAGTTCCTGGAGGAAAGGTCCATAAACCATTATTAAGAAGGGACCCAGGATATCAATGCTTGAACCAATACAAGCATTGTGGAACCTGTGTCCCTTGGGGAAACTGCTAGGTGCATATGACCTAGATTGGCCACTGTTGGAAACAGAATACTGGGCTTGATGGATCTTGGTCTGACCCAGTATGGCATATCTTATGTTCTTATGTAACCTCATTTGCAGTATTGTGTACAATTCTGGAGACCGCACCTTCAAAAGGATATAAACAGGATGGAGTCAGTACAGAGGGTGGCTACTAAAATGGTTACTGGTCTTCATTATAAAGCATATGAGGACAGACTTAAGGATCTTAATATGTACACTTTAGAGGAAAGGTGGAATAGAGGTGATATGATTGAGACATTTAAATTCCTCCATGGCATAAATGCACAGGGGGAGAGCCTCTTTCGATTGAAAGCAAGTTCTGCTATGAGGGGACATGGGATGAGAGTGAAAGGGGATAGATTAAGGAGTGATATGCGGAAATATTTCTTTACGGAAAGAGTGGTGGATCCGTGGAATAGTTTCCCAGTGTAAATGGTAGAGATGAGGACGGTATCTGAATTCAAAAAAGAATGGGACAAACACAGAGGATCTCTTAAGGAAAAAAGGGGACTGTTGTAGTGGTTGATATGGAAGGACAGACTAGATAGGCCATGTGGTCTTTTTCTGTTGTCATTTTTCTATGTTTCTATTTTATTTATTTTATTTATTTAGAAAATATTTATATACCGCAGCTTCCAGCGATCAGCAGCGGTTTGATTATAGATTGAAAATTGCCAAATTGAGACAAAAATTTTGGAGTATCATTACATTGATTAGAAAGACAAGCACGGCACACAGTAATAAGGTCCTAGTAGAGGAGACAGTAATTTACATATGTACATTTCACCTAACAGAATTCTTGTCACAAATTGTGACATCTTGTATTCCCTGGGATTTACATCAAGTTGTAATAGCACTGGAATAGATGGGTCTTTAGCTGTTTCCTGAACGCATTAAGGTCTTTGGTCATTCTGAGCTCAGGCGGTAGTTGGTTCCAGAGGGTTGGGGCAGAGTAATAGTATGCTCGGCGGCTAGTACTAGATTTGACTGCTCTGATGTCGGGCGGAACGTGTAGGTGTCTGAGTTGACAGATCTTCTGACTCTGTTGGGTGGTTGCGTGCTGATAAGGGTGGAGAGAAAGGATGGAGCTATGTTTTGTATGAGTTTATGTGTGGTTATCAATGTTTTGTATTGTATCCGGGCAGTGATAGGGAGCCAATGCAGTTCGATTAGAACAGGCGTGATGTGTTCGGCTATGCTTTTTCGCATGATGATCCTTGCGGCCACATTCTGGGCCATTTGTAGGATGTTTAGTGTTTTCTTTGGGAGACCCTGCAGGATGGCGTTGCAGTAGTCTAGGTGCGGAATGATGAGTGCTTGCTGTGTTTGTAAGATACTCCATTACTCCACAGCTCCAAAAGAGGCTACGATTCTACTGGTGCATCGGATACTTCATAACCTGATGGTCCGTATGTGGGAAAGCCCCCTCATGGTGCCACTTATTAGTAGAAGATTGGACACCATGTGCCGAGTTCTGGACTGCCCTGGCTTACATAAGCCACAACTACTACAGCATTCCTTGGTGGTGGAAGTGGCAATGCGCAGGATCAAGAGTGGTAATAACCACTCCTCGATACCCACAGGTCGAGAATCGAGAACCTTCTGTGCCTTTGCACGCCAGTCATTCCAGGCTTCCATGCTAGCATGTAGGATAAACCCCTACATCCTCTACATGGGCATATTCCTTAAAGAAGTCAATAGAGACTGGGAAGGATTCCTCCCTCTTATCCCTGAGAAAAAGAGACCAGCCTTTCAGACACTTTTGAAGCACATTCAAAATGTGTCCAAGTTTGTCAAAAGAGCTGCATTTGATACATTTGAATCCTTTAGCAGGGCTTCTGCAGTAGCCATAGGGGCCTGCAGGTTTGCATGGTTTCAGACATTAGACCTGGACAAGTTGGGCACTATCCCATTTACAGGGGAAAACCTATTTTGGAAAAATTGGAGTGAAAAGACTGGAGAACTAGAGACGGATGACACCACTCTAAAGAGACTCTCCAGAAAGACTGCTGATTTATCAAAGAAAACGTTAGCAGCCAAAAGGCCTTTCTATTCTAAGAAAAGGACATTTCACCCCTCCTACTTTCAGCCCGCTGCATACCAGCCTCAATAGAAACAGCAAGGCCCAAGACAAGCAAAGAAGCCCAAGGCCACCAAGCAACAACCACCCACACAAGCACCATTGGTGCCTAGCTTTTGACTCATTTCTGGAGAGCCTTGCCTCTGCAGACTCCCATTACTCCCCACATAGCAGGCCGGCTATGTTACTATGCACACCGGTGACATCTCATCATTACAGAACAGTGTATCCTGCAAATCATTCAAGGGGGTTTATCAGTTAAACTTCCAACATCTTCCCCCTCCTCATTTCAGGGGAGATTACCCTACTCAACCTCCCCTCTGGGCTCTATTACAGGAAGAGGTGACCACACTGCTTTCCCAGGGGACCTTAGAGAAAGTTCCAAAAGAGCAACGATTCAAAGGCTTCTACTATCCTTACTTCCTCATTCCAAAGAAGTAAGGAGGATACAGGCCCATACTCAACTTCAGGGAACTGAACAAGTTCCTGGTAAAAGAAGTTCAAGATGATCTCACTAGGTACTCTCTTAACCTACCTGCAGGAACAATCCTATACTCACATTCTCATACATCCTGAGTACAGGCAATACCTCAGTTTCATATTTCAGGGGACCCATTATCAGTACAGGGTCCTCCCCTTTGGCCTGGCATCTACACCCAGGGTTTTCACGAAGTGTATGGCCATAGTAGCCCCATACCTTTGCAACATGGGAATCTTTGTCTACCTCTACTCAGATGATTGGCTGATCAAGGCAGACTCTCCAGAAGAACTCTGCAATTTACGAGAGCGAACCCTCGCAGTATTACATCTCCTGGGATTCATCATAAATTTCCCAAAATCCTATCTTCTCCCAACTTAGAGGTTAGAATTCCTAGGAGTGATGCTGGACACCCAGTAGTCCAGGGCCTTCCTTCCAGAAGACTGCATGAACTGCCTTGTGGGCCTAGCCACCCACATGTGAAAAGCAGAGTTCCACAGCTTGAGATTTCCTGCGTCTCCAAGAGTTTTCACAAAGTGCCTAACAGTGGTAGCCACCCATCTGCGCCTACAAGGGGTGTTTGTCTTCCCCTACTTTGACAACTGGCTCATCAGAGGCGGCACAGCTGCAGAGGCCAATCAAGGCACAAATGTACCATCCTCCTGCAGCACCTGGGGTTCATCATCAACAAATCACATCTCTCTCTGGTGCAAGACCTAGAGTTCATCAGTGCTCAGCTGGACATGGTGCAGGCCAAAGCCCTCCTCCCTCAGGACAGGGCCGAATGCCTCAAACAGCTGGCATCCTGGCATCAAGAAACCATCCACCAGACATGCCTTTGCTTTCAAATGGCGCAGATTTGCTTCATGGTGCTTGGAAAAGGTCCTCAATCCGTTCACTGCACCAATAGCTTCGCTTCTGCAATATCTGCTTCACCTGTCCTCCTCAGGACTCAAAACCAATTCATTGCGAGTTCACCTCAGCGCAATCGCAGCCACTGGTTGAATGCTTCATGAGAGCTCTCCTTCTCTCTAAGCCACTCCTCAAACCTTCTCTGGTGGCTTGGGACCTTAATGTAGTCTTGGCACAACTTCTCAAACCACAGTTTGAGCCTCTAGGCACCACTCACCTCTGGTTCTTGTCTTGGAAGGTCATCTTCCTCATTGCTCTGACCTCGGCCAGGTGCATTAGTGATCTTCAGACTTTGGTGGCGTATCCACCATACACTAGATTCCATCATGACAAGGTTGTTCTTCGCACACATCTCCACTTTCTGCCAAAAGTGGGTATCACCTTTCCATATCAATCAATCAGTAATCCTTCCGGTCTTCTTTCCAAGACCACACTCTTCCAGTGCAGAAGCAGCATTGCACACTCTCGACTGTAAGCAAGCCCTGGACTTCTATCTCCAGAGAACCCTGGATCTCCATAAATTCTCACAATTGTTTGTTTCCTTTGACCCCAATCACTTGGGGCTTCCTGTATCAAAATGCATGCTCTTCAGATGAATAGCGGATTGTATATCCTTTGCTTACGACTGAGCAGGCCTCACCCTCACAGGGCATGTCAGTGCTCACAATGTCCAAGCCATAGCAACCTTGGTAGCCAATCTACGCTCAGTAGCCATTGCTGAAATCTGTGGGCAGCAACATGGTCTTCCACCAATATCTTTGCAGCCCACTATTGTTTGGACAAGGACTCCTGCTGGGATGCTACCTTTGGTCAGATGGTCCTCCAACATCTATTTGACACAGTCACAACTTCTGCCCTCCGCCCAGACTTCTTTTTACCAGATCACCATGGTAGGGATTTCAATGAATCTGTGAACCCTGTCCGAATTCTCTATTCTGACCTGATTTCTAAATCTCCTGTGATCTGGGAGTTGAGGAGTTCCATTTGTGAAGACTACATTCCTGCTTGTTCCTAGAGATAGTGTAGTTACTAACCTGTAACAGGTGATCTCCGGGAACAGCAGGAACTTAGTCTTCACAACCCACCTTCCTCCCCTTGGAGTTGTAGGGTTGTTTTCACTCTTTTTCTCAGCTACAAACTCAACCAGAGGGAGTTGGAAGAGCGGGAAAGCAGCTGCACAGGCACAGTGGAGTGCTCCCAAAAGCTCTCCTATTGAATGCTGGGGAGTGTTCCCGTGTAGGCTCCGTTGATGCTGTCGTTACCCATATGTGAAGACTAAATTCTTGCTGTTCCTGGGAAACCCTGTTACAGGTGAGTAACTATGCTTTCTTCTTTACATTGTCTGGATGTTTTTCAGCTAAAACAAGCACTTTTCAGATGCTCATTTGTTGCTTTGCGTGCTTCGGAGTACGTCTATAGTTAGTCATGATGCCGGATGTCCTGGTCCCTGAGAACACACTGGGCATGCCTCTTCCATATCCCCATTCAGATTTGGATGTCCACACGCTGGGGACGTTTCTTCAGCTGGCTTCTAAAATGGCTATGGAGACTCTCTTTGTGCTTTGGACGTGTTTATGCCTGTTATGATGATTTGTATTTTATTGTAAACTGCTCTGGATGTAGAAGGGCGGTATATCAAATTTTAATAAACGATAAACCACCCAGAGCACAAATAGGGCTTCTAAAATGACCTCCATAGGCACTAACCCTAGTTTATTTATCCTGCTACTATATTGCCCTCCCTGCATTAAAAATCAAAGGCTGGGATAGTTTTTCTTCCACCATTTCAGAAGCTTTCTATTCACTACTCCAACTTACTAGTTTTAGGAGACTAATATATATTTTAACCACCCATCACACTACAGAAATCAGTTTATCAATTTTATACAAAATTTGCAGTTCCAGCAAGTTATCTCTTCCCTATTCATTGTGTAGGTCATATGTTAGAAGGATGCTTACGTGCATACGGAGAGGAATGGCTAGCAGAAAAAAGGAGGTGATAGTGCCTCTGTATAAGTCTTTGGTGCGACCTCATTTGGAATATAGTGTGCAATTCTGGAGACCGCACCTTCAAAAGGATATAAACAGGATGGAGTCAGTACAGAGGGTGTCTACTAAAATGGTTAGTGGTCTTCATTACAAAGCATATGAGGACAGACTTAAGGATCTTAATATGTACACCTTAGAGGAAAGGTGGGATAGAGGTGATATGATTGAGGTGTTTAAATACCTCCGTGGCATAAATGCACGGGGGGAGAGCCTCTTTCGATTAAAAGCAAGTTCTGCTACGAGGGGACATGGGATGAGGGTGAAAGGGGATAGATTCAGGAGTGATATGCGGAAATATTTCTTTACTGAAAGAGTCGTGGATCCGTGGAATAGTCTCCTAGTGGAGGTGGTAGAGATGAAGACAGTATATGAATTCAAAAAAGCATGAGACATACACAGAGGATCTCTAAAGGAAAAAAGGGGACTGTTGTAGTTGTTGATATGGAAGGACAGACTAGATATACCATGTGGTCTTTTTCTGTCGTCATTTTTCTATATTTCTATGTTTCCTTTTCCCTCTTTGACCTATTCTCGGTTCCGATTAGTTGGCCTGATCATTTTTTAGTTCAGTTTTCTATAGAGTCTCTGGTACAGATAAGTGGTAGTAGCAAACAAGTAAAAATCCACAGGGTCAACCACCTCTAGTATTTCATACTACCCTAATTTACAGACTTTCATTGCATAGCTACCACCTTTTATAACCAGCTTTTAGTTATAAAACCTTTCAGCTCAGGTTGTTGTTGTTGTTAAGTGCCGTCAAATCAGTGTCAACTCATAGTGACCCTCTAGATAGGTGTCCTAAACTGTGTTCAATCTTCAGTTAGGCAGCTCACTGTTGTGAGAGTGGTACCCGTAGCTGCTGTTACTGTATCAATCCATCTCCTTGCTGGTCTTCCTCTTTTGTGTTGATCTTCCACCTTGCCAAGCATGATGTCTTTCTCTAATGATCTCTCTCTTCGCATGATGTCTCCAAAGTATGAAAGTCGAAGTCTTGTCATCTGATCTTCTAAAGAAAACTTAGGTTTGATCTCCTCTAGTACATAAGAACATAAGATATGCCATACTGGGTCAGACCAAGGTCCATCAAGCCCAGTATTCTGTTTCTAACAGTGGCCAATCTAGGTCATATGTACCTAGCAGTTTCCCCAAGGGACACAGGTTCCACAATGCTTGTATTGGTTCAAGCATTGATATCCTGGGTCCCTTCTTAATAATGGTTTATGGACCTTTCCTCCAGGAACTTGTCGAAACCTTTTTTAAACCCAGCTACACTAACAGCCTTTACTACATCCTCCGGTAACAAATTCCAGAGTTTGATTACACGTTGAGTGAAAAAATATTTTCTTTTATTAGTCTTAAATAGTTTACCCTGTAGCTTAATTGCATGTCACCTAGTCTTTCTATATTTTGATAAGGTAAACAATCAATCTACGTTTGCCCGTTCTACTCCGTTCATTAATTTATAGACTTCTATCATATCTCTCCTCAGCCGTCTCTTTTCCAGGTTAAAGAGCCCTAACCTTTTTAGCCTTTCTTCATAGGAGTATCCTTCCATCCCCTTTATCATTTTGGTGGCTCTTCTCTGAAGCTTTTCTAAAATCGCTATATCCTTTTTAAGATACGGCGACCAGAATTGCACACAATATTCAAGGTGCGGTCTCACCATGGAACGATATAGAGGCATTATAATATCTTTTGTTTTATTTTCCATTCCTTTCCTTATCATACCTAGCATTCTATTTGCTCTCTTGGCCGCTGCTGCACACTGGGCCGAGGGTTTTTAACATGGTATCCACAATGACGCCTAAATCTTTTTCCTGGGTGGTGGTTCCTAATGTGGAACCTTGCATCGTGTAACCATAGTTTGGGTTGTTCTTCCCTAGGTGCATAACCTTGCACTTGTCCACATTAAATTTCATCTGCCATTTTGATGCCCAGTCTTCCAATTTATCAAGATCCTCTTGCAGTTTTCCACAATCCTCTTGGGTTTTAACAACTTTAAATAGTTTTGTGTCATCTGCAAATTTGATAACCTCACTCGTTATTCCACTTTCCAGGTCATTTATGAATATGTCAAAAAGCAGCGGACCCAGCACAGATCCCTGGGATACACCACTATTCACCTTTCTCCATTGGGAAAATTGGCCATTTAGCCCTACCCTCTGCTTTCTATCTTTTAACCAGTTCCTGATCCACAATAGTACACTGCCTCCTATCCCATGACTCTTTAGTTTTGCCAAAAGTCTCTGATGAGGGACCTTGCCAAAGGCTTTCTGAAAGTCCAGATACACAATATCAACTGACTCAGCTTTGTCCACATGATTATTCACTCCTTCAAAAAAACATAACAGATTAGTAAGACAAGATCTTCCTTGTCTAAAGCCATGTTGGCTGTCTCCCATTAGGTCATGACTATCTACATGCTGAGTAATTTTATTCTTTATGATGGTTTCTACCATTTTTCCCGGTACTGATGTCAGGCTCACCGGTCTGTAGTTTCCCGGATCACCCCTGGAACCCTTTTTAAAAATTGGTGTTACATTGGCGATCCTCCAATCTTCAGGTATTAGAGATGATTTTAATGATAGTTCACAGATTACTAATAGCAGGTCTGCAATCTCATATTTCAGTTCTTTCAACACCCTCGGATGTATACCATCCGGCCCAGGTGATTTGCTACTCTTCAGTTTATCTAATAGTTGTAATACATCTTCCCGATGTATCGATATTTCCTTCAATTCTTCCGCACCTTTAAATACCACTTCAGTCATGGGTAACATCCCTACATCTTCCTCAGTAAAGACTGAAGCAAAGAATTCATTCAGTCTCTCTGCTATCGCCGTGTCGCATCTTAGTGCTCCTTTAACCCCTTTATCATCTAATGGACCAACTGACTCTCTCACAGGTTTTTTGCTACGAATGTACTTGAAAAGGTCTTTACTTTGCGTTTTTGCTTCCTCAGCAAGCTTCTTCTCAAATTCCCCTTTGCCTGCCTTATCAATGCCTTGCATTTGACTTGCCAGTGCTTGTGCTGTTTCCAGGTTTCGTCGTTTGGCTCTTTTTTCCATTTCCTGAAAGATGCTTTTTTGGCAACAACAGCCTCTCTGACCTCACCTTTAAACCATGCTGGCAGTTTTTTGGACTTCCTTCCACTTTTCTTAAAGCGTGGAATACAGCTAGTCTGGGCTTCCAAGATAGTTTTTTTCAACAACAGCCAAGCCTGATGTATGTCTTTAACCTTTGCAACTGGAACATCATCACCCTACCTTCAAGCTGGATCTAAAGACTCACGTTTTCTCCCTTGCCTTTGGCCCTTCCTCCTCTCACCCCTAACCTTTTTTCCTATACCCTTTGATATCAACCTGCTCTCCCATTTTCTCTCTACAAAGTAATTGTAACTTTCTTTCTACTTTTCCGGCCTTGTGCCTTGCTGTTACTGTAATATTTTATTATCATTGTAAACCGCTCTATTTTGAAGGGCGGTCAATCAAATCAATAAACATAAACATAAACTGCTCCTTTTAGTTTTTTCTTAACTGTTTTCCTCATTTTATCATAGTCTCCCTTTCGAAAGTTAAAAGGTAGTACTGTGTATTTCCTTACTATCCCTCCTCCACTAATTAAATCAAAGGCGATCATGCTATGATCACTATTGCCAAGTGGCCCCAACAACCTTCTCTCTTGCACTAGATCTGGTGTTCCACTAAGGACTAGGTCTAATATGGCTTCCCCTCTGGTCGGTTCATGAACCAGCTGCTCCAAGAAGCAGTCATTTATTTCATCTAGGAACTTTATCTCCCTAGCATGTCCTGACGTGACACTGACCCAGTCGATACCGGGGTAGTTGAAATCACCCATTGTTATTACTGCGCTGTAACTTTTGTTAGCTTCCTTGATTTCTTTGAGCATTTCATCATCCATTTGGTCATTCTGGCCAGGCGCTCGATAGTACACCCCCACTGCCATTGCCTTCCCCCTTTTATATGGAATTTCAATCCATATAGATTCTACAGCAGATTTTGTTTCCTGCAAAACTTTAATCCTTTCTGACTCAATGCCCTCTCTAACACAGAGAGCAACCCCTCCACCAATTTGATCAGCTCTATCATTTCGATATAGTTTGTACCCAGGTATCACAGTGTCCCACTGGTTGTCCTCCTTCCACCATGTCTTTGATATTCCAATCATATCTAACCTTTCATTTAGTGCTATATATTCTAACTCTCCCATCTTATTTTTTAGACTTCTAGCATTTGTACTCACTGGTTTGTTCTTTGGGCAGTCCATGGTATACACAGTACTTCATCGCCCGCACCATAATTCAAAGGCATCTATTTTCTATCTTTTTCACTGTCCAACTTTCACATCCATATGTTGTCATTGAAAATACCATGGCTTGAATGAGTCAAATCTTTGTATGAAGAAAGACATCTCTGCTCTTGAGAATCTTGTCTAGTTCCTTCATAGCCATTCTGCCAAGAGCAATGCGTCATCGGATTTCTTGACTACTTGTTGTTTCTTTATTGATAGTTGATCCAAGTAGGTTAAAGTTGTCCACTATTTTGATTTCTTCTCCATCAATGATGAACTTATTGATTTTGCCAGTTGTCATGATCTTTGTCTTCTTACATTAAGGTGCAGGCCCATTTTAAGACTATGTTCCTTGATCTTGAGAAGCAGATGTTTCAGATAATGTTCAATTTCAGCCAGTAATGGGGTGTCATCAGCATAGCGAAGGTTATTCACGAGTCTTCCACCAATCTTCACACCGTCCTGCTTCTCTTAGGATTTGTTCTGCATATAAATTAAACAGATGGCGGGGAAGTATGCAGCCTTGTCATCATGTACTTTTGCTGATTTTCAACTATTCTGTTTCTCCTTGTTCCATTCGAACGGTTGCTTCTCCAGGAACAAGCAGGGAAGTCAGTCCTCACATATGGGTGACATCAGCATCGACAGAGCCCGCACGGAATATTTCCCCAGCTTTCAAAGAAAGCCTTTGGGAATGTTACACACATGCGTGGTCCTCTTCCCACCCAAGGGTGCCATCTTGCTCAGTCTTCTTTTTTTCTGCAGAGCCCAACGGTCGTCTACTCTCCCGGAAAAAGTCCTTTAATTCTTTCATTTTGTCCAGTTTGCATACCGGTTCCCTTCCTTCCTCGAGACGGCACCACTGGTGCTGATCTCGGCTCCACTTTTTCTTGTTTTTCCTCGAGGTTCCATCTAGACCAGCCTTTGTGCCATTTTTTGCCCGGAGGTCCTCAACCCCGGCCGGGTGTTCTCCCACCATGACTTCCAGTGAGTTCAAGAAATGCGACCACTGCACTCAGACTATTTCAGTCATGGATACTCATGACTGCTGCATCTGCTGCCTAGGCCCAGACCACGACAGTTTCACCTGTGACCGGTGCCAGGCCATGACCCTAAAACCAATAGGAAGCAGTCTGAGTTGCAGGGGAAGGTTTTTCCAAGATCTGACTCTGCCTCGGCTTCCCCATCGCCTTCGTGGGAGGTTCCTCAGAGTCACACAGCGATGGCTCTTCCGGTGCAGTCCCGGACCCTCCCAAAAAGAAGGTGGTTCTGAAGGAGGTGCCTCCAATCAAAACTGGCAAGGTCACTCGATGGGACTCAAGCGACTCCGAGCAGCACCCTCAGAAAGTCTCGAGACAAGAGTCCTTGGCCGGCGGAAACCGCAACAGGACTCGTGAACCTATTGTCCTCTAGGACACACTCTCTGGAATGCTGGCGTTGGACCCAAGGCCTTCAGTATCCACGCCGAGTGCTGCACAACCATCAGGCCTCGAGTCTCGCATGGCGGCCATAGAGCAGAGCCTCTCCTCCATCTTGGCCTTGCAGTGGTGTTGATGTCGCATCATCAGCCCCGACAACGGGCCCCCCGATCTTGGGGGAGCCTCTGGACATCGAACTTGGCACCGAGCGCCGTAAGTACCCGGCATCGATTGAGGTCTTGATCATGCTCCTCGGGTTTACGATTCTCTCTGGCGAGTTTCCAGGAGTTCGACCCTAGGTCCTCCAGGGGCGCCCGGTTCCTCAGAGCTGCCCCTGGAACTGACTCCCAGGGAGTCCGACTGGGAGACCGAGGATGAGGCCTCCCCAAAGACCTCCCGACACAGAGACGTCCCCTCTGAGCTATCTCCCCCCGGAGCCTTAGCACCACTCCCTGCCTGAAGACGTGGCCTTTCATGACTTCATTCATGACATGGCCCAGGCTCTCTTGATCCAGATGGAGTTGGAGGAGGACCTGTGCACCAAGAAGCTTGAGATCCTACAATATGAGTCCCCCTCCTAAGGAGACTCGCACGGTGCCGGTTCCACCCATCTTCGAGAGATTGCTCCACTGGATTTGGGAGTCCGCGGCCTCGGTGCTGTGGTGAGTCGGTGCCTGGATGCCATCTATTGTGTCCGGAAGGGCCCTGGGTTCCATAAGCCACAACTCGATGGTGGTTAAGTCTTCCATGCAAAAACTGAAGAGTCAAAAGACCACCTCCTCAGGGAAGCCCAGGCCCTCAACGCCATAGGGCGCAAGTGCTACCAAGGCGCCATGTTCGGGTGCCGCATATGAGCATACAAATTTTACATTGGAATGTACCTTAAGTGCCTGATACAGGAACTCTTGGGGTTCTCCGCAGGCCTCGCCGGGGAACCTCTGCAATGGTTCCAGTCCCTAGCAGCAGGCATCCGGCACTGTTCCAAATTCCTCTCCCAGGCCACTTACGACAGGTTTGAGACAGCAGCCAAAGTTGCAGCTTCGGGCCTCAGCGCCTGGCGCCAGGCATGGCTACAGACCTCAGACCTGGAACAGTGGGTACAGGAAAAGCTCCTGGATGTCCCCTGTAACGGTGAGAACCTATTCAGGAAACCAATGTCTAACAAGGCTGCGACGTTTGAGGCTGAGGTGGTGATTCAGCAGAGGCTGTCCAAAAAGACCTTGGCCCTCCCCAGGAAGAAATCCTTCGGGGAAAAGCCCTTTTTCCAAAGGAAAAAGAGCTACCCCCAGGCTGGCCACTACCAGCCTTACTCGGTGCAGCCTCACCAGGCCTCACAGCCAAAAGGCCAGGGACACGGGCCTAGGAAGCCCAAGGCTCCCAAGCCCCAGACACCAGATCCCAACCAACTGGGGGGAAGCTTTTGACTCCCTTGATTGGGCCTCCCCTCCCCCGGGAGTCCCACCTCAGCCCACAAGGGGTCGACTGGCCTCTTTCGCCCGCAGATGGGCCAGCATCACCACAGACCAACGGGTTCTGCAGGTGGTGCAGGAGGGGTACTTCCTCCATCTTCAGCAGAGCCCTCCAGACTTCTTCCTAGGAGAGCCACCACAGCCTCTCCTCCACCAAGCCTTGCTTGCCACAGTGCTCGCAGGGTTGCTCAGGGACAGGGCGATGGAACCTGTATTCCATCACCTCTGGGAAAAGGGATTCTACTCAAAGTATTACCTTGTCCCAAAAAGAACAGGGGGCCTCCAGCCCATCCTGGACCTGCGCAGCTTGAACAAGTTCCTGCTGCGGGAGAGGTTCAAGATGCTCTCCCTTGGAACACTGCTGCCCTACCTCCGCCAGGGAGACTGGCTCTGCTCCTTGGATCTCAAGGATGCTTACACCCACATCCTTATCCACCCCTCCCACAGGCATTACCTGAGATTCGTAGTTGGGCGGCAGCACTACCAGTACAGGGTGCTGCCGTTCAGCCTTGCCTCCTCTCCAAGTGTCTTTACAAAATGTCTGGTGGTCATAGCCGCTCATGTGCTCCTCCAAGGGGCTCACGTCTTCCCTTACCTGGACGACTGGCTCATCAGAGGCTTCACACCTTTTGAGGCCAGTCGGGCCACAAGGCTCACTATCTGCACCCAGCAACATTTGGGATTCATCATCAACTACCCCAAATCCAGCCTCTCCCCGGCCCAAGACCTGGAATCCATAGGGGCCCAGCTGGGCACTCTGAGGGTCAGGGCCTTTCTCCCTGTGGAGAGAGCCCATCGCCTGATGCAGCTGGCAAGGGAAGTACAGAGCTGCAGCTCGGTGCCAGCTCGCCTACTCCTCCGCCTGTTAGGCCACATGGCCTCGACAGTTCACATTATGCCTCTGGCCCTCCTGCATATGCAGGCAGCCCATGGTGCCTCCATTCCCAGTGGACGCAGGCAACAGGCAGGCTGAGGGACAGAGTGAAGGTCACCCACCAGCTGGCGGCCTCCCTCACCTGGTGGCAGTCCCTGCATCACCTGAGGGCAGGGATGCCCCTCCAGGCACCGACCCCTCAGAGGGTCCTGACAACAGATGCCTCCCTTGTGGGCTGGGGTGCACATTGCGAGGGCCAGTGCACCCAGGGTACCTGGTCCCCATAGGAATCCCTTCTGCAAATCAATTTGCTTGAGCTCAGGACCATTTTCCTGATCCTTCAGGCCTTCCACCGCCACCTGAGTGACCTTCCGGTCCTCATACAGACAGACAATCAGGTTGCCATGTTCTACGTGAACAAGCAGTGGGGTATGGGCTCGTATTTCCTCTGCCAGGAGGCTGTGGCCCTCCATTCCTTTGCAGTGCCGAACCATATCCTTCTGAGGGCTTTGTACTTACCGGACCAGGACAACTGCCTGGCAGACAACCTCAGCAGGGTCCTTCGGCCATACGAATGGCTCCTCGACCCAAAGGTGGTCCGGAGGCTTTTCCGTCTTTGGGGAGACCCTGGCTGGACCTATTCTCCTCCCCAGACAACTCACAGATGCCCAAATTCTGCTCTCCTCAGCCACACCACAGGAGGGTGGTGGCAGATGCATTCCTGATCTCCTGATCTCAGGGCTTGCTTTATGCATTCCCATCAACGCCTCTGATAGCCAAGTGCCTTTGCAAGATCCAGAGTGAACAAGCTTCAGTAATCCTGATTGTGCCCATGTGGTCCAGGCAGCCCTGGTTCCCCCTGCTGCTCTCCCTGTCAGTGGCAACCCGAGTACCACTGGGCTGGGACCTGGACCTCCTGTCCCAGGAGGGGGACTCCCTGCTACACCCCAACCTGGGGTCCCTAATGCTGACAGCATGGCTGCTGAAAAGGTAGCACTGGCCCCTTTCAACCTCCCAGGTGAGGTCAAGGAGATCCTCCTGGCCTCGCAGAAGCCATCCACCAGAAGGGCTTATGCCTTCAAGTGGAGGAGGTTCTCCGTCTGGTGTGCAGAGAGGAATGAGAACCCGTTGCTGCAGTACTTGCTACACCTCTTTCACTCTGGCTTGAAATCTAACTCGGTGAGGGTGCATCTCAGCGCCATAGTGGCTAACTATCACCCTATAGAGGGGAAGCTCCTCTCAGGCCAGCCTTTGGTCTCCAGAATCCTCAGGGGCCTCCTGCTATCCAAGCCCCCTGTCCGTCCTCCAGCAGCGGAATGGGACCTCAATGTGGTGCTCTCCCAGCTCACTAGGCCGCCTTTCGAGCCTTTGGCCACCTAAGACATCTCTCCTGGAAGGTGGCCTTGGTGAAGTTGATGTCCGCTTCCAAAGTAAGCGAGCTGCAGGCCTGATGGCGGTCCCGCTCTATACCAGGTTCTATTTGAACAGGGTGGTGCTTCGTATGCACCCCAAATTCCTCCCAAAGGTGGTATCCGCTTTTCACCTCAATCAGGAGGTAGTTCTCCCCATCTTATTCCCACGGCCGCACACTGGCAGGGAGGAGGTCGTTTTGCAAGATTTGGATTGCAAGAGTGCCCTGTCCTTTTATCTACAGAGGACCATCGAAAAGCTCCTCAGCTTTTTATCTCCTGTGACCCCAGCAGACTGGGGCTACCTGTAACCAAGCAAACCCTGTCCACCTGGGTGGCGGACTGCATTGCCTTCACTTATGAGCGAGCGGGCCTCTCTCTGGAGCACCGGATCACTGCTCATCGCGTGAGGGCTATGGCCATGTCGGTGGCCAGCCTATGCGCAGTGCTGGTGCAAGAAATCTATAAAGCTGCCAAGTGGTCTTCCGTTCATACGTTCACAGCTCACTACTGCCTCGAGAGTGAGTCCCGCAGGGACAGTGCCTTTGGCCAGGCAGTGATCAGAAACATTCTTGATGTATAGGCAACTTCTGCCCTCCAACCCTTCAGTGTTCAGGCTACTGGAGTTCTGGTGATGCTGGACGCTGGGGTCTGCCAAGAGACTCACCTTCTGCAACTCATGACCTCCCTTGGGTCGCTGCTGCTGTTGTCGTGGTTTGGGCCCCAGCAGCCTGGAGTTAGGGAGTCCCATATGTGAGGACTGACTTTCTGCTTGTTCCTGGGAACACCTGTTACAGATGAGTAACTATGCTTTCTTGATCAAAGTAAAGGTGCAAGAGAATGATGAGGTGTTCTGGTATACCCATGCTTCTTAATGTGGTCCAGAGTTTCTCATGGTTTACACAGTCAAAAGACTTGCTATAGTCAATTAAAACACATATAGATATCCTTTTGGTCCTTTTGGTATTCTTTAGTCTTTATAAGAATCCATCTCACATCCGCGATGATGTCTCTCATTCCTCACCCTTTCCTGAACCCTGCTTGTACTTCAGATAGTTCTTGTTCCAGATATGATTGTAGTCTCTGCTGAAAAATCTTGAGTAGAATCTTGCTGGCAAATGGGATCAGAGCGATTGTGCGATAATTTCCACAGTCATTTGGATCCCCTTTCTTTAATTGGTATAAACACAGATCTTTTCCAGTCAGTTGGTCATGATGTTGTCTTTCAGATTTCCTGGCAAAGCCTTGTTAAGTATGATAACAGCTGCATCAGATTGCTCTAATTCTTTAATGGGAATGCCATTGATGCCTAGTGCTTTGTTCTCTGATAAGGCTTTCAATGCTGCTTCGATGACTTCTTTCATCACCAATGGTTCCAGATCATAAGGTACAGGTTGAAACAGCTGTTGGTCCACTTGATCTTTATCATATAATGACTCTGTATATTCTTTCCATCTTTTCTTGATATCTCAGCATCATTCAACATGGATCCTTGAGCATCTTGTCACATTCCAATTCGAGGCTGGATTTTTTTCTTTAACTCTGGTAGCTTTTGAAAAGCTTATCTTGTTCTTCCTCTAATAGTTTCTGCTTCTATTTCCTTGCATGCGTCATTGCAGTACTTACCCTTGTCTTGTCTTGCTGCACGTTGGAAATTTCTGTTAACATAGTAACATAGTACATGACGGCAGATAAAGACCAGTATGATCCATCTATTCTGCCCAGTAAGATGGCAAGAGTAGGTGCATCTGTCGCTCAGTGCAGGCCACGCCTCCCCATGTCTTTGTTTAAGGGTGAACTCTCCGCTCCGTCTAGGACACCCCTGTTTGTTGAGAAATTAGATAGTTAAGTTTATTTTGATTTTATCCTGTTGCTGTAAAGAGATCCACTGTGTCTGTCCCATGCCATTTTGAATTCTGTCACTGTATCTGCCCCCACTACTTCCATCTGGCGGGCATTCCAAGCATCCACCACCCTTTCAGTGAAAAAGTATTTTCTGACATTGCCTTTCAATTTACCCCCTTGCAGCTTCATGTTATGCCCTCTAGTTTTACAGCTTCCCCGTCTGTGGAAGAGGTTTATTTGTTCATTATTTCTCTTTAAGTATTTAAAGGTTTGAATCATATCTCCCCTATCCCTCCTCTCCTTCAGAGTGTACATATTTAGGTCTTCAAGTCTCATCTCATAAGGCTTTTGACGCACGCTCCAAATCATTTTGGTCGCTTTCCTCTGAACAGTTTCCAGTCTTTTTACATCCTTTGCAAGATATGGTCTACAAAACTGAACACAGTATTCCAAGTGAGGCCTCACCAGTGACTTATACAGTGGCATTAGAACCTCTTCCTTTATGCTGGTAATTCCTCTTTGTATGCAACCCAACATCCTCCTGGCTTTTGCCACCTTGAGATTCTCAGAAATAATCACACCAAGGACCTTCTCCTGGTCCGTGCACACCAACCTCTCACTCCCTATCGCGTACATTTCCCTTGGATTTCTGCTTCTCAAGTGCATGACACTGCACTCCTTCACATTAACTGCCAAGCATTAGACCATTCTTCCAGCTTTTGTAGATCTTTCCTCATGTTATCCACTCCCTTAGGGGAGTCCACTCTGTTGCAAATTTTCGTGTCATCTGCAAAAAGACAGACTTTTCCATTCAGTCCTTCAGCAATATCACTCACAAATACATTGAACAGTGCAGGGCCCAGGACCGAACCTGGGGCACCCTGCTAATCACCCTCCTTTCATCCGAGTAAGCTCCATTTACCATCACCTTCTGTCATCTGTCAGTCAACCAATTTCTGATCCAGTTCACCACCTTGGGACCCATCCCAAACTACTGAGTTTATTGATAAGCCTCCTATGAGGAACAGTATCAAAGGCTTTGCTGAAATCCAGGTAGATGACATCCATTGCATGGCCCTGATCTAGTTCTCTGGTCACCCAGTCAAAGAACTCAATCAGGTTTGTTTGGCAAGATCGTCCTTCGGTAAAACCATGTTGCCTCGGATCATGCAACCTGATGGTTTTGAGAAAGTCCACTATTTGCTATTTCAGGAGTGCCTCCATTACTTTCTCCAGGACCAAGCAGGAAGTCAGTCCTCACATATGGGTGACGTCGATGGAGCTCCCATGCGGAGCATTTCCCCAGCTTTCTAAGAAAGCGTTTGGGAATACAGAACGCATGCGCGGTCCCCTTCCCGCCTAAAGGTGCCATCTTGCTCAGTCTCTCTTTTTCCGTGGAGCCCAACGGACGTCTGTCCATGTCACCCGGAAAAGTTGGCTTTTTTTCTTGCGATTTCTTCGCTGTTCTTCTCCGGTTCAACACCGGTTCCCCTTCCTGCCGGGTTCGGTACACCGGTATCGAGCCTGTCTTCTATTTTTCTGTTTTTGCCCTTTGTGGCTGGCGTTCACGCCCTTTTTCCCATTTCCCTGGAAGGCCGGTCCTTCGACCTCGCGGGGGCTCTTTTTTCCCCGTTGGCTTCCAGTGGTTTCAAAAAGTGTGATCGGTGTAAGAAATTGATGTCTCTCACCGACACACACGACTGCTGCCTTCGATGCCTGGGACCGGATCATGATCCTAAGGTCTGTGTCCCGTGTGGCAAAATGTTCACCAAGGCACTTCGAAGCCACCAGCATCAGAAAGAAAGGATTTTTTCTGACTCTGCCTCCGGCCGGGCCCGGACCTCATCTGAGGCCTCGACGTCTCGGGAGTCTGACCCCGAGCATCGCTGGGGTTCCTCGGACAGGGGGTCCCCCGATCGGGAACGTAAGAGGAAGAAAAGACTCGTGAGGGTGGCGTCGGAGGAGGTCCCTAGTTCCTCGGGGGCCAGGTCTCGCACCCCCGACCGCTGCCCTGGGCCCTTGGAGCAGGAGAAGCCGTCCAAGATGCCTCACATGGAGCCGGAGTCCGCCGGGCACATAAGTCCTGTTGTCCTCGAGGACTCGCCTCCTAGGGAGTCGACGTCGGGCCTGGAACCGCCGGGGCCCAAGTCGGTAGCTGCTGGGTCTCCTGAGCTTGGACTCAGACTGACAGCCTTGGAGTGCAGATTGTCTGCCTTCATGGATCAGCAGCGGGTACTGATGACCAGCCTCACTGGTGCATCTGCCCCGACCACTGGGACATCGATGTCTAAGTCGACCCCGGAGACCGAGCCGATACTCGAGACCATGAAGGCTCGAAGTCGTCCTCGGTCATGGTCACCCTCGACCTCCCGTTTGGGGCCGAGGGCGTTGACGCCAGTGTCTTTGGCGTCGGGGTGGGTGCCGCCGAGGCACGCGTGATCGGAGCCCCCTGACTCCTCTTCGGATGAGTCCACCTGGGAGACGGAGGACGAGGAGTCCCCCGACACCTTCCGGACTCGGTGCGTCCCTTCGGACTCACCGCAGTCCAAGCCCCGGAGTAGGTCCCCTCCGGAGGACACCCGGTTGTCGGAGTTCGTCCGGGACATGACCAAGGCTTTGGCGATTCCCACGGACCCCGAGGAGGAGCCTCGAGCCAAAGAGCTCGAGGCCCTCCAGTATGGCTCTCCTCCGAAGGAGGCCTTTACTGTGCCGGTTCCTCCGATGCTGGAACGGCTTCTCTTCCGGATGTGGGAGCTATCAGCCTCGGCGCCGGTTTTGAGCAAGCGGGTCGATTCCATCTATCGACTCCGTAAGAGCTCTGGGTTCCAGAAGGTGCAGCTGCTGCACCATTCCATGGTGGTGGAATCGGCCATGCATTTTCTGAAGAGCCAGAAGATGCACTCTGCGGTGCCTCCCAGCAGGGAAGCCCAGAACCTGGATGCCATCGGCAGAAAGTGCTTCCAGGGCTCGATGCTTGCTTGCCGTGTCCAGTCCTACCAGCTGTACATGGGCATGTATTTACGAGACCTGGCGAAGGAACTTGCCGGGTTCTCTGCTGGCCTCTCCGGGGAGCCTTTGCAGAGGTTTCAGACCTTGTCCTCGGGAATCCGGGAATGCTCCAAGTTGATGTCCCGAGCGGCCTACGATGGCTTCGAGGCTGGCCCGTGTAGCGGCAGCCGGCATTGGGGTCTGACGCTAGGCATGGCTGCAGTCATCGGACCTCGAGCCCTGGGTGCAGGACAAGTTGGTCGATGTCCCTTGCCGAGGTGAAAACCTATTTGGCAAGCCCATGGCCGAGAAGGCTGCTGAGCTTGAAACCGAGCACCTGACTAGGACAAGGCTGCCAGAAAAACTTCTGCCCCTTCTCACAAGAAGAAGGGCTCGGGTAAGAAGTCCTTTTACCCGAGGAAGGCAGCTGCCTACAAACCTTTCCCTCAGTACCAGGCCTCCCCAGCTCCCCAGCAGGGTCAGCAGGCCAAGGGGCAGGGACATGGGCCCCGTAGGCAGAAGACCCACAAGCCTCCGGCTCCTGCTCCCACTCAGCAGGGAGGGGGTTTTTGACTCCCACAGCATAGCCTTTCCACCTCTGCTGCCCCATCCCTGCACAGGAGGTCGTCTAGCCCTGTTTGCCCACAGCTGGCCACCCATTACAGGAGATGCTTGGGTATTGAGCTTAATCCACAAGGGCTATATGCTATATTTCCAGCAGTTACCTCCTTCCCACTTCCCAGGAGAGCCTCCAAGGCCTCCTCTTCACACAGACCTCCTCCTTCAGGAAATTCAGGGTCTGCTTCTAGACAAGGCGGTGGAGCCTGTGCCTCCCCACCTGCAAGGTCACGGTTTCTACTCAAGGTACTTCCTCGTACCAAAGAGAACCGGTGGCCTCAGGCCTATTCTCGACCTCAGGGATCTCAACAAGTTCTTGGAGAAGGAGAAGTTCAAGATGCTTACTCTTGGAACACTTCTGCCCTACCTCCAGCAGGGAGATTGGCTATGCTCCTTAGATCTAAAGGATGCGTACACTCACATCCTCCTTCATCCAGACCACAGAAAGTACCTCAGGTTCATTGTGGGAGGAAACCATTACCAGTACAAAGTACTGCCCTTTGGCCTAACCTCTGCCCCAAGAGTCTTTACAAAGTGCCTAGCAGTGGTGGCGGCCTACTTAAGGAATCAAGGTGTTTTTGTCTTCCCCTACCTGGACGACTGGCTCATCAGGGGGTCAGACTTATCAGGAGGCCAGGCAAGCCACCTTCCGCACTGTCTCTCTTCTTCAGCACCTAGGCTTTGTCATAAACTTCGCAAAGTCCACTTTGCTCCCCTCCCAGAACCTGGAGTTCATAGGGGCAAGGCTGGACTCCCTGCAAGCAAAGGCTTACTTGCCAGAAGACAGGGCACAAAGGCTCATGGACTTGGCAGACCAGTTTCTAAGCAGGCCAAGGGTTTCCGCCAGACTCTATCTGAAGCTTCTCGGCCACATGGCATTGACAGTGCATGTGACCACCAATGCCCGCCTCCACATGAGACC
Organism: Ichthyophis bannanicus; assembly: GCA_033557465.1. NCBI lineage: Eukaryota > Metazoa > Chordata > Amphibia > Gymnophiona > Ichthyophiidae > Ichthyophis > Ichthyophis bannanicus. The sequence continues at coordinate 49,967,394 of CM066036.1, read as the reverse complement.
TGCACAGTGGTGCCTCAGGACTCAGTGGAAGCAGACCACAGGAAGCTTCACAGACAAAGTACAGGTGTCCAAACCCTTCCTGAACTCCCTACAGTGGTAGCTACACCCCCCCCCCCATTTATTACAGGGGGTGCCTTTTTAGGTGCCTGTCGCCACAGTGGTGTTGACGACCGATGCCTCCTTGCAGGGCTGGGGTGCACATTGTTTGGACAGGTGCACTCAGGGCCCGTGGTCTCCATGGGAGACAACACAACAGATCAACCTACTGGAACTCCGGGCTATTCGCTTAGCCCTCAAAACCTTCTCTCACACTTGGGCTCACCAGTCTGTTCTGGTACAGACGGACAATCAAGTGGCCATGTTCTATGTGAACAAATAGGGAGGCACTGGGTCCAGGCTCCTGTGTCAGGAGGCACAGGCCCTTTGCTCTTTTGCACTCAGGCACAACATGTTTCTCAAGGCTGTTTACCTCCCTGGCCAGGAGAACTTCCTGGCAGACAGATTGAGCAGGGTTCTGCAGCCCCACGAGTGGCAACTGCACCCATTAGTAGTTCAACGAATTTTCCTGAGATGGGGACTTCCATCCACAGATCTCTTTGCCAGTCCCCTGAACCGACAGCTACCCAGGTTCTGTTCCAGGCATCCGCATCCTCTGAGTTAGCGGTGGATGCCTTCCTGATTTCTTGGTCCCAGGGCCTCCTGTATGCGTTTCCTTCCACGCCTCTGGTGGCCCGAACTTTGTTCAAGATTCAGAGGGACAGGGCCTTGGTACTTCTGGTAGCCCACAGGTGGCCGAGGCAGCCCTGGTTCCCACTTCTGCTTCAACTGGCAGTGGAAACCCCACTACCTCTGGGGTTGCAACCCAATCTCCTCTCTCAGGATCAGGGTTCCCTTCTGCATCCCAATCTCAAATCTCTCAATTTGATGGCCTGGAGGCTGCAAGGGTAGTGTTGACTCCGTGGGGCCTGCCCCAGGAAGTGGAAGAGGTCTTCTTGGCCTCTAGAAAGCAATCCACCAGGAAAACCTATGCCCTGAAGTGAAGAAGGTTCTCCTTGTAGTGTCAGCAATGCAAGGAAGATCCTTTTTCCTGCACTGTGCCACTAGTGCTTCAGTACCTTCTGCACTTGTCCAATCAGGGCCTTAAATCCAACTCTGTTCGGGTCCACCTCTCTGCTCTGGCAGCTCACCACTCACTGGTGGAGGGAGACTCTTTGTCGGTTCACCCCTTGGTGTCCAGGTTTCTCAGAGGCTTGCTCTTGCTCAAGCCTCCTCTCCGTCCACCGTCCCCTGAGTGGGAATTGAATGTGGTCTTGCAGCAACTGACTCGCCCACCATTTGAGCCGATGGCTACATGTCCTCTCCGCTTCCTTTCTTGGAAGACTTTATTCCTAGTGGCCTTGACCTCGGCCAAGCGAGTGAGTGAACTTTAAGGCCTGGTCTGTGACAGGCCATACACTCGCTTCTATAGGAACAGGGTAGTCCTTTGGACTCATCCTAAGTTCCTCCCAAAGGTTGTCTCCTCTTTCCATCTCAACCAGGAGGTGGTTCTTCCAACGTTCTTCCCTAGGCCCCATGCCAGCCGGGCTGAGACAGTCCTGCATACCCTGGACTGTAGGAGGGCCTTATCCTTCTACCTTGAACGTACGCAGGGGCATAGGAGGGCTACTCAGCTCTTCGTATCGTTTAACCCTAATAACTTGGGGTTACCTGTCTCCAAGCGTACCTTGTCCATCTGGGTGGCTGACTGTATCACCTGGGCTTACAGGGCAGCTGACCTTCCCTTGCAGGGTCGGGTCACGGCCCACCGTGTCTAGGCAATGGCTGCCTCAGTAGCTCATCTCCACTCTGTACCGTTGGCAGACATCTGTAGGGCTGCAACTTGGTCCTCAAGCCAGACCTTTGCGGTCCATTACTGCCTGGAGAGGGAGTCCTGTAGGAACAGTGCTTTCAGTCAGGCAGTGCTCCGGAATCTCTTCGAGGTTTAGGCAACTCCTACCCTCCAGCCCTCTGGTTGGGCTACCGGTGGGGTTATGTTTTAGTGAAATCCTTTCTCTGGTGCTGCGGCTAGAGGGAGCTCATTTTTCAGCTCTGGGTCCCCGGTATCCTGAAGCTGGGGAGTACCATATGTGAGGACTGATTCCTGCTGCTCCTGGAGAACACCTGTTACAGGTGAGTAACTACTCTTTTCCCGCCACCGAGGTAAGGTTCATGGGCCTGTAGTTTGTCACTTCTTCCCTGTCACCACTTTTGTGAAGAGATATCACATCAGCCCTTCTCCAGTCCTGAAGAACTTCTCCAAACATCATTTAAAGGTCCTGCAAGAACCTCTGTGAGATCTTTCAGTATCCTGGGATGTATACCATCTGATCCCATGGCCTTGTCCACTTTCAGTTTTGCAAGTTGTTGTAACACATCATCTTCTGTGAATGGTGTGGTATCTACTTCATTCTCATTTTTATATTTGGGGGTCACAGGTGGTCCTTCTCCAGGATTTTCTTTAGTAAAAACGGAGCAGATGTATTTGTTTAGCAATTTCGCTTTTTCAATGTCTCTTTCCACGAGTCCTTTCCCAGCACTTCTGAGTCCTGCAATTCCATCTCTGATTTTCCTCCTCTCCCGAATATACCTGAAGAAAGTTTTGTCGCCACACTTCACATCTTTAGCCATCTTTTCCTCTGCCTTTGATTTTGCTTTCCTTATTTCTCTTTTTGTCTCTTTTAGTTTGATCCTGTATTCCTTTCTGTCTTCCTCTATTTGCAAGCTTTTGAATTTTATGAAAGCTGTGTTTTTTGCCTTTATTTGAGCAGCCACTTCTTTGGAGAACTCGTAGGTTTCCGTCTCCTCTTGTTTTTATTTACTTTCCTTACGTATTTATCTGTTGCTCCTTTTATTGCCACCTTTAGTTTAGCCTATTGCAATTCCACTTCCCTTATCCCCTCCCACCCTGCCAACTCCTCCTTCAGGTACTTGGCCATTTTACTGAAGTCAGGAGGGCGCCATCGGGCGAAGCTGCATGCTGGTCTCCACCCCGCCCTGAGGCAGCCCACAAGGAGGGCGCCATCGGGCAAAGCTGCACGCTGTTCTCCATGCTGCCCTTAGGCAGCCCACAAGAAGGAGGGCACCATCGGGCGAAGCTGCATGCTGGTCTCCATGCCGCCCTGAGGCAGCCCACAAGAAGGAGGGCGCCATCAGGCGAAGCTGAACACTGGTCTCCACGCCGCCCTGAAGCAGCCCACAAGATGGAGGGTGCCATCGGGTGCGCCCGTGCCTGGCGGGCCTGTGCCTGAGGGCCTCGCCAGAGGGCCCTTTGCGTTGCCCTTAGGTGGGGAACGCAGGCGGAAACAAACTCCCAGGATCATACAGTCTCTGGGTTACCCTCAAGTTTAACCCGACCCGCTCCTGCGTGAACCGTTAACGCAGCCCCAACAAATCTCCGTAGCTACTGAAGAGCCGAGCAGGCACGATCGCTCCCCCACACCCCAACCATCTCACGATTACCACCCTACATGTATCTCTGCTCTGGTCTTGCGTCCCCCTGCTGGCTGCGATCTTACTTACAATTGCCTGCATAGAATTTGCTACCCACTGTTTGCCTAGAACTTGCTACCCACTGTTTGCCTAGAACTTGCTACCCATTGCCTGCATAGAACTTGCTACCCATTGTTTGCCTAGAACTTGCTACCCATTGTGTGCCTAGAACTTGCTACCCATTGCTTGCACAGACCTTGCTGCCCACTACTATGGCCCCACATCACATTGTCCTTCTCTTCCTCATCCTCCCCAACTGCCTCCCTTCCTACCAACACCCTCCCCTCCTCTTCCCCCTACCTTCCTCACTTCTCCCTCCATTCTGCCCCCTAGCCTAACATCTGCTCTTGAGCTTCATCACCACCATCCCCCGCATTCAGCCAGCCCCCCTCTCTTTAAGGCAACCCCACCCTCGCTTCCGTCGTACTATCTCCACTTTACCACGCTCTCTAATACTCATTCTCCTTCTCTCATCAGGTAATATCAACCCCAACCCTGCCCCCCCCCCCGATTTCTTTCTCACCATAAAAAGAACTCCTCACGTACCCTATCTAATCTTATCCACATCCCACTTCTCCCCCTTTCGCCCTCCCTCATTCATCCCACAATCACTCATCCATAGATATCAACTCCAACCCTACCTCCAAAAATAAATCCTCACATAACCTACCTGATACCATCAATTTACCCCTCACTTCCCCTCCCTCATGTCCCTCTTGGAGAGCATACACACCCAGACATACCCACCCACACCCTGTTCCCTCTAAATCTCGTTATTACCCTATAAATAGACCCCCATGCTACTCTGATAAGAAATCCACACGTAACTTATCCAACCTTATCCATATCCCTCTCCTCCCCCCCTCCACTCTCCCGTTTTCATGTGCCCTATGGAACGCATGCTCAGTTATTTTAAAAAAAACCTTTTATTCACGATCTTTTTATCTCTAATGCCCTACACCTTCTTGCCATGACCGAGACCTGGCTCCCCTCAGACGACACCGCATCCATTGCCTCTGTCTGCTATGGGGGGGCTACCAGTTCTCCCATACACCTCGATCTACTGGTCGCAGTGGTGGCATTGGCCTCCTACTCTCTCCCTTCTGCCAATTCCAACCCCTCCTGCCACCCCAACCACACTCCCCCGTCTCCTTCTAAGTCCACTCCATTCGCCTCCTCACACCACTTCCCCTCCGAGTAGCTGTTATTATTTATCGCCCACCCGACAAATCCAAATCAACCTTCCTCACTGACTTTGACTCCTGGCTTTCTGCCGTTATGGATCCCTCCTCCCCCACTCTTATTCTTGGCGACTTCAACATTCACATCGACAACCCCTCTGACCCCCATGCCTCAAAGTTCCTCGCTCTTACCTCCTCGTTCGACCTCCAACTTTGCTCCACTGCCCCCACACACCTACACGGCCACTGCCTTGACCTAATACTCTTCTCCAATTCCTCTCCCTCAATCTTCCGCAATTCAATCCATTCCTCATCTGACCATCACCTTTTAACATTTACTCTTCAGCTTCCGCCGTCCCAACCTCGTCCTGTCTCCTCCGACCTATTTAGAAACCTTCATAATATTGATCCCCTGACTCTCTCCTCCACCATTTCTCCATCTCTCTCCTCCATTATATCCTCCAAGTCCGTCGACAAGGCATTATCTTCATACAATGCTACACTATCCTCAGCCCTTGACACTCTTGCCCCTCCCACCCCACGTCCTGTCAAACGATCTACACCCCAACCCTGGCTTTCACCCACAATCCGTTACCTACGCAGCTGCGCCCATTCTGCCGAACGAGCTTGGTCCAAATCCCGCTCCCCGGAAGACTACATACACCTCAAATTCATGCTTGGCTCCTTCCAGTCAGCCTTAGCACTTGCAAAACAAGATTACTACATCCTTCTGACCAACTCCCTTGCCTCTGATCCTCACCATCTCTTTAATACCCTCAATTCTCTCCTCAAGGTCCCCCCGCTCCCGATCCTGCCCTCCCTTTCTGCCCAAACCCTAGCCGACTACTTCCATGACAAAATCCACAAGATTACCCTCCTCCCCCACCCCCTCATCTACCTCCCCTCCTCCCCAATTCTCCCCATCCATACTCCCTCTGCCACCCTCTCCTCCTTCCCTCCGATCTCTGAAAAAGAAACCACATTCCTTCTTTCCTCCTCCAAACCCACCACCTGTTCATCAGACCCTATCCCCACCCATCTCCCTCACCATTGTCCCCTCCATCACTCATATCCTCAACCTTTCACTCTCTACTGCAACTGTCCCCGTTGACTTCAAACATGCTGTTGTCACATCCCTCCTCAAGAAACCCTCACTTTATCCCACATGCCCTTCTAACTGTCGACCCATCTCCCTCCTTCCCTTCATATCTAAACTATTAGAATGAGCAGTCCACCGTCGCTGCCTCGACTTCCTCATCTCCCAGGCCCTCCTGGACCCACTACAATCTGGCTTCCGTCCCCTACACTCCACTGAAACGGCACTCACAAAAGTCACCAATGACCTGTTCCTGGCTAAATCTAAGGGCCTCTATTCTATCCTCATCCTTCTTGACCTTTCCGCTGCCTTTGACACCATTGACCACAACCTTCTCCTCACCACCCTCTCCTCGCTTGGCTTCAAGGACTCCGTACTATCCTGGTTCTCTTCCTACCTCTCCGATCGCTCATTCAGTGTATGCTCTGGTGGCTTCTTCTCTTCCCCTACCCCGCTCCATGTAGGTGTACCCCAGGGATCCGTCTTGGGCCCCCTCCTTTTCTCTCTTTTCACCCAAGGCCTTGGCGTGCTTATCTCCTCCCATGGCTTTCAGTACCATCTCTATGCCGACAACTTCCAAATCTACCTCTCTACACCTAATATTTCTCCGGCAATCCAGTCCAAGATCTCTGCCTGTGTTTCGGACATCGCTCCCTGGATGTCTCATCGCCGATTGAAACTGAACATGGCCAAGACTGAACTCCTTGTCTTACCACCCAACTCTTCCCCTCCACTTCCCCCTTTCTCAGTCCATGTAGATGGATCTACTATCCTTCCTGTTCCCTCTGCCCTCAATCTAAGGGTTATCTTTGACACCTCTCTCTCCTTCTCCATTCATATCCAGCTTGTAGCTAAGACCTTCTGCTTCTTTCTCTACTTGACAAATTGTTTTGGCAGTCACTTTTCAGAGCCTATATACTATAAAGTAACTAGGAATTTTTTAGCTCTACTATTCAACGTCAAGATTGCATCTTTTTTGTGTCCTTAATAAATTTAAATCTGCTATTTACCAACTATATAAACTATAGTTTTAATTGAAAGCAACTAGGTCTCAGACTAAGATAAAGCAGTCGTCCAAGTTCGAATCGTTTTTGGACTCAATGCTTTCTTTTGCATCAATGACCTTATAGCGTTGCTTTGTAAAAATTATTCCTTTTTGATCATTTCAACTATTCTTTTATATATCATGTCATTAGGGAATGCATTAGAAGAATCAGAATGGTGCTTATCTTAAATCTTCCCAACGCCAAATTTCAGCGCCGTCGCTTTTCACTTGTAGAACGTTTCTTCAGGGGATATCGGGTGTGTGCACCTTCTAACATGCGTCATAGAATCCAAACCTATTGACATTATTAAAATACAAGAATCTAATATTGTGTCTATCACAATCCCATATCAAATGGGAGCAGCTCCTTTAAGTGAGACCGCGGCCAGTCGGGAAACTCAGCCATCTTCAGACTCCCGAGAGGGGCCCGATCATCAGCCTACCTCCGGCCCAATCGGGGCTGTGGGAGGAGGAGCGGCAGCTCCTTTAAGTGAGACCGTGGCCAGGCGGGAAACTCAGCCATCTTCAGACTCACGAGAGGGGCCCGATCATCAGCCTACCTCCGGCCCAATCGGGGCTGTGGGAGGAGGAGCGGCAGCTCCTTTAAGTCAGACCGAGGCCAGGCGGGAAACTCAGCCATCTTCAGACTCCCGAGAGGGGCCCGATCATCAGCCTACCTCCGGCCCAATCGGGGCTGTGGGAAGAGGAGCGGCAGCTCCTTTAAGTGAGACCGCGGCCAGGCGGGAAACTCAGCCATGTTCAGACTCCCGAGAGGGGCCCGATCATCAGCCTACCTCCAGCCCAACTGGGGCTGTGGGAGGAGGAGCGGCAGCTCCTTTAAGTCAGACCGTGGCCAGGCGGGCCCGCGCCTGAGGGCCTCGCCAGAGGGCCCTTCGGCGTGGCCCTTAGGCAGTGGCCCAGAGTACTGGAGTTCCCTATTCAGAGCCTGCTCTGCGGCCTCCCACACGTGCCTTACAACGTTTGCAAAGTAGAAATACCTGAACGCTCTTCCGGATGCCAGCACACAGGATCACCCCTCAAGAGCCATGAATTACACCACTATACGAATTGTCACTTCAACCAGCCTCCTACTACCTTGAACATACCTACAGCACATCATCCCAGCGACGCTAACAGCCTTACCATCTCCTGTGACCAACTACAGTGAAAC